>OY728164.1:558343298-559740798 GCA_963277665.1 Viscum album | reverse complement strand
TTTTACATGATAAATTTTTGTTATAGACACCATATAAATTTAATTTGGTGTATAAAATTAAAATGTGACTCAATGAAGATAAATTGAGATCATGTACCTTACGCCATACTTCAATTAAATTGAACATGATTTAAAATTGTAATATTATGGTATTAATCATGTTATTAATATATTCATGTACCATATTAATATTTATAATATCATATATTTTCATTTTATAACATTTATCAACTCGTTTTTTAAAAATAATTAATTATTTCCATTTCATTCAAGTGTTGATTGTATTGTTTTATGATGCATGTTTTTAGGGAATGTTTTAGTTAATGTGTATATTGAATAAATACATATTATACATAATTATATCAATTATATAAATATCTTATTTAATATTTAAGTAAAATTTTATAATCATTCTTGAATTTTTTAAATTGAAAATGAATCACATCGTTTTGGGGAGATAGTAGGGTGTACATTCACACGAACGATGATATCATTCCATTAACAAGTTAAAAAATTAGGAAGATTTAGATATATAAACGTCCAGAATAAATACAAAATCATATTGATAATATATATTAATTATATATGACCTTATTAATTACCATATAATGTGTTCGTAAAAAACAAATCGACTCACATCATGAGGCTATAGTCCACATTAAACACGAGAAACATTATCAGATTTAAATAGATTGGAATATAATAAGATAAATGTGTTATTATATTAATATAATTATAATAATACAAGTGATATCATTTAAATTGGTTAAATTCATTATTATATTAAAACATTAAATGTTGTGATGAAAAATTAAGTACATAAGTTCATGAGGTTGTAGTCTTCCTTACACATGATCGACATTTTTCTTTGCAATTTGATTGAATATGAGATGGATATTGGAAATTATGTTATCATAATTACATATAAGAATATTATATATAATTATATTAATATAAAATCATTTCATAAAAATACTTAATGGTGTTGTAAAAAGAAACAAAATAATAACTCTTGATTTAGAACATTACCTCTTCTTCAGAAAACATGTCGGGGGTTTTCACCAAAATCCTTCTTATGATATCATTATTGTCTAAAAATGCGATCTAGGAATTCTAAAAGGGAGTAAGGATGTTATTTGAGTATTTATTGGCTGAACCAAATTAATATGGATGTTTTAATATGGGAGGAATTGTGGTGTCTATTTATAATTCAGTGAGATGACACATATGGTTTTTTTTAAATAATCAATTACACCAAAATATTTGTCTTGAAAAAGGCCCCAAAATGATTCATCATAGGATTATATATTTGATAAGGTGAAAACAACTTCATACAATGGTTTTTTTACATTCTTTAATTCTTTTTTATTTTCATCATCATTTTTTATCCTTAGTAAAACTGTTTTTACCAAAAACAAAATAATTTATATTTTCTGTTTTTACTATTATTTATGGTAAAAAATTATTTTGAACTTATTAGATAACATAATTTACGATTCTTCAAAATATTGATTTTTTTTTCAAAATTCAATTCATATAAATGTATGAATCAATTTTAAAATTATACCAACCATTGTGATGCAGAAGTTGGATTACAAATATAAAATACACATAATTATATATGATTTTAATAAAAAAATTAAATATAAAATTGATTCATATGAACTATGTTAGCTAAATTTAAATTAACAAAACTAATATTACATTAAATGGAATTTAAAATACTATTTTACCTTGTAAATAATATAAATAAAAATTATGTTTTAAATAAAATGATTATTTTTCCCTTTTTATCAAACTATGAATCATTTTAAAAAAATCCTAAAAAAATTACCATAACATAAAATTAAAAATATTATTTTAAAAATAATTCATTTTTTAAAAATAAATTTTAACAAATTGGTAAAGAATATATTTAATTTATGTGAAAAAATTTTGACTAACCAATTTTTTGAAAAATTACGGCATTTATAAAACATATAAATATATTATAAATATTTTAATTTAATTTATTGTCAATATATTAAAATAATTTTAATAATATTGTTAGTATTATTCATTACTATAAAATTTTATTTCTATATTATATAAATATACTACATGTTTTTCATTTGGACATGGGGTTACGCATTCCTCAAAAATGATAATAAATTTAATTTAAATAAATATATTTTTGGGGTTGTTTGAGCTCATCATTTAATGTCACATATGGCATCAAATATAATTATTTACATATAAAAATTTTGGGTGTCAAATTCTCCCCATATTAATTAAATTACATCATCACAATTTGATATTTTGATCGTGAATGAGTGGTTTGATATTTGAAAATTATTTTATTGAAAACCCACAATGTAAAAAGAGTTAATAAACATCCTCTTAATAAGATATTATGGGATGTAGAAAGGTTATATTGAATAAAAAATAACAAGGATTCCATGTAGGAAAAAATTGTTTGTAAGTGAAGATATGTATATTGAAGAAGAGTGAAAATTATAATAGAGTGGGATATTGGTAACTGATCAGAATAATGTAAATTAATAACAGAATGATAAGGACATAGAAATCATAAATATACGAGGATTTAAAAGGCTATTTGACTCATCACATATAAATCTAATATGAATTTTTTTTATGATCATGTTCTTAATTTGGATAAATTATTTATCCACCTATGAATATTAGGAACATTCTCTTATTGATATAATTCTATTTTATATGAACAATTTTTTTATTTTTATGGTTCCTAGATCAATTTCAAATTCCACATTTACTCCAACAAATGAATTTCAAAAAAAAATAATTTTTTTATACCTAAATCACTAAATTTGACTTTTAATAGATCATAAGAACCATAAAAGAGTAAAAAATCATTCTGGGTGTCTCTAAAAATATTCAAAAACAAATATGTTTTGAAATGATGAGTCAGAAGTCATTCTTTTTAATTTTACATTTCATTATTTTTTAAAATCACAAAAAACAATATTAATTATATGGCTACTAACAATTCTATATCCAATGTTGTTTAGTAGGGTTTTATAGAAAACATTGCCTTTTTTCGTGCATAGAAAAAGTTCAAATGTATTGCAAATATAAATTCGATTTCTTCATTATTATATGGATGATTAATCAGACAAAACATTATTTAGAATAAAAGATATAGTTTTTTGTTGTCTAATGTACTGAAACAATTCTTTACCATTATACTGATTCTGGTACCAATACATTTCACTAACCCTCATTAGGATTATCATAATGAAACATTATAATAATGACCATATTACTATCATAGGTTTATAATTAAAAATATATAAGGCTTATTTATACCGTATGATATACTTCTAAAATTATAATATTAATAAAACAACACAAAATAAAAAATTAAGTTAACCTAAATCATTGTTACCTATTAATTGGCCACCTATCTGAGGCAGTTGACAAAAACTATGAAATTTGATATTTTGGTTATCAACAATAGATAGAAAATAATTTGAAGAGTTGGGAGTGGATATATTGCCTTTCAATTGTCTTTTTAATATTACATAGCTTAAAACTATCATTCATAGTATGTGTAGTTTATAGAGTGTTTTTTAAGGGAATATTGGTAAGTTCTTTTTCCTTACAAATAATTGTATTTTCATTCTACATTTGATCACTGTTAGTACTAAGGACAACCAGGGATGGGATAATGGTGAATATAATCTATCTGATTGAGGGATTCTGGGGCTTGTAATATGGAATCCAATCATTTTATTGAGTAATTCTAATTATTGGATTATAGAGCTATCATGATCATCATATCTTGGGATTCTAGGGAATTTGAAGACAAAGCAATTCCGATCATCGTTTTTTAGTAAGGAAAGACAACCATTATACAAATTATAAAAAATGTAGTTACCTTTAGTCTAGGTTATCGACTACCATTACTCTTAAAGATAAATTACATATTTATATTAATAAATATATTATTTCATTATTACTTTTACTAGATATTTTATTACTTGGTTTTCAATGTTTTTTCTATTGTACTTGAATAGAATGTTATTCATCAAAAATATGATTCAATACTAATTATTTTATAAGTGTAACTATTAATATAATAAAAACATTCATTGATTTAATAAGATTAGATGTGATTGTGATTGTCTTACTCAGATCATCGTAAGAATAATGAGTCTAATATTATTACATTATGATGTTTTTTATTTTTACTCGTTTGGAATTTTATAACTTCAATTCACCCCCTGTTGTATGTATATACATCCTAGATATTTTTACAATCCAATAATTGGTTACAGAGAAAGTTCTATTTTATATATACTTTTTGATTTTTTTACTTTTATTACCATCTAAATGTTTATCTAATTTTTCATATTAATTGAATGTTTACACAACATTGTTACAGTAAAATTTCTTTTTAGAAAAGTGTTTTTGTTTTTTTAGGAGAGAATGTGTTGATATTTTATATCTTTATAATATGAATCCTAGTATACCACCCATTTTTTATGGGGATGACTATCAATATTCGAGAGAGAGAATGGCTAATTTTTTATCAACACTATAACAACATAAATCATAATACATACAGGAAGTTCACGATTCTTGATAAAGATGTCTCTTATTTTACTAAGGATTGGATGATATAATATTTGTTAACATATAAGATAATATATACTTTGTTGTGATCTATAACGAGGAATATCTATATTCATATTACATCTAGTGAAGTTGCCAATAGTATTTTGGGTAAATTAGTAGTAACATATTTTTTACATATAATGGCATTGAAAGAGGAAGATCCATTACTAGATAAGATAAATAAGAATTTTATTTCCAACATGAAGATATAGTTTCCAAGATATACCGATGGTTTATGAAAATTTTAAATTTTATATAGTCTTTTGGTGAAAAACATATTGATGAATAAATTTTTGTTGAATATATTATTGACATAATTCCCAATGAGTGGTAATCTTGAAAAAATGTTGTGAATCATAAAATAAAGATTACAAATCTTAATCTTTATGATTAGTTTGGAAGGATATTAAAGTATTGAAGAAAATTTAAATTATATATGGATAAAGATAAAAATGAAAAATTGTGGTTTTTCTATTAAATCAAAATTTATTGTACCTTCTAAAGTGCAGTTAGTGGAGAATGTAGTGAAATAATCAAAAACAAGAATGTTTTTTTAAAATTATTCTAGTTCATCAGAAAAACTAGAATACTAATTGGTTAATCATTCTATAATAATGAAAATGATTGTATTAAACAAATAGTTTCAATAATGATATATGAAAGGTCATAAGGAAAATGGTTACATGACGGAATCTTAGGTTACTTGTTATGAATGTAAGATAGATGCACACATTTGAATTGATTCCCCTAAGATGAAAATAAAATAGAGGAAAAAGTAAATTCAAGATGAAATTATAAAAAGTAATATAAATCTATGAAATTGAAATTTACGAAATATTCTCACACATATTGTTCTCGTGCTGAAGATTCGTTAGTATGTTATAATGTTAATGGTAGTTCTGGGAAAAGGAACACTGGACCTTTTGTAAAAGTACTTATGGTAAATAATTACTAATGCTAATGATACACACTAATAAATCCCTTACAAATATATATATATAAATAGAAATTATCCGGATGAGAATAATTTTACATCTTTTAATGAACAATTTTCCTTATTAAAATATAATAACTTTCCCAGTTATGATGAGGATTCCTTATTTCAAAATCTATTTTAAAATAAAAATGGGTTGATTTGTAAAAAAATTATAACGCTAAAGATAAATTTGTTAAAGAAGTTTTGAGAATAAATCTTTTATCTAATGAAATATAATATCATTCTATATAAATTTATAGAATAAATTAATAAAAATATTTCATTTTCAAATACATATAAAGAGTAATTTCGGTTACTAATAGTTTAAAACTAATATTGAGAAGCATAATTCTAATACTATTTATATCAAGGATATAAATTTATTGGTAAAAGTAAAATTGAAAATGTCTATATTAACAAATAGTTTGTCCAATTTTATTACTCCTAAATAAAACATTTATAAATCATGTATGAAAATTCAACCTTATAATGATAATATTGAAATATGTATCACTCATAATAAACATATTCTTAATTAAAAAAATTGTGTCCCAAAAACAGTAACTTTATGAATAAAGTTCCAAAGCGGTGGTTAGTGGAAAGGAATTATTCTCTAAACATAGTATAATCATAAGAATTTTAGAAGGATAGTTTTTATAACAAATGTGGTTACCCATAATATATTTTTTGATAATACCAGATCCAATATGTTTTTTGTTCCAGAAAAAAAATTCTTTTGTTTTCAAGAAAAATAAGATAATATCAACAAAAATAATATTTTCATACAAGGATAATGGACTGTTAATGAAAATGACTAGAAATTATGATTTCTTCTAGAAGATAATGATTGTTAAATATATAAAAGTTACATTCATAGATAATTTTGTACCAACCATCCTTAATATAGGTAACATTGTTATTATTAGGAATTTTTTTATATTTTCTATTTTTATTAAGCAGTATTTCATAGGAATTAATCAATTATGTGATAAAGAATACATTTTGTACATTAGAAATGATAAATTTATATAAATATCTCCATGGATGAATTTATTCTTTCTTTTTATCGGCATGAATACTTTTACACACAAAATTTAGAAAACGGTAGGTGAAAATAATTAACTTAACCATGTGAAATAGAATATAAATATTGGTTATTGAATAGAAGGATATTTAATTGTATAATTATAAATATACATATTTTAACTGGGAAATTAATTATTAAGGACATACTAGAACATACATAATTCCCCGACCCTAGTTACCCTGAATCAGTGCATTATTTTAATACATAGGCATGATTTAAAGGAATCATGTCCTGAATGAATGATCAATTCAGTAGTCTTGGAAAATAGATTACATATATGAAGGTCTCATTACACCTTGTAAAATAAGACACAAGATGAATTATCCATTAAAAATTCCATTAATCCCCTAGCTTAACCCATCTTATCAATAATAATACACTTCCTGGAATCATGGAAAAATAAAACATAAGGGGTGAGCTCAAACGCTTAGTAAGGGTAAGAAATGCAGAAAAATATAACATAAAAATTAGGCATGATGTATTATTCAAAACGAATGAATTTACAAATAATAAACATGGACACATTATGGAAGTAATATGATATGAGTAAATAATTCCATAACAAAACATAGTACTGGGTATTCCACTAGTGAAATAACTACATGAACCATCAATAATATTTTCCTAATGAGGGAATATATAATACTAGAAATTCTGAAACTTCTTATCAGAGCCTCGGCTAAGATATATACAAATGATTTAGGACTCTTTTAAAACCATATATCAAATTGGGAAAGGCCTCGGCCTATTCCACGTCTAATTGTCTCATGATACCTACCGATGCATCGAAGAGCTATAGCGGGGTCCACCCATCACATACTATGTCCTATACATTCCTCATATGAAACGGTTTAAACATAACATACTCATTCATTTTAAAACTAGCATAAAAAATGTCCATAAATTAACCACAAACCATGAATGGTATAAAAATAACACATCTCCAATCACATATATAAAAAAACCTTCAATAGAATATGAATGATTTTTAACATAATAAAACAACTTCATAAACATTTAAAACCCATCAACGGTTGTGGATATAAAGGAAAATGATTTATAAAAATCGTTGAGAGAAATATTCCTTTTTCATGAGAACATTAAAAAGTCACACAATTTTGTAAGGAATACATTTAATGATATTTTTGAATCAAAGTTCCCCACACCATTTTGAAACATTTGAAAAGAAATAACTATTTAAATCATTCCTTTCTATTTAAATTAATCATTAAAACCATTTTGAAATCAAAGAAGTTAATGAGAATGGTTTAGAAGAATAAATCCTGAAAACATTTAAAATGATGTTTTATTAAATGTTTTCTTAAAAATGAATAAATTTGAAAGCTCTTTTATGAAACAAGGACTATGATAATAAATATGTCTTAGTAGATACTCACGTAAAAACAACCTCAGATAATAAAGAGATCATGAAATTAACCATTACCTTGTACTTTTATTTGGCCGAGGGTACATTTAACTTCCTATATAATGTCCAAAGTATGTTATTAAATTATAACAGAACCATATTAATATTTATTTTATCATACATGATTCATTTATGACATTATAATAACCATTTACTAATGATTTCTATGTTAAATTAACATTTTAGGTAATAATCTCTTTCTTTATACTACATGTTTTAACTTGTTATTTTTGATCGTATCATTTAGATAATGATTTACATACGTTCATAATATAAAACATGATTTATATATAATATATATTCAAAATATAAATATGAATAATATATTGATATATGAAATGGGCGTCACAATTTATGGAGACATTAGGTCGTACGTACGCATAAACGATGTTTCGGTTTTCATATCGTATTGAATGGAAGTAAGTAAATAAGATATATGTTTGTATATATATATTTATAACTATTAAGTAGAATTATTATGTAATATATTATATACTTTTTAATAAAATATATTTTTATAATCATCGTAGAATGGTGAATGTTGAAATGAATCTCATCTCTTCGTGGAGACAGTAATATGTACGTACGCACGAGCGGCAATGTCATTATATTGATGGTGAAATAATATGTAATTGGATGGTATATCATATATAAATAATCATAACCATGTTATCTTTATTATTTTTGAGCAGTTATACTCATTATTATACCCAATCTAATAATGAAGTGTTTGAATAACAAACTATACCACGACGTGGAGACCATAAGTCATACGTACACAGGTATGGTTACATTGTCATTTATAGGAAGAATAGAATATATAATATTGTTGTAACATATTTAAAATAACATCACAATATGTATAAGGAACTGGAGTCGTTATTTTTGAATAGAAACAATAATGATATAGTAAGTGTAAGAAGAAAATAATTTGAAAGAGGGTGGTGAAATTATTACCTCTTCTTCGGGTGTTTCCTTTTTAGTTGATCAAAAGGGCTCCATAGGTTGAATTTTGGATCAAATTAAGGCCTCTATGTTGAAGGTAGGATAGTTTAGAAGATATTCGGGCTTGGTTTGTCTGATCCAAATGGCTATGGAGGTGTGATTTTAAGAAAAGGGGATGTACCATTTTGTAAGAGAGGTGAGGGTCACTTTATGAAAAGCTTGATATATTATTTTATAATAAAATCATTTTCGGTTTATAATGGCTCAAAATTGATTTATTTATAGCATAAGGTGGGTATGGGTGGAAAAACACTCATCTAATAAGTTTTAGATAGGTTTAGGTCATCATATTAACTTTATCTTTTAGATTTATCTCTTCGATAAATATTTTTACTTTTTCCATGTCTTCATTTAATAATACATTATATGGTTAATAAACATACTCTAAACATCTAGGAGAACCTCAAGTGGATCATTAATGGAATATATATTATTATTTAATACCTTTTTCTGAATAGTAAATTTTTAGGAATATTATATCAATCAATAATATTTTATTTGTTTTAAAAATTATATTATGTCAATTTTGACATTATTTGGTATTTGGATTATTTGAAACTCGTCACAATTTTATTACATAGATCAACATACATTTAATCAACCCTAACAATTCATAGTAAACTATAATATTTTTATATGTCTTAAAAACAATGAAATTATTTTTATTTTAAGATTTATAATACCATTTATTTGATACTTTCATTAATATGGTAATTACTCCATCGTCATTATGTCATTAATAAATTTATTTATTTAATGTCTAAAAAATATAAATAAAATACACTTAAGTATTAAATCCTTTTATATTTCTAAATAATATTAATAGTTGAATGTATCTTATGTTTAACCCTATATTAAAAATAGTTTAGTTATTAAACATTGAATTTAACACTTTTAACTCTTCTTTAAATAAAATAATATTAAATTTCCAAATCTATTCCATGTGGACCTAAAGGATCATATTTTATTATGATGTTGTTTTTTTTTCAAATACAGTTATCCAATTGAATTAGGAAATGTGTTAGGGTATTTATAATATCATTTTTAACTTTAATTGTTGTATTTACTTATAACCATTGTAAATAAAAGTCAAATGATACTATTTACTAAAAATTATTTTCATCTCATTGAACCATATTTTACTTACTGATGTAATACGTGAATCTCTAATTTTTGAAATTCAACTCATTGAATCTGTATAATTATGTTTTTTGAAAATTTGTAAATGCCCATAGAAGGTGGGTAAATATGATAAAATGTTCAATAAAATTTTATACATCTAATTTTCTTATAAAATTATTCAAATGAATTACATTGTAATTAGATATTGTATTTATGTATAAATTTTTAACTAAAATAAATTTAAAAGAAATAAATAATTATTTAAATAAAATTTATGTTTTATATTTAACGTAGTGGTTTTCACTATTCATCAAAAATTGAATGTTTTCAGAAAAATACAAAAAATTCACCCCAAGATAATTTTGATATTATGAATTCCAAAATGTAGTATATTTTACCAAATTCAAAACAAATGAGTATAATTTATTAATTTAAAATTTATTCCCTATCTCAAAACCAAAACGTGTGTTTTTATAAAGTAAAAACTATCAAATGATTGAACTGTGTTTATGTCAAATTTAAATGTGAAATTACTTATAATGACATACATTGTATTAAATTATAAAAATATAATCTAATAATACTTCCAAACCATTCCAATTCACAATTTAGCACTATAAATTATTTCTATTAAAAAAGTTATTTTCAATAAAAACATCGTTTTTTAATAGTCATCAAAATAAAAATGTTATCATAAAAGTACCAAAAATTTATCCAGACGAAATTTTTATGTCCCACTTATAATGAAGAATTTAATTTAATTTAAATGCACATATAAATGTGTCAAATTTATGTTTTCAAAAGGGATCTCCTTAAAAAGGTGGAAAAAATTATTTTTTTGAAAAGTACATATTCTATCTGAAAAAACGTATTTATTCTTATATTATATCTAAGAAACACATAATGTGGATGTTAATGTTATATAGATTATATAAGAGGAAAAGATAAATGAAAAATTCACCACCAAATTATGATATTGAGTTGGAGAACATTTGTGGCAATTAGAGACACATAATTAAAGGGAAAACATAAATATTTATTGGGAGTGATTAAGGTAATTAGTCAAAAATATTTACAATTGAGAGACTCAAATCCATAAATCTATGATGATTTAAAATATCACTAGTTTATCAAAACAAAATGTATTAGGATAACAATTTTAATTAAGATCCCTTCTAAAAATTATAAGAAATTATTTATTCATATAATTTGAAGAATATATATATATATATACTTGACAGGTAGTGTTTCATCCTTCACTAATTTTCTACCACAAAAACATCTTTCACTCCAATAGATAATAGAATTCAAAAATGAAATATTTATCAAAATTTTATAAGGTTACCAAAATAATTAATTTATTATTCATTTGATAGCCTATATATAAAAAAATACATTATAGAAATTCTAACATCACGTATCCTAGTGTTAGGTGATCCACACTTGTCACCCTTCAGTTGTGGGTAGAGGTCTCGCGGCTATGTCAGACGTGACAGGTTGTCACCTGACCTCTGGGTATTCTTTTTTATAATAATACATAAATAATCTCAATAAATAATTTAACATTAACAATAGTATCGAATTTCAATCTTAATTGATTCCAACATTTATAATTATTCAAAATAATTTTTTCCAAACTTACAGTCCAAACATTATAAGGGAGGTAATCATAATGAAGATCCTTTTTTCCACGTAAAAACATGTGAATACCTTCATCATGTATTCTTTTAAAACATTGTAGCACCCCTAATTACCATAAAACCTTATTGATTACATTAGTGATCCATTATTCCTTAGAGAATACAAGATATACTCCTTATATCCAAAACTATTGTAAAATCCTACAATGAAGGAATATACAAATAATTAATCACTTTTAAGCTAGTCAAGAATATCTAATATAATTTATCCAAATCAAACATATATTATTCCAAAATCACTACCTCAGTATCAGAATCATATTATGGTTTATCGTTCTCTCAACCAAATATTTTCCAAAAAAAAATCACATTCTATTGAGTAACTTTTCTTGATTCCATATAATCTCAAGTCCATAATTAAATAGCACTGCAATACAATCCTTATATACATTATAATTTTTATAACATGTAGATCATTAAATAAATACTCAAATGACACAGAAATTTAAAAACAACATAAGAACTCTAATCATTCCTCTTAGTGTTCAATAGTATAATAAATTTTTTATTATCCAATATCATCATTTGGGTATTCTTTTATGATTTGGAATTGATTCACGTAGTGTCCCAACTCATTGCAGTTGAAGCATTGTACATTTGAAACCTTTTTTTTACCCTTTTAATCACATACATGGTGTCCTTTTTCTCGACACATAAAAAAACTATCATTCCATTCAAGCAATTACCAAGGTATTTATTACCAATGTTATCACATATGGGAAAATCCTTCATTACCCTCTTACCGTTATCCATCTTTCTCTCTTCCTCCCATTTCTTATTTTTCATTTCTTCAAATCCATAGGACTCAAAGAATTCATTACTTATCATATTAACAAATGACACTATTTCTTCATATGATGAGTATATGTTGGATACTATTTCACTTATAAATATTTTCTTAATACCATTGATGATATTGTCCTTCTTAATAATTTCATCATGCATATTCCTAGAATTATCATTACTTATACTAGGCACCATACATATACAATGGCATTCACTATGTTAGTTTATGAATCGCAATGCATATTTCCAAACGTGAAAAATACCTTCTGTTATTTAAACGATTACACATATAATATTTAATAATGAAATGTTTTCTTTAAGGAATTATTTAATCCTAAATCTATCATAATGTATTGTAAAGAAAATGATAATTATCCTAAGCATATCCCTCAAGAGTGTTTAAACCAATAGTGTAGAAAGGCCCATTGCCATGTACCAGGATACCCCAGGTGAAGCCCAAAACTACTTGTCAAAGTATTCACATCTAGGTACATCTGTGGCAGAGCTACCTCTACCTACTATTATCTAGAGAGAAATGTATTGATTGGAAAATACAAAAAATATATACATTACCAAAATTCTAGAAAGATCATATATTATAATCCTCAAATTCTATCTTAGGGTTATGTTCTTTAATCAGATTTTATCTAAATATATTTCCAAGGTTGTTGATAAACATCCTCTAATACCAACTGTAACTCCCCAACCCAAGAATCCTAGAGTCAGTGAATTACATTAATTCAGTGGCATGATTACAAAGAATCAAGTCCCAAAAGACCGATTAGTTTAGTAGTTATGGAAAATATATTACATATATGAACATTACATTACACCATAGAAAATAAAACACAACACAAACGATCCTTTGAGAACACTATTAATAACTTATCCCAACTCTTCTTAACAATCGTAATACACTTCCTGGAATCCTGGGAAAATAAAACCTAAGAATGGGGTGAGCTCAAACCCTATGTAAGGGTAAGAAATAAAGCAGAAGATATCTTAAAAATTATGCATGGTGAATAATTCAAAACACATGCCCTTACAAATAATAAACATAAAATCTTTATGGCTGGAATAT
This sequence comes from Viscum album, assembly GCA_963277665.1. Taxonomy (NCBI): domain Eukaryota; kingdom Viridiplantae; phylum Streptophyta; class Magnoliopsida; order Santalales; family Viscaceae; genus Viscum; species Viscum album. The sequence goes on along the minus strand of OY728164.1, from coordinate 559,726,977 downwards.
CAAATGAGTAAATAATGCCGTAATAAAAAATAGTCAGGGGTATTTTATATTTCGAATAACCACATGAACCCTCAATAATATTTTCATAATGAGGAAATGTATAATGTCAGACATTCTGAAACTTTTTGTCAAGGTTTCAACCAAGACCTCTAAAAACGATTTATTCCTTGACTAAAACCAAATATCAAATTGGGATAGGCACCGGACAATTCCAGGTATAATTGTCTTATGAGACTTACTAATGCATCGAGGAGTTATAGTGGGATCCACCCATCACTTACTAATTCTAATACATTCTTCATATGAAATGGTGGAAACATAACATAAACATTCGTATTAAAACTAGCATATGAAAGGACATCACTTTAACCCTAAACCATGAATTGTATAAAAATAACACATCCACAGTCAAATATATCACAAAACGTTCAATAAAATATGGAATATTTTTATCATAATAAAAAACATCAAACATGTTTAAAATCCATCAAAGGATGTTGATATAAATGAAAAAATTAACTAAAATCATTGAGAGAAATATCCATTTTCCATGAAAACATTCAAAAGTCACACAATTTTTGAAAGGAAGACATTTAAAGATATTTTTGAATCAATGTGTTCCATACCACTTTTAAAATTTATAATGGAATTAACAGTTTCAAACATTCATGTCTGTATAAATATAATCCTTAATACCACTTTGAAAGCATGGATATTTATTTGTAACGTTTAAATGAATAAATATTTAAAACATCTAAAATGATGTTTTAGTAAAAGTGTACCTTAAAATAATTCTTTTGAAAACTCATTTATGAAACATGGACTTTGATAATAAATATGTCCCAGTAGATAATCACGTAAAAACAACTTCAGATAATAAAGACATTGTGAAATTAACCCTTACCTTGAACTTTCATTTGGTCAAGGGTACGTTTAACCTTTTGAATAATGACCATAGTATGTTATAAAATTATACCATGACAATATTAAAATTTATTATATCAAACATGATTCATTTATTACGTTATAATACCCATTTACTAATTCTTTCCATGTTAAATTAACATTTTTGGTAATAATCGCTTCCATTATCGTATGTGTTTTTACTTGTTATTCTTGATCATATAATTTAGATAATGATTTACATACATCAATTAAATAAAAAATGATTTATATATCATATATATTTAAAATATAAATATTTATAATATATAGATATATGAAATGGAAAACTCCATTTATGGAGATAGTAGGTCTAACGAACGCATAAATGGTGTGTTTGTTTTCATATCGTTTTGAATGGAAAAAAGTAAATAAGATACATGTAAGTACATACATACATACATAGATATATATGTCTATTATTTATAATTATTATATAATATATTACATACTTATTAATAAAATATTTTTTTTATAATCATCGTTGAATGGTGAATGTTGAAACGAATCTCATCGCGTCGTGGGACGACAATCCGTATGTACGCCCGAGCGATGATATCATTATATTGATGGTGAAATAATATGTAATTGGATGTTATATAATATGTAAAGAATAATTAAAATTTTATATTTATTATTTAAATCAGATATACTCATTATTATAACCATCCAAATAATGAAGTGTTTGAATAACAAACTACACCACGAAGTTCAGACGATATACCGTACGCAAGAATGTATGATGACATTGTCTTTTATATGATAGACAATATAATTAATATGGTTTTACCATATTTATAATAATATCACAGTATGTAGAAGTTTCTGGATTTATTATTTTTGTATGGAAACAACAAAGACAGATGATGTGGAAAAAGAAAAGAACATGAAAGAGGGTGGTGAAATTATTACCTCTTCTTCGGGTGTTTCTTTTTGAGTTGATCAAAAGGGATCTGTAGGATAGATATCTGATCAATTTATGGCCTATAGGTTGAAGTTAGTATAGTTTAGAGTATATTTGGGAAGGGGTTGGTGGAGCCAAATGGCTTTGGAAGCGTGATTTTGAGAACGGTGAAGTACCCTTCTATAAGACATGTGATGGTCACTATAGGAAAAGCTTAAAATATTATTATATAATAAACATTTTTCTGGTTTATAATTAGTAAAAAATGATATATTTATAGGATAGGATGGGATTGTTTAAAAAAACCCAACCAATAGGTTTTAGACTAGTTTAGGTCACCATATTAACCGTATCATTCTTATTTATCTATGAGTTAAATATTTGAACTTTTACCGTGTCTTCTTGTATTCTTACACTATATGGATAATAAACATAATCTAAACATCGAAGAGAACCTGATTTGGATCATTAATGACATATATAATGTTATTTAATCTATTTTTCTGATCCTTATATTTTTAGGAATATTAAATCAACCAATAATATAATATTTGTTTTAAAAATTAATTTATGTCATTTTTGACATTATTTGGTATTTGGTTTTTGTGAAATTCATAAAAATTTGATTACATCAAAAAATATACATTTAATCAACCCTACTTTTCATATTCATCTTGAAAAATTCTTTATGTCTTTAAAACAATAAAATTATATTTATTTTAATATTTATAATACCATTTATTTGATTCTATTATTAATATGGATATTATTTCATCATCATTGTGCGATATATAAATTTAATTACCTACTGTATAAATGTTATTAATAAAATACCATTATTTAGGAAATCATTTGATATTTCTAATTAATATTTATAGTTGAATTTATCTTATGTGTAACCATAAATTAAAAATGGTTTAGTAATTAAACATTGAATTTATCATTTTTAACTCTTTTTTAAATAAAAATAACAATAAATGTCCTAATATAATTTTTTTGGACCTAAATGATGATATTTTATTAATAAGGTTGTTTTTCGTCGAAATACACTTATTAAATAGAATTAAGACATGTTTTAAGGTATTGATAATAAACTTTTTACCGTTAATTACCCTATTTAATTTAACCATGGTAAATAAATGTCAAAAATACTAATCACCAAAAATTATATTCCTTTTATTGAACCTTATTTTACATTTTTACTTCAACAATGTCTCTCGTATTTTTGATATTCAACATACAAAAGTGGTAAAAAAAATTATGAAAATTTGGAAATTTCCCTAAAAGGTGGGTAAAAAATGTTAAAAACTTCAATAACATTTTATACAAGTTTTTCTATTCTATAATGATTTCAATGAACTAAATTGAACATATATATATATTATATATATATTTTTACTTAATATAAATTTATATAAAATAAATAATTTGATAAATAAAAGGTTTGTTTTAAGTAATAACGCAGCATTTTTCAGTATTCATCAAAAACTGAATGTTTTCAGAAAAATACCAAAACTCCATCCTAAGATAATTTTGATATTTTGAATTCAAAAATGAATCCTATATTTAAAAATTCTAAACATTGGAGTTTCATTTATTAATATTATATTAATTTCTGTTCTCATAACAAAAAAAGGTTATTTAAAATTAGAAACTATCAAAAGATTGACATTTGTTTATGTCAAATTTAAATGTGAAATTTCTTATATTGACCTACATTGTATTTAATGATAGAAATATATTATAATTATTTTTCAAATACCATTCAACTGAATAATTTAACACTATAAATTATTTCGATTAAAAAAGTTTTTTTCAATTAAAACATAGTATTTTTCATTATTTTTCAAAATATGAAAGTTATCAGAAAAGTAACAAAAATTAATCCCAATTAAATTTTTATGTCCATCCTCTAAATTAGAATTTAATTTCATCAAATTGAATATATAAAAGTATCAAATATAGGTTTTAAAAAGGGTTCACCATTAAATGGAGGTAAATTTTAATTTTTGAAAAATACATCTTTTATCTTAAAAAATGAATTTGTTATTATATTATGACAATGAAACACATAATATGGATGTAAAAGTTATATAGAGTATATAAGATTCAAAATTCCATTAATACTATTCATAACCACTTTTTGAACGTCTAGTGTTGTAAGTTGTGATGTGCTCGAACTCAGTGTTGCATGTAGTCTATGCTATTGAATAATTTTAATGAGTTAACGTATTATGAAATCATGGGGTGTTACAACATATGTTTTATAATTGAATAATATGTTACCCTTTTCAATAATTTATGCAACATAAGGTATGTTTTGAATCTATTAATGATGTCTCACCTTTTGATTATTTATTGTTAGTTCACATGAACCTATTTGATCCAACAAAAACCTAAAACTATTGGTGGTAAATAAAATTTATAGGTCTTAATTAATGATTAAATAAGACACAAAAGTGTTTATTTTAATAAAATCAAATTTTAATCCGACAATTACATAATTTTTCCCAAAATTTAAAAATGTGAAAAAATATCCTGGATAACTATTTGTAGTGATAATGTTGGGAAATTTAAAAATTATGATTTTGAATATTTTCTAATTAAGACAGTTCTTAAATATAACTTATCAGAACATATTACACCACAAAAATAGGATGTTGTTGATAGAAGAAATAGTGTTATTCAAGATATTACTTGAACCATGATGAGAGAATACTCAACTGCTAAATTGTTTTGGGTTGAAGCGATTAATGATTCTAACAATTCTATAAATCATTTTTGGTCAGAACATTCAATAATAATAATTCTAATGAGTTTTTTTAGGATGAAAAAAAAATATTATTATATTAATGTTTTTTGTTGCAAATTACTAATTTTAAAAACTAATGACGACTTGCCTAGATTTTATCCGAAATATGATGACAAAATTTATTCAGTTATTCCAATACTTGTGAGGATTATAGTTGTTTTTGTTAAATTTATTATACTATCCATGAAATAGTGGATGTTATGTCTGATGAAACTAATCTCTTTTTTTTTCAAACAACGTCAACCTATATCCTCATATGTTATTTATAAAACTAATTTAAAATCTATTTTAGAAAGATTTTCTTATATGGAAATAAATCAATAATATGTTTTTGATGTTATTCCTTAGGAATATTTTACATATGTTGCTTATGAATAGTCTATTTGAAATCCAAGAAGTATGTTATTTCATATGAATCATCTTAATCAAAGTTTCATTGTTGGTGTAGATCCATAAAGTAAGACTATGTGTTCTATATGATATTAAAGTAATAATATTTATATCTTATCCCAATTTAAAATAATGAATCATGATAATGATTTAGGTGATGTGCATTGGATTAAGTAAATGGAATTTGAACTCATTGAGTTTTAAAGGAACCAAGAACAGACATTAGTTAAATTACTGGTAAAAACATATATAATTGTAGTAAAATGGGTATTTGGGAGTAATTATGATTAAAATTGTATATTTGTTATAAATAATGATAGAATTTTTTCTATTGGACATAATCAATAAGAAGAAATATATTATTCAGAAATATACGTACTTTTAGCTAGACTTGATGAAACTCAAATACTCATAGCCTCCATAGTATCCTTTAATTTTCAACTATTTCTAATGGATGGGAAGTGTATTTTTATTAACGGATATGTTAAGTAGTAATTTTATGTTTAACAAACACCTAGTTTTGAAATAAATAAACTTCGATAACATGTTAATATGCTTACCAAGCAACATTATTGACATAAATAACACGGTAGAGTATGGACTAATTGATTAAATGGGTTTTTGTTGCAAATTTTTTTGTCAAGGTATATACTAATCCAACTATTTTCATAAAATAAGCAAATGAAAAAATTATTATTGTAAAAATTTATGTTGATGAAATTATATTTTGTTCAAATAAAAATGATTACTAGATTCAATGGAGGTTCTTATGATGTATTATTTTCAAATGAGTATGATGTGTGAGTTAACATATTTTCTTAGTTTTAAAAAATGTACTTTTGTTTCTCAACATATTTGTTTGAAAAATTTACATATTTAATTTAATTATGAAAATACTAAAAGTATTAATAACCCCAATTGTTCTCTGTAATACTTTAAATAATGAGGTGACTAGGAAACCATTTGATCAGCAAACGTTTAGACTTATGATTGGTAGATTACTTTACATAATAACTAGTCACCCAAATTTAATGTTTTTTGTTTTTTATTATTTATATATAAAGTCAATATGAAAGAATCACATTTAATTTTATTTAAATGAATATTTATTTATCTTCATGGAACCTGGGATTTATGCATAATCGATTCTTAATGAAATGTTTTTGACTAAAATGATTTTTGTATAAAAACCAAGGTGGGTGTATAATGGATTGAAAAATTATATTATAAAATATTAATTTATTTGGTGAATCTTTGGTTTTTTGAACTTGTATGGAACAACACTCAATATCACTTTACATTACTGATGTTGAATATGTAGCAACAATAATATTTTTTGCTCATGTTTCTTGTATGCAACACATAGTCACTAACAATGGCATGAGTTTTTTTTTAAACTCATATAATTTGTGACAAAATTATTTCCATTAATATTTATAAGAACCCAATATATCACTTAGAAGATAAAAGATACCATTTTATTTATGATCACACATATAAAAGATGTATAATTTTACAATTCATTAGAATTTAAGAATAAAATTATGAAATTTTTACTGAACACTTAGTTTTGACAGATTCGAAAACATTTAAAAGAAGCTAGGAATGATCAATGTAATGTGATTATTCATAACTACTTCTTGTTTACAAATATTTTTACATTAATATATACTATTTTTATAGGGGATATTCATATATTTTATTATATTTAAAATAATTTTTTTCCTAAAATAATTATGTTTTCTAAATTTTTTTGGAAATAGAATATATTCTAATATGGATTATAGACTCATACTTTTATATAAAAATTCTCATTTAGAATTATTATTGTTATTTCCATAATAAAAAATTGTTCTAATATTTTCCGAACACATAATTTGTTACAATTTTTCTTGGAGTAATTAAAATATAATAATATTTTTCTTAATAAAATGATCCTAAATATTTTTCTAGAATAATATTCAAAATATGTTTTCCTATTAAAACCATAATAATTAGTTTTCCTAATAAAACTATCATTATTTTTTCAGTATAAAATCATCTTTTTTACTTTTCTTCATTAAACTATCATAATCAGTTTTTATTATGAAACTATCGTAATCTTATTATTTAAAAATAACTATGAAGAACATGTTTATAATACCAATAAATATTTCCAATTAAAATGGTACTATTCTATTATTTAATTTTTTTGACATATTCATTGCATAAAAATTTTATTTTATTTTTTTGATATGTTTCATTACAATAAGAACATTTTTCTGAAAATTATAAAAGTTTTTACAAATCTCATTTATTATCAGTCTAATAAATGTTTTAAATTTTGAGAGTTTATTTAAAAAATCATTTTCCAAATACATGTTGGTCATCAGATCAAAAAGGATTTAATCTCAATAGCTAGTTTCAATAGGGATGTTGAACTGTCACCCTCATCTCAAATATAATGTTAGTTCACCATATTCTCCCACATAATTTATTTAGACTTTTCACTCTTGATATTCTACACTATTCAAATGTGTCAGTCTGATTTTGTTAACATTTTTTCTTATATCTATTATAATCTCATTCTCATGGAATCCGAAATGGATTATATGGATTAGTATTATCTTAGGGAAAAATTTGCCTAGACATCATGTTTTTATATGTTTGACACAACTCTTAAAAGGTTTTTAAGGATGATAATATATTTTCATGGAGAAGCATAATGAAGAAATTGATATAAACTATCATGAGTTGGTTATAGAGGTTACGCTTCTGTTCAGTTTATGAAATATGATGGTACGGATAAAGTTACATTTACAATGTTGGGAAATAGATAAATTATTTCATTTTAAATAGTTGAAGGCATGTTTGTAGTTACTTCATACATTGTATCTTATTTACCCACACATAAGTTTCAAAAAAAACATTAAATATTTTTCAAGAATATGGCAGAATACTCTCAGTTCTTTAATTTTTTATATGTTAGAAAATATTGTAAAATCACTATGTAGAATATAGTAATTTCATTTTGGATGCAAGGATATTTTATCCCAAGAAAGGTTGAGGGAGATACCTTGAATGCGTCTAATGTTTTTGTTCATGACTATTTAGTCAATAATATGAATATTTATTTAGTAATTTTATATTCATTATGGTGTAGAATATAAAAACTACTTCCATAAAGTCAACAATTATAATGTTTCATGCTTTCATAATAATGATGCTTATGAAATGTATGGAGTTGTTTATGGTTGAGTATAAGTCATATCCATTTAGGGAGAATATTTATTTCATAAGTATAGATTCAATGACCATGATGGAATTGGTGTTTGATACATAAACAAATAACATTTTATAAACAGATGATGGATTTTCATTAGAGGGGAAACCATCATGAAATTATAGGGATGATATGTAAAATAAGATACATGATTTAATATATACTCCTATCAATAAATTGAATGGAATGAAACTGTCCAAGGATGAGTTTGATAGGTTGATTGAATATAATGCTCAAAATATCCTAGTGTATCTGTAATTTAGTCATGATCCTTCCAAGGATAATTCATTAACTATTTCAACTGCATAATAACTTGAAATAAAAGAGAAAAGAATAAATCAAAATAAGAGGTAAAAAGAATCCAAATCATTGAATGATTGTTTAATGTTGTCTGTAAAACTTCATGGAATCCAATACTTATAAATTCCTTCACCAATCATGTTATTCTAAAAGATGTATTTGATTTTGAAGAAACAATAGTGGTATTGACTATGGACGATAATGTTGAGAGAATGAATTTTATTGAATAATTGGTTCCAAATGTATCTACGAAACAATAATAACCCAAGCTACCTATAATGGTATGTTTGTGAATAGAAAGATATTAAGAGGAAGAAATTGATAAAGAAGTTTAAAAATATATGGAATAAGGGAAGGAAGAAAAAATTTAAAATTGAATAAATAGAAATAGAATAAGAATAAAAATAGGAGGGATATGAATATAAGGTAGTGGATAATAGTGAAGAATCCCAATAAGATACGGTTCTACCGTAACAATAAATATCTTAATTATATCATGTATTCCAATATAATAAGGATTTAAAAAATAAAAATTACTCTAGAATAAAATCCTCAGACGAAAAAATGTAATTTTGAAAGGAGGAAGAGCAGGATAAAAATTCATAGACAATAGTATTTGATAAATTTTATACTGATAATATTGTTTTAAGGTCTATAGGTGTCCTTGATACCCAAAGAGTGGGGTGACTCCGGATATGGATATTACATTCAATCTTATACATGCCCCACTGGATCTTGACCACATTATTACTATGGTAACTTTTTATTATATTTAATACTAATGTTTAGTGTGTCCATTTCAAATTTTATCGAATAATAATGAAATGAAAATTATGCAATAAATAGATCACAAGGACCCAAGGATTTTTACTTGGTTTACCCTCACTAAGCTACATCCAAGGAGGATACAATTGAATTGTGATAATTTTACAAAATTAACTATTTCTCATTATCAATAATGTCATTCGAGATATGTCTTATATGCCAAGGCTCACTACATTTAAAAAGTTAAGGGTTGTCTCACTACATTACCAAGGGTCACTCCCTATTTACTCTTCTCTACCTCAATGCAATTTGGAAGTATCACTATCATTTTAATCCTTTTCTCAATGCTCTTGTAAGGGATCCACTCATAGTTTATAATCATTTATGTCCCTCTATTTTAATGAAGTCATGCATCCTCTACATTAGGTAGATGCTCTTTTGAAGATTCTTTTTCACCAGTAGATTAATAACTCTTTACTCATACTATTAGTTTATTATAAATTTATATAGTGAATATTTATGACCATTTAAGAAACAACTTCTTATTTCACCAGCAGTGTAGTGCATATGCTATGATGACCTCCTCTTCTGCATATTTCCTCTGCTTCTACTACCACATACCACCTTCATGTACTTCCTCGGCATACGAGACTCCCTTCCCCTATGGAATGCCTCTTTCTTGAACTGATTCTCTTCAATGTAACACTTATCCTTCCACATACAATATTATATTTTCGGATAGTGTCTATAAAACCCCTTCATCATCCATTTCTACAAACTCCATATCCCTTCATGAAATGCCCAATAAGAACAAAATCTACTTTGCAGACACGTTTACCATGATCAACTTCTGACCTTTCAAAATTCCTATAGCATAGAAGCTTTTATATGAAAATCACTCTATATATCATTTAGATTATTGCTCCATGTATAGTAATGTAGACCCAAAAATCATTTAAACCGATATTACACACATTTTCCATGTGATATAATCTTCACTATGTATCGTTCATCTTCCATGAAATACAATCTTCTCGTGAACCATTTTCCCTATGATGACTGTATACTATCTCTCTTCTTTCATGGAATCCAAACTAAACATCATGTTTTTTCCAATGATTCCCTTAGTAGTTTCTGAATTCACCATCTATTTTTTTGAAATAAAATCCTTTCCCCTTACTGAAAGTCTCCCATATACTATGAGCTTTTTTCATTAACAAATTTCTCCCCACGAACTATTCATATACATAGTATACATCCCCTGCTTTGTGGTTACCTTCCATTTCTAATATCCATAATTTTTTTCATACCACCTTTTTTATCTACAAATCAAGCTTCATGGTAAACATACAATGTACCCCTCTATAGAAATCACGCTTTTCCAGAAACCATTCCTTCGAATTTGGGGCCAAAAAATTTGGCAAACACTATGAAACTATGGCACTTTAAACACATGCTTCAAGAAATAACAAATGTACTCAATCAAGGATATCTGTATTTTTCATCATACACATATAAACCCTTAACATACTGACAGGACACCTGGAGGTATTTTTTCCAAAAAAATATCCCCCTTATTTTTTTGACAAATCATTCATATTTTTAAATCTTATTAATGATTATTCAAACATTTTTCCAGCATTCATTTCTTATGATTAAGACTGAGATCATGTATTTTCTCAACATATATTCTAATACCTCTTGATCCTTGACTAGTAGGTAAAAATTCATTATAATTCAAAGACCATAATCGAATCACTTTATTCCATTAAAATACCACTATTCTACTTTCATCACGGCCCTCAACGTTCATGATATGTGTCCTTTTATCAATCATGTTTAACATCGTTTGAATTAAGAGTCCCCCAACAACACCACTCCCCTAAAAAATGTAAACTACCCCTATCTCGTTGAACCACCTACCATCTTATCTTTGTGTCTTTACTACTATTTTGCATAGAATCCCCTCTATGTGTCCTTGTTGAGACATTTTCTCCCTTTTAATAGAACAATTTATCTCCCCTTGTCAATGAACCTGATGACCACTATTTTGATGTATGCAATATGGTAGTGAACATATATTAGCATGTTAGGGGAAAACACAAAATTTTATGTCGATATAGGGTCCCTCTTCCACACTTTTATATGTGCAGGGAGTCAACTGAACAACCAGTGGCAGTCGATGCCTTTAAGATACTTCTTTTTGTATGGATTTTGTGAAAATATCTACAACATGTTGTTATATAGAAACATAATCCATCTTTAAAATCTATTATTCCACCTTCTCCTTGATAAAATGATATTTTATTTTAATGTTATTTGAAATTGACTGATGGAATGAAATTTTTCTATGATTTATGGCACTTGAATTATCATAATGGATACCAATAAGAGACATCTTATCGACCCTCATATCCTCAATATATTGTTTCATCCACAATAAATTTTTTAATTCATTAGTGGCTATAATATACTCAACATCAGCATTACTCAATGAAAATTCAATCTTGTTTCTTTCATAGCTAATAAATACAAAATCCACCAAGGTAGAAAGAGCCTCTTGATGTTGATTTCCTATCACCTACTAGAACCAGACCAATATTCCTATGTATATTCTAATAAATCTAGATTAGATTTGACATTATAAAAAAATTGATACCCACAGTTCCCTTGATATAACATAGTATTCTTTTTACTGAGCGATTATGGATTTCAATGGGATTACATTGATACCATGCTTCATGGAAAGCTGAAAAAACATTGTCATGTCTTGTTGATGTTATATACAGTAGACTACCAATTATATTCCAATATTCTATAACATTACCCACATTACCTTCATCATCCCATGAGAATCTCATCCATGTAGCCACCATAGTTTTCATATCCTTGTAATATTAAATTAAAAAACATACTAAAAAATCCTTGGAATATCTAGATTGATAAATTAATGTTCCATTATTTCCTTTTGTTACATATAAACCATGAAAAAACATTTTTTCACGAATCATTGACATTTCATACACATCATTCATAAATTTGGAAAACTTTATACATTGAGCTTCATTTGATTAGCCAGTGATTATATCCTCTACACATACAAACTCCATCATCCGTTGATTACTATAACTGTTGACATATATACTGTAGGCATCTAATTCATTATGAAAAATTTGTTTTTCAGAAATTGATCTATCCTTTAATACCATGATATTGGTTCTTACATCAAACCATATAAATCATTCTTCAACCAACCAACTATATTCTTATCTTCATTAATGTGAAAACCATCTGGATACTCATTATAAACATCTTATTTCAGATCCCCATTTCGAAATGAGGATTTGACGTGCATTTGGAAAATTAAGAAATTTGTTTCCCTACTATGACCAAGAATAATAAGATTGTCACTAAAATTAGAATAGGTTAAATTTTTTCATCAACATCAATACCCTCTATATGAGAGTCCCCTTTTATAATATTCATTCTTTATTTCAAATCACAACTATATATTAATCCATTTTGTTCCAGAAGACCCATTTGTCCCATTGAAATTATTATCTGTTGTCCCCAAAACAATCTCCCATGTCTAATTTTTATCAAATTTGTAAATCTCTTCATACATAGACTAAATGAAATTATAATCAATAGTTTCTTTATCAAATCATTTGGGCTCTTCCTATGATATGTATGATGCTTTCTGTAGAGTCCTCATCATCCTTGTCAGCATCAGTGTTATCTGATCACAAATTTTGTTATGTATATCAATTTCATATCTCCTCATTAGTCTCTTTGAAGTTACCACTTTATCCTCTTCCTTTTAATCATCTATATCTTCTTCTGAATCATCCAGAATAACTGGAGAAAACACATATCTACTAATCTATTCATTGTTTCAATATGGAAACTAATCATTGTTCTATTAAAGATTATATTCATTCTATACTACAGTAATATCATTTAACTCAACATTATTCAAATCCACTTGTTTAAACATTGTCAGAATTCTCTCACAGTTTCTTGATATCCACAAAATTGTCAGATAATTCCACATTTTTAGAACAAAATAGATAATCATGATGTATGTGATTTTTTCTAGTTATACTCTAATTGTTCTTGTTTATGTCAGATATCATAAAATATAATTCATTAAATCCCATTGAGATATTTCATCTAATTATGGGATAGAATTCTCTACATATGATGTGAAAATATTCCTATAATTGGGTCGACTATTTCAACAGACAATCATTATTCTTCATCTATACCATTTATTCTCACGTGGCACATTGCAATGATCCATCAACACAACCTATAGGCCTACTGAGTCAAAATGCGATGTATGAAACAAGAGTTAATTTTAATAATACAATCAATATAATGTATTAATAATTACATCTACAAAAATCAAGAATCCAAAAACAATTAAATAATTTCATTGATTTCTTCCAAATTATTTCATCATATGTTGTGAATTGTTTTAATTAGTTGAAAATCTAGTGCACATAACTTCAACATTTTTCATCTTTTCATGCCAAATACTATTGGATCATATCTCCCCATAAACCTAAAACACATGAACATTAGTGAATATCATTTATATAAATAGCAGGGTGGGGTTTCTCTGGAATCCTTATGAGGAGGACTGTGAAAGAACTTGATTGATCAACCCTTTAATTATTTATTACAATGCACTTGTAACGAACCCGGCGGTCCTAAATCCCCGTCAAGCAGGGGACAGTTCCTGCCACGTGTTATCTGGGCCGGTCTGAGGTGGGGGCCTGTTATCTGCCTGAGGGTGGGGGTCTGCTATATGCCAGAGGGCTGGGCTCGGGCATGGCCGAGATTGGTTGGGCTTTAGGCCCGCCGGGTTCGTTACATAAAAAAGGTCAGTGGTACTCGTAACGCTTCCCAGTTGGCCTTTAAGCCTGTGTTCACGGATTCGAGTTGTGGGGGAGGCGAATTAAGTCCCCGTCAGGCAGGGGACAGTTCCTGCCACGTGTTATCTGGGCCGGTCTGAGGTGGGGGCCTGTTATCTGCCTGAGGGTGGGGGTCTGCTATCTGCCAGAGGGCTGGGCTCGGGCGTGGCCGAGATTGGTTGGGCTTTAGGCCCGCCGGGTTCGTTACATAAGAAAGGTCAGTGGTACTCGTAACGCTTCCCGGTTGGCCTTTAAGCCTGTGGTCACGGGTTCGAGTTGCGGGGGAGGCGAATTAAATCTCCGTCAAGCAGGGGACAGTTCGTGCCACGTGTTATCTGGGCCGGTCTGAGGTGGGGGCATGTTATCTGCCTGAGGGTGGGGGTCTGCTATCTGCCAGAGGGCTGGGCTCGGGCGTGGTCGAGATTGGTTGGGCTTTAGGCCCGCCGGGTTCGTTACATAAAAAAGGTCAGTGGTACTCGTAACGCTTCCCGGTTGGTCTTTAAGCCTGTGGTCACGGGTTCGAGTTGCGGGGGAGGCGAATTTAATCCCCGTCAAGCAGGGGACAGTTCCTGCCACGTGTTATCTGGGCCGGTCTGAGGTGGGGGCCTGTTATCTGCCTGAGGGTGGGGGTCTGCTATCTGCCAGAGGGCTGGGCTCGGGCGTGGCCGAGATTGGTTGGGCTTTAGGCCCGCCGGGTTCGTTACATAAAAAAGGTCAGTGGTACTCGTAACGCTTCCCGGTTGGCCTTTAAGCCTGTGGTCACGGGTTCGAGTTGCGGGGGAGGCGAATTAAATCCCCGTCAGGCAGGGGACAGTTCCTGCCACGTGTTATCTGGGCCGGTCTGAGGTGGGGGCATGTTATCTGCCTGAGGGTGGGGGTCTGCTATCTGCCAGAGGGCTGGGCTCGGGCGTGGCCGAGATTGGTTGGGATTTAGGCCCGCCGGGTTCGTTACATAAAAAAGGTCAGTGGTACTCATAACGCTTCCCAGTTGGCCTTTAAGCCTGTGGTCACGGGTTCGAGTTGCGGGGGAGGCGAATTAAATCCCCTTCAGGCAGGGGACAGTTCCTGCCACGTGTTATCTGGGCCGGTCTGAGGTGGGGGCCTGTTATCTGCCTGAGGGTGGGGGTCTGCTATCTGCCAGAGGGCTGGGCTCGGGCGTGGCCGAGATTGGTTGGGCTTTAGGCCTGCCGAGTTCGTTACATAAAAAAGGTCAGTGGTACTCGTAACGCTTCCTGGTTGTCCTTTAAGCCTGTGGTCACGGGTTCGAGTTGCGGGGGAGGCGAATTAAATCCCCGTCAAGCAGGGGACAGTTCCTGCCACTTGTATTTGGGCCGGTCTGAGGTGGGGGCCTGTTATCTGCCTGAGGGTGGGGGTCTGCTATCTACCAGAGGGCTGGGCTCGGGCGTGGCCGAGATTGGTTGGGCTTTAGGCCCGCCGGGTTCGTTAAATAAAAAAGGTCAGTGGTACTCGTAACGCTTCCCGGTTGGCCTTTAAGCCTGTGGTCACGGGTTCGAGTTGCGGGGGAGGCGAATTAAATCCCCGTCAGGCAGGGGACAGTTCCTTCCACGTGTTATCTGGGCCGGTCTGAGGTGGGGGCCTGTTATCTGCCTGAGGGTGGGGGACTGCTATCTGCCAGAGGGCTGGGCTAGGGCATGGCCGAGATTGGTTGGGCTTTAGGCCCACCGGGTTCGTTACATAAAAAAGGTCAGTGGTACTCGTAACGCTTCCCGGTTGGCCTTTAAGCCTGTGGTCACGGGTTCGAGTTTCGGGGGAGGGGAATTAAATCCCCGTCAGGCAGGGGACAGTTCCTGCCACGTGTTATCTGGGCCGGTCTGAGTTGGGGGCCTGTTATCTGCCTGAGGGTGGGGGTCTGCTATCTGCCAGAGGGCTGGGCTCGGGCGTGGTCGAGATTGGTTGGGATTTAGGCCCGCCGGGTTCATTACATAAAAAAGGTCAGTGGTACTCGTAACGCTTCCCGGCTGGCCTTTAAGCCTGTGGTCACGGGTTCGAGTTGCGGGGGAGGCGAATTAAATCCCCATCAAGCAGGGGACAGTTCCTTCCACGTGTTATCTGGGCCGGTCTGAGGTGGGGTCCTGTTATCTGCCTGAGGGTGGGGGTCTGCTATCTGCCAGAGGGCTGGGCTCGGGCGTGGCCGAGATTGGTTGGGCTTTAGGCCCGCCGGGTTCGTTACATAAAAAAGGTCAGTGGTAATCGTAACGCTTCCCGGTTGGCCTTTAAGCCTGTGGTCACGGGTTCGAGTTGCGGGGGAGGCGAATTAAATCCCCTCCAGGAAGGGGACAGTTCCTGCCACGTGTTATCTGGGCCGGTCTGAGGTGGGGGCCTGTTATCTAGCTGAGGGTGGGGGTCTGCTATCTGCCAGAGGGCTGGGCTCGGGCGTGGCCGAGATTGTTTGGGCTTTAGGCCCGCCGGGTTCGTTACATAAAAAAGGTCAGTGGTACTCGTAATGCTTCCCGGTTGGCCTTTAAGCCTGTGGTCACGGGTTCGAGTTGCGGGGGAGGTGAATTAAATCCTCGTCAGGCAGGGGACAGTTCCTGCCACGTGTTATCTGGGCCGGTCTGAGGTGGGGGCATGTTATCTGCCTGAGGGTGGGGGTCTGCTATCTGCCAGAGGGCTGGGCTCGGGCGTGGCCGAGATTGGTTGGACTTTAGGCCCGCCAGGTTCGTTACATAAAAAAGGTCAGTGGTACTCGTAACGCTTCCCGGTTGGCCTTTAAGCCTGTGGTCACGGGTTCGAGTTGCGGGGGAGGCGAATTAAATCCCCGTCAGGCAGGGGACAGTTCCTGCCATGTGTTATCTGGGCCGGTCTGAGGTGGGGGCCTGTTATCTGCCTGAGGGTGGGGGTCTGCTATCTGCCAGAGGGCTGGGCTCGGGCGTGGCCGAGATTGGTTGGGCTTTAGGCCCGCCGGGTTCGTTACATAAAAAAGGTCAGTGGTACTCGTAACGCTTCCCGGTTGGCCTTTAAGCCTGTGGTCACGGGTTTGAGTTGCGGGGGAGGCGAATTAAATCCCCATCAGGCAGGGGACAGTTCCTGCCACGTGTTATCTGGGCCGGTCTGAGGTGGGGGCCTGTTATCTGCCTGAGGGTGGGGGTCTGTTATCTGCCAGAGGGCTGGGCTCGGGCGTGGCCGAGATTGGTTGGGCTTTAGGCCCGCCGGGTTCGTTTCATAAAAAAGGTCAGTGGTACTCATAACGCTTCCCGGTTGGCCTTTAATCTTGTGGTCACGGGTTCGAGTTGCGGGGGAGGTGAATTAAATCCTCGTCAAGCAGGGGACAGTTCCTTCCACGTGTTATCTGGGCCGGTCTGAGGTGGGGGCCTGTTATCTGCCTGAGGGTGGGGGTCTGCTATCTGCCAGAGGGCTGGGCTCGGGCGTGGCCGAAATTGGTTGGGATTTAGGCCCGCCGGGTTCGTTACATAAAAAAGGACAGTGGTACTCGTAACGCTTCCCGGTTGGCCTTTAAGCCTGTGGTCACGGGTTCGAGTTGCGGGGGAGGCGAATTAAATCCCCGTCAGGCAGGGGACAATTCCTGCCACGTGTTATCTGGGCCGGTCTGAGGTGGGGGCCTGTTATCTACCTGAGGGTGGGGGTCTGCTATCTGCCAGAGGGCTGGGCTCGGGCGTGGCCGAGATTGGTTGGGCTTTTGGCCCGCCGGGTTCGTTACATAAAAAAGATCAGTGGTACTCGTAACGCTTCCCGGTTGGCCTTTAAGCCTGTGGTCACGGGTTCGAGTTGCGGGGGAGGCGAATTAAATCCCCGTCAGGCAGGGGACAGTTCCTACCACGTGTTATCTGGGCCGGTCTGAGGTGGGGTCCTGTTATCTGCCTGAGGGTGGGGGTCTGCTATCTGCCAGAGGGCTGGGCTCGGGCGTGACCTGTGCCGAGTAAGGTCATCTCCGAGATTCTCAGTTCTCTCTGGTTCCTTTAGTTCCGTTGGGGCATGGACTTAAATCTTGACCGACATTTGGCCTGGTGACTTTCTGGGGGCAGAAAGTGTCTGTGGTGGGATGAATTGTCACACCCCGACCGCGAATGTCAGTAATTGTTCTCCTTTCTTGGCCCCGATTTAAATTTTTCGGAGATTAATTGCATTGGCGGTTTCGCGCCGGTGCGCGGTCACCGCATCGTTAGCGGTGACCGTGCGTTCAGCCCGGGTGACAGTGTGTTCACCCGGTGTTTTAAATATTATAATTTTTATGTTGGTATTTTATTAGTAATACATTTTTATATGTGTTATTGTTATTGTATATATGTTTATATACGTTTATATATATATGCGTAACAATGTATGGATATGTATGGATCTATATATGTATAAATATATATATATGTGTAACATATTTAAATTATTTTATAATTATTATTTTAAATATTTGGTCAAAAATAATTATTATTTGAGTTAACTAATTTATTATTTATTATTATTATAAGATTTATTATTGTTATATAAGTTTTATTATTATTATATAAGTTTTATTGTTATTAATATTATATGTTTTACTATTATTATTATTATTATAATTATTATTTTTATCACATATATATATATATATAAGCCTAATCTAACCCTAATCCTACCCCCTCCCGTAGCCGCCTCACCTCTCTCCCTCTCTCCTCTTTCTTCTCCCCCACACCAGCACCCTCCTGCATCTCCCCAGCACACCCCTCCGCTCCTCGCCAACCCGCCAGGCCGACCCCCGGCCATGCTCCGCACCTCCGGCCTCCTCCTGGTTCGGCCGACCCGCACCACACCATCTCCGGCGCCGGCTCCCGCTCCCCCTCAGCGCCCCGGCCTAGTCCTGACTCCCCTGAGCACCGCCGCCACGCCGTCCCGGCCTCCCGATCCGTCGCCTCTCCGCCGACCCCGCACCCAGCCTCCCTCCGTCGTCGGTGCACCCTGCTGCTCTACCGGTCCGGAAACCCCATCACCGCTGCCCGCACCCGACTCGCCCCGATCCGGCGTGCTCCCCCTCCAGCGGCGACCCCCTCCTGTCTGACCCTACTCTCGCTCAGCCCCAGCGCACTCCTCTCTGGCGGCCCGCACCACCGGCTCCCGCTCCCCATCTCCGTCCCGACTCCCCCGTGCAACCCCCGGCCTCACCTCGCTGCTCCCCCTATCCCGCTCCCCGTTCCGCACACCCCGGCGCGATCCCCCTCCTGCGCCCTCCACCGCTCGCACCTCTCCTACGCGTCGTCGCGCCCTGCCGCCTCCACCCCATCCGGCCTCGCCATTTCTCCGCAACCCCCTGCTGTAAGTTTGTTTTCATTTTTATTTTTATTTCTTATTTTTGGTTAATCTTATATAATGTTTATTATTTTTATTATGTTAATAATATTATAATTACATTATTATTAGTATGTCATTATTATTATTATTATTATTATTATATTATTATTATTATTATTATGTTAATATTTATATTATTGTTATTATTATTATGTTAGTATTGTTCTATTATTGTTATTATTATTATTATTATTACTATTATTATGATTATTATAATTACTAGCATATTATTAATATTATTATTATTATTGATATCATTATTGTTATGTGAATATTATTATTATTATTATTATCATTATCATGTTATTAAGTTATTATTTTTATTATTATTGCTATATTATTATTATTATTATTTTATTATTATTATTATTATTATTATTATATTATGTTATTACTATTATCTTATCATTTTTATTATTATTATATTATTATATTATAATTATGCTAAATTATCATTATTATCATTATATTATTATTATCGTGATTATATTATTTTTAAATTATTAATATGATAATATTATTCTATTATTATTATTTTTATGTTATTATTGTTATTATTGTTATATTATTATTATCCTTATTAAATTGCGATTGTTATGTTGTTCTTGTTATTAAAGTATGTTATTATTATTATTATTATATTATTATTATTATCGTTGAACCCGTTTAACGGTCTTTTGTTTTAGGACCGGTTTGACGGTGCAGTACGGTGCGACCATTACACAACAGGAGTTTTGCGCCGTGTCGTTTTTCGTTCCGAGCTGCTCTTGAGGTAGGTCTCCCTTTGCACTCGCCTTTAAATTTAGAATTTATTTATTCCTTGACTTTTTATTAAGTTTCAGTAAATTCAAAAGTATTACTATTGGTTATCTATAGTTTGGTGATCTGCTGATGATAAAAGTTGTTTTAATTCTAGCGTTTCATTAAAAACGTTTTCTTGGATTTAATTGTGTGATTCCATAGTAGTGTTGCTAGATAGTTCTTCCTGAATAAAGAAAGACTTGTTGAATTGGGTTTTGAAATGTTTTTGGCATGTGTAAATTAGTAGATGTATTGTTTATGGAAAATGGTGTTTTCTTATAACCTTGATTAGAGAAAACGTCGTGTGACCCTTTGAAATTGTTTTTGGAAACTTTATGTGTGGTCCTTGGTTGACAAAAGATGTTTTCCCTTGTTGTGTTATTAAAAATAATGCTTTTTATGTTGTGAAAGTTGTTTATGTTCTTATGTGAGTGTTTCCAAAAAGGGGTTTTTTGCAAAATGATTAGGTAATGAAAATTATATTTTTAGAAAGGTATTTTCGGCGTGCATGAGTTTTGAAATATTGTTTGGGTTTGGAAATGGTGACTTTTGAGTGAAATATCTTGTTTGGTCTGCGATATGAGGAAGAAATATACTATGTGAATGTGAAACTTGTTTGAGCACACGGGGAAACCCTGGGTATCTCGGTGGGCGGACTAGAACTAGTGCGCTAGTGAATCGGATGG
The DNA here is from genome assembly GCA_963277665.1 of Viscum album. Classification (NCBI taxonomy): domain Eukaryota; kingdom Viridiplantae; phylum Streptophyta; class Magnoliopsida; order Santalales; family Viscaceae; genus Viscum; species Viscum album. The sequence continues at coordinate 559,705,895 of OY728164.1, read as the reverse complement.
GTGTCGTCCCTGTTTCACTTAGCTGGATTGACGATTTGCAACACTAACTGAACATATGATATCTGAGGGTCGTGGCCTTCTAAGCCACGTGTTCTGAGGGTCGTGGCCTTCTAAGCCACGTTTTCTGAGGGTCATGGCCTTCTAAGCCACGTTTCACCGAGACACGAGGTTCTAGGGTCCCACGCGAGCTAGATGAACCTTAGGGGATTTACCCATAGTGCTCTACCAACAGAGCGTGGTGCCTTCCGTCGACATATGGGGGACCACTTGGGTGTGAGTGTGTGTGTGTGAGTATGTGTGTGTGTGTGAGTGTGTGAGTGTGTGTGTGTGCCCATGGGTATTGCTGATAACTTCTAGTTTATTTCTTCTTGCACTTGGTTTTCCTTGCTTGTTTACCTTTTCTTGCACTTGTTTTCCCTGCTTGTTTACTTTCAGTCATCCTTCACAGCCGATACTGTTAGCCTTTGGAAAAATGGTTTTCAAATGAAAATGCTTTATTCTCTTGGGGTAAGATTTTAAAATGTAACTCTTTGCTTTTTTAGAAATAGTTTAAAACTGATGAAAGGGACCTAACTTTCAAAAAGGAATAAGGGAAATGTGTCGTGTTTGATTTTCAAGTAAAGCATTATGAAAACTTACTTTTATACATTAAAGTTCAAACCTGGATTATGTAGATTCATTATTTACTGGCAGTGCATTGGGATTTGTTGTGGGGATCACCTACTGAGTACTTTTGTGCTCACGCCTATCTTTTACATTTTCAGTTGCAGGTTCCTTGTGTTCAGGTTTTCCTGCTTGAGTCGCTCAGTGTGGGAGCGACGTGGGTTGTAGTTGGGTGGTGACCCACGAGGTCACGTGGAGGTATGTCGTGGTGTAGGTTTGTTGATGTCTTTACTGCTTTTTTTTCTGTTTGTTTAGTTTATATTCATTCTTTCGATCATGTTTAGCTTGGGCTGAAATCGTTCCCAACGATTAAAGTTTCAATGCTCGGCACTTGTTTCCATCCCGGGGGGATCGGGAACGCCCCTCGGGACTTTCCGCGGACCGGCTCGGGTGACCGGTTCAGGGTTGACCCGGGTTGGTTCGTGACAGCACTATACTCATTAAGGGATTTTTCCAAATGCCCAAGTAACCCAACTATTATGTCCATATAACTAGACTTTACTTACCAAAATTCTGAGACTTCTCTTGATATTTTTATTCTGTGGGTTTTCCATTTTTCTCATTTTGGTGATTATAACTACTAGAAGAATGATAACTTTTTGAGGTTCCACCCAAATATCATTTTTCATGATTATTTCTCTAAGAAAGAATCTCTCGACTGGTCTTCTTATCCTAAATATTCATCCATTAGTGGAATATTTTACCTTCATTCACTATTAACATTTTATGAAATTTGAAATTGGGTAGAAAATATTTATCCCTATTTCATTTATCAGTTATTTGAGTCAACAAACTACATTTTGATTCTGGTGGGATCTTCAATGAATGTGCATTCTTCTTAATCACAAATGGAGTAGGTCCTCCCACAATAATCTAGTTTATTTCACATTATTTCCTAGAGATTTTATGCAAATGTAGTAGAGGAGGTGATTTATACACCTTTCTTTGAGATCTTTGTGATTCCCGTGAGGTTTTATACTTATTTTCAACTTACCATTATGTACTCCAATATTTTCATTTTTTATCGTACACTTCTAGAGTTGGGGATCTTATTTCAAATTCCTTTTCAATTCTCAAATTATTCAAACTAAAATATCTTTCCAAATTTCTATGATCATAAAATATGATATAACTACCATTAAAAACCTAACTTGTTTCATCAATTCATTATTGAGGTTTTTATTCATTGAGAGTTATTTTTCTAACATTGAGATCTTGAGCATCTTATCACATACTAATGTTTTATCCCACTCATCCACAATATTATTATTTCATGGATATATTATTTTGACAATTTATTATTTTAAATTTCACATCAATATTCTTATTATTCCCAGATTTAAAAATATTTTTATTTCGCTAGAAGAAATATATTCGAAAGCCTTTGATAAAAAAATATTTATAACCATAAATCGCATATAAATAGAACATGTTATCATTTCATACAATAAAAGTGTTTTTAGAGATATCTATAGTACATGAAATATTTTATATATCTCAAGAAATTTTCTATTACTCTTCATATAATACATGGGATGTGGGTCATCATATCTAATATAATATTTTCCCATACCGTATGGGTTTTAAGTAGAGAAAATATGATCTAGTTTCTTTATAGAAATTGCATATTTTATATTCATTTCATCAGATCGTGCTAAAGGATAATAAAAATATATGTGCAAGGTATCCATATCTTAAGGATTTCCCTTGGGAATTGATATATTCACTTCTTTATTCACTAATTCTAGATCTTCTCCCAATTTTTGAATGTACATATCCCTTAAATCTTATTGAGAAAAACGTTCTCTCTTGATATTATTCCTTCCAATCATGTAAACATCCAATTCATATGTGAGATTATCCACCACATAAATTTTATCATTTATTTGAAAATTTTATTGAGTAACAAAATCAGAAAAAAATGAATTCTCTTTTTGTAGCCTTTGGTTCATCTAAACTAGTTTAGGCAGTTGTGTTGAAAGATCATAATTTCTTGCTTCTAGATTCTAAATTTTATCTGAATTTTGATTCCCTTTATTTTAATCTTCATTTTGTTTCTATATTTGTAGAAATATTTTTCATTTCATCATCTTGAGAATCACTCTTCTCCCTCATAAACGTGTCTACATCAATATGCTTTTTTTTAAAATTTCTATGGGTATAACCCTATTTCTGTTTATTTGGTTCACTAATGGTGGAAGGGATCATTGTCTTCCTCTTCCTTTGCTCAACGATCATGGATGAGATCCACTCACAGTTTATTATGTTTTATGTCCACTCATTTTCATGAATTAATGCATCCTCAACAGTTGGTAGATTCTCAGTTGATGATCTTTTTTCAAATATGGATGAATTAAACCTTTCATCATACTGTCAGGTTAGAAAAAGAAATTTCATGAACTATTTATGTCCCTTCACAAACCGCTAGCTTCTTCTGTGATCCACGTAATGAATATCTTATGTGAACCACCTCTTTTCCAAACTGCTTCTAAGTCCACCCCCACATACAACCTCCATGTACAACCTCCACATACCAGACTCTTTTCCTCCATAAACTGCCTCTTTGACAGACTACTTCTCCTCTGGGAACCACTTATCATGTAACATATTTTTTTCCATTATGAGCTACACTATCTTGATAACACCTTCAAAGAACATTACCACAAACTTCTTTTCCCTTCATGAAATTACCCTCACAAACCACATATCCTTCATGGAATTTTTTCCCACAAACCACTTTAGACTTAGCCAATTTTATAGAGATAAGATTATTTCTTATGAAAATACCTCTATGTAAAGATGGATTAGCACTTCTCATATAAGATAATAGATCCACAAAATTACCTATTTCAATATTACCCAAATATTCAATGTGGTACAACCTTCATCAAGTTTGGTGCATCTTACACGAACTCTAGTCATCCCATAGAACATTTCCACAACGCAATCAGTGTACTTCCTCTATTACTTCGTGGATACGGAAATCACCATCATATTTTTTCCATGTATTCCCTTCAATGGTTTCTCAAATAACCTCCACATTTCCCTAAACAACAATCCATCCCGCATAACACAATCCACCCACATAAAACAATAAAATTCCATGAACAAATTTCTCTATGAGAACTGTTCATGTTAACGGTCTGTATCCCATGAATCACATTTATCTTTCTTTTTCATGTTCCTTCTATGGTCCACATACCACATTTTTCATACCTTAACTGGGCTTCATAGTCCACGTAATATGTTCCTCTCTATAGAAATCATCCATTTCCAAAATCCAAAATCCTAATTTTGAGGCTGAATTTTCTTTTCAAACAATGGGATAGTGCGCCACCATAAACACCTTCTTCATAAAATAGCTACCATACTCATTCACAGTCATCTAGATTTGTCAAAAAAACTCATAGAAACACAAATCATACCAAGATTAACCATTGATGGATTTTATTTCCCAACAATTGTGAATATTATTGAGGTATCAAATGATAATATTGACTCAAAAACAATAAAAATTGTAAAAAAAGTTTATTTCAGAACAAGGAACCCAAAACACCCCCAATATAAGCCAAATATATTAGAGTCAGGTGAAAAAATTCAACAAATGGGATTTTATTCTATTTATATTTCATTGAAAAGGATGGCTAACCTGATTATATATTTACCCCATGATGAATCGACATGTATGTTGTTTCAATAATCTATTATTGAGAAATCAGAGTCACTCAAAATCATTATTGGAAAAGTGATAAGGATATAGGTATATTTGAAATTTTTTTTACTGAATTTCAAAACTAAAAAGTATTCATAAAATTGGTAGGTGATGTATTCAAACCATATAGAAACTGATGTTTATGATCATGTTGTAATTTTTTAGAAACAAATTAATTATTACACATGTTATATTTATATATGGATGAAAAATTAATGCTTATAGAAATTCAAGGATACTACAGATTATCATATAGAGGATTTGAATTTCTAAAAAGAAGTTATGTTCAATTTTTAGTTGGAGATGAGTAAGCTGATATCATGTAATCCTATATTGGTCGTAACGGGGAAGTGAAAAAATACCTATTTAAGGAATTTATATGCCTCATGGATTATGTTTGGAAGAATGATTCATTAGAAGAAGTGGATTCAAATATAGAAAATGATCATCCTGAGTTCAAGATGATCAAGAACTTCATGAAGAACCTATTGAATAAATTATGAATGATTAGTTTGAAAACTCAATGTATATAATTTGTAAATCATTTGAATGGATGTTAATTATGAAATACATTTCATCCAAATTCATTTTTTTTGAATTATAATTGGTAATATGTTCTTTTATATAATTATTCTATGATTTGTAACATTAATTTTTTTAAAAGGTTATACATTCTATCATTTCATGATACATTGGATTCTATCAGATTTCATTTTCAAAATCATAAAGCGGGGTATTGCTTTATTAATGAGTGTTTGTTTAATAAATATGTATAATATCTATCAAAAGGAAACATATTATTATTATGTAGATAATAAGTTCTTTGGGTGAGATGCTTTCATTAATGACTATTTATTATAATAATATTTGTCACATTTTCATGAACTTTTCAATAGAGGGGGATTTATAAGGAATAACTTCATTGTTCATAAATGAATAAAGGGATATATATTTTTCATGTTATTATTTCATTTATGTGTTTTGGATTTTCATTTCATAAAAGATGGAGATTATTGGGATAGATGTTGTAATTCTTGATTTTACATTAATTTACATTTGGAAATCATAAACACCATATTTAATATATGTTCACTTAATTATTATGTCCAATTTGCTTTAGTTTTTTAGAAACAATTACCTTTTACAATAAATAGAATTTTTTTTACTGTCTTGTGAATATAAAATTATCATTCTTCCTTATGATCATCAAATATAGGATGTATTTGATTAATCAGGAATACTATTAATCTTAATATAATTTATAATTTTATCTTATCTATCATTCCAAAAAATTAATTCCTATCAGTCATATTGTCTCATTGATTCATCATACTAACCCTCATATGGATTATCATATGGAAAAATTATAAGGAATTCTATCATACTATCCTATGTTTATTATCAAAGATCATGTTGTCTAAGTCCATTCTAAGAAACTCAAAACATTTGCTGTAAGATATTTTCCTATAAAAATCTTATAATATGAATATTTTGGATCTAATAATTCTTCTATTTCAAGTCATCTAGTGCTTAATTGTAATGAACTACTCATTCTTAGTATTTATAATTCCTTAGAGAGTTTTCGTTCTAAGGAGTCATTGGTAGGGTTTCATCAATGTGAATAATGGAATTTGTATTATATATCTGATCATTGTTACGATTGATGAATTCAAGGGATACGACGATGGTGAATGTGATCCATAATATTTATGGTTTACGGGGCATGTATGATAGAATATGATCATCGTATCATGGGATTTATAGGATATAAAGACAGAGCTATTAAAATAGTCCTATCAAGGGATTCGGGGTGATTAGAACAAAGTGTTCTTCTGACCATCAAATTGCGGGATTTCATTGAAGGGAGAGACAATAATTATAGAAGGTATAATATTTTGGACACCTATAGTCAATGTTATTGACTATGTTTACTCTTACTTATAAAAGAGATATTTATTATAATATTGCTTTCATGAAATTTTTACATTTACTAGATATTGTATTACATTTTTTAAAGTATTTTTTATATGAATATATTTTTAATTCTGTATTCATACATATCCATTTATAATATTTTTTTTCATCAGTGTAATTATGACTATGATAAAAACATCCGTTGATTTTATCATATAAACCATGATTTCAAGTCCCTTACTATGATCATATGATGAAGTTTGTGTATAATAAGTTTACATGAAAAGGTTTTTTTCGATTAAAAATTCTAAATTAAAATTCACCCAAATCTTATAAGTATATCCATCATGGTTTATCTAACAATCCAACAAGAAAAAGTAATGCAACGAAATATATTAATCACTTAACATCAAAACTAACACCACTGGTTCAAAATTTATATTTATCCATAAAATAATATATTTAAAACAATAAATCATTAAAAGTAACATCACATAGGATATTACTAATCACAGCACCCTTGTCTCCCATTGATTGTGGATTCATGATGTGCAACCATGCTACATGAAACTGGTCATCACATGACTTGCAGGTTTTCCATTTTCTAAAACAATATTAAAAAATTTCTATATTCTTCTAAAATTGTAATAGTTCATAAATAATTCAACAACATGTTTAGATAACCCCTAAAGGATACCAATACCTTTATAATTATGCCCTTTAATATGTATGTGAAATCTTCCATAAATAGTTTTTTTCACTAAATCATATTCTAAACTAATGGTTTCTGATTCCTTAATTGTTTCCGTAAATATCCATAATCTTGGAAAAATACCATAACCTAAAACCTAAAATGTGATGTTATAGACATTGAAATTATGACCAATCTTAATCACATATTCATATGATTATATACTTAAATATTATGTTTTTTAAAACATATATTACACTAAATGTGACACGATCATTAGATATTTCACTATTCTTATAACCAAAATACCATTGGTAAAAATATTTCTATAATATAATTTTGGAATCGAAATAAATACTTCATTCATTTTATTTCAACATTGTCCATTCTCTGGTCGTCTATTTAACCATTAAAAGAGGACATTGACATTGATAATTCTCATGATCCTAACATTTATGAAAATAAAATATAAATTGATCACTATGATGGACTTTATTTATTCCATAATACTTCTCATTTATCATAAACGTATCATTACCATATTCCCTAAATTTAATGAAGTAAATTTTTTCCCATTATGATTATTCACATTCCTGCGATTCACATTCCACAATTCTAACAGTATATGAATCGATCATTATTCCCTATATGGTCCCCACTAATGGAGCACTAGTAAAACTATATTATTCTATTATTTGGTGTGTTTGAGAGTCGGTTAATACATGCAATGATATTCATATATTTTGGGATAACTATTTATGAATAATCATGTTATATTTATCTTTTTTCATTATCATATTTTTTTCTCATATTCACCACATTGTCCTCCATATTCAATGTCAACATGACTCTTTTTGGTTCCATCCATTCAACAATACACAAAATCATATGTTGAGGAATAATAATAATAATAGTGGGATAACCATATAATCATATATATATATATATATATCATTATACCTATTTTTCAATCAGCGATTCAATATTATTAATATATGTCATTCATTTCCATTATCTATTCAAATGGTTTAAAATAGAATGTAAATAGAATATGAATTATCCAAATCAAATCCCCCAAGATTGTCAAACTAGAGGTGTAGTATGGACCATTTTAATGTACCAATATATACTAAAGATAAGGCGGATGCAAAATTTATAGATTTATTACCCACATGTACATATTTTCTAGAACAACATCCACTTTTAATATCATGACATGGGTGTATTTTTATATAAATCACATAATATATTTCTTAAAAAACATCATGATGTTTTCCTATATTTATTATCAATTTCATTAATAGGGTTATGTTATCTAATATATGTTTCTTAAATTTTGTTCCCAAGCTTTATACTACTATTATTATGATACGGAATGTAATGACCCCACCACTAGTAGCCTGGAGTTGACATAATCTTTATTAAATTGGAATAATATAAATGGATATTGATCTAGAAGGACCCATCAATTCATTAGTCATGTTAAACTATATAAATAGATAATAACTTTAGTATCGTTGATTATATAAATTAAAAATTTATTATTTTTTGAATATAATTAATCTCCCTATAATTTCATTTCATATTATTCTTATAATAAATCCCATATTCCTTTTAATGGAATCAATATTAGGATTACATAAAATTATTATTAATGGATATATACAGTAGATGATATCATTAATCAATATGTATAATAAATATATAGTGGTAAATTACTAGACACATGTGTCATTTAAATACATTTACAATCATGATTAGATAAGGAATAATAGATATTTCATGGTATATAAGTAATAACACATTTCATATAATCAATAAATTGAAAATGAAATACACACAAAGGTATAATCATTGTTAAAATATCAAGTATAATAATAACAAAATTCATGATTAAGGAAATTTTTAATTATTGGACATCATGATCACAAGCATCATGATACCTATATTTTCATGACCTTTTATAAGGCAGTTTAAAACTAATGGTTAGGTATACACCAAAAATAGATTTAACTAAGTATATCGAACTGATTAATCTCATGAGACTACAAATTCACTTAGGGGTTATCTATAACCATTCCCCACAAATATCTGTACATACAATTCATTCCTTATATGATAAATGAAATAGTTAATTATTCAATAATATTCTGTATCCCTGAATTTCTATATCGAATAACAAATACATATTAATATTAAATGCCCCCTATTTATCATACGACATTCAATGTAGAATATGGTATATATATATTATATTTGGATTATGAATTAATTGCAACCATGATAAATATTATGGATATTTAGGTTATCTTTTTTTTCAAATTAATAAAAAATGTGAATATTTCTATGAAATGTTAATTACTATAAAAATAAATCAATAATGTTTATTTTAATACATTCTTTATTCAAAATGATCCTAAAAATCAATATATATAATATGATGTAATAAATTTAACATATCCATATTGGGCTATAAGTATTGTAATGCGTTGTTATTTTTTATGAAAAAAAATAAATTAGAAAATTATTAGAAGACATATTTTAGGAAAATATATTTATCCTTTTGAAAAAATCCTTTTAAATATAAAATATATAAAAACATTTTGAAAGTAATTTTAATTTAAAATATATTTGAAACATGAAAAATAATCTTTAAAATATCAAGGGTTCAAGAAAATTGGAAGTTAAATAAATTCAGTATAAGTTAAAATAGATCCCTTTAACAATTTTATTAAAAGAAAAATTGGAATTGTTTGGAAAATAAATGAATAATAGATTAAATTTTCTTTTTAAAAAGTAAAAATTGGGAAAATATTATTTATTAGATAATTCATAATTTTTTAAAAACATTTTTAGAAAATAATATTTAAGGAGAAAAGGAATTTTCGATATAAGAGAAAATTGATGTAATAGTTTATTAAAAACGTTTTTCAATAATTTTAGGTAATGTAGAGAATAATATTATAATATTAATTGGAAAAAAATTAATAAATTTAAATCAAAAAAATTAAATCGGTCTATAATAAAAATAAATAATATTTTCCTTCAGTGGAAATTCACAAAACATCTAGTTATGATTAAAATGAGATTGTGAAATCAACTCAAAACAAATATTATAATGTTGAAGTGATAATTAATAAATGAATCAATTGTGTGTATGAAATGGGAACCCACATAATGAAATTTTAATTGAAAAATAATATCTTAATTTTTTTAATCAAATAATATTATAATGTAAAGGACAATGGAGAAGTAACATATCCTTATGAAAAGATATTAAGTTAGGAAATTAATTACAACATTTTAGTTTTAAACTAAAATTACCTTGGTTAAAAGGATATATATTAAAAAATAATATAACATATATTATTATGTATACATCATATTTCTTGTAAAAGGTATGCAAATGAAACATAAAAAATAAATTAGATTCATAACATTACAATATGCCCCAATGGAGTAAAATTAAGATGATGCGCCTTACATCATGCATCCATTTGGTTTAAATTTATTTTAATGTCATGTATAATGGTTTTAATAAATTTTTTTAATTTATTTTGTGACCATATTCATATTTATAATATCATATATTATCACTTTATAACATTTTACCAACTGTTTCTTAATAATATTTCATTATGTTTATTGTTTCATTTGTTAATTGATAGTTTTTCTCATGCATGTTTTGTCATGAGTGTACCAGTAATTATGTATAAGATATAGATAAATAATCTAATGAATGATATTAATGTTATAAATATCATATAGAATCATTATATATATTTTTAAAATCACTATTTATGTTTTATTATAGATAATGAATCACATCACTTCGTAGAGGCTGTAGGTTGTATGTGTGCACAAGCAATGATATCATTCTATTATCGACTGAACGAATATGAAATTAGGTGATATATTAATATTTATTAATAAAAATAATTATATATATCACATATATTAGTCAAATTTATCCTTATTACTCTCCATTTATTTTGTATGTGAAAAACGAATAACATTGCTTTGTGAAGTGGTAGTCAATTATACGCTAGGGTGACATTATCATATTCTAAACATCATCGAAGATAAGATGGTATTTGTGATATTATAATTCCATAAGTACAATAATATCATAAATAATATATAAAAATGATAAATCCAAAATTATATATAGACATTAATGGAAGTGATGGTAAAAAAATAGTATTGGTTTACGAGGCGGTAGTACATCGTACACACTATCGACAATTTTTATCCATTTAATAAAAGAGGAGAAGGATTTAAGAAATTATATTATCAAATATAAGGAATGTATATATATAATATTTTTTTATTATATTTTAATTTTTGAAAAATATTTATCAGAAGTGGAAGAAGAATAAATATAAAAATCCAAATTTAAGAACATATCCTCTTCTATAGAGAAAGTATTTAGTGTTATAACAAAAACCTCCATAGGATGGTCATTTGATGTAAAAATGGATATATGATGTTTTAAAGAGATCAAGGAAGTTATTTGGGTAGTTGATTTCCCATAAATTGATTTTAATGTTTGAATAGGGGAGTAGTGTAGGTGGCCTTTTATAAATGGTGGAGAGGACACACATTAAATGTATTGAATAAGGTAAGTTAAAACCATGATTTAATCATGGAAAAAGAATCTAAAATGGTTAATTCTCAAAAAAATAATAGTGATTTGTTTTATACATTTATATACTTTGGGTGTTGGAATTTTTTGTCTTTTTAACCTTTATGTTCAATGTTCAACCTTCTATAAACAGCATTTTTTATAACTGGTGTAATTAATATTCACTCTTCACTATTACATACAGTTAAAAAAAATATTGACCTAATTTGATGATGTAAAAAAATAATATTATATACACTGAATCTATTTTTTGAATTTTTTTTTACCTAACTGATGTAATCTCATTTAAAATGTTACTCATAGATGTGATGAAAAACCAGGTTCCCAAAGAGAAAATTATCAAAAGTATAAAAGATTTTATATCTGAATTCAGTAAAAATTTTATTCCATAGACTGAAATTATATAAGATGTAAAATTTTCACATAACATATCTTTATTAAAAATTCATAATATAATATACATATTTAATTTATTTAATTGAAAAGGATGTGTCTAATAAAAATCATTATTTTTCACTATACATCGAAAAATAAAACATTTCAGATATACTAAAAATGTCACCATATGATATGTTTAAAAATATTACATTAAAAATAATAATAAATTTTTATATTAGTATTTATAAAATAGATGAACTTTATTTTTAAATTTTGATTGAAAATAGATGTTGAACCATTTTTTAGAAAAATATTGTTTTTCAATAAAAATCTTTTAAATGATTCGTATCTAATTTCTAATCAATAAATACATATAATTTTTATAATTATGTTAGTATCATTCATATCCTTAAATATCAATTCTATATAATAATGGTATAATATATTATGGTTTATTTGGTATTTTTGAATCATATTGCATAAGAAATCAAAGAGATTAATTATAAGGGAATATATTTTGTTTGTTTTTTTAACTCGGTATTTCATGTAACATATTCTATCAATTATAATAATCTTATTTTTGAATATTGGGGTGTTACACAATAAAAATATTTATCTATATCATAATGGTTTTTAGTGTAGTGTTCAATATATTCTATGGAATCATGGTCTACCTTTGTACGCACCTTGTAATTCAAAAGCTAAACTATAACATCTATTCCCACAGTAATAATTTCCCCCATGAATATGAAATTGACACCTCGTCATCAAAATAAAATTCATCAATATCTTCCCAGTAATAAAAAATTCCCATTTAAATATTTAAATCATGAAAATATTCTCACCAATGTTTTTAAAAGGAAATATAGAGAAAGACTATGAAAGAAATAAAGATGAAAAATAAAAGGGATACTCTCCGTAATATTGAGAACCATGTATCGAAGATCTCTACTCCCATATAAGAAATATTATCAGGTAAACTTTATAGAAATACTGATATACACCCAATATAATATGCTAAGGCTATATTTATTAACTGTGGAAAATAGATGATATTTAAATTTCTACAAAAAGGTGATGAGAATAAGATTGAAGTCGTGAATCACATCAGATAATCATTGAAAAAGAAAATTATGAGATCACAAATAATGATGGAAAAGAAAAAAATTTAGAACTAAAACCATGTTAAAATGATCAATTATAAAATCATTTAATATAAGATGATTTATATGTGACACAACTACCATATAGACCACCTACTACATTAAAAATTTGAATGAGACAAGGAAGATATAGGGTCATTATAATAAATTCTTGTTGATTTTAAAAATGCTTCAAATCAACATCCACTTAATTGAATCCATTTCTAAAACATCCACCTATATTAAATTATTCATGGAGATTTCCTATACTTATATTAATATAGATGACCATTCCTTAAGTGAGGATCTCTCTGTAGTGGTTCAGTAGAATCTACAAAAAAAATTGAGAGACCTCATTGTATATGATCACAAACACCATATGAATGTTCAATTAAAAATAGTGTTTTTTGATCTTGAATAAAGTATAAATATAATACCAATTAGTGACATCCAATATTTAGTAAATAATACATAAATATGATGAGAGTTTCAATTTATCTAGCTGTATGATTAGACATATATCCTCAAGGATCTATCGGTTATGTTTTAGTCAAATATGAAAAATAAATACTCCCTTTTTATTTTCATAACAAATATATAGAGAAAGAATGTATTTTACACTATAAACCAAAGATTCATATTTCATACTACAAATTATTATTTAATAGATGTGAACCAATGGTAGACTGATTTTTTTTTATTGAATAATATGCAGTGTTCAAAACATTTAAAGCTTCTTCAAAATGAGGAAAAACTTTTTGTTGTCTAGAATTTTTTTATGACAAACTAATAAGATAATTTCAATGATATTGAGTTTGATATGTGGACTGTGTATCCTAACCGTGCTGTGTGTAATTAATATTATTAGGTAATATACATTGAAAGTTTTAAAATATAATCATTTCTACAAAGTCACTTCCTCGAATATTAATTAAAAAACGCATGAATTGAATCCACTACCAAAAAAATAAAATACTCTTTAATAGTGTTCATGGATACTCTTCTAGTCCTAATTATTTTAGATATGAAAAAAGTTAAAGTGGACAGACTAATAAAATTCTTTATGAAGTATAAACAGTAAAAAACATATTGTGGTGCTGATATTAGGTGGATTATCCCCATAATATTCACCCATAATATTATGATGTATGATGGCTCTAAGACACCATTCCAACCGCAGTTGTTTCTCATTCCATGGATTAGAATCGTCATTAAGAATCATTTTATGAATCTTCTCGATACTATTATTATTTTTTAATTTTTAATATTTTGTGGGTGATTCAGCTTCATGTCATTCAATATATGAAAGCATGGATAGTGACTAGAAACAATAGAAATGAAATAATACAAGCTAATTAAATTACTGTATTCAGAGTGTGTCATAGATAAATAAATATCAATACAGCATCCCAACATACCACTACATATTTACTTTATCGAATAAAATTATTGAGAGATTATCTAGGAATGAAATATATTTTTCTGGAATGCATATTAAATATAAAATAAAAAAAATTTCAATCTAGTTCATTATTCAAATAAAATGTTAAACTTTTTATGGAAATCATTTCCCATTGTAGGATATCATTTCATATATGTAATGAACCAAAAAAATTCCAACAGTGTATGAAACACACCTATCATGATATGGTATAAGAGATTCCTTAAATATTTGTGGATGTTTTAATTTTTTATTGAAAATACTTTGAAGTCAATTAAGAAATTTTGAGCTTGTGTTGCAACATCGTGAAGAAACATATTTGGTTATAAATTAATATAACAACCACTAGAACACCTACTTTATAATGAAATTCCATTTGATTTTTGTGTTTAATTTTTCTTTGGCCTTTAATTCCATAAAATAATTTCTTAGCAGCTTGTCCTTTAATTGTATTAAGAAACTAGGAAAAATAAATTGAGATAATGTGTAATGTTATTGAATTAAATATGGGTGATATTTTATGATTGAGGGATGGAAATATATTCCATCCTATTTTTTATTCCATCCACACTCTAAATGAATCTCAAATATATTATATGGTGATAAAGGATGGACTTAATATAGTTTTTTTCATGATTGAAAAACATAAATCAAAAGATGTGTTTCCACAGTTTCATTTTACATAGATCATGATGCATTGGAATCCCTTCCAAATATAAAGGATTCTAAACTTATGTTTTATAGAAAGATTGTACAAATAAAATAAATTTTTATCATCGTCAAATATATAAAAGGGAATGAAAATTTCATTGTCTACAATCAGTCTGGACATTCTCTCCCTAATAATAATAATTAGAAAAACATGAATATTGAAGATTAGTTTCATTAAGATACACTCTTCAATTTGGATGTGAAAAAAACATTTAATGACATATAAAACTACCCCGATACTTAATATCACTACCATATTTTCTCAAATAAATATAGTATGATGTTCCTTACTAACACTTCACACTATTACTAGGATGATCTACATTTTTTTACTATCATCACAAATAGATTAATGTGGTGTTTAATTCAAGTGGATGTAATTCAAATCATTCTAGGGTTTTTTCATATTTCATCCTAGAAAATACATTATGGTTGTATGAATACCATGAATAAAATCCTTTAGAGTGGATTATTTTGGCCCACTCTACCACGGTTCATAATAAATTTTTTCCAAATATGTCATATCTGCCAACAAACATGCATTATTGGGAAATATAGTGAAATTACCTAGAAACCCATACTTGATGTTGAAATCATCTATATTTGGGGATTTTTTTTTCATTGGAATATTTAAATATTCATATTTTTTGTTTTCCGTTTTGGTCAGCTTGGAATATATTTCAATGTGGTTCGAAATAGAAGTTATCACTATTAATAGATCAAAATGTTTACTTTCTATTTTTATTGAAATACATCATTTAATAATTTGTATTTCCTTTATTAATCCTTACTAATTTGGTAATTCCTTTCAATAATATTGATATTAAATCGATTCATGGATAATATGGGTATTGATACAATAGTAGAAAAATATACCTCCAAAAAACTAACAGGAAGGTGCAACATGGTAATAGTATTATCATCAATATTCTAGAGAAGATAGTCAATAAAAATAATAAGGGATATAGTCTCATGAATGATGAAACACTATGTTAATACTACTGAACTTATAAAACATCCATCAAAGGAAATCCTTTTGAATATATCCTTAAATATCCATGTCCTATACTAGTGGAAATAAAATATTTATCACATTAAAAGCATAAAAAATTAATCCTAAATGAAAAAAATTGTGGGAAACAAAGACCTCTACAACTAAATGAGTAATAAGAAATTAGAAGAAGTGATTATAATAATTTAAAATTTCATAAGGATAAAAAAAAGTAATGGACTGACAGATGAATTATTTAATAGGTTTTCACACTAGGGGATAATGTTCAATTGTTCAATACTAATCCAAAATTATTCCCTGGAAAACTAAATCCATTATGACGAGGTCTATTAAGAATAGTTAAATTCTTCCCATATATAACTATAAAAATTTTAAAAGAAAATTGACCATCCTTTAATGTACTTGGCCAACATATAATGACTTACCAATATCCATTTCAAGAAGAACATGTAATATATTTCAAAATAAATTGAGTCATGGTTTGTATATATTTAAATATAATGAAATGTACTAACTATGAGAAAAAAAACATGTTTATTCTCCTTTGGTAGGTTAGGATCTCTATGACTTAGTGCACTAATTATGTTTTATTTCTTTGTATAAAAATATTGGTGTTATAAATTCAACATATGCTATAATATTTTCATGATTTAAGAATACCATTTCATAATTTTTATTATTTAAAACAACATCTGTGATATAAAATCCTTGGTTAGGTTATTTACATCATTGTCATAGAATTTACATAGCCATCCCCTCTACACTCCCCTCCTCCACTCATCCGTGTCTCTTCCTCCAAAGACTTATGTGGTTGTTGTTCCTCATCACACAATGACTACACAAATTCTATTAAATTCCTCCTATTTCTCCACTAATCCTCCTCAAAGACTTCATCTTCCATCAAGTATTGAAATAAGGGGGAGTTGTCCGGCATTCCATGTTTGTGACTCAATGTTCACGGCCTTCAGTGACTGAGAGTATGGTCTGGACTATGAATCCACTATCTCATTCACCTCCACTAGTTGAAAATTTCATCTCATCCTTTTATAATTCACATTATGAATCCCAACACATGTATGGTAGGTATCAACTTACCCATACTGAATAATGCCTTTTTTTGTTCCCCGATCATCAGGTCGTGTTGGCCCACATACATGAGAAGATAATGTGCACTAATAAGTCATTGGATTTATCCATTCCACACAATATCCACATAGATTATGATGTAGTGATATCCTTCTAGTGGGTTCACCTCTCACACATTATCGACTGTTATAAGGATACGGTTTAGTAGAAATTTCTTGTGGTCCTAACAACATTTTAGATGAACATTACCCACATAATATTTGGGGGTGGTGTTAGGGTTTAAATATGAATTTGAATGAGTCTAGTATCATCCTATGGGTTTATTCATAATATCTTGATACATATCTCATTAAAAACCATAGATCTTAATCCAAACTAGATAGATACTCTACAAAACTAGGACCATATTACTAGTGACCCCTACAACATTCATGATCCATCCAATTAAATGAGAATCCAGGTAATGGGTAATGATTTTAGGATCATCCACCACGGCATTGCTCATTACTAGAAAGCACTGATAGAACCTCTTAGTTCCATCACATAGGATGAGGTGTCCATCCACACAATTAACATTGGTGCCTTAGTTCTCAACATGGGTCACCAGTTATCCATGTACAATGATAACCAATATTCAAGGTGATGTAACACTCTAATGGGGGGATCATTCATCACCCTCTGGGATAGAAATCAAGGAAAATTTGATAGTTCCTATCAAATATCATCATTGGTCACATGATATCCATAGACCATAATGTGGTCTATAATATTTCAATGCTCTAGAAGGTGAGTAATCACTACGATCGGGCACCACAGTTCGATGAGACCACTGATGAGTCCCTAAATTCGGATGCAAATATCACCACTTCTATTCTTGTTGAATCTCATTTGGTATAAAAACCCAAGGCATCACTATGTTCTCATCCCCCAATTCTCTTTAAAATATTTTTGAGGTTTCCCATTACCATGATCTCCTAGTATAATGTATTATGGAGAACCATAAGAGGATATAGCTACATAGCATCCCATTCACTATGCCATCCTTTTATCCATCCCCAACCACTTAATTCACCCACCATCTACCTAT
The DNA here is from genome assembly GCA_963277665.1 of Viscum album. NCBI lineage: Eukaryota > Viridiplantae > Streptophyta > Magnoliopsida > Santalales > Viscaceae > Viscum > Viscum album. The sequence continues at coordinate 559,687,413 of OY728164.1, read as the reverse complement.
ATTAGAGATTTATTATAGCTCCTCTCTAGTCCCATCCACATGAACCCATATTATAACTCATTATATAACCATTGTTAGGTCATGGGAACTACTTCTTAACTAGACTACTTAGAGTGTCATTTTTATTAGAGAAAATTTCATTCTCTTTCATGAACCAATTAGATTATTTTCATAGATATATCATTTAGATATACAATATTATTTTTGATCAGTATATTACCTCCACCAGTGAAAAATTATCCCACATCCTATATTGTGACACCTTTAATGGAAATTTATTCACTTATCTACACCATTGTCATTATTAATGAAACAACAAGGCAGATCTAGCCACCCAACATTCAAGAGGGGACAACTGATGAAGCTCTTGGTTGTTTATCCATCTCTTCGTAGTAATACCATGGTGTACCAATCCTTTATTTTGATAATTTTAGGTGTATTATAGTATTTATTATATTCACTTTCCTCATTTCTATCAGTTTCATTATCTTTTAGAAAGACTATGATTTTTTTGAACATTAATGATTCTCTTACACATTATTTAATAATTGGGCATTAAATTACACATTCTTGCTTATTTGATTCTTTTGTCACATTTAATGGACATGATAGGCTTCATATTGGCCTTCACATGGATTTATTCCCTCATATAGAGTATTTAATAGGACCACCCTCATAGATCCATACATAAACTAAAAGGATGTTCCAGTTATCGATTGAGAGATATACCCATCCCATGTATCCAATGGGAAGCCCCACCAAGAAAACATTACATCTCAAGAACAACTATTCTAGTTCCTTCTACAGGTATAGGATAGTTGATCCATTTGAATGATTTGACTGATTTTTTTCGATCCATCTGGATGAAGCTAGTTTATTATCACTTTACAGGATGTAACCCATATGTATATATTTTGAGTCATTAATGATATTTTGTTGGTTTTTTTGTTTCTTGGTATTTTATAAGAAACTTCATTATGGAACTTGGTTATTATTATTCTCAATCCATGTATATATGAGCGGATACACATTCTTATTTAAAAGGTTCCCCTACCGATTTTTGTACTTACATATTTACAATATCGAATGAATTGATCATTTATTTAGTTTAGATAATTTATTTTAGTCAAATTTGTGTAGGATTATCATCTCACACCAAAATCTAGTATTTTACCCCATTAAATGATATTTAATAGAGGATAATCTTGATTTCCTATATTGATTTCATTATATCCATTTAAAATTGTTTTTTCTTTATATGTTATCTCTCCCATATCACTTCCTAAAATATTGTCGACACTATTTTATCTTATGGTAGTACGGGGTCATTAATGAGATAAATTGAATATTGAAAATATATTTTTCCTATTATTATTATTCTAGTATACAATTTAATTTATAATTTATGTTTACTTGAAATATCATTTTGGCAATGTAGATAAAGTACAAGTGTTTGTATGGAAATTGTTAAAATCTATTGTTTATTCATGCTAATATTTTTACATGATTGTTGGGTGGAGTATTTTAAATCTGATTCCATATTTATATAATTCGTATTTATGGAATTATTTCTACTTACTATGATTGGATTTATTTCCAATTTTATACGTATTCCCAAACCTGGTAGGTTTCCTAACAAACACTTCATATTCTTTTATAGGAAAATTTCATGAGAGATTCATTGGGCATGTAACCAAATAAAAAATTTCCTTTCATTTTTATAGAGGATATTACTTAACAAACAAAACTTTAAAATGATTGAGGCATTTTTGGATGATTGGTCTCATTTTCCTTGAGACAAAACCTTTAATTTGTTTTCTTATTAATCCCATTGTATTAATTGAAGACCTTGTAATTTTTTATCCATGTTAAAATACATGTTATTATTTTATACACTACTCTAATAATTTCATGATTCTTACAGTAACAAGTGTAGTGGTATTGTTATTAAATATGGACATGGGATAACTGTCACTGAGGGGGACTGTGGTGAAATTTTAAACTGATTTGTGTTATGTTGTTTATAGTTAGTTCTAATATACAATTTATGATCCTAATTTTCCTATAAAAATATGGGTTTCATATTAGGTATATTAAAAACCACAATTTCTACACCATACAATCTCATGGTAGATCACATGTAGTTAGGTTGTAGATGATATAATTGGCCTGAAAATGTATTGAGAATATTTCATTATGAGAAAAAAATAGGATCAATTCATTAAAATTTTATGAAACATCCATGGACCTACACGATGATTTTGGGGGTTCGAAGATGCTACATTCTACAGAAGGATTTTATTAAACTATTCCAAATTATCATTAATTGATAATCATAAACCATATATACTTTATGATGCAAATTTAATTATGTTTTCAATGTTTTACTCAATAATGCACTTAATATATATTACTTATTACAGGAATTTGGATTTCAATTATTCCAAGGAAAAAATATATAAAAGGATAAAATTTTTCTATTCCACACCATGAAATGTATTTACACGATGTTTAGTGACATTTCACCATATGTTGCAAGCCATGAAGAAAACAGTGGAGATTTTTAAGTTATGCCTTAACATTTTACTATGTGAATCATTAGTAATGTGATCCACCCTTACATGATGTGAATCTCGATTCCCTGATATGATGCATTAAAATCATTTCTCACACCAACCAAAGGAAGCTACACGATGTGAAATCTAGTTACACAACATGAGAAATGTCAAAATTACTAATCATAGACGAGATACATGTGAGAGAAATGAAAATTCAGAATCTCTGGTGATAATAATTACAGGACATGAATTCACAATACAAGTAATGTAATATTCTTTCAATATGTACTGCAGCACCACGCCATATTTAAAAGAGATCATAACTTTCACTATTTCACTATTATATCATTTCCTAATAATATATGTCACTATATTCGAATTATTTCATCTCCCTTTCATTTTTTCATTTCATTCACACATCGTGGATTATTTTTTTGTCATTATTCATTAATTTTTTCTCCACCAACTTGGTTCTTTCTACAATATTGTTTCTGGCACCAATCATCAATGAACCTTTTCCGCACTCGTTTTTTTTTCCAATATCATGTATGATATTGATAGAATTTCTGTTTTATATAATATTGTAATCTCATTTTATTAATTTAATTCTTTCTAATATTATTTATTTCAAGGATTTTATATTTTACAATTATTTAATCTCATTCTCTCTTTGAATTTCAAGAATGATTTCAACTCTTTATTTATATGTAATTGATTTTACCATGAGGGGATAAAGAACACATGTTAAGGGTTTAATGTTGGGGTATATTAATTTAATGAATCTCTAATTACCATTTTGTTGATCCTTTGAATAGAAATTGTGTTAAACTAAATTGTCATATTCAATTCGTTCAAGAATCCATCACCATGGGTAGTAAAGATGAACGATAGTTTCCCGATGGGAGTATAATAGGAAATGACAAATAGCCTAAGACAATTCATATCATAGAATCTATGATTAATGTGCTTAGGTAGTGATTACTCTCATAATAATGAATAGTTGTCTCCTATGTTGAACTACATGGTTGACCCTACTAAACTAGATACATCCTCTTACTATTCATTTTAGATCATAGCACAATACTGAGTTAGGATATATATTATCTTCAACCTAAAACCACAAAACTGGAAGAAATACATTTCTTATCTATTCTTCTATATAATAAAACTGAATGGTATAGTTTTACCAAACACAACCAATCTCATTAAGGCTCATACATAGAGGGTTCTAATCCATATTTTCTTGTTTCCAGCTAAATTTCGCATGGGATCAGCATCGTACTAACACTACTATGTATCAGTAGGAAGTTTAGTTTTAGAATCAAATAAAATTGAATTTGAATGTAATCCATGTGAATGAAATGGTGTGTCTGGGCTTGTAGAATTTTGACATCATTGCTGGGGAATAATTTTCTTTTCTTAAAAACATTTTGTACAACCAAATAACCTAGGATTACATCTCCCTTTCCACAGTACTCTTCTCATTCCTTTTACCAATTCTTGCAGAATCCCCTACATCCCTCCATTTCACTGCATAGTGCATGCATCAAGGGCCATCAACCCATTTTAGAATCCTTGATGTACAAGAAAAACTATCCTTCGAGCATGAAATAGAAAGGTATATCATTTCACACAACTTGTCAATCATGTGAGACCATAATAAATGTATAGGTGAAATTTAACCAATCCTTGAAAACCAACCAAATATGCAAACACTAAATCATATGACACATCAAAACAAACGTTCATGGATTATTTCATTACATTAATCCATAGTTCTACACCATGTATTATTCCTCCTTTTATATAGTCACACATGTTCGAAATAAAACCTACACTCATTCACATGATCTAGAACATGTTCCACTTTCATAAGTGTGATAGTGATGATCCCCAGGAATACATTTCAAACATCAGGGAATTATGTGATACCTTTCACAACCAGTAGGTGTCTTGTGTTGCAATAAATATATGAGTCATTCTCTTCTTTCTATGGGATAGAGCTAAATATTGGATTAAAATTAATCTCTTGAGTCAATCCTGACTTGGGATAATATATCCAAGATATTCCTAGAAAAATAATTTCCCCCAATATGAACATGGAAATTGTAGAAATGCATTCAAACCATCCCTCAAAGTGATGAAGAATATGAATGCTAATCATAGTTGAAATTGAAGGAGCTGATGAAAAGGTTCACCTAACATGAACTAGACATGTGGATCTTGCTTCCAACATTATTATATGGCCTTCTTCTACCCACAGACACCATTATTGACACTACCACTGATAGAGGAAATACCTTCAAGACACTTGATGTTAGAGGAGATATTTTGGGTGAAGTATCTCACAATGATAGAATGTGGAAGAGTTATTGTGTACCACCTTAGTGTTGTATACACAAAGCCCAAAATAATATGAGACTAGCTATAGAAGTATATTCCCAGACTAAAAATCTTGATTCCTTTCAAATACCTGCTCCACCACCTCACCACAATCATCTGTAATGGAATTACAGTCATGAACAATTTGTGGTGTACCACATCTATATCAAGAATGAAAAATAGATACTGATAAAAAAACTAACACAATACAGTAATTATGTAAATTACAATCTGAATAACTAATAGTTCCAATTACCACAACAATATATTTAGTAGAGGCATGATCAACAACATCAAACGATTTATCAATGTTATTACCAACCTATAAGTGGTTAAGAACACTTCAGGAATAAAGTACCACCATGATATCCACTAATTAATCATATTAACCAATCACTACCGCAAGCATCCCGACAATCATTTTCTACAAGAGAACCCCAAAAATTTCTTCCAACTCTATAATGACCCCAAGATCCACGTACACCTCTACAAAATAATATATAAATCAAACTCTCTTCCTCTGTTGTAAAGGCATATCCAAGGATGAACCCCCGAGAAACAGAAATATAGAATCAAAGGTTGGATCTTTGAAACCTCGAGCATAAATTGGGTTAGATCTTAATAACCTTTTCCGACATATTACTAGGCACTCAACCTAGAAATTCATGATATATAAAAAAGAGAAGTGGTAAAGGAAGCAGTTCTATGAAGTGGAAATGTGAAGAATTTTCTGAAACCATGTGAATGAAATTATAAATATGCTGGGGAACATAGAAAGCATACACAATTCAAAAGAGAATATGTTGATGGAATATCTCATGAAACACCACATGAGGAATCCCAAAAAAACAAAATCCTTAACAACAAAAGTAAGAATTATAGGTTTCTACACCACCCTAAAAACTACCCCTTCCTTTTACAAATAGGAAAAAAAAACAATTATGAATTGAATTTCAATACAGTATGTTTTCCAGAAACATTCAAAAAATTGAACATCAATATTAAATATGATAATGAAACCACTCAAATTCCAACTTATAAAAAATTTCTCAAATATGTCCTTAAAAAAAGTAAAATGAATGATTGTGGTGTCATCTCCCTAAATGATGAGTGTTCTACTTTTTTTAATAGAAAATATCAAAAAAAATGAGAGACCCTAGGTTCTTTTCAATTCAATGAACTATATAGAAATGTATCATTGAATGCACCATGTACGATTTAAGAGACATACTTAAACTCATGCCAATGATTTTGTTCTACAAACATGGGATTAAAGAACTCAAACCAACAAGAGTAGCACTCCATTTAGCAGACCTATCAGTAACGTTTCATTGAGGAATGATCATGGAAGTCATAATTAAATTTATAATGTTCACCTTTTTATAGCTGATCCTCATTTTGGACTTGGATGAAGAATGATATGTTCCAATTATCATAGTCCAACAATTCAAAACCACTATTAATGAACTGTTTGATAAATAGAAAGGAAGAATCATTTCCTGAGTAGGAGGAGAACATGTACTACTCTACCTCGAAAATGTGAAAAAACAAATAGATGATTCTATTTATTTCCAAGAAATAACTCTTACTGAACAAAGGGAAGGTTACATAAACATGAATTAATAGTGTGATTAATTACTCCATGATGATGATGAGGAATGTATCATCGAGGAAGTAAACTACATATAACATATTAAGAGGGAAATGATTCCACTAATCATACCTTCATTCAATCATCCACCAAAACTACAACTAAACCCCTTTCCCAGTACACTTACATATTCCATTATAGAAATTAATCTTGCACTCCTAGTCATCATTAAATACAAACAATCCCAACCACAAAATATAAACTGGTTGAATTCGTAAAAAGGCATAAGAACTCAATTTCAGGTGGATTAGCTGGTATCAAAAGAATCATTCCTACATTATGTACCCACATAATTCTTCATGAGGAATGTGAAAAACCCAAATACCAACTTTAGAGGAGACTTACATCACCAATGAAAGAGGTTATTAAAATGTAATGGATAAATCATACGGATTATAGAATAATCATTCCAATATCTGATAGTGATAGGGTCATCACATAGCATGTAGTTCATAATAATGGAGGTCCTAGAGTTGAAAATAATAATGATAATTAATCGGTCTCAACTCGCACCATCATTTGATGGATAGTGTGTTTAGATTATTAAAATATAAATGAATCATCCCAGAGAGAACAATTCACTTTCTATTTATGTATCAAATATTGGAATGATAAGTAGGAAATGGATTCTATTATTTTATGGATTTATTTCAGGAAACAATTAGATTTCATTCAACACAGGTTATTACTCTATGACAACATTTGATTGTCCATATGGAAGAATCTATTATAGCCTCATGTCCTTCAGTATGTGTAATGAACCGGTGAACATTAATGAAACTTGTATTCCTTGATATGGAAGAAGAATTCTTGTTAATTTTCATGGATGAGTTTTTATTTTATGGAAGATATTATCAAATTTTCTTAAGCAATCCACATCAAGTACAATAGCAGAATGAAGGGAAGTATCCAGTTTTGAATGGGGAAAATGTAAAATTATGGTCCAAGGAGTAATAGTCATTGGAAATAAAATATTAATGAGTGGCATGTAATTTGATCCATCCTTGATTAATGTGATCAAAGAGAAACCTATTCTTATGATAGTCAATATTATAAAGTGATTTTTGTTCCATGCGAAGTTAGATGGGTGATTCATAAATGAATTAAAAAAAATTAACAATCCTTTGACATAGTACATATCAATTGAAAATAAATTTTAATACACTATGTAATTCTTGATGGAATTCGGTGACTCAATGAAATGTCAAATAGCTTCTCTCATGATCATTTCACCTGATTGGGATAAGGAATTTGAATTGATGTGTGAGGCATGTGACTTCATGTTTGGACTTTCTTGGGAATTGAGATTGTCACATATTCTATAATATCTAACATGACAGTAACGTGATAAATAAATATCAGGTTTACTACACAAATATAATGAAATATCTCTTACTATTTTTGTTCCCCATTATTAAATTCTTTTCTTATTTGTTTTTTTCAATGTGATTATGTAGACCGATCAAACTTCCCTAAGATGTTTGATGAATTAAATTGATTCCAATAAAAATTGATAAGGTGGATCGTTTTTCTCTAAAAGTTTTATATTTTATTCATGGATATCAATGTTATATAAAATGGGGTCGATGGTTATATGTCACAACTCCCACTTATACTCATAAAAGATGACAATAAAATCAACATCAATTTCAACTTTCTTGATGAAACCATTTTCAACATCAATTTGAATAAATGGTTTGTAGAAAATGAAAATTATCTCTTGATGGTATTCTTACACAATTATCTCTATAAATAATATAGGAGATGATTTTTATAGAATGCATACCATTATTATAGGGATAAACCACATATGTTTAAGTGTTGTGCATGTGGATTATTCTGACACTACATTCCAGATGATAAAATCCCAAATGTGACAGAAATATTTCATACAAAACATGGTGGAAAATATCCTAGAAATGAGATTATGATATCAAAGATCCTACTGTTTTGTATTTTATGGACCATCCAATACCAAGATCTAAATAATTTCTGTGAAAGATGGGATTGGTTTCAACAAACTTTCACTATGGGAAAAAAATTCACAAAAACCCATTCTTGGAAGTTGAAGTCTTCAACGTAAGGGGGATATATTTCTTAGGGAGAGTTACCAAATCACATGGGATATCCTATATTCTTTTTGGTGTTTACTATGTCTCTAAATGGGTTCAATCTAAATCCACATCACACGGCACAAAAAAAAGTTGTCATGAACTTACTAGAAAATAATGTGTTCTCAAGATTTGGATTTCATTGATTACTCATTAGTGATTGAGGAACACATTTTACCAATCAAGATTCAAATGGAATACATAAAAAACATATGATCTGGTACAACACAGGAACTCCTACCCACTGAAAAAAAAAGTGTGAGAGTTGAATTATCAAATAGTGAAATCAAAAATAGCATTGAGAAGATCATGGACAAAAGTCTAAGTGACTAGAGTTGGAATGTGGTTTCTGCAATATGGGCATACCACAATGTGAAAAAATCACCCGCTGGGACCAAACAATTCAAATTTGATTATAGAAACCCATGCCATATTCATGTTGAATTAAAGCATCACTAATAATGGATAATTAAGAAGATAAATTTGGATTCTCAAAAAGCATGAGAAGCACTAACACTAATATTGGTTGAATTGGATGAAATTAGATATTATGGTAATGATAATTCCAACATCATCAAAGAAAAAACAAACTACATGATAAATGCATTAGATGTTTAATTTTTCTTCCTAAGATATATGTTCGTTGTATTCAACTCATGATTTATATTGTTCTATCGGAAACTAAAATCTACATAGTTTATACCATTAAATTTATTTCAATAATTTCCCTATGAGACTATTTAAATTCTTAATTATGGTGAACCACAATTCAAATTCAATGGTAAAAGATTAAAAATCTATCAAGAACCTTCAGTGAAGGCTGCATAACTGGCCTTGACTTCATCTGATCCTCAAATCATCATGTGCTCAATGTTAAAGGAATTAAAGACTTGGAGGAAACCTAAGATAGTCCACCTTAGGCAATATCATGTTATAATAATAATTAAGAAATATTATAACACATAATGAGAAAAAGACCGTAGTTTTTATCAACACTAAGAAAAAATGTAAATTACACATCATGTAACCCTATTTCATGGCGTGTGCTTTTTTTACCAAAATTTCATAATAACTAGAATTGTATGATGTGAAAGATCATTAATCATTGTGTAATCCTTCAAGGAAATTTAAAAAAATTGTTTTGAAAATAGGGTTCATGGCCCAACCACCCTCCACACACTCGTGACCCCTCCCCTTACCTCGCTCACAATAGTGAAACATGACTCACATGCTTCCTTATTCCCCAAAAAAAAACCCCTCCATTTCCTTCTACTCTCTCAGATGTGAATCCCCCTACCTCCCTATTGGTCATGAAACCTAAACCCCCATCCTTCAATACCATGAAACCATCCCCTCCCCTTGATTGACTGTCACAACACCAACTTCCCCTCCACATTTCCCTCCTGTTTGGAACACACCCCCATACGTCTTTCATTTTAGTCTAAAACCCTACCCACATACCATCAACCCTCCTCCTACTTCTCCACTCCCCTCCTCCCAACTACTAGAATGGAATAGACAAAAATATTGTTCCTTACACCTATAGAGTTATTTTTGGATAGTGATTATTCATCACTAATGAATTATCCACGAGGCATTGCACCTATTGCCCCCTCACCATCAGGGGTAGCATATCCCCCACCTCCCACTATAGACCATGTCAATCACACTACATAGAATGATTCTCATTGCAAATCTAGTGTCTCGTCTTGGGTTGAAAACCAACATTTACACCCCATACATCATTCCTCCAACATGAAGCATCATGTCTCACTCAACCAGCTATAGGAAAAGCCAATGAGGATGAAAAAACCCTCAAATGGACGTTATTAGAAACCTATATATCATTGAAGATATCCTCCATATTCTCTACCATATACATATTTAATTACTTATTATTGTACCTAAGGAGATGTGTCTTTAGCTATTCCTAGATTTTCTCTCATAATTTGATTTTGTGGTTGAAATAATTCACATCAAACTGGGAGGTCAACCTCATGATCATTATGTTTTTGAAATCTAGATGGGAATAGGAATTTGAAAAGTGTAGTTCACGATGTTTGAGGTATTTCATACCATTCCGATCGAGCCTACCTGTAATGTTTTGATACTAATTTGACAAATGATCATACAAGTTGTGAAAAATGAGCCTGATCCTAGGAACACCAAGTCAACATAACTCTGCAACCCACATCTGTGGATAACCCAAAGAGACTTTACCCATGCATGGTACTCCAGGGAATATTCTCATTGTAGTGTGAGAAAATTTGATGTCCTGATCACAATTGCATCAATTGGAGACCCTACAATAAAAATGGATTCTCATTTCACATTGTACAACCGACATGACACCAAGAGGAGTAGAGGTTCATTGTTGGGAAACTCATTCCTCACTCACCTATACTGTGATATTCACATGTTTGATTCCTCTCATCTTCTCCCATCCCTCAAAAAAATGGAGTCCGTAAAATTAATGATGTTTCAAGATATAAATCTACTATTTAGAGTTTCTCACACTTAACTATTGGCACCAGGAGTCCATACGGAAGCTGAAGAGGCACTGGGGTATCCTCTAGCAGTACATATACACACTCCACCATACAAATGATCTCTAACCTTGACCACCCATATCCTTTCCTCTACCACCACCACACCCAATACAACTACCCCAACACATCCCAACCTGAAATAAAAAAAGTATATAAATCGTTGCATTTTATATTATGTAAGAAAAATCCATTCCTTTCTACACATCCCCTTTGTTGAGATTTCCCCTTTCACCATCACTCTACCACACTCATCACCTGTAAGCTCTCACCTAACCCCATAACCTAGTGGGCTATCCTATTCTACCCCACCCGCCATATCCACTTCATAGACCAACCTTCCATCAGAGCTCTATGATCCTACTAACCACCAAGAGTACCTTGTAGAGAAGGCATATAGGGAAAAGGGGATGGCCACTACCCCATCCAAAAATGTGATATGTTCTAATCCAGCTTCTAGAAACCTATCCACAATGAGGATCAAAACCTCCCCACCACCTAACCTAGAATATTATCCAAGCACCAAATCTAAACTCTCAGTATCCAACCCACCGAACCCTTCTACCATCACTACCACTGACCATGATGGATTGCTACAACCACCCCCTCATTGAGATTGGACGTTGGAGGATATTTTTGATTACACATGCTTCTCTTAGTTTTCCACCAAGATACTACTATGCTTTGAAATATGCATATATTATAATTTATTTTCTAATTATTCTATGTATCCCTATGTTTTTAACAACTACACTTATTTCTATATATTGGAAACTAATTTTCTCCACTAACATGGCTTACTTTTCAAATATTGGTAATTCTATAGTAGCCATGTGTAGATCCACTATTTTTAATATGGTTGATAATGGAGCTATTCTACCCTATATTTTGGTTTGGAGAGTGACTCAACACATGGATGAGATAAAAAGGTGACTTCAAGAGCTTTCACTAGAAATTCATGCACAAAATCTACCATGATGGACTATGATTCCATCCTATTCACATTAAATTCATCCTCGATTTTCTCTTGAAGTCATCAATATTCCAATAACACCCCATGTTCTCATTTTAGCTTCCACAAATAGGTGCAAACACTAGAGGAGACACTGATACTATGGACACCACTGATTGTTACAGTGGGCCATCCATTTGGCTGAAGATGTTATTTTTTCCCTTAATGAGAGGAACCCCATATTATAGATGTTTTATCATACGAGTATTTGTAATAATTTGAGTAAATTTTATTCTGAATAAATTTAATATCTATTATAGAATCCTACCAACAATTAAATTAAACATGTTTCATAAAATTTCATAATGTATACCTACTTATATTTCTGCATACAATTGTTTCAATCCTTTGGAAAAAAAACTTTGTTCAAGATTTCAATTTCAAAACCAATTTCAATGTATCAAAATTTCAAAATAAAAGATACCCATATTCTCTTATGGAAATCAACTTATTTCATAGATCACTCAATTACCTCAACCTTAATTTGTTTAATTTTATTTTCATTTATCTAATATTTATCTGCTTTAACTCTCCCATAATAATTCCCTGGATAGTGAAAAAATTTTCTACATCAATGGGGGGGTTCATGAGTTTCACTTTAAATAATCATAAATCTTTCTGCCTATTCTTATCTTTCAATGATATATTTCTCAATTTATATGCATGAATTACTCTTGAAAATTAATACATCCATTTATTTAAAACGAGAAACATAAGTTTTAAATTCCAAAAAATCCATTATCTATCACTATTTATATTTTTATTATTATTAAAGAGATTAGTGATTTAATTGGTATTCAAAATTTTTTAAATTACAATTAATTGACTTATTTATTGTTTTTATACCCCTTTTGATTTCTAGTTTTTTATGTTTACTCCCACTCCCAAGAAGATTCTAAAACTATAATTGCATATTATTTTCTTCAGATTTCATTGACTGGAACCTGAGACATCTAAAACTATCAGAAGATACATTAATATTCTATTAAGGTTCTGACTGAAAAAAACAATTTTAAAATGATTTAGGAAATATTTTTGAAGTTCTATTTCCGAAGACTGACCTCAAATCCTTACAATATTAATCCTGTATTTTGCATGAATAACCATATAGATTGAATCTATTCAAAGATGATTATCTATTCTAGCCAATCTGTTTGTTCAATGATTACATTACATTTAACATGTGTGGGGGTGTTTTTAGGTAACACGTGATTATTTAACTTCGTAGATGTATGGGGTTGTTCATTAGATCATTTCATTGTGATACATGTGTACGTTGTAGCATTTAAAATCTAGCGTATTCCATTTAAAAGTCGAAAAGGAAGAAAATGGACATAGGATATGTATTTAGTAGGTGAAAATCGTTATTTATAGACCAATAAATCCCTTGAAGGATCATATGTTTTAGAGGATGGATGTGAGATCTAGCCTAGACATAACATTATGAAAATACAAATAAAAAAAATATATGATAACCTTCATTCACTCACTCGAAATATATATTCATTGATCCAACATGAGCTACTGAGAGCATAAACATTATTATCTATGGATGAGTTATTTCCTTACAATTATCTTTACTTTGATTCATTATACTCTAGAACCTACCCTCTTTTTTACCTTTTTTCCATGATTTTACAACCATACCACTTCCTTAGAGTCATTAGAACATTATTTACGAACCTGTTGTGATTTATTATGTACTTTTATTTTCAAAGTAGAGATGAAAGATCCAATAAAAGCCTATTATTTGGAGTATATACTCAGTTTATAGTCATAACTCTAGTTTCATCTCACTCTAAGTAATGACAAAAAAATCATTGTAATGTAAATTTTAGATGGGTATAATGTTCAAATAACATTTATAAAATTATAATTAAATGATTAAGAAATTTTATTAATGAACTATGATATGATTCATGTCTAATTTTATATCTTGGAATGATTATATAGATAATATTTTTCTAATTATACATAGTTTTATATACATAGATATAATGAATGTTTACTATTTTAAAAATTGCATACCCTTTGAAATTAATTTTGAGATCTTTTATTTTGAGGAATAAAAATTTTTCAATTGTGGGGAAATTTGATAATATTAAATCAAATAATCTTTTTTTTTCATTTTATTATGGATTTTCAATGATTTACTTGATATTGAACTTAGAATGAGTGGTTTATTCTATGAATTATTCTTTCAAGGGTTCGAAGGAAAAAATGTGGGAAAGGAGAAAATAAGACAATTACACATTATGAAGCATATTTACATGATGTGTAGCTAAATTTTACCACATTCTACAAGCCATAAAGGAATCCAGAAAATTATTCATGGTATGACTCAATAATTCATGATGTGAATCATTAGTTCACAATATTAGCCATCCTTAAACGATGTGACTCACCATTCCACAACATTATGCCTTCAAATATTATCTCCTACAAACTAGATTAAGCAACAAGATGTGACATCCAGTTACACGATGTGATAATGGTAAAATATAAAAATATTAGATGAGATATGTATGAGATACATGAAGGTTCAAAATTACTAGAGATTGGAATTAACAGATGTGAATTCCCATTTCACTTAATCTAACATTCCTTATATATACACAACAGTAGCACACCAAATTTCATATAGGATAAAACATCCTTTACTTAATTATTCTCTTATACACTTCTATTCCCTCTCAGAGAAAATGAATTCATTAAAGAGTATTTAATTTTTTTTATTTTAATACATTAAGAATGGATTTATTTTGATTACATTTTTATTAATTTTTCACCGCCAACTCTCTTATTCATTTAAGGATTATTTCGAGCACCGACCATCAATGAGGATTTTATACTCTCATTACCTTTCCTATTTCAATAAAGGATTTCATAGAATTTGTATTTGATTAAATATTTTAATTGTTTATTCTTAATTGAATGCTCACAAAACTGATTATTCTGAATCACTTCATGATCATCAATTATTTAATCTAAACTTCACTTTGCATGTCAAGAATGATTTCAATTCATTATTTCTCTGCAATTGACATCACCGTGAGTGGATAAACAACTTAGGGTTAGGGTCAAAATTAGTGGTCTATAATTATTATTAACCTATAATTCATAACTTGGTAATCCTAATAAATGTAATTAGGTTGAACATTACTTGTCTATCCAATTTTTTTTAGAAACCCTGATAATGGGATGTTCAGATGAATGATCCTGACCTGAGATTAGTTTATTATGATATGGTAAATAGCCTAATACACATACATCCATAGAATCTATGATTAATTCACATAGGTAGTGATTAATTACACAATAAGGAATATCATCCTCTTAAATAGAATAATTTTTTTGACAATAGTCAACTAGTGACTTATCCTTGCTTTAGATCCTTGATATTAGGACTATAAAATATTAGGATATAGATTATATTCTATTTAAACACCCAAAATTTAGCCTAATCCCTTACTTATCTCTGGTTCTAAAAAATAAATCTATAACTGCTAGATTTCTGCAAATCAACCAAACATTCGAGGAATTCTAATTTAGGGTTCTAAGAAGTAAGTTCCTAAAACCCTCTAAATTCCCTAAGGGATCAAATCGTCACTAAATCTATACTATATCTTTGTAGAATGTATAGTTTGGGAAAAATAAATTCTAATTTAACTACATCAAATGATAATTAAATGATGGTTGCAGGCACATTATGCATTATACATGAGTTTTTACCATATATTTAGATATTTTTTATCATATACCCAACTACTCACATCCTTAGAGTGGTATAAACCTTAATGATAAATCTATCATGATTTACTATGTAAATTTTGATTATATTATAGAGAAGTAAGAATTGATGAATGAATATGGTTAAAATATAATATTAATTAACCTTGAGTGATGAGAGTAAAGGCATAGTGAGGTAATCTGAAACATCGGTATAGTTATCATAGAAATAGTTAAAAAGAAGAAATTAATGGAAACCATAATTTTATTAATGAACCTAATTATGAGGGATGAGTGCTTTTCTCTACAAGGTTGATTTTGGAGAAATAAAATTATATTCTGATGCTTCGTTTCGTTATCTTGGTTGTATCACACATTTCCTATTGAAAAAATTTGCATTAAGATTCCATGTCGATATGATATTTTATTAAGGATAATATATCATTTAGGTGTGGGGTAATTTGATAAGATAAATTCATATATATTTATTGGAACCATTTGATAGGATTTGAACATTTTTTTACATTGATAAAATTGTTTTTGGTTGGTTTTTGATGGTTGTTTGGGAGATTCTTGGAAATATAGTTCTTAACAAGTCTACAACTTCAAGCTATTAATTTCATAAAACTAGTTTATGTCATAAATTCATCAATACATTTCAAATTAAGAAAATAATGTATGAAACATTCAATCAATAAATTATTCCTAATGAATAATTATATAGAACATATTTTTTCATTTAAACTATCAAAATATCAAGGAATGAATACCAATTGAATTTAAATTAGACCGTCAATCACATAGATATTAAAGCACTATAGATTGTAAGACTTTTATTTACAAAACAAATGAATTTCTTATCGAGTAATGATTTCAGGAAGTGTGAAAATAAATAATAACTTAAATATTTAATTTATTTTCATCATAAGGTTATGTGGCCTATTTATATGTCAATCTGCCAATTGATTTGTGAGCTTCACCATTTTCCACTCTTTTCCATTTTATTTGTTCATTTCAATATTTTTTTCATTGAATTGTTTTACTGTCGTATCATTCAAATATGAAATAAATTAATTTTTTTATTTCGATGATCACACCTATTTGATTTCCCTCTTTGTTATAATATCATGATTTCTATTGTTGTCATTTAAATAAAATTAAATTCCATGATTTCATTATTGAAATTCTATAATTCTTGTTACAACAATGTTAATGAAATTCGTGATCAATCTTTATTTTTTACATGATAATCTTAACCACATTGGATTAAGTATCAAATGTATTGGTAGTAATGATTTAATGAATTTATAAAACATATCCTATGAAATTTATTGGCTAAAGAATTTAGTTGTTTATAAAATATTATAAAATTCCCTTGTATGAGCATGTCCAAATGATTTCAATGGATGAATGACAAAATAATTTTTATATACTAAAATAGGTCCAATAGTTTGATTTATTTTATAATGTGCAGTTTCACCCCTGCATCTTTATTAGAAACCACTTATTTATGAATGTGTGTTTCTCTATCTGGGTATATCAAATTATCTAGATTAACAAAAAATTTGTGCCTTTTGAACAAAAATGTAGTCTAATCCAATATAAATTCCCTTGAATGATTTGTGTTTATCATATCTATAGACTCCATAAAAACGATCTCAGACCCATTCATAAATTAACTCATGTTTCTTCTATACGCATAATTATATACTTGACACATTGAATCGTATGATGAATCCTATACTAGGTTATAAATTATAATCAATAGGATGTTTATAGCTCTTCCGTATGTGTTTTACCATATACATCCATTATTCAACGTATATTCATATTAGGGCTAGTTGGTTTATATAAATTTATAAGATTATCCTACCCATGTGTAATTAATAATGATGGGAGGTCCATCTATGGCCATTCATCAATCACCTTTTTCAATAATGGACCCACTACTATTCCATCACTAGTTTTTATATAATAAATGAAGTATAATTTTTATAGCCAATATTCACACATGATAGACATGAAATATAGTTCCTCCATTCATAATTTATTAACCATAATCCTCAAATACAGTTCATATACATCCATTATATTATAATATATTGGCATATCATAAATAAATACTTACATGAAATTTACAATGTAAAGATTGATGAATATATTTATTTGACTACTCAAAATTACATAGGAATATGTATGAAATTAATGAATCGCGTTGAATTTATAGAATCCATATACTATACAGAATGTCATCTTTGGTATATCATCCCTCATTTCAAAAATGTGGTGTTATCCCAATAAATGATCCCTCTTTGTGACGTATTTAGAAAATCAATGTTAATTGAATAGTTTATCAATACTAGGTAGATGATATATTTTTTATGAATGTTTTTAGTTTTATTATAGTAAATGGGAAGATGTACAGATCAAACCTTTTCATTCTAAGGATAATTGATTCATTCCATGGTGAATTTTTTATTTATAAATAATATGTTTTATAGATTCACCGTAGGATTATTCATTATTTAGTCAAATTTAATTTACTTCATTCTAAAAGGAATCATTGATATTGGGTAAGAACATAGAACACATTCAATTTTAAAAATCAACTATATATTAAGAGTGAAGACTAGTTAGTTATTTATGAATTACAACAATATACTCCAATAACATAAAAATATATTGAATCTTGAGTTCAAAACCATCCATTTCATTTATTATTCCATCATAATTGGTTATCATGACCCATATTGTAAAATTTTATTATAAAGGGAGATCATACTATTAATTTTATTATGACTTTCTAATGGTATGATTTTGGATATGAGGTGTAATTGTTTTATCTCTAATATTATTAAATTCACTATAATATGATAAAAAATACAAATCCAATATCGCCCCGAATTATATTAGTAATGATGTACAATATAAAGTTAGTACATTCCTAGAAAAAAACAATTACAGATGTGGCATATATGTTTGATGTAATCATTTCACTACAAATCCTTCTCCACTATAATTCAATTTCAAAAGAACGAGAAGGTGAATCAGTATTATTATAACTCTTTTATCACAAGAATTAAGGTGATGAACAAGAATTAATTTAAAATTTATATTTTTGGAGAGGATTATAAGTATACATTTAATAAGGTCACTGAAATGTTCCACATCATTGATAGTGATTTTATATGAACTTATTTATTCCCTTATCACTTTATTTTAAGGATTTATATAATCGTCAGGAGGCATTGGCATGCGGCTCACAACGCGTAATAATTTTCGATATTTATTTACCTACTAACTACTGTAGATGTGGCGAGTAGGGTCGAACCATAGAGAGAATGTGAGTAGACACTAGAAATATCCATTTGGAGAATTGTTTAGGAAGATGTGATTTAATTGTGTGATTAATACCTAAGTTATAAAAACTAAATAACTATTTTAAAAATGACTATTTAAATTAACCAAATCTATCTATGTTAACTAAGCTATGAAAGAAACAGGAAGAGATAGATGTGTCAGAGTCATGACGTCTGTTCAAGTGCATGCAATGTCAATTATTAAATTCCCACATTTGAATATTTACTTATTCAATTATCATTGATATTAAATTTAATAAAAAACTATATGGTCTTATTCTCTGATGTTAGAAAGTATGTTAAAGATTACATAAATTATATGTCATTTCGTTCTCTTTCTAGACGAATAATTTTCACGTCATTGTAGCACGGAATAACTTGGTGAAATACGACGACCCATTTCTCCCAATGTCGATGTATCTACCTGCGTCAGGTTCGCTCCCATGAGATAACTTTTTCCGTATGACTCACACATGTTTGTACAAGCACACACTCAAAATATTAATTTTCCAATTAATATATTTTTTATTCTGAATTTTCTCACGCGCCTGATCAAAATCCAAATAAATAAATTATCCGATGAACTCTCGTTCGTGTTTAATTATTAGGTATCACACGAATGGGCACCAAATCATATGTGCAGAGCACAAATGATAATTTATTTAAATGAAGATACTATTAATTAAATAAACATCAAAAAGAAATTAATTCATAAGGGAATCAAACATGAGGATAAATTAAAGACATGCAATTACTGTCACTTTCATCACAACTCCGAAATAATAAGGATTATCTTGCAATCATGATTACAGGACACATAAAATAATAAATAGAATATATCATAGTGCTTGTGTCATTTATGTGATCACCGCAAGACTCCATCGACGATCGTAAAATAATAATCATTTCTCTTCTCCGTGTATTCGTTGACGCCACACCCGAATCAAACATCCATACCACTGAAAATATGATCTGATCTGTGCTTTCTATATCCATGCGACGTGAATCTCCGGAATCCACGTGAACATCAATGACGTGTCCCATCCTCTACTGCATCAATGATGTCGTATGTTGATGTCGAGGGTGGATTTTCGCTGCTTCTCAACTGGGAGAGCCCACATTTGTGGTTGTTGTACCTACTGCACCTTGAAGTGGCTGAGAAGGGATGGTGGGGGTGGAGTTAGGTGAGGAGGGAGCTGGCTGGGATGGGGGAGGGTGCTTGGAGAGTGGGAGGAGCAGGGTGAGGGAGAGAGGCGGGGTGATGGGGAGAGAGTCTGGGCCACGAGACGTGTGTTGGGTGAGCGGAGTGGGGGTATAGTGGAATATGAGGGGCGCCCGAGGTTTTAGAAGGAATGGAGCGAGAGGAAATGGGATGCGATAGGAGGGGTAAAGGGCGACGGGTCCGGTAGGTGAGAGATATCGGGCCGAGAGGGTATAGGGCGGCACTGGAGATAAGGGAGAAAAATGGATGAGTGGAGTGTGTTGAGAGAGAAGTGGGAGCGGGTCCAGGGTGTGAGGATAGAGTGGCGGGTCTACAGGGGAGAGGAGGGGTGAAGGGAGGCGAGTTATTTTGGGCATGAGTGGGGGAGGGGATTTGAGAGCGGTGGGATGAGGGAAAATGGGCATGGGATTTGAGAGAGAAAAGGAAGGGAATGGGTGATGTGGGAGGAGTGAAGCGGGTCAAGGGTAGGGGGTTGGTGTGGGTATTTAGGGGGGATAAATATACAACAAAAAAATGTTAATTTAAAATTAAAAGAAAAAATAATTATCTAATTAAAATTAAAATAAAATAAAAAATTGATCATAATAATAATACAAATAATATACTATTTCACATGTAATTAAATATAACATTACTGATAAATATAATAATAAACTAATATCAAATACTATTTTATTAATGCAAAAAAATATTGAAATAAAATATAATAAAAATTAAAATATACATACTAATAAAAATTAATAAAATAAACTAAATTAAAATTATAGAAACTAATAATAATTATATTTTGTTAAATATAATATATAAAATTAATATAACTAACAAAAAAACTAAATCACTAATATAAGTATATAAATTAACTAAAAATTATAAATATCTCTAAACTACTACAAAAATAAACTAAAAATAAAAAAAATGGATCAAATAATAAATTAAAACTAACTTAGTAAATTATTCAAATTCAGGTGAAATCCATGTACATCAAATCCCCCACACATAAACTTGTGCACTCCTGGGATAAAAATCTAAAAGAAAATAGAAGTGGTTGTAGAAAAATAAAAACAACAAAATTACAAGTTTAAAATTCTTCAATATCATTTACCCCAAAAATAATAGGCTTCATTTAAATCTTCAATGTTCAATAATAATTTTTCATTCACTTGCATTATTTTCAAAACAAGTATGTGCTCTCATGTATCATGTGACCTACCTTGCCATCACTATCATCTCTCAAAATATATGATCAATGTTTTACACCATTCTCATACACATTCATGCTTACCATAGGCTTGCCATTAATTTTAGATATCCACTAGTGGAAATAAAAATAATGCACCAATATCAAGGACTATGCATGTGGTTCAAATGTCTCTGAGGTTGCGGGATGATGGGTAAAAACAATTGACATATTTTTTTGTAAAAAGGAGGGTTAAATCATGAAAAAATTCATGATAAATTTCAATCCAAATGCCTCCCACAAAATCATAGTCCACCACACTTAAAACACTACTTTTCCCCGAGCATGTGATAATCCAAGGTTTCGCTCTTTTTTTCTCTTTTTTTAGACACAATTCAATCAAATAATATAGTTAGGAAAACCTGGTGAGTATCAAATCAAAAACCCAATGAAATAAATTTCAGACAATAATCCCAATGTAGCATATATGTTGTAACATCTCAATGAAGGTTGTGCATATATAAAACTCTCTAGTTAATGGAGAAACAGATCATCACTTTTATAGGTATCCCGAAAAGGGAGGGTTACTACGTAATGATCACCAATGTACTCATTGTTGGAACCAAAAGGATTCTATATTCATATATCAAAATATATGTAATGAATGTGGCTACTGTGAAAAATAACTCATATGATCAGTATGGGATAATGTCAGTTCACGTACATCAAATGACTCAGTTCCCCTCAAAGAACCCTCTCCACTAGTAAATCGCTCCCCCACACTTAGATTGAAAATTATCATGGAAAAATTCAAGAAATTGGTAGGGAAGGGTATCAGTTATGAGATTATCCTAAAAAGGGTTCTTCATGGATTCTAAGGGCTACACTATGGAGAAAATATAAGGGTGTATCAGTGGGTCAATGGGGATAAAACATCAAACGTATTCCTCGATCAATTTAGTTTAGCTTTAAAAATACCAATCGCTTTGATGGAAAAACATGGAAAGTTCTAGAATACATAACATGGTTGAGATTCACTCAAGAAAAAGATAAATAAGAGATGATGTAAAAGGGATGATAGTCCTCACAGTTATGAAAATATAATGTTGGATAGAACATATGATCATGACTGCAAATAAGTGTCTCAAAAATTTAAAAGTATTTGAAAAATATTTTTGAAGCATGAAATAATATCAGCAATCATCTAAGTAATCAGATCAAGGATCAAATAATTCCAAACAGGAATCATGTGATCAACTACCTAGGGAAAAAATCGGTATGTTCCCAACTGTGTTGTGATAAAAATACAGCATATTTCATGTGGGTTCATCGATGTCAAGAATGTTTTTTTTTTCAAAATGTAATTTTTTTTGTTTTTTGTTTAGTTTAACTTTAGTTTTTGTAAGAATAAAATATGGAAAAAATAAAACACTTCCCTGTGTATGTGCAGATTGATGCAAAGAGGCTGTTTGTATCTAATGATGCTCCAAAAATAGTATACCTGTAAAACCTACAAAATGACAACACAAACTCACATCATATCAATGAATTCACACCATAATATACAAAATGTGGATGATAAAAATATTTATGATTAATTTAAATCCACTACTTTGTCGGGATAAAACAGATTGTGGTAAATGCATGCCATTTTATTTAAAATAAAACTAAATGAAATGAAATTAAATGCATTGAAAAGAAAAAAAACAAATGATGGGCTACCTCCCATTGTGCACTATGTTTACTTCATCTTCAGCTAGAGGTTGTTGAAACTCCACCAGGATTGAACGAAAATGTAAACAATGCATATACTTCATTTTCAGTAGGAGTGTGGAATCCATTCGTGGAAGATGAATTTATCTTGTAAGATGGACAAAATATCAATAGAATTTTTTTTGAAGAATGGATGTGTGGAATGAAATGAAAATATGCCAACTCACAAGGGAATGAATATACATCTCCAGAAGAAAGACTCATATAAAAATTGAATTTCGGGATAAGGCCATCAATGGAATGATCAAGATGATTACCTCCTTGAACATACACAGGTGAAAAAGTGTCATTACCAGACTCCTTCATTGGATTTCTTATATTCATTACATCCGTGATTGTAGTATCTGGGTTGATGATGTATCCCAATTCGTTTTCACAGCCAACCACTGACACATGAATATCCACTTGTTTCCAACACAATTAATATAAGGCCCCATCCTTAAAACCTTACTTAATCTTGAGTTATTACAAGATTACACATTGAGGATCTCTTCAGGTTTAGAGTTTTAGAGAATTAGATCATGAAACTTGCATTACATTCCACATTTAAACAAAGTGGTTACATAAAAGCCAGCATTCATTCTTCCCATCAACAGAATCATATTTAAATTATAACACGTATTCTTTCTTGACACATCCTTGACACTATCATCACATCATGTGCCTTTCCCTTGACCTGTGAAAAACATTTCAAAAACTTGGGATGAGCATAAAAAGCTCAGTAAGAGTTATAAAAAATATGGAAAGGAAACATGAGTTCACATTTACATTAGAATGAAATCACACTTTACCCATAAAACATAGGCATATCAAATCATGAATAAATCGTAGAAAACATAAGACATAAAGGTAACATGAGGCATTAATAACATTATTACGTAGGGAGTAACCCTCTTGGTTACATTTGGAATACCCATCATAGTATATTCCCTAAATCTCTTCGGAGAAACATTAACGTTTCACTCCTTCGCGTTACCCAATGCATTGGAGAGCTATATCGGGCTCACCCACCCTTAGTTTATCACGGAACCACCCGTTCTTCATAACAATGCCCAATAATCATAACATAATCATATCACATAAACATGAATAAAGGAAACATAACATTTCCACATTTCAATCACAATATAACATTTCAGGATATTGAAATAATGAATCCATTCAAAAAGAAACCATTTCCAAAACCATTTAAAACATTTAATAAAGAGATTTTTGAATCAAAGTGTCCCATAACACCTTGAAGATTTTAACATTTTAAACCATTAATATCCATATAAATAAATCCTTAAAACCATTTTGAAAACATGGATATTAAT
Organism: Viscum album; assembly: GCA_963277665.1. Taxonomy (NCBI): domain Eukaryota; kingdom Viridiplantae; phylum Streptophyta; class Magnoliopsida; order Santalales; family Viscaceae; genus Viscum; species Viscum album. The sequence continues at coordinate 559,662,577 of OY728164.1, read as the reverse complement.
AAGAACAAATAATTAAAACATTTAAAATGATATTTTGGTTAAAGGGGTTTTACCAAAATTAGAGACACTTCAATACAATAATCGAGGAATAATATTTATTCAGAACTTTATAATATCATGAGAATAAATGTATTCATGATATAATACTTCAAAGGACAGTATATACACCATATAAGAGTGAATTGGTGCATAACAACAATGAACCCTCAATAGAAATGTCAAATGTGATGAAATCCCTTATAAAGAAGGCATCCTTAAATTAAGCACAAATCAATCTCAAAAATATGTGTGACAAAGATAAATACACACAATATATGTGGATATTAAGTGTAAAATAATAAAATGTAATTCACACATATTCAATGGATGATATATTCAATGACTACATGTTGAACCCAATGAAATCAAAATTGGGTTAAAAAGTTCCCTTGACAGCCTAACGGCATCACATAAAAATGAGTTGATTTGAGATAAAAAGAGTGTCTCATCACTTGGACATAAAATTTACATCAATAAGGATATATGAGAACATATCCCAACATAACAATATGTAAATTAAAAGACCCAACAAAAGAAGTCTTTTAAAAAAGAGGAGGGTAAAAGGTTCCCTTACCAACTTGGGTATCTTTCAAAACGTACACCCCTTGAAACAAGGACAATAGATCATTGATGTAAATACTCATAAACGAAATTATATTACACAAAGAGTAGAATAATGGGCATTACATACACCACTCAATGTAATTTGTGGCAAATGTAGCATAAATCTCACGGGAATAAAAGTGAGATGAAAATTCCCTTACGAAAACTCGGCAGCCTAACGGCGCAACATAAAACTTTCGAATATGGATTGATGAGATCAAATGGGGTATCTCATCACATTACAATAAAATGTACATCAAGAGTAATATAGAAGAACATCCCCCAACATTACAAAGAGGAGCTTAAAATAAGTGACATAATGGAGAGTACTTAAAAAGAATAAGAGAGGTTAGATCTCTTACGAAAGTTCGGCAGCCTAACGGCGCCACTCAAAACTTCCAAAACGGATTGATGAGAGAGAATAGGGTCTCTCATCACATGAAAATATAAATTACAGTAAGTTTAATATAAAATATCATCCCAATAACAAGAAATATGAGCTTTAAAAGGAATGACATAAAAGTGTGTACTTAAAAAGAAAGAGAGGAGTAGGATCCCTTACCTCGGGTCCGACTTGACTCGGTCGTTCTTTAATCTCCTGAATATTAAACTTGAGTTACTTTATAATTCCTTAATAAACTTTTTCAAGTTCATTATTACTTTTATACCACTTATTACCATGTTATACACATTATATAATCATTTATGTTAATAATATTTGTTTTGCCGATATTTGGTTCTTAAGTCGAAAGTGGACTTCTTACAATTACACGTTGTTCGTGTGGCCAAATGTTTTTTATATCCAGAATTGTATTCATTATGTAGATATCATATATGTCATATATATCCAGTACATTCATGCATTTATAACATTACATAATCATTTAGATGTAAGAAATGAAATGCACCGTTCATGGAGACGGTAAGCCGTACGTACGCATGAACGCTACTTTCATTTCTATTTCGTATTTTATAGAATGGAATAATAATGATATAAAGGTATATTATAATTCCAGTATAATATCATATATAATATCATATTCCATCCTTTATACATCCCACATCTGGTATTTAACGAATCAAATCACTTTGAGGGGGTGGTAGTCCGCACTTCCTTAAATGAAGATATCGCGTTTACCCATAATGGAAACCATAAAGGTATGCCCAAAATGAAAAAAACAGAAGCTTATGGAAAACATAAACATATTATATATCATATATAAAAATAGTGACATCATAATGGCCACCTTTTAAGGTGTTAAATGAGTATTGAACAATCATCGTTTCGGGAGGCAGAATTTCTCCATCCACGGAAACCGTATGTTCCTTAACCATTTGATGTAGTTGTGTGAGAGTTTAGCTCGAATAAATCTTATAAAAACATCCTAGTATATTGAAGATACTGGTTTTGTTACAAAATAAATAAATAAAAAGAGTTTAGGGGGTTGGAGAAGCAAAATAAAACAAATGAACATGAGAGAATGAATTACCTTTAAAAGTGTAACTCCTTTTGATTTGAGCCTAAAGGCTTCCTTTGAATGGATTATGCCCAAAGTTAATACTCTAGTATGAGTATAGGTATATGGAGAGAGTAAATGGGCAGGGGTTGGCCGAGCCGAAGGCTTTATTTGTGTGTGAAATGAGGTAGAGGTGGGGGCCTTTTATAAGAGGAGAGGAGGGGCACTTTTGGAAAGTAAAGAAATATTACATTATTTGAAAATGTGTTTCGGTTTAAAAAGGTCCCACATTGATATAATTCGTGTATAAGGTGATAAGTCTTCGAAATACACTCATCCAATAAGTTTTGGACATGTTTAGTTTATATATTTTACATTATCTTTCCATTTTATTTAAATCGTCAAATAATGATGTCATCACGGCATCATTATTATGTCACAAATAATTTAATTTATTTAATGTCTAAAAATTATAAAAACAATACTATGATGTAGGAAATCTTTTTATCTTTCCAATGAATATTTATAATCAAAAAGTTGACTTGTATAACCCCACTTAAAAATTGTTTTAGTAAAAAATTTCATGTTTGTGTCAATTTTACTTTTACATTAAATAAAATGTTATTTATGTCATTTCCCAAACAAAGTGTCTCCATGGAGTCCCCAAGTTGGCCAATGGGTTTTCGTGGTCGTCCATGAATCACCCAATAGGTGTAGGACAAGTTTCATGGTGTTTTCACATTCTTATAATATCATTTTTACCTTAAATTACACTAATTACCTCTAATCGCGATTAAGAACTTAATAAGTTAATATTCACCAAAAAATTATTATAATATCATTGAACCACATTTTACTTCTTAATGACAACCATGTATGTCGGATGTTTTAAATTCAAAACACAATGATGGAAAAATTTCATTTAAACGGAAAATCAGCTTTTATAAGTACCACTTAGTGGTTTCACTATTCATCAAAAATTGAAGTTTTTAAGAAAAATCCCAAAAATTCACCCTGAGCTATATTTGATATTACAAATTCAAAAATGAAGTCCGTTTTACAAAATTCAAAAAATATTAGTCACATTAATTAATTTAATAATTAATTCCCGGTGTCAGAGCAAATAGCATGTTTTTATAAAATAATAAGTATCAAAAGATTGACACTAGTTTAAGTCTGATTTCGAAGTGAAATTAATTCCAACGACCACTATTGGATATAATGGTAAAAATATTTTCTAATTTTACTATAAAAATAATTCTAAATATAATATAATCATATAAATAAATTATTTTAAAAAGAGGTTTTGAATTAAAATACAACATTTTACACTATTCATTAAAGAATGAACATTATCGGAAAAATACCAAAAAATTACACAAAGTAAAATTTGATGTCCCGATTCTTAATAAGAGTTTTATTTGGTCCAAAATAATGTTTAAGAGTGAACACAACTATATTTAATGACATTTCTCCATTAAAAGGCGATAAGTGAACCTTTAGTGAAAACTAAGGCATATACGCCTACAATTGAATTCTTTCCGTATTTTAAGCCTTTAGATTTTATTGGATAAATGTAAAAACATTTAAAAAACATATATAATCATAATTTAGTTATTTCTATCCATTCCCGCCAATACAACGGATACATTTTAACTACCATTTGAATTAATATTATTTTATTATTAGAGTGCAACGTAAGATTCCCAAGAAACTCGTTGTTGCGTGTTGGGTACGCCATCGAGCATAGCGTCCCCTTTAATGTCATATTAATATTTTATTCACAAATATGGATAAATATAAAATTTTCATATTCATTATTTACCTGGGGTGTTACATCCTTCCCCCCTTTTGGGAATTGCCTCCTCACAATTTTAAAATTGCGCTTGGAAACATCCATGAAAGTCCCACATCGGAACAAAAGTCGGTAAAACAAACACTTTAAAATAAAGAAATATAATTACAAAGGTCACCCGAGTTAACCCATACTAGGATTCCAAGTATGAAAATATGGACATGGAGGAGAAAACATAGGTTCATGTTCTCATGGAGAGTGATAGAAAACATGTTTAGGAGAAAGTTAACCATGAGAAAATTACAAACTTGTGATGGGTTAAACGGTATTCGATTCCCCAGTAGGAAAAGTTAATAGACGACATTTTTGTTTTAAGATACTTTTTATTGAGGAATTTATTCATAAGGAAGCATAATCACTTATCATGTTGACTTTCAACTTTTACTAGATTCCTTAGTCAAACTCATATTTTTTCCAAAAGACGAGTATTTAGGGAGACTTGTTCGCATTAAGAGTACTATAATAAACTTATAGAGAATCACCTAATCCCCAAAAGAGAACTATATACTTCCCATGTCATTAGACTTTAACCAAAACCAAAACCAATATGGTTAGTACAAGATCAGATAATCCAGAAAAGGATAACCCTTTATAAAAGAAAATCTATTCTTAACCTCCATGATTTGTCAAACAAAACCCAAAGTTCAATGAGGACCATTCTATAAACAAATTTGTCCATAAAAATTCCTCAAAGTAAACCAATATAAGATTGAAACCCAAATATTTGAAGGATTTATTCACATAGTATTCCAAGATAAATCATAACATTTATCTCCAAACAATATCAGTTGCTCCTAAAGTCTCGTTTTGAAATGTAATTAACCTAATCACTTATCCTCCATGATAGGTTAATCATTTTCATAAATAACCCAAAATCAACTTACTCTTAATTCATAAAATCATATAACTATAATGAATCAGTCAAACTAACCAGGGACTTCACGTAGTCCAGTGGTAGGCGATAAATACAAGTCGCACTTTGGTTGTGGGTTCGATTCCTGCAGCTTTGTCCGACGCGACGGGTTGTCACACGGTCTGTGTGTTGTCCTTTTTTCAAAACTATATAATTCATAAAACATTCCCCAAAATGAGATAAAATCTTCAAGAATAATCATAACATATTTTAACCTCAAGTTTATCTCATGCCCTTCATTTTCCATCATATCACATAATAACCCATAATTACCTAAAAATTAAGTATCATATAAACCCTAATGGTTACCTTAATAATTATTACCTGAATTTCCACATCGAGTTGGCCATCTCGTACATGATGCATTAGAGAACTCACCAAGGTTGAAGTGGTTGATCACGACTCCTTGATATTTGGTTTAGAACAACCACGAGTTTCCTCATTGAATCCTCCATTTTATCTAGTATCTTAATCAGAGAACCACCACAGTTTCCTTCAAACCTGTTGTCTCTTTGGTGCCTGCTAGATCCATCCATTCACTAAAAATAGAAATGTCAGTGTGAGTATATCAACAAAACCATCATGTAATAATGAGGAAGGTAAACACTAAGATACACTTACTCATTAACTTTATCTAAAACTAGGACTCTTTCTGAAATCCTAACCATTATGGTAATGTCACTTATGCCTAAAGAATACCCAAACCTCTAAAGTTATCTAAACCGACCTCTGATACCAACTATAAGGCCCCAGCCTTAAAACCTTACTTAATCTTGAGTTATTACAAGATTACACATTGAGTATATTTTCAGGTTTAGAGTTTTAGAGAATTATATCATGAAACTTGCATTACATTCCACATATAAACAAAGTGGTTACATAAAAGACAGCATTCATTCTTCCCATCAAAGGAATCATATTTAAATTATAACACGGATTCTTTCTTGACACATCCTTGACACTATCATCACATCATGTACTTTTCCCTTGACCTCTGAAAAACATTTCAAAAACTTGGGATGAGCATAAAAAGCTCAGTAAGAGTTATAAAAAATATGGAAAGGAAACATGAGTTCATATATACATTAGAATGAAATCACACTTTACCCATAAAACATAGGCATTTCCAATCATGAATAAATCGTAGAAAACATAAGACATAAAGGTAACTTGAGGCATTCATAACATTCTTACGTAGGGAGTAACCCTCTTGGTTACGTTTGGAATACCCATCACATTATATTCCCTAAATCTCTTCAGAGAATCCTTAACGTTTCACTCCTTCGCGTTACCCAATGCATTGGAGAGCTATATCGGGCTCACCCACCCTTAGTTTATCACGGAACCACTCGTTCTTCATAACAATGCCCAAGAACCATAACATAATCGTATCACATAAACATGAATAAAGGAAACATAACATTTCCACATTTCAATCACAATATAACATTTTAGGATATTGAAATAATGAATCCATTAAAAAAGAAACCATTTCCAAAACCATTTAAAACATTTAATAAAGAGATTTTTGAATCAAAGTGTCCCATACCACCTTGAAGCTTTTAACATTTTAAACCATTAATATCCATATAAATAAATCCTTAAAACCATTTTGAAAACATGGATATTAATAAGAACAAGTAATTAAAACATTTAAAACGATAATTTGGTTAAAGGGGTTTTACCAAAATTAGAGACACTTGAATTCAATAATCGAGGAATAATATTTAGTCAGAACTTTATAATATCATGATAATAAAAGGATTCATGATATAATACTCCAAAGGACAGTATATACACCATATAATAGTGAATTGGTGCATAACAACAATGAACCCTCAATAGAAATGTCAAATGTGATGAAATCCCTTATAAAGAATGTATCCTTAAATTAAGGACAAATCAATCTCAAAAATATCTGTGACAAATATAAATACACCCAATATATGTGGATATTAAGTGTAAAACAATAAAATGTCATTCACACATATTCAATGGATGATATATTCAATGACTACATGTTGAACCCAAAGAAATCGAAATTGGGTTAAAAAGTTCCCTTGACAGCCTAACGGCATCACATCAAAATGAGTTGATGAGAGATAAAAAGAGTATCTCATCACTTGGACATAAAATTTACATCAATAAGGATATATTATAACATATCCCAACATAACAATATGTAAATTAAAAGACCCAACAAAAGAAGTCTTTTAAAAAAGAGGAGGGTAAAAGGTTCCCTTACGGACTTGGGTATCTTTCAAAACATACACCCCTTGAAACAAGGACAATAGATCATTGATTTAAATACTCATAAACGAAAGTATATTACACAAAGAGTATAATAATGGGCAGTACATACACCACTCAATGGAATTTGTGGCAAATGTAGCACAAATCTCACGGGAATAAAAGTGAGATGAAAAATCCCTTACGAAAACTCGGCAGCCTAACGGCGCAACATAAAACTTCCAAATATGGATTGATGAGATCAAATAGGGTATCTCATCACATTACAATAAAATGTACAGAAAGAGTAATATAGAAGAACATCCCCCAACATTACAATGAGGAGCTTAAAATAAGTGACATAAAGGAGAGTACTTAAAAAGAAAGAGAGAGGTTAGATCTCTTACGAAAGTTCGGCAGCCTAACGGCGCCACTCAAAACTTCCAAAATGGATTGATGAGAGAGAATATGGTCTCTCATCACATGAACATATAAATTACAGTAAGTTTAATATAAAATATCATCCCAATAACATGAAATATGAGCTTTAAAAGGAATGACATAAAAGTGTGTACTTAAAAAGAAATAGAGGAGTAGGATCCCTTACCTCAGGTCCGACTTGACTCGATCGTTCTTTAATCTCCTGAATAATAAACTTGAGTTAATTTATAATTCCTTAAGAAACTTTTTCAAGTTCATTATTACTTTTATACCACTTATTACCATGTCATACGCATTATGTAATCATTTAAGTTAATAATATTTGTTTTGCCGATATTTGGTTCTTAAGTCGAAAGTGGACTTCTTACAATTACACGTTGTTCGTGTGGCCAAATTTTTATTATATCCAGAATTGTATTCATTATGTAGATATCATATATGTCATATATATCCAGTACATTCATGCATTTATAACATTACATAATCATTTAGATGTAAGAAATGAAATGCACCGTTCATGGAGACGGTAAGCCGTACGTACGCATTAACGCTACTTTCATTTCTATTTCGTATTTTATAGAATGGAATAATAATGATATAAAGGTATATTATAATTCCAATATAATATCATATATAATATCATATTTCCATCCTTTATACATCCCACATATGGTATTTAAGGAATCAAATCACTTTGAGGGGGCGGTAGTCCGCACTTCCTTAAATGAAGATATCGCGTTTACCCATAATGGAAACCATAAAGGAATGCCCAAAATGCAAAAAACAGAAGCTTAAGGAAAACATAAACATATTATATATCATATATAAAAATAGTTACATCATAATGGCCACCTTTGAAGGTGTTAAATGAGTATTGAACAATCATCGTTTCGGGAGGCAGAATTTCGCCATCCACGGAAACCGTATGTTCTTTAACCATTTGATGTAGTTGTGTGAGCGTTTAGCTCGAATAAATCTTATAAAAACATCCTATTATATTGAAGATACTGATTTTGTTACAAAAGAAATAAATAAAAAGAGTTTAGGGGGTTGTAGAAGCAAAATAAAACAATTGAACATGAGAGAATGAATTACCTTTAAAAGTGTAACTCCTTTTGATTTGAGCCTAAAGGCTTCCTTTGAAAGGATTATTACCAAAGGGAATACTCTAGGATGAGGAGAGGGATGTGGAGAGAGTAAATGGGCAGGGGTTGGCCGAGACAAAGGCTTTAGGAGTGTGTGAAATGAGGTAGAGGTGGGGGCCTTTTATAAGAGGAGAGGAGGGGCACTTTTGGAAAGTAAAGAAATATTACATTATTTGAAAATGTGTTTCGGTTTCAAAAGGTCCCACATTGATATAATTCGTGTATAAGGTGATAAGGCTTCGAAATCCACTCATCCAATAAGTTTTGGACATGTGTAGTTTATAGATTTTACATTATCTTTCCATTTTATTTAAATCGTCAAATAATGATGTCATCGCTGCATCATTATTATGTCATAAATAATTTAATTTATTTAATGTCTAAAAATTATAAAAACAATACTATGATGTAGGAAATCTTTTTATATTTCCAATTAATATTTATAATCAAAAATTTGACTTGTATAACCCCACTTAAAAATTGTTTTAGTAAAACATATCATGTTTGTGTCAATTTTACTTTTACATTAAATAAAATGTTATTTATGTCATTTCCCAACCAAAGTGTCTCCATGGGGTCCCCAAGTTGGCCCATGTCTTGTCTTGGTCGGCCATGACTCACCCAATAGGTGTAGGACAAGTGTCATGGTGTTTTCACATTCTTATAATATCATTTTTACCTTAAATTACACTAATTACCTCTAATCGCGATTAAGAACTTAATAAGTTACTATTCACCAAAAAATTATTATAATCTCATTGAACCACATTTTACTTCTTAATGACAACCATGTATGTCGGATTTTTGAAATTCAAAACACAATGATGGCAAAATTTCATTCAAACGGAAAATCAGCTTTTATAAGTACCACTTAGTGGTTTCACTATTCATCAAAAATTGAAGTTTTTCAGAAAAATCCCAAAAATTCACCCTGAGCTATATTTGATATTCCGAATTCAAAAATGAAGTCCGTTTTACAAAATTCAAAACATATTAGTGACATTAATTAATTTAATAATTAATTCCCACTGTCAGAGCAAATAGCGTGTTTTTATAAAACAATAAGTATCAAAAGATTGACACTAGTTTAAGTCTGATTTCGAAGTGAAATTAATTCCAACGACCACTATTGAATTTAATGGTAAAAATATTTTCTAATTTCACTTTAAAACTTATTAAAAATATAATCTAATCATATAAATAAATTAGATTAAAAAGTGGTTTTGAATTAAAATACAACATTTTACACTATTCACTAAAAAATGAACTTTATCGGAAAAATACCAAAAAATTACACAAAGTAAAATTTGATGTCCCGATTATTAATAAGAGTTTTATTTGGTCCAAAAGAATGTTTAAGAGTGAACAAAACTATATTTAATGACAGTTCTCCATTAAAAGGCGATAAATGAACCTTTAGTGAAAACTAAGGCTTATACGCCTAAAATTGAATTCTTTCCGTATTTTAAGCCTTTAGCTTTTATTGGATAAATGTAAAAACATTTAAAAAACATATATAATCATAATTTAGTTATTTATATCCATTCCCGCCAATACAACGACTACATGTTAAATACCATTTGAATTAATATTATTTTATTATTAGAGTGCAATGTAAGATTCCCAAGAAACTCGTTGTTGCGTGTTTGGTACGCCATCGAGCATAGCATCCCCTTTAAATTCATATTAATATTTAATTCACAAATATGGATAAATATGAAATTTTCATATTCATTATTTACCTGGGGTGTTACAATTAATGCATGATGGTTTCATTGATTGTGGCAAGGTCAAAAATATTGTTAGCATATGTGGGAATTTTAAGTGAAGTGTTTTTAACCTCAACACATGGAGCAAGTGGCACATGATCAGTTGGAGAAGATGACTCCATTGGGTCAAGAATGACATATTGTTCAATATTTTATTCTATAACACCCTCATCATATTTCTCTGTTGGTATATGTTTCACTGAAAACATGGAATCCTCCAATCAATCCCATTCTTCCATTGTTTCTAGAAAATTATTAGTGTCCTCTACCACCAATTCTGATTGATATTGCGACTACAAAAAAGTTTTAGATGTCTCAATTTTATAAAAAGTATCGAAATCACAATGATTTTCAAAAAGAGGTGATTCAATATGATTTGAAGAGATGTCCCCTAGCATGTGGAAATCCATTGTCTCTTGGTTCAATTATGAATCTATCATGGTAAATAATGGACCTTGTTCATTGTCCTCTTCATCTTCCAGAGGTGCAATTTTATAAACATTTAATGTGTCCTTTTTTATATTGGGATGACAGGGTTGTGAAATCACACAGGGAAATGAAATCACATTTTCTGAGGGACCATTATGTTCAACAGGGCGGAAGACCAAGCTCTCATAATCTTCAAATGACATTAGATTGGAATAATTGTTTTGTGATAGAGGGGAGTCATCAATTGTATGATAAGAAGGAAGATCAACCTCATTATCAGACTCAAGACATAGATTTTGTTCAAATGTAACCTCTATAGCAATCTCCTCAAACGAATTGTTCTGAATTAGATAATCAAGAGGTAATGAAGAAGATAGTTCTAAAATATGATTCATTTGATTTTCTAAATTCTTCAATTGATTTTCTAGATCTTTTTTGAGTAAAGAAAATTGACATTGTGTTCATCTTCAAGTTCAAACCCTTGATTTGTCTCAATGATACCACAATGCAACATGTGCTCAATTATTGAATCATTATTTTGACATGAATTATCAAGTTATAAATTTTCAGGAATGAATTGACATTGAAAATAATTAAAAAATGTATAAGGACATGTTTCATAGAATTGAGAAATATTCTCATATGGATCATAACATGGACATGAATAGAGATCATTGAAATAAACGGGATTACCTGGATAACTCATGCACGATGAATCATTATACGTCATACCATGAGTTGGGGCTTTATAGGGCTGGTACTGGTGGCAATTGTGTGGAACAACCCACGTCATTTTGAACATCTGAGTGTCTTCAAAATATCTTCAATGAAAAATTCCCATAGTAGTAAAATGTTTTTTTTGTGTTGGTTTAGTTTTTTTGACCTAAATCACTCTTTTAAAGGAATCTCTAATGCTACTATTCTCTCTAGCAACAACGCTATAAATTTGGAATGTTCATTGCAATGCATGAAAATTTGAAATATTTATTTACCTACTAACTACTATAGAATTGGCGAGCAGGGTCGAAGCACATAGAGAATGTGAGTAGACACTAAGAATGTCCTTTTGAGGAATGTTCAGGATGATGGGATTTAATTGTGTGATTAACAACTATGTTCTAAAAACAAAATGAATATTTTAAAATTGAGTATTTAAATTAACTAAACCTATCTATGTGAACTATGGTATAAAAGAAACAGAAAGAGATGGATGTGTCAGAGTGGTGACGTCCGTTCAAGTGCATGCAATGTCAATTATTTAATTCCCACATTTGAATTTTTATTTATTAAATTATCACCAATTCCAAATTTAATCCAAATACTATCTGGACTTTTTTTCTAATGTTAGGAAATATTTTAATGTTTACACAAATTATCCTTCATTTATTTCTCTGTAAGGAACAATAATTTCTGTGTCATTATACCCCTGAATCACTTGGTGAAATACGCCGACCCATTTCTCACAAAGTCAAAGTATATACCTGTGTCGGGTTCTCCCACATGAGATCACTTATTCAGTATCACTCACACATGTTTGAAGATGCGCACACAAAAAATATTAATTTTCCAATTTATATATTTATTTATTCAGAATTCACTCACGTTCTTGATCGAATTCCGAATAAATAAATTCTCTGATGAACTCCTGTTCGTGATTACATATTAGGTATAACACGAACAGGCACCAAATCATGTTTTCAGATCCCAAATGAAAATTAATTTAAACATAGATACAATTAATTAAATAAACATACAAATGAAATAAAGTCAAAAGGAAATCAATCATGAGGATAAATTAATGGCATTTAAAAATCGTTACTTTCATCACAACTCCGAAACAAAAAGGATTAGAATTCCATCATGAAGACACGTCACATAAAATAATAAATAGAATCTATCATTGTACTCTTGTCATTGTCTTGGTCACCATGAGATGCCGTCAACGATCACAAAATAATAATCATCACTCTACTCTGTGCATTCGCTGATGGCACACCCGAATCAAACCATCGCACTGTGGAAAATTTGATATGATCTGCGCTTTCTCTCATTGTGCGATGTGAATATCTAGAAGCGAGGAGAACGTCGATGATTTGTCCGAACCTCCATTGCGTCAATGATATTGTATGCTGATGTTGAGGGTGGATTTCAGCTGCTTCGGATTGAGGAGAGCCCGTAGCCGTGGATGGTGTACCTGCTGCACCCTGAAGTGGCCGAGAAGGGAAGGTGGGGATGGCGTGAGGTGAGGAGGGTTCTAGGTGGGATGGGGGAGCGAACTGGGTGAGTGGGAGGAGCTGGGTGAGGAAGAGCGGTGGGGCGATGGGGAGAGAGTCTACGCCACGGGGCGGGTGTTGGCTGAGTGGAGTCGGGGTGCGGGGAAATAGGAGGGGCGATCGAGGGGTTAGAAGGTAGGGAGTGGGAGGCGCTGGAATAGGAGAGGAGGGGTCAAGGGAAGTGGGTCTGGAGATTGAGAGATTGAGGGCCGAGAGGGGATAGGGGGTGCTGGAGAAAAGGGAGAAAAAATGGATGAGTGCATCGTGTTGGGGGAGAAGTGGGAGCGGGTCTAGGGGGAGAGGATGGAGCGACGGGTCTACAGGGGAGAGGAGGGGTGAAGGGCGGCCGGTTATTTTGAGCATGAGTGGGGTAGGGGATTGGAGAGAGGTGGGATGAGGAAAAATGGTCTTGGGATTGGAGAGACAAAAGTAAAGGGATGGGTGACGTGGTAGGAGTGGAGTGTTTCAAGGGGAGTGGGTTGGTGTGGGTAGTTAGGGGGGATAATAATAAAACAAAAATATGTTTATTTAAAATTAAAAGATAAAATAATTAACTAATTACAATTAAAATAAAATAAAAAAATGATAATAATAATAATACAAATAATATATTAATGAACCTGTAATTACATATAGTATTACTATTAAATATAATAATAAACTAATAACAAATACTATTTTATTAATGCAACAATATATTGAAATAAAATAAAAATAAAAATAAAATATACATACTTATAAAAATTAATGAAATAAACTAAACTAAAATTTGAGAAACTAATAAAAATAATAGTGTGTTAAATATAATATATAAAATTAATATAGCTGTTAAAAAATTAAATCACTAATATATGTATATAAATTATCTAAAAATTATCAATATATCTAAACTAATAGAAAACTAAAAATATAAAATAAAAATATAAAAAATGGTTAAACTAATTAATTAAAACTAAGTTAGAAATTTATGCCAATACATGTGAAATCCATGTACATCAACACCGAATTGGGGATTAAATTAAAGTAATTATAAAAATCATTGTATTTAAAAAATTAAATATTGGTTGTGCAATGGTTGGGGTCCTATTTTATACCATTGTGTAAATTTTCCTCTTTAAATATCTTTGCAATTTTGTTATTAGAGGCATGACATACCCCTTGAAATACATCATCCTGATCCATTGAGGTAATCCCATGGTTTTTTTTACCCCAAATCATTTTCATGTTGGTGGTATCTTTTTCTTCCCTAAATGGTGTTTTTCATTTCAGTTTCCATCAATCTATATTTTACTTTTCATGAATTCAAATTCATGTTAATTATGGGAATTTGACATTTCAATTTTCACTATTAGTTCCATATGTACAACATATTTGTATTTATCTTAGTCTAGTAAAAATAATTTCGTTTATAGATCTTGTTGTATGGTACTAAATATTTTATATTTTTTCCTTTAGTTTTTAGTAATAAATTTAATGTATTTCATTGGTAGTCATTATATATTTACCTCATTGATAAAAATAGATTAATCGCCATTTTTATTCAACTTATATGATTATTACTTCATTTTAATATAATTAGTTTTGATATAATAATTGGTGATTAATATATTCTTGAAGTCCCTCTATTCCATAGAGCAAAAAAATTTATATAAAAAATATTTTATTAATTAAATATGAATATTGATTAGACAAATCCTCTAAATCATAATTGGTTAAAATAACCTTCTTCTGGAAAGAGCACTAAAAAATAGGAAATATTGTCACTGTAGCATTCATCTGTTTCTCAACAATTTAAGGATTCGAATACCCAAGGATGGATGGGGGATTTTACCATATAAAAGATATGGTAATAATTTCTAAAACCATTCTGTGTTGAGGATAGTAACACATGTTTCATTATTTTCTCTTAATTAATGTATCTGGGTGATTATTTCAACAAGTGTTATACTATATCCCCCATTTATTTTGTTTTTTATTTTGTTAATCACCTCACTACACATCAAAAAAATTACTAACTCGATTCATTATATTATTATTGGAATCCTATAATAATAGAATGTTTGTGATGATAATAAATTTTAATTACTATAAAAAATATAAAAAAAATTAATGTATAAGGAATAAATACTAAATGAAATATATACCATATCATATGAATTTTCTATGTTTCATTCTTGGTTACCCATGGTTATTTTCAGATTGAGTTTTATAACAATATAACATAGAAATTAAAATATTAAATTATAAAATATATTCAAATAAATCATAACAGTTTGAAAAAATGTTGGAATCAACCCATTTATATCCCTCATTAGTGTCTAACTAGGTGTGTGGTTGGTCACATTAGTTTTGAAATCGGTGAAGATATAGTTAATACCAAAAAAATTATAGGGTTATTAAAAATAGTTGTATCTATGATAGAACTGATATTAAAGAAAATATATATAGAATGATATATAATTTTTATTAAACCACACACTCTTTACATAAAAAAATTGTGGTTTTTCCTACATTTTGACTTATGCATTAGTTTTTTTTAATTCAAAATTCCCCAATTTAACTAAAACATACATTCACACCAACTGATGGTCCCCTTAACCAACACATCATGTTGTTGTGATAATAATTATATGAATTTATACTAACTAATATGAACCATGATAAACATCCATATACTTTTCATTATTTTCAAAATATTAACATTATATTTTACAATAGTTACAACACCTAAGACCAAAATTATTGAGGGTCCCTAGATATTGTCATCATATTAAAAATTATTGATTGAACATATCCCACATAAATATCTATATGAAACATCCATTTATAAATATATTACAAAATATCGTTTCACATGGAAGATGGAAACAAATGAAGCAGTGGGCTTAAATTCCATATTACATAAAACCATTTCAATGTGTCATAATGGTGATTGAACATAAAATACTATGAAATAATAAAAATACTATAAATATTTATTTAAATATAGGATCATAACTAATAATCCTAATATAAGAAAAAACATAATAAATTGGGTAATGAGAACATAATATCAAAAACCTGAAATCATGGATGTGTAAAATTACACCATAACATGGAAAATTATGAATATAATATTGAATCAAAAATATGTAATATTAGAATGCGGAATAAAAATATGAATATAAATCATAACATGGATGATCATGAAAATAAAATTAAAAATAGGTTTCCAATGTTATCTGATAAAATGAAATCAATAATTAATATATAGATACCAAAAATCAATCAAAAAAATTAATAAATAATTTCGAGGATGATCTTATATATTAATCCATATGAATTAGATCATTTGAGTCAAAAGAGGGAAAATTTTAGGGAGATTATAAAAAATATAATAAACCATTTGTAACATGGTTGTAAAAAACAATCTTATAGAGAAATACAAAAATCAATTTCAAGGTGATTAAAAGAGGAAATTGAAGACATTTATTTTTAAAGGATTAAAAATTTTTAAGCCTCAAAATATATTATTTTTACACATAATAAATATTTATTGTATGAAATAAATAAACATATATTTAATGAAACCCCTTTATTTATTCTTCCAAAACATTATCCTTTATTTTTATATTGAAAAATTATCACAGAATAGATATCATAATTAAATTAATAAAATATAGAAACATTGAAATTTATATTAATAATAGATAATGGTAGTGGAACAAGGAGTTGACATAGAAGAAATTAAAAAAACACTTCTTTAAAAATATATTACAGAAAGTGAAAAATAAATTATGTAGATAATATTTATAATATTCCATCTAAAACAATTATTCTGAATTTAAAATATATATGAAAATAAAAATTTAAATAATTGAATTGTATGGATGATCAATTATGAAACAATATTCTTATTATATATATGGAAGTGAAATATACATTTTAAAAGAATAAAAATATTCTTAATAATGTTAAATTTTATTATGGGGAAACGTATCCATCATGTGGTATGTTTTCATGTGAAAATTTATCTTCTTATTCAATAAGGTGAAATAATATATTGATTAATTAAATTGTAGAATATAATAAAAATTGATTAAAATAATTGATTGAAATAGTTTATGACCTAATGAAAAGGAAATTTAGTTGAAACAAAGATGACTCAAGTATCAACTCACATAGTATATACATATATCCTCATGAATAACAAAATTATTTCCCTTAAATAATTTATTTGAATCATTGCTAAAGTCAATTTCATTATTTAAAGGGCCATTTAGTACCATATTTTAATCATTTTTTGTATTTTATTTTATCACATATCTCACTTATAGTTGTTCAGTCATTCTCTATAAAATTATTTGGTATATTTATAATGGTGAAATTGGTATATAATAGATCCATAATCTCTATAATTGTTTAATATTAGAATGAATATAATACCAATTGGAAAAATGATTAATATTTCACTATATTTTCCATTATATATTCCAAGTATGAAAGATGTCTCGATATCCATTTTTTTGGATTTTAAAATCACTATACTATATAATTGTTAGTATCATTAACATATTGAAAATTCTTTCATCACATAATCATTAAAATATAATAAATACTATATTTACTTATTAAAACCATTTTAATTCAATTAATGTTATGTCATGATGGAAGATGAAATCCATCATCCATGTAGGTGGTGTACCGATCTTAACACGAGTGATGCTTCTAGTATAACATGAGTTGGTGGAAGGCATATTATGGTTATTAAAAAAATATATTGTCATTTAGGAGGAGTTGTGTAATTTAGGTAATTATATATGAATATTTATAATTTATTTTTATGATCTATTATAATAATAAAAGGATATTAAATTAAAAATGAGAAATTAAGAGTTCTTACTTTAATCCTTGGTAGTGCTAATTTGGTAATTGGATACACCATTCAGAAGAGTTTTATTTGAATGAGACTTGAACATATAAAATGTGTCTAATAGTGTTGGGATATAATTTTATATGGTCTCATTTGTGCTAATGATTTTTTGGTGTGTAGTGAAGTGTGTATTTAATTCCTACTTTTATAAGGTAGAGGGGAGACAACTCCATAAATTTCTTTTATTCAATATAAAATTTAATTTCCCTTTGAAAAGGAAAATATATCCAAATTGAATTCTAATGGGGGAGTGACATTGTTTGGTCAACAAATCTATCATCTATAAATTTAGAGATAACATTTTTAATAATTTTTTGCAATAAAAATAATGAATCATTCCTTATTAAACCAATAAATAAATTATTTATAATAACAGTTTCACATTTATATATATCCTATATCTATATAGTTTTGAGTTTTAGTGGATTATGTAATAAAATTAAATAAAAAATGTCCACTTTTCATAGTATTCATGTTTCCTTAAAAATTTTATGTAACATCCCATCTCTATAAAACCATTGTCAATAGTTATATTAAATTATTGGTACATAATATAATAATTTTTATGGATCCAATAGTTTAGTTGTATCGAACGACTATATATACATTACAAAATAAAATTTGATACAAAATTGAACACATTGTGATATTATTATTATCCATTTTATTATATCTTTAAAAAATACACATAGTCATCATCATGGTTTCCTAGTGAATGGAAAAAAATAAGGTTTATAGTTAAAATCATGACGGTGTAGTATTAAACTAAAATATACAAATAATATACATGGATTAAGTTATATTGTAAGAATAGATGGGCAACGGGATGGATTAATTCAATTATTATAAGGTCATACTATATATTTGGAAATAAATTAAAATATGGATATCAATAATATTTTATCTAGATCATAGAGAATGAGAAAAACGGACCTTAGAACATGATGTTAAGGGCATGTTCCAAGAAACATGTCTTATTATGTGAATAAGTATACACTAAAACTCAAAAAACATTGTCTGCAATGTTTTTTTATGTATCATGGGGATATATAATACTAGAAAATATCCCTAAACTAATCAATAAAATTCATTGTCCTTAAGATTTATAATGTCTATTCATGTCATTCCTTGAGGTATATGTATCCAAATAAAACATGGATATCTATATATTATGAAATTCTGACATAAAATACTTCCTAATTTTAAATAATAGTGTTGATTTTTTTAGAACATCACATAAGAAATTTTGATGTCATTGGGTGAAAGGTAGTCCCAAATAAAATAAATATACAGACTGGTTTACCATAAATGTTTTGGTTTATACATTTAAAATTTTATTTGGGTTTACTAATTTTCATTGGTATTGCATGAAAAAAGAGTAGTAAAAATTATTCATCATGTTTTGATATGAGAGTATGAATATTTCAAAGGATTTCCCCTAGAAATGTACACATAGGTATATAGTCGTAGTCCATATCATCTTTGATCAATGTTAAGGTTGATTCAATGTCCAAATATCCATTTTTTGTGTAATTACCCCTTTGTGAATATATTTAGAAATCAAATCTACTTAATAGTATCCATACATGGATGTATTTTCTAGGAAGATACACTCACTATTACTTTAGAACAACATAGTATTGTTTTTAAATCATGGAAAAGGTATGTATTGGATAAATATAACATTATATAAGGTTAAAGATATATAGTTTTAAATCCCTTATATTTAATTTCTAATATGTAAAATATTATTTCCTTTAATTTTATGCACCACACAATAGAATATAGATGGTGATTATAACATGAGTTACAAAGAATAAAAATGATAGGGAAACCCCAACTTTTTTCTAGGGTATAAATTCAATCATAATTCATTGAAATATAGGGATTTTACATGATAATAAAATTTCAAAAATAAATTAATTTTATTCTATAACATCTTTAATAGTTAGTATATAAACCATACAATGTATATTTTCTACAGAAAACATGGTTTGTCTTAATAATATATATTTGAGATGGAAAATTGTTAACAATTGTATTTAATTATAGAAACATACAGTAAACTCATGTATCAAAAAAATAACTGATTTAATAATTTTATTTATTAACTAAATAATATCCATTTTGAATAATAATCTTCATATATTGTTATTCTCTATATGAATTCTTCAAATTATCCACATCATGTTTTTATAGGTCTGACAATTTTAAAGAGTATCATAAAAATAGAGTTCATATTCATTAAAATTTAAAATTCCATTATTAATAAAAAATTAAAATACTATTATGTTTGATTTATAATAATATATGTTTATTCAAACTGCATTAATTAGATATATTGACATTATCCATGATGGTGATGTTTATAATAAGCTTTTTTTGCGGATTTTTGATGAATGTAGGTTGTTTCCCTAATTTATTATTTATATAATGACAAAATATATCCATAAAAGAATTAATAAAAATTTTATATCTAATTATACCATATAATATATTTTAATTGTAAAATGTGATGTAAATTCACAGTATTTTTTAAATAGATGGTGAAACAGACACATGTACGGACATACCATTATTTATGGAATTATGATGAGGATGTATTGTTATTATATAGTTATATAAAAAGTGTAATGATCTTATTTAGTCTTCATTATTGTGATATATTAAAAATTTAAATTACTATTAGAATATGTTATAGATATGAAAATCTTACACGACATAAATAAAATATTTTCCCCTTAGCACAATTTTTTAAATGATTAAATTAAAAATGGTCGTTTTTTGATCATAAAATTAATAGGTTTTATAAAGATTCATTATGAAAAATATCAATTATATTTTAAATATAATATAATTCATTTAATATGATACTTATATCTCCCATTTTTTATTGTGATGGAAAATGAAACATGTTATGATGTTGAGGCGACTGTCTTCCCCACTCAATAATGATAGTTTTATCTATATTAATGGATTTGGTATATGAAAAATAATTATTGTGCCATTAATTTTGTGATATTATATTATAAAAATTATAATAATTTCCCTATATTACATTGTATATAATAAATTTTAATTAAAATATTTAATATTAAAATTAATTAGTTGGTAATGACCATGTTGGGAGCATAAATTTTAATAGATATGTCATTAGAAATTATATCCATAAGTTAAATAATGTTTTCTAGAAGCTTATCATTGTGAAATATAATATTAGGGTAATGAAAAAGGAAGGTTTTTTGTGGGAAAACATACTTTTTTTGTGACTTGATGTTGTTGTGAGTGTCCCATTTTTTGTGTGGATAAAATTGATTTATTTTTAATATGTAGTCTATCTTAATATAAATATACAACTTTTTAAACATGTAATGTTGCTCAGAAAATCGGAAATAATGTCATGGGGCAGTTATATGGTAGATTAATACCACTTATAATAAAATTTATTTAGGTTTTTATCCTATTGTAATCCCTTCACACTATAAATTTTTACACTTCCCATTCTAGATTTTACTGCGACAATTAGTTTTTACCTAGGGTAGCATAATGTTTTTTCACAAACTAAATTTAAACTCCCTATATAATTTGGAATTTTTAATTCATAATTTGGAAACATTTTTTCATTCAATTTATATAATTGTTTAAAATCATTTTAATATGAATGCTATATTAAATAATTTACAAAAATGTACCTAAGTTCCATAATACCAATAATGTGTTTATAACCCATAAATAATATTCTGAAATGTATAATTTTAATTATAAATCTCATATTATTTTAATTAAGGGGTGTAATAATTATTTTATATAAAAATTATTTCATAAATGTAACAATATTATGAAAATTGGAATATTGCCCTTTTTAGATCAAAATAAATTTTTTTAAATGAGAAAAAATTCGTCTTTAAGTATTATACCCATGAGGAATTCAAAAAATAACATTATGTTGTTAAAATAAAAATATACCATTTAATAAGAAGAAAATTAAATATAAATAATAATATAGAGTATTTAGAGTTTGTATTTCGTGACAGTTTAGGATACATTTTTTACTTACTATTTAGTGTCTGAAGTATTAAATTTCCCATATTTACAAAATTTTATCATCAAAATTAGAGAATATTTCTCCTATAAAAAAATTTTGTATATACCTTCATCAGAGATTATTTATTGTCAAAATTTGTCATATCATGTATGAAATTTATTCAATGCACTTTCACAATTTGAGTTTCCTAATTTTTCAATACGTACTCTATGGTGTCAATACTATGGACTGGTTATTCAATATACGAATTATATAGATTTAATTTGTTAATATTAATTTAGAACATGAAGTTGAATTAAAAAATATTTCCTCATTAATAAAACCTAGAATGCATTTTGTACATTATGATGGATGGTAAAATAGTTAATCGTTATGTTACAACCCTAATTCATTCAAGCAATTCGAAAGGCCAAATGTTCCTAGGGATTAAATTCACCATTTTAAAAAATATCAAAACTCTCATACTAGTTAAATCATCATGAATACATCATACCCAATATAAAATTCCATGTTTTGCCTTATATTATCAATATATCTCTTTTTTATATTGGGATACATTACTATGATCCAAAATACGTAACAATTTTAAAATTACCTCTTCTAAAAGCGTTGGACTAACTAAATTTCTCCCTCAAACTAATTCTTAATAGATTGGTGTATAACACTTATTCCCATGAAATTCCAGTAATGGTGTCATATGTATGTTCAAATGGAAACTATTATTATATGAAAACTCCACCAATCATAGATGATGAACCCACATATTTTTGAAGTCAAGAGAACATGATCTGATTATATCGTCTAATTTCTGGATATTCTTTCATGAATACCCATCATTCTAGAGATAAAAGTCTGTTATTATATGTATCTCATAGTTGAGACACCCTTGAAGAATTTTTAAGAATAAAAAATGTGTACTGAATATCATGATCAGATGAAATTGATAGAGTTTCCCTATGAAGCCTTGTGATTTCAAAAATATATAACAATTATAGTAACTCAATTGGAATATATCCTTCTATGATTAGGAAATGATAAAACATAGTATGTTGACCAATGATAACCCACATAACATCATCATTCCTTGGAGTTTTTGCGAGTCCATTGAAAAATTACATTTTATCATTATCCCACATCCATTTTGGAATAGGTAGAGTTTTTTTGACCCCCTTATGATGTTTTCTTTTTTCCTTCACCTACTAGATTAATAATCATTTGGAATCATTTTCTACAATATCTTGAATCAACCCATGCCACTTGAAATAGTGTCTCAAATAATTAATCATTTTTGTGCTATATGGGTATAACAAAATTGTAGTTATGCTCTTAATCTAGTAGTTCCCATTAAATTCTTCTATTGATGTAACACATGACCTCATAACAAACATCAACACGTCAACTCTATAGTCAGCGCTTGTCAATGTACCATCATTCACTACATTAATCATCCATTGTAATTTTTCATTACCAGGATGGTATTCACTATCATTTCTATTAAGGATGCCTTATCAATTTCTTAGAAAATGAATTATGGTTACACATTCATAGAAATCACCATATCTATCATAACTATATAATTATATATATAGGATCCTTGATAATTATAAAAATATCTAGAAAACTATGGTATCTATTACTCAATGAATTAGCCACCATGTTTTCCTTTACATTGTGGTAGTGTATCAAGAAAATCAAACTCCATCTGTAGTTTCATCTATATTCATTACATCATCCAGACATGCCTCTAAATGAAGATATACTTCAAACTCTTGTGCTAAATATAAATATATATATATATATATATATCACATTTAAAATAGAGATAGTCTCTTTGTATTCTAAAATAAAATATAATGGAATCCATCTCTATGTCATGAGTTTTAAAGTTTTATTCATGTATTTTAATTTTACATTATCCATAATAAATATTCATATCATTCTGCACAAGGAAATAACCATTTCCTTTCATTGATGCATCCTAATAAATTAAAAATACTTCCTTATATAATGGTAATGATAAAAATAGTAAATTAAATTATCTCTAATCAATCTATTGAATTTCAATATCATATCCCAATGAGATTTTTCATTTTTCCTCTTTATATGCTAACATGGTTAACTATTTGGAAAACCATAAATAATATTGAAAACAACCCCAAATTAACATACTTATCATAGGGAAATATATATCTCAATTATATTTTTAATTTTTTGTCCTTATATTACTAACATGATATTTGAAGGGATAATAGATATTAAATCCTTAAAGACAATATATCAAGTAATAGAAACTTCATTAAGACAAAATTATGAATTAATATACTCCCATATAATTATTTTTAAGGGTCTATAGAATTAATAGAAAATGATTTTCATGTTTAATGTAAATCTTATAGTATATTATGATATTATCAATAATTATAACAATAATTTCATTAATATAACACTTGAATAGTGAATTTATCATATCCTTTGTGATAAATGTTCATTAGTTAATAGAAAATACAACAACATCAACTGATAATCTACTCACCTTTTTTGAAATAACATTTTGATATATATTCATTATTTATCCTTAACTGATGAGAACTAGAGTGAATATATTTATTTTAATTGTATTTGGAAAGTTTATGTTGATCAAATATGTTTCTAATATGTGGTAAATGGTTCTTATTCTTTAAAATCATAGCATTGGTCTCCCTATAATCAGTGCATAGAAACAAGGGTCTATCCTTCTTTTTCACAAATAAATTTGGATGTAGAAAAATAGAAAGACCAGAGTGTATAAATCCATTATAACCCAACTCATATAACTATTTATAATACACCACTGACACAACAAGTGCTATAGTGTTCGTATTTTTAGATATTCAACTCACATTAGTAATGATTTTTTTATTACTCAATTTCACTCTTTCATGGATGGGTATGTGATTATTCATAATAAAAATTTATCAAATAGGTTTCCATAGGTACGTAATATATAATAAGGATATATTACTCATCTATAGAACACACATGATATTAATTTCTACGTATAATTTATTTTTAGAGAGCTAATTGTGGAGGATCCATACATGATATTGTTGTTGGAGTTTACCTGCTAAGGATAAGATATTTCACCTCCACTTCATGAATAATAATCTCATTTTATTTGAAATAATTTATTTCATTATACATTGAAATAAAATCCATTACAATGGTAATATCAAAGACAACCATTTTCCTAATATCTGAGATGCTAATATAGTAGGTAAATTCAGTATCTTGAAATTATTTCACAATTGTGATGAATAACGAAAATTTTCCCATGAGGGCATTTCAAAATGGTGGTGGGGTTATCTAGCAGTGGTTATGATGATCTGAAATTTGAATTCAGTTGTGATTTTGTTTTTTGGTCAATGATTCTTAAATTACGTTGATGTTTGATATTGCACTTAAGAAGTTGAAGGTAGAGGAGAGGCTATGGTCAGGCTAGTTCTTCGAGATCTGGTCACCATGGATATGTTTTAAGATGCCATCATAAAGAGTATGTATCCTACAAGTATTTTCAATTTTAATCCTTATGGGAAAACTGTGAATATTCTAGGATGACCCTGAACATGCACAATTTTTTAATTGAAATTATCTAAATTGACTTCAAAATTATGTTGACGATTGTATTTCTTTGTGGAATGTTTTTTGATGATTTATCTACATTGTGGCCCTTTAGTTTGTGTTCAAGGGAATTTTTCCATAATTTTAACTACAATGGGGTGCTCCAAGGGAGATTCAGAGTAGACTGCTTTCACATAGTCATAGCTATTCAAAATCAGACATTTGAAGAGGTATGAAATTGCCATTGGTTCTATGCTAGCACACCCTTCC
Source organism: Viscum album (assembly GCA_963277665.1). NCBI lineage: Eukaryota > Viridiplantae > Streptophyta > Magnoliopsida > Santalales > Viscaceae > Viscum > Viscum album. The sequence continues at coordinate 559,636,600 of OY728164.1, read as the reverse complement.
ATGAGATAGATTTATGAGCAGTGATGAGAAGGTTAAAGCGGTTGTTAATTATGTATATACTATATAGGGGATTTTCTTTGAATTTTTGAATGATTTGTTTTGACCTTGAGGTGACTATGGAGGCTTGGATGTTGTTTATGTCATTGAGGTCTTTTTGGGTTCCCCCACATCCCATAAAAGATGTTTTTTGGAAACAAAAAAAAATTTATTGAGAAAACCTATAATTTTTATAACATTATCATTTTATTAAAACAGATTAACACATTTTAAAACATATTTTGTAATGAAATATGATTTTAATCATTAATATTATAAATATATTAATATTATTTGAGCTTATTGATATTATGGAAATCATATTTACTACTACATAAAAATTTTCATTACTATAAATGCATTATTTTATCATTCAATTAAATCATGTATATTCATGTGAGATTTTGTTTTTTACATAAAAACTAGATTCCAATTTTAAATTTTATAATAAATAATTTTTTTTCATTTTTATAAATATCCATGAAAACTTTTTCTTATATATAAATTTTTATCCTCAAAACATTATTTCTATGTAAAATTTTTTACGCGATTAAGTGTAAATATTTTAAAAATAACTTTTCAAAACATTAAATTTATTGTTTTCTAGAATATTCATAAATATTATATTAATTGTATCTAATTATTTGAAAGATTAAATATAAATATTTTTCATCAAACATAATTAATATGTTTAAAAATTTCTTAGAACTGTAAAAGTAAATTTGGTTAATTGTTAACAAGTGAAAACATAAATCCCTAAATCAATCAATGATGCCACAAAACAAAGTGGTTGAGGTTATTGGGTACCCAATATTCTTTTAATAGAAAATTTTTTCTATCGTATGTTCCTTTTAATGTTAATAGTAACATCATGTTATTGAAAATGTATGGTTACTGCTAAAACTAAACCACTTCACTTATAAATTGGTAATATTTGGACCCCTTTAATACTCCCATATCGGTTAAATTTTTCCCTGAATGTATGAAATTATACCTCCCTATAAACCTGTCTAATTTTGAAAAGATTTTGTTCAGTATTACATATTATAAGGGCTTCATTTCTAAGGAAACATTTAAGGGACATTCAAGTCCTAGACCAGAGTATTATCAGGTTTGTAGTTTTGTTTTTAATTATATTCTTCCAAATTTATATTAAATACTATAATACAATGATATAATTAACATTCATACAATTTAATGATACAATACTAATTTTAATATCATTATTTATTCTTATTCCCCATCCTTTAAGAGAAAAATATCATTTTTTTCGTGCATTGTGAAAACTACCACCTCCGTTACGTGAAATGGTTAATTTCCTCTGTCACCTTAAAATGATAGTTATATGGATTAGTATAAAAGACATATAATATTTCTATTTTATACATAATTATTTTTATGAAATAAAATGAGAACCTTTTACTGATACAATCAATAAATTCCCATCATAAATTTATCATTTAAAATAAGTATACCATGATGATAATATTTTATTCAAATTTTATAATGTTATTACCCATTACTAACTATTAAACTAACTTAATGTAATAATAAACCTAAATATTGAACACTAAATACGATCACTATGGTAATGGGGAAATTATATTACAAGAAACCCACTTCATAATAATTAATTAAATCTTGGTATGTTTCTGTTTGGGTCAGTTTAATCTCCCACTTGAATAATACTATACCTTTATATCAATGATTACATTAAAAACATATTTACGACACCTATATGATATAAATTAATAAAAAAATCTGTTTTGGATAAAATATATCAAAATCTAATTAATCAATTAACCAAACACCTACCATTGGTAAATACATAGAAAAAGAAGATTATTATCAACTTTATCTTCAATGATAAGACATAAAAAATCGTAATTGTTTTTTAAACATCATAAATTACTATAAATATTATATAAAAGTATATATAATAACATATTAATAATTTAAATTTATAATGAAGGAATATAAACACTTATCTTATGGAACTACTAAATAGGGGAAAACTATAAATACATTTTAATAACTCTAAAGAAAACATGTAGTGAATGAAAATTTATGAAGAGCGTGAATGAAATATGATATATTTTAGTATTTTAATTAAGTTATTACAATAGATATTTTTATAATATAAGATGTTTATGTATGTTTGGGGAAGTCAGTACCGATGGTAATGTATTTCGGTCAGAAATTCTCATCATTGTAATCATTTTTTATTATTCAGTTAATCTACTTTATATGGTGTATAAAATTCATATTTGAGATGTTATATCATTAAATCAAAATATTATTTTTATTTAAAGATAAATTTTAATCACCATGTTTCTTGAGATTTTTATTGAAATTCTTCTCAATACAAAAGTTTATTTTTCTATATTAATTTTCATTTATTGTGGCCTAGGTCATAATCACCACATGAATTGTTTTTGTGCTGAGTACATTTACATGGAATAATTTCATCAATTTTAACATTTAAATTTAATGGATTTAAAATTACATATTTTTACTCATATATTTTATTCTTTTGATTCATGTATTACCATTTATATGGGGGTAAAATCATTCAATTCTTTTGAAAATTTAAAATTGTGTATGCTTTCCAAGAAAAAACATCTTTATAATTATATGGTAATATGGATGCATCAAAAAAAGGATTTTACTATGGGTAATCATCCAAAAAAGGATTGGTTGACTATTGACGCAATCATTAAACCGATTCGTGATGAGTGGGCCTAAAACTATACACATGACAAGATTCTGTTAGGGGAAATGCTTTGGAATATTGACATGCTCTTAATAAATCATTATTAAGCATTATTCCAACCACAAACATGGTTTCATACCAATGAAATATATTGAGCCAAATTACAATTTTCCATGTATAACCCATCAATTTATATGTAAAATATGTACTATATTTCTTTCATAAGGATAATTCTAGATAAATTTATTCACTACGCCAAAAACTGGCTAGGGAAGCGCTACCCCTTTATCAGTTCTTCTTTTAGTAGCGCTAATAAAGGGGGGATTTTTCAGTGCTGAAAAATTTTATATTTTAAAAAAAAAAATTGCAAAAAAAAATTATTATTAAATAAGTATATTTATATTGATATAAATATAATATATATTTTTTAAATATGTTATAGATACGTATAAATAGACTATTACATTTAATATATAATAGATTTAGTGAAAATGGAATCAAAATATTTTAAAAAAACATTATTAATTTATAATTTTCTAATTGTTATATATTAAAAATCATTTAATAACAATTTGATGTCACAAAAAATCAAAACAATTAATAGAAGAACTAAAATATGTTGAAATTGTAACTCATACTTCAAATGGTCATAACATTTGATCCGGATGTTTGTTTGAGATATATAACATATCAAAGCAAAGCCTACGACGAGCTCCATGTGCTGGAGTCCGAGGAAAAGCCTCCATCACATTTCTCAAGCCCATAAAATTTCCAGAATGCCTCCAAAACTGAGTTTTTAGTGGGGATACCCTGATTTGTTAACATTCAATCAAGTATAACATCTAATATGGATGTCTGTTAGGCCTGTACCACATATCATATCGAAGGTTGTTTCATTTTATTCGATTTGACTTGTTGTAGTGTTGAAATGGGATTCTAGATTATAAGTAATTGTCGTTTTAACATTCAATGGATTTTCAAATACACATATATATGTATTTATTCATAAATATATATGTGTTTATGTGTGTGTGAGTGTCTATGTGTGTGTCTGTGCATTGTATATATGTATATATGTATGTATTTATTTATTTACTTATAAATACACATCAAAAACATATTTTTTCATAACTGTATTTAAAAAAAATCGTATATGAACATTCTATGGCTTTTCAAATACACACATATGTATATTTATTCGTAAATTTAAATGTGATTGTGTGTGTGTGTGTCTCTATGTGTATCTGTGTGTTTTATATATCAATGTATATGTGTGTTGTATATATCTATGTATGTATGTATGTATGTATTTATTTATAAAAACACATAAAAAACATATTTTTTCAAAAATGTATTTAAAACTAATCTTATATGTATATATTAATATACAAATAAATATACGTATAAAAAATTATAACTAAAAAGATATATATAAATATATTAATATATGAATTAATATATATATATATATACTAATATTTGATAAATATATTTATATTAATATTAATCTATATCAATATATGAATAAATATAACTATATATATGTAAACATATATCATTAAATAGAGAATAAAATGAAATGGCTTAGTGGTAAAGGTGCATCTGCAATAGGGGGAGGTCCCGGGTTCGAGTTCACGTGGAAAAAAATGGGGTGAGCGCGTATGAGGATGTGCGGGAAGGGCCGCGCTCGGGAGACCTCCTAGCGCTGATAAAAGGGGGTGTGAACCGCTGATAAAAGAACTCCCCACATTATTTTAAATTTTGTTATTTTTTTATAAAAAATTTACCTTTATCAGTGCTAAAAAATCACTGATAACGGTACCATTTATCAGTGCTAAAAAAGAAATGATAAATGGGTCTTTTATCATCGGTTTTTTAGCATTGATAAAGGGGGCCTTTATCAGTACATTTTAGAGCACTGATAGAAGGGACCCTCCTATATTAGCGATGAGCTTTACAAGGATTTCCTAGCACGGCTAAAGCCCCTTTTTAGCATTGATATAGGAAATTATTTGTAGTAGTGATTAATCCCCATGATTTCCAAGATTACCAAGGTATATGATCCTAGTCATACATATTACTATATTAAATTGGGATTTCATTGATGTTAGAGAATCCTAATATTTTAATATCCATGTTTATTTTATAATTGTATCATCAAGGATTGGTATAGAAGTTCATTATGATAGTTATTTTGAATTCATTGGAATTAATCAGGTGACAAGTGGGGTATGACATTATAAATCCCCTCAATTCATTGACAACTCTCATATGAAAAAACATGTTGGGTATTTTGGGTCTTCCCCTTTCCATGATAAGAATGTGTCTTTGCAAAAGTCTATGAAAACCTATTATTCATTTATATAATTATTCTCACTATAATTATGAGATCTATGATTATTATAGTATATATGTTAATTTATTTTCATCGATATTGAATTCCTTTAATTTCAGTTTGTTGTGGAGTCATTTTGTTCATATTTTCATATTGATGGTTTTTGGAACATTAGAAGTGTTTGATGGGTCAGGCCTGGTATTGATTTTTGTCATAATTTATGATCAATTCTTGATTACAATAATGATAATCATTGTGATCAATGAAATTGAATAAATTATTTTAAAAAATGAATAAAATTTCAGAACCAGAGTGTAGGATCCTCACATATTATTTACAACTAGCCATTAAATAATTACGTTTTATAAATTAATTCTTCATTGATGGATTTGAAAATAGATATACATTATAAAATAGTAATACTGTAGGAATTAAGGGATGTATCCTTCTATTGGTGATCCACACATTTTCTAAAAATCTCTGAATGTCATAATATAATTCCCTATGTTCTAGCTGGTAGATCTTAATTCGTGAATAATTCATCATTGACCACCTTGAGATATGTGTCCAAATGATTATTCGAGATCTCACTAGACTCATGATTGAATGTTGATGGAAGATTTATCTCTATTCTTGGGAGAATTTTTTTAGAAGGGATATATAAAGGAATTGGAGATGATTCTCTAGATTCTATTTTTCACATACAAAGAAACTGTCTCTCATGAAATATAATATAATACGATTTATATACCTATAGAGATATATATAAATAATCTCACCAGTGCCCTTGAATATTTATACAATCTTGATGGAAATCTGTGTCTATAATAATATTATTAATATTGTTTCTTGAGATGCACTAAACATGTGAATGAAATTAATTGTCATATATTGGAATAATATTCAATATATATTATTTTTCAAATAACCTGTAATCTTTTTTCACCGTTCCTCAACATTATTTATAATTAATTGAGTAGTGACTATTTTTTTAATAAATACATAATCACCTAATTATTTTTCAGTAATAAAATAAAAATTATATCCACTAAATAGAAAATAAATATTTTTTTAATATTCCTCTTAAATAATATTCTCTCGAATAACTATGGATTTAATATATGTGATCAATAATACAGGTATAATTATTAAACAAAATGTAAAAAATAGTATTGATTCAACTAGTTATCAAATGAATAATAATATATTATTTAACTAAGATTCTGGATACACTTAGTGTGTGACCATCTAGTCTTCTTCCCCAGTCCCATTAGGTCAAGAAACCTAATGTCCAAGGATACCATTTAACAAAATTCCTTGAAACCCATTGAGAATTAAGTTAATGATGTTATGAGATAATAACCCATACAGATGCTCACTGGTTATTATAATCCCATTATCAAGATATCTATAATAAAGAATGTTTTAGGATTGTTCCATCAACTGTTGACCTCTATGTCTCATCCTATGATTTTATTTTGAAATTGTACTTGCCTATAAAACAACATGGAATTTTATTTTTTTATAATATATCATTTGAATATAATGGAATGATATATAAACTTCCATTAATGAATTGAAGGGATAAATCCATTCATTTAATACTCATTAATGAAATATTACTTAGGACAAACCAAATGTATCCTACAAAAATGTGTAAATATGTGATCAAAGTTTTCATCAATAAAACAATTTGTGTGACTTATATCAATCATTGATAATAATAATCATGTAATGGACAAATAGGCATGTTTATATATATGATCATCTAATGACCCATACAATTTCAGGTTTCATACTCAAGTGGATTCTTGTCAAAATTTCCTAAACTAGATATTTCTAATTGTATACACCATCAGGAGAAGACTCAATGTAAAATGAGTATTCATCCTTAAGTTCCTGAATCATTGTTACCATCAAATTATTATATATATAATTTAAATAAATAATTTAGTATATTTTCATTATACTTATTGTTTCTCATCAAAGAAAAAAATTTCTATGACCTTTTAGCACAACAGAAACTATAAGGACAATACCACATACTATGTTATGAAAAAGAAAAATCATGATATGATATGAAGTTTATTAATATTGAAAAAAATACTTCCAATCTTTCATAAAGTACAACAAACATTTTTCTAGGGAACCCAATCCAACTATCTCCCACATTCACTATAGCCAAATGGTATCCAAAATTAGTCCTCTATCTATCACATGATACTCTTGCTTCTGCTAAGATATGCATTTTATAGTGTGGTACACCATGTCTTCTTCTATGGGAACTCTACTTACTATAACAACACCTCTTCGATAAAAATAAATCAAGAGGTTATACTTTTAGTGCATGTGAGTTTTCAGTTAGTATGACCTTGTATATTTTACAATAGCCACCGATATATTTTTATCACAATAAAATGTGATATGGTCATTACTTATGGGTATCACATCATGAACCAGGAAAACGGCTCATATCGAAATGGATTAAATCGATGCATTAGAAGATTCTATAAACTCGAACTCTACTATAAAATCAACGATAACATGATAATTTAAACTCTTCTAGCATTTAGATCTTCTATTGAGGTAGAAAAATGATCAGTAATGTGACTTCAGATCATTATATTCTATTTGAAAACTATAATAATTATAACTCTTGATGGCCAACACCTCATCTCCTCAATAAAACCAGTGCATATCCTTATTTATTATCACATATATTAGTATATCCTAAATATCAAACCGATGTGGTTCTCCCAGTTCTCTTGTATATCTTCCTACAATGGCCAATGTGTATGCAACATAAAATCTATTACAGAAAATAACATACATGATTGATCATATAGATAAAGCATATGGGATCTTAATCATTTTCTCCTTCTCATTTTGCTTATGGGGACACATTTTCATAAAAAATTGTATACCATGTGATAGTAGAACCAATCCCCATTGGATTTTTATATTTTAAATATTTTAATTTTTTGATCAATTTATGTACGTTTAATTATTCCATTTAGCCTCTTGAATATATCATAACTGATTGTGATCTGTATAATAATGGTCGCTTCACCCTTGTCTTTGAAGGAAATTTTTTTAAGTAGTACATGACAAATTATATGAATGACATATCATATCCATTGAGTAATATATAATAAACATATACTACTAGGAAATTGACTACATTTTCAATAAACCCCTTTGTAAACAGATAGTTGAATTCATTCTATTTGAAACAAAATTCAGGAATAGCTTCACCAAATCAATTGTTCCCTGACAAAGACGCTTAATTCAATCCATAAATGGATGTATGTAACATAAAAAATATTTTTGCAATCCCCTGGAGTGAAAAACCCTTCATATTTTGACATATAAATATTTTATGTAAGCTTGCCATTAATAAAATTAGTTTTGATGTCCATCTACATAATTTTATAGTAATGGAATGTTGTTATAGAAATTAAAATTCAAATAGATTTTTACATTGCTAGTGGTTAAAATGTTTCATCTTATTTAATTACATGATTATGTTTAAAACCATTAACTCATATCCTTATATTATAATAATTTAATATACGTTCATTTTTTAGTTTTTTTGAATACCTATTTTTCCCTATGAGCTTTACATCAATTGACACATCAACCAGAACCGAAAATGGGTCAAATATACGAAATCCATTTACAAATATATGGTTTATTTCCATCTCATAACTTATGAGATAAATAATGCCTTTTTAGGAGATATTTTTATCATTGTCAATAAATAATGAGTCACCACCTCCAGTAATTGAAAATTCTATATCTTTGGTTCACATACCTATCATATGATCATACACAATACATGTTCTTCAATATGTACTTCTTCCTTAGGGACATGATAAATATATTCAACTACAAACTGTTGTTTATATAAAGGGCCAAAATTTATATATGTTAATGATTCTACCATTATTTTATTTGAGGATGTCATCCATATCAATAAATATGGGTTCTCTAGTGACAATCACATTATTATTTAAGGGTTTTATAGGTAGTATCATTTTGTTTTATTAGAATATCATATATATATATGAACATTGTTCTTTTGGGTTCTAGTTTGTTACCTGTTAATTTATTACGTAACTCCTCTCAATATCATACATTTGAATGTGAAAATACTAGATTCTATTCACTCTATAATCTGAAAGGAATTCCATTTTCCACATTAATTGTATGCTGGTCTAATGTATATGTCATATTTTGAATTTAATATCCCCAAAAGGATAATGGAATTTTTAATTACTCATCGAAGACCAAATAATTTCAAACATTGTATAATTCCTCCATTCACTAACATGATTTCATTGTGACGTGTAAGGTGGAGTGTGTTGAGAAATAATCCCAAACTGTCATAAAAGGATGAAAATACCATGGTTAATATATTCACTACAACAATCTGATTGAAGAGTATTTTTATTCTTTCTATGTTAATTGTCTACTTCATTCTTCAATCTGTTGAATTTAACAATGGACTCAGTCTTATAACTAAACAATTATACATAGGCATATCTACTTAGTTGATCAATAATTTTGAGAAAATAATCAATACCCACCTCTAGATTCTATTGAAAATAGTCCACAAACTACTTTTTGTACTCGTCTGAGAAGGTCTATGGCCCATTTAAACTTTCCAATGAATGGTAGTGTGGTCAATTTTCCTAAGAAAAAATAATGAAATCATTCAAGTTATATTATCTCAAAAGATTCTATATAACTTTATTGACAATGATTTTTCAAATGAATGTCTTTTACAGGACGACGATGGTGATTTCATAACGTGGTGTCACATGAGACATGTGAACATAATTTTTATTCAATTTAAAATATTTTTATTTCATAATTTATGAAAAAAAATATCATTCTTTAAACATTCGATACTATAATATATGGCGTATTTATTAAAGAAACAACAATTATTCCCAAAAATAAAAATTATACAATTCACATCTTGGAATGAAAGATAAATTATGTTCTTTGTAATAGTTGGTAGAAAATAAAATTTAGTTAATACAAATATCATTCCATTTCGTAAATAATGGTGGTTGTCACAAATCGATAGAGAAGGAACCCTCTCACTATTGATGGCTCTTAAATCCTCCTCTCCTAAAAAATATTTCATTATCAACATGGTTCTGGAATTTTGATACAAATGGATGATTTTAAAGCGATATCATATACCCAGTGTATAGAAATTGAATTGTTACACTCAATAGAAACTAAAAATATATATTTCCATTTCATTGGGGTGAAGTACTTATTCATGTGTCCTTGTTTGTGATATGAGAATCATACTACCTTTTTTCCCTTACCTACCTCGTGAAATTCATATTCATTGAATTATGGTACTCGGGAGATTCAGACTTTTTATGATCCTTCGTCCACATTCCATTCATATTTCTTTTCTTACTCACCATACGGATAGTGATATTTTCATTCCCCATGTCCTTATTTACATTGTGAATCACAGTAAGATGTTCTAAAAGGCTATTCTCATTAATTTCAAATAATAAATATCAATAAAAATAGAGATAGTCTTGTTAAGTGAAGAATGCATATGATCTATTTGAAATAAATCTGAGAATTTAATCCCTAATATTTCTAACCATTTAATGTTTACAAAAAGCATGACTATGTGTTACCCCAGTAGTGTAGACTCTCTATGTGTAGTTGTAAAAAACCAATGTTGATCTAGTACATGTCTTGTACCGCATTCTCTTGATAGAGACTCTGATGGTGATACATAATGATATGCGTACTCATGTCCTCATATTTCTTAATAATATCATTGTTCATGTATTATATAAGAAAACATTGAATATATGTAGCATTATTCAAAAAATTTTCATAGCAAGAAAACTCTTACTCACAAGCCTGATTACTAGGAACATCTAGAATATGATATTCTAGTATATATAATTTCCATTAATAGTGTAAAATAAAGAATATGTTCATTTTACACTATTAAAAATTTGTGCAAGTGAGAAGGCTACTCTTCTCAGGTATGAATCCCCTTAATGTTTCAAAAAATAATATGAAATTAGATTTATCAAATTATTAACAAAATTGTCGACTAATAAATTAATATTATATTTGTTTATATAACACAATTTTAAAAAACCTTATATTCCTAACCATTAGCTTTAGAATATCCTTCTACATGGACATTCTATTGGAAAGGAACCATAATCCACTTCTTAATACCAAAAATATATATGATCAAAAAAAATTAAGGGATTTTTATAGGTATTTTATATTCCAACTATATGGAATCATAGTTCCATTATTTATTGAGTGGTATCAAAAATAAAAAACCCACATTTGATAATACGAGCATTTATTAGGGTTATAAAAATTCACTAATAAAGACAATCTTTATTATTTCTTTTTTAAGATTGATAATGGGTACCCTCAATCAACACAAAAAATAACGCACTGATAAAGGTCAACAATAGAATAAAATAATTACAAAATAAAATATTGTTTAAGTAAAATTAATTAATTAAATAATTATTTTTTAAAATTAATAAACTGATTATAAATATATATAAATATCAAAAATTAATAAATAATATATATTACATATATTGATATGTAAAATGACTAAAATGAAATTATTTAACAAATAAAAAATTGATTATATTAAGAAAAAATTTGAACATATTATTAATTTAATAATACATTATCAAAATGAATAAATTTAATATGCACATATATATATATATTATTAATATTAATATTAATAAATATTATATTTTAAATATATGTATTAATAATGAATATTTTAATCTTAATGAAACAATTATTAATAAAAATTCATAAGTACAATATAAATATACATATATATATATACATATTAATTGTAAACAGAAATAAGTAATTTATATTGAATATATATATATACATAAAATGAATTAAATGATAATTAATAACAAATTAATGTCTTCTTGATTTTTAGTATTGTTTTATTTTCCACTATAACATATATCAAATATCATATGTTACATTTATTTCACGTACATAGACACTCACAGACACATATATATCTTTGTGTGCGTGTGTAATTAATAAATTCTCATATACAAACTAACTCACAAATATATTTACACTGACAGATAATTAATTTCTTTTACAAAAAATATTGTGGAAAATTTGAGAAACCAGTTGTTCAATCACAAAAGAAAATATCATAGTCATTAAGAGAAACATAAACCTACCATAATTAGTCTCCCTAAATAATATCCAAGATATTTTACTAACTTGAGTGTCTGGTTAATCTATATGGAGATCGTCAAACTGAATGGCCAGCATGTCCCATGGCTAAATATATTCTTCATGGTTAATATTTCCATTATTAAATCCCCACAAGGTAACAACAAATCCCACTTACCGATACAGTCGTATTGCTCATGAATACAATTCATCCTTAATTATCTCCCCAACATTTTAATGAATTCATATTTAGTATCATTGAGTGAAAAAACATGTTAAACAATTTTTTCTTCTAAGATCATGAACAGTTCCAAGGATTTCTCAAAAGAAACTCTTGAATAACAATGGGGGTCCAAATTCATGGATTTCAACTTCAAAGTTGATTAAGTATCTATAAGAATAGGTAGGAGGATTATTCCTTTCCCCATTAACATGTACCCTTCCACCCATCCATGAAGGTCCGGATAGAAGCACCTTCTAACTCTTGAACGATGACCTCAGTCTGGTTATGATCATTAACATTCTTAACATATGATCTTAATCCACCAACTCGTGAGTCAAATCTCCCTATATTACTGGAATCACCATCAACATGTTAATCGTGATACTCACTCACCACAGTTTCATGAAATTTTTGTGTGATAGGGGCCTCCTTAATTACGGATTCCATATGAATACCCACAAATAACTCTTTCCATAGGACATCAACCACAAGAAACTGAAAATTGTTTCATACTATATCATTTGTGTTTTCTATTTTCTGTTTCCTTGCACCTTGTGCCTACACCAAGGTCACACTGTCAATATTTTTTGTATCTTCATCATTTATATTCACAATATATATCCTGACATTTAACGCTTCCATTGTAACCCAAATAGAAACTGCTATACTCCATTGGCTCCCATATTCATGGATTTATAAAACAACATATATATTAGCACCGCTAAATATTTGAAAACCAAATGGCTATCCTTCAGTTGGTTAAGTCACATGAAGGAAACACTACCTTGAGCAGATTCCTACAATCATTAATACAGAACTAAAATATCTCAACAATCTTGGCCCTTTCTCTTACCCCCCACTACAACATTCAGATTTTTTTAATTCCATCCATTATGTGGTTCACTATGGATCATCTCAACACCATCTTGTTTTCGACCAAAGGATCCATACACATGATAGCCTCAAACCCATGTTTTCTCGACCCATGTTTACATTCCTATACCGAATGACCTATTCACTTGCAGATAGTACAAAATTTCAACCTTGATTGGTACACCATATATTATCTACAGTGGTATTCCTCTCCAATTGTAATCTGATGCACTCGATTTGTCCATACATTTTCATATACTTTACGGAAAATTAAGAACATGTTTTTAGAATTTATCTTATGCCTAGTGGACACATAAATTGATTTTGGTGATCTTGTTCATGTTCAGAAGAATTTTGGACAAATTCAAAAAAAGGAGGAAAACCAAGAAAAAATTCCCAACAACACAGAGTGTACTTATATAGACGCCATGTACGTTCAATATCAGACATGGGTTGACCAGGACAAACACCTTCCCATGTAAGGAAAAGCTGGTACATGGCGTGTATATACTTTACAAGCCATGTGTACCATTCAAGATGTGGTTGGTGGCCGAGAAGAGTCTACACGCCCATGTGGCTAGCCAAAGATGACACTCCATGTTCCATTTATACATATCGTGTAGTCATTTCTAGAAGCGATTCGTTGCTGAATTTTGAGACTAAACACAGTGTATGGTGGCGGTACATGCTGTGTAAATTCACCTACCAGGCGCCACCATGTTCCAAGTCAAATACATCATGTTAGACCGCCCACCCACGGAAAAAATAGGGGCAAAAATGCGTTGAAAATAATTACACGGTGTGTACATTCCTACACATCGTTTAGTTTAATTTTCTATAAAAGAGGCCTTGGCCTCCAGACCAAGGGTGTGGTGTGTGTGTAGTATTTTGTGGAGAAATTTTTGAGGCTCTGAAGGAATGATTCTTTGTCGTCGTATCACCGAGATTCCATCTACTGAAGAGTCATTCCGTTATTCATGATACAAGCATGATTTCATTGGGTATCAATAGTTCTGTATTTATCATTTTCAATAAGTGTAACTAAAACTACAAGTGTGTTCTGGTTGTGGAAGATGGTGAGTTGTAATTTGAACTAAGTTCCTCTGGAAGTGTTTGTTTTAATAATTCCTTCTTATTATTCCTAAACCATTTCATAATATCACTATAAATTCGGTACCGGACCATGGAAAAAATATTAAGGGATTCAAAAGAAGTATAACGATGAACAACCCCATGTCCATTGAAATTAATCATCAGATCAAAATGGAAAAATCCAAATAAAGATCTGTTAAATACTAACAACTGAAGCAATAAGTTAGTCTCCTCACTTCTAAAAATAATGTTTACCTGATCAAAGAAACATTATACAAATTAAACCAAGAGTTTTGGGTTATAATGAACAACACAACCTCATAAGAAACTTCATTTAATAATCAACATACCAAGAATCCATAACCCCGATGCATTTCTTTATCTTATTAGCATCAGAACCATCTTTCCCGTCTTTACAATCATTTTAGTAATTAATCTGTAAAAAGAATCTTTAATCCCAATTGTTCTTTTCTACCCAAAACAACCAACCAAAATTCGATTTTTAATTCACAAGACTTCACTAAAAACAAAAGTAAAAACTAAATTATGAAATGATAAAATATCCACATAGTTCTCTATAGATCTACCCCTTACTGGTGCTATACTTGTTAGAGAAAATATAATTTTGGACACTGAAAACATACATTCGGTAAAACATCTCACCAAATTTTGGCGTTGTTGTCGGGGAAACAATATATAATTTTTTTTGTGTTTTAATTGATTTTGTATAATCTTTTAGTGAAAATAAAACCATAAAATCAATACAAAATTATTTTCCAAATCATATTTCTTTTTATCTTTATTTTTCCTCATTTAAACTTGGTGTTTTGTTGTGTGCAGATCATTATGTGTATGAGGGGCCACCTCACAAATTCCAAGGGCACCGAGTCATCAGTTTTTTTTCCAAATGACACGAATATAGAACAAACTTTTTTGAGGTGCAAATTGTCACTCATGGATGAAAACAACCAAAGAAATCCACTGGCACAGAACAAGGAAGACAACCCAACTGTAGTCCAAGGGGTTGGACATTAGTTACGTCTGGGTGACAACCGGAACCCAAAATCTCCACATGCTCTAGCATACCATCCACAACAACTACAAAAATTCCAACTAGAGTGGATACCATTTCTCAACCATGGTCATGGGCCCTTCTACGCCCCTCAGGACCAAAAACCCATGCCAGTTCCCCTTCCTCAGCAGCCACCTCCGCAATGTACTCTTACGGAGTGTGACATTTCATAGATCCATTGTGGTGATACAAGAATCAATCGTCCTCCGATACAGGCCCAACACTTCGATATCAAGCCAGCAATCAAGCTGTTGATCCAGAACACCATTCAGTTTGGATCCATGCCCAGTGATGACTCGAATTACCATCTCTCCATCTTTCAGGATATCTGCGATACATTCTATTACCATGGCATATCTGAGGATGCCATTCATTTTCTCCGTTTCCCCTTCTCTGTACGGGACATGTAGAAATACTAGATCAAAGGGTTGATTCATTGATATATCTTCACATGGGAGGAGTTAGCCCATGCATTTCTGTCCAAATATTTTCCACCTTCGAAGATGGTAACCCTACAAAACGAGATAGACAACTTTCAGCAGTACGACTCAAAGTCGTTGTATGAATCATTGGAAGGTTTCACAGAAATGTTACCTAAATTCCTACACCACAAAATTCAACTATGGATTCATGTCCAAAAATTCTATAGAGAAATAACAATGAATATGATGTTGGTGGGGGATGTATCTGGTGGAGGTGCCGTAATGTGAAAGTCCCCCGAAGAACTGTTTAAATTACTGGAAGATATGCCAGCCAACATCTTTCGATGGCATTCCAAGTAGGGTACCCAATAATGAGGTATACATAGTATTGATGCTACTAAAATGCTGGCTTCCCATTAAGATGAAGTATCCAAAATGATGGACATAATGAATCTCAAGGGCACATCTCAAGTCCATGCAGCGAACCATCTAACATGCAGTGACTATGGTAACAACCACGTCCTGGGAGAATTCCCGGGACCTTCAATAGACCCTTCAACAAGCGAGGTGATCTATGTTTCTCAAAACAGAGGGTCAAACAAGTATCCACAGTACCAGAACCAGACATTGTGAGATAATCCGGACACATGCTAGGGATAACAGTAGTAGAATCCTCCACCCCAGCGACAACCTGGCTACAGCCAGCCACAATATCAGAACCCATACACATGGAAACAATAGAACCAGCAGAGATCCTACCATCATCATGGGTATCAAAACCCTAACCCACTGTAGCCAAGGCTACAATCCCCTCTATTTGAGGCCTCGAAAACCAAATCAGTCAGTTCTCAAACTAGCTCTCAGGGAGACATCCTGATAAACTACCCGGAAACACTAAGAAGAACCCAAGGGTGGAGGCCCATGCCATCACATTACAAAATGGAAAGAATCTTTATCAGAAGGAACCAACACATTCAACTGCACCTATACTCCCTACTGAAAACAAATTTATAGTTTCAGACCCCACATTATCTGAAAGTCCATCACTGGAGGCTCAACCAGAAAAAGGAAAGGAGGTCGTCAAACAATTCAAGCCTAAATTACCTTTTCCAGAAATGATGAAGCAATGGAAGATGGATCACCAGTTTGGAAAATTTATGGAAGTATTCAGAAAGATATACATCAATATCCCATTTGAAGAGGCTCTGACACAAAATCCCACATATCCTAAATTCATGAAGGAAATCCTCTCGAATAAAAGGATGATGGATGATTTGGGCACCATAGCACTGAAAAAGGAGTTCTCCGTAGTCGTACAACATTCCATTCCAACCAAGATCTAGGATCCTGGTAGCTTAACTATTCTATGTACAATTGGACCCTGTCAATTTGGAAAAGCTAGATGAGACTTAGGAGCCAGTGTTAACCTTATTCCATTTGGTGTATTCCAAAAGCTCAGACTCCCCGATATGAAGCCTACCTGAGTCACCCTTCAAATTACTAACAGACCCATTAAATATCCAAATGGGCTACTGGAGGATGTTATCGTGAAGGTAGGACATGTGATCCTCCCAGTAGATTTTATTATCCTAGACATGGAGGAGGATCAGGAGGATCTTATTATATTTGGGTGACCTTTTCTTTCCAAAGGGAATGTCCTGATCAAAGTGAACCAGGGGAGTTAATTTTCCGGGTAGGGGATGAAGGAGTCTTAAACAATGATATAATGGTCATCGAACATGCATTATTATCCAAACATGAGGGCTGCTATGCAGTGACTATCATGGATGAACAACTGAACATTAAAGAAGATGATCATGTATGTTCTTCCATTTCAGATGATATGATTTTTCCAGAAATGCCCACTGATGAAGTGCCAGAGAACCTGAAATTCATTGAAGGCCAGGGTGGCCACTACTGGCAATGAGCATTCATTATTGACATCTTAGAGAGGGCAGAAGTACAACCACTAGAACCATAAGTTATTAAGGAACCTGAACTATAACTGAAGATTCTCCCACATTCTATAATGTACATGTATTTAGGATATCATCATACTTTTCCCATTATACATAATGAATCACTATCACAGGAATATGATGATGCACTTCATCAGGTTTTGAAGTGGAGAAAACATGTAATTGGAAGGACTGTTGCAGGTTTGAAGGCTATAATCCCTAACATTTTCACACAAAAGGTGTTTATCAAAGAATAAGAAAAGGAATGTAGATGACCCCAACATCATTTGAACCCTCCCATAAAGGAAGTCGTAAAAAATAAGGTAATCAGGATTTTAGATGCATGCGTAATTTACCCAATATTAGATAGCCCATGGGTGAGTCCCCTGCAAGTGGTCCATAAGAAGGGAGGCTTCACTGTGGTATCGAACGACAAGAACAAACTCATCTCCAGTCGCACAGTCATAGGATGGAGTGTCTGTGTAGATTATAGGAAGCTGAACGACTGCACAAGGAAAGATCATTTTCCCCTTCCCTTCACGGATCAGATGCTAGAAAGGCTAGGAGGGCATGAATATTACTTCTTCCTCGATGGATAATTTGGATATATTCAGATCTTCATTTCCCCATAGGATCAAGAGAAGAGAACAGTCACTTTCCCATACGGTACGTTTGCCTACCGCATGATGACTTTCAGAATGTCCAACACTCCTGCCACATTCCAGCGATGCATGCTGGCTATTTTTAACAACATGGAGGAACAAATCCTGGAGGTCTTCATGGATGATTTTTTTCATTTACGAGAGTCATTTACCACTGTTCGTGACACCTGGATCTAGTACTATAGCGATGAAAAAACACTAACCTAGTTTTGAACTAGGAAAACTGTTATTTTCTAGTGCAAAGTGGCATAGTCCTTGGCCACAGAATTTCAGAAAAGGGGATAGAGGTGTATCTGGTGAAAATAGATGTAATTTCACGACATTCTATTCTAACTTCAGTTAGATCCATCCGCTACTTCCTGGGACATGCGGGATTCTACCGGTGATTTGTCTGTGATTTCACAAAGATTGCCCAGCCCCTGACTAACCTCCTGACTAAATATGCTATTTTCGAATTCAATGAGGCATATACCATAGCTTTTGAGCATCATAATAAGTTCCTAGTCAAAGATATAGTGATGATATCACCCAAATGGGAGGAAAAAATTGATGTGATGTGTGATGTCAGCGGCTATGCGGTGGGAGCTATCCTGGGTCAGTGGTTGCACCGAAAATTCCGACCCATCTACTATGCCAGTCGGACACTCAATGAGTCCCAACTAAACTACATTACTATAGAGAAGGAGATGATGGTAGCAGTATTCGCCTTCGACATGTTTAATTCTTACCTTGTGCTGTCTAAAGTTATTTTTTATACTCACCATGTAGCATTTATGTACATATTAAACAAGAAGGATGAAAATCCCCAATTGATCTAATGTGTCCTCCACTTACAAGAAATTGATTAAGAGATCTGTGATATGAAGGGGAGTTAGAAGATGGATGCTGATCATCTATCCCGTATGGAGCTGCTGTACTTGGAGAAGGAAGTGGATCGAGAGATAAGGGAGGATTTTTCCGAATGAGCATCTATTTTCAATTATTGAGTCCCCTAGGCCATGGTTTGATGATATTTCTAACTATTTAGTTACATGATCCATCCCCCCCAACCTCTCATTCTGGTAGAATAAAATATTCTTCTCCGATGTTATGTGATGCTTCTGGGAAGACCCACTCCTATTATGATCCTGTGGAGGTGGGTTGATCTGACGGTGCATCCCAGAGACTGAGGTTCATGGGGTCCTGGAATTTTTTCATGCCTCACCCATTGGAGGACATCATGGGTTGGACCGTAACATAGGAAAAATTCTGCAATCTGGGTTTTTCTTGCCCACCATGCATAAAGATACCTGATCCTTCATTGCCCATTGTGATCCATGTCAATGTATAGGTAATATGGGTTGTAGAGCTGAGATTCCCATTCACCCCATCCTAGAGGTCGAGATCTTCGACGTCTAGGTTATTGACTTCATGGGACCATTACCCCTTCTTTTGGGAATACCTACATCCTCATCTGGGTTGATTGCATCTCCAAAATTGTGGAAGCCACTGCAATGGCCCACAACACAACCAAGGTAGTCGTGACCTTTCTAAAGAAATATATTTTCAGTAGGATCGACGTTCCTCATGTGCTTATCAGTGACAGAGGGAGTCAATTTGATAACACGTTAATGAAAGGAGTGCGGTTGAAATATGGCGTGAATCATCACATGGGTACACCATACCATCCCCAATCAGGTGGACATGTGGAGCTCTCCAATCGTGATCTCCAACTCATTTTGGAGAAAACATTGTATACATCACGGAAACACTAGTCAAAAAATCATGACGGCACTTTGTGGGCCTATCGAACCTCCTTCAAGACACCACTGGTGATGTCACCATTCCACCTCATCTATGGAAAACCATGCCTTCTACCATTGTAACTGGAACACAAAGCATATTGGGTCGTCATGGCCCTAAATTTTGATCTGAAGGCAGCTGTAGGGAGGCGAAAGATCCAACTATCGGAACACAATAATATTAGAAGGGAGGCGTATGAGAATGATAAATTGTAGAAGTTGAGTAAAAAATCCATCCAAGATACAAAAAATTTCTCAAAAGACATTTCAACCTGGTGATAAGGTACTTCTCTTAAACTCACTTCTTCGTCTATTCCCAAGAAAACTAAATTCGAGGTGGTCGAGATTGTTCCATGTCATACATGTATTCCCCCATGAAGAAGATGAAATTTCTAAGGAGGATGGTCAATCGTTAAAGGTGAACTCCCAACGATTTATGATCTACCATCACATGGATGATACAGTGGGAACAATCTCCACCACCCCTCTCAAGTAAGAAAATCAAAGTCAGTCGAGCGAACAGCTAAAACAAAGGTGCTTCCTGGGAGGCAACCCTGAGGATACACACCATGTCCCACATATACTACATTGTGTGTACTTATCTTTTTAATTTATAATCTTAATAGTATAAATATATAGAGTAACTAATAAATAACCAGGGATGATGTCGGTGCTGATGGTAAGGTCACTAGAGATTATCCGAGCTGTCCCCGGTTCGAATCCTCCTAACCTACCTTCCAAAAGAGGTTCCTCCTTTTATTACACGGTGTGTTTAGTAATATATATATATATATATATATTTGATTATAAAACTCCCCATGGTGAGGATAGATCAGTTGGCCATGATCGTAACCCGGTTCCAAAAGACTCGAGTTCGAATCCTGGCAACCGTCCCATTTCCATTATTTACCCTTTTAAAAAAACACACGGTGTGACTTTCGACATACACCGTGTGTGCCATATTTTTCCTTACTAATTTAAAAATAATATCTTATAAAATAAATTCATGTGGATGAAGTTGGAATATTGGCAAAGTCTCGGCCCTAGATCCAAAAGACCCAGGTTCAAACTCGTCTAATCTCCCTGCTTCATCCCCTTCTTATATAATTAAAAACCACACACCGGGAATTTTCATTTTTCCATGTAGTATAGGACGTATAATATAATTGTATATAAATCAAAAATATGGGCAAAAATACAACCTTCGATCCATTGGATAAGGGCTTCCATTCGGAACGGCCGATTGCTTGTTCGAACCTTGCCCCAAGCAGCGGGCCAAAGGTTTTACTTCACTTTTTAAAATTTTTAAACACACGCCACATATTTTCTCACTACATGACGTGTATTGTTTTTATTTTAAATTATGAATACATATATATATTTATCCATTTTTATAATTTTAATTAATATTAATTATCATATAGACTATTATAATAACTATTTAGAAAAAAATGTGGTGCACAGCATCTAGTCTAGATGTACACGCCGTGTACCGCAGCTATATAAGCTACGGGCCACCTGGCTTCAGCCCGTGTCGGGCGGGTCCCCCTTTCTTCCCCTTCTTCACATTTCTATTCCCAAATGCCACCCAGGCACCCCACTCTCATATACATAGTTTTGGTTCATTTTTAGTTATGATTTCTCTTGCATCGCGTTCCTCGATCAAGGAACACCACTCTACACTCGCAATTTCAAGTTTTTTGAAGTAATTAGGGTGTTTTTGGATCTGTCGATGGTTCAGATTCTGTGATACATGGCCATAAAATATAGAACACATGCCATGTACTTTCGTACACAACCACACACAAAATGCTTTGCAATTTGAATTTACATGGTGTGTTTGTTCGCTACACACAGTGTACTTTCCCCATCGTTCTCGAGTACACTTTTTCACACGGCCTCACAAACCATTTTCACATACACAGTGTGTGTGTTTGGTACATTTTGTGTATATTGTTTCATTTGGCCCCTCCGTGTGTAGCACTTGACAAGGCCTCTCACACCATGTTCCCATACATGGTGTGTGTGTTTGGTACACGTCGTTTAGATTTTTTTCCTTCAGTCGGCACGTGTCTCAACCCCACACGACCATGTTCCTCGATTCATGAACACATAGTGTATGTACCATACACGGTGTGTCCTTTATTCTTAGAACTGATAAAAACATGGTTGTTCCGTTTGTGATACACAACTATATCCACTTTGTATGCACACGTCATGTATGCTTCATACACGCCGTGTACCTTTACATGGTCAATCTTTTTCACCCTCAGAATGTTTAATCAGAGAAAACGAGCTACTGCTCATCTTGTACTACACGCTGTGTACTCAGGATATACACGTCATGTACTTTTATTTTACTAATTTCTCACTATTTCTTTGTTTTCATTTGTTTTTGTTTTTTTTATTTCTTTTTCAAGTATTAGAAGATCACGATCCTTCCCGGGGGAAACAGCCGGCCACTGCCACTGAGGGAGAGAGGCCTATTTTTCGGCAGATTCGACTCCGACCTCCAACGTAGCCAGACCCAGATGCTCTAGTATAGGAACTCCCTCCATTGGCCACCCTTCCACCCCTCACTCCCTCCACTGAGGCTAGTCTGAGCACTATCCTTCCTTCCCTCCTAGCTGCCACTCCACCTGAGATCTCCTTCACAGCAGCTGGAACTTCATCGACCGCCCCATCCAGCGACCCTTCACCTACTACAGCCGACCCACCCACATGAACCATCTCCTTCTGCTGCACCTGCACCTTGGCTAGGACATTCAGGTGATCCCTATCCCAGTATAGTGTTCTTGGTCACTGATCTAGCATATGACAAGGTTCGTCTCTTTTCTCATTGTCCGATTCAGTTGAGCAGCCGCTACCTCGACATCACCATTCCTCAGCATCTAGGAATCCAGGGAGAGTTAGAGGATCTCCTTGGCCACACACCATTGCTCGCCATTTTCCAGGTTACCACTCCTGTCTTTCATGATTTATTTTTGGAGTTCGCGGACTCTTTCAAGTTTGATGGAGCTGAGTATCAGGAGACGCATGGTGATGTCATGCCCGTGGTTCAGTTCGGGTTGGGCGGCCAACGATTTTCCCTCACCATGATAGAGTCTGGATGAGAGTGTGGTTTCTACCCCAATCCCATCACCCCAACCCCTATTTCTACCCTAACAAGACTCAAGCACTCTATGCTTATGGATATATGGCTGGAGATTGATGCTCCTGACCACCGTTACACCCCTACCTCACAGAAGAGCACCCTTATCAACGACCCCATACATTATTTAACCCACTGGTGCTACAATGGCATTCTTTTCCCCCGCCATGAGGATATGAGGGTCATGACAGGTCATGATATGGATTTCCTTACCTATGTCATATGGTAGGACTACCCAGACCTCCCTTACCTAGCTACCTCCTATTTCCATTCTATGTTTACCAGCCGTTAGGGAAACCTAAACGGTGGGTTTTACAACACACTTCTTGCCCACCACCTTGGGGTTTTGAGCCTTCTTTACCCCATTAATTGTTTGGTTCTCCCCAGAAGATGGGCTATCTCATGATTATTCACATTGGATTTTTTCAGAAGTAGGGGGTTCCTATATATTTACTGAGGCCCGGCCCCAGCCACCCGATGACCCTCCCACCCTAGCTGATACACCTAATCCTCCTTCCCCACCACCTCCAGCTTCTCCACCCCACCCACATCCTACTGAAACCAAGTCTTATAGTCTTCATTCTTATGTCCCACCAATATCCCCACCTACCCCCGCATGCTTAGTCAATCTTTCCCTTTCCATTCACCTTGCTGTGATAGAGAAGGTCTTGTTTCACCTCGACAGCCGAGAGAATCACATGGAGCGGAGCTTAGTTCGTATCGCCATCTTCCAGGACCACCTAGAGCAGATACAGGGACATATTGTTCAGCATCTGGGAAATACCCTGCCCCTACCACATGCCTCAGTTCCTGGCCCTTCTACTACTACTCCACCACATTATACTGCACTGGCCACAGATTCTGTTCTTCTATCTACAGTGAGTCCAGCTGCTACTTCTACTACTTCCATCAACACTTTTTCAAGTTTGGGGGGGTGTTGAGATTCCTTTACCGTGTTTGGTACATGTAGGTCCTACTTCACTAGCTTCCCTTCCTGATGTTGATTCTGAGCCTCGATATTCCACGATTAATGATCCATCTCTTCCGACAAGTTATGTACTCAATGATGCCTCTTCTGAGGCAACCCCATGACTGGTTTTGGGACACATGATTTTCCTCGTATATATATTTTTGTGATCTCCTGTTCTTGTGCATATTATACTTACTTGTAGTGTTATTCCCCCTCACAGGTCATCTGGAACATTTTGGGCTCCACTTTTACATCATATACCGTTTTCCAACTCCTTGACAGGAGGGGAGTATTCTTTTTCCATTGTTTTATTTTCTTTCTATGTTTCCTTCTTTCCTTAATTTTCTTATGTATGGTCTACTATTGTGTCCCCACCATCACTTTTTCTTCTTTATTGATAACATGGTGGACCACATGCGATATTAATTATGGGGGGTGTCTCTCAACCTCTTTAGTGTTTTCCCTTTTATGATTCTAGGAGATATCATTGTTAGAAGTTATATTTGAAAACATGAAGACATATTGGGTTAATAATATTTTATAATAAATTTGAAAGTGGATCATTTTAAAATTATCATTCTTATTTTGATTCTTAGGTATTTTAAAATGATTGCTGATATAATTTAAATTACATACTTATAATCCTTGTATAATTAAATCGATTAGACTAATAAATTATTTTACAAGATATGACCTGGTTTTCTTTTTATTTATTTTACCCAATCTCAAGAGGTATTCTAAACCCCATTGTCAAATTATTTATAATACCATAATTATTGAGATATTATTATAATATACATAAGTACTAGAATTTTTATTTTTTCTTTTCAAAACATGAGGAAATTTATAATTACATTAAAATGATTGAGGCATAAGATTCTTAACCCCTTTATATTGAGCGTACCCTACATCTTATCTTCATGAAGACCGTAGAGACTACAAATTGACTTTATAGGAAACCATATTACAAGAATATTTCCCTTCCTACCCTAATTCTTTTATTATTTTGCATGATTATTTATTTGAGCTCATAAGAAGGAATTTACAAGACATGGTATACATTCAGAAATTATATAAAACTGAAGTATGGGGGAGTTCCTCTTGATTAATTGGGGTGGAAAAGAGTTCCAAACCTTTATTTTGGAAATTCAGAAAGGTTCCCTTTCTACTCTAAAAAAATGGTACAAACAAAGGTTCCGTATGCACATTTTTTGGTTTGTGACTCCAACTCAACTAAAGGATACTGTGGTGATGATATCATTTTATTATTCTTGTTGAGGACGTTTTTACATTGAGTTTAATCTTGAATATCATGCAATGATATTTCAGAATTTAGCCTCCTTTTTCATGCCTCAGATTTATTTTTTACATCTTTACCTACCAATAATTAGCCACAGAAACATCTGATCCTTTTTGAAAAGTCCACATGATTTTTTTACAGTTAAATTTTCTAAAGTGGAGAACTAGAATTATTGAAAACTTATGGATAGAGTGTATATATCTTTGATTGAGCATAAATTAGTTTAAAATCATCTTGAGTGTTGAGCATATTTTCAGTGAGGTAAATCATCAAGTAGCTTGCTTATATTTGAAAGGTTAAAACATGTGTTAAAAGAAGATGAAAGTAGTGAATTGAATTATATATGAGGCATGATTAGAATATCTCCGGTATTGAAAACTGCTTTGTATTATTTTTTAAATATTCTCCTATATCTTATTATTTAAATTTATGATTAATTAATGTTCTTCCATTTACAATATATATTGTTTTATTTAGATGTTGAGATTCACTTGAGGGAAAGCAAAAGACTATGTATGGGGGAGTTTTATAATCCCGATTTGTGAATACATTTTCATATACTTTATCGAAAAATAAGAACAAGTTTTCATCATTTATCTACTGCCTAGTGGAAACATACTTTGATTTTGGTGATCTTGTTCATTTTAAGATGGTTTTTGGCCAAATTCGAAAAAAATATGAGGAAAACCGAACAAAAATTTACAAATACACTGCGTGTACTTATATTCACACTGTGTACATTCAATCTCAAACACGGGTTGACATGGAAAAACACATGCCCAAGTAATCAGAAGCTGGAACACGCCCTGTTTATACATTACATGTCGTGTGTACCATTCTAGAAGCGGTTGGTGGCCAAGAAGAGTCTACATGCCCATGTTTCTAGTCAAAGATGAAATGTCGTGGTAATATTATAGATGTCGGGTAGTCATTTCTAGAAGCGATTGGTGGCCAAATTTTGAGACTACATTCCATGTGTGGCGGCGATACATACCGTGTAAATTCACCATCGAGGAGGCAACGTGTTCCAAGTCAAAGACGACGTGATAGGCCGTCCACCCGCGGAGAAAATAGGGTCAAAAACACATTGAAAATTAGTACACGGCATGTAATTTCCTACACACCCTATAGTTTAATTTTCTATAAATGGTGGACTTGACCTATGGAACATGTGTGTGTTGTGTGTGTAGTATTTTTTGGAAAAATGGTTGAGGCTCTAAAAGAACGATGCTCTGACATCATACCACCGTGATTCCATCTACCGATGAATCATTCTGTTTATCATGTGCCAATAATTATTTCATCAGTTATCAATAGTTTTGTATTTATCATTTTCAATATGTGTAACGAAAACCACAACTGTGTTGTGGTTATGGAAGATGGTGAGTTGTAATTTGAATAAAGTTTCTCTAGAAGTGTTTGTTTTAATAATATATTCTTATTCTTCTTAAATAATTTCATAATATCATTGAAAATTATGTACTAGAGAAAGGGAAGAATTTTCAGGGATTCAAAAGAAGAATAACAACGAACAACTCCATGACCATTGGAATTAATTGTCGGCTAAAAATGGACAAAGCCAAGTAAAGATCGGTTAAATACTAACTACTAGACCAAGAAGTTTGTCTCTTCAGTTCTAAATATAATGTATACCGGATCAGGGAAACATTATTAAAAATTTAACCCAGAGAGTTGGGTTATCATGAACAACACAACCTCATAAGAAACTGGATTTAATAATGATCTTACCACGAATCCAAAACCCTAACGCAGTTCTATATCTTATTTGCATCAAAACCAAATATCCTATATTTACATTAATTTTAGAAATTAATCTGTTAAAATAATATTAAAAACCAATTGTTCTTTTGGTACCCAAAACAACCAACAAAAAATCAATTTTTAATTCAGTAGACTTCACTAAAAACAAAAATTCAAACTAAATTAAGAAAAGATAAAATAACCACATAGTTACCTATGGAGCAACTCCTTACTGGTGCTACACATGTTAGGGAAAATATAATTTGGGCCACATAAAAAATACATTCAGTAAATCGACTGACCATAATCCAAAAAAAATAAAAAAGGTTTCATGAATAATCAAATTTGACACACACTCTGGTATGAATTTGATGGAACACTAATTTGGGTTGACTATCAGTGCATATGAATAAACCTGTGAGATTTCAAGGAATTATAATAATGGAAGGGTTTTAAAATGGTAACAGATGATTAGGAAAACTCACCCATGTCTCTATCTAAGGGGAGTCCCACTTCATTTGATAGTCATAAGTAGATCTACAAAGGTAGAATCTTGACATATTTCAATTGTGTGGCGTGCACGACCAATTTTGTATAAGGAGTTCCTCTAACTCATTGTGAATAATTTGGTTCCTATTGTTGAGAAATCCAACAATATCCTTATCATATATCCCCCAACAATAGAATATGAATATATTGAATTTTTTTCAATGATGGAATTTGTTGAGAGAAACGACCAATAATTTTTGGATTGAGAAGTGTTGAAGCATCATAAAAATATTTGAGTGAAAATTGAAGATTAGGGCATCCTTTAAAAAAATTAGGGGCATTATGGTGAGAGAAACAATGCTGTAATGATGGAAGCATCATAGTTTTGGAGAAGTGGGAGAAGGATGACTCCACTCCCTTGAAGGATGATGAATGTCCCTCTCTCGCTAGTTGGGAGGGACCAGCAAGGTTTTTCCCGCCCTCACGAGGTAGGAGAAGATGATGTGAATCTCCCCTCAAAGGAACCCTCCCATGTTAACACAATATATATAATCACATACACCAAATATTTATGTAATTTATTTAAATATTATAATATTTTTTAATATCATTATAACATGATGCATTTGATATATTATGTTTTTAATCTTTCGATTTTATTTATTTATTTATTTTACCATCGTAGTTAGGGTATTCAATATTAATGATTTTTATTTTTTATTAAAATATATATATTTACTATTATTTTTATTTCCAATATGTATCCATCTTTACTTAAATATATAAATATATATAAATATTTTTTATAATTTATATTTAATTAATAAAACTTATTCATTTTTTTAATAATTTTAATGTGTACTCATTTTGAACTACTCAATTTCAATCATTTTTCAAATGCATGTATATAAGATTATATATCAACTAATAATATTAAAAATAATATTTTATGATAAATAAATATTAATTAATATATTGAAAAATTTATATTTACAATATATTTAAATTATTATATTTCTAATTCTTATAAATAAATGATTATTATTTTTAAATAACTAATTATATAATAATAATTATGTAATTATTTATATTTAAATAAATATAAAATTATAATAATATTATTTAAATAATTATAATTATAAATCATTAATTAGTGCCAAAATAGTGTTGATAAATATCCCTTTTATTAGCACAAAAACATTAGGGCTGGTAATGATGATTTAATAAGTGCTTATCAATTTAGCAATGATTAGAGTGATCTTTCTCAACTCTTTTTAGAATGTGATATTAAAATTGTCCTTGGTCTCTTTAAAAGTACCCTAAACAAGGCTGATTCACTCATGATTTGCAAGCTCTTGTGGAAATCTTATGCTCATGGTGAAACTCATCTATGTTCTATCAGATGAATCAAGTATACAAACTAGTGTATGTTATTTTCAAAATTTCATCCATCATTGTAATGTTATTTGAGTTCCACATTTTTCACTTTTTTGATATTCTTAACCATGAAGAACACTTGATGTCATCTCCTCACCACTGAAATACAACAATTGGTTCAATTTCATCATTTTCATCTATATACAATTTTTTTAATTAATGCAGATGATGTTTTCACGTGGTAAGGTTAGTCAACATATGTGCAGGAGCCCATTTGGATAAATAAAAAATATTTTATAGAACATGCTACTAAAAAGGTAAAAGAAGATATATATTATTATAAAATTAAGCTTAGTTAAACATTGAAGAGGATAACCCATTTATCAAACATTTTACCTTTATCCCTTATCATTTACAAAAATCATTATTTATTAGAAAGGGTGTATGAGGTTATGTCATGATGTGAATTGAGAAGTATTTCGGTGTACAAGGTCAAAAATGCTACCAAATGGAATCAGAGTGAGGCTATAGTTTTTTGTATTAATTATATACAACAACAACTTTCTAGACATATGATTTAATCATTAAATATGTTTAGATATCCTAATTATGTTGGATAATTTATTTACACAATAATGTCTAGGTTGATTTCTGTTTATTTTTTTTCTCAACCTATATTCTCGAGTCTCATGCCTCTCATTTAAGAGTTTATAGGTCGTAATATTTATGAATATATGAAATTATGTCATCTTATGTTTCATTGATTAATTATTTTCTTGAATCATTTTTAAATTAATATTAATTAAATGATGAAAAAAATAAATACCATATTACTATTTACTTAATAGTGATGGTTAGGTTTATATAACTTATAAATTGATAGTGTCTATTTAGTAATCCCCTATATTGGTACTATTACTTAGTTCTTTCGAAATATTTGTTAAAAATTATTCTTACATATTTTAAATATTATTTAATGTATGATGGTACTTATTTAAAATGAAATAACTAATAGAGATGGTCGTGGGGTTCACTTATCTATATATATGTATATATATATATATATATATATATATTTTTGACTTTTTTGAAATATTATTTTTTATGCGGGAAATATTGTATATACCTACATTAATCTATAAGATGTAACCACTCTAACCCATATATCATCATACGAACGAGCCAATGAGCCTCCGTATGGTATCACATATATTGATTCAAATTTTCTTGGGGGTAATTTTAGATCTACATAAATATATGTGGTATAATTTTCAAAGAAGGTAACATATAGTATCTACAGTTCCTCTATGATTTTATAGAAATATATCGTAATAATAACATATGATTCAAGGAATATAATAATTTAATTTATAAGATTCAGAAAATGTGATCAATACTAATAATTTTTAAAAAAAATCATCATTTAAAGGGATGCAAGTTTTCAACGTGATCTTATGGTGCATTCAAACATATATACAAATTTAGAAGGCGGGGTATCATTATTTATACATAAGTGATAACCAATGTTGGTGATGTTAGATTTATTTCTTCACAGCCATTATAGTGAAGGTATTCCAATTCCTCATCAATTGATGAGACTTCTTGAGCGATTCACATAGTATGGGTTCTAGGGACACTTTAATCATTATTGAATTTTCAATGTGATCCATTTCTATTTATGTGGTTAGTTGGGTTACTTCATCTAGTCCTTTTGAGCTATTCCATCTAGGAAGGGGCATTATATATGATTGGTAGATTATTTATGAAAATTTTTTCTATGGATGATGCTAGATAGAGTTATTCTATTTTAATTTGTACAATCCTCTTTCATTATGAACTTCTAGATAGTCTATGGAAAAAATTTTCCTAAACATTAGTTAGGAGTATATTATATTTCATTTGAGATCGAGATTAGAACTTATTCATAATTATATTAAAATATATATTCTTAAAATATATGAAATAATTTATTAGTGTAAATTTTATTTATGAGTATATTCTATCTCTATCTCCTTTACTTTTATATACCCAATTCCACCCCTACATTGTAAACTCCTTATATCCTCATACAAGACCATTGTGAATTGCAGCACCATCCACTATTGGGAAAGAATCATACAACACATAATATTCATAACAATCAAGATATATTTTTATAAATTGGGTCCATGGTTTTCAAAAATAAGATTTTTGAATAAGTATTTATTTTTTATGATAGATATAAAATAAAAAACACTCCATGCATTAAACTCAAAATTTCATTCATCTTAAATTATAATTGTTACTATCTTGATAAAAGGTATATTACTTCAACACTGTAGAAAAAGTAAACATTTCTTCCATTATATAGCTTGTCCTGAGACACTTGATTTCCTTTTATCTCATGATTATTTATTGTAATCCTACTTTAAAAATAGTGTTCCTCCCATCTTTTTGGCTCTAAAGTTCCATGATTGACATACCTACAACCTATATTTTATTCTCTAATCTTCTTCAAAGCCGATAACATGGCTTTTAAAATAGCATCTCCCAACTCAATATTCAACTCTTTCAGCCTTTCATATTCCTCATTAAAAACATCATGGGAACATAAACCATAAAACCAAAAAAAAATTCAAAACATAATGAATGATTTTTTGGTTACTTAATATGAATTTTAATTTCTGATTCCCTTAGTATCATTTCAAATTAATTCATCAAAATTTAATTTTATTTTGAGTGCATTAAGATTGGATCCTATTAGAAATCCACAGTTAAGCATACCTGAATAATGATATTACTATGATGAGTCGTTTAATCATGCTCTCAAAGGCAATCCTACCACAACAAGCAGATATATACAACTATGTTTTTGACTTCATCTTCATGATATATTTTCTTGGATGCTTGGTTAAATGGTTGGTTTTATTGCTCTCTCATCCATATCACATCAATATGACCACAATTTTGTGTCTCCTCTAAAACATATGGAAAAATCTAATTTTTAGAAGAAGTGGAAACAATAAATGTTTGTGGTTGGAATTAATTGTCTATGAGTGGATTTAATGAGGATTTGACTGTTAGTTCCTCAATTTTGTAATGTAATATGTTATAATCCATAATTAAAAATTCATTTATGTTGTTTTTAACCTCATTTTAAATTCAAAAATCATTTCCCAAATAGTAATTATTGAATTTGATTACTGAAACACATCCCCATATAATCTATGTTTTATGAACTACTCTAAGTAGCTGTCTTCAAAAATGATCACAAATACACAGAATGTGATGGATTTTGGATAGGTGTGTTCATGAAACATATTGGATTCCCATAAATGATGGGATATAAATATAAAAAATCAATAATAACATTTTGGGATGTAGATCATCAAGTAACTTTGAAACCACAAAGATGGGTTAATGGAAAATTTGAAAGAGGGAGTTCAATCCATCTTCATGAGATGATTTAAAATTAACATATGAGGATGGATTAAATAGTGGTAGTGAATGTTTGTTGTACTAGATTATTATAGTATTATATCTCTATTCAAGACGTTATTAATTTTCAAGAAAGATTCATTAAAATGTGGAATTTTATTCATGGAGTGTGTTGTACTGTTGTTATTTAGAAAAAATTAAATGTTTCAATACACATGGATTAAATTTCATCTTCATATAATGATGTTAACAATCATGATGATGAATAGAGTATTGATGATAAATTTGTGGAATTATCAGGGGATCAACAACATGTTGATGACAAAAACAACAACAACATAACATCATAGAAGTGGATATAATTATCAAGGATTGAAGTAAGTGTATAAAATTTTATGTTTGTTGTAATCAACACAACTAAATTATTAACCCGAACAAGTAAATATTCATTAGATAACTTGGAGTCCCAATGAAGATCAATGTGAAAATTGTTATAGATTCATGGAACCACGTCCAACCTGTAATGTAGGTAATAAATTGGAAGGATATAATAGTAATGTTACAATATAAATTTTATATTTTACTAAAAGATTATATAATGAAACATTGATATAATTTTGATTATTTTTTGAATGCATCTTATATTACATCTTATTTTCATTAGAAATTCGTCTCACTGGATGTTGGAAAATTATAGAGAGGCTTCTGAACTTTTGATACAAATTTACCCATTAGGGATATTGAGTTGAAAATATATCCCCACCTACAACATAGTTATGCACACACTGTAAAGAAGGAAGCATTGACTTCCATCCGCAATCATCATAATTAAAAATTATATTAGGTTATTTTTAATAGATAATATAATATTTTAAATTATTTATTTTATCAAAATAGATGTAAAATTATTAATTAATTTAATATAAAAATAGTGCTCAAAATAAAGTACCTATATCAAAATCAATGTACCCCTATCACAAGATAGGGATGTGGTACACTAAATTGCATAATAGGATGGTATATTTTTTAAATATAAAATAAAATGTTAATTATGTCCTATGAAACAACTTATGTTCCATTATTTATATATATATATATAAAAATAAAAATTTTCAGCCATTTCCATCCAACATCATGTTATATATAAGGAAGATATTGTAAATAATGGGGGGTAAATTAGTTTATGAAAACAAAATAACCATATAAGATTCATGTGTACGTGTGAAATAATTGTAATTTTTTATTATTTATAACAATATTACATAAAAATAACTATTTGGGTTAATAATTTTTTTGTGTTCACATAATAATCGATAACGATCGTACCATAGGAAAATATAATTTTAATTAAATATAAGCAGTCTGAACAATATGGTTTCTTTAGAGGACTAGGTTTTTGTGTCTCACCATGATAATATTTCAGGATGTTAAAACAACATTAATATTCTTATTATATGTTGAGTTTATTTCATACAAAAAACCCTCATTACAAGATATTATTTTGGGGGTATTGATTTGTAGACTAATGTAGACTAAAGGATCAAAGCAACCTAGTGTTGTGATGGGTAAAATTTATAATATCTTGAGAGACCGTATAGACAATCATGTCCTCCCAAAAGATAACATGTGTGTGGGGATTCATGTAGATTATTACTGGACTATAGAGTTTCCTATTCCAATTGATGGTCGGAATATTACAACGGTCAAAGCCGTTATTTTATCTTTCATAACATGGTTGTATAATATTATAATGTTATGTGAGGTAAATCATTAATAAGTTTTTTTCATTTGAAAACATGTAATAGTTTATGAAAAATTGTCTGAAGTGAGGTATGGTCATATTTATGGATAATGTGATATAGAAATCAAGGATTGAATCAATAAAATTCTAGTGAATAGACCATGAAAACAAAACAATCTTCTGAGAGTACCTTCTCCCCACCAATTTCAGAGAAACATTTATTATCGATGCAAATTCATGAAGAGACCACATTTATAGATATAAATATATATTACATCGAATATGAAGATGAAATATATAGATATTCAATAATAAATAGAATTAGTATTGAGACTATAAATGAGATTCTCAATCATGAATGGTTGGGCGTGTTAGGCGTAAATTCATACATAAGGTATATTTTCATAATATGGTTTTCCTAATACAGTGTTGAAATGTTTATTAATTTTAATAACTATTAATTTTTTGTACAAGTATTTATGTCACAACTATATAAAATTAATATCGTGTGAAGAATGATTTGGATTCATTAATCGCTTTATCATTTCAATACAAGAATATACGAGGAATGCAGAAGAAATTAAGGAGAAAAAACATGAGTTACTCGAATAATTTACTAAAAAATAATTAGATGAATGAATATTTTTGATACATATAATTCAAATGTAAAACTCTTCAGTTTAATCAATTTATTAATCACTTAAATGTTTTAGGACATTGTGTGTCATGACCCAACCTAACGAGGATTGAGTCATGACTCCCCAAGCCCGCCACCAAAAGGCCAAGGGCTATGGACTAGCACCGAGTAGGCTATCACATACATGGGAGGTAGTAGCATAAGGTAGAAGTACACACACACCCACATACACCTCCAAGACACAATGTAGAAATATATAAAACTGAATTGTTAATGCATGCATACAACTATCCCAAACTAGAGTGCAACAGAAGTACAAAAAAAATAGTACCCACCAAAAGAAAACTACAATGGAGCCCAACCTACATGGAAGAACAGGTACGCTGCCAAAAGAACCATCGGAATGATCCCACTCACTACTCTTCCTGCTCTGGGTCCTCCTGGGACACCATCAAAAAGCATGTGGTCTGGACAAGAAACAAACATGTGAAGGAAAAGCCAGTGCAAGGGTTAGTGTAGAAATACTTAGTAGGCAACCCTAAAAACCTAAACAAAAGAGAGAAAACAGTCCACTCATCCCAGCCAAAGGGAACCTAGATGAGAGAGAAATACTATCTCATGACCATCCTCAGCTAAACACAACTAGTTAGCTCAAATCATGTGTATTCTCAAACATACACCATGAACATCCTCTCAGGTATATTCACATTCATATACCATGATCAATGCCGATATACTTAGCTCATGCACCAAGCCACATGAGGTTCCAACCTCATCACCAGTAATTGTTCACAACTAGGAGAGAACTCTCCATAGTCATTGTCATCCCATACAACAATCGTCTGAGAGATACACTCCATCGAGTCCAACAAAAACATCTTAGACACTCACCCGAGAGATCACACTCGTCAGATATCCTCACTGCGAAAACCTCACAGAAACAACATAAACACCAAACTCCTCGCATAGGGAATCACTCCTAGGGTTCGCTAGGGGATTCCAGAACTCAGACTTGTATACAAAATCTCACAGATAAGGCATCATTCCTAGGGTCTGCTGGTGGATACCACAACCCAATCTGGCATTTGTAGATCTCACAAATAGGGGATCACTCCAAGGATTTGTTGGGGGATACCACAACCCGATATGGCACTAATAAAAAAACATCACTCATATAGAGGATCTCCAACCGTTTCATGAAGTCCACGATGATACCGAAACCCAATATTGTACATCTCGCACTGAATGAGATCGAACTGATAATGCTGCAACCCTACAGAAACCACGCGCTGAGTAGGGGATCGTATAACCTACAATACTGCAACCCAACTATAATCCTCATGTTTAGTATGGGATTGTATACCCAATGATGCCAACACCCTATTAAGCACGACCCAATGTCTAGGGTATCATATTTTCGATGATTCCACAAACCCGAAGGGGTTAACCTGCTAGATAGGGGATTGCCACCTCTGGATAAGCGATCACAGTGTTACCAAGATCATGATCTAGGGAAATGATGCGAGAGGATCCCACTCCAGGTCCACTAGAGGGATTCCACCGCTCTAATATATTAAACATCCCATCTAGAGGATAACAAACCTATACTAATGTTGTGATGTCGTGTGAACTCTCATAGGAACGAACCAATGGAATACCCTCAACCACTGCTGGTCCAAAAGTCTCTAACCCGAAAGACCCTCTAGAATGCCACACCATGCACCTCCAAGGATTATACTAAGGCCAACAGCGCGATCTCCATGAAAAAACACACAGTACATGCTATTTACTTGCCCGAAATGGACAACTGGTGAAAACTGTACTATTCACCATAGCAAGATCGGGTGGCGCCCACAAAACAATACCGAAACACATAAATTGGATCCCACCATTGCAATACCCTTCAAAAAAACACATGAGATCGACTACTCATTCATCTAAAACAATCATCAGAAGAAAAAGTCATGTTTCTTAGTAAATGCACAAAACTGACGACAATCAGGCATCGTATGTAGACGTACTGCTCGATACAAGTTTTCAATATAATAATAATTATATTTTTATGATTAAAAATGGAAATTTCGTGTCCTAGGAAATTGATTCAAATGCAAAATTTCCTCAAATTATTCTTGAAAGATCTTCCCTGAAACAAGTGTCGCATGGCCATAAACGGTACAAATCGGACACCTGATTTGAATTATACAGGTGTTTAAATGCATGTGTACCAGTCTGGCTGGAACG
Source organism: Viscum album (assembly GCA_963277665.1). Classification (NCBI taxonomy): domain Eukaryota; kingdom Viridiplantae; phylum Streptophyta; class Magnoliopsida; order Santalales; family Viscaceae; genus Viscum; species Viscum album. The sequence continues at coordinate 559,599,104 of OY728164.1, read as the reverse complement.
TTGTCGGAGTGCCTGCAAGACCGCCGCCGCCCTACAGGAAACACTCGCACCAGACCACCGCCCGAGCTGTCGGACCACCGCTGGAGCCGCCAGAAATCCACAGAAAAACATCCTCGGAATACCACGGTCACTACGGTGGTCCAAAAAACAATCTGAGACCAGATATGGAATCATTGGGACGACACCATTACAGTGCTTGCCTCCACTCAACGATCCATCTTCATTTGAGCATCATGAAAATTAACTGCTGCTAATGCTCACTGTTGTGCTTCCTTGGGCACCTGAAACTTGAACCTGAGCATAGATCGAGATTCCTTAGTTCGAAAGGTTCGGAAACATATGCCTTGATCCTCGAATAGTTGATGATATGTCGAGGCGAAAAGTTTATGGACTAAGAACACAAAGAACACGAAGAACGCGATGAACAAGAAATTTTAATATTAATCAAATGATGGCCATTGTTCATTTGACCATATTTAGAGGATTCTATAATATCAAGAACAAACCTAAAGGTTTTATGATGACGAAATATTTAATCATTGGGCTGCAGAATCTGAAATTGAAATCCTACCTTGAATCTGGATCAGTGGTTGCATTCTTTGTTCCCTATTCTATCATTATTTGATGTTTCTTCGGGATCGGATAACGTTTGGACATCGAATCGTTGTTGGCCATACCTTCACTGTCCGAGAGGGGAAATATGCTAACCCTGCTCATTTCCTTAATTCCCTATTTATAGAAAACTGCCTGTAGACGCGAAATACGAAACTCCTTCTCCCTCTCATATAATTTCACCCCTAGGGTAAACACATTTATACAACCCCAATGGCGGTCAAATATTTCCAATCCTAGAATCCATTCATGAGTTATTCAAGCTGACTCCCATAAATAAACATTTTAATTTATTTTAAAAAATGCCCCAGGTTGCTTTTTCCACAGCACGGTAGTGCCCGCAAAGATTACACCCCGCCTAGGGTAAATGACATGCTCCGGACCCAACCGTACCCTCAAATTCTAGTTATGAGATATCGTTTAGGAGATAACACACCCCCGCCCTGTGAATGGTATAAAAATACTTAATATTTTTATAAAATTATTTCTAGGAACACTGGGCCTCGGAATCACACGCCACCTTTGTGCCTAGCTCTGGAATTATTAATAAGAATATTCCAAAGTATGACAAGGAGAAAACCAGAGTCTCTATATCCTCCCCACCTTAACAAATTTCTTCCCCAAAAATCCATTAGCACATGGAATGAAACTAGGCTCTCAACTGGGTCTCCCATGCCAATATGTTCGCCACGGAACACCACTACATGAACATATAAATCAGTGGGACTTATCCACCACACCTCAAGACTATTCTCTTTGGGTGGAATTAAATTTCTTACACGGTTTTGATAGCATCACAAAAACGTGTCTCAGAGGGTGATTGATCCCTCTTCCTCACGCATTCAAAGCATGCCAAACAACACCCACAGAGGGTCTTACCAAAGACATGAACAAGACTCGAACATGCCATAGAAAAGGGAAGAGTACTGCTAAACAGTGTCTATCAAAACTACTATAGAAAGTAGAAAGGACACAAGGTGTATCTCTGTCCATCCATGGAGCCTCTCGGTCAACAACCTCTAGGGACTCCAGCAATCCTCACCCTCACCCTCCAGCTTCCTGAGATCGGCATGGACCTCCAGGGGGTGGTGGTGGTGGAATCTGATACCGCCTACCACCTCCCGCAGCTACACACACTCCGTCGACTAGTGCACCACCCTACGGGTCCCCAAACTCGAGAGGTTGCCACTGGCAAGGTGGCCTATCGATCAGCTCCCTCTCAGAAGAAAGACGAGTTGGAAAGTCTCAAGAAAGATGTCCCCGACCGTAGAAAGCGTAACACTGCCTCTCCTGTAGCTGACCAAAACCGGCTTGCGATCCTTTTGAGCCCTAAGCTTTAGATCCTCCATCCAGGTGTCACCTCCTAAAACGTTGGCCACATTCATACCCTTGCTCCTGCCACCTCGACGTCTCCACCACCATGTCTGGATCCATCACTCTAGCATAGGTTGTAAGACACAATGAAACCATACATGTCTGGATGTCTCTCTGTAGGACCAAATTGAAGGTCTGATAAATAAATAACGGGTCTCAAACCATATCCAAGTAGTTGCCCGACAGGTCTGTAAACCTTGCTGAGTACGCCGACAGAGTCATTCCCTCCTGCCGATGTTGCAGGAGATTCTAAATCCGCACAAAACTTGGTTTCACCGGATAGAACTCTTCCATAGGGAGCTACTCAGACTCTTCCCACGTGAGAGCCTCCTCATCATGGGACTAAATCACCAAAATCCACCATCGCCCATCGGAACCAGGAAAAAGGCTCACCACTAGGACCACCATCTGATCTAGGGTGTCTTCACTAGGTGGAAAGCTATGGTGACTACTTCGAGCAAGTCTTCAACTACCTGAGGGTTTGGATCACCCCGAAACATCAGAGGTCAGTGCCTCTGGAACTCGTGCAGCACACAATACATGCGCACAACCTCATCCTGCACTACCGGAGCAACCAGCCGCTCGACTGGGGGTGCCTCAACTAGAGGACCACTGGGAGGTACAGCCTCAGAACATGTGCCCTGGTCCATAGCCTCTACATGGGGAAAATCATCACCAAAATCCCCCTACGGAACTCTCACTAGTTGTTGTTGCGGAGGCATCCTATAATAAAATCAAGGTGAACCATAGTAAAAGAGTATATTTGGAGAGATGACTCAAGAAGAACAATGGAAACCCAAAAACCTAGTTCTATATGATGCACGTATCGTTATTTCACTATGATTAGTGTCCAAAAATCCCATGTTGAAAGGCAGGTTATCAAAGTCCCAGTGAATGCATATGTCGGCCACTATACCAAAACTGGGGTCCCTAGCCTAAAAGCCGAACTCGAAACATCTTGACACTACCACTATGAAACCCAAACCAAACTCACAGCTAGAGTAGATACGCTATGAGATCACAATGGTGGAACCTTATCGAATACCACTCTATCACGACCCAACACAACGGGGCTCGAGCCGTGACTCCCCAAGCCAGCCTTCAATAGGCCAGTGGCTGGCGACCAGCACCGAGTAGGCTATCACACACATGGGTGGCATTAGCCTAAAGTACCTATACACACACACACACACACACACACCCACATACACTTCCTAGACACAGTGCAAAGATATATAAATCTAAATATTAAATGAAGGAATACAACTATCCCAAACCAGAGTGCAATAGTATTACAAAAAAAGAAAAACATTTCCCACAAAAAGAAAAATATAAAGGCTTACAACCTACTTAGAAGAAGGGGTATGATGCCAAAAGCACCACCAGAAGGCTCCTTTACACAACCCCATTAATACTACATGGTCAGTCTTGCTCACTCAGGTCCTCCTGCTTTGGGTCCACCTTGGACTCCATCGAAAGGCATGTGGTTTTCACCAGACACCAACATGTGTGGACAAAGCCCATATTGGGGTGAGTATAACAATACTCAGTAGGCACCCCAAAAACCCAAAACATAAGAGAGGAATTGAAAGACAATAGTCCTCTCATCCAAGACAGAGGGAACCTAGAAGAGATTGAAACTCCATATCATGACCTTCCTTAGCTTAACACATATTTTCATCTCATATTAGGTGTATGCCCATACATACACCATGAACATCCACTCAGGTATATTCCCATACATATACCATGAGTAATCCAGATATACTCACCTAATTCACCATGCCACATGAGATACTGACCTCATCAACAACAATATTTCACAACCAGGAGATCACACTCTATGATCACTGTAATCCCAGATGACACTTGTTCGAGAGATACACTCCATCAGTTCCGCCAAAAACATCTCAGAATCTCAACTGAGAGATAACGCTCATTGGATATAGCCAACGAGGTAACCTCACTGAAACCACATAAACACCAAACTCTTACGATAGGGGATCACTCCTAGGGTCCTCCAGGGGATACCATAACCCACACCGATATACGAAGATCTCACAGATAGGGGATCACTCCTAGGGTTAGATGGGGTTTACCACAACCCGATATAGGATTCATAGAACTCACAGATAGTGGATCACTCCCAGGATGCATTGGGGGATACCAAAACCCGATCTAGCACTTGAAAAAAACACATCAATTAGAAAGAGGATCGTCACTCATGTCATGACGGTCATGACGATATCAAAAAACTATCTGGTACATCTCACGCTGAAGGTGATCGAACTGACTATTTTGCAACACTACAGAAACAATGCGCTGAGAAGGGGATCATATAACCATTAATAATGAAACCTCACTATAATCCTCATGTTGAGTACTATTTTTTATAACTGATGATTCCACAACCCTACCGAGCATGGCCCATTGTGTAGGGGATGATATTCACGAATATTCCACAAACCCTATGAGGTTAACCTTTTAGATAGGGGATTGTCTCCAGTGGATATGCAGTCACAACATCACCATGAACCCGATCTAGGGAAACGATCATAGAGGATCTCGCTCCGAGCCCACCGGAGGGATGCCACCACTCTAAAATATTAAATATACCATTGAGAGGATCACAAACCTATACTATTTTTTTGATGTCGCGTGATCTATCATATGAATGAACCAAGGGAATAACCTCAACTAGTGATGGTCCAAACATCGCTAACCCATGAGACCCGCCACAACGCCACACCACAAACCTCCAAGGCCGATACCGAGACACCATAATGATCCATGAAGAAAAACACGTAGGATAGGCCATTTACTCGCACGAAATGGACAACCGGTGAAAAATGTCTTGTTCACCGTAGCATGTCCGTGTAGGGCCCACACCTCGACCCCAAAACACATCAAATGGATCCCACAGTTGTGATCCCCTCAGAAAAACACATGAGGTCAACTACTAATTCATCTAAAATAGACATCAGATAAAAAAGTCATGTTTCTCAATAAACGCCCAAAACCGGCATCGTGGGTCCCGCGCCACGGTTTCTTTTTAAGCACCCAAAATCATCATTGAAATGTCTGCCTCTACTATAGGGTAACAACACCTTTGACAGTGGGTCAATTGGGAATATTATGCTGACATACAGTTTGATACATGATTCCCGAATAATAACAATTATATTATTATTAAAACGAACATTTGTGCCCTCGAGAATTGATATTGACACAAAATTTCTTCAATTAATGATCAAAAGATCTTCCTCAAAGCAAGGGTTGTGTGGATGTAGAAGGCAGGTAAATTGGACAACTGATTTGAATGATACAGTGGTTAAAATGCATCCAGACCAGTCTGGTCGGACCATCGTCAGAGTGCTTGTCGGACCGCTGCCTCCTTGCCAGAAACCGTCGTGCTGGACCACCGCCGGAGCTACCGGACCATGAACGGAGCCACCATAAATCCACAAGAAAATATATGCGGACCACCATAGTCACTCTGGTGGTCCAAAACACAATCTGAGTCTAGATCTGGAATCCTTGGGACGACACCTTTAGAGCGCTTGCCTCTGCTCAACAATCTGTCGTCATTCCACTGTCATAAAAAGTAACAGCCACTTCAGCTTGCCGATGCGCTTCCTTCTCCACCGAAAACATGAACCCTAGCATAGATCGAGATTCCTTAGGTCTAGAAATTCGCAAGAATATTCCTTTCTCCTTGATTCATTGTTGATTTGGAGGGGCGAAAACTTGATGGATGATGAACACAAAGAACGCGAAGAACATGAAGAACAGATAATTGGAAGATTAAACAGATGATGTCCATTGTTCGATTGACCATCATTAAAAGATTTTATAACAGAGAGAACAAACAGAAAGATTTTCTGTTGATGAATTATTTAATCGGAGGGCTGCAGAATCCAAAATAGAAATCCTACCTCAAATCTGGATCCGTTGTTGCGTTCGATGCACCAGAATCTATCAGCGTCTAATGTTTCATTTTGATCTGATAACTTTTGGTTGTCAAATCACTATTTTCCAAACAATCACTCTCCGAGAGGGGAATAGAGCTAACCTGACTCATTTCATTAATTCCATATTTATAGAAAACTGCCAGCAGACACGAAATCTGAAACTCCCACACCCTCTCAACTGAGGTCACCCATAGGGTAAAAACAATTCTACAAACTCAACAACAGTCTCAGATTTCCTATCCAAGATTCCATTTTGGAGTTATTCGAGCCGACGGTCATAAATAAACAGTTCAGTTTATCTATGAAAATACCCCTGGTGGCTTTTTCCACAGTAGGGCAGCATACACAAAGTTTATAGCCCACCTAGGGTAAACAGCATGCTCCGAACACAACCATACACTCAGATTCTCGTTGTAAGGAATTGTTTAAGTGATAACACATCCTAGACACATGATTAGTATATAAATACTCTATATTATAATAAAATCAATCCCGGTCACACTGGGTCTCTAAATCGCATTCCGTCTTCATTCCTAACTCTGGTATTATTAATAGGAATATTCCAATGTTTGACAGAGCCAAAATCCGAGTCGCTACACAGTGGATGCTAATAGAAGTCAATCTAGAGACCCTGAATATTTATTTTTTTGGTTCGAATTTATGAATATGAAAGAAACCAACCACATCTGTTGTGTATTGTGAATATGTAATACACTATAATCAACATTTTTTAGATAAACATTAAATTATACACTACTACAAAATCAGGCTATTTCCACAGTTTTAAAACATGACAATAGGCCCAAAAACCGTGGCTATAGGTTATAACCATGGATCCCAAAACCGTGGCTGTTTTTGGCATGACTATAGGTTAACACCTATAGCCACGGTTCCAACTATGGAAAAAATCCTAAAGAAATGGTTTTCAACTTGTGGCATAGGCTAAAATAACTAATCTCCTAGATCCATGGTTTTAAACCATGTCTATATGCATATATATTTTGTAAAAAAACTGCATCGTTCAGCCGGGGCTGGCCCCTTGCATCCCCCCCAACGCCAACTACAAATTCCCATACTCTCCCCCTAACAACACACATGCACCTTAAATCCCTCCATGAACCCATCCACATGTATCCCCCTATCACACCTTTGACAGACCCAAATAACCCCCTGGATAGACCGCCCTCCTAGATAGACACCCCCTCGAATAGTTCCCCCCTGACAGCCCCCACTTTCCACGGGACAACCCCCCCTCCTGGACACCCATCCCTCTTGGAAACCCCCTAGATAGCCCCCCCCCAACCCAAGACAACCCCACTCAGATAGCAGCCCCCCCTGTTGGACACCCCTTGCACCACCACTGCAAGACACCCCTCCTGGACAACCCCCCCCTCCAGGACACCTCCTCCCTCCTGGACAGACCCCCATGAACAACCACACCTGGATAGCAGCCCCCTCCCCTGGACAACAACCCCTGATGGACTCCCCCCTAAAAATTCCCCCCTCATGTACACCCCCTCCCTCCTAGAAACCCCCTGGACAACCCCACCTAGACAACATCCCCCCCGAACAATAGCACCCCCCCCCCCCCCTCCACCCCCCTAGACAGACCCCCACCTCCTGGAAACCCCCTAGACAGACCCACCTGCTAGACAACCCTTTCACCACCCCTACTAGACACCCACTCCTAGACCCCCCCCCCCTTCTAGAAACCCCCTAGACAACACCACTTGGACAATAGTTCCCCCGGAATGCATGCCCCCTCCACCCCCCTTGGACACCCCCTCCCGGACACCCCCATCCTGCCTGGAAACCCCACTAGACAACCCCACCTAGACAGCAGCCCCCCTCCTAGAAACCTCACTGGACACCCCCCCCCCCCCCACCCCAAGGACAACCCCACAGGGAATGTAACCCCCCTGCTTGAAAACCCTTGCACCACCCCTACTGTACACCCCTTGCCTCCCTATAATCCTACTGGACCCCCCCCCCCCCCCCCGGACAGCATCCATTATCCACCCCTGGATAGACCACCCTCCACCCCCTAGACAGACCCCCTCCAGGAAACCCCCCTGGACAGATCCACCTAGACATCATCCCCCACCCCCTGCTGGACACCCCTTGTACAACCCTTGATGGAAACCCCCACCCCAATGCACATCCCCCCTTACACCAAAACCTTCACCCCCCCACCTCACACCTGCACATCTCCACTATACAGCCCCCCCCCCCCCCAGGACAGACACCCCCACCCAGACACCCCGCTGCACAGCCCCCCTTGCACCCCACCCTGCACCCCCATGTGCACCCCCACTGCACAACCCTACACAGCCCCCATAACCCTTTCACCACCCCTTACACCACCACTTTCTGGTGGAATTATAGAATGACACTAAAATAGGAAATATGGTATCCTATTTAACAGATGGAGACCTCAGGTGTAGAAAGTCATAGTGGCATTGTTGTGGTATCATGAATCAATCATAGGTGCGGTATCTTGAATCCCCATATAACACAAACCAAAGGATGATGGCTTTTACTACATCATGTTGTATAATTTGGTGTATATTTTCAATTATATACATCTTTCACATATGCATCATAGGTTTTATTCAAAAAATTGAAAATCATTGTGAATTGATAACTAATGTTTTGGATATGATCTTCATATAAACACCCGCAAACATTAAAAGAAAACATTGTACCAAAATTGTGAGAAACTGGAAGCCCTCTATGGGATTTTTGGGTGACATATTAGAGTTGTGAAAGATGAGAATATCTGTTTTGGAGGTGGATGACTAAATAATAATGTGGCCACAGAGATGGTTGTTTTTCCTGATGATTAACTAGTCGATGCTCCTAGAAACCCCCTGGACAGCCCCTCATAGACACCACACATGCACCATCCCCCTGCCCTGTAGACCCGCTGACACCCTCCCCCAGACAGACCTTGGAAAACCCCACATGCATCCTGCCCGGCAGACCCCCCGAACAACCCTTAGACACCATCCTGGACAGCCTCTCCTAGACACCCCACCTGCTCCCTCCCCCTACCCTAAAGACCCCCTGGCACCCCCCTGGACAGGCCTTGGACACCCCACTCGTTCAGCCCCTCCTTGAAAATTCTATTGCCATCTATACTATCACTTCATTATAAAATATTAATAAATGAATAATGCTTTGAATCTTTTCCATGATTAGTCTTCGTATTGATTAGTCTGAATAATAGACATCCAGTACTTACAGCTCGGACCCTCTAGTAGGATGGTTACAAAAATAACCTTAAGAGACTCATAAATCAAAAGATAGATAAAAATATCCTCATCCTTCAGTACCAATCCCAATTCATAATATGAATCTTGTTACCCATGAATTATTGTGGGTCAACCAACATGATTCTGGGGTTCCTAGGTGTGCCTTCATGAACGATTTATTCAAGGAATTTGATTCGGTCAGGTTAGACTTCTTATTGGATTCTTTGGATCTTCTCGGATATCTGGAAAGGTTCTGGTGTTAGGTTAAAAGATGTGTCTCTACCCTAATGTTCTCTGTGAACATTAATTATATTTTACATTTCTAATTTTCAGGTAAAACAGAGATCAAGAAAGGGGTTTCACTTTTTCCTTTCCATTTTGTTATTTGTAGGGAGTTTTTTCCACATATCCTGAAATAAATGAGGCTGGGGGATGGTGCAGTGGGTGGTGTGGGATGGAGTGTCTGGTGCGGGCTGGAAGGCAGGAATAAGGGGGTGGTAGGGGCTGGTGCGGGCTAGAATAGGTGGCATGGTTCTGGTCTGGGCTGGATTGTAGGTGGTTGTGTGTTGTTGGGCATGACGTAGGGGCTGGTGCATGCTGTGATTTAGGAGGTCGGGGCTGGTGGGGACTGGAACTGGTGGGTGAGGCTATTTTCAGGTTGAAAAAGGCTGGAAATAGTGTTTTTCAGGAGGCTGGGGTGTGGTGGCTGGTGTGGTGGCAGTTGTGGTGGCTGGTGTGGGATAGATTTCAAGTTGATGGGGGCCGGGGCGGGCTCCAATGCAAGTAGAAGGGGGATGGAATGATAGTGGAAGGGGGCTGATTGCAGGTGCTGGGTGATGGTGCAGGATGATTCGAAGGTGGCATGGGGGCTGTTGTGGGATGAAATACTGGTGGAAGTGGGCATAAATGTAGGTGGAAGTGGGTTGGTGTGGGATGGATGTTGCTGGAGAAGGGACAAACCACGACATTACCAAGGTGTGACTATGGCGTAACAGGGGCATGACTGCGGCGTGAACGAGGCGTGACCACAACATGACTTCGGCATGATCGCAGCGTGAACGCGGCATGTTGGCACGATCAAGAAACATCCGCATTGTAGCATCTTCTGGCCAGGAGTGAATGAGATGTAGGAGGCGGGAAAATATTCCAGTCGTCGCCCTGCTGGAAGAAATTGTAATTAGTCAGTCTCGACATTGATCACTAGACTAATGGAGTATGATCACTGGGAACCGTCGCGGGGTGTCGTCATCAAGTAGGGCCAAATCATGGCATTACCACGGCGTGACCACTGCGTGTTGGACCGGTACAGTGACATCCACAGTGTAGCATCTTCCAGAAAGCACCGAAGGGAGTGGGAGGAGGTGGGGCCACATTCCAGAAATCACCACGCCAGCAGAAATTGTGATTAGTCTATCTCAACATTGATCACAAGACTAAATGAATACTATCACTGCGAACTATTTGGGGGTGTCATTTTGGTGCATGGCCAAACCATGAAGTGACCGCATCATGATTGCAGCATGTTGGCCTAGTCCAGTGACATCCATGAGGTAGTATCTTCCGGCAAAGAGTAATGGGTGTGCGAGGTGGTGTGGAAACATTACGGTCGTCTCCCCACCATAAAAAATTGTGATTATTCAGTCTCAACATTGATCATAAGACTCGTATAATACAATCACTGCAAACCGCCACTAGGTGACGTCCTGGAGCAGAGCCAAACGACGACATTACCATGGTGTGAAAAATGGTGTGACCATGGCGTGACCGCGTCATGACTTCATCATGTTGGCCCGGTCCAGCGACATCCATAGGGAAACATCTTCCAACCAGGTGAGAAGGGAGCGGGAGGAGGCACGGTAGCATTCCGACCATCTCGCTTCCAGCAGATGATAGAACGGATCAACAATTTAATATTCTATAACAAGGGATCACCAGATAAGGTTGTAGTGAGCGGCACAATGATTCAACTTCTAAAGGGAAACAAAATGATAGAAAAGAATCATACACCATACACAAACCATTTCCAAATTCTTTCACTTTTGCTAAACATGGAAGTTTTATTTATAATATTCAAAGCATGAAAAGAAAAGTGTCATGGTCATGTTATATGCCTAATCGAGAAATGTCATTTGAGTTAAACGAGTATGATAAGCCAATTTATATTATTCAAAGAAAACAAAAAATAACTAGACACAAAACAAACACCAACAAGAATCCTATGAAAGACTCAAACCACATCTAAACATGATACAAATTTCTATCACAACTCGTAGGTTTAGAAGACAACGCACCCCTATTGGAGGGGTTATATTATAAAATCATGGAATTTCATTATTATAAAAACATGACTTCATTTATAAAAAAATGAATTTATTTATCAAATGGAAAAATTATATTAATGAAAACTTATTCAAGATATTCCAATCAATATAATTTAGAAGAATTAATAAATAAGATAAATTCAATTTAAATCATTCATGATTTAAAGAGGCTTGATGAGCGATCCAACCTCATAGTGGAACCAAACAGTCCACTTAGTCTCTTAATGCTTTCTAACTAAAAGTTATTGCTCCCCCACTGGGTATACACACCTTCACACACATGCAAGGAAACATAGCCCCTATGCACACACCCGCATGTCCATGAGCATTTGAAAGGGGATCCTTACACATATTATTATGTGCATATAAAAGTCTACACTCAGTTGTTTATGTATTCATATATATATATATATATATATGGCCATAGATAGCCCCCAAGACACCCAACCTGCACCCTCCCCCTACCATACATACCCCGATGTACCCCTACCACGTGGACACCCCCACCAACACTACACATGCACCCTCCCCTGCCTTGTTTCCCCCCTAGACAACCCTCCAAGACACCCCACCTACACCCTCTCCTGTTATTCACCCTCACCAATCCTGGCTGCCCCTTGAACACCCCCACTTGCACTGCACCTGCACCCTCCCCCTACCCTGCAGCCCCCCTTGGACAACCCTCCTAGACACCCCACCTACACCCTCCCCATGCCATGCACCCTCCCCCCTCGTGCCCCCCTGAACACCCCCACTTGAACCACACCTTCACCCTCCCCTTCCATGCACCATCCCCCCATCCAGGTCAACCCCTCCTAAACACCCCACCGGCACCCTCCCCCTCCCATGCACCCTCCCCCAAAGACTAACCCTGGACACCCCTCATGACACCCACCTACACCCTCTCTGTTGCCCTGCAGAACCCCATGCACATCGAAAACATAGTCCCACCATTTTTATGTTTCTCTCATTCTTTTCAGCTGATAGTCTTATAACTAATCAAATATTTATACCATTTAACTCTTCTAATGTACTCCTCTATCTATGGTTGTTCTCCCTAGATCTTGTTGGTAAAATTATAAGGAACCATAATACCAGTACCATAAAAAATAGATGGAACCATTTTCCTCCAAATATTACTTTACAAAATTCCATTTTCAACAAGTTCTCTCTCAATTTCCCATAAAGTAAAATAAATAAAACTTAATTATTTTAGTGTTTTATATATCTAATCTCAATGATGAAAAATGATTATTTCTTTTTCAATATTCATTTAAAATAAATATTCTAATAATTTATATGGAAAATATTGTATTTGATGTTGAGATATTTTGGATTGAAATTGGGCATGGGTTGGAAAATGTTTTAGATGGTTAGGATTTAGACCATGTAGTTGATTGGGTAATTGATTATCCAACCAATTGAATTTATTATTTTCATTGGACATGACATGAAAATTGTTTTATTCCCAAATCTATTGAGTATTTAGATCATTCTCTTGCATTAATGGTATCCCTAGAAGATCTTCATTGATAGATCTAATAGTTGGGAAATTATCAGTCACTCAAGAAAAACTTTTATTGGAAAATCATACAATTTTGGAGTCTAATGTGGTAAAGAATAAGGGTATCACCACTAACAATAATTTCATCGTAATGTGGATGATCCCCTATAATATGATAGAAAATGAGAATCGCATAAGGTATTTCTTTACTAGATTGATTTTATGCCAAAAAGTTCCCCTCCCTCAATGTATGAATGATATTTGTGTGCTGATCGATGGGGGGCCTACATTTCCTAAAATTATAAGTTGAATTCCAAGGAGAACTTGCACCATTATGTATAAATCTTAAATGAATCATTGAGTTCTACTCAACCATAAAAATATTGAGGTTATCTATCCTCCAAATTTAAAGCCCACTAAGAAAAGTTCTTTTCTCCACCTAGATAGAATTACCTAAACCATAAAAGGAACTATATTAGATAATCATTGATCCCCTAGAATCATTCACAATCTCCCCTCATAAATCCCTACATACGAGACCCATTCGCATAATGTTTTAGTCCAAAATTAGGGGGGGTATCCACTTGATCCACCACCCTAGAGGTGGTCTATCATTTGTAATCACATCCCAACGGAGGATCTCCTTACTAGTAGCCATTCTCTTTTCAATAGGAGAAAGGGAACCTAGTTTGTCTATGAGAGAGAGAACATGAACTTGACTGAATATAGGGTGCAATTCTTATCTTCACGACCATTGTTCCTTGTCACCTAAATCACCCAACACAACACTAAAACACTATTATAGGAAGATTATCCATATATGAATGTTTCTCAACACATTGAAATAATGTTCACAAAATTTCCATGATGTATCCTCCCTAGAACTTGTATCCCATAAGTTACCCAATAAGGGACCAAGAAAAGACGGCTCATTCTACCTCAAAAAATAAGATATAGACTAACTTATATTTTATCCTCTCACTAGACATACATGGTGAGTGTATCTAAATTACTTTTCTATAGATATTAATTTTTTTTGGTATGTCCTTATTGAAGAACCTCCAGAAATGAATGTTCCACATAATTGGTATTTATTTAGACAATAATTTTCTAAAAAACTCATCATGCTCCTAGATTTTTCTTAATAAAAAGTTAAACTCCAAAGAATTAAATTATCTTAAGGTAAACATTGATAATTTGCACTTATCCAGTTCATCGAGCATAAGAATCCTATCATAAAGAATATTAGCTTCCTCATCGAGGGATGATGATATAATCCCAGGGTTTATTCTCAAATTCCTATAGTAAATGTGAGGGATTGGGAATCTAGGGATGAAGTGAAAATTAACAAACATGTTTTCTTTCTAGTAATTGATGCCACCCCACCCGCAAACCAATACTTCTAGTGTGGGATCCTCTCCGTAATTTTTTCAAATATCATGAATGGGAATTGATTTTAGGATGTTTATTTCAATTTTTTGGTGTTACAGTTTTTAATACCCATGGTCAAATGTACCTGGAAACTTTTCTAAGAGTGGGATCAATCCTAGATAGGGTACCAAAAGTAATGGCCTGAGCAACCGTACCTTGAAATTATAATTTTCCATTATTTTATCTCACCCTTATTGATAAAAAATACAATTTATAGGAGATATAATGGTATCATTTCATACTCAAGTAATGTTCCATCAATTATTCCACTCCATGTCCTCATGATTCATTATCAATGCATTAAAAGGTTAGTTTTATTAAGACATAAAAGATCACCATTTTACAAAGAATATGTTTCCAATAAGAAATGAAACAACTCATCATAGTTTTCAAGAGTCACCAAACTATTTTTTTAGGCTGGGACAATTGATTGATACAAATTGTTATAATTAATATCATGGAAAATTTCAAAATAATTTTTTTAACCACTTTAACACACATGTGAAAACATTCAAATTAAGTAGCATGTTTTAATTTCAGAAAACATCCCTGAAACATAATCAACATTTCATATAAATTACAATAATTTAAAAACATCATACCCCTATATTGAAATATTTTATTGTTTTAATCAAGAATTAGACATTATGAAATCATAACCTTCCAATAATAACTTTTTCACTCACTTTCCAAACATCAGATTTGGATGGTGTGATAATTGTAAAAGATTCTTCAAAAACATCTATACTATTCTAACCTTAAAAAAGACACTAAAGTTTTTAAAATAAATAAGGATCCAATTTTGAATAGTAATAAATGTTTGATCAATTTCAAGATGGATATATTCACCTTAGATTCTAACTTTGATATCTTTTTTATCATTATTAAGGATGATTATTTCATCATATGTTCTCTAGAATACCCATTGAAAGGTCATTTCATAATGTATCATTATTCATTTTATTTTACAGTTTTTGATCTCTTACAAAACTTATTTAGTTATATACTTGATAACATGCTAAAAAATAAACTAATAACAGTGTAAGCACATATGTACAACACTTTTGATAGGAAATAAAATAAAACTTATTATTCCTCAATGTGAACAGATAGTATTTGAGAATTTTCTCAACTATGTATCTCCATTATTCCTACCATGAAATATTTTTTTCAAATATTAATCTACTCTAAAAACCTATAAGTCATTTTTAACTCTAATCATAGTTGTATCCATATAAAACTAATATTAAAAAACCATTTAATTCTTCCCTTTCATAAATAAAATAATCTTCTTTATTTGAAAATTAGTCTTCTCATAAATCTTCATCCCTCTTCTTATTGTTCTTCTTATTTAGTGAAACCAATCTGCACTAGATATCCTATATACATTATCCATAATATATAAAACATATTCAGAATATATTCAGTTTTGGATCTATTCTATCCTTCAATACAGACAGAATGTTTCAATAAGATTCAATATCAGTTATCCCTTCATGATGAAAAGATTTTTCTTTTTTGGCATGGGGGTTTCAAAATGAATATTTATTTGACATGATATATATATATATATGATACATGAAAAAATATTCATTATATTAATTCTATTATTTCTCTCTTTTATGTAATCTTTATACCATGTGAATACTACATTTTTAATTACTATAATTCTAAATAATTCAAAATTTCTAATATCTTGACATTTCAAAACTCACACTACTCTTCTTCACAATTGTTTTTAATTGTATACGGACATGTAGAAACCACTTCATAAAATATTCCATGTTTTCATAAATCATATATAAAAATATTCAAGGTTTCATCTCCTCATTTCGTGGTGTAATGATTTCTGTAAAAGTTGATGTTATGAAATGGAAGCAAGAATCAAAATCTTTCTTTACAATATTTATGTTGATGAATAACAAATTACTATGAATAATCATATATATTTTATCATATTTCATTGTCATTTTCTAAGAATAATTTAATAAGTAATTCTGATAGGTCTTATAATTTATAAAGTCTTACATAATTCCCTCAAATGTCTTATGAATTTAGAGTCTTATGAAATTTCCTCAATGTAATTAAATTCACAGTCTTATGATATTCCATACAATTCATTATGAAGAATCATTCATTTATTATGGATTCCATTAGTTCATGAATAGTCTTATAAGGATATTTAGAAAAACCCAAATTCATCACAATATTTCAAATAATGCTCCTCATAAACTCTATAAGGAATTATGTCGACTCTATACAGATATGAATGTACCTTATATATAACCTTATATTAGAATATATAAACCATATATTCTTTCATTTTAATCTAAAAAATATAACCTATGATGATCATTTTACAAACCTTATAATTCCTATGATTCTGGAATATGGCATGACTTTCTCATGATATCACATTATGGATCACTCTATAATTTATAGTGTGGCTAAACTATAATAATGACACAAACTAAATAATTTAAGAAGGAAACCAATAATATATAATTTCAAGTACCAATGCCTATGTTTTTAAATTATGTTCTATTTGATGTGTCCCACACCAAAGTTCTGTTTGTGAGACCTCTTATTTATGACCTATAACTCTCCTGAGTCTGTCATTCGAATCCATTATAGTCACATTTATATCATGATTTCCAGTACGGTGGTTCTAACCTTCACTCTCCACCAATTAAAAACTGGTGGACTCTCCTCATTTCATTTTTGACCAGCAAAGGCTTTTATACAATCCATCCTAACTGGAATGACATTAATCTTGGACAACTGTATCAGATAACTTAGCATCTTGGGTAGCGTTTTTTTAATATATTTATTTATAAATACTTATCCAAAATTTAAAACAAATAGAAAAATCATAAGGGTAAACTCAAAAAAATTTCACTCATAATCCATGTTAAAAAATAACTCAAACATAAAAATTCCATTTCAAATATACTAATATCCTATACTCCAATAATATCAATATTATTTTAATCTTCCTCGACATCATCTATGTTTTTTCCCGAATAGTTTTTTTTACATTCCATGCTTATATATATAAGAAAGTAACTTCTGAAATGCCATAATCATACAAATATAAGATTCATCATTATAGATTCTCCATGAAACTCGAATCATTATTGAAATTTCCATTTCAATTTCCCTTTATAAAACTAGAATTATCCAAGAAAAAATAATCTTGGCAGTAATTCAAGAACAATTAATTTTTTTTACTTTATATAAATGAATCTCCAAAACTCCAAAGATAAGGTATTACATTTTCATATAAGGAATGAAAATTATTTCACAATCAAACAGAAAATAAGTGTCTCTAAATCACATTTACTTAATATAATGTCACACCTCTCTTAGGAACCCCTATTCTCAACAAAACAATGTTTGCTAACCAACATCCATGAAATTTTTATACATACATTATTATTTCTTACATATTCACACTAATATTTAATGAAACATCAAAATCATTGGAAAAAATAAAACACACATAATGTTGGATCAACAACACTATCATCTATGCATTAAAACTGATGAATGAATGTCATAATTATAATAATCAATAAAATAATTTGTCTTACTACCATGATACTATAAATGGATAAATAAAGGACTTCAATAAGACCCTATATAATATCCTTCATATTTTTGTGAATAAGGATAATAGATCTTATTCTAATAATATCATTCATGTTTTGGGGGAATATCGAAATAAAAAACATACTAGTACAGAAGAAACCCCCTAATTTCTAGTAATTGGAGAGAAGTATCCTTACCCATAGAAGTTTACATTAGTTCACAACAAACTATCATTTTTGATCAATTTTTATAATATGGAATGTCCTAGACATAGATTGATGAGCTATAATGAGTTTATGAGAAAATTTTATTCACACTATATAACGATGGAGTCTATTAAAAGCGTGTCACTTGAGAATTTAACCAGAAGGATCACATATGCTAATTCATTCAGGAATTATTAGTATTTTCCATGATAATTCAAATGATACATGGAACAAAGCCTCCAATTATAGAATAGAAATAGTAATGCCCTTACATCATCCACTCTAATGGGATTATTCCATAATCACAATGGATAGAGGGAATATCAAACCTTCCACCAATATAAGATTTATAATGAAATAAATTGTATAGAATTAGTTAAAAGTGGGTTTCCCAGGAATTTATACTACTTGGATATGGTCCTTGACATATGCCATTAAACTGATGGCACTAAATGTCCATTTTTCATGTTGTCAAATTGCATAGTATATAATCCTTATCACATGGTGTTGTACTAAACGGCAAAATATCCACCCCACATGACCCATAAACTACATGGAGTGGTTTGTCTCATATGAAAAGTTTTACTTACATGAGATTGAGATCCCTAGAATATTCTAAAAATATGGTTTTCCCTATCTATGACCCAATGTCTCGATAAAAATACCCTCATGTTGAATAACCACATATTACTTAATTCATACTATCATGATATATGCAGTGAATACCAAATCACTTATCTCGGGGTCAACCAAAAAAATTTTCTTATTTAAACCACCCCATCTATCCTGGTGTGTGGGATCTTTACCTCATTAATACAAGGTCATCCAATGGCCTTGCATTATGATAGAACTATATTAATTTCTCCTTGTGATGAGACCATATTGACATTATGTTTCCTTCCTTCTATCACCAGGACACTCATATATTTAATTACCCTTTCCACTATGTATAATCCATACATATATATAAATATACTTTTTTTAAATAACTATATGTGGATTGATTACTATTGTCATAGGATATATTGTGAAACCACGACACTCTATCTTGGGGCCAACCACAATTATCATTCCCACCAATTTCATATCATATTTTGGTATGTGATCCCTCATTCATCTATACAATGAATTATCCAATAACCCTTCATTTGGATGAAATATTTTTATTTTATTTTGTGTTTAAACCAAATCTGCATAGGGACCATTTTACCAAGAACTATTTCTATCATTATTCTTGTTATTATATGATATTTTATCACCCCAAGATTTTTTTTATCTATTTTCCATCGATGAATTCCATTTCCTTCCCATTTAGCATCAATATTTTGATACTCAAGTTTACTAATTCTCGTAGGATTTTCCTTCATCAACCCTACACCAGGATTGGAATTCTTATACCATCCCAGAGATATCGATAGTTGGATTACTATTATTTTAGTATATATAATGAAATCTATATAACCATTCATGGTCAAAATTTTAAATTTTAATCCACTAAAACTCCTCCATGATTTTCCTCATGGACACAATACCAATATGCTCTGAAATAGAAACTAGCTTTAAAATATCCTTTTCCTTTGTAAATTTTTTTTTAACATTTGCATTTGAGTCCATATAAATTTTCTACATATATTGGTAATGTGTATATAAAATCATGACAGACACTTCTATCGGGAGATGGTAAATACACTATGTATCTAACCTACCTATAACCAACCAATGGAATTTCCTTTACCTTAAGGATAAGACCCAATAATCTTATATTCATTCAATAAAAATATAGTAGAACTTATAATTAATGTTTGTCCAACATCTATAATTGGTATGATTTTTCAAAGGTATGGTAATAGACACACCATTTCAAATATAGTTTGTGATTCCCCCAGTCTACCCATATGAATTTAATCGTTATATAACTTAAATGAAAAATGTTATCTCCCTAATTTAAAAGGTCTTAAAAATAAATATGGATTTAAAAACCCATTTTGGGTTATCACATTCCTTCTGATTAGACATATCTCTAGGACTTGCTTGACTTTCTGAGAGACTTTCTAATATGTCTTAAATTGATTTTGTATATATCAAAATAATGAAAGATTACTAAATTTAAATTACAATTAGTGGAAAATAGTCGAAATAACAAAATGATTATGAATTAAAATTAATTTTAAATATCGAGATGAGATCAGAAATATACCCCTCATAAAAAAATTCTTCAAAAAAGAGAAAGGCAAAATTTAATGTACATACAGAGGAAATGGACTCCGCTATAGCTATATGCGATACAAGGAGAAAAACCGTAGAAAAATCTAGTCTTAAAAACCTAAAAATGAAGTACGAAAGGAGGAATGGTATGGTGATGTGTTAGCATGGATGACAATCATAGAAGCAAGGTGTGGATTTGTGATATCATAATGGAGAAAGTTAAGGTGGTGGAGGAGACATGGAAGAAAGTCTAGGTGGAATGACGAGGATCGAGATGCAGGGTGGAGGTGCGGCGGGTGGGCAGAGAGGCACAGTAGTGGAGGCACACATCGAAGCAGCCACTAATGGTATGATGGGTTTGAGATTCGAGTGAGCAACAAGACCGTGCGGAAGCCGCATCATAAACGTGCTGGAGCCGAGTAGGAGAATGATTGTCGCAGGGAGGTGGGGTGGTTGCATGAGAGACATCGGGATAGGAGTAGGATCACGAGAGGGAGGAGGATCTCAGGGGCAGTGGGGATGGGAAATTCGCAAGGGCGGGGGGGGGGGGGGGGAGGGATCGTGTGGGGTGCTATTACCACAGATATCAAAAACAACTGTGGGTATAAGCGATATATAGAAATGGTTTTTATTGTCCGTGACTATAGATCTGTTTCTATAAGTCCATATTATAATAGTGATATGTTCATTCAATGTTTTAATAAGAATTATGTTATAATAGGGTGATCACTCAATAGATTATAGATCATGGAATTATGTTAGTGTTGAAACGGGATAAAAAATTTATATAAATTCAAATCGAAATGAAATATTTAATATTTATAGAATGAATTATATATCAAAACATTTCCAAAATAATTTACTTATATTGGTCAATTATTCTTCATCTTCTGGACTAAGATAATGACATCGATTTTGGTGATTAGGTTTGAATATTTTTTAGAGAAATAATAAATCATGAGAAGACCAACATCCCCCAACATATAATTTCTAATTGTAATTAAAGTTTCATTTAATATTTTTCATAATATATTTTCTATATTTCTTATGTACTATCCAATATTTCGGACAACATAGTTATTAAAAATAAAAAAACAATTTGATTAGAGATAAGTGAGTAGTGTAATTGTTTTCATAATATATGATGAAAATGTATTTCAGTGAATACTAGCTATGTTTGTGATATAATATAAACTATAACCTTAAAAATATATATGTTGTCTGAAGAATTAATTTCAGAATTATTATATATTATTTATGATCTTATTCTCAAGGAGAAATATAATGGATTAAAAAAATTTGTTTAGAAAATCTGACCTGAAAACTATAAATTTTTTCAGAAATAATAGATGTGGAGTTGGAGGTGGAGGAGGGGTAAGATTTAGAGTTGGAGAACTATGTGAAGAATTTGGAAGACGAATAATTAGAGGTGGATACCATGGTAGATGGTGATTAGATGAAATGACTTGAAAATAATAAAATTATTGGTCAATGATGTAAAATGAATATCATACCACAATTGATTTTGTGAAAAATTGATTAAAAGTTAACGAAGCACTTTTCACTAACGATACGAGCCATTGTTAAAGTATTTCACGTGACTTATTGAAATAATTTTTTCACCACTTGTTTAAGTGATTTTATAAATGGTAGTAATCCACCTGTAATATCATTCAGTATTGTAAGATACAATTTCTCCACTACTATTATTAAATAAACATCTTTACAATTCCCAATCATCAAATGGGTATATAATAAACATAAAAATTTGAATAAAAATGAGTGCAATCCTCCATGTAAGTCAATTGGTGTGTGAAAAAACTATTCGTGGATCCCCAAATTGAATATATCTTGGTCATCAAGTAGGGCTTCTGTCAAAGTGATTATTATCAGTTTAAATGTCACAATTTAATAACAAATAGTTTTACTCAATAAAAAACGAGAAAAAATGATCATATTGTCTTGAAAATGTGGGAAATTATTATAATTCATATGAGATATGTATGAATCGGTCTCATGTAAAACCAACATATGATGACAACTATATGGATAATGGTGTGTGTCTCTGGTTTAAAATGACATTTAAATAAAAAAATAGTGGTGTAGTCAAAACCAAGGAAAAAATTCTTAATTTTTTCATAATTTATTGAAATGATCCATCAGTAATTTCGGATGTATAGGAATATACTTCACCTCCATCAGATACATGGTGTGACTAGTATGACTCCAAGTGAAACATTTTATTTAAAATTAGAATTAATTTTTCTGAAAAAACAACTAAAATACTCAAAATTATGAAAACATATTCTTATTATTTTGGTTATTTAGTAAAGAGAACAATAAGTCATTTTTAATGTGTCGGAATAATCACCACCTATATCTAAGGCACGATGTGATCGGTATGACTCCAACTATCTATTATTATTTTAAAATTGATTTTTTAAGATAAACAAGTGTCATTCATAAAAAAATGATAATAAAATATTGAATTGTATTATAATTTAATGAAAAATATTCATAATTAATTTTTGATGTGTATGAATAATTTTCATGTCAAACCCACACATGATGTCACAATTATGGATCAAAGTGTGTGTAATCAGTTTAGAATTTCATTTTATTAAACAACACATTGTGCATACTCAAAACAAATGAAAAACAATTTGATTTCTTGAATTTTTTTTGAAAAACATCCATCGTTCATTTTGGAGGTTTAATATTCAATTTTACCTCAATCTAGGTCACGATGTAACCTTTATGACTCCATGAGAATATTTTATTTCAAAATTGACATTAATTTCCTTGAAAAAAGGACATATATACTCAAAATAGTGCAAAAGAATTAACATTCTTTCGATAATTTACAATAATTAACCATATATAATTTTTAAATGTAAGATTAAACCGCACCTCATTTCTAATCATGGTGTGACCAGTATGAATCCAAGTGTCCGTTATCAGTTTATAATTTACATTTTAATACAAAAACATGAAAACCACTAAAAATGAAATAAACTAAATCATTTCATCTTGGTAATTTTGTAAAATGATTCATAATTAATATGTTATATGTATGAATTAGATTCCTGTCAAACCCATACATAATTCCACCTATATGGATCAATGTGCATGTTTCTAGTTTAAAATATCATTTTAATAAAAAATAGATGTGGAGTACTCCAAACCAAGGAACCACATTATAATTGTTCTTATACATTAGTAAAATGATACATCAGTTAGTGGGACATATAGACATCAGTCTTTTCTCAATCTGATGTATGTTGGGACTATTATGACTCAATGAGAGTCTTTTTATTCAAAATTTATAGAAGTTTAAGTGAAAAACCCAACTTTCATAAACAAAACCAAGATAATACATACATATTGATTTGGTACATTTGAACAAAAAATTCAAAAGAAATTTTTTATTTTTGGAATTGGCCACATTTCAATCTGATATGCAATGTGACTGGTATGAATATATGTGTATGTTATTAGTTTAAAATTGACATTTTAAAACAAAAAAAGTGCCACTCTATAAAAACTAAGATTAAATTATTGGATTGTCTTGATAATTTTTTAAAACGACTAATAATTCATTTTTTGTATATGAATTAGTCTCATGTCAAACCTACACAAAATTAAATATATGTGGTTCAAAGTTCATGTTTGCTTTTTCAGAATGACATTTTATTTAAAAACACAAGTGGTGTAATCAAAATAGAGGAAACACTTTTTTATTGTATTTATATAATAGATAATATTTAAATCAGTCATTTAGGATGTGTACGAATAAACATCACCTCAATATGATGCCATATTTGACTAGTAAGAAGCCAAGTTTTTCTTTTTATTCAAAATGTACAATAATTATAGTGAAAAAACAGACAAACACAAAATTGAGAAAACACATTTGGATTATTTTGGTACTTTAGGAAAATGATACACATGTCTTTTTTAGCATGTAAGAATTATCCACACCGCAATATGACCAAATTTGTTACCAGTATTTCTCCATGTTTGTCTTTAAATTTATAAATTGATAATAAGTTTAACAAAAAAAAAATGAAATACTCAAAACTGAGCTAATAAATTTAGATTGTTTTGGTACATTCTTAAAATGACACATAATTAATTTGTAAAATTTATGAATTAGTCCCACCTCTATTTGAATCATGGTGTTATCAGTATGACTCCACATGCACCATTTTATTTAAAATTTACATTAAATTTAGTAAAAAATAGTTGACATAATCTAAAATAGTGTTTTTTATTTTATTTGTGTTAGAAAAATTATTTAATTTAAATTCATCATTTTAAAATCAGTTTGGGATTATTTGTTACTATTTATAGTGAGTTATTTTGTTATTACAACACACTTAACATGTTTTTAGTGCTATATTGTGTTGCAGAATTATACTATAGCTTCCAACTTTATCAGTTTGACTAAATTACCTTATAAAGATATCCTTCATCATCACTTTTAATTTTTCATAGAAGAAACCATTATTTTTTATTTTAGAAGCACATAAAAAGTGTTCTATTGTCAGTGTTTTTAAAGAACTGATAAAAAATGATTTACAACACTATTAAAATCCTTTATAAGGGGTTTCATTATTAGTTCTTAAGAAAAGTGTTGATAAATGGTGTATTTTATAAGCACTGATAATTATTGTTTATCAATAATTTTATTTTCATTGATAAATCTCCCCTTCATTAGTTCTTTTCTAGAGTTGATAAAAGGCTTGGCCTTTTAATAATGATGACGTAGAAAGTTAGGTTATAGAACTTAACAAGGTCTATTCTAACGTGATTAAAGTTATTTTTTTCGTGATGGCCAATTCCAAAAATCCTTAAATTTGATTTCCATAACACGTGCCTTTAAATTACACCGTGTCTTTCTGGGATTTCATCCCTTGATGTGAATGACATTATTTCATCCCAAAACATCATGATAGAATTCCATGATAATTAAACGAAACCCATATTACAGTTGTCACGGAATCTAAAATATGTTTCAATTATAACTAATGTAGTTGAACTCTATATTGACTTAAAATTAATAATAGTGAGATTTTTTTAAATTATAAATTATGTGAAATATATCAAATAAAATTGTATGTTCTAGGCTCATGATAATCCACATGATTGCAATGAATCATGCATTAAATATAATTTTCATTAAATTCATAATCATTTTTATTTAAGATAAATCACACCCAAATCGATTAATTATCTCCTTTAATTAATAATTTCTATACGTTAATAATATTCCATCATAATTTTTTTCAAATAAAATGAATATATTTTAAATTATTTGTGTAGAATTATTAAATGAACATTAGAGGAAACACGGTGAGTACCCATCTGAACAAACCAACATTTATTATACCAATATAATAATTAGTCTTTTGATATATGGAATATATTAATTATCACATACAATAAAGATGTGTAATATAATCATAACAAATTATTGGATTACATGGTTTTTCTATCATGTGTTTTGCTTCAATGCACATATATTAATAATTGTAATCTGAATCATAAATGTTATTCAAATCCCAATATTGAACATATATTAATTAAAAATTTATATATATTAAAACCCATCATATAGTGTGTCCTATAAACATAATGACCACAAGAAAGAATATTTTGATAATGTATGAAATGTATAAAAAAATAATTATAATTTTGCATAATTTTGTAGAAGTACACGTTGTGTACATTGGATCTACATGGTGTGTACACTGGAGCTACATAACATGTATGTTTTCTCACCATCTATGTGAAACACATTCATAGAGTCTCATCATGTAGACATCACATGAACAAATATAGAGTACGCAGGGAGTGCATGTGATACACATCATATGGTCTTCGAGTTATACAATAATTTGTCAGGTTGGCTGTGTATGAAGATGCATAGACCATCTGTGAAAATAGTAATACACATCATGTACATAAGTTTCATGATAGGAACTCTGGATGACCATGCTCAAGAATGGACTAATCAACATCTGGCTTATAATTAAATTCACCATGTGTAATAAATAAACATGACATGAATTAATTATCTATTAATTATGTGTGAATTAAACAGTAGTTCCTGATGTGTACCTATTTGTTTAACGGCATGTACTCTTTTGCTAATCAGCTAGATTTCTCAACAATTTTGGATGAGATATTCAAAAATATTTGATCCTTGAAAGTAATAAATTTGATTATATATTGGAGTAATGAAGAGGAATAAGTATATCTTACAATTTATATTAATGATAAATTGAACGATAACTTAAAACCAATTACTGATTCATAAATCAATCAAGTAGAATTAAAAAAATTAAAAATAATTATGTTACCAACTCTGATACCACCTGATTGATCCAAGAACATTATAAGCATGTTATGGGTCATGCCCAAAATTTATTATTTTCATGATGGATTTTCCATAAAAGATTTACACAATGTTAAATGTTATGATCAACTGAATCCATTCAAAAACAAAAAATGGAAAAATGTTGGAGCCATAGGACATGATCATCACATATTATTAATTATTAATTTAATCAATTAATTAATATCCTTACAAGATTTATTTATTCATTTATTGATCCGATAATATTTATATTATTTATTCTAATTGAACTATCAGAAGCATTGGATGATTACCTTTAGAGATGACCCACACATGTTCTAGAAATCCTTGAATGATTTTGTATGAATCTCTAAGAGCTAGTGTGTCAGATCACAATCCTTGTGTCATTGATATTTTATCTCCTGGAGAAGAACATAAAATTTAATTTTCAAAATGTCTCTATAAATTTGAGTGAATGGTGGAGGATGACCCCTCAATGTTCATAGGATCATTCATGGATAAGGGACCACTTTAGGGATATAAGAGTATTTTCCAGATTTCATTGTGCATAAAAAAATAAAGGAATTGGTTATCTTGAAAAATAATACACTCTGATTTATAAAATGATAGGGTTTGAAATTTATTATTTTATAAGATCCATTTTATATTTATTTTACCCATGTAGAACCCAATATCAATAATAATAACAATAATAATAATAATAATAATAATAATAATAATTCTCTACATGAGATAAACCCATGAATAAAATTATATTCAATTTATTCAAATAATATTAAATTTTAATTATTTATCACTGGACCATTAAACATGTTCATCCTTTCATTACAACATTTATCAGGACTTGGATAAGGACTATTTATTTAATACATGATTTTAAATGCATTATATGCCTATAATTTAGTATATATTATATTTTCTAGATAGAAAATAAATATTTATGAAATATTCTATTGAAATATTATTCTCATGAATAACTAGTGAATGAAAAAATGAGATCAAGAAAAAATGATTAATTATTTGACCACATATGGGAATAAAATTTTATTCAACTTGTTAAATAATAGATAATAATTTATTTATTAATTGAGATTATGAATATACCTAGTCTGTGAACCTATAATCCTCTTTATCAGTTGTATTAGGTGAACAACCTGATGTTTAGGATAGTTTCTAATAAATCTCTACGATACATAAATAGAATGATGTTAATTTTAAAGTTATATAATAACATATATGTGATACTATGCAATATAATCTTTTATCGTGATATCTCTAATCAAATAGGTTGTATTCTAATGTCACCAACCAATATCCATGATTTCATTTTCTTTGAATTTATGGAAATCAAAATTGCATATAGAATACCAAAACGATGTATTTATATAGGATATATCATTTATATCAGCTTTCAAGTGATATAAACATCCATTAGATAACATAAGGTAAAAATACTCAGTCAAATTATTCATCAATGAAATATTACACATGATACACCCAAGATATCCTACTTATCCATGAGCATATTTCATAATGGTTTTAATCTATACATAAATGTTTGTGACTTATAACACACAGTAATTATAAAATTAATGATTAAGGATAAATACACATTTACACCTATAGGAACATCTAATGACACATATAAATGTGTATTTTTAATAGGAGAGTCTTGTTTTCATAATATCCAACACATTAAATTATGAAGGGTGTACACCAAGAAAAGATGTCTCAAATTCATATGAGTCTACACCCATGCTAGCTTACATCAATTTATTCAATCAAATTATTTTAACATTCTGTAAAAACTATAATTATTAATACTTTTGTTGCACTTCTAAGTTTTAATTATTGGGGAGATCTTGTACGATCACTTAGTGTGACAAATACTCTTATGAAATTTCCACATACTATGTTATGAATAAAAAAAATCATGAAATGATTTGAAGTTTATTAATATATAAAACTATGAATACATGTTATCATAATGTAATCAAATGTTGGTTATATAGAACCAACTCCAACACCAACCTTACCACTTTTACAATGTTTATGTTATGTATGATTCAACTGTATGGTTCTTTATTTATTTCATTCCTGTAGTAAACCTAGAAAAGGTAAATATATAATTTTTAATGATGATTTTGATGGGATAATGGTTATATTTTAATAAATTAAATTTTATCTTACTTTTTCATTTTTAATGTATATAAGTATATATTCTTACAAGAAAATCATAAGTATTAAATACTCAGGAACTATTATAAATTGTAAGAATAATGTAATATTACAAACACTATTAGGTTTTTTGAGTCTAGGATATTATAATTGGTATGCAAGTATATTACTTAAAAACAATAGGGATTAGATTTTGACGAAACTTGTAAGATAATACAAGTACTATGAAAACACCATATATTTATAGGGAGAACACTAGAATGCATAATAATATTTTTATATTAGAATTAAATTTTATGAGCTAGTTGAGTTTAATCCATTGTACAAAGATGGATAATAATGATAAGAATATATATTGAATCATCACATGTAATTTTTAAATGGATATTCACACAGAATAAATTAGTGATGTTGGAGTTGAGGTTAATCAATTTTTAGCCATATTATTAAAGTAAACTAGGTTTATGGAAAATAAGATCTCTAGAATAGAGAAACCGTTTGATCTTAAATATTCTATAAACATGTAGTAAAACTTCATGTGATTGAAACCTCCAAAATTATTTGTAAATACTAATCCATTGATAGTTGAAGAGTAGATTAAGTCTAAAGGGAATAAGTTTCTCCCCATGGGATGTAGTGAAATGTAAAGAGTCATCATTTTTGTATAAATTAAAATGGGAGACTTTTACCAATGGTGGTTACATATTCAAATCCACAAAAATGAAGATGGCATCAGTGGCATCGAATGTGGAAATTTCAAGGCAGAATTCAATAAAAAATAAATTCATTATGATTAAGGTATAGAAATTTAAAGGCATTTTAACAATCTCAGATAAAAATAAGAGGAGAATGAAGCAAAATATAAGGATACTATTATGAGGTTCATAAATAATGATACATAAAACATATTGGGATAGGAAATATATATTTATCATTTCTTAGATGGGTTAAAACCAAACAATTGAATGGATTATGTCTCTCCAACCATTTCATAAAATCAGGATATAGTCTCAGGATCCATTAACAGTTAAAAGAAGTATTCCAGGATATATGTATTAATTAGATATGTGGAGAAGAAGAGACCGAATGACCGTCATTGGATGAAAATATAACTAAGTGGAATAAAAGATTATTATGATATCCCACATGTAATAATTTGGGTATAATATGTCATAGGGATTTTAGGATGGAAACAAACGTTTCTCACATGTGTGTAGAGAATAGTAATAAAGCATTTAATGTAAGGGAAAATGATAATATAGTGATGTTAAATTATTTAACTGTATATATAAGGGACAATATGTAATACAATTCCCCTAATTTCATATAAATTTTCCTCATAAAATTTCAAAGGAGAAATAAAATTATTCTGTGATTACCACAATAAAATTAAATCTTCTTAATGACATAGTGGTAGGCACATTGATCATTTATTGAAAGATATAAATAGTTTTAATTGAGTATATATATTCTAATTATTTTATATAATCCATATTTGACAAAAAAATTAGGCACATCCCAATCACACTACTAATGAATTTATAAATTAAATCACCAAGTATGAGTATTATTATAACAAATCTGTGCTAGGAAGCTCTAATTATGATTCATGGGATGACTATATTTATTGAATTGGTATCATACCTATGAATGAATATGTTATAATCCATGGTGTGGATTTTATATCAAATTATAATGAGAAATATTATTTCATAGTTAAGAATATTATGATTTACAAAGGTGAGGTGTAAGATATTACACTGAGTTGGAAAATTTTATCATATAAATTATATCCAGAACCACTCATTGATGAAATCCATAGTGATTTTTTTTTAATTTTTATGATCAAGGTAATGATATGGATGAAGACGTTATTCTATGATTAGTTTAAATACACGTCTTACAAAATATTATTGAAAATTTTATAGAATAATTACCACACAATCCTCCGGATCAAGAAAACAAGTTATCTATTGAACCCATTATTGATTTAAGTTTGATAAGTAATATTCCTTATAGAATATCACTCATGGAGTTGGAGGATTTTATGAAATGAATACATGAGTTTAGTAATAAGGGATTCATATTTACTCATGTTTCTCTATATGGAGACCGTACTTTATTCGTGAAAAAGGATAGTTCCATGAGATTGTGCATCCATAATAGGGATATTAATTCCATTATAATTAAAATATCTATCATTTTCCATTAATGGTTGACTTAATTATCAACTACATATTTATAAATTTTTTTTAATGAATTATCTTCAACATAGTTATCCTAAACTAAGGCTGGATAAGGATTATATACGTAACAAGACATTTTAAAAAATGTATATAAATTATGACTTTACAGTAATGCATTTTGGATTAACTAATGAGAAATATGTATTTATGGATATGATTAATATATTATATAAGGATTATCGTGATAAAATTGTAGTTGAATTCATTATTTATAGACTTTTATAGTATATGATAAATACATTTCATGATAGTTTTATTCAATGAAATATTGAGAGGATTATAAAAAAAGAAATTATATCTTAAGTATATTTAGATTGATTTTTTTCTCATTGATTTTTTTTCTTGACCATATTTTTTCTAGTGATGGGATATATATTTAATATTTAGATACAAAGGAAGTCAAATAACGTAATATATCATCAAAAATAACATAGATTTCATGTTTCATATACATATGAGGTTTCTATCAGTGGGGATTTCATGAGTTTTAAACATTGTCCAACCCATTAACGAGGTTAACATATAAAGGGGTTAAATTATCATTGTGAAGGGAACATTTGTAAATTTGTAATGAGGCAATGAGAGGGATAAATAATGTTCTTTTGTAAAAATTACCATTATTTAATGAATTATTATCAATTTATATTGATGTATCAATTAAAGGACAATGTTTTGTCCTATTGTAGAATAATAGGGTTCTTAATAATGTACCAAAGAAATTGAAACTCCTTGAATTAAACTATCCAACACATTAATATGATTGAGATGATTAAATATTTTCTATTAAAAAAATGGAGGCACTACCTCTATAGAGGAACATGTGAGATATATTATGACCACAATAGGTTTAAGAATATATTCTCTCAAAAAGAGTATGAAATGATTCCAATAAAATCGTTGCAAGTACTCAAGTAATATGACAGATCGATATGATATCTCCCATGGAAGGAAAAAATGTGGATGATGCATTTTGTTAGAGAGAACATTGATTTCTTATTATTATTATTAATATTAATAATACCATATATATAGATCTAGTAATGGTAGACATGGATATTTCTTAGAATGAAGATCCATAATTCCATTTCTAGGAAATTGATATAAAATAATTAGTTGAAATGGTAGATAACTCCTTATATAATGATGAGGACATATAAAGAATTATTAAGGGAGTGAATGATGGGATATTAAGAGACATAATGTATATATATTGAGTGTTGATGTTTGGGGAGAGAATATGTGTTACATCAATAATAGATTAGAAATGGAAAAAACTAGATGAATAACCTAGCTTGAATGTATATATAATCCATAGAAGAAAAAATATATATATATATATTTATGGTAAAATTTCATGTGGGATGTTTTGATGTGGAGAATTTTAAGCTATGTGCTCATAGGATTAGTATGCTTTTTACATCCCACCTTTTAATCCCATATACATTTCGTCACATGGTACAAAATTGGGGATCTTATAAAGTTTATTTTATTGGAAATTAGAAAAATAATACATGAAAATATAAATAAATCTTACAATACACTTGATATGATTATTTATAGGTCCATCCTCGGTGAATATAATATATATCATAACCTGGGGACATACATGAAAGGAAAGGGGTGAGTATAAGGCACCTAAATGGGAATATTTAACAAATATTCATGAGGAACATCAATAATAACATAGGGGAGTATCTTTTTGAAAAGAGTAATAGAAAAATAGTCATATAATATTAGAAATAAAATTAGTAATAACGTGGAAATGTGGCTACAAATTTTATCTTAGAAATTAGTAATAATATTACCATGGAGTTGTAAATGAAATTTACCAAGGTTACTAACCATGGTGTCCATAAAAATGTCATATCTAGATATTATATTCTTTACCAAATTCATTGGGGGGGAATCATATTTTACCCATAACATAAACTTTTTAATGTGATCCACGTATATCTAAATAAAATATTTCATTAATAACATTTCATGATTAAATGAAATGGCTATCAAATCGATATCATTGTGTTTTAAAAGGGCTTAATGATATAATCATTATTTCATTTTCAACCTACAGAATGAGTCTGTGGGATTAATTAATGTTAATAACATAATAAAATAAATAATTTTTACATTTAGGTGAATATATTTTTAAAATAAATAGTCATGGTCATTCACAAGAAAAAGATAAAATATAATTTATTGACGGGAAGAGAGAAGTTTTTATATATGAATATTCCATCATAACAGGTGTAAAATGTGGTATTAGAAAAGGTTAATTTTTTTGGGATGAAGATTTCCCATCTATAAAACATTATTCGAATGTAAGGGTTGGATAAAACGGTAAACAAAGATATCAATTATCATAATTTTAATATACATAAAAATAATTGTGCTTGATTTGAAGAGAACGGATTGAGAATTCCCATACCTAGAATAGAAACACCTAAAACATGAGGATTGGGAACTTGTAGGGGATGAGGAAACCTAGTGAGGACTCTATGGGAGGTATAACTTCAAAATAATCATGTAGGATGTTTTAAGATTAAATTGAAAATGAGAAATGGGTGTAAATTAATATCAATAGTGTAGGGATAGTATATTAATTTCCCAATATGGGCCTTTGAAATCTGGGTTGAGAAAAATGAAAAAACATAGTCATGACCATGATTTTGGGCCATGGTGTTGGAAATTTGTGAAATTTATTTCTTATTTTAAGACAATATAATTGAACATCAAATTTTATTACTTCTTATGTAATAAAAAATTAGAATTTTTACAAAATAAGATTATAAATATTTATGTTTCCATTTAAATGATTAGAAAGTAACTTCTTGGTTTGGAATTTTTTTCAAATATATTAAATGACTTTATATTAACAAAATAACTCATTTTTGATTGTGTATTTTCATTAATTAATTATTACGTAATTATTAAATAATTATGACTTCATTAAACATACCGAAAACCTTAATCTATATTTTCACTATTCAAAAAATAATGTATTTTACAAAATTCTCATCAACTGACCATGGACTAATTTCGAGGCACTAATTTCAAAATTGTTTTCTATTTTATCTGAATAATTTTTAAAATATGATAATTTTACCTTTTAAATATAATTAATATTACTTTTAAAAAAAATTGCATGTTGTAATTTTATAGTATCATTTTTCATAAATAAAAATTTTCTTGGTCATGAAAAAATTATTTTATCATTTATGGTTAAATAATATTTTTTTGACATAAAATTTTATTAATAAATAATTTATTTATATTACATTATGTAATTATAAAAATGACTATCTCTTTTAAAATGTACAATTTGTTTCCCAAATACCAATTTATCAAATTTTTCACATATTGTATTAAGAAAATGAATTCATAAAATGGAATTGATGGAATCAAAATTTTATTTATAAATTGGAATTACAAAATATGTGACTAAGGCCTAGACACATAACCCCTTATTAGACCCCCATATGCCCCAAGTAATAGGTGTGGGATGGTGGTTGTTTTTGTGGGTACGTTAGCTTACATTTACGGAGTGGTAATCATTACTAACTTGAACATATCCAATAAGTGTATAATTCATGATTCATGTGTTGATGTTATAATTAGGTTTGTCCTAGGGAGAAACACAATGATGAATCCTCCCTCCCATGTTTCGACAGATGGGATTAAAATTTTATGAATTTACTTGTTGAGGCCGTTGAATTTTCTTTCTTAATCATTTAGATCTTTTGATTTTTACTTATACACACATAATTGTTTTGATAAAATTATTACAATGATTAATGTTTCCAAATGTCATATTAAACAATATTTTTATTTACAAATGGTAATATTTTACAAATGGTCCTGAAATAGACAAATCCATATGGTAACATTTCCAATTATATTCAGTCCATTAATAATGAGATATGGGTTTTTTTGGTATAATATAATATAACACAAATTTTCATTAACAAATTATAAATAAAAAAAGTCTTGCTCATTACATTCATCCACCCATAAGACATATTATACTTAAAAATTCACCTTATTCACTCAACTAAGTAATTTTTCGGGTGCATATGTCTCATTATCTCCTCAGGTTCCCACATTAATTTTTCGTATTTTGGGTTCCTCCACAACACTTTGATGAGGTGGGTAGTCATTTGGAATCAAACCATATATCATGGGTTGAAGATCTCTACCAGATGCTCCCAATTAGAAAAGCCATGTTCAAGTTGTTTCACATCTAGATTCTATACATGTGAAGGGTCATTTATGAACTTCCTCACGAGAGGTACATAGAATATATCATGAAAATGAGCCAAATTTGGTGTTTGTGCTATCCAATAGGCCACTAGTTATTTGAAATCATGGATTTCATAGGTTACAATGTACATGGTGATAAGATTCCATTTCTCTGCAAACCAAATGAATCTCTTCCATGGTGATATACAAAGGATAATTTACACAAATATCAAACGCCATGTCCCATATATGGTTTTCTGCATAGATCCTCTTCCAAATATATTGATTCTTTATGTTTTGTTGGATATAATGAACCATTCTTGTCATCTCTTGACCAATATTACACCCAATAATCTTTCCAACACCATATTTATCAAATAATGTGGGAGTCCATCATCTCTTACCATATATCTCTTCATACGGTTACATTTTATTATAGTAATGGACCATGTTGTTGTATGAGAACTCAACAAATGGGACATGTTGATCCCATCCACCATGAAATTCCTTTTATTATGTTCTCATCATTTCTTCAATATGTTTTAATAGTACCTTCAGATTGGCCATCATTTTTCAAGGGATAAGAAAAAATGAAATTAAATTTGGTACTCATGTCATGTTGAAGACTTCTACCGATTTTTTGTGTGAACCATGGATCACAACCAAAAATGATAAAAAGTGAAACTATATTATACCTAGACACTTACTTTTTGTATATATTTGATAGTTCGTAAAGAGAGAACTCTTGATGTATTGTAATGAAATATGAATTCATGGTGAGTTTATCCACTATAACCCAAATCACATTATTTCATTTGGATGTTCATGGGGGACCAATGACATTGTCTATAGTTATATTTTCCTTCATCCATGTTGCAATATATAGTAGTTTTAATAACAATTTATGAAGTTATCAATCTATCTTCAATTGTCAACACACCAATTAATGTATAGTTTCATCAAAAATATCCCACTTCATGTTATCACACAAATAATTATCACAAATGTTTCTATATACATTTTTTCTTCAAAGAAGTATATAGAAAGTATAACTATGAACATTATCAATCAACTCATTATTTTTTTCTAGAATAGATAGTAAATATATCATTGTATAATGTATTGTTACAACTTCTTGATCAATATTGAACTTAGGTAACTTCCCATTATTCACATCCTCTATCTTATCTTGTGACACAATATATTCTATTTGAGTTTTCTTGATCATATCTAGTAATCATGTAAGATAAATCAATTTGGATAGGGTTGATAATGTCATTTACCTTACGATTCCCATGTCTATATTTTCTAGTTATACGATCAAAGGATCTCTTTTAAAAAAAAAAATTCTATAACTATTGTGTCTATAGTACCTAATTCATCATCAAATTTGTTTTCTATTGCGAGGTGATAATTAATTAAACTATCATAGTTTTTACGAAGTTTTAACAATATCATTTTTCTCAAGTTTAATTCCATTAGTAGTAAAATATAATTCCAAATTTGGTGTTATGTGTATATATAAAATTAATCCCCATAAAGATAGTACCACCATATTTTCAGGGAAACAATATCTGAAACTAACTCCACGTCATACGTATGGAAAATCATCTCATGTGGATTTAACTATTGAGGTACATAAGAAATCACCTTGTAATTTTTCTTGAGATCACACCCAAAACAATTCAATAATTCCAAAATAAAAATAAATAATATTTTCCAATAGAGAGTAGAATTAACATTGGTGTAGTTACCAATATATTCATGAAATCATGGAAGCATTCTTTTTTATCTTGTTTCTAGATGAATGTAACCCCTTTTGATTTAACTTGGTTAGCTGATTAGAAATCCATGTAATAATTTTCACTATCCTCCTATAATATTTCACTATAACAAGGAAACTATGAATCTAGGTTACTATTGTAAAATGAGGACACTCCTCTGCAACCATTGTTTCAGAAAGGTAAACTAAGATTCCTTCATTGGTTACACTATTCCAAAATAGAGAATCATTTTTCAAAAAAAAAATTATACATTTTCTTAACATTCAAAATAGACTCACATTCATCATAATTTTCAAAATAACCCTTATATTATCCTCATTACCCTCATGAAATTAAAATAAATTACAATATCCTCAATTAAAACGTCCACACATTTATCAAAGCAGTCTTTAAGACTCTATTCATAATATCTATAACATCAGAATGAGTATTATTCAAGACTATGGGAATTAGAAAATAATAATTACCATATCATTATTGACCAGAGGACGTTGAAATTTTTTATTTATTAACGATCATATGATGATAAACAGATGTAAGAACAAATATGGAGAATAATTGAGCCCCAAATATCTGGTCAAATAAATCAGAAATTATTGGGAGGGGTCCATGTTATTCAATATAACCCCAATAAGTTCTTTATAATTAGTGCATAGTCACATTGATCCATCCTTCTTCTTCAAAAAGTGAACATGTTATCCCCATGAAGAGACTCTAATTCTCACGCTAATGTCACAATTCCTTTAAATTTTATTAGTCATATTATAAAAACCTACCTTTTAATGGAAGATGGGGGAAACCATACATACATCATTACGTAAAAAATTACTTGACTTGAAGATCATATAAAAAAACTTCTAGACAAAAAAAAGAAACTACCCTCCTCAGCCATTGAATCGTGATAATGCTCTCCACTAATGCATGAATGTACAACTAAAATGTGTCATGTGTCAAAGAAATGGCCCGATCTGATGGTTGTCACTATACAATCTAAAAAATCCAAATCCTTATGGTATATATAGTTGATCCACCTTCTCTAAAACCTCATTTGGGAATGTTCATTGTGGTCATGTCTAGCATAGTCTCCTTATCATGAGGCCCTAAAGCATTCCAAAAATCGATAGATCATCTTTGCAAAAGGACACATAATACTGGAATCAAAAACCAAGAAGCCCTACCGCATCTGCAAGGCACCTTCACCACCACAACCACAAGTAGATAAATAAGAAGATGAGCTAAAGAGCATGTATCCATGTCATCGTCACCCACGACTAGAATATCAAACATAAAATATATGTAGCATCACTGTTGTGGGGGCCTGAGCCAATATACACTAGCAGCACAACCATGGGAATGATGAAGATCAGGTCCAGGTTACAGAAAAACCCTCCACAGGTTCCTAAAATGCCAGACCATAGGATACGAAGGGCCGATGATGAGGGATGCTCCGACAACAAAGACAACGTATGAAAATCTTCACTCTTCCAAACAAATCACACATACATCAAAGAGTACGACACGAAAATAATCCATCAACAAAAAAACTAGATCGTCTCCCCTTCATGCTTCTCCGAATCCAACACGGATCCACCACAGCAAGACGGGCCGCACTTGATCTGACACTGGTCATCACGGAAAATTACAAAAAGAAGAAGCCAATGATGGAGACTACAATAGCTTCATCACCAGAACAACACTGAAACCCAAAATCTAGAACAATCATATATGCCAGATCCAATGATGAGTCATGAATAGAAGAACTGACGTCGAACTGGATACATGCCAAATCTGTCACAAATCTAAGGTTGAGACACCCACTGTCATAATTTGCGATGATATCGACACCCTGACTATCATCAATATGATGACATGGCGACCATGACCAATCATACCAATAAATAAGATTAAGAGTGGTTATTCATAAAATTGTTTTTGTCGTGATATATCTCTTTTAAACATATCGACAGGATGTCCGTCAAAGACTACTGAGATTTACTTACTTTTATAGTAGATCTTACCATTATACATACAGTGCCGGTCCATTTCTATTATATTTCTGAATTCCACCAATGAAATGATAGATATATTTGTAAGTATATCATGCATGCCAATGTAAATAAATCCATTTTTACCTTTATTTCATGTAATTATCGATAGTTCATTATTTAATATGACCAAAATTACAATGTTATATATTATTTTCTAATTTAGATATATAGATTAATTTATATTCCTTTCAATACACTAGATCAAATTCATAATTTTTCTCTGATTTTAAATTAAATAATTTTAGTTTTTTAACATTGAATTATATACTATTTGATTCAATGTAACTTCGAATTCCAAGTCACGTAACTAATGGATTATAATCACAATGATATTTTTTAACTGGAGATATTTTTTTCCACAAAAAGGACTTGTTGAATATTATCCAAAATGGATGGCTCCACACTTGAATACAAATTTGGATTCAGAATAGCATGGTTTTATAAATGGTTGTTCTATTCATGGTGAGGTTGGAGTAGAGCAATTAATGGTAAGTGACATCAATAACAAGGTATTCGGGAGCAATCTGGTGATACAATTAGACACGAGCAAGTCCTAAGATAGGATTGAATGGGGTTTTATCTTTAGGTCATGTCCTGTATGTGGTTCTCAATCTTGACCACAGATCATTTGTTTCAGTGTTTCTGCTATGTAAGTATCTCAACATCATTTATGGGAATGAAAATTGGATTATTCAAGATTGTAGAGGTCTCAAAAAAGGGTATCCCCATTCCCTTTCCATATTCATGCTTTATAAAAAATTCCCTGAGCTACTCCATTAACTAGGGCCTACAAGCAAACAAAATCCTCCCATACATGAACCAATACGCTTCAAGGGGCCCCTCCCACTTGATTTTTGTGGATGATACGATTTTGTTTATTATTTGAAGCATGAGATCAGTGTTTGGGATGAATGAGGTTCCTTATTATTAATATAAATGAAGCAGGAAGTAGGTCAACATCGTAAACATTTGATATTTTACTGCTAAGAGTACCTCACGCATGAGGTAAAATGACCTAGACGTCAAACTGAGTATGAGAAGAGGGGCCTTCCCTATAGATTATCTCGTATAACTGGTTAGTCCTTATTCTATTCATGAGAATCACATTGATAATGTAGTTAGATTGAAAAAGGGGTGCATCATCAATTTGAAGAACACATTTTTATCTTTCGGTTGTCGTATAACTCTCGGGAACAATGTTCTGGTGTCTATTCTAATGCATATTCTCTCGACTCAGATGTTCCCCAAAGGATTCATCGTTAACATGGAGAGGATTTTGATGTTGTTTATATGGGATGGGTTGATAGAAGGATAGAATATCTAGGCTTCGGGGGAGCGTCATGCTTGGTATTTATCAGAAGGGGCATCAACCTGAGATGTGTCGCCACGTCCAAGAAATGGTTATATGAAAAACATTCATGGGAGGCCATGAATGGGAGAACTCTTTTGGGAAAGACCATGTAGGACATATACAACTAGGAAGTGAGCATTCAGTGGTCATGAACTTTGATTATATGGAAGACAATTCAGATGTACATTGTGTCATTGAATCCAATCTTGCGATGGCTGGTGGAGAGAGGAGATATTTACTTGTAGTAGCCTGAATCAGAGGCTAGAAGGTTGTTGTTTCAATGTTGTCCGACCATATTCATTTCCATTATAGAGGCTTGAAACCACCACCATTTTATCAAGGTTGTCCTCAAAGATAACAGAAAATATTTTTTCCAAAAAATCTTACTGAGTGAATATATAGATATGCTCATCATTACAGGTTTCGCATTTGGAGAGTTCTCAATCAAAGCATTTTCTCTATGGATTATGACCACAATTAATGGCTATCCGTTGGGGGAGATGCTGTGGTGAAAAGAGGTTCCCTCAAAAATTAATTTCCTAATGTGGAGTCTGAGGCTAAATGCTTTTCCCAAGAATGATAAGATTAAATGCATGGGTGTGAGTTTGGAATCATGGTGTTATTGTTGGATATTTGAAAAACAAGAAATAGTGGGTCGCCTCTTTATCAATAGTGATTGGGAGAGATGGGTTTGGATGGAGATCGAGGTCTTTTTAGGTCCAGATAACCATGGAGGCATGCATGACGGATTTTTCATCTCATGGCATTAGGGGTAATATGATCAAGGTTTAAAGACGATTTTCCATGCTCTCGTTCTCTTAGTAGGATGATATGTCATTGGGAAGGGCTAGAATGATACTCGCCACAATAATTCTAAAGGAACTGAAAAAGCATCGCCTTCAACATGAGAAATATTTTACTGGACTTGGTCAAATTGTGCATCGACTGCAAGGCTGCTACATCTGTCATGCCTTTTCTACCAAATCAAGTTCCTTACAATCAGGTCTCCAGGTTGGGGCATGAACATTGGGTCCATTGGTGGAATCCAGTAGGCATGCTCAAATTGAACTCAGACAGGTCGCGGCTCAGCGGGGTGATGTGTGGTGCTGGAGTAATTTAGGATAGTGAGGGGTCTGTATTTGATGCTTTCTCTTCCTATTATGGAAGTAGTGATGTTTTACAAGAAGGGTCTTGGGATATAGCAAAAGGTCTGTAGCTATGCGAGCAAAGGCACCTCATCCTGATGGTGGTGGAGACTGACTCTTTCACTCTCTACTGTGCACTCTTAGGAGTAGTTAATTATCCCTGGAACATTGATTATATTATTCGGAAGTGTAAACTTTTCAGGGGTACCCACAATGAGATCACTCACACATGGCAGTTGAGGAACATGGTAGCAGGCTTCTTGTCATCCAAAACCCTTTCAAACCAAAGAATTTCTTACAGCCTTATCATGGGTTCATTTCCCATTGAGGTAGTCAATTTTTGGGTTAATGATGCATTGGACATTCATATATTCTATGCCCCATGATGTATCACTTACAGTTCATGTTTGACATAATCAATAAAAATGATAATGTTCACTCAATATACTAGTATTTATATATTTATATTTATCTTGTTAATGTAATCTACTGATTAATTACCCCTTTCATATGATGAATGCATTGAATATTGTGAGTGGCATATGGGGCCTACCACATCCCCATGAATAATTGTTATGTCAAACGTGAAAAACTATTATTCTAATTTTTTTAATCATTACCTATTTATATATGATTTTATGACATATGTAATTATTGTTGAGATTCTGAAGTCTGAAATTATGTGATATATCGTTATTCTACTAGTTATTTCTATCAATAGGATTATTTCTATTTTTTAAATCATGGTTATATTCTTATTTTAGGATATAATTTATATATTATATTTGAATAATTTTCATCAATACCATATTATTAATTCTTTATTTATCTCAATATAGCATATATTTTATTTATTTCTCTTACATAGAATCTAATCTCGCATTTTATTCTGTATTCCTTTCCCTAGGACACCAAAATGGGATATAAGAGTCATTAGGTAGATATTCGTTGAAATATTAACATTCTCACTATTTTTTTTGTATTACATGTTTTTAATAGAAATATTAGAATCAAGTGTCTATCCTATCTCAAATGAATTCTAAACTATTAAATCCATCATGATTTTATCCCATGTATCTTGTTCTAATGTTGAAATATAATCAACCACTTCAATTTACTAGAGTTAGGTCTTTACAGTAGATATCATGTAAGGTTTCATTTGTTCTTTGGGAACTAGATATATGAGAACATATATTAGAAAACAAAATCATATGATTCAATTTATGGATCAGACTATTTATAGGGTAATAACATATATATTAGATAACATAGATATTATATTTTTTCCCATGATTAAAAATTCATTTCATCATATTGGAAGGTGGGTGTAGTTGTTGAATAAATTGTCCAATGTGTAACTAAATTGAATGTGTTATATTATGTAATGATTTAATCAGCATCATTTAAATATGAGTGGGTCTATGAATAAAACCCCAACTAGACACTCATAGGGTATATTCTTCAGTTAATTCAAATTTTCATTATGAACTATTTTAATGATTTAGAGAATATACATTATGGAGACCTGTGATATTCCATAGTGACATGGGATAAACCTAATCTGTCATTGGTTTATAAGTCTATGGTTTATCATATGTTTAGTTTAAT
This sequence comes from Viscum album, assembly GCA_963277665.1. Classification (NCBI taxonomy): domain Eukaryota; kingdom Viridiplantae; phylum Streptophyta; class Magnoliopsida; order Santalales; family Viscaceae; genus Viscum; species Viscum album. The sequence goes on along the minus strand of OY728164.1, from coordinate 559,555,657 downwards.
ATTTACCCAATATTGGTTTTTTTACTGGGAGATTAAGATGATAATTGATATTTTGGTAAACATTTAAGATAATAACATCCTTTGGTTTTCTATATATGTAGTGAAACGGTTATTTGAGTTAGAATGATTTTATATTTAGAAGAAATATGATTTATGTAATTGATAAACATTAGTTTTAATATTATATTTTAGTTTAATATGGTTAATTGAGATAAAAGGTTTATCACATTTTTGGAACATATGTTATATCATATAGATAAATATAATATTAAAAGGTTATATAGTTACTAAGTTATTAATGTTATTTTTGATGATGTATACTATTTTCGGGAAATTATATGATTATGCAAAAATAGAATTTCAGGAATAATTATCTTGTAAATTTATTAATTAAAAACACATTTTATTGAGGTTCTATACATATTCATGGTAAATATTGATAAAGAATAGCATATTATGGTGAATATATGATTAAAGAATACACATTATTGGAATGTGAATTTATGAGTGATTAATGCAACATTGATTTCAATGTTAGTAGATATTTAATGAATATGTGGATTAATATTTGAACATTATTTGTTTACATATTGAAGTGGAGTATTAATTAATGATTTTTATGGTTTGTTATTTATTGTATTATTTCTCAAGATATTTTATTTATATCACTGAGTTTATGGAGGTTATGTATATTATTTCAACATACAAAAAATTATTATTGGTATTATCCTTTCTTATGATAGGTATTTTTGTTATATATAGAGATTGGAGTAACATAATTTTATCCATTATTAATTTTTTCAATTTTCTGTGTGTCAATTTTTGTGCTTCAAATGTAAATAATTCATCTTTAATTTTCATTTAATAGATCATGATAAAATATGAAAGTGGAAATTGATGAAATCATAACTAAAGAATAAAATTATGATTATGAAATAGAATTAAATCATGTATACATGTATTCTAATGTGATTTATATTAATTGTAAATAAATAGATTAGCATAAGGAAAAGGATATTGAAGTAAATAAATTAATCCTATTGCCATCATTTTTAATGAATTTATGATCATATTTATCTATAACTGATTTATGATTTAGTGATCAATAAATTTCAATTTATACTATTCAATATCAATCATTATTGTTCTAGAGATGTTATTTTTCTTCTACATGTCTTTATATTTATTATTATTTTTTAACATTATTTTGTTTTATTTTTTGTAACCATTAGGTTTCTCACTTTCCCATTTCAATTGATTTAGCGAGCCCTACCCTATTAGCATGTAGTTGTTGCCTTACATTATTACGTTATCATAGATACAAGATTAAAAACCCAAAATAACAAATAGTTTATAAATATTGGAGAACCATATTAAAAATATGATACCCATTTTATATTTGGAATATAAAATAATTCATAATACATAACAAAGGCTAATAATCCACATCCTTGTAACTCATTCCAAGAATTCTTCTTCATATCCTGGTGAATGAAAACAACAAAAGTGAGATGTCAAATTCTTAGTATGGGTAGAGTATAATAGATTTATTAATGAATCAATAAATATAATCAATATAGAATGGTACATATCTGAATGCACATTCAATCTGAATAAATCAATAATGAAAAATCAATATGGAAATGTAAGTAACTGAGAATACATTCCATTTAAAATATAATTGAGATTGAAATTTATCCATAGGTTTTTTCATAGTTAAAGTCTTCTAGATAACAATAAATAAATAATGAATTTTGGGAATACTTAATTGATGCAAATAATTTATTTGTAACTTGATCCACTGTCGTCAATATCTTTCATAAGATGGTTTAATCTACATGTAAAAACCCATTTTATGCTAGCCTAATTTATTCATCACATGGGAATACTAATTCATCTATGGGATATGTATAACTAGTCCCCGCCCATTTATACTATTCCATATTATTCCTCGAATATCAAATAATCTATTTAATTAATATAAAATATTCCTTCTCATCAAATATCCATATTTATCAAAGGATATACATTTTTCAATATTTCCAAAATTAATAAAATAATTTTCAACATAAATAAAATATTAAAAAATGGAATATGGTATGGAATATAATAATATACATAATTCAATTATATGAATATTTAATATAAATTTAATTTCGAATGAATATTTATTTCAATAAGGTTTTTGATTTCATATAACGATAAGAATCACAAAAAAGTGATATTGTCCATTAACTTTTATAACATGGTAATTTTCATGACCGATCTCAATTGATGAAATAATTTAAAGTGAAAACTAAAATAATAATAGGAATGAATAAATAATGATATTACAAATCAAAGTTACAATATATACAAAATATATAAGTGAATTGTTGAATAATAAAAAATAAGACTAAATGGAAGGTAAATTGAGACAAATTCCCTTCATATATAACTAACTGTTGAATCATGAGATTTATAAAATAACAGAATCAAGTAAAACATTAATTATAATTATTTTAATGAAATTAATGATATAAAATCTCAAATGGTATAATGTAAATTAAAAAAAAATTAATCAAGTGGTTAATATATAATAAATCTCATAGAAATAACTGTGAGACTTGAAATCGATTACCATTAGTGCTCCCTTTTTATAAGACCTTTAAACTAGTGAATAATAGTTTTAATAATGTTATTAACTTATTAAACATCCATATTAATATTTATAATAACATATGATATCTTTTTATAACATATTATCACCCCCTTTTTTAATAATCATTCGTTATTTTCATTATTTCGCGTGTTAATTGCCTTGTTTGTCGAGTATGTATTGACATGATATTATTTGTTTCTCTTACAAGGAATCTGATTTAATTACTTAAAAAGGGTAAAAATTTATTCAAATATAATATATTCTTAGTGTATATATAGTTAAATGAATTCATAAATTTTATTGATAGGAAAGGGAATACAATATTCATGGTGATGGCAGACCATTGGTATGCATGAATATTGATTCCATTTTGTTGTCTTATTGAAAGAATCACAGTTAAATGATAATTATTTATATTATAATTTTTTTTAATATTTAAGATATATGTATCACATATTTTTATCAATACATTCCTTAGTAAATTCTATATAAAGAGTGAATGAATCACATTTCTTGGAAGAGACAGTAGTCCACACAAATGAAAATGATGATATCAGATACCAAAAAATTAGGAATCAGTGAATATGTATTATATAAAAATTTGGGAAGTAAAAAAAATTATAAATATAATATATATCATAGGAAATATATAATTACATCATTATTCACAACCATTAAAGATGATAATGGAAGAAAGAACAACCTTAGTATACAAGGTGGTAGTGTATCGTTCAAAGAAATGATGACTGTGAATCTCATTTGAAGGAAGTGTGTTAGGGTTTAGGTTGTAACATTAACATAAAAATAAATGAAAATATTTATTATAATGATTATAATATATAGTAAATATAGAATACTAATTTATGGGGTGGATAAATAATTAAAACAAAAGTGCTCGTTGAAGAACGTTATATATTATTCATGTAACTCCTTTTGGTTTGCACTAATGGACTTCCTTGAATAAAATTATTCTAAATGTGATGATTCTATGATGTTTTGATGTTATTTTTTATGTTAATTTGGTATATTTTGGTCAATACTATTTTATTGAGAGTTTTGAATAAGTTTGCGGGTTGAGTGGCCATTTATTGTGTAGGAAGAGTGATATTCTTGTAAATAACAAAAGGTAAACACTATTGGAAAGTATCCCTAACATAATGTTACTAAAATAGTGAAAACTATTTTTTAAAATAAGTCATATAGTGTAAAATTTTAAATCCAATGGTGTTTTTAATTTTCTAGTTTATTTCCCACCTTAATATTAAATTTTAACCTCTTAGTGAAGTCATTTTCATTTTAATCACACCAATTAATTTTAATTTATATCTATGTTATTTTTAAAAAAAACTATTTTGAACATAAAATAAATTAAAATTTATTCATATTCAAAATATTTAATACATTTTTCCAAATTCATAAAACATATGTGGAAGAAATTAAAATAAAACTAACCCCCACACACAATGAAAAAGTGGGTATTTAATGTGACAATGGTCAAAATTTTCAATGATTTTATATACCATTCAATTTTAAAATTATTTAAATGTCATAAAGTATAATAATAGAAATATAACTAATATAAATTTTCTTTTAAAATTATAAATATATAATATAACCTTATAAATTATTTTTAAAAAGTGTCAGTTTTTAATTAAAATTTAGTATTTTCATTATTCATTAAAAAATAAAACTTCTATGAAAAATTCCAAACTTTCACCATATTTATATTTTTACATTATTATTTCAAAAAGGAATTTTATTCTTTCAAATAAAATTTATGAAATATCAAAATATTGTTTTAATAAAAATTTTCTTTAAAAGGAATGAAAACTACCTTTTAGAAAAAAAAAACATAGCATTTTCTGATAAAATTTTGGATTTGTTCTTTTATTGTACCTATAAAATTTATCAAATGAATTGGAAAACATTTTATTGTTTATATAAAATAAAAATTTCAATAATAACATTTCAATAATTTGGATCAATTTAAATTATTAATATAAATAATCATGGTGGGTAAAAAAAATTTATTCCATGAAAACAGATCCTCTATATTAATTTTTTTTCATTTATAATTAATTGGTAACTATTGAATTAAACCTTATATTTTAATAACTTAGTAAATCCTATTTATAAGATTCATTTAAATACCTAAGTGAAAATTTTCATTTTAAATGTATATATTAATATTAATGTATAAAACTCTATCATCTGTGTAGCTTAAGACATTAAAGAATGTAATTATTGCATCTAACACAAGATAAACACAACCTTTAGTGTAATTAAGTCTAAAAAATATTTATATTTTTTAATTTATAAATTATATTGTAAATTATTAAGATATTATGTTCCCTTATAGGCTTGGTGTTGTGATTCATATATTCTTTTGAATAAAATGTTGTTATTTATGAATTATGGGATGTTTCATTATTCCTACCTTAGATAAATTAAATCCTCTCACATTCAACATGATAATTGTATTCAAGGTTTAAAATTAGGATATAACAATGTTGAAAATTCCACATCTTGAATGAGTTAATAAATAATCCTCGTAATAAGAGAGAAATGATAGTATTTAAGTCATCTATAATAATCACAGAACTAGGTTTCCAAATAGGATAAAATGTGATGGAAATGAAAACATAGACATGGAAGAGAAATATACGACAGATATACTGATGGATATTGATTAATAAAAAATTTCATAACAAACTGGGTGATCCAGATAATGTTATTTCCAATAAAACCATAAACCAAATACATGCAGATAACGTCATTCATATCAATAAAAATGAGGATACTAATATAACATTTTTTTCAAGACCCTTTTCCTATAGTTGAGTAATTATTTCATATAATTGTTATATAAATAAATATACATACATGAAATGTTTCTATTTTATAAACACAATATCAACTATTGTTTTTACCATTAACTATTTCTACTTCATTTCTTAGAACCAGTTTCGTAACATAGTGATGTAATAAATTAATCAATAAAACAGAGTCTAAATATCATCTTAAACAGTTTCATGAATGGTTAAACTGGTGTCCTTCCATAGTATCAAGATCCAAAACAATATATGGTAAAAAAATAAAAAATTAACTAATAATTAATCTAAACAAAATTAATTAGATAAAAACCCCCACATACCAAACTTGTGTATATATTAATCATGTATTCTTTTAAAATATTGTAATAACATGAATGACCAAAAATACAGATTTAAAACATGTTTGGTTTTTTATTAATTATTGAAAACATAGATTATTGGGTATATTTTGTAAGTCCAAATTTTATTTTAACTCCATCAATGATTCCATAAATAATTTTTTCAAAAAGTCGTTAATGTGTTCCATGGTTGTCAATATTATCTAATTTACATTATCCATTTAAATCATCAATTTATCCAACCATCATTATCTCAATAATTAGGAATATATAAAGGGTTATATTTCCCAAAATGTTTTGTTTTTAAAAATATTTTACTTACTATTGATAACTTTTTGGGGGACCATTCAACTCATGTTCTAAAATCCTTAATAAAATAGTCTTTTAGTATAATCCATATATTTTTATAAATTTTATAACTACTACACTAATTAAAAAAGAATCAAATCACATGACTCATGAATCTAAACATAATAATATGAACCATTCCACTTCATCTATAGTAGATATAGAATCTTGAACATGTTTCATTAGCCACTATCAGGGTATATTCCATTTATTATTTGGATATTTATTTCCTTAGAGTCTTATATTCTAACATTCAAACATCACACATTTAAAACCATGGTTCTAATTTATTAAATAATAATAATGGTGGAAATTCACTCTACACTATTAGGAAAATCTCATTACTTTCATGCAAGTACTAAGGTGTTTCATTCCACAATTATCACATGTAGGAAAATAATTCGTTGTATAATTTCCTTTTTTGATTTTTCCCATCTATCCTTTTTTTGACAAACATAGCTCTGAATATATATTACTTTCAAAATTGTTACACATCATGATAAAACATGATATTATTTTCTCATATGATTAGAATTCATGGGAGTCCATTACAGTTAAAATATCTCCTTAATAACCTAAAAGGTATTATCCTTCCTACAATTTGTATCACATGCATGTTTGAGCTTTAAATTCCCTCATCTAGGTTCCATTTTATAATTGACAACATACCCATGATTATATCCTATATTTATGAAACATAATGTATAATGAAAAAATTCTGAAAAACATAACATAATTTTAAAATTTAATGTGTAACTAATCTCAAAAACATAAGCATGTTTTATTTTTCCAGCTCATATATAATTATCCTCAAAATCTATATTATTATTATGTTCTATAATCTATGTTTTACTAAATCTATTTTCAAAGGTTTTTACAAAACATAATTTAATACAAACTATAGTGACCATGCCCCCAATATCCTCGATATGGGGACTTACATTATTAATTTTTCATATATAATAGTTTTAAATCCAAAATGATCCCCCAATTGTGAATTTATGAAAAATAATATTTATGTGTAGGATACGCATTTTATATTGGTAATAGAAAATAATAAATAATACATAATAATCTCTATTAAACTCTATCTATTAAACTCATTACAAGAATCCATCTTCATATCCATGGGAAAGTAAAAAAAAATGTGACCTGAAATAAAAAATAAAAGATAAATAAAACATAATCTACAATTAATAAATAATAATTATAAATACAGAAAGGGAAATAACTAGTAAAACATTCAATTTAATAATCTTGATAAGGAAAAATCATTACGAGAATGTAAATAACTATGAACAATTTTAATTTAATAAAAAAATGATAATGAAATGCATCCATAAATTTTTTCATATTGAAAATAATCTATATATTAATAATAGAATTCTAAATATAAGAAACTATTAATTATTGGCCTTCATGTATCTCGAAAAATAACTAATACCATCTACGTCATTCACAAGATGGTTTAATATATATTTAAAAACACATTTACTATTAGCTTTAATGATTTACCCCATGATAATATTAATACATCAAGGGGATATATATATTCGGGCCCAACTCATGAATTCTAGAACATATAATTAATCATACATTAAATAATCAATTAAATGAATAAAAAAATTTCATTATCAACAAATATCTATATTGAATAAAAGATATATATTTATCAATATTTCTAAAAATAATCAAATAACATTTAAATTAAATACGATATATAAAAAAAATAAGGGTAAGATCATATTCTTAGTATGAGTAATACAATGAAGAATGTTTTGAATAAATTATGCATAATCAATGAGTTATAATCAACATTGAAGGGATGAAATATAATAACACATAAAATTTAATATATAACATTAATATTAATATTAGTTAAGGAATAATAAATATGGATATATAAATTTAGGAACAATCATTCCATTTAATTAATTATTTTTTCAAAAAATGTATCCACAGATAATATCACGGGAATAGATTAATGTAAAATAAAATTTAGAATCACAATTAAAGGAAATTATTAATAGTGTAAATTAGGATAATAAACATCATGTTATCTAAACAATTATGAAATTCAACAATAACTATTAATACTATGGGAAAACCCCCATTTAATGCAATCTTACTAATTCACCACATGTGAATATCAATTCATAATGGGGATATGTAATTTTTGTCCCCACCAATCACTACATGTTTAACACAGTCTATATATTTCAAATGATAAATTTAATTCTTGTAATATATTGAATTTCAATAAAATTTGCCTTTGAATAATGAATAAGAAATATCAATATTTCTCTGGTGAATCATATAACATTCAATGAAAATAATCAATTTTTCAAAATGATATATGTATTGTGTAATAAGTATATCCATGATAAATTATATAGATATTTTTGTTATATTTAATTTATAAAGATCATAATAATGTAAAAATTAGAAGAGATATCAATCTATAATCATATGAAATCAAAAGATAATAATAAGGGTATGTGATCATGAACATAACTTCGGAAGTCTATACTCATTACCTAATAGACCATAAGCACGATTATGGGAATAAAACATTATCATTTTAGAAAAAACAACATATTATATTAATAAATCATCATAAATAAATAATTAACTGTAAGATAATTTCATAAAACCATGGAAACATCATAAATATAGAAATCATTATTTTCTTTGTCTATGTTAACTTTCGTGAACATCAATATAATAGATCATTATTTATAACCAATTACCCACTTTGGATCATGATACAGTAGTTTCCCATAGTGTTTAATGATGCACCTACATCAAATAACATATAATCCCATAAACATGTTTCCCAATTTAATCTCCTCAGATAAAATTCATTACCCAATGTGTTAAATGCAGTTATAGATAAAACGTAACTCATAATGAAAATCATACATATGAATATCACTATATTGTAATTCATTCATCATATCAGAACAAACTAAAATAATCGGGTTTTATAAACATTTCATCCTGAAAAAACCTATAGAAATTAAACAAGAATCATAATCATTTCATATATTGACTAAAGCATATCTTATGGGTAAATAATCAGGTTTCATAAGAATTTTATCATGGTATATCTCATGGAAGAGAAATGAGTTTCATTATGTTCTAGTATTTATAAGAAAAACCTATTCCAATAATTAATAATAATGTTATCCTAGATCATTTGTCTATTAAATTATATGTTATATAAAAGGATATTATCTTAGAAAAAATGTTTTTCAAATAAAAATCACATGCAATGTTTCATAATGGAATTATTTTTTATTGATAATAACATTTTTTAAATTAGAAATTCATTAAAAAATTAATATAATTGTTTCTATAATAATCATTGGAACATATAAATTACTATTTAATATAATTATTTGGACATAATGTGGGAAAATGCCATTCTTACTATGCAAAATAAAACAAATATTACATAGAAATTTTCATTAAAATAAAAATAAACATTTTTAAAAAAAATAGATAAATATTACATTATTATTTTTAAAATGGTTAAGCATGTAATAGAATGTATAAAATATATAATCTGGTAATTTAAAAATATTTTTAGAAAACATGGTTTTAGTAGAATAATATCTTTCGATTGATGAGATAAATAAATATGATTTATTATAAAAAATTATTTTGAACAAAGGGGTATATAATGAGAGGAAAATGAACAGAAAAAATGTACTCCCATTATATAAGGAGAGGATAATATAAGAATTTAGATTATCATGAAATGAAATATATGATTAATCATCAGAAACATAATCATATCAATCTCATTAAACGATGTTATTGTATCATAAAACCCATACCAATTTCCAAACATTTAATCACAATCCTCCTAAATGGATAACATAAAAAGAATAATTAAATATCATTTTAATAAGTAAATTCATTATATTAATTATCATTGGTTTTTTATATTCACCTAAAAAAGTAGATAGTTTCATAACATAATATATGTCTCAAAATAGGAAATGTAGGTACAACATCCCTTACCACTTTGGAAACATTCAAATCGTAAACACAATGAAAGTGAGATAATAAAATATATATAAAAATAATTATCTGGATATAAAACATAAAATACATTCTGGTAATTTATATAAACCATATAAATGAAATTGTTGGATAATATGGAATGTTCCTCAAAGAAGTAAAAAAGATAAATAGAATTCCCTTACCCCAAGTCTCTAATTCCTTAATACACATTAAAACCACTCTTATAATAAATATTACATTATTTTAAATATAATATATATCCATACTTATCTATATCATAACATAAATTATTTACTTTTCACATTTTAATTCCTATGTTGTTAACAATTCCTCGTTAAAATAACATTTTCAATAATAATTACGATATTTATCATGTATATTTTAATTTTTTACATGACTTCCTATTACATTGATCATGGTTTCATTATTCAAATAATTATAAACAATTTATTAATATCATATATATTTATTATATATTTATTTATTGTAATCCATAAAATTTAGAGATAGAAAATGAAATACATCGTTCATGGAGATGGTATGTCATGCATATAAATTATTGATTACATTCTCTCAATGAATGGAATTAAATAAATATGATTAATATATTAACATTTAATAATAGTTTTTATGTCATATATATCACATTTGTTCTTTAATCCCATCCTTGTACCTTCTATTAATATTATGAGTCAATCATACCGCTTCACAAAGTGGTAGTTCTGGGTACACATGAACAACATTATAGTATTCTCACTGAATTTAAAGTAAGAAGGAAAGTTTGATATCAAGATTAAAGAAGAATAATAATATCATAGATATAATATATAAATAATTAATCTAACTTTATATCAATAATTTATTGGTGGTGATGGAAAATGAAAATCATCAGTTTGTGAGGCAATTGTCCCTCTTAAACAAAAACATTGAATTCGAAACCCATTTAATGGAAGAAGAGAATGATTTAGGTTATAATATTAACATAATAAAATTTTATTTTATTTAATATATGAATAATATGATATCATACTTTTTTAATAATAATTGAATTAGGATGTGGAAGAAATAAAATAAAATGATTGGCAGTGAAGCGTCCTCTTCTATGGAATACTTGTTTTGGATTTTTGAAAATGGATTCATATAAAAGATTTATGACAAAACATAGGATTATATGATGTTATTGTGGATTTATGGAAGATTTTTCTCATGATATGGGAATAAACAAATGGTTTTTGATTTGTTTAGAGGGTAGGAGACGGGGTAACCTTTTATAAGTGAGGTGGGTGGCACATTTGAAATTTTCCATAATAAAAATGTTTACCCATGCATTTTTACATACCAAAAGGCTCCAAAATGGGTCATTAATAAACAATATTATGTAAAAGTATTGTAAACAAATTTTTTTATACATGTTTCAGTCATTTTAAACCCTTATAAATTTAGTTTAACACCTAGAAAACCCATTTTTATATTAACCATTATAAACATTTTTACCGGTTTTTTACAATTCATTTTGATCAAAAAATAATTTTATATTATAAGATAAATTAAATTATTATGATTAAAAATATGGAATCTCTTTTTTCTAATTCAAATTGCATAATTAGAAAATTTTAATTTAAAATTAATCTCATTGAAGTGATAAGAAAGATATTTTCCAACAATAAATATTAATTACATGGGACATAGTGAGTGGCATGTAGGGCCCATTATAACATCGCAATGAATTGATAATTCTAATGATACAAACTAGTTTGAGTATTTTTTTAATCCATAACTATTTATGTATTATTTCTTGACATGAAGCCTTGGTGTTACTATTATAATGTCTGATAATATGTGTTCTATGTTTTTTATACAAGTTATTAATTTTAATGTGATTATATCTGTTGTTATGTCATTCATGGATATATATACACATTATGTCATTATATATATATTATATTTGAATTTTTTATCTCTACTATTTCAATAAATCTTTATTTATCCAATTATAGCTTATATTTTATGCTTTCCTCTACATGGAATCTAATCTAAAACATTGTTATATACTCTCTTCTAGAGGTTAACATGATGTGATATATTTATAAATATAATTACATATTATTGGAAATACCCGTGTTCACACTAGATTTGATTTGTGTTTCTTTTTTCCAAATGTATAGTGGGAATAAAATAGGTATGATGTCACTAATGACTTCTAAAGTATTTTATCCTTCATAATGTGATCCCCTCTATCTTATGATGATGCTTTAGGATAATAAAAAGGTCTAGTTTAATAGAGTTATGTGTTTTTATTGGGTAGCATGTGATGTTTCATAGGACCCTCGAAAAAGTACTTACAAAAAAATATATTAGAGAACATAATCCTAGGAAAAATTCTAGGGATAAGTCTATGAATAGGAAATATAGAAATTCATGGATAAAGGAGATATTGTATTTTACTCCCAAGATAACAGATTCATTCTTCATAATGAAATGTTGGTGTGGTTGTGGGATATATTATCCTTGTTTTAAATAATATAAAGGTGGTATATTAGGAATTTAATAGATGATCATCCATATATGATGTGTGGGACTATGACAACAAATCTGACTAGACCCACTAGGGGATGTTCTCAGGTTAATTCCTATTTTTGTTATTAACTATAATAACTATTGAGAGGATATAACCTATGGAAAGATATGATATTCTATTGTGATAATAGATATACCTAATATGTCATTGGTTGATAAGTCTATGATTTAACATATTTATAATTGAATATTTATCTCTTTAAAGATTTATGTAACGAGAGTTTTAAAAGGGTCTAGATATTTTGGGAGACCATTAAGGGAATAAGATCCTTTGGTTTAATATATATATAGTGAAAATTTATTTGATGGATAATAATTTTATATTTTAAGGACTTAATATTTAACATACTAATAATCATTAACTTTTAATACGATATTGGATGGTAATATAGTTAATTGTAATAAAAATATTATCATATTCTGGGTACATATTTTATTTCATATAGATTACTATATGAATAAAAAACGATATGGTGATCTTGTGAAAAAAGTTAGTTTTGATAAATGACACTATATCAGGAATGTTATTTTATTAAGTTAATTTTAACAACAAGAATAAAAATTGAGTTAATTTAAAGAATTATATATGATTTTATTGTGCCTTTTTTATTCAGGTTATTTATATTAAAAATTAACATATTTTGGAGATTATATGATTATGTAATATACATTTTTTGAATTTGAATTTATATTCTATTAATGTAGAATTGAGATAAATTTATGGATGATCTTAAATTTTTATAATGTAAAATATTTCAATTTTTTCGGTTTAGGGATTGAATAGGAATATTTTTCAACGATATTTAAGGTCATTTTTTTGGAATAATTTTTATTGATATTTTGGTAATATCACTATGTTTTTTGAGATTATATGTTTTATTCTATCTTATAAATAATTATTTTTGATATTATCATTACCTGTGATAATAATTTTGTTTCTATATAGAGATAATATTAATATAATTTAATCAATGATCAGATATTAAAATTCACTATGTGTAAATTGAAGTTCTTCCAGAAAAAAATCGTCATGAAATTTTATTTAATGGACTAAGAGATGAGACGAATGTTAAAACTGATAAAACTATAAAAAAATAATGAAATTTTGGTTACAATATATTATATAATCAAGTAATAATGTAATCACTTGTATAATATATTAATTCAAAATAAAAACCTCAACCCAAGAAAAGGTATATAGAAGTAAAAAAATGTTACCCTATTACCTTCATTTCAGAACAATAGATGATCGCCTTTTTCCTTTACTAATTTATGGTTTTGTTATCAATTTATATATAATGGTAATTTTATATATCAATCTGTATTGCTCCTATATATGTTATTTTTCTCTTACAAGAATATATTTTCACATTCATAAAATTTAAGCCTTATTTGGGTAGATTATTTTGTTTTAATTTAGGTAGCCTTTATGTTTCCATGTTTCCCTTTTCAACTGGGGTAGTGATCCCGACCCAAGTATCATATAGTTGGTTCCTTTCTTTATTACATCAGATAGATATGAGATTCAAATCCCAAGGAACTTAATAGTTTAGAAATTTGGGAAAACTAGAATGCATAATTGACACCCATATTTTATTTGGAATATAAAACAAAACATAATTCAAAGAAAAGACCAATAAACTCCATCCATGGAAATCATTCCAATAATTAATCATCATATCATTGTAAAATGAAATAATGTAATTGTGATATCTAATGATTACTAAAGGATAAATAAAATTGATATTATGATGAATAAATAATAATACTCAAGATATTAAGGTAAATAACTAAACAAAAATACCTATATGGATAATTAAAAATTTCTATAGAAAGTAAAATAATTGAGTACAAATGGTAATTAAACAATAAAATAACAATTAATTGAATAAATATATTTTATTATAGTGAAAATCCTTGGGAAAAAGAATCAATCATAATTTTTAGATATAATTATTAATTAGACATCATGTATTTCGTAATAGAAACTGTTATCACCAATTCCTTTCATAAGGTGGTTTAATATACAAGTAAAAACACATTTAATTATAGTTTAAATAATTTTTCAAATTAGAATACCTAATCATAATGGTTTTATCTATGTTTGGGCCCCATAATTTCCTACTAATCCAAATGATTCCACTTATATCAAATAATTAATTAAATTAATAACAAAATCTCTTTATCATCGTGTATCCATATTGAATAAAAGATACTAAGTGATAAATATTTTGAATATTAAAAAAATAAATTATAATTTGAAAGTATATTTAAAAATTAATTATGGTTTAGGATATAACCATATCCATCAATGACGAATATTGAAATTTAATATAAAATAAATTTCCAACGAAGAATGATTTCAATAAAGTGATTTTTTTAAGATAATGTTTACGATCACAAAATAAAGTGATATGGTACCATAACATTTATTACTTTGTAAATTTAATTTCAAATTTTATTGGATGGAATAATTCAAATTGATTCATAAAATAACACAAGGTATGGATAAATTATGATATTACACATCAAAGGGAAAACATATACACCACATATACGTGAATGGGTGTATAATTACAAATACATCTCAATAGAATGTAAATTGAAATGTAAACCCTTGTTGAGTAAATTGTCAATTGTAAGATATATGAAAGAAAAAAATAAATCGAAATAATTAATATCATGAAATAAAATAATTTTAGAATATAACATGCCATAATTTATTATATACAACCCTAAAAAATTGAGTGGTTAATATGGAATATGTAATGGAGAAATAATAGCAAGACTACAAATCATTTATCTTACACTCCCATTTGGTAGAACGATATTCAAACTCATGTATAATGGTTTTAATAATTTTATTAAATTATAATAAAACAATTATTATTATTAAAATATCCTATGAGACCCTTTTATAACTTTTTATCACCCATTTTTTTATAATCATTCATTATTTTCATCATTTTAGGTGTTAATTTTTTTTATTTTTTGAGTACATCATGACTCGTTATTTTTTTTTTCTATTTCATAAATAATTATTTAATTATTTAAATAATGTGAAAAAATATTTAAATATAATATATGTTAAATATTAATTTAGTTACAGTAATCCATTAATTATCGTGTTAGAAAATTAAATACACCATTCGTCTGGATGGTAGGCTATACATATGTTTGAACGTTGTATCCATTTTCTTGTCTTATTGAAAGAATGAAACATTTATTATATATAAGAATAATTAAATTTTAATAATTATGTTATATGTATCATATATATTTATTTATACAATTATCAATATATTCCAGATAAATCATGAACGAATTACATCACATTGATGATGCAGTAGTCAACACATCCAGAAATAATTTTATAAACTACCACAAAAACGGAAAGTATGATGGTATGTATTATTTATTAATTTTCAAGTCATAATAAATTAATACAATAATATATATGATATATAAACTATAAACACATCATCCTTCCAAACCATGATATATTGTTGTGGAATAATGAACAACATCAGTTCAAAAGTCAGTATTCAATCATACACTTGAATAGTGATTACATATCCTATTTGATATAAGTGTGTGTGAGAGTTTATTTTATTACGTTATAATAACAAAATATTAGTATAACTAGTACAATTATGTTATTATAAGATAATTATATACCAATTATTGAAGTTGTGGATAAAAAATAAAATAAAGTGTTCACTGAAGAATGTTACCTCTTCTCCGAGAAATACATTTTGAGTTCCTCCAATAGTCATCCTTGGTAGGATTTATTCAAAATATGAGGCTTATAAGTTAAGAGGATGTATTTTTTATTTTTTATTTGTAGTTTTTTAGAGATAAATGAATTTAATGGTTTGAAAAATTGATGGGTTAACAGCCCTTTATATTGGATGAGGAGTGAAATTATTATAAACACAAAAAGGTAAACAATGTTGGGAGGTCTCCCATACATAATGTGCCTCCAATAATGGAACTTATTTGTGGAATAGAGTATATAGTGTAAATATTTCCAATAAATGCATATTTAAAATGTTTCTAGGTCATTTGTTCACTTAATATTAATGTTTAACCTCCAAGTAAACTCAATTTCATCATAATCATTGCAATTAATTTAAATTTTGTTCTCTAATTTTTTTATTTACTAAGTGAACCATACATTAAAATATAAATTATTATGATTAATAATATGGAATCCAATTTCCAAATTCAAATAATAGAGGTTGTGGATATTAAAAAAAACACTAATCCCATGTATGAAATTAAAATGCAGGTTTTTAAAGTGAAAATGTTTAAAAGATCACTATGTTTTTATATCAATATTAAAAAAAATTATAATAAAATGAATTGGATTAATATATATAAAATTTAACTAATTTAATAGAAAAAAAATTTAAAAATATAATTATTCCTTATGAATTATTTAGATGATATGTGATTTTTCATTTAAAAATCTATATTTTTCACTCATCATTAAAATTAAAATATTCAAATAATATACCTAAATTTAAATAAATTTTATTTATATAAACATGATTTAAAATAACTAAGTTTATTTTTTCAAATAAAATTTTTAGAAGAGTCAAAATTTATTTTTAAAACAAGTCTACCATGAAAAGGCAGTAATATTTCCTTTTAGAAAAAGAACAGCTTTTGGTGCATAAAATAGGATTTTTTATTCTGTTGAACCTATAAAAGATATCAGATGACTTTAAAATAATTTTAATGAATATATAATATAAAAATTACAATAATATATTTTAATAATAATAATTAATTTAATTTATTAATATAAATTATCTTTGTGGGTATTAAAGACGTTTTTTCATGAAAACACATCCTTTATATAAAATTTGTTTTTATTTTCATATATATTTAATTGGTATATAATTAACTCATCCATATATTTTTATATTTCAGTAAGTCATATTTTTAATAGTCAGTTAAATGACTAGGATTATTTTTTAATATTAATTTAAAATATTAATTGTATTCGGTAGAACTTGGTAATGAGTGTAATGCAAGATATTAAATAAGTCATTCTTGGGAATAACATAAGGTGAAGAAATCATTAATTTTAATAGATGATATATAATAAATTCTATTTTTAATGCTGTAAATATATCGTAATTCATTAGGATATTATATTCACATCTACGCATAGTGTTGCATTAAAAATACTCAATTGAATAAAATGTTATTCTTTTATAATTTATGGTCTTAAATTATCCCCACCTTAAATAAATTGTGTCCTTACATTTAGACATTACCTTGGAAATCATGGTGTTAAATTTGGATATACCAGTGCTGGAAAATACACATCACAAAAGAGTTAGTAATACACTTTCTTTATAATTGAGATAGGGAAGTATATAAGTCATATAGGATAATAACATAACTAGGTTTATAGATAGGTGAACATGGGTCAGAAATAAAAAATTGGACACATAAGATAATAATAAAATAGAAATATATTTCAAGATTGATCAATATAATTGATTATATGAAATTGGGTGATCCAGAAAAGGTCAATAACCACAAATCCATTAATCATATAGATAAGAATATGGTCAATCGTATCATTAAAAAATTATAATAGTATAGATTTTTTGATTCAAGACCTACGTTCAGGATTTGAGGAATTATTTCCCTCAATAGAAATACATTGTAATATACTTACTCGATACATTTCTATTTTATAATCATAATCTCATTTTTTATTGGTCCTTGAACTATTTCTACTTCATCTCTATTCACAGGTTTCATCATATGGGATACTAATACATTAACCTCTAAAAAATTCTCCAATGATCAACATAAAAAATCTCATGAATCGATATCCTGATGAAACATCCATAATATCACAATACAAATCTTTATAAGGTCCAACTATTTTCCAGATGAACATATCATTATGAAAAACAACATGTAGTAGATCTAAATCACTACATACCAAACATGTGAATAATTTCATCGTGTAATATCTTTAGAAATGGTAATAAATTCAATTACCAAAAAACAATATTTAAAATATGATGTATTTTTTATATAATAATTAAAACATAGATTATTAGAAATATTCCATACGTCAAAATATGCGGTTAACTACATTGATGATTGCATTTTTTAGACATCATTAATCAGTTCGAAGATAATCCATATTATGCAATTTATATTATCCATACCATTCATATCTCTATCCAATGATGATTATTTCATTAATTATAATAATAATAAGGGTTATATTTACATAATACATTACTTCTCAAATGTTTTTATAGGACACATAATTAATTTTTTAAACCATTCAAAATATGCTCTCAAATACATATTGAAATAGTACTTCAATAAAATCCATATATATTAAAATATTTTAATAACAATTACATTAATGAAAAAATAATTAAATTACAATATTTATTAATATATTTACATTGATATTAATTATAAATATACATTCATTACATACATTGTTAATACTTCAAAATTGAAGCACACTTATTACAACATATGACAAAACCACAAAGGACCGTATAGGTATAGTGTCTTTAGAAATAGGGAAACATAAACAACTGGTTCATAAATCATCTACAGTGTCTCCCATTTATTTAATCATATCTAGGGTCCCTTTTATAATATTCTACTTAATATCCATCTTCCTGACCTGTGGAAAAGAAAACATAAAAGGGTGAGCTCAAATGCTCAGCAAGGGCAAATAAAGGAAATAAAAATCATATCATATCTTTTTGAAAATCATAACCTGCAAAAGAGATCATAATATCTTAACATGCAATAAATCATATAAGTGAAAATGAGATCCCCATAATCATAACATAAAACTTGAAACCTTGTGGCATGTACACATAATCATGGAAAATCATTTCATGTTAGTCATGACTCATTGCCAAGACTATCTTAGCGGACAAAGTCCATTTCTGAACCGAGTTCACTCCTCGTTTCAGTCTTGTATCACTGAACCGAAATAACCTTCCGTTCCAGACATGTCTATCTCATGAGATATAAATCTTTACCCAATGCATTGGATGGAGATAGAGGTCCCACCCATCTTATAATGAATCCTTTCTTATGTGTGCCATATACTCATAAATCATCGCATAACACATGTAACAAAAATGGGATTCTTGAAACATCATGACATCATAAAACAAACCATATAAGGTAAATGACTTCATAAAAATAATTCCCTCACAACATAATCAAATTAATGTAATAATAGGTATAAAAACAGAACTCTATATTATCTTAGATGGAAAATAATTTTGATAAAACATTTGAACTCCATTCTTGAGGAAAATATCCTTTCTACTTCAAAAAACACTTTTCCTTTCTTAAAATGTCATAAAATTCTAAACTAAAATAAGTTGATTAAAAATAAACTTGAAAACTTGTAAAGTAGGCTTCTTGGAAATAATTTTTTAAAAATCCATTCATGCCGTAGAAGTTAAAAAAACATTCTTCGTACTTTTGTCGGAAAAGTCAAAAAGTACCTCGTACAAAAAAACGACAAAAGATTCCTTTCATATTCTTTAATAAAAACTCGCCGAATGGTAAAATTGGTTTTAAACTATTGTAAGTGGATGGAAACAATATTACATATTGAGGGAACAAGGATGTGGATGATAAAATACAACCCAGTAAATGCCAAAGTAAAAACAATTTCGGATAAAAATGAGATTGTGATATTTTCCCTTAGGTCTGATTTGCTTTGTACATGTTTGAAACTCATGTATAATGGTTTAAATAATGTTATTGACTTGTTAAAGAATCATACATATTTATATGATATCATATATGGTCATATTCTTAGCTTCTTGTTAGTAATATTTCATTGTTACTTGTTACATGGGTCTTTATTGCCTTTTGTTCTTAGGTGTGTTTTGCCGAATAAATTCTTATTATTCTTTTAAGGTTATAGATACCTTTTATCCAGAATGGTATTAGTGTAACATATATCATATTTATTCATTCAACTCATTTATATAATTACTATGTAATGATGATTATGTAGAACGAGTCGCATCACATCGTGGAGACGGTATTCCGTACGTACGCACGAGTGATGATATCATTCCTATGATCGTGGAATTGTATTGGAGTATATATATATATTATATCAGTACCAATATTACTTTATAATAATCATAAATAGTTACTCATTACACCATTATACCCATCCTTGTAAGGTGATGGTGGAAAATAGATTACACCACGGCATGGAGACTGTATTCCCTACGTACGCACGCGCGGTGATTTCATTTTTCCGTAGGATGGATAGAAGGTGAAATAGGGTTGTTTCATATTTATTATAACATATCAGTATGTATGTAATACTGATGTTATTACTTTATCATGAAACAACTAAAGCAGAAGATGTCGAAGAAGAAAGAAATTGAAAAGATCGGTAATGCATATTACCTCTTCTTTGGAACGCTTCTTTGAATCCTCCATATAGGGAACTAAGATTGGTCTTTGAAGAAGACCAGGACCTCTAGGATTATTCTATGGAAGTGGAGAGGAGAAAATGGCAGGGGTTGGCTGAGCTTGAGTGCTCAAATTGGTGTGAGGAGGAGGGGGAGGAGGTGCCCTTTTATAAGGGAGGAGAGGGGCACCTTAGGAATATCTCAAAATATTATCTTATATTAAAGTAAAAATCGGTTTATAATGGTTCTAAAGGGTCTTATATTGAAGATAAAGTGTGGAAGGGTAGAAATCCTATCAACCAATATAATCTAGAAAAGTTTAGGGTATTATTTTAACCTTATCAATTAAATTTAACTCTAAGTTAAATAATTTAACTTTTACCGTGTCTTTTTGTTTTCTTTCACTATATGGTTAATACACTTAATATAACATCCCAAAATAACCCCAAATTATTTATTATTAATATATATATTCTTATCTAAGTCATTTGGCCGAACCATATATTTTTATGAATAAAATAACAATTAATAATATAATATTTTATTTAAAAACGATTTTGTGTCAATTTTGACACTATTTGATATATGATTTTTGTGAAAGTCATAACAGAATTATATGTTCGAACCAAAGTTGATTAAATCAACACTAATATATCATAGTAACATAGAAAATTATCGGATTTCATAAAAAGTCTCAAATTACATTTATTTTGGTGTTTATAACATCAATTAAGTCAATATTTCATAAATAAGATAATTACTGCATCATAATTGTGTCATAAAAAAATTAAATTATTTAATGTCTAAAAATTATAAATAAAATAAAATTATGTAGGAAATCTTTTTATATTTGTAATTAATATTTATAGTCTAATTTATCTTATTTATAACCCCATATTAAAAATTATTTACTTATTAAACATTGATTTTAACTATTTTATCCATTCTTTAAATAAATTAATAATAAATGTCCTAATCTAACCCAAGTGGGCCTAAATGGTCATATTTTATTCATAAGGTTGTTTTTGGTCGAATTACACTTATCCAATAGAATTAGGACATGTGTTAGGGTAATAGCAATATCATATTTACCCCTATTTACTATTAACCGCGGTAAAAAGGTAAAAAGTTACTATTCACCAAAAAATTATTTTTATCTAATTGAACCACATTTTACTTACTGATATCAACCGTGTCTGTCGGATTTTCGAAATTCCAATCACAGAAGCGGTAAAATTATGTTTTATGAAAAATTCAGTTTTTAACCTACCACTTAGTGGTTTCACTATTCATCAAAAATTGAAAGTTTTCAGAAAAATAACAAAATTTCACCCTAGGCTAATTTCAGTATTCTGAATCCAAAAATGATGTCCATTTTGAAAAATAAAATTTGTAAAATTTCAAAAAGTTGTTATTACTATTCATAACGGCTAGGTTTAATAATATTTTAATAGCATATCGTTGTTTAGAGAAACTCGGTATTGCGTACGACGCAAGCTATCGAGGAAGGTCGAAATTGCGTGTAAAGTAAGCCAAGCTAGTATGTAGTGAAAGATTCCTTTGATGATATATAAAAACAAAATATTACTCATAAAAATCTCAGGTGTTACATTCTACCCCCCTTAAAAAGAATTGCACCATCGAAATTCGTCACTTTGTAACAAACAGATGAGGATACTTCTCCGCCATCATATCCTCAAGCTCCCATGTAGCTTCTTCAAGTTGGTGGTTCCTCCATAAAACTTTCACCAATCGAGTGGTCTTGTTTCGTAGGAATTTTTCGCTACGATCCAGAATCTCTATCGGTTGTTCTTCATAAGAAATATCTTGCTCCAGCGGTACAACTTCTGAGCTGAGTACATGTGAAGGATCAGGTATGTACTTTCTCTGGAGAGATACGTGGAACACATCGTGAACTTGAGAGAGATTCGGTGGAATCGCTAATTGGTAAGCTACCTTTCCAACATGATCCAGTATTTCGAAAGGACCGATATATCTAGGTCTCAACTTCCCCTTCTTTCCAAATCTCATAACCCTCTTCCATGGAGATATTCATACGAACACTTTATCACCCACTTCAAACTCTAGGTCTTTTCTTCGGTTGTCAGCAAAACTTATCTGTCGACTCTGAGCTGCTCTTATGTGTTGTTGAATTGATCTGACCTTTTTTTCCATTTCATCAACGAGATCAGGTCCTAATAGCTTTCTTTCCCCAACTTCATCCCAGCAAGTTGGAGTCCTGCATTTCTTTCCATAGAGAGCTTCATAAGGAGCCATCTGAATACTGGAGTGAAAGCTATTATTATAAGAAAATTCCACCAAAGGTAGGTGTTGATCCCAACCTCCATTGGAATCCATAGAGCAAGCTCTCAACATATCTTCTAGGGTTTGAATTGTTCTCTCATACTGACCGTCTGTCTGGGGATGATAAGCAGTGCTGAAACTCAACTCTATATCCATAGTATGCTGAAGACATCGCCAGAACATCGAGGTAAATCTCGGATCCCGATCAGATATAATAGAAAGTGGTACTCTATACAATCTTACCACTTCCATTACATATATCCTGGAAAGCTGATCTAGAGGGAAATCCTCTCTAATAGCAATGAAGTGTGCAGACATTGTAAGACGATCAACTATGACCCAGATAGCATTATTGCCTTTGGATGTTTCAGGAAGTCCTGTGACAAAGTCCATAGTGATGTTTTCCCATTTCCATTCGGGTATGGGTAATGGTTGTAACATCCCATTAGACTTCTGTCTCTCATCTTTAACTTGTTGACAAACCAAGCATCGAGAGACATATTCAGCAACATCTCTTTTCATTCCATCCCACCAGAAGTACTCTTTCAGGTCCCTATACATCTTCGTGCTTCCAGGATGAATATAGAATGAAGAACTATGAGCCTCATCCAGCAGCTCCTTCTTTAATTCGGGGATGGGAGGAACACAAACCCGATTCCAGATCTTTATTATCCCATCACAATCAAGGTTGAATTCAGGAAAATTTCTCACATTCTTTTGTAACTCTACATCTTCTTTCTGTGCCTCTTTAATCTTCACATGTATAGATGGTTGAACATTAATTTGAAAAAGATAAGATTTTTCCACTTCCATTATAATTCCAGGATCCATCCTTTGTAAATCCATAAATATTGGATCTTTTGTGATCCTCATCATGGATAAATTAGCATGTTCTTGTCGACTTAATGCATCTTCCACCTTGTTTTCTTTCCCAGGGTGGTAATGGTTTGAGATGTCATAGTCGTTAATTAGCTCCAACCATCTTCTTTGACGCATATTCAACCTCTTTTCTGTGAAAATATACATTAATCTTTTATGATCAGTATAAATATCACACCTTTCACCATAATGGTAATGCCTCGAAATCTTTAATGCAAAGATTACCGCAGCCAACTCCAAATTATGTGTTGGGTAATTTTGCTCATAGATTTTCAACTGTCATGAGGCATAAGCTATCACCACATCATTTTGCATAAGAACACACCCCAATCCCTTCTTGGATGCATCACTGTAGATCACAAACCTTTCTCCACTACAAGGCAGTGTGAGCACAGGTGCACTGGATAACCTTCTTTTCAACTCCTTGAAATTCTCTTCACATTCCTCTATCCAAACAAACTTAACTCCTTTCCGAGTCAACTTGGTGAGTGTATTAGCTAATCGTGAAAAATCTTTTACAAAACGTCGATAATATCCAGCCAAACCAAGAAAACTTCGGATCTCAGTTACTGTTGTTGGTCTTGACCATCTTTTGATAACCCCTGTTTTTGCTGGATCCACAGATATCCCCTCTTTTGAGATTATGTGACCCAAAAATGCAACTTTTTGAAGCCAAAATTCACACTTGGTAAATTTGGCATAAAGCTTCTCCTTTCTCAGGGTCTTCAATATAATTCTCAAGTGATATTCATTCTCTTCCTTGCTCTTTGAATAGACAAGAATATCGTATATAAAGACTAACACAAATTGATCAAGATAGTCTCTAAAGACTCTATTCATTAGATCCATGAAGATAGCAGGGGCATTAGTAAGACCAAATGGCATCACTATAAATTCATAGTGTCCATACCTTGTACGGATAGCCGTCATTGGTATATCCTCCCTTTTGACCCATAATTGATGATACCCTGAACGAAGATCAATCTTGGAAAAGTATTGAGCTCCGCGTAGTTGGTCAAATAAGTCATCAATGCGTGGGATAGGATATTTTTTCTTGATAGTGATCTTGTTAAGTTCTCGATATTCAATGCAGAGTCTCATTGATCCATCTTTCTTCTTAACAAATACAACAGGTGCTCCCCAAGGTGACGCACTAGGGCATATGAATCCCTTACAAAGATTCTCTTGGAGTTTCTTCTTCAATTCCTGCAACTCAATTGGGGCCATTTTATAAGGTGTCTTTGAATTTGGCAAAGCACTCGGTACGAGTTCTATTGAAAACTCAACTTCACGATTTGGTGGAAGACCCGGTAATTCCTCCGGAAAGACATCATCAAAATCCCGTAAGATGGGCATATTCTTAATCGTAAGTTTCTCACCAAACATTTGAGATAAATAACCTTCATTTAGTGGAATCAATACCCATAAGATGGAAGGAATTTCCACTGGAAGGTTATATTCATCCTTGCATCGATAGACGATCGTAGATTGATCTGGAATATGAAATGTAACTTCCCTTCTTTGGCAATTGATATGAGCTCCATGTAGAGAAATCCAATCCATGCCAAGAATCATATCAAATTCCACTAAAGGAAGGATCACAAGATTTGCAGGAAGCACTTTCCCACAAACTTCGATCGGAGAAGAATTATAAACTTTTGATGCGACTGTTGTGCCATTAGGTGTTGTCACAGCTAACTCAACATCTAATTGTTGAGGTAATACGGTGATACCCTTTGAAAATTCTTTAGAAATAAAAGAGTTGGTGGATCCAGAATCAAATAAAATATTTGCTACTTTAGAGTGGATGGTAAGTGTACCTTACACCACTTCGTTATCGTACTCCACATCGCTGATAGAAATTGCATGTGACTTTCCTTTGTATTTTGCCTTAATATTTTGTTGACGTCGAACATCATCATCAACCCTTGGATTTGGGGATTGATTGGAATAATGCCCCATCTCCTTGCACTTGAAACATTGAAGTGTAGTAGGTTCATTCTGTGTATCCCTTCCTTTGTTTTCATCATTAGACATCTTCTTCCCATTATCGCGGAATTCAAATGCCCGATGACCTTCCTTTCTACATTTGAAACATTTACTTGTCCCTTTAAGACAACTCCCTCCATGTTTCTTTCCACACTATTAGCATAAGGGAAAGCTCATCTTCTTTTCAGTGTGCTCTTTAGATTTTCCTTTGAATTCCATCTTCCTCTTCTTATCAAACCCATGTGACTGATGGGTTACTGCAATCTCTATCTCGACTTTGAGAGCACATTGAATGATTTCCTCGTAGCTATTGAAGTCCCTTTTGGATAACGCCCTTCGAAGACTTGGTTTTAAGCCACTAAAGAATCGATCGATCTTACTCTCAGGTTGGATAATAATACCAGAAGCGTACCTTGCAAGTCTTGTAAAATTTTCTTCATAGGTACCAACAGATTCATCATCCCTTTGCTTCAGTTCAAGAAACTCTTTCTCCATCTTTGTTCGGAGAATAAGAGGGAAGTACTTATTGAAAAATACGTTCTTTAACTCGTCCCATTCCATAGACTCAATTTCATCCCTTTTCCTCGTATTCTTAATAAGATTCCACCATTGATCAGCATCTCCTTCCAAATGATACACTACTAGGATGACTTTATCATGTTCAGAACATTGAAGAACTGAAAATATCTTTTCAGTAGTACTAATCCATTGTTCAGCAACTAATGGATCAATAGACCTGCTAAAAGAAGGTGGACGCTGCCTCATGAAGGATTCAACAGAATGTTGCTCCTTCCTTGGCTCGTTTGGAAGTCCTGCATGATTAATAGCTTGAGAAAGTTGTGTGATCATGGCTACAAGATTTTGCATTCCAGCTCCCATATCGTTTGGTTGCTCATGGGGACAATCATTGCATTGCCCATCGCATTCCGCATTAACACGGTTCCTTCGGGTTCCATCCATTGACTAAAACCAAGATGAATAGTGTGAGCAACACTAATTATAATAGGAAAACAACATAATCAAGGATAAAATTTCACCCTTAAGGACTTATCATAGGGTATTCATGGTGATTTCTAAAACACTAAGATTGTGTTCTATGCTTGTACTTATCCTTAGGGTTCTTACTAAGACTTTCACATCCTAGTTTCCAAAGGTTGACTATACCTTTCCTCTGATACCAACTATAAAGATCCATACTTTACATACATTGTTAATACTTTAAAATTGAAGCACACTTATTACAACATATGAAAAAACCACAAAGGACCGTATAGATATAGTGTCTTTAGAAACTGGGAAACATAAACAACTGGTTCATAAATCTTCAACAGTGTCTCCCATTTATTTCATCATATCTAGGGTCCATTTTAGCATATTCTACTTTATATCCATCTTCCTGACCTGGGGAAAAGAAAACATAAAAGGGTGAGCTCAAATGCTCAGTAAGGGAAAATAAAGGAAATAAAAATCATATCATATCTTTTTGAAAATCATAACCTGCAAAAGAGATCATAATATCTTAACATGGAATAAATCATACAAGTGAAAATGAGATCCCCATAATCATAACATAAAACTTGAAACCTTGTGGCATGTACACATAATCATGTAAAATCATTTCTTGTTAGTCATGACTCATTTCCAAGACTATCTTAGCGGACAAAGTCCATTTCTGAACCGAGTTCACTCCTCGTTTCAGTCCTGTATCACTGAACCGAAATAACCTTCCATTCCAGCCATGTCTATCTCATGAGATATAAATCATTACCCAATGCATTGGAGGGAGATATAGGTGCCACCCATCTTATAATGAATCCTTTCTTATGTGTGTCACATAATCATAAATCATCGCATAACACATATAACAAAAATGGGATTCTTGAAACATCATGACATCATAAAACAAACCATATAAGGTAAATGACTTCATAAAAATAATTCCCTCACAACATAATCAAATCAATTTAATAATAGGGATAAAAACATAACTCTATATTATCATATATGGAAAATAATTTTGATAAAACATTTGAACTCCATTCTTGAGGAAAATATCCTTTCTACTTCAAAAAACACTTTTCCTTTCTTAAAATGTCATAAAATTCTAAACTAAAAGAAGTTGATTAAAAATAAACTTGAAAACATGTAAAGGAAGCTTCTTTGAAATAATGTTTTAAAAATCCATTCATGTCGTATAAGTTAAAAAAACATTCTTCGTACTTTTGTCGGAAAAGTCAAAAAGTACCTCGTACAAAAAAAAAACGACAAACGATTCCTTTAATATTATTTAATAAAAACTCATAAAAGGGTAAAATTAGATTTAAACTATTGTAAGTGGATGGAAACAATATTACATATTGAGGGAACATGGATGTGGATGATAAAATACACCCCAATAAATGCCAAAGTAAAAACAATCTCGGATAAAAATGAGATTGTGATATTTTCTCTTACCTTAGGTCTGATTTGCTTTGTACGTTTCCGAAGCTCCTGTATAATGGTTTAAATAATGTTGTTTACTTATTACAGAATCATACATATTGATATGATATCATATATGGTCATATTCTTAGCTTCTTGTTAGTAATATTTCATTGTTACTTGTTACTCGGGTCTTTATTGCCTTTTGTTATTATGCGTGTTTTGCCGAATAAATTCTTATTCTTCTTTTAAGGTTATAGATACCTTATATCCAGAATGGTATTAGTGTAACATATATCATATTTATTCTTTCAATTCATTTATATAATTACTATGTAATGATGATCATGTAGAACGAGTCGCATCATATCGTGGAGACGGTATTCCGTACGTACGCACAAGTGATGATATCGTTCCTATGATCGTGGAATTGTATTGGAGTATATATATATTATTTCAGTACCAATATTACTTTATAAAAATCATATATAGTTACTCATTACACCATTATACCCATACATGTAAGGTGATGGTGGAAAATAGATTACACCACGGCGTGGATATGGTATTCCGTATGCACGCACGCACGGTGATTTCATTTTTCCGTAGGATGGATAGAAGGTGAATTAGGGTTTTTTCATATTTATAATAACATATCATTCTGTATTTAATACTGATGTTATTAATTTTTCATTAAACAACTAAATAAGAAGAAGTTGAAGAAGAACGAAATTGAAAAGATCGGTAATGGATATTACCTCTTCTTTGGAACGCTTCTTTGAATCCTCCACTTAGGGAACTAAGATTGGTATTTGAAGAATACCAGGACCTCTATGATTATTCTAGGGAAGTGGAGAGGAGAAAATGGTCGGGTTTGGCCGAGCATTAGTGCTGAAATTGGTGTGAGGAGGAGGGGGAGGAGGTGCCCTCTTATAAGGGAGGAGAGTGGCACCATAGAAATATCTCAAAATATTATTTTATATTATAGTCAAAATCGGTTTATAATGGTTCCAAAGGGTCTTATTTCGAAGATAAAGTGGGTAAGGGTCGAAATCATATCAACCAATAGGATCTAGACAAGTTTAGGGAATTATTTTAACATTATCAATTAGATTTAACTCAAAGTTAAATAATTTAACTTTTACCGTGTCTTTTTGTTTTGTTTTCACTATATGGTTAATACACTTACTATAACATGCCATAAGAACCCCAAATTATGTATTATTAATATATATATCCTTATCTATGTCATTTGGCCGATCCTTAGATATTTAGGAATAAAATAACAATTAATAATATAATATTTGATTTAAAAACTATTTTGTGTCAATTTTGACACTATTTGATATATGATTTTTGTGAAAGTCATAACAGAATTATATGTTCAAAACAAGTTGATTAAATCAACACTAATATAACATAGTAACCTATAAAATTAGAGTAATTCATAAAAAGTCTCAAATTACATTTATTTTGGTGTTTATAACATCAATTATGTCAATATTTCATAAATAAGATAATTACTGCATCATAATTGTGTCATAAATAAATTAACTTATTTAATGTCTAAAAATTATAAATAAAATACCATTATGTAGGAAATCTTTTTAGCTTTCTAATGAATATTTATAGTCTAATTTATCTAATGTATAACCTCATATTAAAAATGATTTACTTATTAAACTTTGAGTTTAACTATTTTAACCCTTCTTTAAATAAATTAATAATAAATGTCATAATCTAACCCAAGTGGTCCTAAATGGTCATATTTTATTCATAAGGTTGTTTTTGGTCGAATTACACTTATCCAATAGAATTAGGACATGTGTTAGGGTAATAGTAATATCATATTTACCCCTATTTACTATTAACCGCAGTAAAAAGGTAAAAAGTTACTATTTACCAAAAAATTATTTTTATCTCATTGAACCACATTTTACTTACTGATATCAACCGTGTCTGTCGGATTTTCGAAATTCCAATCACAGAAGCGGTAAAATTATGTTTTATGCAAAATTCAGTTTTTAACCTACCACTTAGTGGTTTCACTATTCATCAAAAATTGAAAGTTTCCAGAAAAATACCAAAATTTCACCCTAGGCTAATTTCGGTATTCCGAATCCAAAAATGAAGTCCATTTTGAAAAATAAAATTTATAAAATTTCAAAAAGTGGTTATTAATATTCATAACGGCTAGTTTTAATAATATTTTAATAGCATATCGTTGTTTAGTGAAACTCGGTATTGAGTAAGACGCAAGCTATCGAGGAAGGTCGTGATTGCGTGTAAAGTAATACAAGCTAGTATGTAGTGAAATATTCCATTGATGATATATAAAAACAAAATATTACTCATAAAAATCTCGGGTGTTACATTAATCATTCATCCTTTTCTATTATAGTATCAGAATCACGATCATGGTCCATTAGCAAATATTGGTGTATATTACTTTGATGAATGAGACATCTATTTATCAAGTGTCCTATCTCACTTATTTTAAATAATTGTAAATTAAAAACATCTTTCTTATCGTTTAAATCATATGTATTATGGAATTTCTCTATGCACTTGTATGAAAAGTCCCATTCCATTTAAGAACGTACAAGGATGTTTTTTCCACAGTTACCACATGTGGGAAAAATATTTCTTTCTCTCCTTTCCTTTATCCATCCTTTTCCAAATTATGATCTTCTTATTGTTACTCCTTTTTAATCTATAATAATTATATATTAGATAACTTTCTCATTAAAACATTATAATATTCCATCATGTGATGAGAATAAATGGGATACTACTTCCCTTCAAAATAATGCATTAAGACCAAACAGTATATGAACCGTGTTACACAGTGGATCACATTCATGGGTGAGGATTGAACTCCATATCCTAAGATCCATTTCTAAATGTCTACATACACTATAATATATAGCATCATTATGAAAAATAATGAATAATCCTAAAACTGCATATATACATAACATGAAATTAAAATATTAAGTGTAACTAATCTCATAATAATAAACATGGTCACTTGGGTATGTTCTTTAATACTTAAACTAATATAATATTATAGGGTTATGTTCTATAATATATGTTTTCCTAAATAAATTTTCCATGATATATGCGAAAAACTCATTAATACAAACAACATAGACCCCAACCCTAGGAGTCGAAAGCTGATTCCTAAATTTATTACATATTTATACATACATGATTGAATTCACAAAGTAATAAATAGATTTTTATTTCAAGAATACAATATTACATAAATTATACACATTATACATTGGGAATAGAAAATAATACATAATACATAACTTTTTCTAATAAATTTCATCTTTGAAACTCATTCCAATAATTCATATTAACATCCCAGGGAAAGGAAAAAATATTGGTGAGATAAAATTCTTAAAAAGGGTTATGAAATATGTAATATATAATGAATCAATAATCATAATTAATAATTAAAGGTAAATAAATAAGAAATAATTCCATTTAATTAATTAGATAAGGAAAAATTAATATGTCATGTTAAATAACTGATCATACATTTCATATAATCAATAAAAAGAGAATGGAATGGAGTCATAGAATTTTTTTCATATTGAGAATAATCTCCATAATAATAAATAAATTATAAATTTAGGTTATTATGAATTATTTTACATTGGGTATCTTGCAATGGAACCACTACAATCACGAACTTTCAGAAGATGATTTAATTATCAGGTAAAAAAGAGTTTAAGACTACCTTAGTTGATTAATCCCATGAGACTATCAATTAATCAAGGGTATAAATATAACTGCTCCCCAACCATGTCTTCTAGTCAATATAATTCCACATTTATAAAATAATTTAATAAATTAATAAACAATTTGTCATATCATCAAATGAATGTATTGAATTGATGATACAAATTTATCAATCTAACTGAAATTAATCAAATATCAACCAATATAAACACCAAACATAAAATGTAATATGTTTAAGGATATAATCATTTAAATCACATAAGATTATTTATTTTTAATTTACATTTAATTTTTAATTTATAATTATTAAAATAAAGTGATAATTTCAATAGAATGTAAACAATCAGAAAAGAATGTGATATTGTATTATAACATTTATCACATGGTAACAATCTTGTCCTGTCCCCTTGGAGGAAATAATTTATTATGAGATATAATATTACACTACAAATGAATATATGATGATATTAAAAACCAAAATAGAAAATATGTACACCGCAAAAAGAGAATTGTTTAATAATAACAAATAGGTCTCAATGGAATATAAATTGAGACAAAATCCATTACTACTTTAGTAGCTTTGTAATAATTACACATATAAAATAATATTATAAATTTAAACTTATATTATAATTTTATAAATTAAATTAATGAAATAACATGTCATATGTTGTATATATATATCTTATAAGATTTTAGTGGTGAAAATGTCGTAATTCTCACAAAAATAAAAGTGAGACTACCAATTCATTACCTTATGCCCCCTTTTAGTGGAACGCTCATTAAAAACATGTATAATGTTTTCAAAAATTTTATTAACTTTTAGAAGTAACATATTATTATGTATAATTTCTTAATTCATCCTTTTTTAACATCATATCACTTGATTCTCAATAACCAATCATTATTTTCATCGTTTTGGTTGTACATTACTTTGTTTTTCGAGTATGTTTTCACTTGTTATTTTTCATTACTCATAATCAAATCATGATTTAATTATTTAAAAATTATAATATTTTTTTAAATAATATATATATATATATATATTATATTAATATTTTTATTTATTTATTTCATTATTGTAATACATAAATTTTATTAATATGAAATGGAATACACCTTTCATTGTAATGAGAGGCCATATATATGCAAGAACATTTTTTCAATTTTTATTTCGTATTGAAAGAAATAAAAGTCAATGATATATATATATATATTATCATTAATGTAACATAGTTATTTTATATATATCTTATATTTTTATTAGAACCATCATTAATACATTTCATGTAATGTTTGAATGAATCAGATCACTATAAGGATGTTGTAGACCACACATCCACAAACGATGTTATTATATTAAAAAAGTGAAATTAATGAAGGTATTTGATATATAATATATAAATAAGAATAATTAAATTATAAAAATCATAAATATCAAATATAATCTATAAATAAATAATATTTACCATACTTGAAAGTTGGTAATGGAAGAATGACCAACATGAGTTCTTGAGGTAGTAGTACACCATACACACTAGCTATGAATGTGTATCCTATATGATTGATGTGTGTGTGGGTTCAGATCATACCTATAATATAATATCATATATGTATACATAGGGTATTCATGTTTTTATATAATTCTGATATGAGAATAATTGAACTGGTAGAGAAATAAATAAAGCAAAAGTGCACATTGAAGAACATTACATCTATTTCAGGTAACTCCATTTGATGTGAAACAAAGGGCTTCCTTGGATTAATTTATCACAGAAATTTGGCTCCTCTTATGATGTGAGTGAATTTGGGAAGATATTTGGGTTGGTTTTTGTCAAGAAAAATGCCATGATACCTCTATCAATGTGAGGGGGTCGAGTGCTCATTTATAGTTAAGGAGGAGGGACATTCTTATAAATACAAAAAGATGAATATTATTGGGTTGTATACCAAACATAATCATTCTCCAAAAATGAATAATATTAGATAAAATAGATTAAATTTCAAAATATGTTCATAAAATTTCTTTGGGACATCTTCCAGGTCATTTTCCCTTTATGATTATAACTTAAATATTATGTAAACTCATTTTCACATCAATTGATATAATTAAATATAATTCAATCACATATAAATTTGGTAAATATAATAGCTAACCTAACGATATATTTTAAATTGGGTTGATTTAAAATTTGGAATCCATTTTTCAATATTCAAATTACTCAAGTGGAAAAAATTAATGCAGAACTAATCATACAAATGTAAATAAAAAGCGTGTTTTTAAAGTGAATATGGTAAAATGTTTACAATTTTTAATATCTAAATTCAACATAAATGTTATTAAAATGACCTAAATTGGATGAATATATGCAAAAATTAAGTAAATTTGCTTTAAAAAAATGATTAATACTATATATTCTTATTAATTATTTATATGAAAAATCTGTTTTCAATTAAAATTCTTTATTTTTCACTACTTATTACATTTGAATCTTCTCAATAAAATACCATAAATTCACCTTATGATAATATTTTCATTACAATTTCTAAATAGAATTTTATTTTTTGAAATTAACTATTTATAATATTCAAATTTTGGTTTTATAACAGGTGTTCCCATAAAAGGTGTCAAAACATCATTTTAGAAAAAATACAGCTTTTATGCTCAAAATTGTTTTTTATTATTTTTTGCGTATATTTTTTTTGATTAATTGATTTTTTATTGAATATATAAAATATAAATTTAATTATCAAATTTCCCTAATAGTTTTAAAATTAATTCAATAATATAAATTGACTTGGTGTGTATATAAAAACATTTTCATAAAAACACATCCTTTAAATTCAATTTGTTTTTATTTTCATTTATAATTAATTGGTACCCAATGACTTCAAACAAATATTTTTATATGTTTTTAAATATTGTTTAAAAATAATTTTTTAATGACTATGATTTAATTTCATTTATAAATAATAATACAAATACTATTTTTTAGAACATTGACATGCATTTAACGTTAATCATCAAAGAAAGTCATTCTTGCATGTAACAAAAGATAAATTCATAATTTCATGTAACAAAATCTATAAAATATGTTAAATTTATTTAAAATAGTAAATATATTGGGAATTATATAGATATTATATTACCTTCTATGTTTTGTGTTGAGTTTCAGACATTGTATAGAATAAAATATGATTATTTTAGAATATTTGTTTTATACAACCGTTTTACTATCCATCATTACAATGTGCGATTTCTAAAGTGGTGTGTCAAAACAACTATCCATTTATTAATATAGTTAAATTTTTTGATGCAATATTTAGATAATTGTGGTGAGTTTTTTCCTAAAAATATTGTAAAAACCCCATCATAATTAGCAAAGATTTGTTAGTTACATTATTACATTATAGAAAGATACAACTAATCAAATACTTAAATATTGAATGGTTTATTAGTAATGGTAAACTAGATACACACATTATTTAAGATTTACATTTGAAACCATGAAATAAAACATATCAAATGTATATCATTACATGTAATTGGACTCATACAAAGACTTCTTCATTATATAATTGGAGAATTAAACAAAATAAGGGTGAGATCAGATTCTTAGAAAGAGTTATGTAATTGAGAATTTTTCATTAATAAATAATTAATACTCAAAAAATTAATAATCAATATGGACTCATAAATATCTTATAACACATGAAATTTAATATATAACATGAATATATTGATTACATAATTAAAACTCAATATGGAAAGATAAATAACTGAACATATATTATATTTAATTAATAATTTTCCAAAAATGAATCCATTTATAATATCAATTCAATAATCTTATGGAAAATAAAAAAGCAAATCTTAATTAAAGGAAATAATTAATATTTTAAATCATGATAATAGACATGATGGAATCGATACCATTAATAACATTAACAATAATGATTAATATTATAGGTAAAAACACATTTAATGTGTTGTTACTAATTCTCCTCATCTGACTATCAACTCATAAAGGGGTTATACAATTCCTAATCCCAAACATACCTTCATGTCTAAAAAATTACTTATACATCGAATGATATATTTAATTCATGTAATGCATTCCCTTTCAATAAATTTTATTATTTAATAAAGAATACGGAAAATCAATATTTCCCTAGAGAATCCCATAACATTCAATATAAAAGGCCATATGTAAAAATAATATATAGTTTAAATAATATGTTTATCCGGAATAAATAATATAGATATTTTTGTTATATGTGATGTCCAATTTTCATAATAATGTTAATATTTTATGGGAATGAAAATTATTACAAAAATTAATCAAGATGGAAAACTCCAAAATTGACTTAGGCTTTCATACATATGTATTCTATCTTTCTTGAATAATATTCATTATATTTCATTCAAAAATCACAAGGAACAAAATAGTTTAATATATTTTGAGAATATAAAAAAATATTCTTATTTCATGAATAATCATCTACATCTCCCATAAATATCTTCTCAAATAGAAATCATTAAATTTATACCCTACACAAATATTTATTCAAAAACCAAGGATGGAACCCAAATAATTGGTTAGCTAAGATACTTAGAAAGGGTAAACATAAAAAAAATAAATCTATGATCATATAAAATCATAATATAATAAAAATTATATGTAATCATGAACATAACATTGGAAGTTTATATAAAACTTGTCATAGATCATGAACATGAGTCATGGAATAAAACATTACAATTTTAGAAAAAATTGCTAATGATAATGATAAATAGACATAAATAAATAAATAATCATAATACCATTTCATCAAAGCCTCGAACAATAATAAATATATATTAAAACATTTCATTGGTAATGTTTATCTACCAATACCATCAACATCATAGATCATTACTTATCATCTTCATCCCATTTTGTATTAGGATACACCAACTTCCCATAATGGATCAGGACACACCTATTTCCCATAATGGATCACGACCATCAACTTGTTTCCCACTATTATCTCATTGGATTTAAAAATTCATAGATGGAATTAGTGAGAGTCAAATATGGCATTTCACTATTTATTTTCATTAAGAAATTAAATGGGATGCGTGCAAAATTTTTTCTACTAGATCAATTGGAAATAAAATGGAATAATACAAAGAATGTTCTTCAAAAAATAAGAGGTGGATAAAGAGTCTTGTACATTGATATAGAAATTATAAGTGGTTTTGGGGAACTTATCGTGATAATTGGAAGACAATTAGATGTGATTAGAGTGCTAGAGTGAGTCTAACAGCATTCTCAATGGGTATTGAGTGATGTTTAGTGGGTGGGTATTTATTTAGAAAGGGAGAAGAATAATTTATAAATTTCAAAACATGGGTTTTTGGTCTCGATATAATGAAATAAACAAAACCAAAAACCCTCCAGTGTTTTTTCAAATGGTTTCTTGCAAATAAGAGTGGTTTTTAATATTTTATATAACTACTAACCAAAAATTATATAACTGTACCACTGGTGATTTTTAAATGATTCATATTCCAAAACAATTGATTTAAAAACCCTATAATATAATATATGTTCTCGATGACTCATTAATGTTTTATAAACATAATCAAGAAAACCTAAGAAAACTATTTAAAGGGTAAATATATATCTAATTGTGGAATAATTTTATATCATTTATCAATGTAAAAATATTGTCCATATATTTATACCAAATTTAATTTTTCCCAAAATATAGATGTCCATGAAAAATTTGTAAAATTCACTATAGGTGGTTTAAATTATAAAATTTTAAAATTATTATTTATTTTAAAAATACTTTTCCAAAATATAATCATTTAAATGTAACAAACCTTATCTTTGAAGATATGGATCTTTTTTTTCATTAAATTTCCTTAAAAGACCATAAAAATGTTAAAAAAAAATTATTGCGGTTAAAATGGTTTCCAGGGATTTTTCGCAGTTCGAAACCACAGTTTGTTCTAAAAATAATTGGGCCTCACATTGGAAATCATGCATCCCAGCCCACAATTGTCATCATTAATATATTCAGGGTAAAATCAAAGGTGCAACATGAGCCAAATAGTTTGTCAAAAACCATGCGACTCTTGGTGCACCGCCAATAAATCCACCAACACTTTTTATAGCAAGATTTCACATAGTTTGAGAACAGTAAGGGAAATTATGTGAATTGACCATGGGGGTATTCCATAAGAATTGGGATTGACAATAGATTGAAAATTGTATTCCAAACAGTTTGTACAAATCATGAACACCCTCTTATTTGGGGTGAAATAAAATTCTGACCCTCTTTTATAAAAGATCATAATTTCTCTTACCCATATTCTATTTCAATTGGGTTTTCATGTTTTTCTTCTACAATGGGATCTCAATTACTCTGATTTAGGCTTTTAGATAATATTATCATTTGGATTATGATTCATGATTCATTAAAAAAATCATATTACTCTTGGTAAACTATTACATACTATTATATTTGATCAATTTTAATCATTCAGTCTATGGTGTTATTTATGTGTAATCATCTTTTCCCTTTTTTAGGGTTTTTGAATAATTCATATATCTTATATAACCTAATCTAAATATAGGACCAATATTGCGTGAGTATTCAGCTAAAAACTTTCTATAGGCGGTCTCATCATTTTCCCAAAGAGTTTTGATGCTTTGTTGTTATGATATTTTATTGCATGCTGGCAATACAAGAGTGTCGATTGTTTTTGAATTATTCATATAAAATTTTTCATCACACCTTTATACACACCAATTACACTTTTTTTGTTAGTTTATCAGATTTTTGCCTCAGTTATATACACCCCTTGTGTGTGTTAAATAGTATTTCCCTTTCTAATAAAATTCTTATATGACTGGATTTCCTACCAAGTGTTAAACTTGGTTTATTGGGAAAATTTACCTATGGTGTTTTTTTAAAGGGTACAGAGGAAACTCGTAAGTTATTTTCCCAACTATAAATGGAATTTACAATGTACGAATTTGACTTAATGACCATAGAAAACATTTAAAATGAGCTATGAGCCTTGAAGTGAATTTTCCATTACTGAGTGAATTAAAAGGATTAGATTTTATGAAATGGATTATAAATGATAATTATTTTTTCCTAAATTGAGTTAAATGGACTAAATAAATCATTTTACATGATTTTTAATGGGTGGTAAGACCACACCATTTATTATGCATATTTAAATTATCATTGTTAAATGAAATGGAATGTTTGTAATTGAACATGGATATTGAGACACATGACAGACATTACATTACGTAATATATTATAAATATAAATATGAATTTGTAATTGGATATTATATAATTGTAAGGTATTTTTTTAGCATAACAGTGTCAATATCCCTTACACAAAGTGTTTAGAATGACATCTCATAATGTTGACACTATTTCGATGGTGGTAATGATACACCACTTCAACTGTTTGAGTGTTGACACATTGACATTATTAAAATCATTAGTGATGATCATTACAACTCATAATAATTTCCCAATGTAAGGAATGTTACCTATTTCAATAGCTTATAGGATTGTTATAGTATTCATGGATTCATGAGTTACACCCTGATCCTGCCAGCATCATGTATTACATGTATGAACCCTATTATGTCCACACATACATGGTTTATATGCGTGGATGAAATATATAAATATACCACACACAAACACACACACACACATATCTGTATATTTAATATATTTATTGTTACTGTTCCAACACACTTTTTTTCAATGATTTTAAGCTTGCAGACTCGCAAGGTGTCTTATAGGAACCTGAGTGAGTTGGTTAATTATTTTAGCCTTGTTGTATTATTATGCTTATATTGACGAATTGTTCCCTTATGATAATGAAATGGATTGCTTCAAGAAATTGGTGTTGTGGTCCTAGTAATTTTTCATCTCACACCCAACTCGGTCTCCCTTTAATACATAAGAAGATTATTTTTCAACAAGTAGAAATATTATAATGCACCCAACTTCTAGTATTTCATTAAATTTCACATTAATAGAGCATAGGAGAAGAGGACATGGAATATGTTCATGATTTTACAAGAGGATCATGTTGTTAATTTTGTTCTTTTTATAGTATAATTGCCTTCACATAACATGTTTTCTTTTTTATCAATATGTCATGCATCAATGTATCTGATAATACAGGTGTGGTTTTTGATATTTTTATTAGTTTCTGTTGTTTAATCTTCCTCAATTATATATATATATATATATGACCTTATATTCATTCACTATAATTTTATTATTTTTTATTTTATCTGCTGTAAAATATAGAAAAGAGGGTATAGTCCCTCCTCCATATGATTTTAACACTATCATTTATAGTCGGAAGCCTCTACTATACGAGGAGGCACATCTGAGGTTATGCGACCCACCAACTCAGGGCATAAATTATGCGGGACGTGGGTCCGGAAGATACAATGTGGTATCTTGGAATAGTTTTAATTTTTCATTCTGTTTGGTAATTATATAAAATATTAGTAGATAATGGGATTTCAAATTGACCCTCGGCCTAGATGTAGCTTACCCATGTACCGGGGAAACCCAAATTTCATAGGATTGTTAATTATTGTTTACAATTATTTTTCAGTTATAGTTTATATGACTTCACAACTAGGTGACTCACTTGTGTTGTGATGTTATTATTATTGGTATGATTGGACTAAGATTTATTTTACAATGAATAGGTGAAAGGAAGGAATCATATAACCTAAATCATTATTGGAATAATAGGAATAATATTCCATGAATTCTATCATATCTCTTCTATATTCAACATGAATTTTCCTAATGTATATAATGAGTTCCCTGAATATGTATTGAATTTTTATGAAACTTCAGTTTGGGATTGAAAAACAAAATTGATATATAAAGAGAATGTGTAAATATAGTAGTGTTTTCTTAAAGAGGTTAATGAATTCACTTTACACAATCAATTATGGAATTTTGATCCATGGTCCATTCGTCTCAAGGGATGGAACATGTTATAGAATGAGTTATATGGATTCCATATTTTTGTTCATAAAGAGTATGGGCCCTTATGGATGGAAACTGGTAATACGTGTAATTCCATGATTTCTAAGTGATTTAAACATTTGAGAATGAGCAAATTT
The DNA here is from genome assembly GCA_963277665.1 of Viscum album. NCBI lineage: Eukaryota > Viridiplantae > Streptophyta > Magnoliopsida > Santalales > Viscaceae > Viscum > Viscum album. Next base: position 559,513,898 of record OY728164.1, on the reverse strand, counting down.
AAAATGTAAAAGAAATTTAATGTGAAAATAACCAAGGTATATATAAATGTGAACAAAATTCATAGACCTAAACCTGACCTTATTAGTGGTTAGAGTGGTATTTATTATGACCTTAAGAAAAAAAATTATTTACCGCTTATACCTATATTTTTGAGCAGTTAGTCTGGTGTGATCACTTGAATAGGAATGATTTGTACCTATGCTAGTTTTATACATGAAATGATTTCAGTTTGTTAAATATATTTGTAGTTGTATGTTTGTCCTTTTAGTATCATGGCACTACAATGTTCTCTGATAGTAATCTAATAAGACAGCGACAACCATGAAACTAAGGACATTACCTTGAACAACAAATGATTCATCTTGTAGTGATGTCGCGACCAACCATATCCAATATGAGGGAAGGAATATAAAATATATACACCCTTCCTTCGTCATGTGGAAGGATATATAATTACCCCCAAGTCCTGCCTTAGATTGGCCCCAGTGTGGTGTCTGGAACATAGGTAATAAGATCTCATGCAATGTTGAATGAATATCAATTTTTATAGAACATGTTTGGGAGATAATATGGTAAATCCCAAGAACAACAAAGGGAAACACAAATAATTAAATATAATATCTTTTTCCTATATGCATGTTCAAAATTAAATGTGATAAAATATAAAAAAACTACCAAAACAAAACACTGAAAGAATAGAGAAAAGCAGCAACAAAAACATATCCTGACAGCCGAGCTATTAATGTCCACTATGGACATCAATGTCCTCCTAGAAATCCGAAAATGAATTATATTTGTAGGAAGAGAATACAAGTATTCTCAGTAGGGAAACTAAAGGTACTAGTCAATTAGTTGGGGAAAACATTCCTTTACCCCTATGTGAAAATAGTAGAACCTCAAAGAACCTACCATAGAGTATTAACGTACCCGTCCCCAATTGGGAACACTAACAAAATAATTCAATTCAAGTAATTTAATAGTTTATACACATCAATATATGTGTACCCCACAACACATTCCCACTATTTCACTGCTCATCCAAACTAGATAACATCTTGATGATAACACCCTTCCCATACATAGTCCCATTGCCCAAACCCACCCACACACACATGGGCTTCAACACACACAATCCCACCCATCGACACCTATGACACAATAAGCACACCTCTCGGTCGAAGACATCAGAGCCTCATCCTGATGAAACAAGGGTAAACAATTCTAACATGAAAACTCATAGGCCGATCATCTACCAAACCATGGCATAAAGAGTCTTGGACTATGGTAAGCCTTGAGATGATATAGTTTTCCCATATACGCTTGAGAGGTATGAACCTGGAAAAATGTGGGTGGAAGAAAGTTAGTAACCAGCAATCCATTATCCAACCAGGATGATGGGATAGAAACCCTCCCCCATGAAATAGAGGAGTTCAGAATATATTTATGAACAAGGGTGGGCTGCATATATAAATCACAAGGAAATACAATATATATAGTTATTCCAAAACTCATCCCATCCTACGAGTTTTCGATCAAAAAAACCAACTCATACTAAACCACATTTTCTGCAACACCTCTATGAACAACCACAATATAGCAACAACCAAATCATAACCCAATAGATTTTTATGATTAACCACTTTTCATTTATTAATTTAGTGGTTATCGTTATGTTATTCCAAGAATATTGGGAAACTAAATACAAAAACTATGACAAATAAAATGAGAACAACCAATCTTCAGTCCCACTGCACAATATTACAAAACTTGATTTACATTCCACTACAAAAAAATAATTATTTAAAATTATACCACACAATACTTCTCTCACAACCATTTTAAACTACACCACTACAAAAACGTTCTTATATATTGTCCAAATGCATTGATATTCATAACCACACTATAGTACCACTGCGCAACATCACTCTACGACCATAACAAAACAAAGGTAGTGCAACTGCCTATAAGTTCATCCATTCCACAGTCAATATCATTGAATAAGATACCAACAAAAACCATCTTCCACACCAAAAACGAGGCCTATAGTAACTACCATTATCATGTACCCTTCTTCACACTCATACTACACTCTCCTCACAAAACCAACTTCCTTTTCAAACTTTTTACCTAAAACCATGCCCCCAACAACAATATCGCACAACTAACACAAGGTTACCAAAACTCAATAGAACACATCACCCAACCTCACCTATCAACAATATGTGTATAATATCATATTTAATTAGAATACTATGTTTAATACACTATATTATTATCAAAGTGATCATAGAACATGTCCGATCCTAGTGTATTCATTTATTTATCCATGTATATGTGTTTATGTATATTTAAGGATGCAGTCATTGTCTAAGAATCTCTAAAAGATGGAACATCACTAGTGAAAAAACTAAGACTAATAACAACCAATATTTTTAAAAGGAATATATCCAATAAAACCATAACAGAATCATATATAATAATTAAAACATTCTATCAATATCATACAACTCGCTTCTAGTTATATTATTTACCTATGTTATCTTTCGATCACATCCAGTTCTTATATATTATTTGTTTTTAAGAAATTTATTATTCGTAACTCACAAGATTTCACTAGCATAAACAACCATTATTATTCAAAATTAATGTAAAAAAAATGAAATCCGTACTTGGATATTAAAGGATTATAGTTTCTCATTTTACCAAGAACAGGGGTCGCCCGAGATGTAGGAAAATCTATGAATGCTGAGTAGGATAGCTTTGGAATTTGCGCACGACTCATCTAAGGAGGATGGCTCTAAGCAAACCAAGGTAAATGAAAAGGAAGAAGGAAATAAGAGATCATGGATTATGAATGGTGAGATCCTAAAAATTAGGGAGATGATTTCCATGTACGTGAAAATCAGATCATGGATTGACCACATGACTTGGAGGTTATGAGGCTTGTAGAACATTATGAGATTCAAAGAATATAATAATTCCTAATGGAATAACTGAAGATATCCTAGAACACCATTGTTATTTGATTGGTTACCATATCATGGAGATTAACACAAATAGTGGAAAAACTGAAAAAACATGGTGAAAATGGACATGAGTCAATGATGTGTGAGCTACCGACACGACACACAGATACTGAGCAACCATCACAACGAACTACAGATGCCCTAACCTACGGTTACCATGACATATCAACTCCAGGGTCTACCAACTCCCTTACATGTTGATTCCATTGACTCACTAACACGGATGCCCTCAATTTATAGAGGTTGGCACCCTTGGATACAAAAAATGACGCCCTCAATCTACCGATGCTGACACCCAAGACTCACTAACACCGACGCCCCCAAATCACCGATTCTAACACATTGACACATCGATGACCTAAAATTCCAAATAAATGACATGTCGATGCACTATGATGATAGTGAAAAATATGGAAATTTGAAAAACTATTGAAATGGGTCGCTATTGCCTCCCAGAACACCGTAAACACTATATTTTCAAAAATTAAGGGTATGAGGAAATCTATGTTATCACATTTGATACCTATTAAACTATTTTCATCTTTGAGAATTTCAAAAAGAACCTAGAAGAATAGAAGGTCCGAACAACCATCCCTTAAGATACCTTTTAGGTGTAAACCATCATGAGTTGTTCTAATTCTAGAGTGAAAACCTCAACATATTAGAATACCTCCTTCTCATCTATCCCCTTAATAGCCATGCAACAATAAGGCCTGGCCCTTCCATAAACTATCATACATACACCAAATGGAATGATATCTAGTCACATTGATTAAGGAGGTACTTTCTACCTGTCAATATACTATTTGTTTGGGGTATCACTGACTTGCACGTATGAGTTTAATCACATCCACATTAAAGTTTCTAGATTAGGGATTAGGTTATCCACTCCCCAAACTCAGGACTCTTCATACAAAATTAGAGAACATGGAAACAACTTATCACAAAGAAAACAACGTTAAACATTTCATCATGAAATGAATAAAAATAGAAAACACAAAAACAAAACTAAGTACTTCATGAGGGTAATTGGAATGCATCTATTTTTCCAACTCCCATATAATCTCCTTGAATCCACCATGCCTCCACAATACTCTATCCAATATAATGGTTTATGCATATAGTACATTGTTTTCAAGATCGTCGATTCTTATTGGTCTCTCCATGAAATTTTTATTTTACACGATATCCAACTCTCCCCTTTCAAGGATGTGGCAGTCATCATGTATATATTTGTGGAGCTAAGAGACATGAAAGAATTCTTGGATCATCACTAGTCCCAGAAGCAACATCGGCCAATATGCCCCCTCACCAACTCGTCCCAACACCTTAAGAATTCTGATGAACCTGGGAGAAAGAATACTTCCTCTACCAAACCTCCGCTTTCCACACATAATGTATACCTCAAAGATCAAGTGGCCCCCATCCTAGAACTCTAACGGCAACCTCTTATGATGCACAAACGAATTTTTCCAATCCGGAGCCACCTTAATCCTCTCACGCATAAGATAACCTTCTCTGTTATGCTCTGCACTACCTCTTTTCCCTGAATAAATGATTCTACTACCTCTTTCCTGCACACTGTTGAGAGACATAGTCTTCCATAAAAGGATTTGGATGATTCCAATCCAATGTTATAGTGATAGATATTATTCAATGAAAACATTACCAGAGGAATGATTCATACGCACGATCCTTTGAAGTCTAAGACACATGCCCGCATCATATCCTCAAGCGTTTATATGGTCCTCTCTGTCTTCCCATCTGTCTAAGTGTGGAAATTAGATCTAAGGCGCAACTAGGTGCCAAAGGCATGATGAAATTACCTCCAAATTCATAAGGTAATCTATGTATCTGTCTCCAAGATTATTGATCATTTCACCCCATGGAGTCGAACCACCGCATCCACATGCCTCCTAGCCATGTTATCTTTTGTGCCCTACTCCATGATCACTTTGTTCAGAGATGACCTTTTCAACTAGTAGACTACTACCCAAATATCATCCCATCCTCTTAGATCTCTGGGTAATCTGGTGGATAAATCCATTGAGATTTCTTCCCACACATAATCAGGAACAACCAATGGATGTAATAGACTGAAAGGAACATATTTCTTGGTCTTTACCTACTGGAAATATAGTAATATCACCAAAAACTCTCCTACTACCCTCTTCACCCAGGGCCACCAAAACAATTCCCTTAGTCCTCAGTTCATCTTAGATAATCATGGATGCACTTATAGGGGTGAGATTTGGAACTCACATAGAACTCTCTCATTCATTTCAACTAGGAAAAATAAATTTTCATATAATAATGTCGGATTATGGTAATACTCCGACTATCCTTCTAGAGTGTAACCCTAGAAAATGGGATCACACATCACATTATCCTCTGAGTCTCCCCACTAAGACTCCTATGTCTACCGCGCTATGGAAGACTGTATTTTCATTAGAAACATATAGAATCATCCACTATCTACAATAGTGTGTAAGTGAATAGAGAATATCCCCTTCATTTCATTCCATATATATGTGTATTATCAAACTAACTCATTCAGCAAATTCAGACTCACAAAGTCGGCCCCCATGTTCCCCATTCATGGGATGTAGGAAATATTTATGTCATAATACTGGGGAAACTCCATGGACTTTCTATGTAGCATGTTTTGTTCTCGTTGGGAGAAGATAAACCTCAGCCTCTTCTGATCTGTGAAGACAAAAATGTGCTCACCATTGGGGTAATGATAGAAAAACATCAGTGTGACAACCACTATTTCATTCTATAGATCATTTGTGGCTTAATGAAGTTCACAAGGACAAAATTTCTTAAACCCATAAGAGATTAACTCTCGCTGATTCAAAAGAACACATCCCATGTCTAGTTCAGAAGTGTCACAGAACACCTTTAACATCACCCCTTCTTTTGGAAACCTAAACACTAGGGAACTCAAAAGATTCCCCTTTAGATAGCTAAAATATTCCTATCACTACTCACTCCACATAATGGCCTGGTAATTTCTTGTCAAATACGTTACTGTATATGAAAATCTTGGGAAGTCGAGTATGAACATTCGGTAATAGGTTTCCATACCTATGAAACTAATAACTTCCATCACATTCTTGGGTAAAGACCATGAAATAATCTCTTCAAACATTGATGGGTCCAAACATATCCCTTCTAGAGACACCATGTGTCCGAGGAAGTATAATTCTCATGTTAAAAACATGAACACGATCAAAATTCTGTAGTGATGGTGGTGTTAGAGGACATTGAATTCATCCGTCATATTCCTGGCATGCTCCTCCTCTAACCTTGAGTTGATCAGGATGTCATCGATGAACACAACAATGAACTGGTCCAGTTATTAATGGAAAATAGATTTCATGATCCCCATGAACATAGCTGGTGAATTAGTGACACTAAAGGGAATGACCACGAACATTATGTTCTCATACCTGTAAAAGAATGCTATCTTTAGAATTCCACATTATTATACCCTCAATTGGTGATATTCAAACCGCAATAATATCTTAGGGAACAAACCCGATACCTTCAACTAATAAAAAAGGTCGTCAATACATGTAAGGGGGCAGTGGTTCTTGAGTGTCACCAAATTTAGCGTACGAAAGTCAATGAATAGTATTAGGACACCATCCAACTTATTCACAAACAAGACAATGACACCTCACAATGAAAAACATAGCTGGATAAAAATATTCTTCATCAAGTAATCAATATGTATCAACACCTAGCACAACTCAGAAGGCACCATCTGAGAGGGAGATATGCGAACCAGACAGGCACCAGGTAGCATGTCTATCCTCAACTCATCGTCACATCGGAGGGGGGGGAGTCAAAAAATCCTCTGAGAATACATATAGGAACACACTGAAACCTTCATGAAATTCCCCCATATCTTTATTTTCTGATCCCATAACATCTCGGCTAATAATGAATGATAATTCCCAACATGTCGGCTGCCCTCAAGACCATTCCTCTTTCTAATGAAATAACAACACTACCCTCCCATATATGAATACATGACTCATCTCTGAAAGTAGTTCATAACAACATTCATATAAAATAACCATTCGATGCCTAGGATGATATCGAATAGATATATCTTTATTATATGAAGTTCCCAACATGATTGGTATGGACACAACATTAGTCTACATCCTCGACAAACATCAATTATACTTGTCTGACCTCCAACTAGGGTACTCAACTCTAGGGGAATGGGAAATACCTCTTCATCATGTCCCTTAGAATGGGGAATAATGGGTGCAACAAAGGAGTTGGAGTCTCCTAAATCAAAAAACTCACATGAACGAGTACAAAATGACATATCATACCTAGAACTTCCTATGGCCCAACTAGAACTGCTACCTATGTGGGGTGAAACTGCTGATGCCCAGATCCACTACCTTTATACTATTAGTAGCCTCCCCAACCATTCCATGGTCATGGTCCTTGAGGAGCACCCTGGGGTTGGACTCCCCTATCACTGTCTTCCATCAGTGGAGCGGGAGCTCACTGCCTCTAATGATAGAAGGGTCAGACTGCCAACTATTGCTTCTAAGGTGGGAACTAAGCCTTCCCACCCCCATTGAATGTCGTTCGAATTGGGAAATGGTTCTGAATATTTCCACAACCTTCACATATAAAAAAAACCTTAGTCTCATTCCAATATGTGAAGGGAGAGTACTAAGAGAATTAAACTGGAAATGTTGAGGTATACTCCTCACTGGCCGAAACCTGGATGTCCCTAATGCCAGAGACCTACTGCGGAAATTTTTTTTTTGAAGAACTATCATAGATACACTCTCATGGGACACTTTAATTCCATTTCATCCTTTCCACTACATCGAAATTCTTTTGAAACTATAAATACATCAACAGTGTGAAAGGAGTAACAATATGCAGAATAGGAGGTCAGAGTGCCTCCATTATGTGTCTCGCTCGAGACTCCTCAACCAGAAAGCAATCTGGTGTAAGGAATAAGAGGTCCTAGAACATGATCCCTAATTCCCATACCAACAAACTCTCCTTCTAGACGGAGAGTAGCTTCTACCTCTACTAAGCATTCATTGTGGATGAATGTAAATCTTCTTAGACCTCATTCTCAAATTCAGCTATTGAAACCATATTTTACTCCTAGTCTCCAAGGTAATGCATCTACCATTGATGCACACCCCCTTGTATCTGGTGCAATGATATAGGAACCTAGTACTCTTTTTGATCTCAGGTCAAGCTAAAAGTGATCACGAACACTTTGAGCTGACTCCTTGTCTCCATGTCCGATATGTTTCCATCGTACATCCCCAAAGTCCACTACTGAAAGGCAAAAAGTTTAATCTAATGTTTCTCATCATCTTCTTCTCGATCATCCCATCGTTGATCAATCGGGTCAACATGTCGGTCCTCAACTGCTCGTACCACATGGGGACAACATCAATGTTCTATAGCTGATAGAAGTAATCAATGAACTCATAATCCCAAGTAGGGTGTAAAATATCTTTTAAATTTCATTTCAACTATTAATTTATTTTAAATACACAAAACACATAAGAAACACAATAATAGAACTCATTGTGATGCATGTTCATTTACTAGGGTCTATACACTGAAATCGATGTAACCTCACATTTTCATCAATTAGGCCCAGAGTCCTTACATGATATCATAGAGGGGGTATGAAATCTCGTGTCATGTCTGTTCATCCCAGGCCTATCAGACACTTTGATATTGCCTAACACCATCACCCTACCACCCCATGGATTACTCACCATGCCTAACTCCAAACTCCATCCTATCTTTCAATCTACCAAAACATCGCTTCGATACCATTTTTTTAGAACTAGCCATCTCCATGATTAGGGAAGAAACAAAAAAATTCCATACCCATCCCTCATCACGTTGAAGAAGAGATATTGACCCCACTCCCTGATTCCAGCCTTCAATAGTCCCAGAAGACGCAACTAGAACCAAGGGTATAGTATTTCACATAATGTGGAAGGCATTCCACATTTAATAGAACAATATTTGGAGATAAGTAGGTGATTCCCTATAATTCCAAATTCCAAATAAATTAAATCCAAAATACGATCCCATATACATCTTCAAAAGTAATGCTGATACAAGGTAAAACAAATGTACCAAAAAAAGTACCAAAAAAAGAGACTGAGAAGAAAAAATAACTATTCCTGATGCCCAAGATAGTAAATATCTCCAATGTCCTAAAATTCATCCTAGAAAATTGAATACGTTTAATATGTATAGGGTGACCATACAAGTATACTCAATAGGGAAACTAATTTTACTTGTGCATGATTGGGGAAAAGATATTAACGCCCTGGTGAGAAAATAGTATAACATAAAAGTACATACCAAGGAGATCTATTCCGTAGATCCTCAGATGGGCACAGTCACAAAATAACACATGTCAATTAATTTAATAGTACAATCACATCAATATTTTGTTACCGAACACCACTTTTCCACTAGTTGACTACTCATTCCTAAAGGATATCATCTTGATGCTTTTACTCTTCCCATATTCATTCCCACTATGAAGATATTCCCCCACACAAATTGGCCTCAAACACACAAAATCCCACTCGAAGACACCTGGGCCAAAAAAACCACACCTCTAGCTCAAAGACACCTAGGCATAATCCCAAAGACACTTTGGAAAACAATCTTGTCCCACAAACCCCACAGAATCTCACATACAAAAAACCCTCCCTTGAAGAATCTTGGACTCTGGTAAGCCTCAAGCCATCATATCCTGCAAAAATATGCTTGAGTGTTAAGAACCCCGAGTAGGGTGTGTGGAAGAAAGTTAATAACCAACCATCTGTCCTCCCACTGAGATGTTGGGATGAACACCCCCATTAAATGGAGGTGTTTGGAATAGATTTATCAATAAGTGTGGGGTGTGTATAATAATCACAAGAAATTTCAATATATATATATATACGTAAAAAGATACTCAGTATAACCAAGGGGTTTTCTGACAAACAAACAACTCATACAGAACAACATTTGCTGCTACCCATATATACACAACGACACAAAAACAAATTCGAAAGATGAAATGAACCTATTTTTTATTTAACCACCTATAATTTATTAAGAGAGTGGTTCACGTTAAGTTATTCTTGCACTAACCGAAAAATACCAACCAAAAATATATCAAAACATCATGAAAACCCAATTTGCAGTCCCACTGGAAATAACAGAAAAAAAATATTTACATTCCACTATAAAACAATAATTCATCAATATTATGCTACAAAATACTCCTCTCACAACCTTGATCCACAACCCTATATCCCAATAATTCCCAGATACAACCCCATTGGATATGAGTTTGTAACCACAACACAGTTAATCTTCCCAACATCACTCTCTAACCATAACACAAGATAGGAAGTTCAAATTCATACATGTTCATCCATTCCACAATCTATCAATCTCTCGGGTAAAAAGACCAACACAACCCATGCACCACCCCACACAAAAGGACCATAATAACTACCATTATCCCCAGCCTCTCTACACACTCATACACTATTCTCCTCACATAACCATATTCTATATCCTTCCTTGTATCTTCAATCATGCCCTTAATAGAAGCACCACACAAATCACACATTGTTATTAACAGTAAACAGAACATAGAACCCAAACACACCAATCAAATAGATGAATATACGTTCAGATTTAACCAGTAGAAGTTCTTTAATTCTAATAGATTATAATCTAATGGATAACAAAAAAATTATAATCTCGATAAATTAATTTATTTATTCAAGTATAGGTCATTAATAGGTTTTAATGATAAATTCATTCTCTTGAAATATAAAAAAATAGAACAACACTATAGAATAAATGAAGTATACCAACATGAATGATTTTCAAAATGAATATATCAATTAAAATAATAACAGAATTACAGATTACAATTAAAATAGGAGATCCTAATAAAACCACTCTCTGCTTATGATATTATATACATGTGATGACTTTTGAACAAATCGAGTTTTTATAGATTTCTTATTTCTAAGAATGTTCTTAGACATTTAGCAGAAGGTTTCATTAGGATAACTCCCCCCCCTCACAAAGAACAATTAACGTTTGGTAAGATAAATACCTACATTGATGATCAATGATCAATTTTCCTTCTTCCGCCAAGAACAGTGGTCACGTGAGAAATATGAAACTCCATAAAAGCTAAGTTGGAGAGCTCTGGCATAGGCGCACAACTCGTCTAACGAAGAAGCCTCTATTTAAACTGATAGAAATGTAATGGAACAAGGAATGATGACATCTCTATTTACAAAAGAGGAGATCCTAAAAATTAAGGAGACTATTTCAATGTTCTAGAAAATCAAATTATTGCCTGACCATGGGTCTTGGTGGTTGTGTGGCTAGTGGAATAATACAAGATAAAAGGAATTTAATAATTTCCCTTAGAAATGGTGGAGAAAGACCAACCCATTGTTTAGAGTCGAAAGGTTACCTTTTCATGGAGATATACATGTAAGAAGGGTAAAACTGGAAAAACTGGGAAAAATTGAAATGAGTCACTGATGGGTGAACAACCGATGTGACCTACCAATTCTAAGCTACCGACACATTGAAAAATTGAAACCATGGCCGACCAACTCTATTAACAACTATTTCCCCGACCTACTGATGCCTTTGACTCCTTAACATTAATGCCCTCAATATACCGATGTTGACACTCTTGACTCACCTACACTGATTCCCTCAATCTATTGATGGCAACAACATTGAGTCACTGACTCCCCCAACTCATCAATGCCGAAAAACTAACATACCAAATCAAAAACTATAAATTTCTCGACACACTTGAAATGATCTACAGTTTCCTCCTAAATCAAAATAAACACTAGATTTTCATAATGGAAGGGCATAGGGAAATCTGGTTTATTATTGGTGAAACATGTAGAAACTCTTCATATACCTAATATGGGAAATGATGCCTCATTTTGAGAGGGATTCATACATATTATACAAAATATGAAATGTGTATTTTGATCTTCCCCGATCATGGTACAGTTGTCTCAGGAATTCATGTGGTAATATACTCCCATATTCTAAGGGGTTAGTGTACCACAAGCTGTTGATCCATTGTTTGAAGCCATATTTTCATTATTCATGCATATACTGATGACTATAGATTACACTGTCAAATTAGATACATATATACTACACAAATCTTATAGGTGGTGGTGTGATGTCATCATCTGTGAGGATCAACATAATGATATAGTAATGTGATATATTCATATCATTTTCTATGACTATATTGCACCCAAAACATTGAGGGTTTACAAGGATAGAAAATTCAGGAACATTCCACGTGGATGTATGTTAGTTTTGGATGAGTATTCTTATTTAATTAAGATGTAGTGGTTCATCCTTACTCTAGTGTGTGATGAGGTTATCACCTCTAGGGGATTCAAGTCTAGGATTGCATTTGACATCCAATCATAGCATAATGAATTTAGGGTGAAAGATATTTATGAAATGATCAACAAGGCCATTATAAAAAATTGAAATTTGAGGCAAGAAGATACTGTGAGTCAGGGTGGCTTCACACATAGTGCTAACATTTTTTATCCATCTTGTTGAAAGAGACCTTTTGAGGCTACCCTTAGAGGTAATTTTTTTTGGGAACCTCATTTAGATAGTTTTCTAATATTTCCCCAGTGTGGGAAGATTGGACATACTAAACCATAATTATTATCTGATCTAATTGATTACAAATGTTATGGTATGAAGGAGTATATACAACGCTTCTATTGGATCGTACCTCTAGTTCCTAGTCAGTAGGGATCAAAACCTACTCCATGATTAGTAGAGGGGGAAATAGCATCACATCATGAAGGAATTTGGAATACCATTGGTCAATCAGGTTGAGATGGGGGTCAAGTAAGAGGTTATCAGACTTTTGATTCTCTATGCCAGCATAGTTGGAAAGCTCATGGTAGTCAAGAAGTGACACCGAGTTGTGTTATAGGATAATTACATGCATTCTAGCCTATGTTGGAGGAGTAAAGTTCCCATCCTTCTACTATATGAGGTACTATTATAGTAGCCTACAATTGTGTATCTATATTATTTAACATTGGTGTGTCTCAATCATTCATATATGATACTATTATGGGACGTATAGGCCTTGATATCGGGAAATTTTATAATTTAATGATGAAATAATCACTTTTAGGTATATACTTAGAAGGGGTTAATTATTGCAGGGATTGTACCCTAGCGATAGAAATATATCTCACTATATGGAACTTTTTTTCCTTAATAGGATAGACATTGATGTAATCATCAGGAATGATTGGATTTTTCCTAATCATTCCCATATTGACTACTATTGTTGGAGGGTGGTGATTATATAACAAGAGGGAATTATACACGTATAGAAGAGAGAATGTTATGTTAGTGTGACTAGATCTTGTCTCGATATACATTGGCTAGTAGTATGAATGTTTAGATCATTAGTTTTTTCCTAGGTGACTAGGGGTTATGACCTGATGTCTTTCCACCTATAGTGGATTGTTTTAGGGAGCTCTTTACAGGTGACTCCATTTTTCTATCTATAAGGCCCCGTCATTTAACATTATATAATCTTGGGTTATGTCAGGAATTGACATTGATGATCATTTCAGGTTTAGAGAATTATATAATTAGGGCATAACTCATATATAATAACATAAATAAAACAATTAGACACTTCTATTAACTAACCACTTTTTCATAAATCAAAAATTATTTAATAATAAAAAAGGAATCATTTAATGTTTTAATAGAATAACTATTTCATAATCTATAATTGACTCTATTATTCTTTAAGTCAATTGAAAAACATTTCAGAAACATGGGATGTGCATAAATGTTTTAGTAATGGATACTTCACGAATGAAAACTATTAGTCTTGAAAAAACATTCTAAAGATTTTTACTTTATCACAACGTAATAATTTTCACTGTTAATATAGAGTAAATATTCATCAGTAAATATCAGCTCATTTCAAACACTTTTTGTAAACAAATGAATTCCATAATAAACATAGAAAACAACATAAAAAATATAAAGTTATCTTGGTACATAAAAATACATAAATGGAATAACCATACGATTGACTTCCACACATATCAATAAATGGAATAGCCATACGGTTGACTTCCATACCCAATGAAATCGAAGTTATAATGTAACTACCCATCCATGGTGTATCATATAACCACCCCTCATTAGTTTATCACATAACGACCCATATTTGTTTTATCATGTAACCACCTATCATATGGACATGTAAACTTATGTAATCATAAAACAAAAATTATAGAAATTATCAACATTTCACTAATAAATTTACATTTTCAATCACAAGAGATAATTTAAACATATTTAAATAATAAATCAATGTTAAAACCCTTTTTAAATACTTTAACACCAAAAAAAGTAAATAGTGGAATTCATTTACTTTTTGAAAACCTTATGTCTTATAGAGGAAGCTAAATATCAAATAGTGGTTATGGGGATGGACCGGTTATTTTCGCAACATATGATAATAACAATACTTTTTTCATTAAGTAATCATATAATAGAAAACATATACCCTTTGAAAGAAAAAAATCAATGGGGTTTATTGTACACCATATAAAAGAAGTTGATATATAACATCAAAATATGCCTCAATGAATGGAGATTGAGATGAAGTCCCTTATAAAGATCATATCCTTAGATTTAGGATAATTCAATGTCATGATTATGTGTGGAAAATATAAATACACCAAATATATGTGTATATTAAGAGTAAATCAATTTTAGGTCATTCACAAATATTTTTATAAAAACAAAACTAATTACCTAGAAATTTAACATAATTAATGGGAATTGAGTTAAGATTTCAATTAAAAAGATATTATAATTGATGTAAGAATTTATCAATTTATGGATTCTTTGTAGAAATAGTATATCCATAAAAAGGGAAGTGTTAATTAAAATGTAAATAAATAAATTGTTATTTGACACATAATACTGGAAAAATATTATCAACGAAGTATGCATAAAACCCAATGAGTGGAAATTGAGCTTAGAAATTCCCTTATAAAGATCATTTTGTTAACAATTTTTTTTTTATTTTTTTATACACTATAAATCCCCATAAATAATTTTTAAATAATATATAATATATAAAAATTCATTTCTCGCATAATTATAGAACATCACATTTAATAAGTAGAAGATCCACCCAATGAATGGATATTGGGGTAAGATGTTCCCTTACCTTGATCTCGACTCATCATGTACAATCCTTAGGTTCTTGAATAATAATAATTTGTTTAAATTATAATTTATTGTAAACTTTTTTAATGTTTATTATTCCTTTTATATCACTTATTAACAAGTTATAAAAATTACATAACTATTTAAGATCATATTGGTCGTTTTGTCGATATTCGGTACTTGGGTCAAAAATGAATTAGGTTTGACAAAAATAGTCCATGTGGTAATCATTAATTCAACAATAGAATATTTATAATGATTTAATTATAACATATTTCTAGTATATATTTATATATAATATTCCTTATCATTTGGAGATAAGAAACGAGATGCACAATTTAAGGATACGGTAGGTCGTATGTACGTATAAACAATGCTTTCATTTTTTCTCATTTTAATAGAATGAATACTAAATGATACATAAGTATATTATTATTCCAGTATAAAAAATATGTTACATATGTAACATTTTTTAATTGACAATATCCTTTATACATTCCATGTATGGAATGAACGGGTCATATCACTTTAAGGTGGTGGTAGTCCACACATCCTAAAATGAAATTATCATACTTACACATTATAGAAACCATAAAGGTATGTTGTAAATTAAATTTAAGAAGAATAAATAATATATAAATAGATTATATATATTATATATATAAATACATTTTAATTTTAATGGACACCGTGATATTTGGTACAAGAAAATAGAACAATCATTGTTACGTGAGGCAGAGTTCACCATACATATAAACTGTATATTCATATCCATTAAATGGAGGTATGTGTAAGTTTCATTCAACAGAAATCTCATAATAACATATTCATATATTTATTATAATGGTTTTATTATTAAATCAATGTATATAAAGATCATTTTCAGTGTAGAAGGTAAATAAAGTAATTTTACTAGAGAGAAAACGTTGCCTCAAAATCGGGTAACTTCTTTGATTTCTGCCAATTTCTTAAATTTCCATATAATGATGGAAAGGATTCTTGATGATTTGTAGATATGTTTTGAGTTAATTCTATATGAATTTTTATGTTCCATGGGGCTTGAGAGGTGTGAGTGTGTGGGTAGAGGTCATGGCATTTTATAAGCGGAAGGAGGGGCACTTTAAGAGAGACTTCAAATATTATTTTATTAAAAACTGTTTTCCAAAATATAATAGTTAAAAAGGGATATATTTATATTATAATATGATTATTGGTATACATACCATTAAACAATATTTTTAGATAATTTTAGATCGTAAAACTAATGTTATCTTTTTTTCTTAATCCATTAGTTAAAAACAATAACTCTTATCAAGTATTCTTGTATTTTCAAAATGTATAGTAATTAATGGTAAAATAAAATTAAAATAGACCACCAGTATATAATTAATTTAATTTTTAAAATTATGTAATTAAATTGGTCAAATATTACATTTTATAACTATTATATAATTTAATAAAATTGTATTTTTTTTAAACTCATTTGTGTCTATTTTGACAGAATTTAGTAATTGATTTTAGTTGATGTCCAAACCACTTGATTTCTTGAGTAAAAAAGAAATAGTTCATCCTTAGTATGATAATGTTATATAAAATTAAATTATGGCATAAAAATATTCAAATTAAATGTATTTTAATATATATAAATTCATTTATTTGAATATATCATTAATAAGCTAACCACTACATCATCACTGTGTCATAAATAAATTTATTTTTTAATTTCTACAAATTATAAAAAAATAAAATGATTTAGGAAATAGTTTTATTTTTATAATTTCTATTTATAGTCATAGTAATTAGATATATGACCCAATATTAAAATTGATTTAGTAAAATATTCATGTTTATGTTTTATTTCGCTTTTCATTAAATTAAATATTGTAAAATCTCATTTTCACACCTATGTGGATCCCAAAGGACAAATATTTTACAAAATGAATATCATGGTCTGAAATATCTCATAAAATAGGTACATGACACGTTTTAGGGTATTTTTATATTATAATAATAATATTTTTAACATTATATAACCGATTTTACCTTAAAACATGGTAAAAAAATATAAAAACTGAAGTAAATATTCATAATTCTAATAAATAAAGGATAAAAATTTAAATAATTTGGACCTCATATTTCCAAATATTGAATCTATGTTTTTTAATTAAAAATAGATAAAGTTTTGTAATTAATTTAAAATTAATTCCTGTTTTCAAAAGAAGAATGCGTGTTTTAAAAATTTAAAAACTTTGAAATGATTTCCTTGTGTTTCTGTCCAATTTAAATGTTAAATTACTTCAAGTTAAAAAAATTGGGTTAAATGATAAAAATATATTCCATTTATATTTTGAAACCATTAAATAATATGATTTATCCATATTTATTATCTCAATGGAAAATGTTTTTTCAAATAAAATTTAGTGTATTTTTTTACTTTTCATAAATAAATGATAATTATCAAGAAAATATAAAAAGGAATTCCAATGTAAATTTAGATGTATCAATTATAATAAGAAGATTATTTTTTTAGATATAATATATAATGGTTTCAAACACTGAATTTTAAAAGGGTTCTCCATCAAAAAGAGATAAAACTGCATTTTTATAAAAATACCACTTTTATCCAAAACATATGAATTTGTTCCTATATCATATATAGAAAACAAATACAATAAATTTAAAAGAATAAATTTAATATATAATATTTATTTTTCATTAAATAAAAATCCATAAATAGTGATATGATTTTGTAAAAACAATTATTCTCTTTTTATATTGGTTACAGTCAATCATATCCTTTGTATACAATTGGTTTTTATTTCCATTTATAATAGATTTGGTTAACATTGAATCATTATTAAAACATCTATAAACCATATTACCATTAATTCATTTGATACTATTCATTCCATCCATTCAAATGGATAATTTATAATAATAAAATTTAATTAATAATATTTTTTTGTTCGTTTTAGCTTCATGTAGCGTATCATGTATGCAATTAAACATAGTGTTTCTTTATTAAAACTCTAGATATTAAAAAATTTCCCTTTTTGAAATTCCTTCATCGCTATTTTAATATTAAAATTTTTATGTTTGTTAAAACTCCCACATCGGAAAAAGAGTCAATAAAACTTTTACTTTAAATAAAAGGAAGAGAAATACAAAGGTAACATGAAATAACACATAATATGATAACATGTAGAAACTCTTGAATATGGAAGAGAAACTAACGATATTTTTTTAATGAAGATAGATAGAAAACATTATTTAGAGAAAGTAAAAAAACCCAATAACCATAAACATTTGATGGGTTAAACATTATTTGCTTTCACTATATGTAAAGTAAATTGAAAATGTTTTATTAATTTCCTATTCATAGATTTGTGGAACTTATTTATGAGCTTAACTATGAAAATATTGAAGCATACTTACATGTCATGTATAGTTTCATACATTAATAAATATCTGACACAAACTCATATTTTCTCTAAATAATTTGTATTCATAATGACTTGGTCACACCTGAAGCACTATAGTAAAGATCATGGGAATCAAATATTCCACATAAGATAAACAATATATTTCTCTTGTTTTTTATACATTGACTAAAAAATGGTATTTCAAGGTTATATAATATCTTATAATAATAATCCATTATAAAAATAATTAGTACTCTTAATACCCATAATTAAAAAAACACCACCCAAGGTTCGACAAAGACCATTCAATAAACATTAATCCATAAAATTATTCGAAAGTATCCAAACTAAGATTGAAACACAAAAATTTATGGGTTTTGTCACAAAGCCTTCCAACATAAGTCTTAATATTTGTCTGGAAATAACATAGACTACAATTTAATTCTCACACTTAAAAGTAATTAACTTAATCATGTGATCCCCATGATAGGTTAATCATTTCCATAAACGACCAAAATCAACATATGTCCATAATAATAACATTGATTCTTACAAAATAAAACTCATCCAATAATCCTAAAATTCAATCCCATAGTATTCTAATTTTCATATGCATATAATGTTCCCCAAAAAAATTACACCTTTTAATTTAACAATTATAAATTAATCAACATATTACTGTCCTTTAATATGGATATCCATTTGATAAAATATATGTTTATAATATCTACATATTATTGATCCCAAAAATTATTTAAATAAAAATAATAAGTCATACTAACAAATGCCTTCATGTAGACCACTGGTTGGTGGTAAATCCCAATAATACATCTGTTGATGGTTCGATTCTCACTGCTTTCTCTGATGTGACGGGTTGTCACATGATCTTCCTGTTGTCCTTTTTCAAAAACTGTAAAATATTAATAAAATTAAAAAGATGGGGTAAAATACTCAATAAAATCTATAGCATTTATTAAAATCAAATTTTATTCCACGCCTAAAATTTTTCTTCCAAAAAACTGATAATTTTTTTTTCAAAGGTGAACCTATACAAAAATATCATTAATAACCTTGAAATAACAAAATCAATAAAAAGTGCTTCTATGTAATTGAACACAAAATATATCAAAAAATTGTAAACCCATGATGATATCCCCAAACCTTAATAAATATACTAATCTCCAAATTTGTCTAAAATGGGTATAAATACCAAATATAAGGCCCCTTCCATTAACATTACATGACCTGGGTTTATGTAAATAATTCATGTTGAGGATCTTTTCAAATTTAGATTTATAAAGAATTTGGTTATAACTCATACTTAACATATTTAATATTACCAGTAGACACTTCTACTGACTGTCAATTTTTTCATGAAACAAAAAATCTTTAGAAGGAAACATTTTATCGTTTCTTGTTTTAACAACATAAGTTTTCTTTGATCAATCATTGACTTGATTCTTATTTAAGTCCTTTAAAAATAAATTCAAAACATCAGATGAGTATAAAAATATAATTATGGGATACATAGAGAATGAAAACTGTTTTTCTTCCAAAAAAAGTATACCATAAGTATATTATCATAATATAATACTTTTCACCTTCAAGAAGTAGTAAATATACATCACTAAATAAAGTATCATTACTTACCCTTTTTTTGAAGCCCATAGATTACCATAAATCCTATATTAATAATGATATATCATATAAATTTAACATGATACATAAAAATACATAAATGGAATAACCATATGGTTGACATCAATATATATCACTAAATGGAATAGCCATACGGATGACTTCTATAACCAATTATTTTGAGATTATAACATTACCACCCGTCCATGGTTTATCTTGGAACCACCCATCAATGTATTTTCCCATAACCACCCATCTTTGGTGTATTATGTAACCACCCTTCAAATATATATGTACCCTTATGTAAATATAAAACATAAATGATTTCAATTATCAACATTTTACTCATAAAATTACATTTGAAATCACATGATATCATTTCTATATATTTAAATAGTAAATCTAGTTTGAAAACAATATTAATACCAAAACACCCAAAAATATGAATAACTGGTTTCATTTCCATTTAAACATCATTAATGATTATACGTACACATGTCGATACATTCATTTCCTAGTCATATTAAATGAATGAAAACTAAATGATACATAAGTATATTATAATTCCTGTATAATATATATTTTATATATTCTATATAAGTTCATTAAATAAATCATTTATTCATTCCATGTATCGCATAAATGATTCATATCACATTGAGGGGGTTGTAGTCCACATTTCCTCAAATGAAAATATTGTATTTACAGAATATAGAAAGCATAAATTTATGTTGTAAATAATAATTAAATAATAATAAATACAATATAAATAGAATATATATCATAACTAAATTCAGTTCCTTCATAATGGAAACCACAAGAGTAGGTAGGATAAAATTGAATAATCAGTGTTTCATGATGCAGTAGTTCACCGTAAACAGAAATGGTATGTTCATAACTATTATATAGAGGTGTGTGTATGTGAAGCTATAATTCATCTAATAAAAACATCTTAAAATATTTGGAATAATTTTTTTTGTTTGTACAATGCATATAATTAGTTCAAGGGGTGTAAAAAAAATTAAATTAAAGGAACTTCTGAGAAGACGTTACCTCTAAATCAGTTAACATTGTTCGATTTGAGCCAAAAGGTTTTATTTGATTGCCTTATGACCATTTCATAGAATCTAAGAGTAATTTAGGGGATTGGAGAGGTTATTTGGGTAGATTTTGTATTATCCAATTGGATTAGATGTAGTGAGTAAGTGGGAAGAGGTGGTGGCCTTTTATAAGAGGGAGAAGGGTCACTATACAAATGTCTTTAAATGTTAAATCATAATGAAATGATTTTAGAATTATAATAGTTACACAGTGATATATTTATATCATAATATGATCATGGTCCGAAACACTCTCATCAAATAAGGTTTATAGAAGTTTTGGTTATAATGTTAACCTTGTGTCTTATCATTAACACGTAGTTAAAAACATAATCTCTTCCCATGTTTTTGTGTATTTTCATAATATATGGATTATATAGTTAATAAAAAATTACAATTGAACCACAAGTGGATCATTAATTTCATTTTTAAAATATTTTAAGTAAATTTTTTTATTCAATTATTTTTATGGATATTATATCATATAATAAATTTTTTTAAAAAAAAACTCATTTAGGACAATTTTGACACAATTTAGTAATTGAATTTTTTAATGTCATAAAAACGAATACCTAAAATTAAAGTCATTAAATAATCCCTCATATTTTAATTCCATCCATAAAATTCTTGGATGGTATCTAAATTTTCAAATTAAATTTAGTTTTTTTTATAAATTAATTTACATGAATCATTCATTAATAAGGTAATCACAACATCATCGTTGTTTAAAACATAAAATTAATTATTTAATGTATAAATTTTTTAAATAAAATAGTATGATTTTGGATATATTTTTATATTCATAAAATATATTTATAGTCATATATATCAGTTATCAAACCGAACAGAAATATTTATCTAGTGAAAGAACTATGTATATGATATATTTCCCTTTTTATTAAATTAAATATTACAAAATATCATTTTAACACCCAAGTGTCTCCCAAATACCAACTTTTCTTCCCTGGGATTATCATGGTCGGAAATATATCATCCAATAGGATATGGACAGATTTTTGGGTTGTTTTATAATATTTTAATATTGATTTTTTTCACTTATTTACATGATTTTCACTTTAACCATGGTAAATAAAAATAATTACTGAAGAAAATATTCATAATGTACAAAAATTAAAGATACCTATTTAAATAATTTATAAATCATGATTCCAAATATTGAATCAATTTTTCCAAATTCAAAAAATAGAAATTTTAATAATTATTTTAAAATTTAGTTCTTTTTTCAAAAGTAGAAACCATGTTTTTAGTAAGTAAAAACTATCAAATGATTAACCTATTTTTATATCCAATTCAAAATGTGAAATTACTTCCAAAAT
Organism: Viscum album; assembly: GCA_963277665.1. NCBI lineage: Eukaryota > Viridiplantae > Streptophyta > Magnoliopsida > Santalales > Viscaceae > Viscum > Viscum album. Next base: position 559,491,035 of record OY728164.1, on the reverse strand, counting down.
TACTATTTCGATTAAATTACAAAACTCTATTCCTATTATAGTTAAAATCCATTAAATTATATGTTTTATCTAGATAAATTATCTCGATGGAAAAAGTTGTTTTCCATTAAAATTTATTGTATTTTTACTATTCATCAAAACATGATATTTATTAAAAAAATATTCGAAAATCATTCAATGTAAATATAGAGAAATCGCTTCCAAATAAAATGTTTAAATATTCATATATAACATATGAAGGAGTCAAAAACTATGTTTAAAGGGATCTCCATCAAAAGGTTGTAAAATGGAATTTTTAGAACAATACTTATTTTATTTTAAAATAAAGTTTTTTATTATATATATCTATCTAAAATATAAGATGAATTTATAATATTTAAATGAATATATGACATATATTTTTAAATAAATAAAAATCCTCAAACATGGATATGATTTTATCAATATAATTAATCACTTTTCAAATAGGTTTTCATCTAAATACATGATTTTTTTTCAATTGACATTTATTTACATTTCTAATAAACATGGTCACCAATGAATCATTATTTAACCATTTTAAACCATATTTTGGGAATTCATTTGATACTATCAATTCCTTCCATTCCATTGACTAGTTTATAATGGTAACATTGAAATAATTATATTATGTTTTTTGATTAAGATCGATGTAAGGTATCATTTATTCTAGTGAACATAGTATTTATTAATTAAAACAGGGGATCGTACACTACCACTAGTGAAATATGTATAATTCTCTACCATTGTTGTACTAGGAGAAACACTAGTGAGCATTCCTCCTTATTGGATGTCACATATTCCCCTTCTAGATATCATGATATAGTTTGATGATTTGGAGAATATTGGTTTTATATTCATCATCACTTTTCCATGGGGCTTGCCGATCCTTTTCCCAAGATTGAAAATTGTACCCCAAGGATATGTATGGATTATTGTTGATTAAACCATCGAATATTAAAGAACTATTATTCAATTACTATAAAAGATGACCACATTGATCAAATATAATGGTGAGGGGTGTTTTTAAATATAGATATGAGGTTATGCTTTCATCTAGTGCACATTAGGATGTAAAAAAATAACATTCACTTTAATTTGGAGTATTATTGTCTATAAGAGTACCCAGTTATGACATTAAGATACACAAACATAGCTATAGTCTTCCTGGTCCGTATGAATGAGGTTTTACACCCATACAAGGAATCATTTTTTGTATTATTTGGTAAAGATATCATAGTGTATTCACACTCCATTCATGACCATTCCAACCATATTGGGATAGATCAATATAAATTGAGAGAGGACCATCTCTATGATAAGATTAGTAAATTAATCTTTTCGATCAACGAATTCATCATCCTATATCAAATTATCTCCGAATCAGAAGGTTTTGTAGACCTATAGAATGTGACAGCTATAATATCCAAGGTGTATCTGAAAAATGTCATTGAAATTCCGATATTGTTCGATATAGCTAGATATTATAAATTCTTCATCTAGGAATTCACTTTTCATGATGTTCCACTAATAGGTTGGGTAATGAAGGGTGTGTAATTTTTATGGTCATAATATTGTAAGGCATCCTTTCAAGAGTTGAATGGATGATTAAATTTGGCAGTGATACTAAATATTCAAGATCCAATAAGGGGTTATACTATATACAATGATGCACCATGTATTGGGATTGTAGATGTTATGATGCAGGAAAATCGATTCAATGTATATGATTCTTTTCATTTAACGATTGACAAGAAGAATTACCAGAGACACGACCTCATGCATGGTTATATTTTTAATTATCTATAACATTGGAAAAATTATATAGTCAGAGAGAGTTTTTTCTGGAGTCCACGGATCACAAAATCATCATGTACACCTTCACACTATCCGATCTAAATCTCATGAAACATAGGTTGGTTGAGAACCTACAGTCATTTGTTTTTGTTCTTTCATATGTTCCTTCTTATGGAAATGTTGTGGATACTTCTCAAATTAGAGAGAATCATATACTAGTGGTTAATGAGGAAAATGGTGAATGATAGCTCGTGGACTTATTTTCGGAGATGCACGTCGTGGTTTAGTAGGATCATGGTCAAACTAACCTCTCACCCAATGTAGTGACCTCTACTCTTCTAGAACGACTATGACTGAGATACTTACATATTCCCAAAGGCATTACCCTATGGGAAATCATTCCAAATGGAGATAAATATTTATATTGGACTGTGGATGGGGATGATAACCTATTATTACATCGGCATATATGCATCCCGATCGGATTGAGAGAGGAGGTGATGTTGCAATATCACGCCGTAGAATGGGCGGTTCACCCTAGACACGCCAAAATGTATCAGGATCAATGACATCAGAATAGGTATAATTTTATTTCATAAGATATTAATAGCTTCACCACTTGATGTTTCACCTATATATATGTGATATAATAGCATCAGTAACAATAATGACTTTTACAGCCCATGTAAATTCCTATGTAGAAGTGGGATAATGTTATGATGGACATCATGATTAATATAACAAGATCACCACATTGAAATGTTATATTGAGGGTATACATACGTAATTTAATGATGGTAACACACTTAAAACATGTGTGATAGAACGTCTCATTAGATGGGCTAGGAATACTATAAGCCGGGTAGATTGTACATCTTTATGGTTCTCATTGTTAAATTTCTTAGGACAAAGACACTCACTTTACAAGACAACTATAGAAGGGGTTGTAGAAGGACTTGGGTTCAAAATTTGATTATGAGAACAACCTATCACCCACAAAATGATAGACATATAGAGAATACCATACAGGGGCTAGAGGACATGCATCATACTCGTGTCCTTGGATTTTGAGGTTCATGGGAGAAACATATTCCCCTTGTCACGTTTTTTTATAATAAAATATTTAAGTATACAATTAAGATTAATCATTGTGAGTATTTATATGGTAGGAATTTCTATTAACCTCTATTATTGTTAGAGGTAGGGTATAATATTCTTGGACCACATATAATATATGAGACTATAGAGAATGTCCTAATGATTAGAGAGCTCATGATGCTAGCTTAGTTGAGACAATAATCATATTCCAATTAACGATGGTGACATCTCGTGTTTGTGGTCAAAGTCAATGTTTTCTTATAAGTCTCACCCATGTTGGGAAATAGACGTTTTCAATGGAAGGGTAAGCTACTAGAAAGGTTCATTCGACCATTATTGTTTGTGAAATAGATATGTCCAGTATCATACTACATAGAAATTATATAGAGATACTGAATTATATATGAAATCTTTCACATATCTCAGCTTTACAAGTGTTATCTAGACCCATCATATGATATTCATCCTGATGAGGTTGAGATGGATATAGATTTTTTCATTGAGGAATTTCCCATTCTTATTTTTAATAAGAGTGCGAAGACAATCTAGGGAAGGTCTTTACCTTTTTATGGATTCTATAGAGGAATATCTAAGTATAGGAAGAGAAATGGGAACACGAAGTTTCTGTAAGATCTTAGTGGCAAGAAGACTTTTAATACGACGTCACATTTTCCTTAAAATGACATCTTATGAATAAGTTTCTTTAAAAACAAGGGTTTTAATGAACCATCTCTTCACAATGGTATGATACTTTTTTTATTCAATTACCTAAAAACAACCCTAATAATGTTGTCTAATAAAGAAACATGGGTTAAGAGGTTGTCTGGGGATTGTTCAGAGCCCAGAAAACTAGTTTTTTTAATGAATAACAAGGCTACATTGTTGGTGGTAACTGTCCCCCTAGTCCACAAGGTCTTCTCTAACCATATAGTAAAAAATGGAGGTGCACTAAGAGACACATGATTTTTCAGAAACCATGTGAGTCCAGGTGCATGACAGTTCAAACCAACACTATGTTTTTATAGTGGGATTTTTCATATTTTGTATATGGTTAGGGAAATGATTTTCCCTAACCATATGGGTAATTTATGATATAGTGGATTGGATCATGATTTGTGCATGGTTCTCCAAACAATACGAAAAAAACCATGCATCCCATTTTTTGGGTGAAATTACATTTTTCAACTATTTAGTCTTTAAAAATAATTTTCATTCCCCAATACCATTTATAGATGTTTCTAGTGTTTTCATCCACCCATGGTCTCTCACTTATTATTATTTAGGATTTGAGGTATCATTTTCATCTGGAGTATCATTCATGATCCATCGAATTCATTAGTTTTTTTGGATACCCTCTTCCATCCTTTTATCTTTAATCAAATTTAATCTTTTAATCCATCATGTTATTTAATTGTAATACCATTTTACCTATTTTAATTTAATTGGGTTGTTTCATAGAACTATTCAATCATACATTCAATTTATGGATGATATCGACCAAGGAGTCATCTACAACCTTGAGGTAGGTGGTATCATCGTTTTCTCCATGTGTTTGATGGTTATGCACTATGTCATTGTGCCACACACCAAATTTTTATGATAACCACTTTTTTAATGAGTTGTTCATTTCAAATTTACCATCTCATTGTAATGGACACCCTTTGATCCACGTTTGGTACTTTAGAGGATGATAGATCTACTATGGTCATCCCTTGGGTGTTCTAAATGGAATTTTCCTTTTATAATTAAATTTTCATAAAAACAAAACACATTAAAAACATTCGACATGGTTTGATAAGAAATTTTTACTATGGTGTACTTATTTTAAGGACTAGAAGTCATGTTCTATGTTATGGGCCCACATTTACATTGAACATACCATGCATGTTATTTACATAATTACAATGGAACCCCTTCCAAAGGACTATTAATCCATATGAAGTGAATTTATATAGATAGGTGAATTAAATGGATATAATTATATATAATTGATTATATATGATGGTTTACTTTTAAAAAAATAGATAATTGGATAAAATTGATCCTTTTACATAATGTTTAAAGGGTGGTAAGACCATACCTTTTTTATGGTAATTTAAATACTCATTGTGAATTGTAATTCCTTGAATGTTATTGAATCTATATATTGAGTCACATTAGGGGATTTATATCATGTAATATATTATAATTTTCAATATACCGTTGACATAGGCATTGATATGATGTTAAGGTATTTGTTGAGAATGATAGTGTCATTCTACCACACAGTGATTGTCGAGCATGATGTCACACAACATTAACACTATTTGGATGGTGGGCATGGAACACCAGCTCCCGTGTTATACAATTGATATGGTGTCAAACTCACCATATGGAGTGAAGAGCAAGTCTCATACCACTCATTATGATATTTAAGTCATGTAACATTTCTATTGATCTAATAGGGATATTAGACTATTCATGGATGTCTGAGTTTGGCCCTGATCCATCTAGCAATTTTTTTAGACATATGGATAGATACATCCATGCATACATAGTTCATATTGTTGGATTCATATATAACAATACCATATATTTATATATATTACTATATATATACTGACTAATCAAACACTCATTCTGGCTACGAGCTAATGTAAGTAGACCCACCATGTGTCCTATAAGAACCTGAGTGGCTAGGTTATTTATTTTACCCTTGTTTTCATCTTATTCTTATAACAGCAATCTCTGTAGTTAATATAACTATTATGAATACTTGTATAATTATTTTGTAGTGGCCTATAAAAATATTATCTCACACCCTGTTCAAGATACCTTTGGTACATGAGAATAATATTTTTATATAGGTTGTGATAAGGGAAATATCCCTACATATGCGGTTGGATAATATTACTCATAGTATGATATTAGAAGCAGAGGAATGAGTATATTCTTGAGATTCTAATGGATAATCCTTTTGTTTTAGTTTTTTTATAGTTTTATTGTATTTATATCCCATGATCCCCTTTTCTATATCAGCATGTCATTCCACAAATAATCTGAACCTGCCTTAGTTTATTTTTATATTATTATCAGTAGTTCAGTTAATTAAACATTTACACATGTTTATATATATATTGTATCTGATCATATATTATTCCACTACTTTTTTATGATTATGATTATATAATATTTTCTATTCTGATAAGATGTTATATTCTCTCCACCTTACCACACTTACACCCACACCAAAATTTGGAATCTTATAGTGAATGAGGAGGCTCAGTCCAGAACCAACCTTGGTTTTCCCCAAACCGGTCACCCATTATGATCCATAGAAAGCCCCAAACACGGTTTCAGATCAACACTGGCTTGAGACAAGTTCAGGGAATAATCTGGGTTACCAAATGAATTAGTTCTCCCAATATAAATTAATAAAATAATTAGAGTAATTAAATAAAAATTCACAATATATTTATTTCTAAATTAATCATCATTTAAACAAGCTAAAAACCCACAAAACCCAAAATAGACTGGAAGGCCAAAAAATCTCCACATGACCCCAAGGGTAACTCTATGATACGAAAACCAACCATAACACATGTCGTTAGAAACCAATATAAAACCTACACCAGAATCTATAAGAATGAATGAACAATAAGCATGAGTATTAAAACTCAGTAATCTTGCTCGAACTAATCTATTCCCAATGTACATCCATCATAATAAAAGAATCATCAAATTAAGGTTTTAAGTCAAATATATAAAAATTATATTATCCTCAATATTATCTTCAAAAACAAACACGGTCCATCTCCATGGTCACATATAAATCCAAATTTCATTTTCCAAGAAAAAGGCATTTACATTTTCAATGTGTAAATGATGCTTTTATTTCAACCAGGAATAATAATGTATAGAACATTTTTACATTAAAACATTTTTTTATAAAACATTGAATGTGAACTCATCATTCATAAAAAAAAAATCATACATGAGAACACCATAATAATCCCATAATAAGTGAAGTGGAAATAAAAACACTTGAATAACCCACAAACAAATGCATCTCAATCATCACTACAGTAAACTAATTTTCAATAGACATGTTAAAACCTAGGTACCCATGAATAATATAGAACACACTAATACATGTTGAATAAATATCCTGTGTATAACCTTTAGCTAGTGCAAAAAATCGTTGGCATAAAATTCAGCATCAATGTCAGGTCTCCATGTTAAGAGTATAAGATGGTTAACCAACTGATGCCAACAAAGCCACAAATCACATGCACACATATCATATATAATAGTTCACACAACATGAAACACACAAAGTCATTCCAAGAATTAATCTCATTCCGTGAATAACATATCCCAATGGAGTTCAGCTGATGATATCCTATTCCCTAAAAAGTAAAATATTCATGAGTAATCCACTGTGTGGAAATCCACCTTTTACATAAATGGATGAAATGGATTCCATAGTGGTAATAACACATCTATTAAATGTAAATAATCTAATAATATTATAAAAGTATGGTATTCATGATAAACATTTTCACCACTTCCACAAAGTTTCTAAATGAGCCTCAAGCACACATCACAAAAATTCACTTTTAAAAGAAAAAACCACATTTCCGAAAAGGTACAAACACACCACATTCCATTAGCAGATGGTTTTAAAAAATATAACCTAATTAATCACACCACATGTGAAAACTGAAACCATTTTATTCAAAGTGCGAAATGGGCCTAAATCCACCATCACATGATTAACCTCTTTGAAAGGACACATACACAATTATTTTAAGCCTAAAACCACAAGCAATCTCTCCAAAGAAACATAAATAAACATTTTACATATCCCAAATTCATTTACAAAACTAAACTATTTTTAAATGTCACAAAATGATTTCAAAATCCAAATCTGTATTTCATCAAACACTTGGTGTGAAGCAATAAACAAAATAATAATATTTATCACAAAAAAGGGAGACATCATATGTTTTCACCCAAAAAAATTTACCGAAATATCACCCACCAATATTTAACATATAATTTAGATTAAAAACCACTGAAACTAATTATTCTTAATTTATAATGGCATGTGCAATGGAGTCCTACCTCAATATTATGACACTTCAACAATTCACACCCAAAACCTCCTGAAGAAGGATCTAAGATCCAAGATCGACCAAGATAACCCCTAAAAAATAAAATTTTCAAACATAAATGAAGGGAAACCAAACCCTATACCAGGTTGAACAAGGGTGAAAGATATATAAAGTGGACATGAAAGAAATATGAATTGGGAGATTAGTGGATAGAATTACAAGGTAATATCGTGTCCCAAACATGGAGAGCCTCTTTAGATCTGCACCAAGGGAGGATTGTGGGGTTTGGAAAACCAAGGAGAATCTCCCCAATGTATGTATGAACCATGAGGATGACAAAATGGGTTGTTTTAGGATAGAAATACCAATGGGATAAAGAGACATTTAACATTTTTAATGACATGGGAATCATGCATGGTTAGAATAAATGTTATAAAAAACTGTGCTTACCTCACCAACAAAACAAGTCAACCTTCTAGGTATAGATACATGGTCTGAAAATTTGTTAACCCACTATGCATAATTATTATTCCAAGAGAGTGAGGTTTCTCATACAGTCTCTACAGGGTTTCAATAATTGTGCATAGGTCTTGTGGTATCAAATTGATGTACCCCAAGGACCACATGGTTATATGGGCTAGGCCTGATAGATTCCTCTAAAATTACAACAACTGTTCACACACAACTTCCAAGATCAAATTCAACATTTTCACAAAAACCCATAGGATATATCATGAATAAACATTATATAATAAACAATACAAAGGAACCCTCAGGATGTAAACCCTATCACACCAATATCTCGGGAGAAATAATGAGATAAAAAATTAATAGAAATAAATGGGGAAAAGAAAATTATAGGTGTAATAATTCTCCCAAAAATTAATGATTTCCGACCCTAGAAAATGACACCATTTCTAGTTGACTAATTCAATGACTAATGATTCCCACAACTATAAGATCTAGCATCTCAAACCAAGAACACAACAATCACAACCAATTTAACTCAAACATCATACAAATAAAAAGCCAATGAGTCCAAACTACTTCTTGAAAGAACACATCCAAAAAAATGATTCACAAAACCACTAGGTTCACTCCAACCACAAATATGACTCATTGGAGGAACTCAGATTTTGTTTGATCCAAATAAAACTACCCACTATCAAGCCAACATCAGAAACTGAACTAGAGTATCAACATAGGGAGGCCTGAATTGACTCCCAACCATTAAGAACAAACTAGAACAAATCAAATTACGAGAAACCCCAATGAGGCTCATAGTGGGTCTCCCAATAATATAGAAACCAAAAATCATATACCAACATGAGAACGAAATCATGAGACAACCCAAAACATTCCAAATATTCCAAAAAACCCTAACCACAATTGGGAAGAACTTGATTGAAAAATCACCAGCACAAGAGATATGATAAGTCAAAAACTGATCCATGAAAGCAAAATTCATAAAGGAATCCAAACAAACAGTCGTTAACTATCCCTATTTCTTACACTGAAGAAAAAAACTTAGCCAAGGTCCCCTACACCTATGGGATTTCGGACTATGTGGAAGTTTCACTATAGGGCCTATGGATGGCACCCTAATTATTGTAGCTTATACTGCCTATCTATTAAAAAGTAATTTTTATCAATTAGATTTACTTCATTTGGTGACATGAGAAACCACACAATATTTCATGAAAACCCAACAGTACACAAGGCACCACGAGTCTAACTTCACCTATAATGGAAATATTCATATATTCAAAAAAATAAACACAGTTCCATTGGAAAAAATTCATAGAAGACCCAAAACATCTCCTTATATAACAAAAAAAAATATCAACACCAGGTAATACTAAAAAATCATAAGGAACCATTAAAACAGAAGCAGATATTAAACCATGTCAAAAAAGAACTCTACTCCCACGAACTAAAACCACATCACTTCCTGGAAACACCTTGACATACCCATTTCAAGTGACCTAGGTGTCCAAAAACATGATAGGTCTTTGGTTAACATAGCTATGTAAAATTCTGTAATCTATCTTGACAAGCTGATGAAATTCCATGATTTGATGCCTAGAAAAATCCTATCAAAGATCTTGAGGAATATTAATTTCATCACTAGCACTAACAACAACATGACACTTCCACATCTCCATACTAGACTTCCCTTCACCGCTTCCAGAAAACAGAGGAAGACTAACAAGATCATGTACTCCTTCTATAAATTCCCTTGCATGATAATATTTATGTACCAGATTAGAAAAAGAGGATAAAAAAAACTGTAATCATTTTACTATAGATCAAGATGAATCCCATACTCAAAATTCCAATCCCTTAAAAAATCATCCATAGAAAACTCCAGAACCTAAGGAAACACGTCCAATCATAATCAAATAATTGCAACACTAAACCATTACCTTAATAAAAACAACACATCTCACCTTCCTCACCTTTACTAATTTAGAGAAATTGTACTGAATGAATAAAGCCTAAAAAAATCTCAAGTTAGATCATCTGAGGGCCTATTCTGATAGGGTAACTTACCCCACTCCCATGGCGGACTTTGATTCATAATGGTAGGAAAATTCACCATTAGAAACATAGTCAACTAAAGTAGATCAAATATTCATTCGATTATCCACATACACTCTTCATCGTCGAGAGGATTAGCTTGGCTATCAAAGATAGGTGGATCTAACATTCAAAAATCTAGATTTCAATTCTAAGGATGATCATCCAGAGGGATTCACAAAGGTGGCCCCAACATGGATTTACTTTGAATATCCATCAATTATTTATGGGGGTGGAAACTAATAAATAATAAAAATTATATCTCAATCAAAAACAACTCATCAACATGCATTCTCATACTTGAAACACCGCTTCAAACATATTTTGAAAAAATAAGAATACTATCCACAAAACTGATGCCTATCAAAATATCAAAATATATATATTGAAAATAATTTAGAAAGAAAATAGAATTTGTGGATTTTCGCAGTCAGAAATGGTATTCAATGGATTCTCACATGTGTATATTTCCATTCCACCTAGGGAAATCATTAACTATACCTAACCAAGATCTCATCTTCCCACATCATCATCCAAACACATTCCACACATTTACATTCATGTTAGCACCCATGTAAAATACCAAATTCTGAAACATAATAGTCTCATTAAAAAATTCCCATGATATTTAAAAATATCACTATCTTAAAATTCAAAAATAACGTTCAAACGGAAGACATAAATACATTTTTCATTATTCATGAAATTAAAATACCACCATTCCCATCTAAAAATTCAAGTAATTTAATTCAATACATTTTCAATAGCTCATGAAATCCCATTTATTTAAAAATAATTTGACTAAAAACTCATATATTCAGATTTAAAACAATATTTCCAAGAAAACTCATATATCATTTATTCATGAAATATGGGCCTCAAAAAGACATCAAATGAACATAACTTTTAAAAGAAAAAAATTCCAAAAAGGTAAAAACACACGAAATTCCAAATCACTATAATTTAAAAATATATTACTTAGATTCTTGCACCCCATGTGAAAACCAAAACCATTTCTTTAAATATACAAATTGGAAACAATCCATTGTCACATGATTAACTTCTTTTAGAGTCCAAATAGGCACTTCTTTTTATTATAATAAAATTGGGAAAATCATCTAATTAAGATAAAACATCATTTCACGTATTAAATATTGTATTAAAAAACAAAAAGATCCATTAAATGTCACAAACTGTTTGAAAATTCCAACCGGGAATTTCATCGAACACTTGGGCTGCCACATTACACAAAATGAATCCAATTATAACAATACAAGGGATAAATCACCTCTATGATCATCAAAATATTTACACAAAGAACAAAAATCTATATTTTACTTATAAGGTATGTGAAATTGAATGAATCCAAGGATTCATAAATTTTAAAGGCATGTTAAAGGGAAACCAACCTTAATCTAATAGTGCATCAATAATGCACTCTGGAAACCACCTCATGAAGGAACACAAATCATATATTTACTAAGAGAAAATTTAGAAAATAAATCCCCAAATATAAACTATGGGGAAAAAATCTAGACCTACATGAACGTGGGGGAAGGATATCACAATAGTAAATGTAACAATGAAAATGTGGGAGTTGATATTAGAGGATTACATTGAGAAATCTGGCCCCAAGCAAGAAAAACCACCTTATATATACACCCAGGGAGGTAGAAGATGCTTGATTAACAAAGAAGGATCCCTCTAGGGATATAAAAAATATAAGGGGGATGAAATTTGTGGCATGGGGATAAGTGGTGAAAAATAGACATTTAACATTGTTAATAACATAGGAAACTAACATGGTTAGGCCACATGGTTAACCAAACCGTTCTCCAATCATGTTCCTCTCAATGAACACACAAGGAACCCTGCATGTTTTAGCCACATAGTTTGATAATTTTTGTTCTAGCCATGAAGATTGGTTTTTCCATGAGGCATAAGATTCCAACATGGTCTCCCTACAGTCTGACCAACCATGCGTGGGTTGTGGGCACTCAACTAAACGTACCCCATGTACTGCATGATTACCTTGAATAGACTTCATTGTTTCCTCTAACCATGGTCCTACCATGAAGTGGGAAGTAACATGGAAACAATCTATAAATTAACATAAATATCATTATTGACCTTAATAATTAGAAAGAGATCAAATATAAACAATTTATACACATAACATTTGAACACCATCTCACCAAAAGCTCAAGAGAAAAACATATATCAATAAATGAACCTCAAAAATTGTGAAAAGACAAATCCATGTGTAAAGGGTGCGCATGAGGCCTTGTGACCCACCATCTTAGGTAATATATTAGGTAGACAATAGGTTGGGATGTTATATTAAAATTTTAAATTAAAAAAATATTTAGATATAAATGTTAGTCTTTTATGACACAATCCACTTTATGTCCATCATAAATATTATATTGGAATTTACAAAATTATATTAACATTAAAATTTTAAAAAATATTATTTAATAATATTATTTCTTCGAAAAAATTATTTTATAATGCATGAAATTATCAAGAGGTGTCTTCTAATCAAAACCATATATTTGTAAATAAAAAATTTTATTTTTTACAAACGAATATCTAAATTTTATCAAACACATTATTCAATCATATATATATAAGTAATAAAAAATTTAATATAAAATTAAAACATTATTTAATAGAAATAAAAAAAACTATACAGCTAGAGACAATATACATAACCCTATATTACACTAACACACACCCAAATGGTATGTCATGTGATGTAGGAAAATAATTAGGGTGGATTAAAAACTATGGTTTGGGTCATGATGTCGATAAGCATGAAATATTAACAGACATGTTTTCATTCAAGTTCGAATTATATAATTTCATCTTGGTCTCTCTCAAGTGAAAATCCTAATGATTTCATCTCCGCCAGAAAATCTGATAAATTGGATTTATATGGACTAATCCTATTAGTTATAAAGATTTCTTCTTCGGTCTATGTCAATTGGATTTTATCATAACCATTAATATATATTAACCATAACAACCATTTTAACTTGGATATATTAGAAATTATTATGATTCAAAATCACCTATTCAATCTAACATCAGATATTTTATAATGGTCCAAAATAACTAATATAGTGGATGTGATTTATATAACAATATTACTTATAATTAAATTTATTAATTAAAAAGGATTTTAGTTCATAAACAGTTGGGTGATAACATTATTCCCTAAAAAAAATTCATTTAATTTTACATCATACATAAAAATTGATGGGATTAATTTTGTTTCCTCACCTCTTTCACTTTTTATGTTCCTTTGCAAAACATAATTTTTTTCCATTATAGTTTGATTAGTTTAGTAGCCTTGATTTGTTGTTCATTCAATGAATGATTTAATATCTTCACCAGTTATTCCACATATAACATTTAATTCTCCAAGGATACCAAATATAGATTTAGTATATGTGATAGGTCTATTTTTTACTTCATTATTATGGATACATGGAACACATCATGTACATTGGATTGGTTATATAGGAGTAATATTTTAATGGACACATCTCAGATGTGATCAAAGATATAAAAGTCATTGATATATCTAGGAAAAAGAGTTCAATAATCTCAAAAATCATAAATTTCGTCCATAGTGATATGTAAAGGGAAACATTATCCCTTCATCAAACTCAACGTCTCATCAACAATTGTCAACATAGATATTAAGTTAAATTATTAATTTTTTCAAAGGATATTGAATGGTTTTAACCTTCACTATCATGACATTGATAATATCACATACAAAAATATTATGGTCTCCATCTTCACCCAACATGTTAGATACTAACACATATTCCCCAAAAAATCCTCATAATGATCCATTATAATTATAGACTAACTGTTTTTTTGGTATGTTAACTCCTCTATGGGAAGGTGTTGTCCTCAACATCCTTGGAAATCTACTGAACATGATACCAACCAATCCTATTTAGTTTTAATAGTTATTTTAGAATGAACATCCATATATGGATGACATGTAATACTGAAACTCAATGATTTATGCTTTTCATTCTAAAGGCTTCTCTAGTACCTTGAGGTAATCCATGGACCTGATAAAATAAAATATGGATTCGTACTCCATATAGTCCTACCATATCCTTTATATATTCTATAGATTGTAGGTCATGAGAGAAATATTCTATGATAGTAATGAAATATGCTGACATTGTAAGGTAATCGACTACCAACCAAATAATGTTATTTATTTTATGACATCATAGGTAGTCAAATTATGAAATATATGGTATATTATTCAATTCCATATTATTATTGGTGGATGATTCATTAATCATGTAGATATTTTTCATTCATTATTAATTTATTTTAATTCCACGAATTGATGTACAATTTCTAATCTATTTCGATTCATGTTATAAAACCAATCATTTTTATTAATATCTATATAAAATTTTCTTAATTCATGGATGGAGAAAAAAATATGAGATATTTGCATCATAAAAAAGATCCCCCATTAGATCAGGTTTTTATAGGAGACTTACCCAACTACCAAACCTTTTATATCTATATTTAGCATAAAAGAACTCTGGATTATTTAATCCTTTCTCTAAATATCCTCATAATCATTTTTGAAACACCTTGATACTCTCATTAATTTATGTCTTATATTTTATTTGATTATGTTAGAATGAAGTTAAATTTTTATTTCCTATGTCCACCGTCTTCATATCCAATATGATTAGATCCAGTTTAATCACTATCATGTATATGGTTTTTGTACCTTTTCAACTCAGATCATATTTCACATTATTCACATTTTTTGGATGATAATGGATTAAATAATCAAAACACTTGATCAACTCAAACCACCATTATAGGGACATGTTGAGCTCTATTTTGAGTGAATATATGTATGTGGTTTTTATTTTTCATATAATAATGTCAAATATTTCACCAGAGTGATAATGATGAAAAATAAAAAATTCTATGATCTCTATAGGAAATTACAAATCATGGGATGGGTAATTATACTCATGGACCATTAATTGGAGAGATACATAGGATATCAATTTTGACAAGATTCATGAGTAAACATCCCAGAAAGGTTTTGGATTCATCCTTATAGACAAAAAATGCATGCTCACTACTGGGTTATGATAGCAGAGGTGAAATAATTACACTATTATTTAACCATTTAAATATATATAAACTTAAATAAATCAAGAAAAACATCAAACCCTTTAGAGTTATAATTTCATTTGGTATTGAATATATTGTGATTTAAAAAAATATAGTAATAGCCAAGTAATCCATTTATAATTCAAGAGTATATTACAAATGATGGCACGAGGAATCATTTAATTCCCTCTATTTTTGAAGGATATGTCTATATCTTTTTGATACTGGTATAATGACCTTGTAATATTATGTATTCCCTACCAATCATGAATATTAATTATATTTCATATTACCTTTCATTTTGTTTTGTAATGATTGAAATATTCAATTTTTCATCATGTTTATACATTCTTTTAGAGTAGATAATCATATCAATTATAATGACTGATATAATTTAATTATGGTCATCTATAATGTATTTTTTAATTATTTATATGAAGACAACTAGATCATTAGTAAGTCTATATTGGAATCCCCATGAGCACACAATGTCCATATATTATAAAAATGTTATCTAGAGGATATTACCTTTCTTCAAATTTTCATTATAATATCCCAACTGAAGATCCACCACATTGATGTTTTGGGATCCAAATAACTGATTGAGTATGTCATCTATACAAGGCTGTTGAAACTTTTTCTTTTTTGTGTTACATATTATATAATGATAATCATCACCTAGTTACATTGAACCTTTATTCTTCTTGAGGAAGAGGACTATAATACCTCATGTTGAATCACTTGGGAATACGAACCATTTAAATATATTATCTTGTAGTTTGTTTTTATATATTAATGTTCTATATTTACCATAATATATGGAGTATTAGATATTGATATTTTTCTATGTATACATTCGATTGAGAACTCAACCTCACGACTATGGGGGAATACATGGATATTAACATTGAAACCAATAATTAGATTCATTTATAATGGGAATTCCATCTTTGATGCTCATTTCCATTGTCTCAATAATATGATCTTGAAATACTTTCTTATAAAAAAATATAATAATAATTTATATATTTATTCCAATGGATTTTCTTCATCCTCTTTACATGTGTATTGAATTGGTGTGAAATTAGTGATACAGGGGTCCATTCCCTTCTCTTGAAAATTTATGTTAGATCTATACCAAGAAAGGAGATTCGTTAAAAAAAAGAATTTAATTACACTAAATGGTGCATCAAAAGGTTTACAGAGAGATTTTTCCTACATGTATGGATTAGGTAGATGTTATATACTATGAATGTAACAATTTTTCATTTTCTTTTTCATATATAGATCCACTTCCTAGTATTGAGGGGGGGGGGTTACATAGTTTTAATAAATATGGTTATTTGAAATAATTTATACAAACAAAATCCATATTTATGTTTTATATTCATGAATAAATAACTAGAAAACCTTCCACAACATTCTTTTTAGGACACACCTCAACAGTTGTGATATAATAAGGTCCCTCTTTCTCTCATGGCCATGGATGTTGTTATCGTCAGTTAACAATGAACACCCTTTTCATTGAGAATTAAAACAAATAGTGTCCTCATTCTTTAAAATTTAAATAGTGGAAAATAGGATGAGGGTTAACAAGAGAATATGATTATTTAATCACATTTGTGGGATTCACTATTCATTATATTCTAGTTAGATTCAAATCTATCCCACATATAAAGAATTTCCTTAGCCCATTTAGGAAATTTATGGGATTCTTCTTCCAATAATTTTGATAGGGGGATGTTCTAATTTTTTCTACCATGTTAATTATCCATTACTATCTTAGAATATACTCCATTCCTTGGTTTCAAATTTAAAACCTATGATACCCTTGTGATTCATTGGTCTCTATTTATACATTAAGAGAGAATCCAGAAATTACCTCATAGATTTTATATCCTAGAATAACAAATCATTTCTATAGAGTCAAAATTATCCAACAAAATCCCTAGACGACATTACTTTTTTGGTTAATGACAAAGATGGAGGTGTATAGTGAACGTCTTGTGAAATTTTCCATGCACACCATGATGAATATGTCATATTTTATCATAAGGAAAAAAATCCCTATTCATTTTATACTAAAGAGTGAAAGGAAATTATTAAAGAATTTGAAAAATTCATTCCTCCACATTTTCTAGATCCATTCATTATTTTTTTTGTAAATTTTGTCATTTCCAATCAATATTCAGCTTCACCCTCCATATGATGAATATTTAGCATGAAATTATATTTTTCAAAACACTAAATGATAGAGAATATATTTTTAATGGATTTAATCCATATTTTAGTGATTAAATAATCAGAAGATTCACTGATATTTCTTTTCTTATATAAATATATCAATTAAAACCATCTCATTAATAAGGGGATATGGGTTTTCACTTAATTCATGTATCAGTTTAAAACATGAGATAACTGGGAATTTACTTTCCTGAAGACCATGACTCTGACTCCCAAGAGGATGAGTATATTATTAGAGAAATCATTATATTCCCATCACATTGGTTCTTAATACAGTTACACCTATTTCAATCTGTTGAATAATATTAATAGAAAAATATCGATGAGAATTTACAAAACAACTAATCATATGAAATGAAACTATGAAATTTCAATGGATAATTATTAAATTATATACATTATTTAAATTATGAATTTATAGGTATCAATATATGTTATACTTAGTTTATTTCCTAACATACAATTTTATGGGAATTTTTCCCAATCATAATGGTTTTTGGATGTTATGAATTTACAAAATAATAGCCCTAAGGGGTATCAACAAGGTTTTCATAAAGGCATATTTATTGTTCACAAGGTTATGATTTATTTAATTCCCAATTTTATGTTTCGGGTTATTACCCCAAGGTAAAACATGGACATATCCACACCCACTAATATTATTAAATCACGAATTTTGTTTCATGAAAACCCCATAATCTATAATTTTATATAATTTTCGGATGTTTTAAAATTTTTATTCATACCTCAAATACTATCACTAGATTTTCCTAACTCTAATCCCAAAATTTAAGTAGTGAATTATCTCATTCCAAATATAAAAACTCCTAACTTTGTTGAACATTATTTTTTGATTTATTACATAATGGCACAAAATATTAAATCCCTAATGATTCTGACACCTATTGCTTTTGGGTAATTCAAAAAATTTAAAAAAATAACATGAAACATGGGTACACAAACCGTTATCTAAAAACTATGAACATTACTTTGTATTTCATCAGCCTTCCAATAAAACATGGGATTACATAGGGATTTACATAAGAAATAGATGAGATATAAAATAAAGTAAGGTAATAATCAAATCACGTTATGATAAATGTAGTAAATGTGATAAAAGATGCATATCAATTTGAAAAAAGGGTTTTAAAATCATAAATTGAACATAATAACATGATATAAATGACAACATCATTGTATAATAGGAATGTGGTAATAATATAAAAAAATTACATCATTAGAATATATTAGGGATAACAACTGATACATTAATTTGTTTTCTGAGGATAACTAATCATGAACTATGCATGGTATCTCAGGAGATAGAAACATTATGAAATTCGTTTATGGAGTATATAATTCTAGTCCAACCCATAAAATTCATATAATTTACATTCATTAGTGGTACACATAAATATTAGAACATAATAATGGATTTAAAAAATTATAATACCATGTTATGGATTATGGGATAAATATATGAATTTAACTAAAAACTGATGAATATACATTCATCGTGAATACCCTTGAGAGAAAATGTGGATGGGTATTCAATACACAAATGATTAGGATGTAAAATTATAAGAAATGTTCAGCTTCATGTTGGGTGTACGTATATATAACTGGAAGGGTTTAATGAGACTGATTGATAGACTCTCATTTCTTGAAAATCATAAGAAAAATAAGATGAATGTTTAAAAAAATCCCAAAATAGTCAATTAAAAAATAAATTATATATTACCTTTATATTTATTCAAAAAAACTATAAAGAGAGATAATCCCTTACCCATTATGGGCACATCTAAAGGCATGATAGGATCTCCTTTAAAGCATCAGAAAATCATGAGAGGAATTGTAGGGGTAAGGGGTGTAAAATCATAAAAAATGAGTTCTTTTTTGAATAGTATTTTGATGGTGGGGAGAATTTATTATGAAATATGGTGGAATTATTTATAACTTTATTATCCTTTGTTTTGGAATTCATATGATAAAATTATTAAAAAAATCAAAAACCACCGATTAATTTTCCCAATGGTTTCATCAAATGGAATTTTATTATTATTTTAAATGTCCACGCACTAGAAGTATTAATATAGTACAATTAGTGATATCTAAGTGACTCATGTTAATATATATTTTATTTTAAAATCCTAAACTAAAATATAGTTTTCGGAGGATTTACAAATGGATAAAAAAATTAATCATGTAAATTGAAAAAAACCTTATTCTAAACGGACAAACATAAATATTGGATGAATAATTTTATATCATTCATTACATCACTTTCGGCTCCATATGACATCATTACACTACCTTTTTATTTATATCATATATATTTTTTATCCAAAAATATAATTTTCATAGAAAAAAAATAATTAAAAAATTATTTATTTTATTATTTTTATTCCAAAAATTATATTCATTTTCTATTTTTTCCTAAATAAAAAAATTTGAACAATAAAAAAAACCTTATTTTCTGGAAAATATAATTTTTTGAAGATTAACCACTATTTATATGCATGAAAATAATACTAAACTTTATTTAATTATATTTTCATTTATATTAAAATAAATATTTTTTATAAAAATTTATCTTAAATATAAAATTTATTTTAGAATTTGATGAATTTTTCCCAAAATTCAACAAAATCAAAACTATATATTTCTTTAAAATGAAATTAGATAATACTCATATCGAAATCTAATTATTAAAAAACTCATTATTGAATAATATATATATAATATAAAAATAATGTGATAAATATAATAAATATTTTATTTAATATAAAATTAGAAAATTATTATGTCCAAGAATATAGATACAAAACCCCGTATTATACTAGCATACACCATAATGGTAATGTGTATGATGGGGGAGCTCTCTTGAGATGCTTAAAAAAACATGGATTGATACATTTTCTTAATAAGATTTAACTTATACAATAAATCACTTTGTTTATGTTTTATTTAATTAATTTTATATGTTCTTGGTTATGGTCAAAGCCCACTTATTAAACCTCTTCGATAATCATGGGTAAATGAGCTTCATTAGGGACGATCCTAATAATAAAGTCCATTACATATTCTATTTGTTGTAATTTGATTTTATCTTTAAATATAAATAAATTATAGTGCCCAAAATAACAATATATTTTCTATATTAACAAGGGATACCATTATTAATTGCCTTTTAAATATCGTATTCTTTATTTTATAATGGTGTATGATAATGAAAGTAGTTCATGTGTTTTCTATATTTTCATCACATAAAAATGTATTTAATTAAAAATGGTTAAACTTAATTTGTAACTAATTATTCCATTACATATTTATCATACCATGGATTTTTAAAATCATGAATTTATTTTAAATCATGGTATTTAATGTTTCCTTTGAATTTATTTATTTTACAAAATTTATTATTCTAATGTTATAATGTGGAAAGTGATTTTCATACAATATTAATTTTTATTAGGATAATTTATTATTATAATTTATATGATAAAATTATATAATATATATCTCAAATTTTTATGTATTTTTTTGATCTGGATATTTTATTAAAAAAATTATTTTCATTAATTTTCCTTTCCATATGAACTAAATGACTGAAGGAATATTTTTAACGAAAATAGTCTTTTTTTCTTACTCTTTTGTTAATCATTTCCTTTTATTTTATTATTTTGTTTTATTATATATTCAAGAATGTTCTAACAATTCTAAAATGGTTTATTAATGTTAATTTTACCCATGTTTTAATTTTTATAAAAAGGATCAACATAAATCTTCGTTCTGTATTTCAAATTAAAAACTTTATACTGAAGGATTGAACATATAATTTTTTAACACTTAAAAAAAATATAATTTCCTACCATTAATAATTATAATTTTCTTAAAGAATCATTTAAATGTTTCCATGGTTGTTTAAAATTATTTTTTCATTATATTTTTGAAATTTATAGATATTTGAACAAAACTTTTACAAATGAAAATGGGATATTCCTCATGATGTTTTGTAGAGATAAATTAAAATTAATTACCTCTATGTTAGGATAATTTGATAAATATTATGATTTATTAGTTATATAATCTAATTATACCAACAACCATATTACTCTATGGTGTATGATCATGGAGGTCTATTTTTAATTTGGCAATAATATTGATATTTGGTATGATATTTTCCAAATAAAGAAATTTATGTTGATTATTTATCATATTAATTATTTATACCATTAGTATGATGAATACAATGGACATAGTAATTGGTGGGTGAGGACATTACTAGCCCCTATATTCCTTAACATGTCTCATGAGACAAACTAGTTTGGGTTATGACATGCACATTACCAATTTACTAATTATTTCTTAGCATGAGGTATTAATGATGATAATGTGATCTCTGACATTATTCATTATGTCATTAGGAAAGAAGTTATTACTGTATATGTGATTATTTATGTTGTCATGCCTTTAATGGATATACTTACATTTATATTATATTATTTATATGTTTTTTTTATTATATATCTATTTCATACTATTAATTATTTATTTATCCCATGGTACCGTACATTGTATGTTTTCCATTGTAGATTATATGTGATCACTCATAATTTTTTATTCTTTTCCCAAGTATACCAAGAAGGTATATATGAATTATTCTTCAGATATACTAGAAAATAATAATTTTCTAACAATAATTTTATTCTTTATTTAATGTCTTCAAATATATTTCAAGAGTCGTGTATGTTTTCATTCTCAAAAGAATACAAAAATATTCAAACATTACAATCATCGAGGTGTGAAAGTCCATATTTATAAATTTTATATTTTACCACTTCCATCAATCATTAGAGAAAGATAATTTCCAAATCGAACAATTCCATCAACTTATCATTTCTTATTATTGGGAAGAGTCATGTTTTATATCATTTGTGATGAGTACCCACTATTATGAGTCCACCAACAATTATTATTATTTTTATAGTAAAATAATATATCCATCCCTTTGTATTGATCTTCAACTTCGTTTCCTTTCATTATATTCTAGGATGATTTAGAAAATTTTATTATCCATTCTAATTTTCATTAAAATATGTGACGATGTCACACATATCTTTTTGATGTGGATAAAATCTATATACCAAATGAATTATTGTATGTGGTTTGTAACATCGTGTTACAATTTGATGTATTTTTTAACTATTTCATTGGATTTACCTATTTTTTGGGTAATTATGTGAAGGGATTGAGATGATACCTATAAGAAAAATATTAAGTTATTTGTTGGAATTTACTGGATTAAACCAGTTGTTTTTTATTATTATATCGATATAACCCCCATTTAATGGGATGACATGAGATGCAAACATATCCTATTATATTATGTGAAATGGGTACCTAATATGAAATCATACAAACCATATTCAATTTCATCACCGTTAAAATTTTAAAATATATTATTATAATAAAAAGGTGATTCATTTTTCATTGTATGAAAGTTTCATGGAATACATGACAAGAACTTGGTATCACTCAATGTAATTATTAGGGAATTAATTTTTAGTTATTATTCATGGATTATTTTTATTCAAATAATATTTTATCCCAACCTCTAGTAACCGAGATCCATTCCTAATATATTTTTCATGAACATTAATCTATATTGATCATTTGTTCAAATATGGACTACCATGTTAGTCGTTGTGAATCTCTTTGGGTAAGTGCTCTCCATATCTCTTTCGTCTCTCTCACTCTCTCTTTTACACATGGAGTTTGATAGATCATATTTTGATTAATGGAACTATACTATGTGATATTTAAAAATTATTAGGATTGAGTTCCTATATCTTATGTGACTTCATCATTTATTTTATTGTCCCATTATCGGTGTTACTTTGAATGATTAATGGCATGAGGTTCCGTTTAAGATTACACAATTCATTAAACCATGAATTGATTGTTCTTATATATTTATTTCAATTTATTTTTAAAAACACAGTTTTATGTTAATTGGATTTGTAATATAATTGTTATGAATTTTGAGAAAATCCCCAACATTTAGTAGATTTTGGTATTTGGGGTGTTCATTTAAGTTGATGTATCTTTTAATTTTATTTGAAAATTAATTTAAAAAAATATTAAATTTAATTAATAAAAACCAATGAATGGTTTTTATTTAAAAAGTAATGAAAATCAAAAAAATATTATTTATTATTTTGAAATGTAATTGGAACATTTAAACTGAAATGGGGGAATTGTATTTTTAAATGATTTGAAAATATTTTGTCATTATTGATTAATTGATTAATCATATGATAACTATTGTAGTTATTTGGTCATGTGGGACAAGTGTGCTATGTTTTTAATTCTTTTGTAATAGTTTGATGATGAAAATACTAATAAAAACCTAGATTGAAGAAATTATCCCCAACGGGATGTGGCTGATTTATATTCGACATTATCCTAAGGGATTGGTGTACACATATTATCAATTAGAACTAATTTGAAATGTATGAGGATTGTATAATAAGAAACTATGATACCAAAGGGTAGATGTCCACGGTACAATTGTGATAATTTAAATTATAAATTTCATTGATTGTGGGACTTTTTTACCCATACCTAATGAGTTTTAAAAACTATTGTATATGTGTATATATATTTTTATCTATGTTTTTTGTTTTTTCCATCAATCAAAAACCAAATATTTGTTTTGTTTTAAATGTTTAATTATTTAACCATGGATTGTTTTATTGAAATAAAAATCATGGTTTAGAAAATTATTATGTATTAATATGGTTGATCACTTGTTGATAATATATTGAGAATTTAACTCACACCCTTCCATATTGCTCTATTTTTTTTATTTTCCCATTATATTTCTGAGTAAAGGGAAAATTTCTCTTGGAGGGGGCGGTTTTTCTTGTTCCTTTGATACAAAGGGTGATTTTTCCGTTAGGGTGTAGGGTTTATATTTTTTGATTCTCTTACATTAATGGTGTTCGATTTTGGTTTTTGATATATTTTTGGGTTTCTAGTACAATCTCATTTGGGAGATTTTGAGCATACAAATACGTATCTTTTTCATCCACTGTATTATGGAAAATTCATTCCTCCTTTTATATTATTTGATCCCAAATTCTAATCAGCAACCTGTTGTGATCTAGAACACCCTTTGGGATACATAATAGTCAGCTCAGTTATGAGAGTACAAGTGTATCATAGTTGATTCAAGAAAAAGTGGTATCAGATGATTAGTTTTACCAACTTTCCTTGATTTCAGTATGCAGTTTGATATTTTTCCCAGACATAGGTGGTAGTTGAGTGTGACATCCAAGAAAAATTGCATCGAAATGAGCCTTATGTAACCTTCGGTGGTTTTGGAAAGGCTTCTTGAGAAATAGTTCTTGTCTTTTTACTGTTACTCATTCAGATAATTGAAATCAAAATATTTTATTCGTAAATGGTGGGTTTAATTTCAGTTTTGGTATTTTCTATGTTTCTGATATGAGTGATTTTTTTATTTATTAATTTTTTTTGATATTGTGTTGCATTATTCCTATGAGAATATTTTTGAATTTTTCCGTAGAAGAAAAATCTCCTAAACCATAATGAGAAATTCCTCTCGTGAACCAAAATATATTTGAGGTTGTTTATGTTGAATTATATAATTTGGGACATGTATCGGAACCCATTACGTTTTTCAATGATATTTTGGATGCTTATAATGATAAATCATGGAATAATGCTCTGTATTTACTTCATAAAAAATCTCCTGAATTCTAGTACTCTATTGATCTTTAATAGGGTTAGGAATAGTTGAGAAAGATAGAGCTCCCCTTAGATTACATAGAAAATCCCAATAATATTAACGCACAGTGTGGTACCAGTATGATAAAGAGACATAGATGAAGATGGTGGGATACAATATCCATGGTGATGAACCATTATAGTTTAGAGTGGAAGTGCTTAAATAATATTTTCATTGGCCAGTTCTTTTTAGAATCTATGGTGCTACATATGCCTATGGAGTTTTTCAACCATTAGAATGTTGATATGTCTGTGGTAGAATATGATAACTGATACAATGAGATTGTATTGTTTGATTCCTCGACTATATTGAATGAAAATATCAAGACTCAACTTGTAACATCCCAAGTAAGTAAAGAATAATAGATATTTTTATCTATGTCTATTAATGATTAAGATAGTGTTTCAGAGGCTTAAAATGAATATAAATACAACTTATGCATGGAATACACCAATATTCTTAAAAGATTGTTTTACGAACTTTTGATGGAAAACCCTTTTTAAATCTATCTTTTGACAATTTTATAAGCCATGTTTGTCAAAATAAACTTATTATTTATGATTGGGACATCAAAATTTACTTTGTGTGAATTTTTGGTATTTTTCCGATAAAGTTCATTTTTTAATGAATAGTGAAAAATGTTGTAATTTAATTCAAAACCACTTTTTAGTATAATTTATTTATATTATTAGATTATCATTTGAATTAGTTTTGAAGTTAAATTAGAATATATTTTTACCATTTTATCCAATGGTGGTCATTGGAATCAATTTCACTTTGAAATTGGACTTAAACTAGTGTCAATCTTTTGATACTTATTGTTTCATAAAAACACGCTATTTGTCATGACACCAGGAATTAGTTATTAAATTAATTAATGCAACTTACATGTTTTGAATTTTGTAAAATAGAAATCATTTTTGAATTCGGAATATCAAATATAGTTTAGGGTGAATTTTTGGTATCTTTCAGAAAAACTTCAATTTTTGAGGAATAGTTAAACCACTAAGTGGTAGTTAATGAAACTGATTTTTCATTTAAATGAAACTTTGCCACTTCTGTGATTTGATTTTCAAAAATCCAACATTCATTGTTGTCATTAAGAAGTAAAATGTGGTTCAATGAGATTAAAATAATTTTTTGGTGAATAGTAACTTTTATGTTTTTAATCGCGATTAGTGGTAATTAGTGTAGTTTAAGGTAAAAATAATGTTTTTATAATATGAGATGAGCATGACACATGTCCTACCCTCATTGGATGTGTCATGGACGACCAAGACAATCCATGGGTCAACTTGGGGACCCCATGGATCCACTTTGGCTGGGAAATGACATAAATAACTTTTTATTTAATGTTAAAGTAAAAATGACACAAACAAGAGATGTTTTACTAAAACAATTTTTTACATGGGGTTATACAAGTCAGATTTTTGATTATAAATAGTAATTGGAAAGATAAACAGATTTCCTACATCATAGTATCTTTTTTATAATTTTTATACTTTAAATAAATTAAATTATTTATGACATCATGATGATGCATCGATTACCTCATTAATAAAGGATTTAAAAACAATGAAATGATAATGTAAAATAAATGAACTACACGTGTCCAAAACCTATTGGGTGGGTATATTTCGAACCTTTATCTCCTTATACTTGAATTATATCAATGTGGGACCTTTAAAATCCGAAACCCATTTTAAAATAATGTATCATTGCTTTACTTTCCAAGAGTGCCCCTCCTCTCCTCTTATAAAAGGCCCCCAACTCTACCTCCTTACCCACACTCCCAATGCCTTTGGCTCGGCCAACCCCTGACCATTTTGACTCTCCAAATCCCTATATTACTCCTTGATGCCTAACATTGGGCATAAGCCTTCCCAAGGAAACCGTTGAGCTCAAACAAAGGGTGTTACCTGATTTTAAGGTAATGTCTTCACTTGAGTCCTTTTGTTTTATTTTTCTTCTCCAACCCCCTAAACTATTTTTATTCATTTCATTTGTAGTAAATCCAGTATCGTAAATATACTAGGATTTTGTTATAAGAATTATTCTAGCTACACTTACACACACCTACATCAAATGGTTAAATAACATACTGTTTCCGTGGATGGTGAATTTATGCCTCTCGAAACGATGATTGTTCAACATTATTTTAACACCTTCAAAGGTGTCCATTAAGATGTCACTATATTTATATATGATATATAATATGTTTATGTTTTTCTTAAGATTCTGTATTTTTCATTTTGGACATACCTTTATGGTTTCCATTATGGGTAAACGCGATATCTTCATTTAAGGAAGTGCGCACTACCGCCCCCTCAAAGTTATTTGATTCGTTAAATACCATACGTGAGACGTATAAAGAATGGAACTAGGATATTATATATGATATTATACTGTAATTATAATATACCTTTATATAATTATGATTCCATTCTATAAAATACGAAATAGAAATGAATGTAGCATTCATGCGTACGTACGGCTTACCGTCTCCATTAACGGTGCATTTCATATATTACCTCTAAATGATTATGTAATATTATAAATGAATGTATATAATGGATATATATGATATATACATTATGATTATAATTTTGGATATAAACGATACATGAAAAACTTGTAATTATAAAGGGGTTATTTTTTACTCAAGTACCAATGATCGTTAAAACGACCGTTATTAACTTAAATAATTACATAGTGTTCATGACATGTCAATAAGTGATATAAAAGGAATAATGAACTTTAAAAAGGTTCTTAAACAAGTAGAAATTAACTCAAGTTTATTATTCAGGAGATTAAAGAATGACCTAGTCAAGTCGGACCCGAGGTATGGGACTTCATCTCAATCTCCTTTCATTGAGGTATATTTTGTTTTATACACAACATTCGTTTATACGGTGTATAAAACCCTTTGATTTTTACGTTTATTCAAAAGGAAGCTTTTTTATACGAAAAATTTACTAAATGACAAAATGGAATGTTTTTGTCGTACGTATGCGGCGACAATGACTTCTCCACCACCGTGACCATTATTTGAGTTTCGGCTTCCTCTACAAGCCATACCTTTTTTAAAAGAAAAATAAATACCATGTATTACATTTCTTTTATTTTGGTATTGAAAATTGTTTTCATAATGTTTTTATATCAATGTGTTTTATTGATATCTTGTGATTGAAAGGTGGAAATGTTATGTTTCCTTTATGCATGTTTTATGTGATATGATTATGTTGAGGTTCTTGGGCATTATTATGAAGATGGGTGGTTCCATGATAGAGTAAGGGCGGGTGAGCCTGATATAGCTCTCCAATGCATTGGGTAATGCGAAGGAGTGAAATGTTAAGGTTTCTCCGAAGAGATTTAGGGATTATACTGTGATGGGTATTCCAAACGTAACCAAGAGGGTTACTTCCTACGTAAGAATGTTATGAATGCCTCAAGTTACCTTTATGTCTTATGATTTCTATGATTTATTCATGATTTGATGAGGTATGTTAAAGTGCTTATGTTTTATGGGTAATGCATGATTTCATTCTTATGTATATATGTACCCATGTTTCCTTTCCATATTTTTATATCCCTTACTGAGATTTTTATGCTAATGCCATGTTTTTTTTAAATGTTTTTCACAGGTCAAGGGAATGGTACATGATATGATGATAGTGTTAAGGAAGTGTCAAGAAAGAATCCACGTTTTATTTTAAATATGTTTCCATTGATGGGAAAGAAGAATACTATCTTTATGTAACCACTTTGTTTATATGTGGAATGTAATTCAAGTTTTATGATCTAATTCTCTAAAACTCTAAACCCGAAATGATCCTCAATGTGTAATCTTGTAATAACTCAATATTAACTAATGTTTAAGGCAGGGGCCTTATAGTTTGTATCAGAGGTCGATTTAGATAACTTTAGGAGTTAGTATTCTATTAAATGATTATCCAAAAATATTTTTTTTATGGTCAAATTGAAATGATATAGCATTTGATGATTACCATGTTGCTTCATCTAAGACATGATTGTTCAGAATGGTTTTCTGCAGAGGAAACATGGAAGCAGTGCTAGGAAGGAATACAGAAGGAAATAACCTTCCGAATCAGCATCCTGAGATGGTCGGAATTGGATCTGAACAGTTTGTTTCAGTAATGGCGCAATTGACTCAAACAATAAATGGTGGTGGTATCCATACACGAGATCAGCCAGATCAACCACAGAGGAACATGTCGGTGGTGGAACATTTCATGAGGCAACATCCCACTTCATTCAGAGGATTATCTGAACCTATGTTAGATGAAGGGTGGATTAAAGCACTGGAGAAGTTTTTCGATGTGATGGGGTGTTCAGATAATCAAAAGGTTAGTCTTGATATTTAACGTTTGGAGGGTGAGGCAGATAAGTGGTGGTCTATGGTTAAAATTATCAGGGACGCTGATGAGATTTATTCTCTTGACTGGGATGAGTTCAAAGGTATGTTTCATGAGATGTATTTTCCTAAGGCTGTTCGACATAGGATGGAAAAGCAATTCGTGGAATTGAGGCTAGAGGAAGACTCAGTGGATACCTATGAAGAAAGGTTCACTCGATTGGCAAGGTATGCTCCAAATTTTATCCGAGACCTTGAGAGTAAAATCAATCGTTTTTACTCAGGATTAAAGCCAAAATATTGAAGGGAATTAGCTTCTCGTGTGTTTAAAAGTTATGAAAAGTTGTTTCGATGTGCTGAGAAGGTGGAAATGGAGTTTTACGATGATCAAGTGTTCTATAAAAACCAACAGAAGAAGAGACTGAGGTGGAAGGAGAAAGGTAAGAATTCTTCAAAAAAGTCTGATGGTAAGAAAACTAAGTTTCCAGTTTGTGATAGATGTGGAAAAAGGCATGCTGAGGAATGCTTTCTGAATTATAGAAAGTGCTACCGATGTGGTAAGATGGGACATAAGGCTCATGATTGCACTGAAAAGGATCAAGGTGAAGGTATGACCAACTTTGATTTACAGTTAGTGAAATGTTATAACTGTAATGATATGGGTCACTATGCAAACGAGTGTCCGACAAAGAGCTTGAGTGATGGGAATCAGTTAGACATCAAGCAGAAAGGGGTGGTCAAATCCTTTACAACTACTTCAGCAGATGTTGGGCAATCAAATGAAGTTGTATCAGGTACATTGTTTGTTTTTTCAGATTATTCCAGTGTGTTGTTTTATTCGGGGTCTACACATTCTTTGATCTCTGAAAACTTTTCTAGTAAAATAGGAATACCATCTCAAGAAATGACTCCTAAACTTTTGGTAAAAACTCCTGGGGGAAATGTTGAGGCAAAAAGAATTTTTAAGAATCTTCATATCCTTATATGTGGAAAGAACCTACTTGCAAACGTTATTGTTCTACCTCTAGTAGAGTTTGATGTTATCTTGTGTATGGATTGGATCTCTATTTACCATGCTAAGATTGACTGTAGATCTAAAGAAGTTTCTTTTCAAAAAGGCTTTCAGTTTGTGTACAATAATGAACCCTTACTGTTGTTAACTTATCAAGAGGCTGAGAAACATGTAAAAGATGGAAATGAATGTTACCTTGCACACATCGTTGAAAATAAAGGAACTGTTTAGATTAATGATGTGCTAGTGTTAAATGAGTATCCTGATATTTTTCTTGATGAGTTTCCTGGAATAATACTAGATCGAGAAGTTGAATTTAATGTTGACTTAGTTCCTGATGCTAAGCCAATTTCAATACCCCCTTATCGAATGGATCAAATTGAACTTTTAGAGCTAAAGGAGAAATTGCAAGATTTATTAGAGAAAGGTTTCATTCGACCTAGCACATCACCATGGGGTTCTCCTGTTTTATTTGTTAAAAAGAATGATGGATCAATGAGAATTTGTATTGATTATAGAGCCTTGAATAACATCACTTTTAAGAACAAATATCTTTTTCCTCATATCAATGATTTGTTTGATCATCTCCAGGGAGCTCAGTATTTTTCAAAGATTGACTTGAGATCGGGGTACCATCATCTGAAGGAAAAGGAAGCAGATGTTCCGAAGATCGCGTTCCGTACAAGATATGGCCATTATGAATTTATAGTAATGCCTTTTGGGCTAACCAATGCACCTGCTGTATTCATGGACTAAATGAATATAATTTTCCATGAGTTCTTGGATATGTTTGTGGTAGGTTTCATTGATGATATTTTGGTGTTTTCTAAAAGTAAAAAATAGAATGAAAGACATTTAAGGGTTATTTTGCAAATCTTAAAAGAAATGAAATTGTATGGGAAATTCAGAAAGTGTGAGTTTTGGTTGCAACAAAGTTATTTCCTTGGGCACATTGTTTCTAAAGATGGGATAACCGTTGATCCTGCAAAAACAAAGGTTGTTGAAGAATGGCCAAGACCCACAAATGTTACTCAGATTCGTAGCTTCCATGGTTTGGCATGCTATTACCGAAGGTTTTTTAGAAATTTTTCACGATTATCTAGTCCAATTACTAAGCTTAGTCGGAAGGGTGTTAAGATTATATGGACAAAAAATGTGATGATTGTTTTCAGGAATTGAAAAGAAGATTGGTGAATGCTCCAGTTTTTGCACTACCATTTCGGAATGGTGAGTTTGTTATATACAGTGATGCTTCATTTAAAGGACTTGGTTGTTTCCCAATGCAGAATGATCAGGTAATTTCTTATGCTTCACGACAGTTGAAAACTCATGAGGTAAATTACCCTACACATGATTTGGAATTACCTACTGTTGATTTCTCTTTAAAAACTTGGAGGAATCATTTGTATGAAGTAATGTGTGAAATATATACTGATTACAAAAGTTTAAAGTATATATTGACTCAGAAAGAGTTAAACATGTGATGAAGGAGATGGATGGAATTAATCATGTATTATGATTGTACAATTCATTACAATCCGGGAATAGAAAATAAAGTGGTTGATGCTTTGAGTCAAAAAAGTAATGTTTCATTAATAATGTTGTGTTTCGAACGTGATACTTTGGTTAAGGATTTGATGAACTTTGGCATAGAAATTTTTGGAGCAGGATGTTCTTCTGTTTTGTTTCAGGTATCTATGGGATCATCTCTATCATATAGAGTCAAGCAAGCACAAAAGCAAGACAGTGAGTTGTAGAAAAAGGTAGAGCTAGTTCAGAAAGGTAAGTTTCATGAATTTAACATTGATAGTGATTGTGTTTTGAGATTTGGGAAGAGATTTTGTGTGCCTTGTGATTCAAAGTTGAAGAGAGAGTTGTTATGTGAAACTCATAGTTCTCCGTTTTCAGTTCAACCTGGTAGTACTAAGATGTACAGAGATCTGTGGGAGTATTACTGGTGGGATGGAATGAAAAGAGATATTTCTGATTTTACTGTGAAGTGTTTGACATGTCAACAGGTTAAAGTAGAGCATTAGTTACCAAAAGGGATGCTTCAGCCTTTACAAGTGCCATAGTAGAAATGGGAAAACATATCCATGGACTTTTTTGTGGGATTATCGAAGACATCTCGAGGTAATAATGCAATCTGGGTTATTATTGATCGCATGACTAAATATGCTCATTTCCTTACTATACGAGATACTTTTTCCATAGATCATATTTCCCATTTTTATCTTAAAGAGATAGTCAGGTTACATGGATTTTCCCTCTCCATTGTATCTGATCGTGATCCCAGGTTCACTTCTAACTTTTGGAAAGGCCTTCAGAAGTCGTTGCGTACTGAATTAAATTTTAGTACAACATTTCATCCTCAATCAGATGGGCAGTCAGAACGAACAATTCAGACCTTGGTGGATATGCTATGAGCTTATTCGATGGATTATCAGGGATGTTGGGACCAAAATATTTCTTTGGTTGAATTTTAATATAATAACAGTTTTCATTCCAGTATACAGATGACACCATTTCAGGCATTATATGGGAAGCGGTATCGAAATCCAGCTTTTTGGGATGAAGTGGGTAAAAGAAAGCTGATGGGACTAGAATTGGTAGAGGAGATGGCAGAAAAATATCATCTGATTTAGAAACACATGAGAACAGCTCAGAGCAGGCAGAAGAGTTATGTAGACAACAGGAGGAAGGATCTATCTTTTGAGGTAGGTGATCATGTTTTTCTCAAGGTTTCCCCATGGAAAAGTGTGATGCGATTTGGTAAGAAAGGAAAGGCGATCCAAGGTTCTTTGGACCATATGAAATTATGGAGAGAGTTGGATCAGTTGCATACCGGGTGGCTTTACCTTCGATTTTATCTCAGGTACACAATGTTTTTCATGTTTCGATGCTGAGAAAGTACATGCCAGATCCATCTCATTTTTTGAGTCAAGAGGTAGTTCATCTAGAAGAGAACGTATCTTATGAGGAACATCCTGTATAGATTCTTGACAACAGTGAACAAGTGTTACTGAATAAGGTGATTAATCAGGTAAAGGTTTTGTGGAAAAACCACATGATGGAAGAGGCAACCTGAGAATCTGAAAATGCAATGAGGGATAAGTACCCCCATTTATTCGATAAGTAAATAAATTGTGGGGACGAAATTTTCTAAAGGGGTAAGGATGTAACATCCCATGTAAGAAATGAATAATAGATATTTTTATCTATGTCTATTAATGATTAAGATAGTGTTTTAGAGGCTTAAAATGAAAATAAATACAATCTTATGCATGGAATACACTAATATTCTTAAAAGATTGGTTTACTGCCTTTTGATGGAAAACCCTTATTAAATCTATCTTTAGAAAATTTTATAAGCTATGTTTTTCAAAATAAACTTATTATTTATGATTGGGACATCAAAATTTACTTTGTGTGAATTTTTGGTATTTTTCCGATAAAGTTCATTTTTTTAATGAATAGTGAAAAATATGGTATTTTAATTCAAAACCACTTTTTAATGTAATTTATTTATATGATTAGATTATCTTTTGAATTGGTTTTTAAGTGAAATTTGAATATATTTTTACCATTTTATCCAATTGTAGTCATTGGAATCAATTTCACTTTGAAATTGGACTTAAACTAGTGTCAATCTTTTGATACATATTGTTTCATAAAAACACGCTATTTGTCATGACAATGGGAATTAGTTATTAAATTAATTAATGCAACTCAAATGTTTTGAATTATGTAAAATAGAAATCATTTTTGAATTATGAATATCAAATATAGCATACGGTGAAGTTTTTGTATCTTTCACAAAAACATCAATTTTTTATGAATAGTGAAACCACTAAGTGGTAGTTAAAGAAAATGATTTTTTGTTTAAATGAATCTTTTCCACTTCTGTGATTTGATTTTAAAAAATTCGACATACATGGTTGTCATTAAGAAGTAAAATTTGGTTCAATGAGATTAAAATAATTTTTTGGTGAATAGTAACTTTTAAGTTCTTAATCGCGGTTAGTGGTAATTAGTGTAGTTTAAGGTAAAAATAATGTTTTAATAATATGAGAAGAGCATGACACATGTCCTACCATCATTTGATTGT
Organism: Viscum album; assembly: GCA_963277665.1. Classification (NCBI taxonomy): domain Eukaryota; kingdom Viridiplantae; phylum Streptophyta; class Magnoliopsida; order Santalales; family Viscaceae; genus Viscum; species Viscum album. Next base: position 559,455,710 of record OY728164.1, on the reverse strand, counting down.
CATGGACCAAGAAAATCCCTGGGTAAACTTGGGGACCCCATGGAGTCACTTTGGTTGGGAAATGACATAAATAACTTTTTATTTAATGTTAAAGTAAAAATGACAAAAACAAGAGATGTTTTACAAAAACAATTTTAACATGGGGTTATACAAGTCATATTTTTTATTATAAATAGTCATTGGAAAGATAAAAAGATTTTCTACATCATAGTAGTTTTTCATAATTTTTAGACTTTAAATAAATTAAATTATTTATGACATCATGATGATGCAGCGATTACCTCATTAATAAAGGATTTAAATAAAATGAAATGATAATGTAAAATCCATGAACTAAACATGTCAAAAACCTATTGGGTGGGTATATTTCGAACCCTTATCTCCTTAGACTCGAATTATATCAATGTGAGACCTTTAAAATCCGAAACCCATTTTAAAATAATGTAACATTTCTTTACTTTCCAAGAGTGCCCCTCCTCTCCTCTTATAAAAGGCCCTCACCTCTACCTCCTTACCCACACTCCCAAAGCCTTTGGCTCGGCCAAAACCTGCCCATTTTGTCTCTCCACACACCTCTATTACTCCTTGAAGCCCCACTTTGGGCATAAGTCTTCCCAAGGAAACCTTTGATCTCAAACCAAAGGGAGTTACCCTATTTTAAGGTAATGTCTTCACTTGAGTCTTTTTATTTTATTTTACTTCTCCAACCCCCTAAAATCTTTTTATTCATTTCTTTTGTAACAAATACAGTATCTTCAATATACTAGGATGTTTTTATAACTAGGATTCTAGCTACACTTACACACACCAACATCTAATGGTTAAAGAACATATTGTTTCTCTAGATGGTGAATTTATGCCTCCCGAAACAATGATTGTTCAACATTATTTTAACACCTTAAAAGGTGGACATTAAGTTGTCACTATATTTATATATGATATATTATATGTTTATGTTATCTTTAATCTTCTTTATTTTTCATTTTGGGAATACCTTTATGGTTTCCATTATGGGTAAACACGATATCTTCATTTAAGGAAGTGCAGACTACTGCCCCCTCAAAGTGATTTGATTCTTTAAATACCATATGTGAAACGTATAAAGTATGGAACTATGATATGAAATATTATGTTATAATGGAATTATAATATATCTTTATATCATTATGATTCCATTCTATAAAATACGAAATAGAAATGAAAGTATCGTTCATGCGTACATACGGCTTACCGTCTCCATTAACGGTGCATTTCATTTCTTATCTCTAAATGATTATGTAATATTATAAATGCATGTATATACTGGATATATATTATATATACATCATGATTATAATTTTGGATATAATGGAGACATGAAAAAATTGTAATTATAAAGAGTTTATTTTTGACTCAAGTACCAATGATCAATAAAACGATCATTATTAACTTAAATAATTACATAGTGTTAATGACATGGAAATAAGTGATATAAATGTAATAATGAACTTTAAAAAGGTTCTTAAACAAGTAGAAATTAAATCAAGTTTATTATTCAGGAGATTAAGGAACGACCGACTCAAGTCATACCCGAGGTATGGGACTTCGTCTCAATCTCCTTTCATTGAGGCATATTTTGTTTTATACAGAACCTTCTTTTATAAGGTGTATAAACCCCTTTGACTTTTACGTTTATTCAAAAGGAATCTTTTTTATATGAAGCGTTTACTAAATGACAAAAGGGAATGTTTTTGTCGTACGTATGTGGTGACAACGACTTCTCCACCGTCGTGACCATTATTTGAGTTTCGACTTCCTCTACAGGACATACCTTTTTTTAAAAGAAAAATAATACCATGTTTTACATTTCTTTTATTTTGGTATTGAAAATTGTTTTCATAATGTTTTTATATCAATGTTTTGTATTTATATATTATGATTGAAAGTTGTAAATGTTATGTTTCCTTTATGCATATTTTATGTGATACAATTATGTTGAGTTTCTTGGGAATTATTATGAAGACGGGTGGTTACGTGATAGACTAAGGGCAGGAGAGCCCGATATAGCTCTCCAATGAATTGGGTAACGCGATGGAGTGAAACGTTAAGGTTTCTCCGAAGAGATTTAGGGAATATACTGTGATGGGTATTCCAAACATAACCAAGAGGGTTACTCCCTACGTAAGAATGTTATGAATGCCTCAAGTTACCTTTATGTCTTGTGATTTCTATGATTTATTCATGATTTGATGAGGTATGTTAAAGTCCTTATGTTTTATGGGTAAAGTATGATTTCATTCTTATGTATATATGTACCCATGTTCCCTTTTCATTTTTTTATATCCCTTACTGAGCTTTTTAGGCTCATCCCAGGTTTTTTTGAAATGTTTTTCACAGGTCAAGGGAATAGTACATGATATGATGATAGTGTCAAGGAAGTGTCATGAAATAATCCATGTTTTATTTTAAATATGTTTCCATTTATGGGAAAGAAGAATAATATCTTTATGTATCCACATTGTTTATATGTGGAATGTAATTCATGTTTTATGATCTAATTCTCTAAAACTCCAAACCCGAAAATATCCTCAATGTGTAATCTTGTAATAAATCATGATTAAGTAAGGTTTAATGTTGGGGCCATATACAACTCATTGAGTGAGAGCTACGATCATAAATTCATTCTTAGGTTTTGGTTATGAATATCACATTTATGCGGACGTGTTTGATAGGGTTTTGATGGTCGAAATTTATCTAGATAGTAAATTAGGGTTTATGAGAGTTACCTTTTATCATAGTGTTTGTTATGTGGAAAAAATGAAGTGATGAACATGTGTGATGAGTTCTGTGGTGGATATAGAGAACATAGTTCTTCAAGAACTATCACAGTTCTTGGTAAAGGCCATTTAACTTGCTACCAATGTGAAAAAATAGGGAATACAAAATAGATTTTCTATGAAGATCCCAATATATTAGGTTTTTTATTCATTATAAATTTTTAAATAATATTTTCAATATATTTTCTAATACATGTAATTGAACATGCTTATCACACCCTAATCGTACTATATAGAAATTAGATACATCAAATTCTAAGGGGTTCTAGCCAAAGTCATATTTAATGAAACATTTTCACACAATAGTAGATCCACCAGAGGAAGAAGTAACATGACATGAAATAATGATATGTATCGTCACTACAAACTCATCTTTAGTGATTGATTTATTTTATACTGTTATATCTAATTTATTCAATTCCACTCATATATTGAATCACATAAATCTTAATATTGATCTTTTACCTTATCTGATTTATATTACTACAACCCTTAGAGAAAAGAGAGATAAATGTTTTTTTCCTTATTCTGTGTTCTCCTAATCAATGATTGATCATTCATGGGATTTTCTGGTTCATTACATGATGCCTCTTAATTTCATCTTCATGATTGATATGATTACCTATAATAAATCCCATATTGATTTTAATATTTTATAATCAATATTAAGGTATCTAATATAGTGTTCTATATCATTTAAGGATAATGGGACCCATGTTTTAGGAGATCCAGACAATCATATCTATTGTTGGGAGATTTAATATTACTATTTTCCTTTATTCTAGTGTGGGAATTTATAAGTGATTATCCCCCCACAATGGTCATCAATTTTACTGATGTTTTTTCTTATGGACATATATAGTTTTACATCAGTGACGAATCTTGAGTTTTTTATTGATTTACTGTTATGTTCTTATCTAGCATCTATTACATTTTACTGCTTGTAACTAGTATACATAAATGTGGTATAAGATTTAGTGTAATGATCGGCTCGAGAAAGTCTTTATATGTCGGAGTGTTTCACCATAGGAGGTACAAGATATCATTACAATAACAGATGATATAAAATATTGTATATGTGTTAATTTCCAAAAAAAACTCAATCGATTTACGTTAAAGTACACATTTTTTACACTGGATTAATAAAATCATTGACCTGATATATGTGGCAATGTGGTTCTTGATGATTGGCCATCAATATGGTTTTAACTCAATGTGAATAAAAAACCAATATTCTGAAAACCATATTTTGGGGAATTTATAGAAATTATCATTATATTTTCATAAACTTTTTATATATAATGGCCCTAAAGTTCATATGTCTTTAATGAACATAATTTTCCATGACTATCTTGATGAATTCATGTTGGACATAGTGGATGAAATCCTGGTTTAATACATATCTGAAGAAGATCATATTCATCATTTGAGGTATGTTCTACAATTGTTGAGAAACAATCAAATTTATTCTAGGATATTTAAATGTAATTTGTGGATATGGGAAATTAATTTATTTAGATACATGTTTTAAAATCATGACATCTCAGTTGATCCTAATAAGGGTAATGTCGTTTCAACATAATAGAAACATCATAATGTTTTGATTATATATATCTACATGGGTTTAGAAGAGTAATATCACCAGATCATACAACATTTCTCCATATTTTCTTATTTAATGAAAACTATAAATCTGAAGGGGTTATGTTTTACAAGAATGAGAAATAGTAGAGTTCATTTTTTAGATAAAACATCATTTGTCTTCTGCATCAATTATAACTATTCCAGAGGCTAGATATGGCTATGTGGTCTTTAGGAAGGATTAGGTTCATGCTTGGTATTTTTTATTAATATGTTTGATCATATCATTGCCTATTTATATTTAAATCATAGAATAGTGAATAATAATTACCCATATCATGATCTTGAATGTGTAGACGTGATGTATGTGCTTAAGACATGGTAGAATTAAATTTTCATTGATAATTTAACTACGTATTCGGACCATTTTCTCTTTATTTATATATCTTCTCATAGATATTTGAATATTAACCAACGGAATTGTATGGAGTACCTATAATTTTTTTATTTTGGTATTTCATGTAATATGGGGAAAAGAGAATGATGTTACACATTATTTGAGTATGATATTTCTAACCCTTTCAATGGAAGAATCATCAAAAGAGTAGTACATGATAGTTTTTATCTCAAAATTTTATATTGAAGTTTGTGGAATTGAGGGAAAGGTTTTCTTTGGACAATGTTTAGTTGATCTCCACTCATACAGATATGTTTCTTCAGGAATATTAGATTGGTGACGAATTATATTGGTTTATGAACACTCTTCATGGGGGAGACCATTACTAAGTGTTTATTATCCATACAGTGTATCATATGATTCTAGAACTGTTATGTTGTAATTTTTCCCCTGATAAAATATGTCATTCCGAATTTCCAAAAGTATTATTGGGATGTTAATTCACGAAAAAGAAATATTTTCTATGACATGTGGTAAAAATTATCATGGCTAGTTCTGAGGAGAGACATCACTAACATTTTTTATCATTACTATACTATGTAACAGGTAATATACAATCATGAGAAACATTGATATTTTCTTCATCCACTTTTATTGCTGACTTGGATGTGAGATAATATTTTATTGGAATTTTTGTATTGTTTTCTATGTACCATATATATATGAATTCAATTTTTATGTGATTAATTATTTTACCAAATCATCTCACATTATACTCATTTTTTATGAAACAATTTTTGAGGAGTTGTGAAATAGGTATGTGAGAGATATTTTACTCTTTCTTGGTGTAATATATTCTATAATCACTTGTAGGGATATCTATTTTAATAATTTATTTTTTTTTCTTTTAGGAAGCACTGGGACCTTAGGATTGTTAAATTATGCCATACCATCAACAATCGGATGGTCATATAGAGAGGACACTACAATTTCATGAGTATATGCTTTGTGCATGAATCAATGATTTTTATGATCTTGATATAACCATTAGGGACTGGTTGTGTATTGATATAATAATAGTCTTACTTACCTAATAATAATGGATCCTTTTTAGGCATTGTATAGAAGTCTATGTAAATCACAATTGTGTTGGATAGAGAGTGGTAAAAGTTCCATGGTTTGACAGTGCTTGGAAAAATATGTTATTATAAAGAAAAAATAGATTTTTTAGAGGGTATTGACGTTTCATACATTGTATAAATATTATTTTGAGTATCTATGTAGACCATTAGAGTATTTTTTGAAAGTAATTTCATGAATGTCTCACCTATTTTGGATTGACATCATCTTTAGAGTCATTAGATGCATGACTCTCATTTCGTGGGAACTTTTGAGGTTGGTGACGTGGTAGAGAAGGTGACATACTATTTTGAACATACGATACAGTTTAATGTGATATATAAATGATCCATGTCTCATAGCTATGGAATTATCTTTCAGATCCATCACATGTTTTGAGCTAGAGTGGTCGTATTGTAGATCCTCATTTTTCAATTACTGAGAATCCATTCAGGGTAGTTGACTCTGAGAAGATGGTACTTTGTGGGAGGATGATACCAATGCTATATGGTCTATTGAATCATTTTTTTATTACAATGAGGTAAGGATATGCGAGTTAAGGATGAGAGTGCAGTGGCCTCAAATTTTTGATATGGAAGCTCCCTCACTATATTTTTATGGACAAAAAATCTGTATAGTGAGAATGATGTAATATCCCAATATGTTTTTAGGTGCTTTTTAATATTTTTTTCCTGTACCTTTATTTTTTGTTGGATAAATCTTTGTTGGTATTTGGAGGATCTCTACAATGGTGAAGTTAGAGATTTTATTGGATTTTCATCATAAAACTCGATGTATTGGAGGTCTGATAAGAATTTTCATGGAATTTAATGAGTTTAGACAATGTGTAATCATCCAATGGTAGTTTGTTTCTAGATTTGATACACATCATTAAAAAATATCAAGTTTCCAAATTGAGTAAATATTAAGAATTCAATGTTAATAATGATGTCACGAATTTTTCTTTGTATGCAGACATTATTAATTACCCAATGTGAACCTAGGTGACAAGCTGTGTAATTATCAAGACATGAAGTTTTAATTCAATTTATTAGTTGATTTTAATTCCATTCATTTTTTAACATACCAACTAAAAAATCAACTAATTTCTAGATAATCATAGGAATCTCTAGTCTCTTTGGATCATATGTTTTATGATTCAACATCATGTTGGTTTTGGTTAATCTCTTTTTTAATGTGGTTTCCATGTATCTCAATTATCTGTCTCTATATTCCCTCTTGGATTTTGATAGATCATATCTATATTTATTGAACAAATCTACATGTTATTGAATCTTAATTCTTGGGTGAGTTCTAGTTTATCTATGACTTCATCTTTTGATGGTTATTCTGATTTGGGTGTTTCTATCTAATATTTATTGTATGTGGTTTCATTTTTTCATATTCCAATTCATGAAACATTGAATATATTATTATTTTAAATATAATTCAATTGATTTTTGAAATCAAAATTTTATGTGAATTGGAGTTGGAATTTAAATTTTCGGAATTTTGGAAAACAATGACCAATTCTAATATAATTTTGAATTTGGGGCATGTTTTGAAATTGATGGATATTTTGAAATTATTTTAGAATTTATTTTGATGATAATTTGTTAAATTGAATTGAAAAATATTATGATTATTTTTGATCTAAAAATGCATGCTATGATTAAAATCCTTTGTTTTTGTTTGAAATGATATTTTCAAATTTAATGTTAGAATTTAACAATTGTATTTTAAAATGATTTGAATTTTTTTCCAATTTTCGATTAATTGATTAAGAATATGAGAGCCTAGTTATAAAGTGTGTAATTTTTGAAATCTACACATGGATGGTAATTCCATTAAAATTATTTGATGTTGTGAACCCTAACAAAATCCTACATTAGAATATATTATCCTTGATGTTATATTGATGAGTACTATTTAGAGTGATCCTAAAAGATGTAGGTACACTTATTAGTTGTGAGTAATTATTTGAGATGAGGAAGGATCCCATAACTAGAGTCTATTTTACCATAGGGGTGACTAGTATTGTGTTTATGACTATTTTTATAATAAATTACATTAATTGTGAAACCATTTTCCTATTGCATAATGATTTGTACAAACTATTTTATATATAGTGTTTATTTAATCCATATTCTAAATGTTATCAAACAATATGAATAGAAAATAATATTTTATCAAAACTATGTAATTATATCTACATGCCCTATTTTATTCAAATTGAAATAAATTTTTATTAATTATTATGGAATTTTATTACAGAACACTTTGTGAGAACCAACTGGGATTTTATCTCACACTCTACCTTTTATTATGGCATTTGCAAATTTTGTCGTCCTTGGTCCGAGTAAAGGGAATGTGCCACATATAAGTAGTGGATGTTCATGATCGAATACGACTTGGATTGACGATTATATTTGGACATCATGTTTATCTTTTAAAATTGTAATACATTAATAATTATTTTTAGGTTTTTGATATACCTATTTGTTTTAGGGTACAATCTCTTTTGGGAGATTTTTAGAATATTGATATTTATCAATCTCATTCATATTTATTGACATTTTCATTCCCAATTTTATAATTAATGATACATGGTGATAGTCACCAAACCCCATGGATTGGGAATTCTATTTGGGATATGTTAGAATCGGCTCAAGTATCAATGTACATGGGTATCTAGTCTGGTTTACGAGATAGTCTCATATCATACCTATTCAAATATGATTTCTTTTACAATAAAATAATTCAATTCAATAATTTTTGTTCAATATAAGTAGGTAACCATATTTATATTAATGTAAGAGGATTTAATTTATATAAATATCATGGAATAAGGATATTACCCAGAGGAATCTAGTTCATCAAAATTTTACAACATCTAATAAAGTTATTTTCAAGACGATTTTTTGTGGTTTTCCCCCTATATTAATGTATGATATTATTACGGGTGTTTATTAATTTGGTATAAAAAATGTATTTCATGTTTCCTTTTCCATGATTTTATTGAAGTTTGTTTTATAGGTTGATTGATTCACAATTACTATATAATTGATTGTGAATTCAGTTTTTTGTCTTGTGTAATAGTGCGTATTAATTTCAATAAGGTGTGATTATGAGAGGATTAATTTTGATAGTTATATTATTGGTAAGAAATTATAATTTTCAACTACAATATTAAATTAATATGTAGTTTTTCTCCATGAAACGTTGGAAAAATCATCTGAAGCACATAATTTATTATGTTTTTTACTTTATTTATTTTTGGGTTGTTTATTTTCATGGATCGACATTGTGTTTTTAATTGTTTTTTATGATGTCAAACACCAACTCATTTATGTCAGATATGGTGATTAATTTATTACATGTGTATAAGATAAAAATAATATCATTGTGTATGTTTATATGTTTATCGGTATTGAAAACTTGTGATATATATATCTATATATGATTTCAATATTACATTTGGAATATGAAATCGTAGAAAATAAAACATTATTCAATCTTATAAATAATTTATAATATTCTCTATCACATCCCAAGGAATGGAAAAAATTAAATGATGACCTTAGATGATAACTAAGGGTTATGTATAGAGGATTCCATAAAGAGTAAATAAATCATAATAAATATGGAAGAGTGCATAAACAAAACACAAACTAGATAATCTATAACTTATGTTCAATAAACATTCATTGATAAAATGGACATACTGAATACATAGATAATCTAAACTAAATTATTAATAAACTAAATTCATAATTATTGACATCAATAATCTAGTACCCTTAACTGTGATATCATGAATCATAACATCAGGGGCACTGAACCAAGACACCATTCCTGATAAATGGGTGGGTATAAACCAAATACCTATCTGATATAGAATACCAATGGATTTGTCTAACTAGACCAGTTGATACATTGAACGTGTATTTTCAGTTGGACCCCACTCATCCCTCTCCTATCATATGAATTTTACATATATTGAATGATCAATATAATTTATCTTATAAATAAATAATATTTCACAATGAATCGAGAGAACATAAAATAAATATATCCCATGAAAATATAATATCAAATTTAAAAAGATCCATTCAATTGAAAACATATATATATATGGTTTATAATTGTAACATCACCATAGTAATAGAAAATATTCTTAATTAATCTACTATTTTAAAAATATAAACATATAAGCGAAAAATAATCTCAAATGACTATCATATAGTAATAGAGAACATGATCATAAGAAATTGAGTGATCCCAAAATAAGTTATAATCCATTAATATTAATGTATTATAGAGGGACATCAATTAATCAAAAAATAATGATTTTTAATAAATCCATAAATTTAAAATATATAATAGAATAACAAAATCATAAATAAATTCCATAAAATTTCATGTAAGATTAGAGTTATAAATATCTTTTTAAAAAAATTATCATTAATTTAAGAATATAACAGCATTTTATTAAGATATTATTTTAATTAAAATTCCCAAATTATTGAGAATAATAATTTCATAAAATTTAATAATGGAAAAAATTGATTAATGATTTAATGAAATTAAAATTCTCTGGAAACATGAAAATTTTATTGTACGGTGTATACTAAAACAAATTTTATGTTTACAACTTTTGTATGAAGTACCTCATTACAAAAATAACAAGAAGATTCATTTTAATTATTTATATTGAAAATAAAAAATCGATATAAAATAATTTATTAAATCATTTATAAATATTTAAACATTTTCTTTTTTATAGAAAATATATTCCTAGAAAAAATTTTATGATGAAAAATTAGAAATTATGAAAATTAATGAAAGGCCCCATACATGTGATATACATTATTATTCTTGATCAAATAAGAGATGAAATTAAAAACTAACATGAAAACAAAAAATATCTATATGGAGAAGAATATATACATGGTATATGATATTTTTAAAATATAATTTTCCAAAAGTTAATAAGAACATAATAAATCCAAAAATAAAATGAGATTGTAAAAAAAAATTGTACCATGACTCTCTGATTAGTTACATATACATAATCATCTTTTATAATGAATTTAAAAATATTAAATATTTTTTAGAACCTTTTTCATAATTATTTTTACAGTCCTTCTACAGTCATTTAAATTATGATCATTGTTTTGTTATTTCTTACATCAATGGAATGAATGTTGCATCGTATTTTTTTTTTAAATTACATCAGTATATTTTTTATGGATAATGGTTTCATGAAATGGGTAAAAAAATTTCTATAATTTATAATTATAATATATATATATATATATTCATTATATATATATAATCATCTATCAACATCGTACATAAAGAAAGAATCACATAGCTTTATTGAAGTGCTGGTCTGTACATACACACTAGCAACATTAACTTTTTTAGTGGGTGGAACGGTAGGAAAATAAATGATATATTATATTTCAAGATTAATACATATATGAACAAAATCATATATAGAATCTATTTTACTCATAATAAACATTTGTGAATGGTTTCAATTAAAACCCAAATATATCTCCCCATGAGGTGGTAGTCCACACATACACAAATACTATGATAATATATCACTTTTGATAGATCAGGAGAAGAATTTTTTTCACCATATATATAATAATATGTCATTATATGGTAGATAATTATGTTTTTATATCATAATGGTTAGAAAATAATTAATGGAATCATAAGTATATATAATACTAAACAACTCCATAAAGATATTTACCTATTCATTGGAAAACCTCATTTGGATTAGAACACATGACTTATGATATTGGTATTTTAATCAATAAACGACCTATTGATTATGGGGTGATATGTTTGGATGGTATTTGGTATGGTAATTGTAATGAACCGAAATTTTTATGAATAAAATTTCAACTTTTTACATAATTAAAATCAAATAGTTATTGTAAACATGTGAAATTATTTTGTTTTATTATATATAATTAAATTTAAAGAACTATAAAGTATCATTTAAAATGATAATATAGACATTTAATTGTGATCACATTACTAGTATAAATATATGTTTTTACAAATCCATTTGACATAGATAAAATAAGTGATAGCCTCAACCAGTAGGATTGTACCCTATAAAGCCAATTTATCATAGATTCTAAGGGATATATAATTATTGGGATTTTCCTTGAACATTACTAATCTAATATCCAACAACATAATTATGAGAAAAACCGATTATGGGATAAGTTTAAGATCCTTGAGATCACAACCCAAACCGTTTTCACCGAATAAACCCATGAAATTCCCACCATCACACACCACACATTAAGGGTTTATAATGGTGTATTAAATGGATATGTATAATGAACACATAAATACTAATATCTACATTATTTTTGTATAAAATAATGATTCTATTTTCATCATATTATTTTTACTTTAAAAATGTTTTGAATTTTAACTCAATAGAACGCAAATTTTATTTCGGTTAATACTAAAATTCAATTAAAAAGACTATTTTCATGAGTTAAGGGATTATTTAAATAAATAATATTTAAATTGAATATTATTATTAAATAATATATATAATATTTAAGTTATAATATAATTTTTATGCTTTCAAATTTATTTTTTATTAAGGTTTGAAAACTATTATTATCACAAAAACAGGAATTTTTAATAAAATATACTTTTTATTATAAAAAAGTAATTAAAAATTTTAAAAAAATAATTATATACAATGAATTTTATTTTTCGAGTAATGATATCAAAATTATCAAACAATAAATATTTTATAATTTTCTGATACAGTCAAACTTTCAGTTTAAAATTAAATACTGTGTAAATAGATATTGTGTTTTATGACATTAATATGAAATAAATATGATGTGACAATTAATATAAAGTGGATCCATGAAATAATATATATGTCTTAGAAATAAAATAATGTGATTTTATGCTTAGTTTATTTAATTTATAAATCTATTATGAATCCTTCATAACTTATAATATATTTTATGTTTTTAAATTCATTTCTGTAAGAGTTTCACTAAACTCAACATCACCCAGGGTAATATTTTAATATTTTCAGCCCTTGTAATTATAATATAATTTATACCACTCTCATTTGAATGAAACTACGATGAAAACCCATGATATGTTTTGGGGTATTATATATTTTAGTATGTACTTTCCAAAACAAAAATATAAAATAATCCCCACTATATTCCTATATAAACCCACACAAGATCATATTCATTGTAACACCACAAGCTTCCACAGTATGCATCCCTTTGAATAAGCCAATAGTTTGCATCATACGAAAATGGAGTTTTAACACACCACACCCAATCAAACAAGCCATTATAAATAGTAATAAATACATTTTGAAATTTTATAAATTTTATTTTTAAAATGGGATTCATTTTTGGATTTGGAATATCAACATTAGAAAAATGGTTAATTTTTGGTATTTTTCTGAAAACATTCAATTTTTGATAAATGGTGAAAAACACTGCATTATTGTTTAAAATTGGCTGTTTATTTAAATAATTAGATATTTTATTTAAATTTATATGTGGTAAAAATATATACAAAATACCTAGATATTTTTAATGTATTTCATTTGAGTCAATTTATAATAATATAAGATATATAAAATTTTATTAAACATTCTACCGTCTTTTACACACCTTCTTAGAACATTTGAAAATTTTCATAAAACATAATTTTACCGTTTCTATGAATTGAATTTCAAAAATCATATAGGCACAGGTGACATCAGTAAGTAAAATGTGGTTCAATAGTATAAAAATAATTTTGGGTGAATAGTATCTTTTGACTATTATTTACCACTGTAAAAAGTAAATATGGAAATTAATGATAAAAATTGTATTATAATTAGCCTAACACATGTCATAATTTCCGTTAATAAGTTTATTTTGACCATAATCAACCTTAGGTATAAAATATGAACATTTTGTTTCACATGGATCAGATTATGACATTTATTAATATTTTATTTCCAGAAGAGTTAAAAGTGTTAAATTCATAGATTAATGACTACTATATTTTTTATATAAGTCTATACATGAGATAAATTCAATTAAAATTATTAAATATAAATAAATAAACATTAATTATATATTGGGGTCTTATTTATAATTTACAATAAATTAAATAATTTAATTTATCAATAACACAATGATGATGTAGTAATTACCTTATTAATGAAATATTAAAAAAATTGATATTATAAATATCCAAATAACTCTAAATTAAGACTTCTGATGAATTCCACTAATGTTTTAGGTTACTATGACATGTTTGGGTTGATTATATAAACATTTTTCAAACTGATACATTTGTAATGACTTTCACAAAAACAAAATACCAAATAGTGTAAAAAAATTTCATTAATGAGTTTTTGAAACAAATACTATATTATTAATTCATATAATATTCATAAAAATATAATGGTCAGAAAAAGTTAAAATATTATAATATATGTGTTAATAATGGACTACTTTGGGTTCTCATGGCTTATTAAAGTATGTTTATTTACCATTAATTATAATAATACAAGAATACATAGTAAATGTTAAAATATTTAATTAAGAGTTAAATCAAAAATATATTGTTAATATAGTGACATAAAATATATAAAATCTATTTTTGACTAGTTTTGGACCCATCCCCACTTTACCCTCTAAATAAATCCTTTAGGTTCAATTATACGCCGAATAATATTGTATAATAAAATTCTATTTCATGTGTTTTCTGAACAGCCCCTCACCGCTCTTATAAAATGGCACTTCCCCTCCTCTCAAAATCAAATCTGAAATTCCATTTTTCTTGTCCAAAAACTACGAAAATATCTTCCCATATACCCTCACTTCATCTTAGAGTCCTTCCTTTGTTCTGAAATACAACCTATGGATCCATTTTGATCAAATCAAAATGGAATCACTCAATGAAGAGTTAATTATTCCATCACATCTTACAAGTTTTTTTCTTCATCCACTTCCTCTTTCTTTGTTGTTTTTAATCCAAAATAATCAATCCATTACCCTCTACATACTGTGATGTTATTATAAATATGGTACAACCATATTTTTTATTCTATCTATCCTATAAATCACAGTCACAATACGTGTCTACGTATGGCTTACCATCTCCAAGTTTTGGTGTAGTTTTTCATTCAACACATAACAATTTGGATAGGTATAATAATGAGTATAATAGGGGTAAATAATAAATATAATATATTAATTATTCTTTATATATGATATAACATCCAATTAAATACTATTCCACCATCAATAGTATGATATTGTCGCTCGTGCGTACGTACGGATTACCATCTCTAGGAACGCGATGTGATTCATTCCCCATCGTAACCATTCAAGAATAAATTTAATTTTATGATTAAAAAAATTATTTTTAAGTACCTAATATAATTTTGGATATGATTCAAATACATCCTATCCATAAAAAACATGACTAACATAAAGAAATTTAATGTAAAACGAATCAGGTAACACCCGAAACGATGACATGACTGAAATATTATTTACAAACCAATATCACAAGATCATATATGATATCGTATTTGTGTATGTGGTTTATATAAAATTTAATAACAATTATTTAACTATTATATAGGAATTAAACCTACATTTTTCCATGGAAAATTACTATCTAAGGGTTAATTCTACAATATCTTCATTATCTGAGGTTGTTTAATCGCGAGTATCTACTAGGACCTGTTTAAAATCCACATCCATGTTTCTTAAAATTTATTTCATAAAATTTTTTATATTTACTTGAATGTGGGTTAAAGTCATTTATACCCTTTTTTGACTTTCTATTAGATTTTTATAAAGGTATAATTCCATCATTTTCCAAACAAGGTCCTTTACGACCTTTTCAACAAAATTAAGGAAATAATGTTTTTTACTCAAACGGTGGGTGTGGCTATTTTTTTCCACTATAAAACCTTTGAAGATTCCATTTCAAGCTAATAAATATATTTTCAAAATAAATTTTTTCTTTTTAAATTACAGGAATTTTAAATGATTTCATATTAGAATGGAAAATTTCACTAAAATAGTATTGATTTCAACTTTGTCAACATCCTTTGTCAGATTTTACGCTTGTTTGAAGATTATTTATTATGATAAAATATATAATAATGTATTTATGGTTTCAAGATATTTTTGACTATGGTTGTGATATTTTTATACCGATCATCGTTTATGGTTAATTTATTGACATTTCATATGCTATTTTTAAAACCAATGTTTATGTTATGTTTCATAATTTTAATATGAAGAATGAATTATACATAGTTTGTTATGGGTGTAGTATGCTTTAGCTCCTTGATGCATCAGAAGGTTTCATGAGATAAACTAGTGTCTTTGCACAAGGCCTTAACAAAATCTTATTTTTAGTCTTGGCAAGAGGATTTGACTTTGTGGTTATGATGTCCATCATTATGCATTCCATCATTATGAAATTTGGTTATTTATATTACATGTGATTATTATACTAGTATAAAATACATGTGAATACATAACTGAAATTATTAAATTTATATTTTCCATATTATGTGGAAATTTATTTTTAAAAAGGCTTTTATTTTAGTCTTATAAATTTCCTCAAATTTTTATTCTTATTTATGAATGTTTCCGCAATATTGTTACCCTTACTGAGCATCTATGTTCACCCCTTTATAGGTTTAATTTTTCCCAGAATGTGAAGACGTATTTTATGGTTAACATATAGGGATATGCTAATGAATTTAAGTGTTTTTTATGGGGACAAAATGTTAATGTTTATTTTATTTCATGATGTAATGTAAAACATATGTATGTATCTAGTAAATCCAAGGCAACTAAAAGGATCTTTATTTTGGGACAAGATTCCTTATATCATGCCGATGATATGTAATATTTCACCGACAATGGGTAAATAGGGTCGGGGAATTGTAGTTGGTATCATATGAAGTTTAGTAAAAACATTAGAAGCTAGATTTCGAAAAACTCTGATTAACAAACATTTCCGTAAGATATAATTTGAGGACTATTATAGAATAAATTCATAGAATTATGGTAATGTAGAGATTTTGTTTATTTTCAAAAAAATACATCCTTGTCTAGATATTAGAAGCTAGAGGCAGCCCTGGCACATATGTACTTTCAATTGAAAACTCTGACAAGGAGTTTTGGGCTTGACCAGGGGTATCTTGGTTCACAACAATGAGCCTTGCTACCCTCTTGGGGATGACACTCCTATTGTGTACACTTAGGATAATTAAAATTTTAATTAAAAACCATTATGAAGGTTTTTTTAATTATATACCTCATTAATGAAAGCTATTTTATGATTATGAATTATATCCATAAACTGTTCAATTTATGTTATGTGTTTTTCAAGTTTGGAATTATTTATTGTGATTCATTAACTAATCTAGTGTATTCCATTGTTTATATATGGAACATAGTGGAAGGAATGAAACTTTATCAATGCACACAATCCATGTAGATATTTCCCACATACTAAAGATAATAATAGTTTAGCTGGTGATACAACTAGTGGTGAGAGTCTTATCAGCATACTGGGACAACTCACTAAGGTTATGAATAATAACCTTACCCATATGGAGTACCAAGATCAAAATGTGGATGATCAATGTTAGACCTCATATTAAGGGAACAACCACCAAAATCCAATGTGACAACAAACTCATTTGTAGCTTAGAAATGGATAACTTCTTTAGAGAAAATATATCTTGCAATTTAGAGTAGAAAAAGGGAAAAAATTGTCATGGCAGTTAATCACCTCTTGGGAGAATCATATCAATGGTTGTCATTAATTTAAAACACAATGGAAGATAAATAAGTATAAAATATAGAATAGAAGGAGTTTAAAGAGCTTTTCTATGAAAAATAATTTCATCATGACCATCGATTGGATATGGAAATACTATTTCAAAGTCTGAGCTAGAAGGAGGTTGATAATGTCACAAAGTATGAGGCTAAATTTACAAGGATATAAATACATACCGAATATTGTATAAATAACACAATGAGTATGAAAGATTAATTTTTCGATTGGTTAAAACCATTTCTCTGTCGAGCATTAGTCTCACAATCCTTCTCATCATATGATGATATTTTCTCGTGTGCTATTACAACAGAAAATGAATTCTCCATGTCTTGTGAAAATAAATCAAAGCAAGTAAAGAAGAGATCTGCTGAACTCTTGGGAAATGAAAATAAGGGGAATAAGGTAAAAGTCTAATATCCATACTATAGTAAATGTGGGATGAAACATCCCATTACATGCTTGAAAGGAATGTGAGTTAGTTAATAGTGTGGTGAAAAAGGCTACCAAGATCAGGATTTCAAGGTAATGAAATAGGCTATCAATGTTGAATGATACAATTATAGAGAAATCGGCCATTATGAAAATTAATGTCTTAAGTGCCATGTAAACTTACCTCAAAAAGGACAAGGGAGAAAGGACATGCTTATGTGATCACAATTGCTGAGTTTAAAGCTCTGAAAGACGTGGTGGTAGGAAATTTAATGGTTTCTTCAAGTTTAGACAATGATTTATTTGATTCCAGATCATCGTATTGTTTCATATCCTCCTAGTATTCTATTAAAATTTGATTTTTCCAATTTTATTTAACCAGAACGTTGTTATTAAAAACTTATAAGAGAAGTATCATTGAAATAATGATTTGTGAATCAGTTCACATTAGGGTATATAAATTTTCTATATCTACTAATCTCATCGTTGTACCAATGAATAAATTTGATATAATCCATCGTATGGATTCTATTTTGGAACATGATTTGAAAATTTATAGTTAGATGAAGGAGGTTACAATTCTGAATGATGATAAAAAACAACCTTATCTTTAGAGAAGAAACATCACCACATGATTCTTATCTATATCCACCAATAGTATCTCAACTAAATTAAATTATTTGGAAAGAAGAGAATGAAATAACTATGGATGAGAAAAATAAGGTTAAAATAGAGGTCATACCAATTTTACAGGAATATGAAGATGTGTTCCCAGAATATTTACCTAGAAATCCTCCAGAATGAGAAATTGAGTTTTCTATGGATTTAATTCCTGGTTCAATTCCCATATCGAAGAACCCTTATAGAATGGCCATTGTGTAATTAGTGTAACTAAAGAAACATCTAGTGGAATTGAGCAATAATGGATTTATTCTCCCTAGAGTTTCTCCATTGGGTTCTCATGTTCATTTAGGTAAGAAGAAAGAGAGGTTGATGAGGTTGTGCAATAAATACAAGGATATAAATGCAATAACAATGAAGAAAAATTATCCCCTACCCCATACAGATGATTTATTTGATCAACTTCATGGAGCTCAATATTTTCCAATGATTGAAGTTTGATCAATATATCATCAGTTGTGTGTGGAGAAATAAGACATTCCAAAAATAGGATTTCGAACCAGGTATGAGCATTACATGTTTATAGCAATGCCTTTTGGACTGATTATTTCACCCTATGTTTTATTGTATATAATGAATAGAGATTTCGTGGAATATCATGATGTATTTATAGTGGTATTTATTATGGATATCTTGGTTTACTCCAAATCCTACGAATATCATGAACATCATTTGTTAAATATTTGGAAAACCCTCAGATGAAATGAATTATATGGGAATTTTAGAAATTGTGCATTATTGCTTCAAGAGATTTATTTTCATGACTATATTGTCTCTATGAATGAAATAATTGTCGATCCTTCAAATACCAAGTCAATCAATGAATGGAAAGAACCAATGACTATAACTAAGGTATGCAGTTTTATTGGACTAGTAGGTTATTATCGACATTTCTTTCATAATTTTACCTTATTGGCTAACCCATTTACTAAGCTTACACGTAAAGGGGATAAATTTGATTGTACAAAAGAGTGTTAAGTATTTTATAAAGATATGAAGAGATGATTAGTCAATTATCCTATCTTGACTCTACCATCAGTGAATTATTAGTTTGTAATTTATGGTGAGGCTTCAAATAATGGACTTGGTTGTGTCCTTTCGAAAATTAAAAGAGTTATTGCATATGCATCACGGCGACTATAAATTTATGAACCAAACTACCATAATCATGATCTTTAGTTAGAAGCGGTAATTTTATATTTGAAAATATAGAG
Organism: Viscum album; assembly: GCA_963277665.1. Taxonomy (NCBI): domain Eukaryota; kingdom Viridiplantae; phylum Streptophyta; class Magnoliopsida; order Santalales; family Viscaceae; genus Viscum; species Viscum album. Next base: position 559,435,575 of record OY728164.1, on the reverse strand, counting down.
AAACTATCTCAATGGAGAAAAATGTGAGATATATACTGATCACAATAGATCAAAGTGTATTTTCTCATAGAAAGAACTCAACATGTGGAAAAGATAATGGCCTGAACTACTCAAAAATTATGATTTCACTACACACTACCACCTGGGAAAGGAAAATAAGGTGGAAGATGCTTTGAGAAGATATTATAATAGAATTTTTAACATGGTGAGAGTTGAAAGTAATATTATGTTCATGGATCTAGTAAATATGGATATGGGAATAATTATTGACGGTGAAAAGTCAATACTTTTTATAATGGTAGCTAAAACATCTTTACATGACAAGATAAAATGTTCTCAGACTAATGATGAGGAGTTTCAAATGATAATTAATGTTTTGAATGATGGGAGATTGATCGACTTAGTATATGAAGATGGGATTTTGAAATTTGGGAAGAGAATTTGTATTCCTGACATACTTGATCTAAAAATGGAATTGCTTGATGAATCTCATAGCTCCAATTTCTCTATACACCTTGGTAGCACTAAGATGTATAGGTATTTGAAGGAATATTTTTTGTGGGATAGAATTTAGAGAGAGACTACTGATTATGTGTCAAGATGTATGGTTTGTAAACAAGTGAAAGCTGGAAGAAAACATCATAGATGAGTCTTGAAACCTCTTCCCATACCTGATTGGAAATGGGATGATATTTCTATTGACTTTATCATGGGACTACCGAACACTCCTAGAACGAATGATTCATGTTGGTTCCTTGTTGATCATCTTTCAAAGTCAGCACATTTTCTGACTATCATAGATGATTTACCACATAAACTTTTAACAAGACTATATATTAATGAAGTAGTAAGACATTATGGTCTACCCCTATCTATTTTTTATGATCATGATCCATGTTTAAAATCATGATTCATGAAAAATATTTAGAAAGGCCAGTATACAGAACATCATTTCAGCACTCCCTATAACCCTCAAACTAATGGCGATTTAGAACAAACTATTAATACCTTATAAGATATGGTGAAATCCTTATCACTTGACTTTAGAGGTATGTGGGATCAATATTTACCTCTTGTAGATTATTCCTATAATAACAGCTTCCATTCAAGTATTTACATGTCACCGTATGAACCATTATATGGAAAGAAATATCACACACCAACATGTTGGGATGTTTTTGGTGAAAGAAAACTTGTAGGACCATAAATTGATGACGAATCAGTGGAAAAGGTGAAGGATATCCAAACCCACATCAAAGGTTCTCAAAATAGGCAAATGATCTATGTTGATAAACGAAGGAATGATTTGAAATTTTAAACAGGAGATCATGTTTTCTTGAAGTTATCTTCATGGAAGGTTGTTATACAATTCGGTAAAAAAATGAAAATTAAGTCTCATGTGCATCAGACATTTCGCAATTATAGAAGGAATTGGATTTGTAGCTTTACATTAGGAAATGGCACCGAGTCTCTCCAAAGTTCATGTTGTATTCCACATATAACTGTTGAGAAAATACATGCCTGACCCAACGAATGTACTCACCTAGGAATAAATATAACTGGGACCCGACATGTCTTATTGCAAAGGGCCTACCATAATTCTTGATACCAGTGAACAAGTGTTGAGAAATCAGATGACTCGTCTGGTAAATGTTCTATGGAGAAATCATAAGTTGAAAGAGTCAACGTGGGAAACTAAGGAACTTATGATGAAGAACCATCCTTATATTTTTATGCAATTATATTTTAGAAATATCAAGGATGAAATTATTTGAATGAGGGGAGAATTTGACACCCCAAGCTACCACAATATGTTTCCTTTGAATAATGAAATACCTTGCATTATACGCAAATTGGAGTTTTAACATACCACGACCAATCAAACAAGCCATTATGAATAGTAATACCAACTTTTTGGAATTTTATAAATGTTATTTTTCAAAATCTACTTCATTATTGGATTTGGAATATCATAATTATCATAGGGTGAATTTTTTGTATTTTTCTGAAAGCATTCAATTTTTGATGAATAGCGAGACACACTATGTTATTTCTTAAAACCAAGTTTTTATTTAAATAACTATATATTTTATTTAAATTTATATTAGGTAATAATAGATACATAATACAAATATATATTCAATGTAATTCATTTGAGATAATTTTTAATAATAAAAAGATATATAATATTTTATTAAACTCTAATCCGTCATTTATACACCTTTTAGGCACATTAGGAAATTTGCATAAAAATTAAATTTACCACTTCTGTGAATTGAATTTCAAAAATATGAGAGACATGGTTTCCATCAGTAAAAAATGTGGTTCAATAAAATTGAAATATTTTTTAATAAATAGTAACTTTTGAATTTTATTTACAACGTTTATAAGTAAATAGGAAAATTATTGGTTAACAGTTTATTATAATTACCCTAAAACATGCCCTAATTCTATTGGATAAGATTATTTTGACCAAAATCAAACGTAGGAATAAAATATTATCCTTTTGTTCAAAGTGGAATAGATTTCAACATTTATTATTAATTTATTTCAAGAAGAGTAAAACGTGTTAAATCCGATGATTTAAAACTGTACCATTTTTAGTAGAGGGTTATACATAATAATAATTAGACTATAAATATTCATTAGAAATATAAATAGATTTTATATATAAAATTATTTTATTAAAACTTTTTAGAAATTGAATAATAAAATTTATTGATGACATAATGATGATGCAAAAATTACCTTATTAATGAATAATTAAAATAAATGATATTGTAAATATCCAAATATATGTCAATCTAGATTTTTGATGAATTACAATAATTTTCATGGTTAGTATGACATTTTCGGGTAAATTAGATAAAAAAATTTAAATTGATAATGTTGTTATGACTTAAAAAAACAAAATACTAAATAGTGTCAAAATTGACATAAATGAGTTAAAAAAACAATATTATTAATTGATATAATATTATTAAAAATATAAGTTTTGTCCAAATGATTTATATAAATATTATATATGTTATTAATTAACCTCATAGGGTTATTATGTATTTTTATATTTAGTTTACTAACAATTTATTATAATATTACAAGAATACATCGTAAAAGTTAAAACTATTAAACTATTTGTTAAATCAAAAAAAATAAAGAAAATATGGTAACCTAAATATATCAAAAACCGACTAATTGAGAGTTTTTTGACCCATACCCCCCATATCATATAAAAAAATAACTTTGGAGCTTTTATAAACTGAATATTATTGTATAATAAAATAATATTTCAAGATTATCCTAAGGTGCCTGTCACCTCACTTATAAAATGGAACTTCACCTTCTCTCATACTCACACCTCCAAGGCCATTTTCCAGGGCCATCCCCAACTACAATATCCTTCCAACTAGCCCCACATAATCCTAGAGGCCTTACCTTGATCATAAATCGAACATATGGAGCCCTTTTGGTCAAATCCAAAGGAATCACTCGATGAAGCGGTAATTATTCCATCACATATTTCATGTTCTTTTCTTCTACTACATCATCATTATTTTTTTTCCATAAAAAAATAATGAATCTGGTACCTTCTACATACTATGTTGGTATTATAAATATTTTACAGCCATATTTGTTATTCTATCTATCCTATAAATGACAAAAGTCATTGTACGTGCGTACGTACAGATTACCGTCTCCACGTTGTGGTGTAGTTTTTCATTCAAAACATCAATATTTGGATGAGTATAAAATGAGTATAATTGATGTAAATAATAAATATAATATGTTAATTATTACATATATATTATTCAACATCCAATTATAAATGATTTCACCATCAATAGAATGGTATTCTCGCTCATGCGTACGTACGGATTACTGTCTCCACCAATGTGATGAGATTCATTCCCCATCATAACCATTCAAAAATAAATTTCATTTTCTGTTTACAAAAATTATTTTTAAGAAATTTATATAATTATATATATATATCAAATACATCATATCCTTATCAAACATGACGTACATCACGAAACATATAAAGGAAAACAAATCTTTTATAACCTGAAATGATGATACTACTGAAATATCATTATCAACGAAATATTTTAAGATCTTATATGATATTATATTTGAGTATGTGGTTCTAGTATAATTTGATAACAATTATTTAACATTTATATAATAGGTTAACATACCCTCAACCAAAAACCAGTATAAGGTACGGGTTAATTCTAAAATCTTTTAATTATCTGAGGTTTTTTATACGTGAGTATCTATGGGGTCCACATTTTCATCCATGTCATTTTTTCGTAAAATATTTTCCAAAACATTTATAATATTTCCTATACTATAGGGTATAGTAATGTATACCCTAATTTTAATTTTTTTGAGATGTTTATAAGGGAATATTTTTGTTTTTTTCCATACAATGTCCTTTATGACATTTTCATCAAAATTAAGGAATAATTTTTTTAACTTATATGGTGGGTGAAGCTGTTTTATGTCATTGTAAGTGTAACACCCCAATTTTCATTGACATATTTTCCTTTGAATAATGAAATAGAACGCGTTGTACGCAACATCGAGATTCAAACACACCATGACCAACCAAACTAGCAGTTAAGAAAAGTAATAGACATTTTTTGAAATTTTATAAATTTAATCTCTCAAAATGGACTTCATTTTTGGATTCGAAATATCAAAACTAGCTTGGGGTGAATATTTGGTATTTTTCTGAAAACAATCAATTTTTGATGAATAGTGAAAAAACTGAGTTATAATATAAACCGAATATTTATATAAATAATAAATTATTTTTTTAAATTTTATTTTTGGTCAAAATAGATACATAATACCTATATTTATTCAATATAATTCATTAAGTCATTTTGTAATATTATTAGATATATAAAAGTTTATTGAACTTTTCCAACTCTTTTACCCACCTCCTAGAGGCATTTGCAAATTTACATAAAACGTAATTTTACCACTTCTGTGAGTAGAATTTTAAAAATATGAGAGACACTGTTGATATCAGTAAGTAAAATTTTGTTTAATAAGATTAAAATAATTTTCTGTGAATAGTATGTTATTACTTTTGATTACCATGGTTAAAAATAAAGTTATTATTGGTAAAAATGATATTATTATTACCCTAAAAAATGTCCTAATTCTATTGGATAAGTACAATTAGGCCAGAAAAAACCATAGGAATAATATATGAACCTCTTTGGTCCACTTGGATTAGATTAAGTCATTTATTATTATTTAATTCAAAGAAGTGTTAAAAGTGATAAATTCAAAGTTTAATAAATAAATTGTTTTTAATATAGGGATTCATATAAGATAATCTCGACTAAACATAATTATTATAAATAACAAAATATTTACTACATAATGATATTTTATTTATATTTTTTAGAAATTAAATAATTTAATTTATTTATGACACAATGATGGTGTGGTAAATACCTAATTAATGAAATATTTAAGAAATTGATATTATAAATATCCAAATAAATGTAATTTGAGACTTTTTATTAATTACACTAATTTTTTAGAATTATATGACATGTTAGGAATTTTTAGATGAGATTTTTAATGTAATAATGTAGTTATGAATTAGGCAAAAACATAATACCAAATATTGTCAAAATTGACATAAAAGAGTTTTTTAAACAAATATTATATTATTAATTGATATTCTATTACTAAAAATATATGGTTTAGAAAATAAACTTATTTAAAGATAGGTGTATCATTAATGAACCTCTTTGGGTTCTCTTGGAACTTTATAGTATTTTTATTAACCATATAATAAAAAAATACAAAGAGACATGGTAAATGTAAAACTATTTAACTAAGAGTTAAATATAAAAGATGTGGTTAATATAATGACCCAAACCTGTCTAAAACCTATTGTATGAGTGTTCATACACCCATCCACACCTTAGAATTTAAATAATTTATTTTCAAGCCATTGGAAACCGAAAATGATTTTATTATAAAATAACATTTCTGGCTTTTCCTAAGGTTCCCCTCACCCCTCTTATAAAAGGGAACTTCTCTTATCTCCAATTTACAGCTTAAAATCCATTTGACTCGGACAATACCTTTCCAAATTCCCTCTAAATTTTCCTCTCTTAATCCTAGAGGCCTTACTTTAGTCAAAAATCCAACCTATGGAGTTGTTTTGATCAAATCAAAATGAATAACCCGAGGAAGAGATAAATATTTCATCACCTCTTTCAAGTTCTTTTCTTCTCCCACATACATTTTCCTTCTTGATTCCGTTATAAAATAATAAATCTAGTATCTTATATATACTTTTATGCTATAATAAATATTTTACAACTATATTCATTATTTTATCCATTCTTTGAATGACATATCACCATACATGCGTACGTACGGCTTACCGTCACCACGTCATGGTGTAATTGTTATTCAATACATTATTATTTTGATGGGTATAAAAAATATGTGTAATTGATGTAAATAATAAATATAACATGATAATTATTCTCTATAAATGATATAAAATATAATTATATATTATTTTAATATAAAAAAAATTGATATTGTCGCTCATGCGTACCTTCGGATTACCATTTCAACGAATGTGTTGAGATTTATTCTCTCTCATATCCATTCAAGAATAATTCTCATTAGATGATTAAAAATAATTTTTAATGACTCAATATCATTCTGAATATGAATAAGATACATTCTATTCCTAACAATCACTACTTACTTAATGAAATATATTAAGGAAAACGAATCAGTTAACACCCGAAACGATGATAATACTAAGATATTATTAACTAAGCAATGTAAAAAGAGCATATATGATTCCTTTACAATTTAATAAAAATTATTTTAGAATTATACAAGAGATTAACCTACCCTCAACCAATGGAAATTACAATGTAAGGTTTAATTTCACAGTTTATTTATTATCCGAGGTTGTTTTTACGTAAGTATCTACTGGGACCTCATTATCGTTCCCATCCATGTTTATTAAAAATGTATTCCATTTTTTTACTATTTACTATACTATGTTTTATTGTAATTTATACCATTGTTTTAATTTTTATAAAATGGATTTAATAGAATCATTCTATCATTTTCATAATAATGTACCTTACGACCTTTTCGAAAAAATTAAGGTAAGAATGTTTTTAACATAAACGGTGGGAGAGGGTATTTTTCTCTGTTATAACATCATCGAAAATTCCCTTACAAGATTATAATAATATTTTTAATTTTTTTTGTAAAATGAATTCAAAATAAAAATAGATATTTCGCTAAAAAATGTTTTTATTTCATCTATGCCAACATCCTTTGATGGATTTTATGCTTATTTGATGTTGATTTATTATTATAAAAAACGTCCATATTGTATTGAAGGTTTTTTGATATGTTTGACTGCGGATGTGTTATTTTCATACCATTCATGGTTTATGGATAATTTGTTTGACATATCATATGCAAGTTTTAATATGAATGTTTTTTTATGTTTAAACCATTTCATATGAAGAATGCATTGGAAATAGTAAGTGATGTTTGGAGCCCACTATAGCTCCTCGATTCATCGATATGTCTCATGAGACAAACTAATGCCTTGGTACAAGGCCTTGAAAAAATATTATTTTTAGTCTTGGCATAAGGCCTTTACAATGGGGTTATTAATGTCTCACATTATGCATTCCATAATTATGAATGAGGCTATTGATTTTGCATGTGATTATTCGACTAGTAGAATATCCATGTGAATAAGTAAAGGGAATTATTTGATTTTATCATTTACATATTATGATGAAGTTCATGTTTAAAAGGCTTTTGTTATAGTCTTATACATTTCCTTAAATGTTTACGCATATTTATGAATGATTCTGCAATATTTATATCCTTAATGAGATTCTGAGCTCACCCCTTACTATGTATAATGTTTCCCACGATGCAAATAAGTATATTATAACTGACCTATAGGGATAGTGTATGTGATCTCAGTGTTGTCTCTAGAAACAATGTTGTTATATATTTCCATTTTATAGTGTAATGTAATCCTTATGAATATATCTTGTCATTCCAAGGCTACTAAACTTATTAGTCATTTGGGACATGATATACTTGTATCATGCCAAACATATGTAATAATGCACAGAATCTAGGTAATTGGGGTCGGGGCATTACAGTTGGTATCAGAAAAATTTTAGTACAATCCATGGAATCTAGATTTAGGTAAACTCTAATTAGAACACATTACCCTAAGATAGAATCGTTTATTAGTATAGAAGAAATTCCTAGAATTTCGGTATTGTAGATATTTTGTTAGTATTTAATGCAATACTTCCCTATCTTGATATGAGAAGGTAGATGATGCTCTGGCATAGATGTACCTAGGGTTAAATACCAAAAACACTGCTTTGAGATAGACTCGAACGATAACATGTGGATGAAAATGGGCTTTGTTAGACTCTTTTTTATGACACTCTCGGGAAATATTCTTAGGATAATTCTCATTTTCATTACAAACCACTATGAAGGGATTATGAGTATATAATTACTAAATGAATTTTTTTTATGATTATGGACTATATCCATAAACTGTTCAGTTTATGATAAGTGTTTTAAAATTTTGGAATTATAAATTTCGATTCATATATTAATCTTTTTTATGCCATTGTTTAGAAATGGAAACTAGTGGAACGAATGGAAACCATATCAACGCATGCACTCCATGTAAGTATTTCCCTCCTTCTCTTGATATTTATAGTGGAGTTGGTCATACATCTAGTGATGATCAGCTTATCAACATACTGGGGCAACTCACTCAGGTGATGAATAATAACCTTACGTGTATGGAGCACCCTGATCCACAGCATCGAGGCTCAACGTTAGATCTCATCATGAGTAAAGAACAACCAAAATTAAATGGGAGTACAAATCCATTAGTAGATGAGTAATGGATAAATTCCATAGAGAAAATATTCAACACCATGGGGAGTAGTGAAAGGGAAAATGTTTTCTTGGCAGTTTATGGCCTCAATAGAGATGATGATCAATAGTGGTCATTAATTCGAAAAACAAAGGAAGATGATGAATAATCAAATATTAAATGGAGGGAGTTTAAAGATATTTTCTTAGAAAAATACTTTTCTCATGACCATCGAGAAAATAAAGAATGAAAAATTCTGAGGTTGAGGAAAAATAAGGATGAGAATGTCGCAAAGTATGAAGCTAACTATACACGGTTAGCGAGGCATGCTGTAGATTATATACATAACCAATAAAGTAAGATTGATCATTTATTAGATGGATTTGAACTATTTATCCATTGATAAATAGCCTCAAAATCCTTATCGGTGTACTAATATATTGTCACTTGTGTTATGAAGACAATAAAATAAGTCACTATGTATTACATCTTTAATGGAAAGAAAGAGAAGAAGTGATCTGCTGAACACTCTAGAAATGGAAATAAGGTAAGAAGGGAAAATTTGAAAATCCATCCTATGGTAAATTTGGGAAGAAACTCCCAGTAACTTTCCTTAAGTGAATGGGAGGCTGTTACACGTGTGGTGAAAAAGGCCACTAAGCTCGTGATTGAATGTTGAAGAAAGAGGATATCGATGTTGAATGCTACTGCTGTAGAGAAAGGGGGAATTATGAAAATGAATGTCCTAAGCATCAGGGGATCTTACCATAGAAAATTACATGGGATGAATGCCATGATTATGTTATCATTAAGTTTGAGGATGAAATTCCGAAAGACGTAGTGGTAGGTAATTTAATGGTTTCCTCAAGTTTAGCCAATGAATAATTTGATTCTAATTCATCACAACGTTTCATATCTACCCAGTATTTGTTGATAATTTGTTATTTACAACTTTATTTATAAAGTGATTTTTCAGTGAAAACTCCTAAAGGGAGTATCATTGCAACAATATTTTGTGAATCAGTCCCCATTAGGGCATATAAAAGTTTTTTATCTACTGATCTCATCATCATTCCCTTGATTGAATTTAATATAATCCTTTTTGTTGATTGGCATTCAGACCATGGTGGAAAAATTTATTTTCAGAAGAAGGAGGTTACTATTTTTGATGACGATGATAAATAACACCTTATCTTTAGTGCAGAATCGTCACCACCTGATACTTATATAGATCTACCCCCAGTAGATCAACTAAATTCAATTATTGTTGAGGAAGAGAACGAAATAACTGTGGGTGAGGAAATGAATGTTGAAGTAAAGGATGTACCTCTTTTGAATGAATATGTTGATGTGTTTCCAGATGATTTACATGGCATCCTCTAAAATGTGAAATTGAGTTTTCCATTGATTTAATCCCTCGATCAAGGCCAATATCAAAGACCACTTATAGAATGGCCACTGTGATATTAGTGGAACTAAAGTAAAAATTAGAGGAATTGAGTAATAAAAAATTTATTCTCCCTACTGTTTCTCCATGGGGAGCTCCGGTCCTTTTTGTAAAGAAAAATGATGGATCTATGAGGTTGTGAATTCGCTATCGGGAGAACAATGCTATAAAAATAAAGAACAAGTTTCCCCTACCTCACATTGATGATTTATTTTACCAACTTCATAGATCTGAAAACTTTTCAATGATTTACCTTCGATCAGGATATCATCATTTTTTGTGTGAAGAATGAAGACATTCCGAAGATAGAATTTCGAACAAGGTGCGTGCATTATGAGTTTATAGTATTGCCTTTTGGATTGATTAATGCACCCTCTGTTTTCATTTAAATATTGAATATGGTTTTCAAGGAAAATCTTGATTAAAATGTTGTGTTATTTATTGATGATATCTTGGTATACACCCAAATCTACGAAGATCATGAAAATCAATTGCACATTATCCAAAATACACTCAGAAGAAATAAAGTATATGAGAATTTTTTCAAGTTTATATTTTGGCTTCAAGATATATCTTTTATTTTCCATATTGTCTCTATGGATGTAATATCTGTTTATCCTTCATAGACCATAGAAATATTTGAATATCCAGCACTGAATAGTATATCTTAGGTACGCAGTTTTATTGGTTTAGGAGGTTATTTTCTGCCTTTCATCCAGAATTTTACCCGATTGGCTAACCCATTAACCAAGATCACAGGTAAAAGGGTTAAATTTTATTGGGAAAATTAGTGTGAAGAATGTTTTTGAAGAACTAAAGAGAAGATTAGTAAATATTGTCTCTACCATTGAGGGATTATTGGTTTGTTATTTATAGTGATGGTTCAGAGAAAGGACTTGGTTTTGTCCTTTTGCAGAATGATAGGGTTAATTCCTATGCATCACGATAGCTAAATATTCATGATAAAAACTATCCTAATTATGATCTTGAGTAAGTCATAGTAATATTCTATTTGATTATTTGGAGAAACAATTTCAATGGTGAAAAATGTGTGATATATACCAATAAAAAGAGTTTGAAATATAATTTCTCACAGAAAAACTTAACATGAGGCAAAGGAGATGTCTTGAACTACTCAAGGATTATGATTTCACTATACAATAAAACCTCGGGAAGGAAAATAATGTCACAGATTCTTTGTGTAGAAAGGATAATGGAGTTTTAACAAAGATGAGAGTTGAAAAGGATCCTATATACATCGATCTAGTAAAGATGGATTTGGGAATCACCATGGAAGGTGAAACATGAATACTTTTTCAAATGGTTGCCTAAACATCTTTACTAGAAAGGATATAATGTTCTCATAACTGTGATGAAGTGTTTCAAAAGAATATTAGAGCTATGAATGATGGGAGATTGAGTGACGTTGAGTATGAAGATAGAATTTTCAAAATTGGGAAGAGAGTATGTGTTCCCGATATACGTGATCTAAAAAGGGAATTGTTGGATGATCCTCATAGTTCCAATTTCTCTATAAACCATGGGAGCACCAAAATGTATAGAGAAGTGAAGGAACGTTTTTGGAGGGAAAACATCAAGAAGGAGATTTCAGATTTTGTGTCAAGATGTATGGTTTTTCAAAAAGAGAATGATGAAAGGAAAAAACCTGTTGGAGTCATGAAACCTCTTCCAAAACCCTAGTGGAAATTGGATAATACTATGATGGGCTTTTTCATTGGACTGCCAAAAACTCCTAGAAGGAACAATTAAATATTGTTTATTGTTGATCGTCTTACCATGTCAGCATATTGTCATACTATAAGAGAATATTTACTATTTGAAAAATTAGAAAGACTATATATTAATAAAGTTTTAAGACTTCATGGAATACCACTATCGATCGTTTATGATCGTGATCCCCATTTTAAATCAAGATTCTTGAAAATTTCTCAGAAATCCCTGGATACTGAACTTCATTTGAGCACTGCCCACCACCCTCAAACTCATGGAAAATTAGAATGAACAATTAAAACCTTAGAAGAAATGTTGAGATAATTTTAACATGACGTTAAAGGTTTATAGGATCAATATTTTCATCTGGTTGAATTTTTTTATAACAATAGTTTCCATTAAAGTATTCAGATGGCACCATATGAAGCATTATATGGACAGAGATGTCGCACACCAACCTGTTGGGATGGTGTTGGTGAAAGAAAACTCGTAGGCCTAGAAAATGTGTAGGAAACGATGGAAAAGGTGAAGGTAATCCAAAATCACATCAAAGAAACTCAAAGTTGGGAGAAGAGCTAACCGATGGAAGGATTTTGGAATTTATGGTTGGAGATCATGTTTTCTTTAAGGTATCTGCATGGAAGGGTGTTATACGTTTCGGTTTGAAGGGAAAATTATTTTCCAAGTATGTTGAACCTTTCTAAATTCTAGAACAAATTAGGGTTGTGTCTTAACATTTGGAAATGCCACCAAGTCTCTTCAAATTGAAAATTTATTCCACGTATCACTGTTGATAAAATACATGGTCGACCCAACGCATGTACTTACCTGTGAGGAAATAGAACTGGAACCCGATTTTCCATATTTTGAATAGTCTGTCACATTTCTTGATACAAGATAACATGTGTAGGGAAACTAGAGGACTCATCTGGTAAAAGTTCTATGGAGAAACCATAAGATAGGAGACGAAACATGGGAACCCGAGGAACATATGATGAAGAACCACCCTTGTCTTTTTATGCTATAATATTCTAGAAATTTCATGGACGAAATTATTTGAACTAGAGGAGAATGTAACACCCCATGATTCCACATTATGTTTCCCTTTGAATAATGCAATAGCTTGCGTTGTATACAACATTAAGATTCTAACACCTTGCGTCCAATCGAACTAGCCATTATGAATAGTAGTACCAACTTTTTGAAATTTTATAAATTTTTTCATTGAAAACATAGTTCATTTTTGGAATTAGAATATCAAACTTAGCTTATGTTGAATTTTTGTTATTTTTCGGAATACATTCAATTTTTTATGAATAGTGAAAGACACTAAGCTATAGTTTAAATCCAAATTTTTTAATAAATAAATAATTATATTATATAAATTAATTTTATGTAATAATAGTTATGTAATACCTTTATATGTTCAATATAATTCATTAGGGTCATTTTTTTAGTAATGTTAGATATATAAATTTTCATTGAAATTTTCATCATATTTTACCCACCTCCTAGGAGCATTTTTAAATTTATATAAAACATAATTTTACTTCTTCTGTGAGTGGAAATTCAAAAATCCATGAGACACTATTCAATTCAGTATGTAAAATTTGGTACAATAAGATGAAAATAATTTTTGTGGAATACTAACTTTTTTCTATTATTTACCACGGTAAAAAATAAATAGTGTAATTTAGGGTAAAAATGATATAATTATTACCCTAACACATGTCCTAATCCTATTGGATAAGTATAGTTCGACCAAAAAACATTAGAAATTATATATTAACCAATTTTTTCAACTTGGATTAGATTAGGACATTTATTATCATTTAATTCAAAGAAGAGTTAAAAGTGTTAAATTTAATGTTTAATAACTAAACAATTTTTAATATAGGGACACACAAAAGATAAATTTTTATATAAAGATTCATTAGAATTATAAAAAGATATCCAAAATTATGGTATCTTATTTATAATTTTTATACATTAAATAATGAAATTTATTTTTGACATAATGATGACGCAATAATTATAAAATTAATGAAATATTAAAATAATTGATATTATAAATATCTAAATAAATAAAATTTGATACTTTTTAGGAATTACACTAATTTTATAGGTTAATATGATAACTTATGGTTTGTTAGATGAGATTTTTTTGATGTCTGAATGTGGTTATGAATTTAGCAAAAGAAAATTACCCAATAGTGTCAAAATTGACCTAAAAGTGTTTTTAAAACAAATATTATATTATTAATTGATATTATATTACTAAAAATATAAGGATCAGAAAAAAGACTTATTTAATGATAGGTGTATCATTAATGAAACACTTGGGGTTCTCTTGTAAGTTTATATAAATTTATTTAACCATATTATATAAAAACACAAAGAGACAAGGTAAATGTTAAGATATTCAACTAAGAGTTAAATCTAAAAGATAAGGTTAATACAGTGACCTAAACCTATCTAAAATATATTTCGTGAGTGTTTATCGACCCATCCCCACCATATCCTATAAATAATTTATTTTTTAACCATGAGAAACAGAAATTTATTTTATAATAAAATAATTTCTCTAGATTTCCCTAAGGGGCCCCTCACCACTCTTATAAAAAGTCACTCCCCCTTCTCTCAAATTAACACCTTCAAGGCCATTTGGCTCGGCCAACCCCTACCCAAATAACCATTCTACTTTTCTCCCTTAATCCTAGTTACCTTCCATTAGTCAAAAATCCATCCTATGGAGTCCTTTTGATCAAATCAAAAGGAAGAACCCGAAAAAGAGGTAAATATTACATCACCACTTTCAAGTTCTTTTCTTCTTCCACTTTATCTTTACTTGTTGTTTACATTATAAAATAATAACTCCAATATATTATATATAATTTGATGTTATTTTAAATAATTTACAACCATATTCATTATTATATATATCCTTTGAATGACATGTCACCATACGTGTGTACGTACGACTTACTGTCTCCACGTCATGGAGTAATTAATATTCAATACATTATTAATCGGATGGGTATAATAAGTTTGTGTAATTTATGTAAATAATAATTAAAAAATGATAATTTTTTTATAAATTATATAAAATCCAATTATATATTACTTTAATATCAAAAGAATGATATATTTTCTTGTTCGTACGTTCGGAATACCGTCTCAACGAACGTGACGAGATTCATTCCCCATTGTATCCATTAATGACTAATAATCATTAAGTGATTAAAAATAATTTTTAAAGACTTAATATCATTTGAATATGAATATGATACATCTTATAAATAACTAACATTTCTTACATAACAAATCATATAATGGAAAACAAACCAGTTAACACCCGAAACGACGATAATACTAAGATATTATTAACAAAGAAATTTTAAAAGATCATATATGATATCATATAATGTATATTTTTTTTTATAATTTAATATAAATTATTTCACTCTTATACAGGAGGTTATCCTACCCACAACTAAGTAAAAGTACCAGGTAAGGGTTAATTTAACAATCTCTTTTTTATCTGAGGTTGTTTTTACGTAAGTATCTACTGGGACCTCATTATCATCCACATCCATGTATCTAAAAACTATATTCCAAAAAGTTTTTACTATTTAATATTCTATTGTTTAAAGTAATTTATACCAATGTTTGACTATTTATAAAATGTTTTTAAAGGAATATATATGTAGATTTCCAAACAAGGTACCTTATGACCTTTTTTACAAAATTTAGGTACAAATGTTTTTTTAACTTATACAGCGGGTGCAGCTATTTTCCACCATTACAACATCATCAATGATTCCCTTATAAGCTTATAAGAAAATTTCCAAAATAAATATTTTCTAAAATTATTTAAAAAACAGAGATATTTCTCTAAAAAAATGTTTTGATTTCATCTATGTCGACATCTTTTGATGGATTTTAATATTATTTCAAGTTGATTTATTATGATACAAAACATCCATATTTTATTGAAGGTTTTCTGATATGTTTGATTGTGGATGTGTTATTTTCATACCATTAATGATTTATGGATAAAGTATTGAAATTTCATATTCTAGTTTTAGTACGAATGTTTATGTTATGTATAAAACTCATCATTTAAGCAATGCATTAGACTTAGTATGTGATGGATGGAGCCCGTTATAGCTCCTAAAGGCATCAGTATGTATCATGAGACAATCTAGTGTCTTGGTATATGGCCTTGAAAAAATATTTTTTGTAGACTTGGCACAAGGACATGACTATGTGGTTATGAAACTATGGCATTATGAATTCCATCATTATGAATGTGGCCATTGATATTGCATATGATTATTCGACTAGTAGAATATCAATTTGAATGAGTAAATGGAATTATTTTATTTTATCATTTCTATATTATGATGAAGATCATGTTTAAAATTATTTTTTAGTTTAATACCTTGTCTTAAATGTTTATGCTTATTTATGAAATTTTCCAATATATTGTTATCCTTACTAAGAATCTGAGCTCACCCCTTTCTTTGTTTTATTTTCCCAGGATGCAAAGATGTATATTAGACTGACCTATAGGGATAGTCAATGGGATCTTAGTGTTGTCTATGGAAACAATGTTGTTGTACTTTTCCATTTTATAATGTACTATATACCATAAGAATGTATCTAGTACTTCCAAGGCTAATAAATTGATAAGTCATTTGGGACATGATTTTCTTACATCATGCCAATGTTATGTAATAATGCACAGACTCTGGGTAACTGGGGTTGCGGCGATATAATAACACCTTCAATGCAAAAATTTCAACCATATAAGAATAATTTCAAAATAAATGTTTTTTTAGAATTATATAACATTTAAATGATTTCATAATAGAATGATATTTCTCCCAAAATGTTTTTATTTCATCTCTATCAACATCATTTGATGGTTTTTATGTTTGATTGATTTTTATTTTTATGTTAAAATATTCCATATTTTATCGATGGTTTTCTGATATGTTTGACTGTGACTATGATATTTTTAAACCAGTCATGGTTTATGGTTAATGTATTGACATTACATATGCTATTTTAAATAGAATGATTATGTTATGTTACAACCTTTCATATGATGAATTCATTAAACATAGTATGTGATGGATGGAGCCTGATATAGCTCATAGATGCATTAGTAGGTCTCGTGAGGCAAACTAGTTTCTTGGCACAAGGCCTGGACAAAATCTGATTTTTAGTTTTGGCAGGAGTCCTTGACTATGTGGTTATGATTCATGACATTATGCATTCCATCATAATGAAAATTTTCCTGTGAATTTAAATGTGAATATTCAAATATTAGAATATCCATGTGAATAAGTTGATGGAATTATTTTATTTATATTTTCCATATTATACTGATTTTAATGTTTAAAAATGAATTTTTTTAATTCTTATACATTTCATTTAATGTTTATTCTTATATATAAAATATTCTTCAATATGCTTATCCTTATTGAGCAACTGAGCTCACCCATTTCTATGTTTTATTTTTTACAAGATGATAAGAATTATTTTATGGTTGACCTACAGGGATAGGACAAGGAATATATGTGTGTTCAATGGGGATAAAATGTTGTTGTTGTTTTTATTTCATGATGTAATATGAAACTTATGTTTGTATCTAGTACATTCAAGGCTACTAAACTATTAGGTCTTTCGGGACATGATTCCTTTTATAATGCCAATGTTATGTAATATTGCACCGACTCTAGATAACTAGGGTGAGGGTATTAGAATTTCATCATACATAAAATTTCTTTGGATAACCTGGGAACATACACAAGAAAGGGGTGCTCTATAAATCCCAATAATGGAATAAAAAAGGAATAACTGGGTGAAAATATTTTATTTCAGACAATTTCCATATCATTGGGTCATAAAAGGAGTGTGGATCTTAAAAATGAATAATGAGACATGATATAACATGATAACAAAAGGGAAACATTGAAAATGTGGAAATAACATGAAGTACTTCATTATAAACTTATGTAATGGCTAAATACGATGACATTATGATTGAAAAGTCTTGTGATGGATTAAGATCACTTTCTAATACCTTTCATGATATATCATGAGACCAAAACATAACCCAATGCATTATAGGGCTATCTAAATCCAAGCACACCCATCACATTCATTTCATTCTCATGCTTATTTTTTCCACAGAGATCACACAGCATGGAGTCATTTTTCATCACATATAATTCCATGATAACGGAGTATAGAATAAATACATGTAATTCCACAATCAAGTAATTATATTATCATAAATTTTAACACAGTTTTTATCAATTGGGTATGGGTATTCAATACACATTTTTTAGGCATGAAATCCCATAATAAGAATTCAGTATCATAATGGGGGAACATAAATGACATTTGGAGGGATTAATTTGAGTTAAAGGGGATTATATTAATTTAAAAATCATATTGGAAGTATGTGTGTGTTTAAAAACACACCCAAACATTAGGAATATAAAAATAAAGAGTTTAAAACGATGAATATTTATAGAATAATGGGGAGAATGATAGGATTCCTTACCTTGAGAGTGTGACTCCAAATTTATGGGAGGAGTTATCGAGAGCCTGGGGAATATTAGGATCAATCTATAGTGCTTAGAGAAGAGGGAGTATATGCTACAATGTTTTTTAATGATGTTAAATGGGAGATTGGGTTTGTTTAAATAGAAATGAGGGGGGATTTCTTTATCATTTCCCAAATATATATTGACAACTCAATATAATAAAATATCAAAAATGAAAAACCGTACCATATTTTCTTTTCCTGTATACTTCCACAGTGGTGTGGATTTAATTTATTTTTTATTTCAAATGGTTGACGTTATTAAAATGTCACCATTTGAAATGTGACGGTGAGTCATAATCGTAATGAAATGATTTTAAATCCTTAAAATATATTATAGGATTTAGAGGATTCATAAAAGATTTATAAAATTAATAAATTAATCATAAAATAATATTTTTAAAATTTAAAAATGGCTTTGGTAACGTATAACCTTTATATTATTTTTTAAATAATTTTTATTCATCATGATATCATAATACACATTGCATATTTATAATGTATTTAATTTTACCTGAAAATTAGATTGACAAAAAAATGAAAAATTTACTATTCAATAATTTAAAAATTATTATTCAAAAAATAATATTTTCACTAACCAAATTATTTCATAAATATGAAAATTTTCCATAATAAAATAAATATGAAATTTATTGAGAAAATATTTTTTTTACAATAACATTTACTGAACCCTTATAAAAATTACATTTGTCTTCAAAAAAAATTATATACTAATTTATTCAAAAAAATTATTTTATAATAATAATATATTAAAATGTTATCTAATTCAAAAATCCATTAATGCTTGAAAAAAAATTCCTTAATTGAATTTGAATATTCCCCAAAAATACACATTCTATTTTATTATATCAAAATCAAAATCATTTATAATGTAACAATATTAAGAAGTAAATATAACACCTATTCTATTCAAAATAATATTCATACACATATTTATAGGGTCTTTATACATATCCCATTAATACAAAAGAAAATTCCAAAATGGTAAGGTGCGTGATGTTGCGACATTTATGGTGTGGTTCTACATACTTGGTTTGTGTTGTGATATCAATAATCTTGAACATATCACTTAAATAGTTTCGCTCATGATTAACTTGTTGGATCACATATTTGTATTATTAAATTGTAAATACCAGTGATTTTATCTCCCTTGAAAACACTGATAAATGATCTCCAGTTGGTATAATCGTACAGGTTATGGGCATTACTTCCTTTCTCTATGTCTATTGGATTTTTCAAAACCCGATATTTTTAATAATCTTATGATCAGTGTTCAATGTATGTACTATCAATTATAATTATTCTTAATGGCCTTTTAAATATAATTGAATATAATAAAACTAATATAATTCATGTTTTTCCATATCCATATTATATAATACATATTTTAATTAAATTTCAAGGAAAATTTTATTTAAAAAAATTAAGGTATTTGCAGTAACTATTCCACCCATGATCAAAATATGGATGACGTTTTGTTTTATTTGAATATATAGTGACATTACGTATTAATATAATGATTTAAAAATATTATTGATCAAAAAATAATAGAGTGCATATCTTCTTAGTGTGATCTGAATTTATGAATGTGGGTGTGGATAGAGTTTTTCCATGACAATGATTTTGAGATATCAATAACAAAATGAAATGGAAATTACATAGTATGTTAAATGTGAAAAAGTTATAGAGATCCTATTAAGAGTTAAAGGATTATAAAAGGGAATTATAGAGTTTAGTGTCATTTCATATTGGATCTAATGAGGTTTATTTAAGATGATACATAATTTATAAATTGGTATATCCTTTTTTGTTGTTGTAAGTGGAGGAGTATTAGTGGGAAGATTCAAATATAAAGGTCATACATGATTAGATCATTCAAGTTGATTCCAATTTGGTATGGATATAAAATGAACAACATTGAGTTTTGTTCTATGAAATGAGGTTCATTCTAATCATGAGTAATTTAAAAGTACTCAAATAGATTCATATATTCCATATATCAATTCACAGTGATGTATCTAAGTAGTATGTAGACTTGTGAAGGTAGTTATAGTGACTAGTAATAAAGAGATAAATGAATTTTTGTTTACATTATGTCACATATTTTATAAAGCTAATGCATAATGTCATCTTCTTGGTGGTTTTTTGAATCCCTTGAATTCCCTTGAGAAGAAGAGAGGCGATATCTCAATGGATTGTTTCCATTTACACTGATATGAGGGTGTATACGATGTTATCGAAAAGTTTGTGGAATCATTGATGATTTCAATCAGTTTATGGTGATCCTATAATTGAGTATAATGTATGTACTAGTGATACAGTATATGGAAGATGTGGTGGGGATTCATGGAGGTCTAATGACCATCTATTCAAATTAATAACCTTTATTTAATTCAGGAGTTTGGAGGTGATTTACCTACACCATTAGACATCAGTTACAACATAACAATGTTTTAAACTTACAAGAGGAAGGGAATATAGAATTAACCATCACAATTATGGATGACATGTTACAGTAAATAATCTTTTTTTAGAGTATCTTAGGTACAACACCTTCAGTTTGCTGAGTTTTAATAACATAATAACTACCACAAAACCATAACTATAGGCCACATTAATTAATTATAGGGGAAAATATTTTGATCCCCTTTGATCCAGAACAAGATTAGAGAGGTTGTAGTTCTTAGTCTTGAGGTATTTTCTGTTTATTAGAGAATATCAGTGTGGTTTGTGAAAAGATAATGGTGATGATTGATTTCTAGATGGCTTATGTCGATACATAAAGGATACTATTTCAGTTTAAGGTTAGATACCATGTTTCCATTAATATATCCCATCAGTGCATAAATTGGTGGGTTGGTGAGGGAGTAAATATCCCACCTATATTTTTTGTATTCTACGAGGTTTCAAAGCATGTTAGTGAGTTGGACATTTGGTTGGAGCTACTCCCTCATCGGGATAGAGTTATGGATGTATTCTACATATCCCATCTCTGTCAGTACCTTCATAATAAATCCCACATAATTAGCTGGGGATATGGATATCATGGATGATTTAACCTTCATGTAATGATTCAATGGATTTAAGGGTTTTTGTAGAGGTTTATAAAAGTAAATATAATCGAAATGGTTTGAGTTTTATTGAGTCCTAGAAGTTTAGAAGATAGTACTTGGGAGTACGAGTAAATTATGTGTATCCAGTACTAATAATTGTTTTTTTCATAATGTTTTTTATGTCATGGTGTTATAATTTTTGCTTTTTTGTTTAAATTCTGTTCTTTTGTTGTCATATATAGCCTAATCCTTGTTTGGGAGGTATTTTTGGTGGACTTTTTGGCGGTTTGGGTAGTTTTTCTTACCTTTTATATTATTATTTACACAAGGATTAGAATCAACTAATAGTTATCCAGTTTAATGATATTATCTATTATGAGATATTAATTTTGGATTACAGGGTAATGAGATCCTAGTAAATACATTGAAGATTTTAACAGCATAACTGAAATGAAATTTTCAAATTAAGGTGTTAATTCACATTTTAAATTACATGTTCACAACATGTAATGTTCCCCATGGTGGTTTCATGAATTTATATGATATTTAACCTTGTTAGGATACACAATTTGAAATTAAATTCACATCATCAACGTTTAATAAATATTTTTGTAGTTTATATCTATGATGGTTTTACTACATGAATGTTTATACTCAAAACATGAAATCCATCTAGGTTTTTTGGCTAAATTGACTTGTTTTTTGGGATTGTTAATCACAAAAAGTGCCATGTTTGAATTTTTAATTCATTTTTTGAATGGAAACATCAATTATATATTTATAAATCCCATCCTCCCCGTTATTATTCTATTTATTAAATTGTTTCTCTCATACTTTAGGTGGTTCCCATTTTTTGGGATCCCAAATGGATTCAGATATTTTATGTTTATCCTTGCATATAAGGATTATATATCAGTTAAAAAGGGTGAGTTATGAATCTATTTATCTCTGAGTTCATCCTTAATAATTTGGGGATATCATATAATTTATGTTGTTAAAGATAGTATATTTTATAGTATGTCATTTTGATGATATATTTCAATGATATATAATGATTGTATTTTTGTTTGTGGTTGTGATCATGTGGTTCATCCTATCTTGATTTGTATTTACACTGTGAATCCAAAATTTTATTTTGAGGAAGAGTATCCTTATTCATTCCATTAATATGAATTTTTGGGACAATTAGGATTAATATTTCTTTTGGTTGAGTAGTATGAAAGTTGTTAAATATGATAAAAATAGATTAATGAAATTGATGCTCTATGGGGAAATGCACATGTGGTTATTATATTTCCTTGATTTTTATTGATTATTTTGGAAATTGTTTTTTAATACATTTTTGTTGATATAGTTTGGGATAATACAGGGATGGTTTGATTTTAGAATAAAAATTATAAATGATTAAATATATAAAGTTTTTAAATTATAATATTAGGTTGAGTATAGATTTTTTTTCCTAACATGATGTGTCTGACATAATGGATTTCTTTTAGGAAGTATTGTATCCATGGATATGTATTTCATACTGGCCTTGGTTGTTTATGTCATGAATTTTGTGGTTCTTTTTTTCTATGTGGTGGTTGGTTGATATAAATACTTCATAAATTTAATAAATTTGACCTATATAAATGTCGTTAAGGATAAAAAATCAATTGGTGCAAATTAAAACCAAAATCTTTATTAATAAATCAAGATGTATATTTTCAAAAAATAATTAATAGTAATTATAATCATATTAATTTATTATTTATTAATGATTATATATTCTTTTCCTAAATTAGATTAATTTCTTTATGAATAAATATAATATGTAACCTAACCGTGGCCATGATGGTGTTTCTTGTGTGATCTCGTAAGTGTGGACTCCAATTACACTACTCTATATATGATGTTTTCTATTTTTATACTCACTCATACCAAGATAGATAATATGAAAACACCCAGAGTCCCATGGGGGGTTCTAAAAAATATCAACAATTGTGAAGATATTAATAGCTTATTACACCCTCTCCCACAATCTATCTTCAATGGAATATTCTTGTGATATTTGTGTTGGAATATGATATAAGTTTTCTAGGCGAGGAATGTCTGGTGGAGGACTATTGGATGATTTCTTCTGAATTAATCTTATCCTAAAACACTAGATACATTATATTAGATGTAATATACAGTTGGTTCAATAGTATGGGATACATTGTTGGTTCTTCAAGATATGATATACTAATAGTTTTGTTATTGGTGGATATTAAGGGGAGGACAGGAAAATATATCATAGCTTTCAAAGGAAGTGGAAAATAAGTGAGGAGTGTTTATAGTGAACCTATATATGCATTCTTATGATATCACTTTACTAGTATTGGATGATTTATTTGGTGAGGGGTCCATGGTGATGCTGGGGGACTAATTAAACTATGTATGATCATTTTAGTGTTTCTAATTATCACCGAGTCATTAATGTGATCTTTCCACATTTCTGTGAGATATATTGTGTATGTTCCTACTACGTATAAATGTTATTTTCTATTGACATATCTATAATCTAATTTTTAGGATTTTATATGGACATAGTTTACTCCTTTCTTTTTGTAAATCACAAAGGGGGAGAATGTTTACAAAGGGGAGAATGTTTTACAAAGGGGGAGAATGCTTTACAATGCTCTTAAGGAAAATTTACGAATACAATCCTTAGGGAAGTCCATACCTAAGGGGGATATTAGTTGTATTCAATTTCTTATTCAGAAGAGTTTTCAATAACTCAGGGGGAGATAATTATTTCTTGTCACATTTACTTTGTGGGTTGTACTTTCCAAAAAGGGGGAGATTGTTAAGTCAAAGGTCTTCTTTTGACTTCTATATCATGTTTTGGAAATCACAAATGTATTCTATCATATGTTTGTAAATTACAATTATATTTTATCATGTTTATCATATCGTACGATGTTGATCGTACCAACCAAATCGTATCGTACTGACTCTGTCAATCGTATCGTACTGACTCTGTCAATGGTATCGTATTGACTCTGTCAATCGTATCGTACTGACTCTTTCAATCGTATCGTATTGACTCTGTCAATCGTATCGCACTGACTAGGTCAATCATATCGTACTGACTATGCTATTTAGATAATCATTATTTGTTTTGGTACTTTATCAAAAACACTCTCTGCATTTGAATCGTACTCATGCTTTTCATTTCTATATATCTCTTGTCCTAACAAAACGATGTCGTTGAGTTAGTTACAAACTAATCAAAACGATGTCGTGCATTCTGTTTCAATATGACCGTTGGAGGAAATATGACCGTTGGAACCCGAGGCCTATAAATAGGAGGTCATTTGAAGCTGAGAGAACAATGATGAATGAAGAGAACGAATGAAGAGATTCTGTG
The DNA here is from genome assembly GCA_963277665.1 of Viscum album. NCBI lineage: Eukaryota > Viridiplantae > Streptophyta > Magnoliopsida > Santalales > Viscaceae > Viscum > Viscum album. The sequence goes on along the minus strand of OY728164.1, from coordinate 559,410,366 downwards.
AACTACCAAGATTCTAGATAGAGACACTGTGACTTCTCTCATTAGCCTTGTGCGTCCGATCATCATATCGAGGGATTTCAAGTAATTGAAAGACAGAGGTGCCGATTACCTACAAAATCGAGGGCTGCCGGGGATAGGCAGACAGACGTGCCGATCATCGTATCGAGGGCTGCCGGGGATAGGCAGACAGACGTGCCGATCATAGTATCGAGGGCTGCCGGGGATAGGCAGACAGACGTGTCGATCATCGTATCGAGGGCTCACCAAGGTATTGGTGAGACAGACCTTTTATCCTAGGTGAAAGGATAACCCTTCTCTTTGGGTTAAAAGAATTGTAATACTTTTACATTTCTGTTGTTACTTGTATTAGAAAGGGATTTGTATTGTTTCCTTTCTTCTTTACATATTCAATTGTAATTGTTTCAATTACAATCATTCTATTACTTTTTGTATTGATTGATTCTATACACATTAAGGTAGAATCATTCATCTTTGTATTGCTCTGATTATTGTGTTCACCTTGAATACAATTGTTTTACATTACATTAGTATTACAATACATCTTACCTTTTAGATTTCAATACAATTGTGGGTGTTTATATTTGTATTAGTTTAAGATCATTTAAACTAATCTCTTTGTTGCTAAAACTCAATTGTTTTTAAATCTACAATTCACCCCCCTCTTGTATTGTTCCATCTAATAGACACATATATCCACTATTCGATCCAACAATGTCATGTATGGGGTTTTGGATTATTTCTTTTACATTGTTTTCTTTCAAGGGATTTTATGTTATGAACAAATGATATAGAGGTTAATGCCTCCAAATTTTTTGTTTTACAACTGTGATGCTATTTCCAGAATCAGGGCCTACAGAAGGAGGGACTTTGGGGTCACAACTTATTTTTATTTCCTCCCTATAGTGGTACCAATTTGGGTGGGGGTCATGATTGAGTATGTTCCCTTTTATATTTGAATGGAGTATCAGATTTGAAATTATTCTAAATATTAAAATAGTTTGATGTCAATTTATGGAAAAGGGGATCCAAATTGGCTAAATTTCATATATAGAATGATAAATGGATAAAATAAATATAAAAATATTATTTAGACATGTTTTTAATTTATTTTAACCCGTATCTCTTTATTATAACACCACATAAACCATTTAAACTTTTTTCCATAGTAATTAATTTTTATCACCATTACTATTCAATATGATAAAAAATTATAATACTAACCAAATTCTAAAAATATTATTTCAAAGATAGAACAAATTTTTTGACACATAATGTATATAATTTTATGGAAACAAAATTAAATATACAAACACCAAACGCAATGAAAAATATATATTTTTAATATGAATTTTAAGCCTTAGAATTTATTAATACAATATACAAGTATACTGTTGATTCCGATGAAATTAATTAGATAATTTTAATATATAAAGGTATGAATTTTAATATAAATTCACTTCATAATATTATGGGACATTGTAAATACTTTAAATAAAGTTTAATGTTTTATAGAACATGTATTTTTCATTATTCATCAAAAATTCATTTTTTTCAAAAAAGATCCCAAAAATTCATCGTAAGATATATTTTATATTATTATATAAAAAAATTATCATTATATCAAACAAAATTTATAAATATTAATTAATTACTCATAATATACACATAAAAAATTTATTAAAAATTATATTTTGAGGAAATTTACTTTTAAGAATAAAATTGATTTTATTTTAATTCATTGAAAAGTATATATAATATGATGAATGTAAATATGGTTTACTAAAAATAATATCTACTAATTTATGTAAAATTATTAATAAATATTTATTAATTTAATTTAGTATGATTGAATCACATTGTGAACATAAAGACAATTTTCTATATTATATTTCATAGAACATAAAATGATTTTTTTATATATATAACCATTTAGTAAAAAATTATGATTGATCACTACTAATTATTATTTTATAAAAAGATTTAGTTTATATGATTACTACTCAATATAGTGAAAAATATCTTCTAAATATAATCATATATATTTGAAAAAATATTTTGAAACAAAACATTTCAATTTGACCAATAATCATTAGACTAATATAATTTATCATTACTATACTAGTCAATTTATATTGTTAATTGATATTATTAATTATTTAATAGAACTATGAATTATTTTTATTGATTTCCTTCATAATAAATATTAAATTTAAAAAAACATAATTTAAAAAATCATTTAAAGGAAACATTCTAAAAAATTAATGGTATTTCATTATGTTAGTTACACCACATCATAAAAAATATATTTTTATAAAAAAATCATTTATGAATATAATGAAGTAATTAAATAATCACTAGTATGTTGTAGCATGGTTCAAAATCTATCAAACACATCAATATAAGTAAAGATAAAATATTCTAAAATCGTAGTGCAATGCATTCTACACTCCTCGAAAAAATTGCGCCATGACAATATTTATCACATGTATAATGGTCTCAATCTTTATAAAATATCTAAATCAATTATAATGTGTGAAGATAAGTATCATTAAGTGTAATGAAATAATATTTAATCAACATTGATAATATTTCCTTTTAACAATTACATTAGTTTCTATATACTAGCTTCAAAACATATCATTTCCTAGAAAAATTTGAATGATGTATATACCATTATAAGAGATAAACTTGTGAATATGTTTCTAAAAGAATAAAATGAATGTTTCAAGGTGTCTACCATATAAAATTTAATACATTTGTCTTCTGTATTATTAATTTGGGGATAATATTTACCATCATGCTAAATAATATGATAAAATGTGTGTACTTTATTTAAATCTAATTCGTAAGTGGGTTTTCATCTTTTCATTTAGTTTCAATCAGTTTCATCTTTTATATCTTATCTAACTCAAATAAATGAATGTTTAATATAATTTCATTATTCTTATTTTAAAAATGATTCTTCTAATGGATCACAACATCCAAAATAGAGATAATAGTTCTTTCGTATATTTCATGGCATTAACTATAACAGAAAATATTTTCAAAGGTTAAGATAATATCCAAAATGAATATACCTTCAATAATAAATCTATTAAACCCAAAAAATGAAACCCAAAGTTGAACTTAAATATTTAAATAAATAAATAATCTAAAAACACTTCAAGATCTATATATCCACGTTTTAAACAAAAAATTTGAAATATTTGATGACATATTCATCAAAGATCAATTTCACATGAATCACTTGTAAGATGAAATAAATAAAATATATATTAACTAATCATATATTCCAAATAATATGTTCTTATTGTCCATAAATAACCTAAATCATCATAAATTGACAATAAAATCATATATGATTCCAAAAATTAATTCATCCTTTATTCCTCATCTAAAATCACATATTAGACAATAATATTTAATTTACCATAATCCTAAAATGTTACAAATATAGTGAACATATTTCAAAATATCTATCACCATTTATTCACCAAATCATTTTTCATTCCCATATTTTACTAAATCATAATAACCCTTTTATCATAATTAAATATATTTACCTCATCATTAATTATCATATAAACACTAATTTTTATCAATTCATTTAATCTTATATATAATAGTATCAAATCATTTTTCAAAAAAAAAATATTTTAATGAAAATCCAATCTAAACATTTGGGTTACATATTTCTCAAATATATATTAAAACATAAAAATTATATCCAAATTAATCCCATCACATAAAAAATAAAAGGGTGGTTACTTCATTTAACTTATTATTATCCATATATTTATCATTCCATAAATTAAATACACACACATGATAAATCTTGAAATCATATATGTAGACCCATTAATTATCTCAACATACTTCATAAATTTTAATACAAAATATTCCATCTTATTCCTAAATTGGTAAATCCTTCATCAAATAATATTATTAATGTTCTAATTTTTATATATCCAAATCAAATCATTTTTCTTATTTTTAACTTAATAAAAATAATTAAAATAATCTATTCCCTTTATATATTTTTTTTAGTGTATTCATCATTATCATATGACCTTAATAATAATTAATTCATATGATCTTTTTGATCCCATTCATTATAATTTATCTTATATAATCATCATGAATAACTAATATACTTTTCATATTTGAAACATCATATAGATCCATTGAGAAATTTTCATCAGTGTCTCTTCCCACATTCTCTAGATGTTTATAGAATAATGTGTTTACATTCATGATCATTACATCCTAAACAACCCTAAAACTCTATTTATTTTTTATTTTTTATATTCATAAAATCATATGGGTTTGGGTTCTTAATTATAATTTTATATAACTAGTTAAATAAAACCATACGAGTTTTTACTCTAGATTGTATCATGTTTAGTTTTTCATTAAGATGTTGATTGTAATTTCCATTAAACTCATTGTTATCTTGATTATTAATGGTTCCCTCAATTTACTAAAACCAAATATAATTTTTCAGTATCCGGAATCAAATACATATATCATATTATAATGAAAATTATTCATATGATATAAAAAAAGGATGACTTCTTATCAATGTATGATATTTTAGGTTCATTGAAATTAAATTTTAGTTCATCATAGGTTTCAAATATTATTTACTATTCTTTACTTATAATGGATCATGAATATATTGTGACTTAACCCTAGAATATATCCTAGAATTTTCAAACAATTTGTGAACTAAGGTTTATTGTTCATTCCCTACTTCAATATAATGTTAATACCCAAAGAGCCTTTTCAGGGATATTACCAATTGGTGAATCATTTCTAGAGCCTACATCAACTTATTTGTACCCCAATAAGGATTTTATTTACAGGAAACTACGCAATTCAAACAATTTGAAATATTTGGGATATTAACTTATACATTGACATGTCCCTATTGTTTTCAACAAATATTTCTGATTCTGGTCTCCAAAAAAATTAAATAACTATCTAAAAATAATATTGTTACTCAATAATTACTTATATAAATTTTAAAATATCTTAAAAAGAATATTATATCTATCGCATAGACCCAAAATACTGATTCTTGCTGTATGGATTTATTATAATTAAATACACTAGACATAAGAGTGTGAAATCATTATCAGAACATAAAAAATGATGAAAATATTCTTTTTTCATACACATAATCAAATAAAATTTATTTCTTATTTAAGGAACACATTTAAAAATATCAAAGTGGAAAATGTCTCAACATTAAAATGGTAAAAAATTCCATTATTTTTCTAGCCAATGATCAATATCAATCCTATCATAGTGGATAATGTTCCTTAAAATATAGTGTTCACTTCTAATTAATGTTTATATTATCTCATGAGATATTAATATTTACCAAATTAATTAGAAGGATTTATAATTTCTATCCCACCCACCACATTATGAAAACCATACATATGTGTTCCACTAGATCGTAAGAACATTCATCATTTCATCATTAATCAAGATAAGAATATGCAATGAGTTTTATTACATTTTATCATTATTTAATCATAATCAGTCCATATATGAATGTGGATGGAAGCATAAAAACCTTCATCATAGCTTGGTTAACCCATGGGAATGAAATGAGTTTTTTGAAGTAAAAAAATGAAAAATAGTTATCATAATTAAAATAGAAATTAAATGGGATGGTATCATAAAATCAAAACCCAAATAAATACCAATAAGTAATGTCCTGGCTCGTGTTCAACACAATAGTTCCCTGAACTGGTCAATATAATGACCTCCAGCATGCCTACATAGATGTGAGAGGCTTCAGACTAGCATTTACAGTCTATAATATGCCATCTAGAGACTATAAACACATTATTAGAGTAATACACCAATCAAAATAAATAAATAATGACAAAAAATAATAATACCATAATAAGAAAAATCTAGTATCAAAAGATGACAAAAATTGGAGTTACAAAATTGAAACTAAATATTAGATATGCCATTATAATGTATGTTCCATGTGTCAAATCAAAACTCAAAAGTAAAGACACTGACAACTCTCAAGTGGGCCAAGAACCATGCGAGGTTCCCTAATCCATTATCCATACCTACTCAATCATCTTACAATGGTAATTTCCCCTTATCGTATTCTGTAATCATGAAATATATTCGGGTATCAATCATGGAGCTTGTGTAGTGTCAGATTACAACTCAGTAGGCCACCACCAATTATTTACAAGAATATATTCGGTCAAATAATGTGTAATTTTTTATATAGAAATAATAAAAATTCATAAATAAATAGTAATCACATTATCAATTATTCATTATTTAACCACAATAACTCATAGGTTCTTAGGAAGACCCATAAAATATAATTTTTCTAAATATCATTATATATATTCATAATTCACGAATGAATTACCATGTTTTCATTCACATATCATAGTTGAATTCCCATGTTAAAATTCATATTCCAAGATTGAATTCACATGTTACTATTCGTCATTTCACAATTGAGTCAACATGTCAACATTCATAATTTCCGAATTTAATTTCTATGTTACGATTAATATTTTATAATATAAGACATAATTTACATGTTACCATTCATCTATAAATAATTAATTCAACAAATAATTATTCACATTAATTACATTACTAATTTAACAAATAGTTAATGATACTAATCCCATTAATTAATTCAACAATTAATTAATCAATACACACAAAATTATTTTCCAAAAATTAACTGAAAAATATATTAATTGAAATAAACTAATTCAATATATCATAATTAAACCAACAATAAATTATCACAAATCCACTATCTTAATATCACATGATAAATTTAAAAATTAATTTTCTCAATTAACAAATTGAAATATCAAATTTTTTATTTCTTAATTAATTATATAAAATCTAACATATTAATATATCATAATTAATTAACAATAATAATTATTTGAATAATAAATATAAATATCTCATAATTAACTCAACAATTAATTATCTCAATTCTACAATCTCAAATATCCCTAATATCACATCTCCATTAATGAATTATTTAACCAAATTAATTTATTCAATATGGAACTGAATTCCTAATAATTTAATGTTAATTATACAACTATATACAAATAATTGGAATCTAGACATAGGGATTTGAATTATAGACCACCTACCTCAATTCAGTAATGAATGATCACTGAATAATGAAATCCCCATTCTGATGTAGAATAACCTTAATAACGTCGAAGATCAAGATCTTGATTCAATTCCTATATCGATGATCATATGGAGAAAATATATATTAAAATAGATCAAAATAGAAATCAAATAGTGGATAAATATACTTTCAATAAGGGAAGACGAATATGAATGAAAATTGGGAAAATCCGGATGATATTTTCTTACTAGGAGGGGTAAAAATCGTTCATCTGCCCTTAGATTCTCTATGAATGATGGTACATAATGATTGGAAATCATCTGGGATCCTCCAAAATTGATAAAAAATGAGTTATTCAATGTGGGTGACTCTAGTTTTATTATGTGGTTTGTGTAATTTTAAATCAAATTTTCGGATTAATTAAAACTGTTTGCATGGTTTTTCGGGAAGAGGAACATGTCCTTACAAAATTTTCACATTAACCATGCTCCTATTGTAGGGGGTTCACGGTTTCTCTATTTAGGGATGACAGTTTGAAGAACCACACACCATCTTTGAAAAACATCATCGTTAAGGGTATCATGGGTTTTTGGAGCAAGTTAAACTGTTATGGTGAACCTTGGTCCAATTGTGTACTCCCCTCTTTTCATGTTTTCTCAATTTTAACCGAAAAACCCCCAAGATAAAACCAAAACCAAAAGTACTCAACATAAGGAAAAATATTAACGGTAAAAAATCCCATGAAATCTCTTAAAAAGGTTGGGATATTGAAATCTCCCTACATTATAAAATAATCTTCCTATAGATGTAATCCCATGAATCTAAAATATTGAATGCCAAAAATATCAGTCCACTGAGATATCATATCTTTTTCTCTCTCCCATGTATCATCCTATATGTGACCATGTTTCCAAAATACATGAATTATCATCATGGAATTTCCCCGCAACACTTTCTCACTATGATCCAATACATATATTAGATGCTCCTCAAATGACGAATCCTTATCAAGCTCAACCTCATCCACATCGATCACGTGATAAGGTTATGGATGATACCTTTTAATATGTTACACATGAAAAATGTCATGCATATCACTGTATATCTATGGAAGATAAATTCTGTATTTCATTTAAATGATTCCCTCTATAATCTCAAATAGTACATTGAACTTGGTTGCCAGCTTGCCCTATTTATGTATCCTGTGAGGACCCTATCAAGTCAACACCCAAAGGAATACATCATCAGCCTATGTAAAATCTAATATAAATCTATCATAATATGAATTTAGTTTACACTGAGCCATAGCTATATTCTCTCAAATCAGTTTTACTTGCTTAGAAATATCTATCAAGACACTCAATCCCAAAAACAATGACTCAGTTGCCTCCATCAATTATAGACAGGATCATCATGGCCTACCAAAAAGATCCAGATATGTTTTCATATTAACAGTTTCCTGATAACCGTTTTAATTGGATAACTAAAACCAAGAATGCTTATTTTACTATGTCCTACCAAATACAAGAACATAGTCTTCTAGAATATCCCCCAATACATGTAGAGTACACTCTGACTACCCATCGTTCTGTGGGAGGAATGTTATACTCAATAAAACATTCATACTAAGAACCTTATACAAGAAATTCAAGATATGTGAAGTATAATATGAGTTATGATCTATAATAATAGTCTCTAGCACCTTGTGTATATAGACTATCTCCCAAACATACATTAATCCCAACTGATCCACTGATAATGTCTCACATACCTGTAAGAAATGACCTAATTTCATTATTATATCCATATCAAACCAAATACCGTCATTCTATATAATAATCATTGGGAGACCACAAAAAATCATTATTAACGTCGTCCAACTTCAATTTTAGAATGGGAAATGGATACAACAAACTACCAGGTTATTGATTCTCAGAGTTTACATACTACAATGTGTATAATCATGTCAAAAACACTTTTAACTAATTTTTCATAACCATCATTGAAAATTATCTTTGTAGGTCAGTTTATATTTTTTTCACAGCTTGATGTACCACCCACTTTGAGGAATGAAACACACACATAAAATCCACCAACAATCATGTAAGAAAAACAACTCAATTCATGACATAGATGATCTCAACCACATTTATGATCCAATAATAAGGTGTCTTCCCACCATTAAGGATTTACCTATAGGTAAATCACTATGGATCCTCATATATTCTGTCTAAAATCCATCTCAAAAGCAAATATTATACTAAACCTGACATCTTCTCTTGGCTCTCCCAAGATACAACAAGCATCTCAGCATGTATAGTTATCATCTTCTATATAGATCTAGAGTCCTAAATAGATTTAGTCTGAGTTTTACTTCTCAATGTGTCATCCACACTAATTCCCTTACTGAGCATACATGCTAGCACAAAATCAAATCAATGCATATACTAAATCCACCTCTATATTGAATTTTCAATTCTTATTTAAAAAATATATACAATAAACTCTTGTGATCCATATAAATTTTAAAAATATCAAAAAATATATAGGGATTCCAAACCATCAAATCAAAAACCATTATATCATACTCGAGGTCCTGTTTAGGCTAGTTCCTTCCATGATGCCTCAACTTCCAAGACCCATATGCTAAAAATCAATCACTCTACATCAACACTACTCCAAGAACTATCCAATAAAAATACCAATACACCATGTACCCCCCACACTGGTTCACTAGGACCAATATTGGTGTCAATGTCAACAAATTATTCCACTCCAGAAAATAAATCAAGCAGGATTATGACCATTCCTTCTTTATTTCATTTTTTTCCATGCCAAAATGAGGTGTTTTTAAATGGAAAAATCACTATATTAACAAGTGATAATATTTAACTAACCCTAGAAATATATGGATATACAAAACATTTTTTGGATACTTTTAAGATACCACTACCTACACCTTCTCTATGTTCATGAGAACACATTCCTATGAGGTGATGTGATACAATAAGTGTACATGATTCGTCAAAAACAAAAATTTATATAGGTTGTATTATAGATTATTCTCTCTTAGTCTACTCAGAATGATGTCAAGGTGTTTGTAAGTATCGAAATTAGTCTTGGAGTACACCAAGATGTTATCAAAAAATACTATAATGAGTTGTTCTAGGTACAGATGGATGATTTTTTTCCTTAAGGACACAAGCACCTATTGTGCATTCATCAACCAAAATGGAATTATTACAAACATATATTTGCTATACATTCTTCTTAAAGTAGTCAGAGCTATATAACTCTCATCGCATGATACTATGCTCTCAGTTTGAACATTATGAAAACTTAAGATCCCTTCAACTAATCAAATATATTATAGATACATAGAATAAGATATTTCTTCTTCACAGTAATTCAGTTCATATTCTTGTAATCAACAAATAAGGGTAGAGTGTCTTCATCCTTATAAATAACAACAATACTGAACCCCATTATGACATAATCGGATGGATAAATCTCTTGTTATCCCATTCATAAAGATGATTCATAATCTCTGGAATCTCCATCGGTTCCATTATGTATGGTGGAATTGAAAATGGTTCTGCCCCTAGAAATGTCTCCCAATAGTAAATTTCACATCAGTCTCAGGTGGAAGAAATGATAAATCTTTATAAAATACAACATGAGATTCTACCACTATAGGTGGAAATACATCCGTTTTTATACCTCTATAATCAATAAATTGACTATAATCGTTGGTAGTGGGAGATCCATGTTTCTATGTAATTAGTTATTCTCGACATTCCAAGATATCCCACTCTCCACAGTGAATATAATTGCCACCCTCAGGAGATGTAAAATTCTTTCTCCAATAGTAATAATAAATCTGATCTTGATATGTGACTAACAATTCCATATCAATAATTAGATCAAATCCAAACATGTCCAGAATATAGAAAACCCATAGAAATTGATTCTGTCTAACCTTGAAAGAAAAAACCTTGTAGAAGAAAATGTATCATGATCGTACTCCCAGAGGTGTTTCCATCGAAAACACCCCACTTATGAACACCACAACCAGTCTGAAACCATTCACAAGATCAGATTAATTAAAGTAATGAGTGGAACCGACATCAAATAAATCAATTTATAGGGTTGACAAAATATGAATAATTCCTCTCACTATCGATGGTCCAACATCAAAATCCACAATGTAGGATTAACTATGTTCCATTATCCTACCCATTTTCAATGTGATTCATCATATGTCCCATGTGTTTCACTACTCTACTAATATAAGAAGTCATTCACATAATGTCCACACCCATTGCCTCTACCACCTCATCCAGTATAACTCCGTATTCTATATCGATATAGGGAAAAAATACCCTTTTCGTACCCCAATTATATATAGCTTCTATATCACTACCAATATAAGGATTGGTCCTACAAACCATATACAAATTTCTAAAATTTCTGCAACACTATCACTCTACTAGTGGTTAGGGGTACTATATCTGGAAGTGTCAAGACATAGGACATTGGTGAAAAATCACTTGATTAAGGTCCTATGAATCGGAACTTTTCCCCAATTATACTCATCCTGTTATCATAATGAATAACATTATTGAATTGATTCTTCCTTCTCTAAGAATACATAACATCTGATTGCCTAGAAATGAGTAATGATCCCACTCTAGAATCCTCCCTCATGTTTCCCAAAGCTATGAGAGCCTGATCCACCACATAAGAAAACATATTTAACCAAACTATATTAACAAGGTAATGAATATCACATTCTTTCCCTCTATGAAATACCTTTTTTAGTTTTCTCATCACCTAAAAACATTTATGTGATGAATTTAAAGTCTGTAATGAATCCAACATAGCCCATCATAGACATCTACCCCTGAATCAACCTCATTTTCACAAACCAACCTGAGTCGACCCTAAACCAGTCACCCAAGATGGTCTGTGACATGGCCAAAAGGGCGTTACCAATCTCCACTGGTTGGAAAATAGTGCAAGGCGTCAAAATAATCTAGTTGGGAACAATTTAGACCGTAACAAAGATAAATAATCGTAAACTAAAAAATAGAGGTAAATAAAGGAAAATAAACCAAACAACATGGCAGCTAAAAAAGGAATAAATGAAGCTATGTGACATACCTCAGGTGTCCCCATAGGCCACCGCATAACATAATCTACAATTCCTCCCAAATGCAATCCAATACTAAAACCTACAATAGAAAAGTAAAGTATGCATGAGAGTCGAGATGCTAAGTAGGAATGTCAAAATATAACCATGTCATATGCCCATGCCATTTGTAAAAATCCAATCATGCTAGTTTAAAATTAAGATATAATAAAATAATCTTTTTACTTATTTCCATATCAAGTAACAAGTGTGAATTTTCATGTAAAGATTTTCTCTCCCAAAACATTTTAAAAATAAGATCCAATCATGCATTAATGTTTCGAAATGAAAAGAAACCAATTGGGAATAAAATATGGTTTTCAAAAATAATTCACAAAGTATGAAACAAATCAAATCAAAATTACGTCACAAGAAGAATATCGAAAAAGAGCACCAAGGGTAATCCTTATAGGTAGCTAGAATATGTGGAATACTAGACACCTCATACCTCGGTGATATGTGTCTTAGAAACTAAAACCCTCCGAAAATGTGTATTAGAAACCACGAACATCAATAACTGTGGATTAGAAACCATGAACCTCAGTAATTCATATGTTTAGTTAGTTTTATTGCATCAATCCTGCTAGACAAAACAGGAAAAAAAACTCGCATGTGCCATCTAGCGTACTAGTCCTATTATACCAACATAGACACCCAGGTATCCCATTGTGCTTTATTTCAAGTGGTGGTGTGTTTTCTTTATCAAGCAATCATATATGTACATAACACTTTCTTTATTTTAATCTAAGTGAACCTCTCACCATTTTTCTACATCCTTAAGTGCATTCCCCCTCTTTCACATCATACAAAGCATGAGCATCAAATTAGGAACATAAAAACAAATTCCACATAATGAGTATTTTCTAAAACCATTGTGGTAATTCTTAAGATATGTTTTATTTTTTAAAAAACATTCTTATGATGCCAAACAGGATTAATTACATAATGGTAACACTTTGTTACAATTAACTGGCCAAGATCCCAAACACCTCTTGTAATACATATTACCAATTCAAGAACACATAGGAAATAAATTTTCATGAAAATTAACTTAAGACCAATGGAGTTAGAAATACATATCAATTCCCAAAACAAAGGAATACTCATTTCAATCAACCAAACCCAAATTTCATAGCATGTAAATATAGCATAAATGTAAAAAAATATTTTTAAAATGAGAAAGAAATTATGAAATTAAAATTAAAGTAATAGGTATAGGGGACCTACCTCAGAGTGGAACCAATTCGTCCAACCTGGCTCTTGGTGCTTTAAAAATAAAAGTTTCTCGTCCCCCACTATGCATATGCACATTCACATACATGCCAGGAAACCCATGCCCTATGCACACACCCACTTGGCCATGGGCATGTGCAAGTGGATTGTTACATATATACTTATATACATATACCAGTCTCCAGTTGCATACACATTCACTTATATATATATACATAGGAACACCTATACCCAAACACATATAAACACTACCATGCATGAATACATGTGTAACGGGGAAACCTATATATATTTAAAATCATACATATGCATACGCAAGAGAGTTTCCCTTGACATGGTAACTCGAAACTGATGAGTAGAGATCAAAATAATACATAGGTAAATACTAGCACTCTAAAACACCCAAATAACACCATAATCCAAGTGTGAAAACAACTAGTGGCATAAAAGTACAGACCTCTAAATACATTGATTTTTACGATGGTATCCCGAGACAACTTCACCTTACATGCCTATACATTTTCATATATATGTATATATATATCCTTTGACCTAAGTACATATTCCCCATTCCATGAGGGAATATATGTCGGGAGTATATACATATATACATTATTTCCTAGGTATATACATGTAGGGCTCTGTTGTGGATGACTCGTTCCCACACCACGATGACCAAGAAATGCTACAATAATAAAAATGGATTCTAAAATTAAGCGATCCAATAAAAAAAATTAAACAAGGAAGAAATCGAAACAACACCCTCTATACGATTTAATAAACCACTCATACATTTCAAACTACCATTTGGGAGAAAAGTGAAAACACCAAATGTTGTAGGTTGAAACACCGATGGAAAAAACTCAATTACATATCAAGATACGACTTTAAAATTAAACACTACATTAAAGCTACAAAAAATAGTTCTTTCACCACTAATAACATTCCACAAAACAATTTGAAAATTTATAAAAATACTTCAATGAAACACTACATTCCCTTATGTCAAAGCACACAAATTATCTTTTTAAAGTAAAATCTCACGAAAACCATACTAAAATAGAATCTACAACCCTTTCATGTTCTAATAAAGCAAACACAGAAGTCATAAAATACTACCATGCTTTACCAGAAAATTTATATTCAAAATTGTCCCCATTTCATACCATAATTCCATATAAAAAACCAACACAATTTTATATATTGAAAAAACAGCTTTTTCACCCCAAAAAAATGTCGACAACTCAAAAAACACAAAACCCTAAATTAAATTTTAACCACAAAGATGAAATTAAATAATACTTATACAAAAACCATGGCCAAACCACTTCCCTTGACGGTAGTGGCTATAACTGGCCCTGAAGGAACCAGAGTGAACAGAAATAATATGATTCGATCAAATGAAGAACCCCAAACATAATAGGGTTTTGATAAATTTTATTGGTTAATTGAGAAGCCAATATTAGGATAGAAATAGGTTTGAGGAGGAGCAGGGAACCATACTTCAAAGCTTCGGACAAGATTTGAGATTTAATGGAGGAAGAAACCAATAGAAGGAGGAGGCTGTAGGGTGTTGCATCGTGTGACAATGGAGTGCTTCAGCTGGAGGTGCATCGTGCCTCATGGGGGTCGAACAGAAGAGAGAGAGGGATTTCAGAAATGGAATTATCTAGAAGTCCAAGTGGGCACTAGACAAAGGGGAGATATCTGGAGAGGGAGGGAGGCATCGTGCGACGAAGTAGGGGAAGGAGAGAAATAAGGGAGTAGGAAAGAAGAAAGAAAGAAAAAAAAAAGAAAGAAAAAAATCAAAAAGAATAAAAAAATTAAATAAATAAAATAACCCCAAAAACCTATATATAATAATAATAATTACATAATAATAATATTAATCAACTATATAATAATATTATCATTATTATTTTTATTAACATAATTTTCAAATTATTTTATTTTATTTCATTTTGCATTTAATTTAATAATGTTTTAAAAACATTAAGAATCCAAAATAAATACTCAAATATAAAAAACATTACCGAAACCAAATGATCTTGGGTCGGGGTGTGACACTCAAGAACTCAATAGCTCTCTCCTACTTTAGCATCTCTAGATAGAAGTTCTCTAAGAACTTCTCCAAATATTCCTTCCACTCACTAGTCTCTAGATTTCCATCTTGAGTCTGGATGTCCCAAAAACTCTATGTTAGACCATGTAACATATAATTATCCTACTTGAATCTCTACTCATTATAATTATACAATTGGAAAATTATATTCTAGATTGACTCAACCCCTAACCCAACTCCCTCTGGACCAACCTCTGAGGTAAAATTCTGAGGGTGTTGCAAATAAAACTCCCTCAAAAAATCATCCATTATATTCACATCCTAATATGGATATCTATTCAGGAATATTAGGAAGCGATCAATGATCTCTCCTAACTACTCTCAAACATCCTTACTTGGCACTATCTGTTCCTAATGTTCCACTATAATATGAGCTACAACACTGATGTCCATCTATTGTACTTTCATTATGATTTTTCATGGAAAAATATCACTCAGCTAAAAACAAAATCATTAATAAAAATAACATGAGGTATCACAATTATAGGATAATAACATAAAATTGCAAGAAGTTATTTTCCCAAACCTCACCGCACTATCAAAACCGAGGTGTTATCAATACCATTTTCCATCCTATTCCTTGTTCATAGTCCAAAAAATATGAAATCAGTCTCATTATTCACATTTATCAATATAGACCCATTTATTTACCATTTTAATCATCTTATAGTTCTCAATTTAAAATGTGGAACATATTCATTTCAATTTCACATGCATGGGAAAACCCCTCCTGTTCAACAACTTACGCAAAAAAGGTTTTCCCATGCATGCATAAAATGATGCATACTACAAAATAATAATGAGTTCAAAAAATTAAATATTCACATTCTAATGTCATGCCATACCAGAAAAATAGTCCAGTGTCAACAATTATTTGAATCGATAATCACAATAGACAACAATTGTGTCACCCAAGGCGAAATAAAATTTGGTTGTAGTAGTAAATTGCAATTACAATAATCACAGCATTGTTACATAGGTTCTCCCCAAACATTGTTTCGCTACATCCATACATTATCTCATATATATGGAATGAATCTTCATATTCTCATGTCCACCATTCTCAAAAGGTAATAAAAAATAATGAAAATCAGGCTGTGATACCACTTTTTAACATTTTGGCCTATGTTCGACACACTGGTGCCCCAATTCAGTCTGTCACATGACTTCAGGTATTCCACCCCATATTCTAGAGGATTCCTACTAGAATTCATTGTCATATATTATTCATTAGTAGACTATTCCTTCTTTACTAGACTAATAAACCAATGTAAAAACGAAATAATAACAAGGAATAATATAAATTTAACCAGAAAAATAAAGTATCACAAGATGACCGAAACATGAAACACAATATCAAAACGAAATAGTAGATACACCATACTAGTGTATGTGAAAATTATCAAAATTAAACTCAAAAATAATGACATTAAAAATTCCCAATCAGTCTTGAACCATATCTGGTTCCATCATCAATGCTTTAACCCAACCAGTCATCTAACACAGGGCCTTCTCCCTTATCCTACCATGAATCCATGAAATCTATTTTGGTATTGATCTAGAATCCAGAGTAGGGTGTGAGTAAAACATCATAGGCCACCAACATAAACATTTAATATAATTTTCTAATCAAACAGTGTATGAAACATCGTAAATAAAAAAATAAAATGTAAAAGTAAATAGTTGTCACATTATCAATTATTTTGTATTGAACTACATAAACCCATGGGTTCCCTCAGAAACCCATACAATATCATATGTCTGAATTAAATTTTTATCCTTAATAATTCATATGTTAATACCCATGTTACCATTCTTATTTCATATTTTAATTACATTATTTACATTCATATATCATAAACTAATTCCCATGTTACAAATAATCAATTCACAATGAAATTGATCTGTTACCATTAATAATTTTCTTATTCAATACCCATGTTACCTCTAATATTTTATAAAACAATTATGAATTTTCATTTTTCTATTCATCAATACATAATTAATTGAATAAAAATTTATTCACAAAAATTTCACTTCTAATTCAACATTTAGTAAATCATATCAATGCCATCAATTAATTCACTAATTAATTAATCAATATCCACAAACTCAAAATCCCATAAGGAATTTCACAATTATTTATTTGAAATAAACTATAGGAATATCTAATTTTTAATTTGAAAATTAATTATCTCAAATAAACTATCTCAATATATCAGGACTAACCCAACAATTAATTTTCACAATTCCCAAATCAAATTATCTCAGAATTAATTCCAATATTAGTTATCTACAATATATAATTTCAAAATATCATAAGTAATTAAACTATTAATTATTAAAATCAACAATATCAATATCTCATAATTAATTACCCAATTAATAATCTCAAAAATATAGTATGAAATATCCCCAATTTCAAAAACCCCATGACTAATTTATTCTCCAAATTAATTAATTCAATCAATAACTCAATTGTGAAACAAACAGTTGAAATTAGTCTATTGCGTACAAATAGTTTATATCAAGACATTGTGATTTGTTTTATAAAACACCTACCTCAATTTGTTGATGAACGATCTACCTATGGGATAATCCTCAATTTAATGCAGAACAACCCAAATCATGTATATGATTTTGATTTTGATTCAAATCATATATCCAAGATTGAAGGGGAATATATCTTTTAAATCTAGATCTAGATAAAAATCTAACAACTGATAAACTTCCTTCTCATAGGGGGAGAATAAGATTAATGAAAAGAGAATCCAATTGAGATGATATTCATGTACAATGTAGGGTTAAGATCATCAATATTCCATTAGATTCACCAGAACGGTAGTCTGGAAGACATAGAAAGCACCTGGGAACCTCTAAAAATGAGAGAAAATTATTTTGTCCATGTGGGAAGTGACTTTTTTGTTAATAATGGGGTTCAAGTAATTATAAATCTAATTTTCTAATTAATTAAAATATTGCACATGATTTTCTATCCATAGGAACACGTTTTTGCAAAAACACACACATTAACCATGGGCTTATTCTTGGGGTGAATTGATTTCCCTTTTAGGGTGCATGGTTTGAAAAAATTATTTTCCAACTATGAAAAACATCAATGTACAAGGATTCACTGTAAGATGAGTCAGGGTCCACTGTTAGGGAAAATTATGCACTAACCATGCACTGCACTCTTTCAAAAAAATTTCTCAAGTGTTCACCCAAACAAAAGTCAAGTTAAAACCCAAATGAAAAGTACTAAAAACAAGGAAAAATAATACTATAAATTTATCGAACTCGTATCCAGAAAATGGATGGATAATACATAACAATACAAACATAATATTGACAAGTATAATTAATTTAATATATATAAATAATTTAAATAATCTTTGAAAATAATGAGTATGTGCACTATTTACATTTGTAAAATTTTAAGACACAAATAACAATAATAATGGAAATTTTATTTTCTCTATAAATTCATTGAATCATATATTGGAATCCTTTTTATAATTAATGTAAATGTTTATTGTTGTTGTTTATTAAGGTAATATATGATAAAAGTGAGAATTTTTCTCCTACATTTATAAAATATTACAACTGAGTCATGTGGAAAACATTTTTGAAGATTAATTTTAATAATATAGAAATAAATTTAAACGTAGTGAAAATAAAATTTCTAAACTATTTAATTATATATAAAAATATAGATAAATTGAATTTAAGACCATGGACAAGGAGGAGGAAAATCCTAACCTGAAATGAGATGTATGGTCTAATTTTTGAATATACATCTTTTTGGATGATTTGAGTAATAAATGGGTGAAAATTTTAATAATGCATAAAAACACAAGAAATAAACAAAAGAGTATATAATGGAAACTGTTTAATAGATAATAATCAAATAATTTACCTTAATGTAAATTTATCGTTGGAAATCCCCTAAATAAATTACATTTTATCATAAACACATGCCTCTCTAGTTACCTTTGAGTCGTAAATCCCTTTATGAGATTAATTCAATAAAAATATAAATGCGTTGAATAAGAACTAATTCATGATATAATATATAAAATGATAATTATTAACCCATATAAACATAAAAATGTTCATAACAACAATCATTCCTCAATGAATCCATATTAAAATGATGACCCCTTATAGTTTTTGTAATCTTGAAATCAAAACCTCATAAAATTGAGAAACGATATTGGATTCATAAATCCAATAAATCATGCATAAAATCACTGTAAATTTTTTTGGGTAGATTATGGTCGATATAAAAGAAACAAATATTGAATACGGAATGTATTTCACATAAATTGAAGTGAGATTAAAAAACCCATACCTCGTGTCCTGTTATTCTTCATATGTTCCATTAAACACATTTATAATAAATTTATATCTATCATACATATATAATAGAAAATATTCAAACTTATAATACCTTGTATGATTTAATTGTGACAACTTTTCAATAGTTTATTAATTTATCTTTATTAAAATAATTGTTTTGGGTGATAAATATTATGTTATTCATGAGTATTTTTGTATGGTTGTTATTGTCTACACATCAGGATCTTATATTAATTTTCATGAAAATATTTGTCAAGAATAGTCCCCCAGGGCCCGTATCGTGACTACCCCAAGCCAGCCTACATTATGCCAGTGGGTGCCGACTAGCACCAAAGAAATAAATCCCTTATCTGTGATGTTATTTCCTTTATAACTATAAACAAACACATTAGGGTAAAAAACTGGAAGCAAAACTCTAAGTAAAACTGCATAGAAATGATGTGCCATAAAGTAAAAAGGGGCTTGAAATACAAGCCCAACTGTAAAGTAAAAGTACAACAGAAAATCAAGTATAACTGAAGCAATGTAATGAAGCTACTGGGTCGTCCTCTGAGGTTCATACCTGAATGGTAGGTACAGATGGAATCCTCAGGTCGTCGGTCTCCGCTGTATACCTTCACACCGAGTGGTCCACCTCTGGGTACCGTCCGATCCTGAAACTGTCGGCCTCAGTCAGCGCTCTCCGCCTTATGCAACCAACACAATGAGGTGCGGACATAGCATGATCAGGGGTGAATATAACGATATTCAGTAGGAATCCTGAGACTGTCCAGGTCTCACAAAATCCAACATGGATAAATCACAATGTAAGAATTCAATAGATAACCATTACTTAGGTATATGCCCATACATATACACATGTTCTCTAGTAACCCATCTCAATCATGAGGAAAACACAAAATTCATTGACTCAGCTCAATACAGGAATCTTATTATCAAAACAATGGCTAGGGGCGTACTCCTCCTCTATCGTGTACAGTGGGCATGCCGCGTCACACAGAGGAACTTCTCTCTAACCTTGGACTGATGAGCTACTCCTCCTATTGAGTATCGTGGGTCTATTGTGCTCACACAGAGGAGCTCCCCACCATGGGTCTGACGTGCTCACATAGTGGAGCTCCCCCTCATAGTCTGCATAGATACATCACCTATCGAGTAACGTGGGTCTGCCACACTTACATAGAGGTGCTCCCAACCTTGGGTCTGCTGTGTCACACAGAGGTGCTCCCCATTGGGCTAGTCATGTCACTCTATGTCGAATCAGTCATGTAGTCATCAGGTCTCAGCCAGCTATTGGGTCTCCGTACTCTATCTGCTCACCTCTGGAAGGATCCACTCCACGAGCTACTGGTCGATACTCCCACTTTCACGAAGTTCCATGAAAAAGTATCATAATGTTCTGCCACATCATAAGAGTCGCAATGCAATATACGGTGCGTAGATCGGATGCACAGTCTATGAATTATTATCCTTTTAGTCCCGAGGGCTTGGATGGATTCGTGTACGATCCAACCTAACTATATCTCAACTATACCCCTAACTATTGTGCGATATTCTCAATGGGACAGCTTTGCTCGAAGAATATCGGCGCCACTGACGGTTCGTAAAAGGGACGTCTGGTGCCAAAGACATTCCCATGAAATAAAAATGGTAAGTAGTGGGCTCTGGTTTAGTATGAACCAGTCGAACCCACTCGTCCCAACCTAGTCTGGGCCTACCCAATCTTGGTCAACCCGCTTATACTCACTTGGTCTTACTTGGCATGTTGGGCGGGTCAACCCTTTATGTTCGACAATGTCCGATGGGCCCAGCCCAGCAGACTGCGGGGGCAGTTCGGCTTGGGTTCGGGGCCAGTTTGGCCTGGAGCATTCAAGGGCGTAGCCTAGCGTGGTTTGTCCTGAATGGCGCGAGGGAGGCAGGATGCCGGATCTGTCGGGAGTGAATGGGTCTTCTAGAGGCCGACACATGGACGGCCGGTTTGGGGAGGCGTGCACAGAGTTCGGCTCAGGGGCAGCTGCGTAGTCATAGACAGGGCGCCGGGTAGGTCGCGGGGCATTGGGCAGGGTGCGGAAGAAGTTGTACAGGCCACGGGGGCACGGGGCAGGGCACAGCAGTGTGCCGGAAGGCCACGAGTGCAACAGCAGGGCGCCAGACAACCCGAGGGTAGGCGGTCCAAGAACCGGGCTGGGCGCCGGAAGTGTTCGGCTGGGAGAATCAGCGCACCGCAGGGGCGGCGTGATTAACAGAGGTCGCGGGTAGCGCAACTTTCGTCATTGCCGCCATTGTCGTCATCACCTCATCTTCATGCCATATAATTCCATAAGAAAATAGAAATATGTGGAGGATGTTGGGCCATGTTAGGTTGGCATGCACCATGTGCATTTATGGAGGTTCCATTGGGCTCATCATGATAAGAATATGATCATTAATACATTTTCAACAATCCCATTTTATCCTATGAAGAAGATAAGAAAAAGGTACAACATCAACAAGTAAAAAACACCTACCTTTGGATTCATCGCTTGTTGGTGGAGTCGCGGAAGGAAGATGATGAAGCCCATCGTTTGTCGCATTCACCACATGTCTCATATCCAAAGCTATGTCGGCTTTTTGACGTTGTAGAGGGTTGGTCGGTAGGTGTCCAGGGTAGAAGTCTGAGGAAGATGTCAAAGAAGAATCGTCATCAGCCTTCATCACATTCTTCATTGGGAGTTTCTCCAATATTCCTTTAATCCTCCCCTTCCAACAAAATGAAATATGACCACGAAATAATAGATTGTCTTTTATTTTAATGTTGGAACGTAATTCACAGAGGAAGAATTAAATTTAACTGGCTCCTCCAATTTAAATCAAGTGGTTGGAAGATTAATTAAAGGCTGTTGATTCCATTTAATTAAAGGGGCTAGTGGAGAGGATATCCCTCGCTAATGAGGGAGAGATGAGAGATATAATCTCCTCCCATTAATAGGGGTTGGGTGGTCCCCACCCCTAGTATTTAAATGAGAGGTTATTCTCTCGGGTGGTCACCACGTCGTAACCTCTCACATGAGTTTATGTTCTGGTGGGCCCCACCACCATAACCTCTCATTTAGGTTAGGGTGTGGCAGTACCACCTCCAACACCCATGTGTAGGTTTTAACCAACAATCAAACACATTGAAGGTTATAATAAAATATAGTGTTGTACACTTTATTTTATTATTTTTTATAAAAGGCCAAAAACTAAATTTTATTCTCGACTATCCGTCGTCAAGGTGAAAGTCTTGTTAGGCGAATATAGGCACTACGAGTTCAACGGTGCCCTCAGATATTAGTTCCAATCACTGGTTCAAAATTTAAAAAATCTCGCTCGTACGTTTGCATAACGTACCTGAAAAAAATATCAGAAATTGATTTCGGGCACACTAGGCCTCAGAATCAAGCACCGTAATTTTTTGCAGACTCGTAAAAATCCCATGTATTTAATGGAAAAAAAATCTCCATGGAATTTTAGGGACTTAATATTCTCCTCATGTTTGGGATTTACGTCCCCGTAAGCTTCAACTCGAACTATTGGAACAAATGGGGGTACCGAGCACGCATCTGAGCCTCCCACTCCCACGTGCTCTCCTGGAGGTTCCTGTGCTACAAGCGTACGTTCACCAGAGGTATCGAACGTACACGTAGTACCAGCTCTTATTGAACATAAATCTCTTCTAGAACCTCCATAAAAGTCACCCTATAGTCAACATCTAGCTCTCCGTGGTCTATGATGTGGGAATGGTCGTGCATGAATCTCCTCAGGTGAGATACGTGGAAGACATCATGCACCCTATGCAACTGAGGTGGAAGAGAAAAGTGTTAAGCCACCTCGCCTACTCCTCTATGAACCTGTAATAGTCTAATGAATCTCTTAGATAACATTCCACCTTGGCAAAATCTCTGTAGACCTCATCAAGGTGAGACCCGTAGAAATACGTGGTCACAATCCTCGAACTCTAGAGTTCTCCGTCTCTTGTCAGCATTCGACTTCTTCTGGCACTGTGCAGTATCTATCTGCTCATAGATAATCTACACCTTCTCTATAGTAGCTCGTACCATCTCTTGTCCCACTAGTTCTAACTCACCAAGATCAGTTTAGCACAAGGTGATCTGCAAGGTCACCCGTACATGGACTCAAAAGGTGACATCCCTATGGTGGATTGATATCTATTGTTGTACAAAAACTCAACAAAAGGAATATGATCCTCTCAGCTGCGACCGAAGTCGAGGACACATGCACGTAGCATGTCCTTGAGGGTCTGAATGGTCCGCTCAGTTTGACCATCTGTCTGAGGATGGAAGGCAGTGCTCAAGAGAAGTTGTGCCCTGAAATCCCCCTGCAACCCCTTCCATAGTCGGGAACTAAACTATGTGTCACATTCGGAGACAATAGAGATAGTTAATCCATATAGTTTCACAATCTCTTTCACATAGAGGCGTCACATGCTCTCCAATAAACTCTACTCTCTTATCGGTAGGAAATGGTCCGACTTCGTGAGTCAGTCGACGATCACCCAAATCGAGTTGTGGCCCATGGATGTGTGTGGAATACCTGTCATGAAGTCCATGGATATCCTATACCACTTAAACTCTAGGTCCTCTAAAGGTTGAACCAAGCATGCTAGTACCTAGTGCTTTGCCTTTACTTGCTGACAAGTGAGGCACCATGAGACAAACTCCGCTAAAAACTTCTTCATACCAGGCGACAAGTGATGTCGTTGAAGGTCATTGAACAACATTGCCACTCTTGGAAATACCACTAGAGGGGATGTGTGGAACTCTTTAAACACTTCCTCTTGATGTTCCACTGGTAACAAGGTACGTACTCTGAAGAGGATGACGTGCTCCCCACCATCTTAAAATCCATCATGTGTCTGACTTGTGGATATTTTAGCACTTCGTGTCTCGTAGTTAGTGTCCTCATGTTGTGCCTTGAGGACTCACTGAAAAAGTGGGGGAGTGACTGTAAGAGACTATAGGAATGCTACTCCATCTCTATCCACAAAGGATATCTGTAATGCAGCCATCTGCTTTATGGCTTCGCCTAACAACTTTATATCATACCTCATGCTAAGTGCATCAGCAACAATATTCCCCTATCCTAGAGTATATAATATCTCAATGTCATAGTACTGGAGAAACTCAATCCATAGATGATGTATCAGGTTTAGGTCCTTATGAAAGAAGATATACATGAGACTCTTTTGATCAGAGTACATGATAAAATGCTTTCCCATCAGATAGTGTCACCACATCTTCAAGGCAAAGACCAATGCTACTAACACTAGGTCATGGGTAACATAGTTCTGCACATGATGCCTCTTATACCATGAATATTATGTGATCACTACTCATTCCTTCATCATGAAACACCCATGTACATCCCTGATGCATCAAAATATTCTACGTACCATACTCCCTCCTCTGGAAGCCTCAATATCGGGTCACTATTCTGCCTCTACCTCAGCACCTGAAAGCTCTGCTAGAATCTCTCTGACCACACAAAGGGTTTAACATTCATTGTCAAGGCTGGTAGTAGTGTTGTAACTCTGGAGGAGTTTGAAATGAACCACCTATAGTACCCAGCAAAACCTTCGAAACTTTTTACCTCTGTCACACTCCTGGGTGGCTCCCATGTAAGTACCGCCTCGATCATCCCTGGATCCACCGAAAATACAACCTCCGATATTACATTTCCCATGTAGTGAACCTCTCGAATCCAAAACTAGAACTTCAACAGCTCGCCATAAAGCTGGTGATCTCAATGTGGTTCTAGTAATACCTGCAAAATGGTAGGCGTTCTCCTCCTCAGTTGACGAGTAGATCAGAATGTCGATGATGATGACTATGATAAAGAGATCGACGTATGGCTGGAATATCTTGTTCATGAGTCCCATGAATACTTCTAGAGCATTGGGTACACTGAATGGAATATCCAAGAACTCATAGTGGTCGTACTGACAACTGAAGGTCGTCTTCTTCACATCCTCGTCTAGAACACTGAGCTAGTGATAGCCTAATCTGCGGTCTATCTTAGAGAACCATTGATCTACCTTAAGCTAATCAAATAGGTCACAAATCCTTGGATGTGAGTACTTGTTCTTCATAGTCACCTAGTTCAGGAGACGGTAGTCGACAAAAATCCTCATGCTCCCATCCGCCTTCTTCGAAAATAGAATCGGGGCTGCACAGGGAGAAACACAGGGTCATATGAATCCTTTCCCCAACAAGTCCTCTAGTTGTACCTGCAGCTCACGAAGATCAGTGCAAGACATTCAATATGTTGGTGTGGATATCAGTGACATTCTGGGGTACAAGTCAATATATAACTCCACCTCTCTGCGAGGAGGTAGTCCTGGAACATCGTCATGGAAAACATCTGCATATTGTTCCACTACTACAAGATAAGTCAAACTCTCCATATCAACTGGTATGAGGGTACGGTAAGCCAAAATGTGATTGATCGGTTGCACTCTCCTCCTGGTATGTCCGTCCTATGCTTTAAATACTCCCTTATCACCGGTGAAGATAATCCTGGTCCCATATGTGCTGAAACACTACCCTTTTCTCCTACTATAGTCAATATGATCATGGACTATGGATAACCAGTCCATACCCAAGATGACGTCGTAAGGCCTCGATGACACCACTAGGAGATCCCAACCAAAGCTCTTGCCTCCTAGACAAATCTCACACTACCATAAACAGGGCATAATCATCGAATAAGCTCCCATAGGAGACTCTAACAATAAGGATCGAGCCAACGGCTCCGTAGGAATCATTGAGATCCGAATGACGGCAGTGGAAACGAAAGAGTGACAGGCACCAGTGTCTATAAGAACTGAAACTAAGTTGTATTAGACACAGATCGTAACTCGAATCATCATTAGTTCTCCATGATCATAGGCCTCAGCTGCATGAAGCTGAGCTCTCCCCATTCCACCTATGCCCTGCGGTCCTGGTGGGCCTCCTGGTGGTTGTCGGTGTAACACCTAGTAACATCGTCCACCCCCAACTGCACATCCATATCCTCTTACATGTCCACCTCCTTCCTACAAACCGCCATGTTCAATCCTCTTGCTCTACATAGGATGTATCTCAACTATCTGGTGATGATCTGAATGGTGGGTCAGATATTGACGAGCCATTTGGTCCTACCTGCTGCATGAGTAAATCTCCATGCTACTGGCATGTGTGTCTCTGCTCTGTGTGCCTCACACAACCAATCCTGAGTCAAGCGATTGACCACCTATAGGTCAAGTCCTCTTAGACCTCTATGAAATAATTCTATGACCAGCTGCAGAAGACTCCACTGTGTATTGTCTAGTGGTTTGTCTCGTTGTAGGATAATGCTCATCAAGGAAACTGTCCAACAAGAGGGCTCTCTCTAGAACCCATGTCTGCGTCTGGATGATAAGTGAGATCATCAGAGATTTGATCTCTCGCTTGAGGCTCTGATCAAATATCAGAGCCCCGAAGAATGGGTCCAGTACCATATCTGTGGTGTAGTATGAGGGGTTGGTGAACCTCATTGTGTACAGTGCTATTGTCATGATTCCCTACAGCAGATGAAGTAGATCTTGTATCTTCCCTTCAGGAAGAATAGATGGTGCAAACTCTTCCAAGAACAGGCTCTCATAGTCTACCCAAATTAGGGTCGCCTCGTCATGAACCCAGAGCCTCAGGATTCACCATCTGCTTGCTGCTTCCTGAAGGAGACTCTCGGCAAGCATAACCATGATGTCTGGTGGTGTCCCTACTTTCCGGAAGACTCTCACCATAGCCTCAAACAAATAATTTTCCACCTGTGGGTCCATCTCTCCCCTGAACCTGGATGGCCTCTGTCACTGGAACTCATGCAACATGCACAAATGGCATGCATCATCTGCAGTTGTTACTGGTGGCATCGGTGGTCCAATGGGATGTAGTAACACTGGTGCCTCCACTGAAATGGTTCATGCCCCGAGGAATATTCGCTCACTGGTCTATCAATACATATGACTCTCGAGTCTATAACAGGTCGTCCGTGGGGAGGCATCCTTAAAGAAACAGATGCAACATGGTCAAAAGATTATACTTGGTGAGCTGACCTAGTTTAGCACATTTAAAGAAAACTTTTTTATACATTAACTCAATTAGTGTATTTGTGCACTGAGTGGGAAATCAGAAGTTAGGGTCCTGGTGTATGGATATGTCGGTTTCCTGCACTATCACTGGATTCCCTGAACTGAAAATCACACTTAGTACCCTTAACACTATTTCTTCATAGAAAAGAAAGATCAGAGTTCTATGTTCCGCAGTAGAACCGACTCCTTAAATACCAATTTTACCCGACCCGTCCCCTGAGGCCCGTATCATGATTACTGCAAGCCCGCGTTCCTTAGGCAAGGGATTGGTGAGTATCACCAAAGGCGTAAATCCCTAAACTGGGAAGACATTGTCTTTATAACTGTAAAAAACACAACAGAGTACATAACTATAATAAAAACAAAAAGTAAAACATTATACAAAAGAAGTGATGGAAAGTAAAAAGGGGCCTAAAATACAAGCCCAACAGGAAGGTACAAGTACAACTAAAAATAATGTAAAACTGAAAGAAATTAATGCATCTACGAGGTCGTCCTTTGGGGTTACTACATGAAGGGTTGGTAAAGATGGCCTACCCAGCACTCCCGTCCGTCCGTCACCTCCGTGGACTGTCACACTGAGCGGTCCACCACCAGGTACTATCCAGTTCTGATACTCTCTGCCTTAGTCAGCACTGTCCGTCATTTAAAACTACCACAATGAGGTGCAGGCATAGCCTGTTCAAGGGTGAGTATAACGATACTCAGTAGGGACCCCATGACCCTCAAGGTCTCACAAAATCCAACAAGGATAAACCACAATATATGAATTCAATAGGTAACCATCACATAGGTATATTCCCATACATATACCTATGTTATCTAATAACCAATCTCAATCATGAGGAAAACACAAAAGTCATTGACTCAGCTCAAACCAGGATTTTTATTATCGAAATCACTGCTGATGGCATACTCCTCCTCTATCGAGTACAGTGGGTCTGCTGCATCACACAAAGGCGCTCCACACTCACCATGGACTGATGAGGTACTCCTCTTGCCGAGTACCGTGGGTCTGCTGTGCTCACACAGAGGCTCTCCCCACCACGGGTCAGTCGCGCTCACATAGAGGCGCTCTCCCTTGTAATCTACAGAGGTACTCCTCCTGTCGAGTACCATGAGTCTGCCATGCTCACACAGAGATGCTCCCCACTGTGAGTCTTCCACTTCACATAGAGGCGCTCCCAACTAGGCTTGTCGAGTCTCTCTAAGTCGAATCGGTCAGGCAGTCGTCAGGTCTCATCTATCTACTAGGTCTCATGTACTCTTTCTGCTCTCCTCTGGAAGGATCTGCTACACGAGCTATTGTTCAATACTCTAACTATCACAAAGATCCATGAAAAAATATCGCAATGGCCTGCTAGGTCATAGGGGTCTCAACGCTACAGACAATACATCGATCAGATGTCCTGTATGTGAGTTATTAGTCTTTTACTCTATGGGCCCTAGTTGAATTCGTGTACAATCCAAAATGCCAGTATCTCAACTATACCCCTAAGTCATGTGAGGTATTTTCAAAGTGACAGCTTCACTACAAGAATACCAACACCATTGACGGTTCGTCAGATAGACTTCTGGTGCTAATGATATGGACCAAGAAGAAAAAAGGGTCAGTAGTGGGCCCGGAATCGGTCCGACTGGGTCAGACCGACTCAGCGAAACCCAGTCTTAGCCAACCCGGTTTGGGTCGACCCGGTCAATCTCACTAGGTATGACCCGACCTATTAGGTGGGTCAACCCGCTTTGTTTGGACAGGTCCGTTGGGCTTGCACAACGGTCATTTGGGGCGGTTCAGCCCTAGTTCGGGACCAGTTCGGCACGGAGTGTTACGAGGGCGCGGCCTGGCCCGGAGGGCATGAGGGAGCCATGACGCTGGCTCGGACGGGAGTGCACGGGCAGCATGAAAGCCGGCTCAGGGGGCGACCTTTTCAGGGTGGCGTGCACCGAGGTCAGCTCTGGGGTGGCCTAGTAGGTGCCTACAGGGCATCGGTCAGTCCGTGGGAGCACTGTTAGGGCGCCGGACAGGCCGCGAGGGTACCGTGTAGGGCATGGTAGAGGCTGGGCAAGCCATGAGGGTGTTGGGAAGGGCACAATTGGGCACCATAAATCCGTGGGGGCACCGATGGTGTTTTCATGGAGATTTAGTGCATCACGGGGGTGGCGCGATTCACGTAAGATGCAGGTAGCACGACCTTTGTCGTTGTCTCCTTGGTCGTCATCGCCTCATCCCCATGCCGTAGAATGCCATAACAAAATATAAAATGACGAATGATGTCGGGCCATGTTAGGTTGGCCTGCACCCTCTACATTTAGGGAGGTATTATTTGGCTCATCATGGGAAGAAGATGATCATTAATATGTCCAAAACAATCCCATTTTAACCTTTGAGGAATGTATGAAAAAGGTACACCATCAACAACTAATAAACCCCCTACGTTTTGAATCGTCGATCATTGGAAGAGTCGTGGAACGAAGACGAGGAAGACCGACTTTAGTCACGTTCGCCGCACGTCTCAAATCCTGAGCTACGTTGGCCTATTGACATTGCAGATGGACGGTCGGTAGGTGTCTGAGGAAGATGTCTGAGGAATAATTTGAACGATTATCATCATCAGTGTTCTTCAATTTCATCATTGGGAGCTTTCTCCAATAATTCTTTAATCATCCTCTCCCTACATATTGAAATATGCCCATTAATTAATAGATGGTATATTATTTTAATGTTGTCACGTAATTCAATAAAAAAGAATTAAATTAAATAGGCTCCTCGAATTTAAATCAAGAGGTTGGAAAATTAATTAAATAGGGTTGGCACCAATTAATTAACGGGGAAGGTGGAGAGGATCTCCCTCATTAATGAGTGATATTTGAGAGGTTATACTCTCCTCCCATTAATAGTGGTCGGGTGGTCCCCACCCCTATTATTTAAATGAGAGGTTATGGTCTCGGGTGGTCCCAACATCATAACCTCTCCTGAGAGGTTAAATTCGGCTAGGCCCCACCACCATAACTACTCATGGGAGGTTAGGGTGTGTCGGTCCAACCTCTAACTCCCATGCGGAGGTTTTAACCAATAATCACACACCTGGAAACCTAAAATAAAATAAATATTTGTACACTTTATTTAATTATATTTTATTAGAATCCAAAAACTATCTTTTATTCTCGACCAACTCCTGTCGTGGTGAAAGTCTTCTTAGGAGAATACTAGCACTGCGAGTTCAACGGTGCCCCTGGATTTCAGTTCCGAGAATCTATTCAAATGTTATAAATTCTTTCTCATCAGTTTACTGAACGTACCCGAACAAAACATTATAAATTGAATCATGGCACACGGGGCCTCAGAATCAGGCACCATAAATTTTCGCAGACTCATAAAAATACCATGTATTTAAGGAAAAAAAATTCCACAGAATTTCCAGTTATTTACAATATTAATAATGATTTAAATATAATATTTGTTCATAATATAATATGTTATAATTATTTATATATTCGACGATGAAAAATGAATTACATCACTTCATGGATACCTTAGTTTGTACATACGCATGAGTGATGTTTTCATTTTCCAACGAATGAAAATTAATATATTTAAATAATGGTATATGATTATATAACAATAATAATATAATTAATATAACATATATTCATTAAATCTATTTATATTTCCATCTATGTGAATTTGAATTGAAAACATAATCACATCACTTCATGGATAGTGTTGTTCCCATGTACGCATGATCAATGTTATCATTTTCCAACATATGGAAATATAATATGGTAGATAATATTTTAACAATATAGAATCAATTTTTTTTAAAATTATATAAATATTTTCCATCCTTCATAACAACCATTCATGAAATGCTTCAATGAAAATTTAAATACATATTTCTGTGGAGAATGTTGTATATAATTATGCACGAGTGAAGTGTTAAATTGAAAATGGAAAGAAAATGAAATAAAAATGATTGTGAAGAAACTATAATAACATTTCAATATAGCTAATATAATTATGTTATTATATCACTTTGGTTATATAATATTTTAAGGAGGTGTCTTAATAAATAAACCAAAAAATAGTTTTTTATGAAATATACCTCTTCAATGAGAAACCACTTTGGGAAAATATAATATTGAACCTTGGGAGTGTGTATCAATGAAAATAACAACATAATTTGTATAGAGATGTTAATAAAAAAAATTATGAAGATTTTTTTCAAGATAGGTCAGTCAAATAGGTTTGGATAAGGGATGAATGGAGGCATCCTTTTTAAGAGAGGCAACTAACACAAATAAAATTATTATAGAAAAAAAATCGCATAAGGACATATTTATAGATAATTTGACCCAAATTAAATCATTTTAAATTTTTATATGACATTGGTTTGAAATCCAATCAACGAAAACGATTGAGAAAACATTTAGGTTTTTTAACCCTTATCTCTTTAGTTTAACCCCTTGATAACCCTATCCATATTTATCCTAGTTATGAGTTTCTACCTCAGAATATATTCTTTGATACAAAAATTGAATTTGAGCTATTTAAAAAATAATTACATGATTATTTCAAATATATAATCCACTTTTCATCATTACTTATCTATAAGTGTTAGAAATTAATTTTTATATAATATTGAAAAATGTGATGAATTTTTTTTAAATGTGGTTTAAACCTAAAATTGAATTTATTGCAAAATAACATATAATATTGATTCTTATGGATTTAATTTTTTTATTTTAAAATTAAATTATTCGAATGATACCTTTTAACTAAATTAATATACAGTAGTACATTTAAAATAAATTAACTAAAACTATTATTTTATTAAATAAAAAATATTTTTACAACTCATCGAAAAATAAATCATTTTAGAAAAATTAAAAAATTATATCTAACAAATATTTTATATGATGATATAAAAAATTCTATCCATTTTATCAAATAAAATTTTTATACCAGGAATAAATTAATAATAACATTTCTATAGAAAATGAAATAAACTATTTTTATAGAAAATGTATTGTTATGTATAAAAATGATTTTATTCTCATTCAAATACTAGTAAAAACCACTAGATGGATGTTAATATAATTGAATAATTATATTACGATTGAAATTCACTAAATCCAGTTATAGATTTTTATTAATTTAATTTATTGATACAGGAACACATGGTTCACTTAAAAACGATTTTACAAAAAAATAACTCATTTCACCTTTAAATGATTATATATATATATTTATAAGAATATAGTAATAAGTTTCAGAATGTTCATTAATTTTTATTCATGGATAAGCTATACTATTCAATCGATTTAATACTAAAACTAATTTAAATAATCCATTAATTAAAAACATATAATAAAAAAAAAATATTGTAACATTCCCATGTAATGAGTTTCTTAAAGAAAATTCACTAATATAAATTTTTAATTTAATAATTTTCATATAATATCTACCAAAATATACTAAAATAATTTCTATTATTCACTTTATTATTATTATAATCCATATTTTCATCAATATATACCACCATGTATTTACCTACATATTTTGTTTTTGCTGAATTCTTCAAATCCCAAAATATAGTATCTAAATTGATACCAAAGTGAATAACAGATGCCTTATAATTTCCAAACATATTTCAAAACATATTCATAGGAATATATATTTCTTCTAACATCAAAAAATTATATCCAACAATAATTATACTATTTGAAATGTAAAAACTATATTCGGAGGTAGTAAAATAGTTTATAAGATTATACAAAGGTATATTTTAATAATATTTAAATTATTGTGTTCCCTATAATCGATGAAATGCCACAAAACCATATTTATAATTTTCAAATAAAATAGGTCACCACAAAGTGAAGTTCTAGGAAAAATGAAACACTAATCAAAAAAATTTATTAAATTATTATTCAATTTAAATAGATATATTAGATACCTTTTATATGGCTATTTGACATATTTTTACCATCCAAAACTATGTATACTAGGAATTTTACCACTTGTATATATATAACACTAGAAAATTCCTCAATAAATTTTTCAAAAATAGTCATTCACTACTATCAAATAATTAATTTTGACCTTTTCCTTATTTTAAATGATATGAGAAAGATGACATTCAGCTCAATATTTTACAAATTTCTCAACACCGAGATATATTTTCACTAGTATGAATCAATTAATAGATACAAAACTAAACTTAGCAGTAAAATTTAATATAACATCTGTTTTATTAATTATATCTTAACATAATAATAGAAAATATAATCCATTCTGAATGAAACATTAAACCCAAACTAGGTATCAAATCCATATTTTCGGGTAATAAAATAGAAAAGATGGTAATATAATGATTTTTTAATTCATGATTCTTTAATACCACCAGGTTTAATTTTTTCCAAATATTAAGTCAACATTTATTAAGTTGAAAATTATATATTACTATAAAATTTCGATGAAATAATACAATGTGTATATCGATAATAAATTATGATATTATTATAATTCATGTAAACAAATAAGGTACCGCTTAACCATTCATTTTATATACCAATAACAATAGTAGTAGTATAAAAAGAAATTTTCACAGTTTTCTAACTTGAATATTGATGAAATATACCATTCTTAATTATCATCAAATATATATTTCTAAAATATTTTATTATATTAGAGTTAATACATTTCAATAATATCTTACCACTCTGTGAAGATTTTTTTTATATATTTTATTAATTTCTATTTTGATCATTAAATATTAATTTTGAATCATGTTCCATCAGACCAAATTTACCACATTTATAGAACATCATTGATCTCATTTGAAACTCTAAAATATTATTTTTACCACATTTAGGGCATGAGAGAAATTATATTATCATAATTTATTATTTCCTCATTGGTTGTTTATATAATAAATTCAATCTTAATCACTTCATATCACTCATGATTTTTTGTATATAAGTTGTAGAAAAATATGTTTCAATATTTTCATTACATTAAAATAAATCATTACATTGAAATTATATTGTAACTAGATCAATTTATAATTTTTTTTTCAAACCAATATAAAATCACTAAATTTTACATTAATTGTCTGTAATGAAATTTAGTTTAGGCCTATCCAATACGTTTGAATTTTATTCATATGAAAAAATATTGACATTCTATTTTTTTATCTTTATAAACATATTTTACATTCTAATTCAAATCACTTTCAGAACATTTTTTTAATTATTAGTAAATACATTTTGTAACATTATATCATTGTCATTCATTTTTATTATAAATTTTGTTCGAGAACATCATAGTATGAATTCACCGTAAAGATTGTAAATTATAAGAGCATCCTTTTGATACCTTGAATATCCCAAAATAGTTAATATTTTATACAAATCATTTATCATTTATCTTTTTTCAATGGGTTTGAGATTCCAACAAATATTAGAGGATGTTGTCTACTAAAATGATTTATTATTGAAATATTCAAATATTTATAATTTTGAAAGACCATTACATTAGTATATCAATTAATTATCATTTTTAGATTATTAACATAATCATAGGTATCTCAACACCAAAAAACCGATTCATGATACTAATTTTTAACGGTATTATCCTATTTTTTCCTCCATACATTATTCAACCTATTAAATATGTGGAAAATAATTACAATATAAGTATACATTAAGTGAACCAATTTATAAAACATTAAACTAAAAACTATCTCATGATATTATGATAATGAATTCAAGTTTCATTTCTATATAAACCTCCACAAAATCTCTGAATTTTCATTCATTTATTTCCTTGAAATCAACCTAAAGCATGAAATTATATAAGAAATTATTTAGTAACAACTGTAATATAATGAACATACACACACCATAATTAAATGTGTTATAAAAAAAGTAAAACATATAAAACCCTAAGACAATTTTGTTAAGAATTTTAATTGATTAGGAAAACACCAACAGAAAAAATCACTTTTAACTCGTGGTATTTTTGTTCCAAAAGTATGGGTCCTTTAAATTTGCACATTATTTATTCATTACTTATAAAACTAACTAAATCATTAAAATCATCGTTTCTAATAAAAATATTTAAACCCTATAAAAATTATTAGAAAATGTGGTATGATTATATAATGATAAATAACTATACAAAAATAAATAAAACCCATTATGGCATGGAAATATTTGAAAACATGTATACAATGTACAATTAAATAATACAAATTGATATGATATAAATATATTTTCAATAATGAAATCAAATTCTTTTCTCAAAAAATATATGAAAATAATTATTACATAAAATAAGGGAAAAATAAAATTATGGAATATTTCATAGAACCTCATATCAATAATCAAACCATGATGGAAAAACGTATTTGGTTATATTCCAAATATTTACCCTTGAGAATAATTAATTGTGCAATAAATTAGGGGATATATAATTGTACTACCTATCAACATACATTAAATAAAACAACTATAACATTAATAGAACACATAAGATCATGCATTTCAACCCATAATCATAATTTTTAAAGAAAACTCTTGGATATAAATTGACTTTAAGAGAATGGGTTATCAAATTTTCTAATAAAAAGAAAAATTTAAGGAAATCCTATAATGATGATAAATATCATTGGTAATATATTTTTATAAATTATTATAAAATAATATAGAGATTTGGATACCAATATATTCAAATAAATATAGTAGTTGTTTTAAAAAAATAATTACTTCCTTCAAAGATACTTTTGTGTAGCCTTTCCAGAAGAAAATAAAATAATAATGCTTAACCATTATTATTAATATTAAAAAAAATTATTATATAATTAAATATTGTAATTATAACATTTTTAATATCAAATTTCATACAAATTCGATGTTTTATGTCCATAATATTCGTTTATAAATGAATGTTAGTCACAGATGTTATGAATTGCATCCTTGTAAAATTTTAGTTTTATCATGGTATAATAAATATGAAAAACACATTAAATGATTATTATAAAATAATATAATATATATTCATTATGTTTTTTACTTATTTTTTAAATCACATCACTCTTATTTGGTTTAATAAAATAATAAAAGTGTTTTAAAATTTCATGTTCATAATGTTAATCATGGAGTTTAGTAAATATTTCATTTTTGGAAATGAAACCATACATGGATGAATTTATTCATATATAAATTAGATAATGATAAAAAATTAATGAGTTATCACCGATGAGATAAGGGTTAATCAAAAATAAATATAATTTTAATTAAATAAATTATTAAAACCAATATGTGAAGACTTAATGGACCCACTATCAAATATAGTTATATAATTATACAAAAACCATGGAAAATATTTATAATACCACGTGGATTTAACATAATGTTATATGGGTTTGAATTCCCCATCCCTGAGTTATATATCCTGATTTTATTTTTATAAAATGAAATAAAAGAAAATATAAGAAAACAAAAAGAAAATTGAAGTGAATATCAAATCAAATTACAATTTAGGTATAATAGAATTAATATTTTTATTTTTTATGTAATAAAAAATAAAATTTACTAATTAAACTCTATATTGGGAATAATATATTTTAAAAATAATTTATATCCTCACATCAATAAAAAAAATATATAATAATTCAATTTAAAATAAGAGTAAATTGGATCATAATTGGTCATTAAAACAATGACATGGATATTCATTTATTGTTATGAAATGAACATGGAATAATGAATAAAATTTAGTTAGAACAATTTTTATAGTTTATCAAGATATTAAACAATTTAAATTTATGCCTAATATGAGTTTTTGTAAAGATAGAGTGAATCCCCGATTTTTCAGGAAGATCTAGGAGAGATTTTACAAAATTTTATTTATTAATTGTAAAAAATGTAAATCAAAAGTATAAAGTGGATTTTAAATAGAATCTATAATATTTTTGCTAATCCTACTAATCCATTTACATTTTTTACATAATTTTTATCATATATTAATTATTTATCAACTTTTTTATTTAATAACATCCTTTTATATAAATTTTTAGAGTATTTATAGAAATATGATATTAAATTTTTTTAATATGATCTGAAAATTCATGTCATACTATAAAAATAATTGCATATATTTATTAATTTCATATAAAATTCGTTCATATAACCATGTTCTTAAAAATCATATTAATTAAATATATTTTAAACCATTTATATTGAATTTTTTTCTACTTACAAAAACACAACGTTGGAACTACTTAAGTGTTATGAATATTTATACAATTATTAAATTTTAAAATTTATTTATTAAATTTAATATTATTCTTTATCAATCAATATTATCATCAAAATTATTTCATAATACTATTTCTTTTGATTTATATCATGATAAATTTTTTAATATATGAATTTATATAATCCATACCTTATATCAAAATGGTAAAAATATTGATAATTAACAAGTTATATAATTTTAAACATGGGGAAGATAATCGTATATATCTAAATCATTGATAATTCCACATTTTGTATATTCATATATGTGATCAATTTATTAATTCTCATTCATGTCACTCAATCTTTAATTTTTTCCTTTTTAAAATATGTGCAAGAATGACCCTATTATCAAGAATAATATTCATTTTTATCTTGAACTATGAATTAATATATATTAATTCAATGATTTAAATATGATATGTTTTGTATTGTTTGATTTTACACCCATTAAATTGGTGTATATATTTTTATATACCATTTTAGATTGAAATATAATAACCTGATTCTTAATTCCACTAGATACCATACTCTTATACTTAAATTAATTTTAAATCATATGTATTAATCACATTACAACAACATTAATTTATAAAATTGATATTAATCCTCAATAATTTATGTCTTTAAACACAATATAATATAAATAAATCATTATTAGTCATTTAGAATTGTTTAATTAAAAATAGCCATTATACATCATGTTTTATACTTTTAGTCACATCCTATATTTTATGAATTTCTACCCAAATAAGTTTCATTTATTTGAGAAATTTTTTCAAATCATGTAATTTAAATTGTTAAAATCCGTATATAAATAATAAATTATATATATAAAAATAAAAATACATAATATTATATATATATATATGAATTATATAATAAAATAGTTATCATTTTGAAACAAAAATTCACATCATTATTCCAAATTATTTCATGATAATTTTCTATGATTTTAAAAATATTTGATATATAGATTCATTCATAAACATAATATAAAACACTATATATAAAATACCTTATAAAAAATTTGCTAACATATAAATATAATGTTACATTTGATTTAATACATATTTATATTTTTAAATAATTTTTTAACGAGTATTAACAATAAATACAACTCCATAATATATATTAGAACACCAAGAAATAAGATTTAAAAAAATTTGGATAATACATCCATGGTGTATGATTTTACCCATATAAACATTTATAGATTATCCACTACACTCATTTCTTTCAGGACACAACAAATCCATATTTTCTAGTCTATATAAATGGAATCCTATATATTTCAAAAATATATATTTTTTTCACATTGCTAAACATGATTAGCATACATGGATATTAAAATATTTTTATGAATATTCACCATATTATAAAACTACATGCCTAAGGACTATAATTTTTTAGGTTCTTTGGATAGTTAAAAAATATTTTATTACATGGTGAAAGATCTTCAATGATACCCACCAATATCTTACCCTATGCTAATTCTATATAAAACCATTATTATTAACCTATTGAAAGTAATCATAAGAACATGGTGAGATCAGATGCTCTGTAGGGGTAAAAAAGTAATACATATGCATAACAAGATCATAAGGGTATCCGAACATCATAATTACATTATATGATCATACCATTCATATCAGTGATCATATACATGATTCATGACCTAAATATTGGTATTTCATAAGACAAGAATCTCAAGTAAGTCAAGAACCTAATACATTAAATCATAACATAATAAGACATAGAATTTGTAGCATACACATATTCATATAAAATTATTTTCATAGTAGTCAACACATTGATTCCAAGGAAATATTCTTAGTATGGGTTCATTCCAAATACTATTTTTGTTGTAATGGTCAACTCCAATGACCATCTTTGTATTCAAGGTTAACTATCAATCCCATCATAGAAAATAAAGTCTTTTAATGATATGATTTCACTCTATGTTCCAACCATGTCTATCTCATGGGATATAAATCATTACCCAATGAATTTGAGGGAGGTATCAGTCTCATATATCTCATAAATAAATCATAAAAACATGTTAGAGAAGATCGTAAACAATCATATCATATCCCATGAAATGAAATGGTATCATAAACATGTCATCATATCATAATCTGTAAAAAAGAGGAAGGTTTCATAATACTATATTCAAATAATGACCCATGAAAAGAAATATATTTTATATGAATATAACCCCCGAAATAGAAGATGTTTTCATAAACATATAACCTATAAAAGGGAAAGTGGTTCTATAAAAGTCAATACATAATCACATAAATCATTAAGAGAATGAATATGAATGGATCCCTGGGATCGTATCGTTAGAGAAGGCATTATTGACACAAAAGGATGTCATCTTATATTGATAATGATTTTAAAATATCACTTAAAAAATTTTCTTGATGAAAATATCAATTGTTATTTGAAAAATGATTTTTAAAACATAAAATATTTTAAGATAATATTTCATTGAAGAATATAAAAAATTATAAAATAATCTTGAAAATATTTTGAAAAAAATTTCCTTGAAATCATATAATGGAATAAATAAAACATTTTCCAAAAATGTTTCATTTAATTATATAAAGGATTGTTCAAACAAATTTAAAAACTTTTTCACTGAACGCTAATAAAATAAACTTGAAAACAATTAAAAACCAATTTTTATTAAAACATATAAAATATGACTAAAAATATTATGAAATAATTTAATATTTAAAACATAAAATGTAATTTTGAAAAAAAAAATTGAAAACATTTTTCCATGAAAAAATATAATACATTCATAAAATCATTTTTAAAACTACATCTTTGAGAACTTATAAACAATGATTGAAATCATTTTAAAAACCATATTATTTGAAAATATAATCACAACATATATAAAATGCATGAAATATTTTTGATGATAGTATTATTTGAAAATGACTTTGAAAATATTTTAAAAAAAATAAAATAAAAAGACTTGAAAATATTATTACAAAACACGGATTTGAAAGAGCATAAATTTTTGAGAAAAATGATAAATAAAGTCAGATTTTCATAAAAATATTTTCATAATAGTATTATGTAACAAAGATATTAAAATGATACTAATTAACAAAAGTATAATTTATAACAAGTGGATAGTAAAATTCATGAGTTTTCATGATAAATGGTGCATAATATTACATCGATAGAAGCATAATAAAAAAATCATGATAAATAATGAGATTGTAGCAATAAA
This sequence comes from Viscum album, assembly GCA_963277665.1. NCBI lineage: Eukaryota > Viridiplantae > Streptophyta > Magnoliopsida > Santalales > Viscaceae > Viscum > Viscum album. Next base: position 559,368,583 of record OY728164.1, on the reverse strand, counting down.
ATATTAATACATTGGGAACATTGAATCATAATACCTACTAAATAATTACATTAAGTGACGAATAATATATCAAAATAATATGTAGATTAATTATACAATATATCAATGGGAATTGAATCCACCTCATTGAGGAATATTGGTGCATTGCAAGTCATGTGTGTCAATGAAGGAAAATTTGGACAAACTTACTTTATTGATTTAATACTCCTGAACCATAAATTCCATGAAATAGAAATAATAATAATATAGATACATTAATTATTATATAATAATCATATAATATATCCATGGGTATTATATACACCACACAAAAGAAACGAGTAGTGAATAAGGAAAAATTTTAATTAAAATAAAAGTGAGATGAGAAAACACTTACCTTAATTATTGAATTTCTTTGTACATTTTTAAACCACATATAATAAATATAATTTTTTTGAACATAAACCATTGAAATATATAATTATATCTAACACTAAATGTTATTTGGTTTTGACTTTATAATATCTTTTTATTAACAACTAAGTGATAATGTTATGTTTTAGGTAATATCTGTTTTTTTCATATATGTTTTGACTAGTTATTCTTGATCATATTACATGAATAATGATTTTATATTTTAATAATGAAAATATTATATAAATATCATATATATATATATATTCATTATATATATATTTATAATAATCTGTAATATAAGTAAATATTAAATGGAATACAATGTTTTTGGAGACAGTAGGTCGTATGTATGAATGAACAATGTTTCCATTTTATAGTCATGTTAAAAGAAACTAGGATAGTAACATATAATGGAATATATATATATTTATATATATTAATATTGTCATTAAAATATAATTATAATGTCATATACATAATATAAGCTCACTAAACACATCCTTAATATATTTTATGTAATATGTGAATGAATCAGAGCGTTTTGAGGATACAGTAGTCTACTCATCCATAAACAGAGTTATCGTAGTTAAAAAAATGTAAATAATTGTGTTATGTTTTATATAATAACTAAAAATATAAACATAAATTAATATATCATACATAACATATACATATAGATTTTATATCATAATTCAAAACCATAATATGTGGTAAAAGAAAAATAAACATATTTTCATGAGGCAGCAGTTCACTGTAAACAAGAATGGTATGTCTGTTACACATTACATAGAAGTCTGTGTATGTTTAGGTTGAATGATTAGAAATAAAAAATCAAAGTATATTGATTATACAGATGTTTTTATATAATCATGTAATTATAATAATTTATGTGGTGAATAATGAAAATAAAATAAATGATATTGATGAAGGTTGTTGCCTCTTCTATATGTAATTTCATTTGGTTCACACAAAAGGGATTAATTGGTGGGATATTTTCCCTATGAGTGATTTATAAGATAAATCAAGGATTTTATTAGATTATTTGAGATGATTTTTGGGGATAAATATGACTTGAGAGGGGTGAATAAGTGTTATAGTTGAGTTCCTTTTTATATTGGGTTAGGGTGGCATTCATGAAAATTTTTTAAAAGGGAATTCCAACCTAGTTATTCTAATTTAAATTGGATTTAATAATGGTTAAAATTTGATACCATGTTTTTTAGGGTCGAAATATGGTCACCCCACAACTTTTGGAAACGTTTCTAGGTCATTTTGGTCCATAAGATTATGGCTTATTCCTTTGTAAATCTAATTTTTTCTTAATCGATGTAATTAATTTTAATCACTTTGAAAAAAAAATTCAAAATACTTTTTTCAATTAGTATTAATTATAACTTTTTCTTATTATATATATATATTCCATTATTATAAAATATAATCACATCAATGGAAATAAATAATTTGTAGTTAATCATGCGAATGGGATGACAAAGCGGAATTTTAAAGTAAAAATCGTCAAATGTTTTCTATGTTAGTTATCCCATTTCATTATAAAGTTTATTCCAATTAAAATAAATGTATTAATTGAACTAAAATTTATATAATTAAAAATTTAAAACTAATATAATTATAATTTAACTATTTAAACAAAGATGGAAAAGAAGTTACGAATAAAAATACATTGTTTGACCAGTCACCAATAAAATAATCATCTTGGAAAAATATTAAAAAATTACCCAATGAATATTTTGAGACAACTATTCAAAAATAAATATTATTTTTTCAAATAAAAATTATAAATTTTTTTAAAAAAATATTTAAAATGGGTTCTCCATTAAAAAAATTTAAAATTAAATTTTAGAAAAATATATATTTTTATTCATAAAATTGAATTTATTTTTATCTTATACAAGTTAAATATATTGTATGAGTATCAGAAGTATTTATTGAATATATTATTTTTATTTCATACATTAATAATAATTATTTTTTTAATTGATTAATATATATCGAATTTTTACATAGAAAAATAGTTTTCTTAGAAAAGTTGTCTCTCTATTTTCCAATAGTTCATTCGTTCACTTTTAATAATTTATAACCAAATGTTTGATTTTATATACATGTATAAATCATATATTTAAAATTTAGTTTATCATATTTGTGACTTATATTAAAATTTCTTTGTTGTAGCTATAAAAATATTTTAATAATAATATTTATAATATATTTTTGTTTGAAGAACTCTACCTCCAGTGTTATAAATGCTATTAAAGTGACTCAATAGTGGGTATAATACAAGTCAAACATAGTGTTGTGTGTAACTGAAGATAATATATTTTTTCATGTGGTGAAATATTTACATTGTTTTTCATATAATTAAAGCCAATCATAGTTCATTTATACTTAAAAATTCTATATTTAGTGTTTTGTAAATGAAATTTTTTAAACATTAAATTAACTCAAGAAAAAAATAATTGACAAAATAATGGGGTGTTATATTCTATCCCTATTAAAATTAGTTTCTGACTGAAAATTAATCTAGGTTATCAATGTATTAGTACATGAATGTTCCTTCATTATAAACTCTCATCGTAAAAATGAATATTAAAAATTCATTTAAAAAAGGATTGTTGCAAACATTATATTAACCCAAACAATCAGATAACTATATATCTACATGGGAGATCATGCGTGGAAAGTGAAAACATAGAAATGGAAGAGAAATCTACCTATAAAGTTATGATATATAGTGATAGAGAATATTGTTAGGATAATTTTAACAATAAAATATCCATAAATATATGATGATCCTAGGGGGAATTTTATTCATCAGAAATGAAGGTACTATGAAAACATTTTTTTCAAGCTAATATTCCATAAAGATAAATAATTTTTAAAAAATGATATACTTATATGATTTCATGAAAACCTTTCTCGTTCTTTTCCCCTTATCATATTAAATATTATCTCTTACTTAAATAATTGAAGGTGAATTCAGCATTCTTAAATAATTAACAGATCCTGAGATCCAAATTTGGATTAATAATCATTCCATATATCGTTATCACAACAAAAAGGTTGTCAAAAGTTATCTAATATGCATATACTAATATATGGTGAGATAATATATTAGAATAAACCATCCTATAAATTCTTAACATTATAACCCTTCTAAAATATAAAATTAAAAAACATTAAAATAAGGTCATTAATATTTTCAAAAACAACTTATTATAGATCCCATATATCTAAAGGTATCTCTTGGTTGTCGCATACAATACATGTCAATACCATCATCCTATATTCTCATTCAACATGATAATATAATGAATTACCACAAATTAAAATGGATAATATCCATTATTGCTTATTAGAATGTTTATTGTATATAATTTTTAGATCAATAATTGTTTTAAACATCATAAATTATAGTATAAACTACTTGTAAACAAGTCCTTAATTTGTTAAAAGGTGATCAATAAAATCATGTTTACTTATTCATATCCAACATATAATTATCCAAACAACAAAATCATAACATAAGAAACATATTAATGGTTAAATTTCCCTTATTCATGTTTTTAAATGCACATAAACACCCCCATTAAATAACATGTATATTCCATCATAACCATACATCGTATTCTTGTAAATCCTTTACATAAAAACATAAACTAAAAATTAAATATATATTTCACCATTCATATCACAAAATTAATGAATTAAAATATATAATAAATTACACTATTCCACTTCATCCTTAATCTGTAAGAATGCTACATCATCCTATTACTTAATACCTATTTCCATTCACATTTAATCTATAGTGTCATTAACATCAGCATTATAAACATTACTAATACGACCTTTCTGATTATCTTCGAGAGCCATCATTTAAAGAAAATTATTTTAATAAGGACTATTTATTCCACTCTAAAATAATATATCCTTTGATGATCCATTAATGAGGGAAATATTCCCATCCATTCCATTAAACAGACTCTTCATACTTCCTTTGTAGTTACTTACATTGTGTCCTTCGTTCCCACAGTCGAAACACCTACTTGTTCCTATAATACATTCACTCATGTGATTCATTCTGCATTATTTATACAATGAAAACTGAATATTCATTCCTGTATGAACTCCAATAACTGAACTCATAGTGTAAAACATCTTTCTCTTCCATGGTTAGTCTGAGAGTTTGTTAAGATATACATTTTCAATCAGGTTTCGTGAAAATGGATTTGGCACAATCACAACATCATTCAATATGATGATAATCCCATTAGACTAATCATCATCAAATTTACATCACATTAATTGTTAACCATGTTCCTTATGATTCGCACAATAGGCTAAAACTAGGAAGTATAATGTGAGAAACATTTATCATCTTAGAAGAACACATAATTATAAAAAATCGATTACATTATATCTTAATCATGAAATCTACTTATTTAATCTATGAGAAATTTTATTTATCATAGGTTATTCATAATAATATTTTATTAAAATCCATTATGATTGATTATATATATTGTGAATTACAAAATAATATCACATGGTAGTTTTAAACAAGTTGTTTAGTAAGTCTTGTTACCCTTCACCCGTTATTGATAGATTCAAGGTCAATAAAGTCTTTTCGAGGTTCTTACCCCTACATATATCTATCACATAGCCACATAAATGTCTATTATCAAAACATGGATGTAATTCTAGGAAACTACTCACTGTATATTATACCATGATTCATAGATATTTTTTAAATAATAAAATCATCCATTGAATCATCCTTAGAAATACAACTTGACATATGCTTGAAATATTCCTAGGGATCTCACTAAATTTTTCTCTTCATAGATTACAAAGTCCTAATAAACCACTTATTAGATACCCAGAATTGATAAACATGATTAAAATATATTGATATTAAATAATTTTATAATAAAATTCATAATATTAAAAATAATACATGCATGGGCACCATAATAGTTTAGTGTCTTTGGAAACATGGAACACAATATTCTAACACGGTGAAAGATCATGACTTTATCCAAAAAATATATTACCCTTTGTACATCTAGATAAAAAATTTCTTAATAACCTACTAAAAGGAATCATATGAAATGGGTGAGATTAAGTGTTTAGTCTGTTTATGAAAATGGATAGATAAGCATAAATTGAGCATAAGGGTTTGAGAAAATATCATTCGAAGGTCACACCCAACATGTCAAAGATTATATAACTGACACAGAAATATTAGGAGAATCAATAGCATAATCCATTAAATCATAACATAGGAATATGACATTTATTTTTTGTAAGACACATTAGTATAGAAATTTTTTACTTTATTAGGCAATGAATAACTTGAAGTCCGTCATAGTAGTGCGGGTTCAATCCCATGACCATCATAGTAGTAATGATGCAATCCCAAGACTATCATAGCAAACAAAGTAATTTATTAAAGTGATTTCGCACCCCATTCCATGCATGTATATCACATGAGATATAAATATTTACCCAATTCATTCGAAGAATATATAGGTCCCACCGATATCATAATGAAATCATTCCTTCTTGTTCCAAAAGATCATAAAAATCATTTCATAACCCATGCTATGAAATGGGTATCATAAACCATTAATCATATAATAACCTATAGAAAATATATTTTTTTCATAATCATTTCTTCAAACAATAACTCATGAAAAAAAATTGAATTCATAATAAAATATTATGTGTAAGAGAAATAGGTTTTATAAAAATATTACCCATGAAAGATAAACATGTTTCCTAATAATCATGACATCAAAACATAAACCTTTCAGAGAAATAATATAAATGGAACCCTTTAATAATATCCCCAAGAAATGCATGAGTAACACTAATTTATGAAATTTTAGATGGAAAATAATTTTAAAATAACTTATAAAATTATTTTGAATGAAAATATCCACTCATCTTTGAAAATTGTTTTTAAATACCTAAATCCTTTTGAAAACCATTTGGTTGAAAATAAACAAAAAAATTATTATCAAATCTAGAAAAACATTGCAAAAATATTTTCCTTGAAATAATATAAAGGATTATTGAAAAAAATCAAAATCTTATTCCTTGAAAACAAAAAGAAAACATGAAGGCATTTTGAAACACCTTTTCCCCGAAATTTTATAAAAAATGCTTCAAAACATTTTGACGATATTTTTTTCAGTGAAAATTTATAAATTAAAGTTGAAAAAAATATATAAAAAAAATTATTCTCAAATATTTACATAATAATCTAGAGAAAGTTTTGGAAATTGTTTCCCTTTAATCCATATAAAACAAGCTTAATAACATTTTTAAAACCATTTTCTATCAAAATAAATAGAAAACATATAAAAAAATATTTTTGGAATATGTTTTATTCGAAAATTGATTTTGAAATAATTTAAAAAAAATTATAAATAGAAATATTTTGTGAATGTATTTTTATAAAACATTTTTTTTTGAATGTACAAAGATTTACTTCCAAAATTAAAAATTATGTATTTTTATCAAAAACTTTTTTTACAAATACTACTAAGTACCAATGATTGTAAAAATGGTAATAATACATAATGATATTAGGTATAACATGGGGAGAGGAAAAATATTTAGTGTTATTGAGATATAGATCATAATATTTCATCAATGGGATCATATTCATAGACAATCCAAATAAATTATGAGATTATAGAAATAAATTCCTTCTATTTGGGAATCATTGAATCAGAACCCCCATTAAATAAAAACATTAAATGATGAATAATATATCATTAAATTAAATATATTAAAGATATAATATTTTAAATGGTAGTGTATAGACCTCAATAAATAATATAGGTGCATTTAATTAAATTTTCCTCAAAGAAGGAAAATTGGGACAAAATTACTTTTCAGATTTGGCAACTATTGAATCATAAAACCCATTAAAGATAAAACATAAAATGGAAATGTTAATATCTTATATTTTATGAATAATAATCATATTATATTTTAATAGTAACCATATACATCACACAAAATAAACTAGTGGATAATAAGGCATACATCTCAGAGAAATAAAAGCGAGATGATTAAAACCATTACCTTAATTCTTGATATTCTTCATACACGTTCAAACATCATGTATAATAAATATGAATTTATTATAAATATAATATTTAACAATATTTTTATATCAAATTCCATATATTATTTTGATATTACTTTATACTACATGTTTCATAACTTCATAATGTTAATGATACACTTCATGAGGCGGTAGTTATCGTACACAACAATGGTATGTATATTAACCATTAAATAGAAGTGTGTGTATGTGTAGGTTGAATGAATAGAAATAAAAAATCATTGTATATTAAATATACATATTTTTTTATATAATCATTTAATTATAATAATTTATGTGGTGAATAATGAAAATAAATTAAATGATATTGAAGAATGATGTTTCCTCTTTTTTGGGTAATTTCATTTGGTTCAAACCAAAGGGATTAATTTGTGGGATATTTTCCCTAAGAGTGATTTATAGGATAAATCAAGGATTTTATTAGATTATTTGAGGTGATTTTGGTGATCTAAATTACTTGAGAGGTGTGAATAGGTGTTATTGTTGAGTGCCTTTTTATATTGGGGGAGGGTGGCATTCATGCAAATTTTTGAAAAGGGAATTACACCCTTGTTTTTCCCATTTATATTGAATCTAATAATGGTAAACATTTGATACCATGGAGTATAGGGTCTAAATATGGTCACCCAACATCTTTTGGAAACATTTCGAGGTCATTTTAGTCCATAAGATTATGGCTTATACCTTTGTTAATTTAATTTTTCTCTTAATCGATGTACTTAATTTTAATCTCTTTCAGAAAATATTTTTTTTTCAAAAAATATTTTCCAATTAGTATTATTTATAAAATTTTCCTATTCTATATATATAATCTTTTATTACAAATTCTAATCACATAAATGGTAATAATTAATTTATATTTAATCATGTGGACGAGATGACATTGCGGGATTTTAATGAAAAAAACATCAAATGTTTTCTATATTAGTTATCACATTTCAATCTAAAGAGGTTTCCAATGACAATAAATGGATTAATTTAACTAAAATTTATATAATTAAAAATTAAAAACAAATTAAATTATAATTTCACTATATAAACAAAGATGAAAAAGATGTTCAAAATTAAAATTCATTGGTCGACCAGTCAACAATAAAATAATAATCTTGAAAAAATATTAAAAAATTACCCAATGAAAATTTTGATACAACTATTTAAAAATAAATATTATTTTTTCAAATAATATATATAAAATTTTCAAAGAACATATTTAAGATGTGTTCTCCATTAAAAATTTGTAAAATTAAAATTTAATAAAATATACATTTTTTTTCATTAAATTTCATTTATTATTATCTTATACATGTCAGTAATATTGTATGAGTATTAAAAGTATTTTTTAAATATATTATTTTTATTGAATACATTAATAAAAATTATTTTGTTTAATTTATTAATATTTATCTAATTTTTACATAGAAAATAGTTTTCTCAGAAATGTTCTTTCTCTATTTTCAAATAGTTCATTTGTTCACTTTTAATAATTTATAACCAAATGTTTCATTTTATATACATGTATTAGTCATATTTTTAAAATTTAGTTTATCATATTTGTGAATTCTATTAAAATATATTTGTGGTAGCTACAATAATATTCTACTAATAATATTTATATTATATTTTTGTTCGGAGAAACTCTACCTTCAGTGTTATAAATGCTGTTGAAGAGACTCAATAGTGTGTATAATACAAGTCAAACATTGTGTTGTGTGTAACTCAAGATAATATATTTTTCATGTGGTGAAATATTTACATTGATTTCCAAATAATTAAAGCCAAAAATAGTTCTTTTATACTTAAAAAATCCATATTTTGTGTTTATTAAATGAAAATTTTTTAAAAAATAAATTAATTTAGAAATAAATAATTGACATAATAATGGGGTGTTATAATCTACCCTATTAAAATTAATTTCTCACTCAAAATTAATCTTGGTTATCAATGTATTAATACATGAATGTTCCTTCATTAGAAAATCTCTTCGTAAAAATGAATATTAAAACATCTTTTAGAAATGGATTGTGTAAATCATTATATTAACCCAACTATCACATAACTATGTTTCCACATTGGAGATCATGAGTGGAAGGTGAAAACATTGGAAAAAAAGAGAAATCTACCTATCAAGTTATGATATAGCGTGATAGAGAATATAGTTATGATAATTTTAACAATAACAGATCCATAAATATATGATGGTCTTATGGGGCATTTTATTCCTTAGAAATGAAGGTACTAGGAAAACATTTTTTTTCAAGATAATTTTACCTAACATTAATTAATTGTTAATAAATGATATAATTACATGATTACATGAAAACCTTACCCTTTGTTTTCCCCTGATCAACTTAAAAATTATCTCTTATTGCAATAAATGAAGGTGAATTCAGAATTCGTAAATAATTAACAGATCATGAGATCTAAATTTGGATTAATCTTCATTCCATATATCGTCATCACAACAAAAAGGTTGTCACAAGTTATCAAATATGAATAATTCATTATATGGTGAGATAATATATATAAGTCCCCAGCCATAAACATTACTTAATATTTATTTATTTCAATAAATACACATTGAATATATTTTCAGGTTTAGAGTTTTATAGTATTAGATCATATATCATGCATTACATTCCACTTGTAAACAAGGTGGTTACATCAAAGACAATATTAAATTTTCTTAGTAAAGGAAACCTATTTTAAATAAAACAATGATTCCTTATTGAAACTTTCTTGACCTTATCATCACATCACGTACCTTTCCCTTGACCTGTAAAATATATTTCAAAAATATGGAATGAGCATAAAAAGGATAGTAAGGGATATAAAAACTAGGGAATGAAAAAATTAGTTCATGTATACATAAGAATCAATGAAATCATAGTTTTCTCAAAAAACATAAGAACATTAATAATACCTCATAAAATCATAAGATTTATGAATAACTCAAATAAATCATAAGACAGAAAGGTATCTTGAGGCATTCATAACATTCTTATGTAAGGAGTAACCCTCGTGGTTACATTTGGAATACCCATAAAAGTATATTCCCTAAATATCTTAGGAGAAACATTCATGTTTACCTCCGTCACGTTACCCAATTAATTGGAGAGATATATCGGTCTCACCCACCCTTAGTTTATCACGGAACCACTTATCTTTATAAAAAATTTCCAAGAACCATAACATAATCGTATCATATAAAACATGCATAAAGGAAACACAACATTACACATTTCAATAAAAAGATATCAATACACCACATTGATATAGTCAAAACATTATCAAATCCATTTTCAATACCAAAATAAATGAAATGTAAAACGTGGTATTTATTTTTTTATTTTTTAAAAAAGTTCTCGCTTGTAGATGATGCCGAAAGTCAAATAATGGTCACGTCGACTGAGAAGTCGTTGTCGCCGCATATATAAGAAAAAACATTTCTTTTGAAATTTAGTAAAACACATCATATATAAATATTCCTTTTGAATAAAATTAAATTTCAAGGGGCTTTATACACCGTATAAAGGAAAGTTGTGTATAAAAGAAAATACGCCTCAATGAAAGGAGATTAAGACGAAATCCCTTACCTCGTGTCCAAATTGACTCGATCATTCTTTAATATCTTGAATAATAAACTTGAGTTAATTTATATTTGATTTAGAACGTTTTTAAAGATCATTATTCCTTTTATATCACTTATTACCATGTTATGAACACTTTCTAATTATTTAGGTTAATAACGGTCATTTTGACGATCATTGGTACTTGAGTCCAAAATAAACTCCTTAAAGTTACAAGTTGTTCATATGGTCAAATATCCATTATATCCAGATTTATATTCATGATGTAGATATCATATATATCATATATATTTAGTATATACATGAATTTATAATATTACATAACATTTAGAGTGTAATGTGTATAGTGCATTAAATTCATGAGGATCACCTCAATTTTATAGATAATATATGAAATTTACACTTGTAAATATTTTATCATTATAATAATGAATCTTCATCACAACAAATTCATATTTTTTTCAAAAACTCTTTTAAAACTCATAAAAAAAATAGAGAATATAAATTACGATTCATATAAATAATAAATGTAATGTGAGTAAAATACTAAATAAATTAAATAATTTACTTATCTATATTTATTTATTAATTTCACATTGGCCCACAAATATCAAAATATATCAGCTCCAAGAAATGAGTTAATGTATCTCAAATTTATTATGTGTGGAGTTTGTAATCTCCACATCCTAGAAAATTGAACAACAATGATATATTATAATTTTTTTAATAATATTAGGAATACATTGTCGCTTAATTAGTTTTCCATTTATTATGATGACACATATGACCTACCCAATTTTTCTATTTTTGATTTTCTTCTATCAGACTCTAATAGTATGAAAATTTTAAATCGCTAACTATAAAAAAGTTCTCCATTGTCTATTGGAATATTTTTGTAGTTTTAAAATCTTCTATTCTCTTAAAAACAATGAAATATTTTCTTTAAATAATATTCCTTCTTTATAAATTTTGAAAACACTTAAAAAATCATTCAATAAGAAAATAATGTCATTTTGGATTTTATCTTTTATTACATTATGATTATCGATTCAACGACATTGATTGTAAGTGACTAGTTGTTGGGAAAAATAATTTTACCTTATTAAAAATATTACAATTCTTTAAGAACTTCAAATATCATTTTTTCTGTGAAGAACAACATCTTTATAATATCAATATTTGTTATAATTTTGTAACATTGATATTAGTATCAACAACTAATACATTTTCCTTTCCATTTTCATTATTTTTATGTGGTATTTGAGATTCTTTATAATGTTCTTTTAGAAATAATCATGATAAGACTTCTGTTTTCATGAATGACAGGTTAATACTATCTTTCAAAATAATTCCAAAAGATTTAATTTATATTAAACCTTAAATCTATCTTTATAATATTTATTAGTTTATTTTAGTTAGACTACTCTAGCTCATAATTTACCTCCAAATTTTCCCTGATTTATTATAACATTGGTGATTAAACCAATACATAATTTATGTACATCAAATCATCAATAAAACCATTGGTTACCATAAAACGTATATTTCCATTTGTAACTTACATACTACGTGGAGTTTTGTTTCTACAATCCATCAAATTTCATACCATCATCTTTGGAATATCAGTGTGAATAAAATTTCATCTTCCCTACTACATTTTATTAATCATAATAATTAACTCTTGTTGTAGTATATTTTTGTTCATAATTCAAAAAAATAGAAACATCAAGATTTTCATATATTTATTTTTTCCAACAAACATGGACTTATTAAATTATCTTTTCTTAGGAGCATCTTAATTCTTGTTTTCCACCTTTGGAGATAAATTTATTCATTATCTTTGGGTTTATCCTTCTTTGAACTTTCAAAAAATTCAGTAAATGAGTTTTTAACATTTTAAAATCCATACTCATATTTAGACTGATTTTTTTGGATATGTTCTATATCTTCCTCATTAGTGTTAAACTTTTCATCGAGAATGATTTTCATATTTTTCTTTCCATCCTGAAACATCATCATATCATCAATATATTATAAAAATATTGATTTATCATTAATAGAATATTATTAATGATTTTTACAAATTTTTTCTTTCTTTAACTTCTTATTCTCCCACTCAAGTCTTATAATCATTACAAGAAAATCTTTTAACTATAACTTCATCAAAAATATGATATGATTTTCTTCTTAAGAATTTTTTTCTTTAATCAATGGTGAATTTTTATACATTTAATTTATCAATAAGAATTTTTTTCAATAGAATCATCAATAATGTTTTCATCCTCCACTTTACTATGATCATTTTCCATATACATTAAAAATTAGATTATTCTTTTATATTAATATATTTTTTATCCTTTCATATCAAATATTATTTGGATTATTATTTATTTTCGTAAGGTATATACATGATTTTAAATCAACTTCATAGCATTCATAAATTTTCATTCATTATATGAGTTTTTAATAAGATGTCCAACATCTCTGAAAATAATTCATTTTAAAGGTAATAGTCTTTTTTACATTATTGGTCTCATTTTCTACTTTTTAGTAAAAAGATAATTAATTCATAAAAATAATTTACTGGCCACATATTCAATGTTAGATTCACTAGATTCTTCTTCAATAAAATTCATATATATTGTTAAGAAAATGTTTTTATGACTTCTCCATTATGTTATTTTGAAAATAAAAAAACATTCTTAAATACGTAATTACTAACTCTTTTATTTTCAAAGTATTTTAGTAATGATTTTATAAAAAATATAAATTTTTTAAAATAATTGGATGTATTTTTAAATCAATCAGGAATATAAACACACTTTATTCCTTACAAATACTGTAGTATGTATGGAATCGATAATGATCAGAGTCATCTTTATCAAAATTGATATAATGGTTTTATGTCTTGTATTCATACTGAAAGATATTATAATTAAACTTCATATCATAATAGATATAATAATAATCATACTCAGATAATTTTACTAAGATTTTGTAAGTAAATCCCTCAAATTTATCTTTGTTTAAATTATAATTTAGAAAAAATATATTCTATTGTGGTGGAATACGTTTTACACTGTATATGTGTAAAACAAAATTATGTCATACATTCTGTTACAATATGACCATTGAAGTGCCAAGTGTAAAAGTTATTATGAAAACACATAAAAAATAGGGAATTTGGAGGATTAGGATGACTGTTAGAATCATTCCTTTAAATACCTGGTAATTTGAAGAGTTCACAAATAGAATAGATATGAATTTATTTGTGTGTGTGATGCTACTATAGATATCGCTGTTAATTTGTTTTATCTCTCGATTTTTATTAAGTGTACAAAGTGTGAATATCATTTTATAATACTCTTGTATTAATCTAGGGAGAGTCCTTCTCAATGAAACACTATCAGATTGTCTTCTTAAGAAACTGTTGACATTTATTTGTGTGTAATAATTTTGTGACTATGATCGAAGGCATCTGAGGCTAGGATTACAGGGGAATCAATTACCGTATTGATCCAGGGCTTGCTGGGATATCAAGACAGATTCGATCATCAAATCTAGGGTTTCCAGCGATTATAAGACATTAAAGCTGACCATCATTTCGAGGGATTTTATTATTTAATAATGGTAGACATGCTTGTACATATAAAACAAGGTATCCTTATCTAAGGTTACTAGATAAAATTCTCTTTAGGATAAAAAATCATATTCATTTGTTTTAATTATTTTATTACTACACTATTATTAACATTTATTATAATATAAATTGTTATTTTTATTCATCATTTTATTTTTATATATTTTATAATAATATATTTGATTAAGATATAGTTGTTTTACAATATATCTGATTCTATACACTATAAGATAGAATAAATACATTTTTTATTAAATTGATATATCATATTCAATATGTTTATGACCAATGATTAAATATCAAAATCTATTGGATTATGATATTTTTAATATTTGAACCAACAGACATGTTTGATCACTGTTTAAATACTTTAGAGGTTTTTTCAATATGATTTTTTTAATATTGTCAAACAATGATTCATTCAATGTTAAAAATGAAGGTTTTTAAAATTATAATCCACCACTTATCTTGTATTTAGACATAGTCATATACATTTAGGTCCAACAATTTGTATCAATGTAGGATCTCACTGCTTATTTACTTGTTGATATCATTATTTATGAACTATTGCAAGTAAATTTGGATTTTTTTATATTATTTTTGTTTATAAATAGTTATTTCACTAATGTGTACTTTGTAAAATATTTTTTTTGTTTCTATTTTAAATGATGAAATGAATAAATGAATATACATGGATAATATGAATTCCACTAGATCACAAATCATTTATGGTAATTATTATTATAATTGGAGAGAAATAATGGAGACTATTGACACCAACACATGAGAAGATAATTTTCTAATGTAGACTGGTGATTAAAAAATTCTAGATAAAGAAGATAAAATTTTACTAATCAAGAAAAGTATAAATATCAGATAAAATATATGATAAGCAATACAATATTATGTTCAATGTAAAGAAACACATTTTTCTAGATTTATTCTTCTGAAGAAGCTAATCTTATTTAGAAAATTATAGAGATCACCCATTTTGAAAATCTAAACGGTTTTGAAACAATAAGAGAATTGCATAGAGCTGATTATCAGGAATTTAACATTCCATATAGAGAACTTGTTTTAAATGTACCATGAAGGTTTATGATAATTTATAATATTTTATAATCTAAGGGTGAGAAATGATTAGAAGATTAATTTTTTTCAAAAATAATTCATATTATGCCTAATTAGTGGGAATATAATATAAAAGCTTTTGATGAATATAAGAAGATAATAAACGTCACACATGTTGATTTTGTGGAAGTGTTTTTGAAAATAAGAATAGAATGATAAGGGATTATGAGAAAAAAATAAATGGTAGAGATTCAATTTTTATAATTAAAATTTGATAAAATCTACGACCCTTGAGAAGGTTGTTAACTCAACAAAGAAAATGATTATTATCCAATCAGATTCAAATGATTATAAACATTTATAAAATAAATTAGAAAATATTTCACAAATAATTAAAAAGATTTTATGTAAAAATTACATTTAGTATCATTAGTAGAATGTAATAAATAAAATAATAGCAACAATAGTTCAAAAGTTAATTGTTATGAATGTAAGAAATATAGACACATAAGACATGATTGTCTCAATATTGAAAAGAATGAAAAAAGGAATGGATTACTGAATGAAATTATAAAAAATATTAAAATTAAATTTTAATGATATTTTAAAAATATAATGATTCTTGGAGTGATAGTGGAGGATAACTGTTAGACGATTATTCTGATAATGAAATTTTAAGTCAAATAAATATCAGTCTCATCGATATAATAAATTATAAAACTCAATGATTCACGTCTATAGTACAGTCACCTGATTCTTTAAATAATATTTCTTTAAATAAAAAATATCTGGATGATAAGGGTTATATATCATTTAATAAATAATAATCCTCAGATGAAGATAGTAATACTTTAACATCTAATGATAATGTTTATATATTTTATAAACCTCTTGAAAACATATAATTTAATGTTAGTAAAAAAATTGAAAAGGAAAATACTTGAATATATGTATTAAAAAAAGGAGTGTCATTTCATTCAAAATATCTTGATAATAAAACTTTTGTAATTGATACAATTGATAAAAACATTTAAAATTAAAAAACTGCAAATGATAATATTTTTAATGTTTTTGAATTAGTCATTTATGATAAATAACATTTAGAAACAAAACTCACTTTGGAAACTAATAATTTTGAGAATAATAATTTATATACCAAAATAAATTTTGAAATAATTTATTACAATAAAAAATTATAAAATTGAACTTCTAGAAAAGAAAATTTGGATAAGATATACTAACAAATCAATCCTTGGGGAAGTATTTCAAGAATGGGTGACTCTCACTCAAAATTGATTTTCATTCTCAACTATTTTTTCAAAAAAGGGAACCCTTTTGCATCAAATTACAAAGAGGTGATCACTAGAATAAATTTTTTCCATTAATGATTAAAAATTGTTAGGATTTCCTGAAGACCCTTATTCAAAAAAAATGTGTATTCCTAAAAAATATTTGATAACATTTCCAAACCCAAGATGGTTTCATTTCCTAAAACATAATTTTTCTATATTCAGGATAATAAACTAACAAAAATAAGAATACTTGGTACAAGGATAATGTGTTTTTGCAACATATGAATGGTAACTACAATTTCATTGAAAATATTATCCAAATGATTTGTGTAAACATTAATTTTGGAGATAATGATCAATGAAAGATTGTTGGAATAGGTAATAATGATCTTCCTGAAAAACAGTTAATTTTTTAAAAAATAATTTTTAATGTCTTAAGAAAATCCTTATAATAATATGTCAATTATATGTTGAAAGTTACCTTTTAATGTTTAGGAATGGAAAATTTGTATTATATAATTTATAGGATGAATTCTTTATTTCTACCCATCGTCATGATAAGGTATACCCCCCAGAACATTGATGACCTTAAGAGCCAAGACTTACCTTGTATTGGTGATACATAAGGTAAATCTTGGTTCCTACATATAAGGTTATGACATTGTAACCATATAAATTTATGTAAAATGACTATGAAAATACTTGTTAAGGATCTATAAAAACATAGGTTTTATTCTTCTAAATCCTATAACCCTTTTCAATATGTTAATCAACATATGTCAAGCTTTAAATTTACTATATAATATTCCATGTTTAATGATTTACAGTAAGTGACTATGGATTTCTCCAGTCCAAAATAAATAGTGAGTATTAGAGGAACATAATATGAACTTATTTTAGATCATTATTACACTTGATATAAATTGGTCTATTTTCTAGAAAAGAAATATGAAGCCCTTTATTAATTAAAATGTTTTATATACAAATATAAAAATTAAAAAAACCCTCCCATAATAACTATTCATAGTGATCATGGTTCAGATTTGGTATATTCTATTTTTTAAACATTTTGTAAATATAAAAGAAATACAGATAACTTTCTAGCTCCTATATCACCCCAGTAATTGGTGTTCATGGAAAAATAAATTATATTCTCAACTAAATAACAAGAACCATGTAGACTTAATATTTATTTTCCAATCATTTTTTGGGAAGAAATTGATAGTACTGTATATTATACAATAAAACATGTTTTAATAAAAAAAAATTCTTAATAAAAAACATTATCAGTTATCAACTAACAGAAAAACAAGAGTTCCATAAATTATATTATTTGGTTGAAATGTATTCATCTATAATATGAATGATAATTAAAAAAATTCAGAACATAATATGATGAAGTTATATTCATATGTTACCCAACTACTTATAAGGAATATATAGATTTAAATTATAAATAATCATACTATTGATGAAATATCAGCTGTTACATTTGATGAAACTGTTCCTTTTGTTTTTAAAAATCCCTAACAAAATCCACGGTTGTGTTTACCAAATATATTTTTCATCCTCTGCTAAAAGAATCATCTAATAATGAAAATACTAAAGAAATGTATTATGAAGTATTTACTCCGGATTAATTTATAAATTATGTTATTGATCATGTTCTACAAATCCCAAATAAGTTGTTTCATAGGAATCATCCTAGTGATAATATCATTACTGATGTGAATCACCCAGTAATTACTAGATGGTCCTTATATAATTATTTATAACATTTTATATCTTCGTTACTAATTTAAACATGAAAACTATAATGACGCTTTAGGTTTTGAGGATTGGATTAAGAACATGTGAGATGAGATAAATTAAAATTAAAGGAACAATGTCTATACCTCCATTGAAATACATAATAAAACATCCGTAGTTAGTGTAAAATGGGGTTTTCAGAGATAATTGTAAAGAAAATGGAATAATCATTAGAAATAAAGAAATACATATTGCTAAATGTTATAATAAATAATAGGGAATATATTTTTATGTAACCTATTCACTGGTAGCTAGAATATAATCTATTAATATTCTATTATCCTTTGTAGCATTATTGAATTTTGAAAAATTACAAATGGATGTGATGTGTGCTTTCCTTAATGGTTATGCGTTGAAGGATAGTTTTATTGAAAAACCTCTTTTGTTTAAGATAAAAACATCTTGATTACATTTTTAAATTTTCCAATGATTTATTTGATCATAAACAAGCCCTTAGAGCATAATAATATACAATAAAAAATTGTTGGTACAACATAATTTTGTTAAGGGAACTAATAATCCAAACACTTTTTCAATTATTATTAAAAAAATTATGATTGTTCAAGTATATGTTGATGGAATTATATTCAGATCAATTCAACAATATACAACATTTTTGTTTCAGAATATTATGAAATATGAGTTTGAAATGAGAATGATGGGTGAGTTAAAACATTTTCTTCTTTTTTAAATTTTTAAAAAACTAGAATGTATTTATATATTTCTACATAAGTATATTAATGATTTTCATAAAAAATATAGATAAACTAATACATAATGTGTTAGTACTTCAATTCATACCTCAATTACACTTGATATTGATGAAGCAAGGAAACCATTTTATTATAAAACTTTCAAAGGTATGATATATAATTTACTATACTAAGAAACCTGTCGACCAGATTTATTGTATTCAGTATTATTTTTTTGATGGAATCAATCTAATCCAACTGAATCCTACATAAAATCCTTAAAACAAAATTTTCATTATCTAAAGGGGAATATGGATATAATACTTTTTTATTCTTATGGAATTGATTTTTAATTAAAATGATTTTTGGATGTTAACATTGGTGGTTGAATAATGGATAGAAAAAGTAATTTTGGAACATATATTTTCTTAGGAGATTCATCAGTTTCATGGTCTTTTAATAGATAACATGTAGTATCTCCTCCAATACTCAATCAAAATTTGTATCATCTAGTGGTTTTTTCACTCATGTGTTGTGGTTACAAAAAAACTCTCACTAATTATGGAATGAGTTTTTCTAAAACTCTAATACTATGTGATAATAATACTACCAATTCATTAAGTAAAAACCATGAAAACCGCTCATGTAAAAAACACATAGATATTATGCATCAATTTATTTGGTATCACACATTTAAATAAGATATCATTATAAAATTTATCAAAATGCAAGAACAACTTCCTGATAATTTTAAAAGACCATTATATCCCAATAGATTTGAATATATTAAACAAAAGGTAGTAATATCACTATTATGTTATCATTAAAATATATTTATTATATAAAAAATATCTGTACATTAGGATATTTCTTTTCATAGGGGTATTATATATGAAAACAATTTTATAAAATATTTTGTGTTTTCGAAATTTTTTGTTTTTTCAGAATTTTTTTTGTAATGGGTTTTCCAGACTCATAATTCATTAAAAAAATTTGAAATTGGTTTCCAAATTTTCTTTTGACTCGTTTTTTTATCCAAAATTTTCATACATAGTTTTTAATATATAATCAATTCCAACACAAATAGAATTTTAAAATTTAATGTTTTTGGGTTTCCATTTAAATTTTTTCATAATAATATTTTATTTTTATAAAACTATCGTATTCAAATACTTTAGTTTTTTAAATTTTTTATTTCCACTATTATAATTTATTATATTCTAAAAAATAAAAAAAACTCTTATTCCAATATCTCCACACTGAAAGGTATTGTACATTATTTTATACATTAAATATATTTCATTCTAAATATTTTTATCCTTGTTTTTTATTATAAATAAATATCCTTCATGTTTTTTGTTTCCCAATTATATTCATCAAATATGTTAATTATTATTAATACCAAAGGATTATAAATTAATAAATTTTTCTTTCAAGTATTCTTTCAACCCTCAGATAATTTGGATCAAATCTCATCAATTAGATCTTTTGGGATGTTCATCCATCACTTCAAATTTCTACATAATGGGGCCCCTCATTGCCCACATTGGTTATACCATTTTTTTCCATGAAGAGATATCTCATTTTTTGTCTCCAAGTCTAAATTCTTTTCTTCATGTTAGAATCTTCTATATCAAGCCCAAATACGATGGATCATATAAAGAAATTACAAAAAATTAATTTTTTTCCAATTAATGTTATTAGAATGTTATTTTTATAAAAATTATTATTCATCACTTAGAATTGTTATGAGTATCAAGGTATAAAATCATTATGTGTGTAATAATAATATCCTGATAATTATTTTATGAAATGGATTATGTTAGATATTTTTATTAATAATTATTGTATTTTGATGAAGATGGAAAATAAATTTTTTCATTATGAATTAATGGAATTTCTTACAGGATTAATCCTTGGGAAGATTAGGTCTCATAGGGATTTCATATGATGGAGATTCTTCTTTTCTATCTCATTAACGACTGAATTCCATGATTATGATTATCAAAGAATAAATAAGAAAATATTTTCTAAAAATGTATCAGATGATAAACTACAAAAGATTATCCATCTCATTCTAGATCAATGTGTTATATCCATTTATATTTAAGGGTTTATAATTCTGATAAAAATATATAGATATAATTAGAAAGTATCTCATATAATTATTTTGGAATACTTGGTGAATATGAGGAAAATAAATTTTTCAGGTTGTGTTCTATTGGCAATCTAGAAAATCAAATCGTGGTAAATAAAGTCTCAAATTATAATTTTTATATCTGTAATTAATATGATTATTGAATCAATTATGAAACATTTCCACATTCTGATCAAGTTTGAGCCAATCATAGGGAAATTTTATTTATAAGTCATAACACAATTAAAAGATTGAAATATTTCATTAACTCCAAATCAAATATTCTTATTATTAATACTCATGTTTTTTCATCGAAATAATATCATTATTCTAAGAAAACGAATGTATAAATTGGTTTTCTAAAGAGAATGGTTGATTTACTTCCTCCAAAAAAAGAAAAAATATATAATAAATAATCAAATGAAGTAATTGGTGAATGAATTAGGAGAAAACTAGAAATAAAATAAGACGATCGTCATCTAAAACTCATCCTATCATAAGTATTTGTTTTACCATTACATGTTTCTGATGTTATATAAAAAATAAAGAAAAAAATAAAAGGATGAATCTATTTGTATTAATATTTTGTGATAAATTGATGAATGGTGTAAAGAACACATATAAAAATATTTTTTAAAATATATATGTCGTATTGTATTTTCAAGAATTTTTTATTATTCATGTCGATTATCCAACGATTTTAGATAAGGGAATGGATTATATGGTGGTTTGATAATGTTATCCATTGGGGAAATGTTATTTAAGAACAGACTTATGACTTCATGAATTATTTCAAAAAGAGGCAGAATAAGCTGGTATATAATTAAATATTCTTGTAAAAATTAGTGCAGTAATTTAATAAGATAGTATGTACAAATATAGATAGAATATCACAAAGTTGAAGAAGGTGAAGAAGGTTATGAAAATGAAGAAGAAGAAGAAAAAGAAAAATTGAAGCCATGGAAGTGGATATAAATAATCAATAGAAATCAGCATCTGATGAAAAGGATGATAAGATTCCATATGATAAGACTTCATTTAGGAAATCAAAAGAATTTACAAATCAACGGTATTTTGGGAAATAAAAAGTAGAAATATGCATTCCATGTGAAACCAATGCTTCCATCAATATTAGAATCTCTATCTTCATCTAAGAAGGATAAAAAATTTCAAAACTGAAAATAAGTATGTAGTTAAAAAAATTGATGATATTTGGGATTTCTCAAGGAATAAATGATTATAAAATAATTGGTAAATATTTTTAAATGAATGGAAAAATGAAATCAGAGAAATTGGAAGTTAGAACTAGTTGCACCATACCTCCTAGAAACAATTAATTAGATTCATAATAACCCAATATTATAACAGATCTCAGACACGACTTTATGTTTGATTCCTTGAGAATATTTGCGGATAAAATTCCATACTTATCTAGACTAGTATCAAAATTTAATTTTATTTATGAAAAGAAAAAATCACAAATCAGATTACATA
Source organism: Viscum album (assembly GCA_963277665.1). Classification (NCBI taxonomy): domain Eukaryota; kingdom Viridiplantae; phylum Streptophyta; class Magnoliopsida; order Santalales; family Viscaceae; genus Viscum; species Viscum album. The sequence goes on along the minus strand of OY728164.1, from coordinate 559,345,306 downwards.
AAATCCATAATAGGAATATTTATACATCTGGAGGCATAATTCAATATCCTTAAAGAATGTTTAGAGGCTCACAAGAAAAGATGAAATAAGATGGTCAAATGGTATCATTGTGTTTATAATGATATCAAACATCACGATTATATATCTGAAAATTTTACAAATCCTTTGAATGAACCTAATTGTGATTTCTGTATTCTTGCTATGAAAATGGCCACTAGGGTAAAATAACAAGATTAGTTCACAAGTAAATCTACAAGACATTATCAATATATCACAACTATACAAGGAAACCGAAAGTATCATCAAAATTATATATCATGATTCAAATTATATAATGTTTAAATAGTTGGTTTTAAGAATAAGAATAATGTCCTCCTAGAAATAATTAAATTTAAGGAAGAATATATTTTTGTCCATGAAGAAATAATTAAATTGAAAGATGAAATTATTCATATTTATGAGGAAAGGATACAAGATCTATAAAATAAAAAAATTATCATGAAGGTATTATTTCCATGGTTGAAAAGTACATGAAATATTTCAAAAATTTGAAGACAACTGTTAGATCCTTGATTCCAAATATTGATTAATTTCTTAAACACTTCTCATAATTATGTTAATTGGACTTTAAATTAAAGAAATTTTAATCTATTAACAATTTTTTTTAATGAATTCAAATTATTATTTTGATGAATGTTATTTAACTTGTTTTAGATGATCATGTACATTTTACTGTGTTTTGTATAGTTATTTTTTAACCCTGTTTTTTAGTTTCAAGAATTGTCATTTTTTTCAATATCACCAAGGGGGATAATTTAATAGAAAGGTGGAGATGTTTTAATTCAAAATGAGGAATACATATAAATAGAAGAATACCATCTTTATGGGTAGATATCAACCTAGGTGGGAGTTAGTCATATTCATCATTATATTTATGTGAGTCATAATCTCAGGAGGATATAAGTCTTAAATTTTAATTCTGAATACAATATTATTAAAAAGAATAATAGACTTGTGTTTTTAATGTTGGTTTCTATTAATTTATTGTTGTATTTTTCTTTCCAAAAAGGGAAATATTGTTGAGTCAAATGTTTCTTTAGGATATTTCTATTCCACAGGTTTTGAAAGTCCCAAACTCTTTCTTAAATACTTAATTGATATATATATCAGGTCTAAATTATTTTAGGAATGCATTTATAGAAAGCCTATATGTTTTAGGATACATAGAAATAGTTATAATGTATTTATTAATATAAAAATTCATTATTGATTAAAATTGTCATTATGAGAATGGAATTGATAATGATCTGAATCATATTTATCAAATCATATTTAAAGACTTCCTGTATTTTATTTGTATTTAAAAAAAGTTTTTTAATTAGACATTATAGAAGAACTGATAGCATTAGAATCATTCCTAGAAAATCATAATTACCTTTTATAAGAAAATCCATCAGATTAATTTAAGTATAAATTAATATACAAAAAATCATATTCTATTGTGATGGAATTCCATTAAAATTATAAATGTGTAAAACAAAATAATGTCATACATTCTGTTATAATATAACTATTGATGTTCTAGGTGTCCAGTTCATTGATAAATTCTCGTACAAATTATAACCATGGGAGTATCAATAAATTTATGGGAAGATTTTCAATGAAATATTTGTTAATTTGGAAAGTTCACTCGTAGAAGATATATGAATATATGTGCATGTGTGATGATACTGTAGCTACAACATTTATTTCATTTTTAATCCCAATTTTTTTAATGTGTACAATGAATGAAAAACCTTTTCATAGTAAGTTTTATTACTAGAGAGAGATTGCATATTAATGAAACATTGTTAGGTTTTCTCCTCAAGAAACTGTGGTAATTTCATTATATGTTATGATTGTTTGATTATGATTGAGGGCTTCCAAGGATATGAAGGTAGAGGAGCGGATCGCCATATTGATTGTGGGACTACGAGGTAGCTAGATAAAGCCAACAATTTTATAATGTACTACTAGGTATAGGAAGACATGGAATGTGATCATTATATTGATGACATTCCCTGTTTAGGAAAGACATAATTGCTTTTATGTATATACCAAGGTAACATTATCCCGGAATACTAGAAACCATTCAACTTTGAGTAAAAGAACATTATTAATTATTATTGAGTTAATTATTATAACACATTTATTTCCACTACATTTAATATAATGTGTTATTCTTATTCATATTTTTCTTTTTCTTTTTTATGATATTAGCTTCTATTGAAATATAATTGTTTTACTTTGAATATTATTTTATATTATTTATTATAGAATCACTATATTTTAAACATAATATTATATATCATAGCTATGCTGATTAAAACCCATGAATTACATATCAAAATATACTTGATTATGATGTTTTTATTATTGGACCCACTGTCCATGTATAAACACTATTCAGATACTTAAGAGGTTATGTGAATATTATTTGTTTAATATTATTAAGAATATTTTCTTTCAATGTTAAATAATGAATGTTTTAAAACATATAAGTCAACCCTCTCTTAGTATTTCACATGTTCATATTTATTTTGATCCAACATACTTTCCTTACATGAAATATTTGAAAATAATTACCCAATCATAATTCCCTTTGTTCTTCATAATCTTTTATTTTCTAATTTTTTAATAGTTGAGTGTGCTCTATAAATCATAAAGATATCGAGTTTCATGAATTTTTTCTTCCAATGATTAATCGTTTTCATTAAATTTATCGACATGAATTCATAATATCTTTTAAATAATGATTGAATCTTCAGAATTCTCACCAAGATATCATTTAGTGCTAATAATGTCATTCACTCTTATAAGGGAGCCACAAATAATTACAAAATCTCCCATCTTAATATCTACATTATTTATTTTCCAAATTTTTTTATTTTCTATATTTAATTTTGTATATCCTATATAGAAATTATTTATGTTTCCCCATTATCCTTCAGTTGTTTCACCTCCTTTAGCTCTAACAAAATCACTTTTTTAAAGTGTGGAAATTCTAGGATCCTTAGATGTAATACCATTCTCCAAATTTTTCTTATCATCAGTAGTTTGGTAAACACTTTCACCCATAGTTATAAATCCATATATAGAATTTTTGAGAACATCATAACCAAGGGAAATATGATAATGTGGTATTTTATGTTTCCAAATATGGTTGTTCTTTCAATCAAAAATATTAATCCATTTACTTTCGATAGAATTTTGAACATCCATTGAATCATTTCATTTATTCAAATATCGTCAATGAATCAATGAATGGATAATTCCCTTTGATACCACTATAATAGAATAATTATAATGTATGTGATATTTTAGTGGGGAGGGTGGTAAATTAGAAAACTTTACTTTTTATATTTTCATACTTATGAAAAAACATTCACCTCTTATTAAAGATTTATATCATTTATAAAAACACATAAGAAAAATACAAAAGAAAATAATTATTTATATAGTCCACTATTAAACAAGAGTATCAAGTCCCTATAAGGGGTTGTAAATAATACAACACAACCATCCACTATAAATAAATCCTTTAATATTGTTACAGTTGAAAAGGAATATCATTACACATACATTTCACTTTAATTAATTTTTTTTGCATGTTCTCTCTATATAGATAAATTATGAAACATAAATTTTCATAACAACTATTAGAATCCTTCAACGACATCAATATATGTGTTTGTAGTACACTTCATTAACTTCATCACACTTTTTCTTGTCGTAATAACTTATTTTTTATAGTCTTTCTGAGTATAAGACAATATATTCTTCCCTATAATTTTTTATAAACATCTATATGTTCCACTATTCTTCTAATTTCTACATCCAGCCATCCATCTAGTAAACTCTGTCTAGTGCCTTATGAAAAATTATAAAACATAAAAATGATATGTTCGCCTCTTCGCTTATGGACATAGTTTTTCTATTGTACCTGATATAACTTCATTTCTATGTTTTTCATCCATGTTACTCTAATATAAACACCTATACAAAATATGAAATTCTTAGGTAACAAATATATTAAATTATTAGAAACATTCCATACTCATGCTATGTATTTCAGATTATCATTTGGTATCTATATCCCAAAACAAATTCTACAGCACATCATCATTTAAATGTGTGGACAATAGACACCTCTTCAATATACATTCACCCTATTTATCGATGCATGAGTATTATAAGATGGTGGGATTCCCATTTAACATTCTTTCTTAATTAAAAACACAAAATTCAAAACACCCATTCAATAAAATCACATGGATTATTTTTAAGTTTTATAGAGTATTCTAAAAGAATCACATATATTTGAACATCCACTACCTTCATCAAAATTCATTCTACCTCAATGAGGATCAAAAGAATTTAAATAAAATATTTAGATAATCACATTTAATATAATTTTAAAATATTCATTAATAACTACAAATCAGTTCCACTTTATACTTAACATTCATCCTAAAATTATTTTTAACAACACATCCATATTTTGAATCATTGTCAAACGTTCATTAATTTTTATATTGGAACAATTTATAAAAACAATCTTCTATAAATTTCTAACATCTGAGAAATTTAATCAGAAATAATCCCTCGTTTCCCCTTCATTCTATCATCTTTCTGATGGAATTTATATAAAAATATCCTCCCGATGTATTTAAAAAATAACTTTCATTGGTTTGTATGATGGTATCAATTCTATTTCATTGTGAGAGATCATACAAAATCAGTCGTTGGATTAGAATTCATTTTATTACATTCCATTTCATTTTCCATTTGTACTTCAATAATTTTTCTCTAATTTACAATATTTATAAGCTTTGAACAATACTTTTTTTCACCTAAGTCTCTATCCGATATTTTATATCTATTTAATGCTCCATAACTTCCTCAAAATAAAATATTCTAAATATTCTACATTCAAATGAATATCTACCCCATTCATCTTATGATTGGGTCATGAGATATTTCATAAGACATTATTGTGGAAACAGTTATAATAGTGATGTCATTTAGATTTACAGATGCCCTAACTATATTCATAGATCTAATGAATAATTCCTTATATATTACACTAATAAATTTTTATTATTCTTTAAGAAATATATTATTATTTATTCTAATTGAAATGGATATCCTGAGGGCCATGGAGTATTTTTTTTGAATCACATGAGAAAAGATAAATTGTATTCCAAATTTATATTGTATAGTTATTGTTATGAAATGTGTTATTATTAGAGTCATGCAATCATAATGAAGGGTATATAAATTAATCCTTAAATGATAGGGGTGAATAAAGAATATATCACAACAACCAATATATTATAGATCCAACTTTTTATTTGACTCGTTGGATATTACCAACAAAATATGAGAAATTTCATACAAATATAAAATCCACTATGTTAAGAAAAAAGGGAGTCACGTTCCATTAGGAATATTGTTGTTTATACAATTTCTAAGATATTATTAAAATGTTTTCCTATACACTTATATATTCTCTACCATGTAGTAGATTGGGGTTTGTGATATATAGTGATTCATCAACAAAGGGATTCAGATGTATCCTTATTTAAAATTAAAATATATTTTCTTATTCCTCTGTTAAATTAATGTTTCATCAAACAAAATTACCTCACACATGAAATAGGGCTAGTATTGATAATATTGTAATTATATATTATTTAGAATTTTCTTTATTTTTTGGAAGTTCAAAATATATACTGATTAAAAATATTAAATTATTTATTCTCACCGAAGGAATTTACATGTTTCAAAAGTATTTTAACAAATTATCAGGGATTGTGAATGATCAATACATTAAAACATTAAGAAAGATATTGAATTGGTTAATTCTATTAGTGGGAAGGATCGTGCTACATTATCCATGATAATGATTGAATGATCCCCAATAGACTTGTATTTGTAGGGTATAGGCCTAGGATTTATATGGGATGGGGAAATCTAATATTTAAAAAATATTTTCATAACATTACATTAATATAATGATCAAGGAGGAATATTTGGTGGATATGGAAATATAGAAGAAATTAGGGAATAAAATAGAGATTAACCATAATAATAAATGAATGTTAGGAGTTATGGAATGAATATAAGTCCATTAAATACAATAATTGAAGAAGGTTATACTGAAAGATTCATATAGCTTATCAACCTCTATCCATAATAGAAGCATACATATATATAGTTGATCACAATAATAATTTATAATAGGGAATCATGAATTATTATCATGAAAATTATACATCATGATGGTTGGTTTTCTAATACTTTAAGGTTGAATATCAATTTTTTTGGGACAATGCAACTATTACCCCTACCTATATGGAAATGGAAGAATATTATAATGGATTTCATTGTTTCTATTCCACATGCCTTTGATGTCCATAATTCCATTTGGGTATTAGATGATCCATTTATAAAGACCACAAATTTCCTTTCCATTTCTGAATATTTCTCACTCGATCATCATGGAAGGATAGACAAAGTGGATGTTGTAAGGATAATTGGACTTCCACACTGAAATATATATTATTGCTATATGATGTTATCCTAGAGGTATTTGATAAGTATTTAACAAAAATTGTGTACAAAGATGAGAATATGTAAATTATACCATCCTCAAACTGATTTTTAATATTAAAAGTCTATTCAAACATTGGATGATATTTGGAGATCATGTTCAATGGATTTCAAAGAAGGTTGGGATCGACACCTTCTCCATGTAGATCTATCATATAACAAGAATTTAGATTATACCATTAAAATGTATCCATTTGTGGATATTATATTGAATATTTTAATAACTCTAACATGATGGATATAATTTAGAGAATGTAAGCTACTGGGACTAGATAATTCTCAAGAAATGTTACAGAATATTCAAACCACTATTGAAACATTAAAACTATAAATATATTGATAAAATAACTACAATGATAATTTCAAAAAACTAGGTAATATTAATAGTATATACATTTCATTCTTTATTAATATATATTAAATATAATATATAGATTTATATATATTATATGAACATTACTTAATTTTTCAATAAATAATGAAATTGTTTCATTATTATTAAACTTATTTACATATGTCATGTGGGTTTATTTTAGAAATATTTTAAAAAATTTATAATTTTAAATTAAAAAATTTAACCAAGTTTTTTATCATAATGAAAAAAAAATTCGTTCACTAGTTTTTTGGGAATTTTTTAAGAAATTTTTTTTGATGAATATTAAAAAATACTGATTTTTTAATAAAATTATCATTTATTATCATTTATTTTGGAATGTAAAAAATATATATTTTGGATTTTATTAAAAATTTAATTATTTCATGTTTCGTAAATATAATCCTATAAATGTCATTATAATCATCATAATAATTGAATTTGGTATAAAATCAATTTTATACTCAAATGTATTTTTTCCGAGATAATTTATTTTCATCGCGTTACGTGTTTTGATATTAATATTAATTTCTGAAACATATATAATATTATTATATAAAACGGAAAAAAATTCGAATAATATTTTTAACATTTTTTATTTAGTTAACTTTGATTTTTGGTAATTATAAATTGTAACTTCAGTTTAAAAAAGTAGATATAGGAGTAAGAGTTAAATCCAATTTAAAGGGTTAAAACTAGTATGATAACCATTAAAATGAACTAAAAACTAATTTAAATGATATTTTATTACTATATTTAGACACTATAATGTCTCCTATTTTAATATGTTATATTTTATCTATTTTTTAGTACGATATATATATATTTTAATCTTTTGAAGAAATCCATGTGTGTCTTCTCCCTCAAATATAAAATGGAACCCCATATACTCTATTACTTACAATTTGAGGTCCAATTATCGTTTTTTCATATATACCCAAATACAATAACAACATTACTCTCCCAGACATATAATTGTTGTTTTTATCATCATTTCATTATAGGAAGGTGTTATGTATAAAAGCTAATTTTTTTGAAGAAGAGGAATAGTTCTTAACCAAATGCTTTTATTTTATTTATTCTTAAACCACCTTAAAATTTTATTCATACATGATGAAATAAAAAATAAGTATGTAACTTATATTTAAATGTAATTTTGTATTTTTAATATAATTTTTCATCTAATTAACTATATAATAAAAAATAAAACACCACTCATTCGTATGTGCAGATTATCGCCTTTCTAGACAATATATTTTAGTTTTCACAACTAACTCTTGTTGTTGGTCATAAATATGGACAAAAACTCAATTATATGATATTTAAATTTATTATAATTATAATTATTTTTTTTAAAAAAAATATTATACTTATTTCTTTACCATTAAACAAAATATAAAAAAACATCACTAGTGTGAATGTACAAACTACTGCCTCATGAGATGATATGATTTTATTATGTCAAAACCTCATATGTATTGTATGTAACCCCCCAAGATTTTATAGTATGTTATTTTCTTTAAACTCAATATCTAGCGCTACGCGCAACATCGAGTACGAGCACACCACGACTTACCAAACTATCCATTCAAAAGTAGTTTAGAATAGTATTAACTGGATTTTAAATTTTATATACTCCATATAATTTTAACTTATGTATTATGTGTTTCTTATACATATTATAAAAACAAATTCAAATTTTCAGAAAAAAATTTATTTTTCAAAAAAATACAACTTTGCCACCATTTGATGGAGATCCTTTTTTAAATCCTATATTTGATATTTTTTCGTATTCATTTTGAAAAAATAGAATTCTTATGTATAATCGGGACATCAAATTTTACATTGTATGTAATTTTTGTATTTTTCAAATAATATTCATTTTTATGATTAGAGAGAAATATAGTATTTTAATTCAAAAATGCCATTTAATAATATTTATTTATATGGATAGATTATCTTTTAAATTGTTTTTGAAGTTTAATTAGAATATATTTTTACCCTTTGATCTAATTTTGGTCATTGGAATTAATTTTAATTTTAAATTATACATAAACAAGGGTCAATCGTTTGATAGTTATTATTTCTTAAAAACACGCTATTTGTCTTGTAAAATGGGAATTAATTTTAAAATAATTAATCCATCTTCTATGATTTTAATTTGGAAAAATAGACATCATTTTTGAATTCGAAAGATCAAATATAGAATAGGCCGATGTTTCGGTATTTTTCTGAAAACATCAATATTTTATGAATAGTGAAACCACTAAGTAGTCGTTAAAAATCCAAATTTTTCATTTCAATGAAATGTTACCACTTCTGTGAATGTAATTTTTAAAGTCCGAGATACATTGTAGTTATTAAAAAGAAAAAATTGGTTCAATAATATTAAAATAATTTTTAGGGAATAGTAACTTTTGATTTTTATTTACGGTGGTTAAAGGTGAATAAGGTAATTCAAGGTAAAAAGAATATTATAATAATACAAATTTACCTTAACACTTATCATAACCTTATTGAATGAGTAATGTCTGACCATCATCATCCTTGGGTCTATTTTGGGACCCCATGGAGCCACTTAATAATGATAATGACACTTTATTTTAATTAACTTAATGTAAAGACAAAAATTGCATTAGAAAATATCTTTTAGTATATCGATTTTTACACGAGTATATATAATTCATCCTTTCGACTATAAATAATATTTATAAAGATAAAATGATTTATTTCATTATGGTAATTGTTTTTTAAATTTTATACATAAAATAAATTAAATTATTTTAGACACCATAATGATGCAGTATTTTCCTAATTAATAAATGATTTAAATAAATAAAAGTATTAATATGAACAAAATATACAAAATCTATACAATACTTATTGGATGATTTTATTATGACCATTAGTAATCTTATATTCTAAATTAATTAGTTTTGGACCTTTAGAAACTGAATATCACTATATAATAAAATAATATTTTCAAAATTTCCTAAAGAACTGCTCCTCCCCCTTATAAAAGGACATTACTTCTAACCCATTCCACACACCACTCAAGCCTCTTGTCTCATCCAAACCCTACCCAATTAATATCTCAAGATACACCTATTACACTTAGAATACTTACCTTAGGAAAAATTCACTTCATGAAGTCGTTTTTCTTCAGGTTAATGGAAGTTACCCAAATTAATGGTAACGCTTTCAATTTAATTCTTTCGTTTTATTTTGTTTTATTTTACTTTTCCAATCCTATAAACTCTTTTTATTTATTTATTTTATAAAAATAAAAGTATCCTATATATACTAGGATGTTTTTATGAGAATTATTCAAACTAGACGTACACAAACCTCCATATAATGGGTTAAGAACATATTGTTTCTGTGGATGACAAACTAATGCCTCACGAAACGTTAACTGTTCGATTATATCCTAATACCTCGCATAATGGCCATTATGATGGAACTATATTAATATATGTTATATATATATATATATATATTATATTTATGTTTTCCTTATGCTTTTTTATTTTCTATTTATATCATTATTTTATGGTTTCCATTATGGCTAAAACGTGATGATTTCATTTGAGGAAGTGTTCACTACAAGCCCCCACAAAACGATATAACTCGTTTATTTTAACACCCGAGTGTTTTATGAGAATTATTTTGTTTTTATGTTATATAAATAATCAATGGAATTTTTCACTACAGACAACAGTAGCTTTGCTTTCTTTACACAGAATCGCGACCTTCCTTGATAGCTTGCGTTGTACGCAATACCGAGTTTCACTAAAAAACGATATGCTATTAAAATCTTATTAAAACTAGCCGTTTTGAAAAGTAATACCAAATTTTTGTAATTTTGAAAATTTTATTTTTCAAAATGGACTTCATTTTTGTATTCAGAATATCGAAATTATCTTAGGGTGAAATTTTGGTATTTTTCTGAAAACATTCAATTTTTTATGAATAGTAAAACACTAGGTTACTATTTAAAAACCGACTTTTTATTTAAATAATTATTTTTTTAATTAAATTTATTTTAGGTCAAAATTGATACATAATACCTATATATGTTCAATGCAATTCATTGGAGTCATTTTATAGTAATTTTAGATATATAAAAATTTTATTGAACTTTTCACCGTCGTTTACCCACCTTCTAGGATAATTTTCAAATTCACAAAAAACATAATTTTACCACTTCTGTTAGTGGAATTTCGAGAATCTGAGAGACACGGTTAATATTAAGTACTAAAATGTGGTTCAATTAGATGAAAATATTATTTGGTAAATTGTAACTTTTTACTTTTTTTAACCACGGTTTAAAGGAAATAGGGAAATTAAGGGTAAAAATGATATTATTATAACCCTAAAACATTTCCTAATTCTATTGGATAAGTTTAGTTAGACCAAAAACAACCCTAGGAATAAAATATGACCATTTAGGCTAACATGGATTAGATTAGGACATTTTTATTAATTTATTTAAAGAAGGGTTAAAATAGTTAAAATAAATGTTTAATAACTAAATCATTTTTAATATAGAGTTATACATTAGATAAATTCGACTATAAATATTAATTATAAATTAAAAAATATAACCTACATAATGGTATTTTATTTGTAATTTTTATACTTTAAATAATTTAATTTAATTATGACACAATGATGATGCATCAATTATATTATTAATGAAATATTGATAAAATTGATGTTATAAATAGCCAAATAAATGAAAATTGAGAGTTTTTATAAATTAAAATAATTTTATATGATAATATGACATGTTAGTATTGATTTAGTTAACTCTTTTAGAAATAATATTTCTGTTACAAATTTCACCAAAATCAGTTACCAAATAGTCTTAAAATTGACATAAAATAGTATTTAAAACAAATATTATATTATTAATTGTTATTTTATTCTTAAAAATCTAAGGATGGGCCAAATGACTTTGATAAGGTTATATATACTAATAAAAAACAACTTGGGGTTCTTTTGTCTTGTTATAGTATATTTATTAACCTTATAGTGTAAGAAAACAAGAAGACATGGTAAAAGTAAAATTATTTATCTTACAGTTAAATCTAAATGATATGGTAAAATAGAAACCTAAAATTTTCTAAATTCTATTGGATGAGAGTATTTCGACCCATCCCCACATTACCTTAGAAAAAAATCAATTTGGAGCTATTAAAAACTGAATATGACTTTATAATAAAATAATATTTTTATTTTTTCCAAACGTGCCCTTATCCTCCCTTATAAAAGGGAACCTCCTCCCTCTCTTCCTCACACCACTTTTAGTCTTCGTGTTCGGCCAACCCCTGCAAAATTCTCTCCTCCACTTCCCTAGAAAAATCCTAGAGGTCTTGGTCTTCTTCAAAGACCAATTTTAGTGCCCTAAGAGGAGGTATCAAAGAGGAACTTCAAAGAAGAGATAATGTCTGTTACTGATTCTTCCAACTTTATTTATTCTTCCACTTCATCTTATTTATTATTTCATTATGAAGTAATAATATCAGTATCACACATATATGGATATTTTATTATAAGCATGAATCAACCCTATTTCACCATCTATCCAACCTACGGAAAACAAAATCACCGCGCGTGCGTACGTACGGAATATCGTCTCCACGCCGTGGTGTAATCTCATTTCCACCACCAACATACTTGGATTGGTATACTGGTGTAAATAATAAATATATATAATTATTGTAAAGTTATATTGATTCTAAAATCGTATACATACACACTAATACAATTCCACGATCATGGGAACGATATCATCGCTCGTGCGTACATACGGAATACCGTCTCTATGATCTGATGCGACTCGTTCTACATGATTTTTATTGCATAATGATTACATAAATGAATTGAGTGAATAAATATGGTATGTATTACACTAATACCATTCTTAAAATGAGGTATCTATAACCTAAAAAGAAGAATAAGAATTTATTCGACAAAACACGCATAAGAACAAAAAGTAATAAACACCTGAATAACAAGTAGCAATGAGATATTACTAATATGAAGCTAAGAATATAACCATATATGATATCATAAAAAATAATTAAGATTATGGAATAAGTCAATAACATTATTTAAATCATTGTACAGGAGGTTCAGACAATTTTGAATCAAATCGGACCTAAGGTATGGGACAATCTCGCAATCTCAATTTTCATCCTAGATTGTTTATACTTCAGTATTTACAGGGGAATATTTATCATCCACATCCATGTTTACTCAATATGTAATATTATCCACCTATAATTTTTAAATCCAATTTTACCCTTCGGTGAGTTTTTTGTAGAAGATTTGAAATGAATCCTTTGTCGTTTTTCGTACGAGGTACTTTTTGACTTTTCCGGCCAAAGTACTGGAAGAATGTTTTTTAACTTATACGGAATGAATGGATTTTTAAAACATTATTTCCATGAAATTTCCTTTAAAATTTTTTAAGATTTTTTTTAATCAACTTCTTTTAGTTCAAAAATATATGACATGTTAATAAAGGAAAGTGTTTTTGATGTAGAAAGGATATTTTCCTCAAGAATGGAGTTGAAGTGTTTTATCAAAATTATTTTCAATCAAATATAATATAAGGTTTTGTTTCTATCCATATTTTTTTACATTTATTTGATTTTGTTGTAACGGAATTACTTTTATGATGTCCTTTTATCTTATATGGATTATGTTATGATGGCATGATGTTTAGGAATCCCAATTTTATTACATGGGTTATGTTATGATATATGATATATGATTTTGTGGAACACATAATAATGGTATCATTATGAGATGGGTGGGAACTATATCTCCCTCAAATTCATTGGGTAAATATTTATATCTCATGAGATAGACATGGCTGGAATGGTAGGTAAAACCGGTTCAGTGAAACAGAACTGAAACGGAGAGTTAACTCGGTTCAGAAATGGACTTTGTCCACTAAGATAGTCGTGGCAATGAGTCTTGACTACTAAGAAATTTTTTTCTATCATTATGTGTGTATGACACAAAGTTTCATGTTTTATGTTTTAATTATTGGGATTACATTTCACTACTATGATTTAGTCCAGGATTATGAAATTATGGTCTCTTTTGCTGGTAAAGATTTCCAAAATGTTAGGTTCTTATGAATATGATGTGATTGATATATCTTTTGTTTACCCTTACTGAGAATTTGAGCACACCCTTTTGTATGTTTTCTATCCCCAGGTCAGAAAGAAGGTTATTAAGTAGGATATGGAAAAAGGGACTCTATATATGATGAAATAAATGGGAGACAATGTATAAGATTTATGAAAAGTTGTTTCTGTTTCCCAGTTTCTAAAGACACTATACCTATACGATCATTTCCTGGTTTTGTTATATGTTGTAAGAAGTGTGCTTCAATTCTGAAGTAATAACAACGAATGTAACGTATGGGTCATTATAGTTGGTATCATATGAAAGGTATAGTCAACCATTGGAAACTAAGATGTGAAAGCCTTAGTAATAACCCTAAGGATATGTCTAAGCATAGAACATGATCTTAGTGTTTTAAAAATGGCCATGAACAACCTATGATAAGACCTTAAATGTGAAATTTTATTCTTGATTTTGTTGTTTTCCAATTATAATTAGTGTTTCTCACACTATTCTTCTTGGACTTAGTCAATGGCTGGAATCCCAAGGAACCGTGTTAATGCGGAATGCGATGGACAATGAAAAGATTGTCCTCTTGAGAAACCAACCATTATGGGAGATGGAATGAAAAATCTTGTAGTCGTTATCACACAACATTCTCAAGCTATGAATCATGGAGGACTTCCAAACGAGAAATTGAAGGAGCAACATTCTGTTGAATCCTTCATGAGGCAGCATCCACCTTCATTCAGTGGGTCTTCTGATCCATTAGTAGTTGAACGATGGATCAATACCAATGAAAAGATATTTACAGTTTTTCAATGTTCAAAACATGATAAAGTAATCATAGCAGTCTATCATTTAGAAGGAGATGTTGATCAATGGTGGAAGCTTATTAAGAATATGAGGCAAAAGGGATGAAATTGAGTCCATGTAATGTGACGAGTTCAAGAACTTATTTTTCAATAAGTACATTCCTCATATTCTTCGAACAAATATGGAGAAAGTGTTTCTTGAACTGAAGCAAAAGGATGATGAATCTGTTCGTACCTATGAAGAAAATTTTAAAAGACTTGCATGGTACACTTCTGGTATTATTATCCAACCTGAGAGTAAGATCGGTCGATTCTTTAGTGCCTTAAAACCAAGTCTTCGAGGGGCATTAGCCATAAGGTACATCAATAGCTACGAGGAAATCGTTCAATGTGCTCTCAAAGTTGAGATGGAGATTGGAGTAACCCATCAGTAATATGGTTTTGATAAGAATATGAAAATGGAATTCAAAGGAAAATCTAAATATCACGATGAAAAAAAGTTGAGTTTTCCTTTATGCTAAATGTGTAGAAAGAAACATGGAGGGGGTTGTATTAAGGTGAAAAAATGTTATAAGTGTGGAAAAGAAGGTCATCAGGCATTTGAATGCCACAATGATGGGATGAAGATGTATATTGATGCGAACAATGAAAAGGCTACATAGAGTGCACCTACTACACTTCAATGTTTCATGTGAAAAAAATGGGGCATTATGCCAATCAGTTCCCTAATCCAAGGGTTGTTGATGATGATCGACGTCAACAAACTCTTAAGGATAAAGGTAAAGGAATGAAACATGAAATTTCTATCAGTGATGTGGAGTACGATAATGAAGTGGTGAAAGGTACACTTATCATCCACTATATTGTAGAAAATGTTTTATTTGATTCTGGATCCAACCACTCGTTTATTTCTGAAGAATTTTCTAAGGGTATCACCATATTTACTCAACAATTAGATGTTGAGTTAGTTGTGACAACCCATAATGGCACAACTGTCTCATCAAAAGGTTATCATTCTTCTCCGATTGAAGTTTGTGGGAAAGTGCTTCCTGGAAATCTTGTGATCCTTCCTATAGTGAAATTTGATGTGATTCTTGGCATGGATTTTCTTTCTCTATATGGATCTCATATCAACTGCCAAGGAAGGGAAGTCACAGTTCATATTCCAGATCAATCTATGATCATCTATCGATGAAAGGATGAACATAACCTTCTAGTGGATATTTCTTCCATCATATGGGTCTTGATTCCACTAAATAAAGGTTATCTATCTCAAATGGTTGGTGAGAATCTCACGATTAATAATATGCCCATTGTACGGGAGTTTGATGATGTCTTTCCAGAAAAATTTTCAGGTCTTCCACCAAATCGTGAAGTTGAGTTTTCAATAGAACTCGTACCGGGTGCTTTGCCTTTTTCAAAGACACCTTATAGAATGGCCCCAATTGAGTTGCAGGAATTGAAGAAGTAACTCCAAGAGAATATTGATAAAGGATTCATACACCCTAGTGCGTCACCTTGGAGAGCACCTGTTCTGTCTGTTAAGAAGAAAGATAGATCAATGAGACTCTACATTGATTATCGAGAATTTACCAAGATCACTATCAAGAAAAAATATCATATCCTGCACATTGATGACTTATTTGACCAACTACACGGAGCTCAATACTTTTCCAATATTGATCTCCTTTCAGGATATCATCAATTAAGGGTTAAAATTGAGGATATACAAAAGAGGACTTTCTGTACAAGGTATGGACACTATGAATTTATAGTGATGCCATTTGGTCTTACTAATGCCCCTGCTATCTTCATTGATCTGATGAATAGAGTCTTTAGAGACTGTCTTGATCAGTTTTTGGTAGTTTTTATAGACGATATTTCTGTATATTCAAAGAGAAGGGAAGAACATGAAGATCACTTGATAATTATATTGAAGACCCTAAGAAAGGTGTTAGCCATAAGGGACTTCAATAGCTACGAGGAAATTTTTCAATGTGCTCACAAGGTTGATATGGAGATTAGAGTAACCCATTAGTCATATGTGTTTGATAAGAAGAGGAAAATGGAATTAATAAGAAAATCCAAAGAGCACACTCAAAAGAAGATTAGTTTTACCTTGTGCTCAATGTGTGGAAAGAAACATGGAGGGAGTTTTCTTAAAGGGAATTTAAATGTTTCAAATATAGAAAGGAAGTTCATCGGGCATTTGAATGTCGTAATGATGGGAATAATATGTCTACTGATGTGAACAAAGAAAAGGCAACACAGGGTGCACCTCCTACACTTCAATGATACAAGTGCAAGGAAATGGGGAATTATGCCAATCAATGACCTAATCCAAGGGTTGTTGATGATGATCGACGTCAACAAAATCTTAAGGATAAAGAGAAATGAAAGTCACATGCAATTTCTATCAGCGATGTGGAGTATGATAACGAAGTGCTGAAAGGTACACATACCATCCACTCTAAAGTAGCAAATGTTTTATTTGATTCTGGAACCACCTAATCTTTTATTTCTAAAGAATTTTCTAAGGGTATCACAAGATTACCTCAATAATTAGATGCTGAGTTAGCTGTGACAACCCCTAATGGCACAACAGTCGCATCAAAAGTTTATAATTCTTCTCTGATTGAAGTTTTTAGGAATGTGCTTCCTTCAAATCTCGTTATCCTTCCTATAGTGGAATTTGATGTGATTCTTGGCATGGATTGGCTTTCTTTATATGGAGTTCATATCAATTTACAAAGAAGGGAATTTAGATTTCATATTCTAGATCAATCTATGATCGTCTATCGATGCAAGGATGAACATAAACTTCCAGTGGAAATTTCTTCCATCTTATGGGTTTTTATTCCACTAAATTAAGGTTATTTATCTGAAATGGTTTGTGAGAAATTCAATATTAATAATATTCTAATTTTACGGGAGTTTGACGATGTCCTTCTGGAGGAATTGTCTGGTCTCCCACCAAATCGTGAAGTTGAGTTTTCAATAGAACTCGTACCGGGTGCTTTGCCTATTTTAAAGACACCTTATAGAATGGCCCCAATTGTGTTACAGGAATTGAAGAAGAAACTCCAAGATAATCTTGATAAATGATTCATATTCCCTAGTGCGTCACCTGGGGATCACCTGTTCTGTTTGATAAGAAGAAAGATCGAACAATGAGAATCTACATTGATTATCGAGAACATAACAAGATCACTATCAAGAAAAAATATCCTCTCCCGCTCATTGATGACTTATTTGACCAACTACGTGGAGCTCAATACTTTTCCAAGATTGATCTCCGTTAAGGGTATCATCAATTAAGGTTCAAAAGGGAGGATATACCAATGACGGCTTTTCGTACATGGTATGTACACTATGAATTTATAGTGACGCCATTGGTCTTACTAATGCCCCTGCTATCTTCATGGATCTGACGAATAGAGTCATTAGAGACTATCTTGATTAATCTTTGGTAGTATTTATAGACTATATTCTTGTATATTCAAAGAGAAAGGAAGAACATGAATATTACATTATAATTATATTGAAGACCCTATGAAATGAGAAGATTTATGCCAAATTTACCAAGTGTGAATTTTGGCTTAAAAAAGTTTCATTTTTGGGTCACATAATCTCAAATAATGGGATATCTGTGGATCCAGCAAAAACAGAGGTTATCGAAAGATAGTCGAGACCATAAACAGTAACCAAGATCAGAATTTTTCTTGGTTTGTCTGGTTATTATCGACGTTTTGTGAAAGATTTTTCATGATTATCTAATCCACTCACCAGGTTGACTCGAAAAGGAGTTATGTTCGTATGGACGGTGGAATGTGAATAGAATTTCAAGGAGTTGAAAATAAGGTTATCCAGTGCACCTGTGCTCACACTACCTTGTAGTGGAGAATGGTTTGTGATCTATAGTGATGCATCTAAGAAGGGGCCAGGGTGTGTTCTTATGCAAAATGATATGGTGATAGCTTATTCCTCATGACAGTTGAAAATCCATGAGCAAAATTAACAAACACATGATTTGGAGTTAGCTGCGGTAATCATTGCATTAAATATTTGGAGACATTATCATTATGTTGAAAGGTGTGATATTTATAAGGATCATAAAAGTTTAAAGTATATTTTCACACAAAATGAGATGAATATGTGCCAAAAAATATGGTTGGAGATGATTATGGATTACGACTACTCAATTCATTACCACCCTGGGAAAGAAAACAAGGTGGCAGACACATTAAGTTGACAAGAACATTCCAGTTTATCCATGACGAGGATTACAAAAGATCCAATATTTATGGATTTACAAAGGATGGATCTTAGAATTATAATGGAAGGGCGAAAATCATATCTTTCTCAAATGAATGTTCAACCATCTATACATGTAAAGATTAAACAGGCACAAAAAGAAGATGTAGAGTAATAAGAGAAGGTGAGAAATGTTCCTGAATTCAACCTTGATTGTGATGGGATAATAATTTTCAGGAATCAGGTTTGTGTTCCTCCAATCCTAGAATTAAAGAAGGATCTGTTGGATGAGGCTCATAGTTCTTCATTCTCTATTTATCCTGGAAGCACGAAGATGTATAGGGACCTGAAAGAGTACTTCTAGTGGGATGTCATGAAAAGAGATGTTGCGGAATATGTCTCTCGATGCTTGGTTTGTCAACAAGTTATAGCTGAGAGACAGAAGTCTAAGGGGATGTTACAACCATTACCCATACCCGAATGGAAATGGGAAAACATCACTATGGAAATTGTCACCGGACATCCTAAAACATCCAAACGCAATACTGCTATCTAGGACACAGTTTATCATCTTACAAAGTCTGCACACTTCATTGCTATTATAGAATAGTTCCCTCTAGATCATCTTGTCAGGATATATGTAAAGGAAGTGGTAAGATTGCATGGACTACCACTTTCTATTATACCTGAACGAGATCCGAGGTTTATCTCGATGTTCTGGCGAATTCTTCAGCATACTCTGCATACAGAGTTGAGTATCAGCACTGATTATCATCCTTAGACAGACATGCAGTCTGAGAGGACAATTCAAACAATAAAATATATGTTGAGAGATTTCTCTAGGGATTTCAAAGGTGGTTGGGATCAACACCTAACTTTGGTAGAATTTTATTATAATAATAGATTTCACTCTAGTATTCAGATGGCTCTTAATGAAGCCCTATATGGAATGAAATATAGAACTCCAACTTGCTGGGATGAAGTTGGGTGAAAAAAGCTATTAAGAACTGATCTTGTTGATGAGATGGCAGAAAAGGTCAGATCTATTCAACAACACATAAGAGTAGCTCAATGTTGACAGAAAAGTTATGCCGAAAACTGAAGAAAAGACCTAGAGTTTGAAGTGGGTGATAAAGTGTTCTGACAAATATCTCCCTGGAAGAGGGTCATGAGATTTGGAAAGAAGGGAAATTTGAGCCCCAGATATATCTGTTCTTTTGAAATTCTGGATCTTGTTGGGAAGGTAGCTTACCGATTATCTCTTTCACCGAATCTATCACATGTTCACAATGTGTTCCATGTATCTCTCCAGAAAAAGTACATACCTGATCTTTCACATGTACTCAGCATAGATGTTGTACCGCTAGATCAAGATCTTTCTTATGAAGAACAGCCGATAGAGATTCTGTATCATAGCGAAAAAGTCCTACGGAACAAGACCACTCGCTTGGTGAAATATTTATGGAGGAACCACCAATTAGAATAAGGTACATGAGAGCTTGAGAATATGATGAGGAAGAGGTATCCTCATCTGTTTGTTACAAAGTGACGAATTTCAAGGGTGAAATTAATTTTAAGGCGGCGTAGAATGTAACACCTGAGAATTTTTTGAGAAATATTTTATTTTTATGTTATATAAATCATCAAAGTAATATTTCACTACACACAACACTAGTTTGTCTTTCTTTACACGCAATCACGACCTTCCTCGATAGCCTGCGTTGTACGCAATACTGAGTTTCACTAAACAACGATATGCTATTAAAATATTATTAAAAGTATCCATTATGAATAGTAATACCCACTTGTTGAAATTTTTTAAATTTTATTATTCAAAATGGACTTCATTTTTGGATTCGGAATATCGAAATTAGCCTAGGGTGAAATTTTGGTATTTTTCTGAAAACATTCAATTTTTGATGAATAGCGAAAACACTGGGTTACTATTTAAAAACCGACATTTTATTTAAATAATTATTTATTTTAGGTAAAAATTGATACATAATACCTATATAAGTTCAATGAAATTCATTGGAGTCATTTTATAATAATTTTATATATATATATATTTTATTGAACTTTTCACCGTCTTTTACCCACCTCCAAGGAGAATTTCCAAATTCACATAAAACAAAATTTTACCGCTTCTGTGGGTGGAATTTCGAAAATCAGAGAGACACGGTAAATATCAAGGACTAAAATGTGGTTCAATGAGATGAAAATATTTTTTGGTGAATAGTAACTTTTTACTTTTTTTCCACAGTTTAAAGTAATTAGGGTAATTATGGGTAAAAATGATATTATTATTACCCTAACACATGTCATAATTCTATTAGATATGTTTAATTCGACCAAAAAATATTAGGAATAAAATATGACCATTTAGGCCCACTTGGATTAGATTAGCACATTTATTATTAATTTATTTAAAGAAGGGTTAAAATAGTTAAAATCAACATTTAATAACTAAATCATTTTTAATATAGAGTTGTACATAAGATAAATTTGACTATAAATATTCATCAGAAAGCTACAAAGATTTCCTACATAATGGTAGTTTATTTTTAATTTATAGAATTTTAATAATTTAATTTATTTATGACAGAATGATGATGCAATAATTATATTATTAATGAAATATTGACATAATTGATGTTATAAATACCCAAATAAATGTTATTTGAGACATTTTATAAATTCAAATAATTTTCTATGTTAATATATCATGTTATTAGTGATTTAATTAACGTTTTACTAACTAATCGTTCTGTTATGATTTCTAAAAAAATAAATTACCAAATAGTGTCAAAAATGGCATAAAATAGTTTTTAAAACAAATATTATATTATTAATTGTTATTTTATTCCTAAAATTATAAGGATCGGTCATATGACTGATATACGATCATATATACTAATAATAAATATCTTGGGGTTCTTTTGGCTTGTTATAGTATGTTTATTAACCATATAGTGTAAGAAAACAAGAAGACACGGTAAAAGTAAAATTATTTAACATAAAGTTAAATCTAAATGATAAGGTTAAAATAGAAACCTAAACTTTTCTAAATTATATTGGATGAGAGGATTTAGACCCATACCCACCTTAGATTCTAAATAAATCAATTTTGAGCTATTAAAAACGAATATGACTTTATAATAAAAAACTATTTTTAGTTTTTCCAAATGTTCCCCTCTCCTACCTTATAAAAGGGCACCTCCTCCCTCTCTTCCTCCAAACACTTTGAGCATTCAATATTGGAAAAACCTGCCAAATTTTCTTCTCCACTTCCCTAGAAACATCCTAGAGGTCCTGGTATTCTTCAAATACGAATTTTAGTGCCCTAAGAGGAGCCTCAAAGAGGCACTTCAAAGAAGAGGTAATGTTCGTTACCTATTCTTTCAACTTTATTTCTTTTTCCACAACTTCTTATTTAGTTGTTTCATTATTAAGTAATAACATCAGTATAACTCATATACTGATATGTTATTATATGTATGAAACAACCCTATTTCACCATTTATCCATCCTATGGAAAACGAAATCACCGCGCGTGCGTACGTACGAAATAATATCTCCACGACGTGGTGTAATCTATTTTCCACCACCACCTCACTTGGATTGGTATAATGGTGTAAATAATAAATATATATGATTACTTTAAATTTATATTGATTCTGAAATATTATACATACACTCCAATAAAATTCCACGATCATGGGAAGGATATTATCGCTCATGCGTATGTACAGAATACTGTCTCCACGATGTGATGTGACTCGTTCTACATGATTTTCATTGCATAATGATTACATAAATGAATTGAGTGAATAAATATGATATTTATTACACTAATACCATTCTGTAAATTACTTATCTATAACCTAAAAATAAGAATAAAAATTTATTCGACAAAACACGCATAAGAACAAAAAGTAATAAACACCTGAATAACAAGTAGCAATGAAATATTACTAATAAGAATCCATGAATATAAACATATATGATATCATAAAAATAATTATGATTATTTAATAATTCAATTACATTATTTAAATCATTATACAATAGTTTTGGACACTTACGAAGAAAATCAGACCTAAGGTAAGGGACAGTCTCGCAATCTCAATTTTTATCCGAGATTGTTTATACTTCAGAATGTACTAGGGAATATCTATTATTCACATCCATGATTCCTAAATATGTAATATTATCCTCCTACAATTGTTTAAATAAATTTTACCCTTCAGTGAGTTTTTAGTAAAAGATATGAAATGAATCTTTTGTCATTTTTCGTACGATGTACTTTTTGACTTTTCGGGCCAAAGTAAGGGAAGAATGTTTTTTTAGCATATACGAAATGAATGGATTTTTAGAACATTATTTCCATGAAGTTTTCTTTACAAGTTTTCAAGTTAATTTTTAATCAACTTATATAAGTTGGAAATTATATGATAGGTTAAAATGGAAAATGTGTTTGAAGTATAAAGGATATTTTCCTCAAGAATGGAGTTCAAGTGTTTTATCAAAATTATTTTCCATCTATTATAATATAGGGTTCTGTTTATATCCCTATTTTTTACATTGATTTGATTATGTTATGATGGAATTAATTTTATGATGTCCTTTTATCTTATATGGATTACGTTATGATGGAATGTTGTTTAAGAATCCCATTTTTATTACATGGGTTATGTTATGATATATGATTATTGATTTTGTGGAAAACATAAGAATGGTATCATTATGAGATGGTTGGGACCTACATCTCCTTCCAATGCATTGGGTAATAATTTATAACAAATGAGATAGAAATGGATGGAATTGTAGGTTAATCCGGTTCAGTGAAACAGGACTGAAACGAGGAGTGAACTCGGTTCAGAAATGGACTTTTTCGACTATGATAGTCTTGGAAATGAGTCTTGACTACTAAGAAATGATTTTCTAGGATTATGTGTGTATGCCACAAATTTTCATGTTTTAAGTTATGATTATTGGGATTATATTTCACTACTATGATTTAACCCATGATTATAAAATTATGATCTCTTTTTAAGGTTATGATTTCAAAAATGTTATGTTCTAAAGAATATGATGTGATTGGTATTTCTTTTGTTTACCTTTACTGAAAATTTGAGCTCACCCTTTTTTATGTTATCTTTCCCCAGGTCAGGAAGAAGGTTATTAAGTATGATATGCCAAAAAGGACTCTAGATATGATGAAATAAATGGGAGACAACGTAGATGATTTATGAAAAGTTGTTTATGTTTCCCAGTCTCTAAAGACACTATACCAATATGGTCCTTTCCTGGTTTTGTTATATGTTGTAATAAGTGTGCTTTAATTCTGAAGTAATAACAATGAATGTAATGTATGGGTCATTATATTAATTCCTTATGTGGGCCGTATAAATGATGGATTTATTGATATTATATATGATATTATACTGGAATTATAATATCAATGTATCATTATGCTTTAATTCCATTATAATACAAAATAGAAATGAAAGTATCGTTCATGAGTACGTACGGTTTACAATCTCCAAAACGGTACATTTCAATTACTATCTCCAAATGTTATGTACTATTGTAAATACATATATATACTGGATATATAATATATATATTATTTTTAAATCATTAATATAATTTTGGAGATAATTGAATTCTGACCACATGGAAAAATTATAATTATGACAAGTTCATTTTGGACTCAAATTCAGAACATTGATAAAATATCCAATATGAACTCAATAAATAAACTAATTTTTATATCAAGTTAATATGTGGTATAAATTGAATAATAAACATGAAAGATTTAATTAATCATGTAGAAATTAATATAAGATTATTATTCAGGAAGAACAAGGAACATACAAGAAAAGTACGACTTTAGTTAAGGGGTTTCTTATCTCACTTTTAATTCTGTGAGATTTCCATTAATCACAACTTATTTGTTGCATGTGGATTCTTGTATAATTCCATTTGATATATATTATTATGATTCAATTTATAATAATTTAATTCTGTGATAGATTTTATGGTTATTAACTTTTGATCATATGACTCGATTAATTACAACATGGTAAGGAGTTTCCATCTCACTTCTTATTTTCTTGAGATTCATGATATATTGGCTACTATTTCATATTGTGTAGTGTATGTACTACCCATTATTGTATTCATGTTGTAATATACAATAATTGATGTGTATTTATATCTTCATTGTATGATCCTTCATTCATGGGGTGTATGTTTCATTCGTTACCAAATTAGTAAGGGAATTTCACATTTCAATTTTCATTCATTGGGCATTATGCATACTTCATTGATTATTTTACTCCAAGATTATGTGTGAAATCAATGTTTTTTATTTATGTAGTAATTTGACTCCCATTTATGTGGATATACTCTTGATACTCATAATCAATCCATTGATAACTTCTCAAGTCATTGATATTTATTTGATCTTAACTCAATTTCCATTCATTGAGTCATTGGTGCTGTTTTTACAAGAACATGGGTGAATGTCCTATGATTTATTTACACATAATATCCAATCATAATGAGTTTATTTATATTTTTCACACATAATTATGATGGTGATTTTTCATTTACCTACTTTTTTTGTCCTTATAATAGATTTCATCTCAATTTACATTCCTTTGAGACTTCTCTGTTGTCATGCACCAGTTCACTTTTATTTTGTGTATATACTATTATTTGACATTTTATATCATGAATCCCTTTTTCTCAAGATATTATTCTGTTTTTATTACCGCAATTATTTGTTTTTAAGAAACTCTCATTTGGTTAGGAACATTAACTAAAATATAATTTTAAATGTTTTAAAATATT
The DNA here is from genome assembly GCA_963277665.1 of Viscum album. Classification (NCBI taxonomy): domain Eukaryota; kingdom Viridiplantae; phylum Streptophyta; class Magnoliopsida; order Santalales; family Viscaceae; genus Viscum; species Viscum album. The sequence continues at coordinate 559,319,203 of OY728164.1, read as the reverse complement.
GTTCGTCTAAATATATTTCATTAATGTACATGTATTAAAAATGGTTTAAAAGAGTTATTTATATAGATATTAATGTTCAATAATTAAAATTCATATTAAAAGTTTCAATGTGGTATGATACACTTTGATTTAACAATCTATTTTGAAATAGATTCTTGACAAATAGTGTGACTAGTGAATGTTTTCAAGAAAAAGTGGGATATTTCTCTCAAAGAGTTTTGATGATTATTTTCACCTATGTTGATATCCTTCATTAATATTGATTTAGGTCAACCTGTTACAATAAAATCTTCCAAATTTTATTTAATGAGTTATGTTTGACTTTGGATGTGCTATATTTCTACCATTCATGGTTTGTGGATAAAGTATTGACATTTCATATGCTAGTTTTAATAATAATGTTTATGTTATGTTTCAAACATATCATATGATAAATGCATTGAACATCAAAAGTTATGGGTGGATCCCGCTATAGCTCCCCGATGCATTGGTAGGTCTCAGGGAACAAACTAGTGGCATGGCACAAGGCCCTAATAAATGTTTATTTATAGTCATGGCATGACGCCTTGACTATGTAGTTATGATGTCCAATATTATGTATTCCATCATTATGAGACTATATATTGATATTTTGTGTGGTTATTCAACTAGTATAATAGCCTTTATAATGTTTTAATGTGGAATTATTTACTCAACTCATATTTCTAGAATAAAGTGTTCTTGTTTATTATTTTTGAAGTCATGTGTTTTTAATTATTCACTGTGCCTAATGTTTATGTTATCTTCCTCTATATTATTTACTCTTACTGAGCATTTAAGCTCACCCTTTAATCATGTTTCATTTTCCTATGATATGAAAAAGTTACCTATGAGTGACTTCCAGGAATAATATTAGAAGCTGGGATGATAATAATGCAATATAATAGTGTTCATTTTTCTTCATGCTGTAATGTTGAACTTATGTATGTATCTGGTTTCCAACACTACTAAACTAATCGGTCCTTCGCATAATGATTCCTTGTAATCATGCCAATGTCTTAAAATAATGCACCGACTCCAAGATTCTGGGGTCGGGGCATTACAGTTGGTATCATAGGATCTTTAGTACAATACTTGGAAACTAGATTTAGATAAAATCTGGTTAGTGCACATTACCCTAAGATAGATTTTGAGGTTTTGTACAGAAGAACATTATAGAATCTTCTTAATGTGGATATTTTGTGTATTTTTCCTGTAGTACATCCCTATCTAGATACCAACATGTAGAGGCAGCTCGGGCACAGAAGTACCTAGGAGTGAAATCTCTCACAATGAGTTTCGGGCTTGACCCGAGGTATCCTGGTTACGACAAAGGGCCTTGCTTCACTATTGGTTATGACACTCTCGGGGGATATTCTTATGATAATCTACATTCTCTTTATAAACCGATTTGAAAGATTTTAATATTAGATGAGAATAAATGACCTTGGATAATTCTAAGGTTTTTTAAATTGAAAATAAAGTGTCATGATATTATAAAAATTATTTTATGACTATTATTTATAACACAATGCTTTCTAGTTTTAGTCAGTCACTAGATTTCATGGCAGTCATAGTCACTTTGAGCCCGATGTATAAGGTTATAATGGTTGTAGAAAACAGAAAAAATTCAATGTTGATAGGCGTAAATGATATCGTGTTCATGTCGAATCACTTTTCGAAAAATGCGATCAACAATATATATATTAACAAACTCTCAGACTCAACAATGAATAGAATAGTGGTGAATGATAAGAGCTCCAAAAGTAAAGACAATGGAGAAAAGAAAGCCCATTTTCTATCATGTTAGAAATGTGGAAGGAGACACCTAGGAAAGTGTCTTAATGGAATAATGAAATTCTTTATGTGTTGGAAAGAATGACATAATGTATAGAATTGTCATGGAAAAATGAAGCGTATAACGGTCGGAAAAAAAATTGTTCCATGAATCTATTTACAGTCATTTGCCATAAATGTAGGGGACCTGACCATTACCTAACTGAATTCCCTATTCTATCGGATATCCTCTTGGTCATATAATAAGCTATGTGGAAATAAATGTAGGACCCCGGGACACCCTGAGAGGGGAGGGTGAATCAGGGTGGACACTTTTTCTTCTTTTAGTTGTGGATCTTGTTCCCACGTTGGTAGGAACTAATTAAACCTGTATGATGGATATGAACATCAATTAAACATTGACATGCAGAGAGATGACACAGCTATTTTTACTTGGTTCACCACTAAGGGCTACATCCATGGAGCATATGCCGACAGGTTGTCGGTCGTACCTAAATCCACTATGCTTCACTAGCTGCGGATTACAAATGTTCATGCACAGACACTTTGTCCCAGGCTCACAGCCTTTACAATTGTTCAGGGATATCTCACTGCGTCCCTTGGGTCACTCCTGTTGACTCCCCCCTGGCTCACTGCTGTTGGTGAAGTCTCACTCATTTTATAGACGTGAAGGTCTCTTAAATAGGTGTGCATTGAAGTTCTTCGTCTCCTGTTCAGCATGAGACATTGCTTGCATCAGGGTTCAGATTTGATGCTCCTTTTAGTTCAATCGTTCTTCTTTAGTGCAATGAATGAATGCACTAGATCCCCTTGTCTTCGTTATCCTGAATCACAATCACGGATGTGATTGATTACTTAATGAAGCTCAGCTTACTTGGCGTTCTCAGAATCAGTTCTCCATGTATGCATGAGATCATGCATGTAAAATTTAGATTTCTTCTTCAATATCACTTTGCACCAGAAGTATTAGGCAATATTTCAGCTCTTGTGCGGTTCCAGAAAGGCGGGAATTCATTAACAATATCTGGCTCTTCTTTTCATGCCCGGTGCGCAAGTCTCCCCCAGCACGCAAGTCTTAGGCGCACAAGTATAAACTGGCACGCAAGTGTCACAAAAGCACCTGCGTGACTCTGCCTTCTTGAACTTTAAACCTGCGCGACTCACTTCCTTTCTTGGACAAATTACCTAGGGCACGCAACCATCACTCGGCGCGCAATCACCACTTGCGCGGATCAACCATCACTCGGCGTGCAATCACCACTTGCGCGGCTCAACCACCTGCGCGACAAGAGCTTGAAAAATCTCTAAGTCTTGAGCTCCGTGAGAAATGAGGAGGGGTAGTCCAGTATTTATAGGCATACTGGACCCCCTGCGTGGCGGCGCACAAGTCATCCATCGGCGCGCAAGTCTCGGCCCCTACTAGGAACTTACTGAATCAACATCCAAACTTGCGCGAACATCTTGCCTTTGCCAAATTTGGATCTTCTGATCTCGAAAAACCATAGGCGTGCAAGTTATAATGCATTCAAGGCGTCGGCGCGCAAGTGTCTACCTGGAACATAATCCACCTACGCGACCTCACCAAAACTTGCGCGACCGTTATCCCTTTGCCATATTTTGATGCTCTGATCTTCAAAAACATATGGCGCACAAGTTTCCTATCTTACAAGAGTATGGCGCGCATGTACCTTTGCCAAAATCACTCTTCTTCATTTGTTCATTTTGAGGCCCTAAAATTTGGAAAACACTAGAAAACGGCGCCACCTTGTATCTTCTCTTTTTGTACCGCCTCCAGATCTTACATTCCTCTGTCGATGTTCTTGAATAAAACATAGATCGTTGACCACAACTCTTGAACTTGACATTTCCCCATGGAATCTCTTTTGTCAACAAATTTGTATGTCATTTTTTTGCTTTGTCGACAAGCACGATCACCTCAAAAACACTTCTTATTGGTGATCTGTATCCTTCATCAACTCATTTGATTTTATCACAAACACGACTATTGTGATATGTATTCTTTGAAGGAACAGCTTTAGTACCATCATCTTCTATGACAATGTGATGTGCATGGACATTTCATAAGTCAACTCATTGGCACATTGCCTCCTTCATCAACCGTCATGATCAACTTCATGCCAACCATGTGATTCAATCCGTCAAGAAGTCTCTAGCATGGTTCTCACAAAATCATGAGTAATTGCATGGTTTTCATCAAAAACACCATCCTTATTTAATCATCCTTGGATGGATTACTCCTCACAATCTTCATTGTTGTAAACAATGTATCACCTTTGACACATGTTCTTTGAACATACGATCAGCACAACAATCGTCTGAATCACTACTCCTCTACTTCATCAGTGTACTTCATGATATCTTTCATTTTGATATTCCATTGACAACTATTGACAACAAATACAAACCTATACACAAAGTGGTTCCAACAATCTCCCCCTTTTTATTTTGTTGTCAATACCATATACATCTTCTGAAATGAATTTGTCAATGTCAAAATGAGAATCTTCTATTCAATCAACTTTTCTTTTCAAATGTTCATTTCACTTTCTCTCCCCCTTATTAAAAAGAAATACAAAGCACATGGTAGTGAGGGTATCAATCCACACTTATGAAATTTTTCATTAATAATTTCACTCTATGTCTACTTGAGCAATGCTCGATGTAGAAAACAAGAGGATTTGATTAAGTCAACAAGGCTGTCCATTATCCACAGATCATGATACCAACATGAGATGATAACTCATGTATCTTGTCTTCAAGGGTTTACCACTTTAATTCAAGGTAGAAGAAGATCAACTATGATAGAGAATAATCAACCTGAAACTCCTGCACTCACATCAGTAAATAGATCAAAAACCTTCAAGTGCAATCGGCAGGATAAGTGACCATGGGGCACTTCCATTTCATTATGTCACTGATCAATTCAGTTCTTCCCCCTTTGTAAAAAAATCTTTGATCTGAGTAACCAAGGGATCATGATTGAGAAATGACATACCTTCTCCATTGGCGTGTTCTTCAAGAAATTCACAGAGTAACTTCTTTTGAGTCCAACTAGAGTTGATATTGATTGAAACAATGATTATGGAAGCTTCTTCATTCTTCTCCCCCTCAAGGTAAATAATCCTCATCATCTTCATCAATAGTGATCCTCTATCATCATAATCTTTGAATATCAATTGAAGAATCTACTAAGGATGGAATCTTCTTCAGCATGGCTATCAAGAGTTGACAACATTCACTACTTCTCAGGTTCTCCCCCTGAGAGCATGCTTCACCTTCAATTCCCTGCATTATTAGCACAAATAAAATACACAAATGATTACGGGAATAAGGTGGTTACTCCTTGATTCATCAAGATGACTTGCTTGGTTGAGGTTTTTTTCTCAACCAATTTCCTCTGTTCACTCCAGTCTTCATGCCTGCACATTTGAACATATGTTCTGACATCTGTCGGTGTGGCATGGTTCTGTTCACATTCTCTTCTGCTTTGTGTGGAGAATTGTTCTGCTTAGCAGCCATCATGAATGATACATTCTTACTCCTCTTAAGGACTTCTTCTTTCTCTGGTATTAAGGTTAGGCAACCTTTTGCAATGTGACCAGATTTCTTGCATCCCTCACACAGAACTTCTTTGACACATGTGTTTCTCTTTGTTTGCAAACTCTAATGCACTGTGTCTTAATCATGTGAATGTTTTCCTTTTCCTTTGTCACCAGCCTTGGCCATCTCATCTTCAAGTTTCCTTATTATTTTCAAGTCTTCTGGCCAGATGACCAATATTTCATTTGGATCCTTTGCAGCTGGTTTAGGTCTTCCACATGGGTTCATCCGAGATTCATCCCACTTGGTGTTTATTTTGGAAGAATGACCCTTCAATTTCATGGATCTAAAATCCTGGGTCTTCTCAGCTTCCCTACATGAGATCTTCTTAGGGAAATGTGTGTTAACAACATTCTTCTGATTTTTCCCCAAGGTAGCTGCTTCATTCATTGACGGCATCAGAGGTCTTCTTTTCTTTTCAATAGTGAAATCATGTTGATATGGACATGTGCCAGCATTGTGACCATTGCCGTTGCATACATCACAGATGTTATCAAGAATTCCAAATCTGTTTTCAGTCAACATATGCTTCTGGCCCTGCTGATGTTGCATCTTTTTCTATGGATTCCTTCTCTTTGATATAGGCATTCTCTTTGCTTTTCCATGTAAGGGATTATAAAGAAAATCCAGTGAACAATGCCCAAATCTGTTGCAGTAGCAACATTGACCCACAAATATTTTCTTCTTTGTGTCTTCTATATTAAGTTGTTGGGCCTTCTGCTTAATCTTTTGTGCTCTATTTGAGGAACCCACATCCTCATTTTTCTTCCCATCCACCCTAGACATGGTGGTAGGTTTCTTCTTCTCACCTTTCCTCATCCATACTTGTTTAGAACGTTTCTTCCCACCTGCACTGAGTGTAGGATTGTATTTAGAAATATGAGTACAAGATGGTTTGGATGGTACCTTCACTTTCTCAGTTGCTTGTGATAGATCAAAGAGTGAAGTCCTGATCTTCTTATCACATGTCAGAGGTCTTTTGACAATAGAATCCTCCAGTGAGCATTGAGTACCATCAAAAACTGATTCTTGATGTGGATAATCAAGAGTTGTCATAATCTTCTTATCACATGTTGGAGGCATTTCAGCTTTAGACTCCTCCATCGAACATTGAGTGCAAGCATCACTCATTTCATTCTTTTGTGAAGTCTCAATATGTGTGTTCTCAATCTTGGTCAACTGAGCTTCCAATTTTTGACCCACAATATTGAGGATGATCTTCTGATCTTCAATCACGATCATCTTCTCTTCAAAAGTCTTCTTCAACCATTCAACCTCATCTTCATGCATCTTAACTTTGGTTTGTAACAAAGAGTCATGTTCCCTGGATTTAATGGAAGTTTCTTCCGAACAAAAATTCTTGACTTCATTGCTCTTCTTCAGCTCAGTTTTAAGTGCATGGATCCTTTCTTTTAGAGTCTTATTGACTGCCTCGTTTTCTTCAAAGACTTTAACTTGTTGGGTGAGCTTCATACATTCCAGTAATTTTCTTTCCATCCCCTTTTCCATATTGTCTTCTTCCCTTTCATGTCGAGTGATGTCAACCTGCATAGAATGAAATAGGCTACAAATAATAGCAGCCCTTTCTTCTGGAATATCATGCAGATATGTTTTGAGTTTTTCTTGAAAGTGTGAATTGGGGGTGTCATCCTTTCCTCTAGAATATTTCTGAGTCACCTGCTCGATACTTTCCATGCATGATGTTTCTTCATTTTTGGAATGGCATGGAGAACAAGACACTGCATCTTCTTTGGATATGAGGGACTTCTTTAGCTGCTTCTTCTCTTTCTTTTTCCTGTTTGTCATGGTCTTGCTAGATGTAGACGTCTTCTCAGAAACATCATCAAGACTGCTCTTCATTTTTGACTTTAGGAAAGAAACTCAAATCCTCTTCTCAATAGAATTACTGGAGAATATACAACATACATTAACCTCCCTCTGATACCACATGTAGGACCCTGGGACACCCTGAGAGGGGAGGGGTGAATCAGGGTGGGAACTTTTTCTTCTTTTAGTTGTGGATCATGTTCCCACATTGGTAGGAACTACTTAAACCTGTATGATGGATATGAACATCAATTAAGCATTCACATGTAGAGAGATGACACAACTATTTTTACTTGGTTCACCACTAAGGGCTACGTACAAGGAGCATATGCCGACAGGTTTTCGGTCGTACCTAAATCCACTATGCTTCACTAGCTGCGGATTAAAAAAGTTTGGGTATAGACACTTTGTCCCAGGCTCACTGCGTTTAGAATTGTTCAGGTATAGCTCACTGCGTCCCTCGGGTCACTCCCGTTGACTCCCCCTGGCTCACTGCCATTGGTGAAGTCTCACTCAGTTTATAGACGTGAAGGTATCTTCAATAGGTGTTCATTGATGTTATTCGTCTCCTGTTCATCATGAGACATTGCTTGCATAAGGGTTCAGATTTGATGCTCTTTTCAGTTCAATCCTTCTTCTTTAGTGCAATGAATGAATGCACTAGATCCCCTTGTCTTAGTTTGCCTGAATCACAATCACTGATGTGATTGCTTACTTAATAAAGCTAGGCTTACTCAGCATTGTCAGAATCAGTTCTCCATGTATGCATGATATCATCCACGTATCATTTATATTTATTCTTCAATATCACTTTGCACCAGAAGTATCAGGCAATATTTCAGCTCTTGTGCAGCTCCAGAAAGGTGGGCGTTCTTTAACAATATCTGGCTCTTCTTTTCATGTCCGGTGCGCATGTCTCCCCCAGCGCGCAAGCCTTAGGCAAGCATGTATAAAATGGCGCGCATGTGTCACAAAAGCACCTGCGTGACTATGCCTTCTTGAACTTTAAACCTGCGCGACTCACTTCCTTTCTCGCCCAAATTACCTAGGGCGCTCAACCATCAATCGGAACGCAATCACCACTTGCGCGGCCCAACCACCTGCGCGACGAGAGCTCGAACAATCTCTAAGTCTTGAGCTCCGTGAGAAATGAGGAGGGGTGGTCCAGTATTTATAGGCAAACTGGACCCTCAGCGCGGCGGCGCGCAAGTCATCCATCGGTGCGCAAGTCTCGGCCCCTGCTAGGAACTTGCGCGATCAATATCCAAACATGCGCGAACATCTTGCCTTTGCCAAATTTGGATCTTCTGGTCTCGAAAAACCATAGGCGTGCAAGTTATAATACATTCAAGGCATCGGCGCGCAAGTGTCTGCTCGTCACATAATCCACCTGCGCGACCTCACCAAAACATGCGCGACCCTTATCCCTTTGCCATATTTTGATGCTCTGACCTTCAAAAACATACGGCGCGCAAGTTTCCTATCCTCCAAGAGTATGTCGCACAAGACCCTTTGACAAAATCACTCTTCTTCATTTTTTGATTTTGAGGCCCTGAAATTTGGCAAACACTGCAAAACGGCGCCACCTTGTATCTGCTCTTATTATACCGCCTCCAGATCATCCATTCCTCTGTCGATGTTCTTGAATCAAACATAGATCGTTGACCACAACTCTTGAACTCAACATTTCACCATGGAATCTCCTTTTTCAACAAATATGTATGTCGTTTGATTGGTTTGTCGACAAGCACGATCACCTCAACATCACTTCTTTTTGGTGGTCTGTATCCTTCAGCAACTCTTTTGCTTTTATCACAAACTCCACTATTGTGATATGTATTCATTGAAGGAACAACATTAGTACCATCATCTTCTATGACAATGTTATGTGCATGGCCATTTCATAAGTCAACTCATTGGCACATTGCCTCCTTCATCAACCGTCATGATCAACTTCATACAATCCATGTGATTCAATCCGTCAAGAAGTCTCTAGCATGGTTCTCACGCAATAATGAGTAATTGCATTGTTTTTATCAAAAACACCATCCTACTTTAAACATCCTTGGATGGATTACTCCTCACAATCTTCATTGTTGTAAACAATGTATCACCTTTGACACATGTTCTTTGAACTTACGATCAGCACAACAATCGTCTGAATCACTACTCCTCTACTTCATCAGAGTACTTCATGATCTCTTTCATTTTGTTATTCCATTGACAACTATTGACAACAAATACAAACCTATACACAAAGTGGTTCCAACAATAAATTGATGGAGAAATGTTAAAAACGTATTAGTGCTACTTGTTGATGGGATTAAATTTGAAGACTTTTCTGTTGTAATTTTTACCCAGCAATTTATCATGTGAAAATTATATTTGAGAAGATTTATCTTTTCTCTTGTGGATATAGTTATAAATAAAAGTTTGGTTTTATAATATCATTAAGCTTGAGGCAATGGAATGGTATTAAATTTTAGAATGAAAATGAGAGTTATGAGATAATATTTGTGATGAAATTATGTTATAGTTGTTTTTGAAGAATCTATCTCATTTTTTGGAATATTATAAAATTATATATTTTTTTAAAAAGGAAGACACACAGACTGTGTGAAAAACCATCACGTTGGACAAATCCATGGGTATCTAACCCATAACCATAGTGCAATTAGGATTTATCTCCTACCATAGGACTATGTGAAGTCCCTGGGTATTGTGACTAATTAATTTTAGTTAAATGATTTTATTGATCAATAATAAGTTCATTTTGGATCCTATGTCTAATCGAATGGATATACTTAGTATAAGAAAATGATTTGGTGAATATGTGATAAATGTTATTTTTAAAGACACTCTCTCTATTGGGAATACTATATGCCTATGGAAAATAGATTACTATGGGATTTCATTTGAAGAGTGATGGTGGGTTTTTTACCGATGTTTTTATTTCTGATTTACACTATTTTGAGTTATTTACATGAAATGTTTAACATATCATATAGAATATGTGATTAGGTTAATTAATTTTAATTATGAGACTTTATGAGTAGTCGATATAATTTGGAGGTAAAATTTAATGTGGAAGAATACGTAAGAAATTTATTGTGAATTTTGGGTATCAATATTAGATTGGTTTATATTGAATTATTTTATGGACAATTGTTTATTTAATGGTACTTATTTAACTTTGGGTATTGTTGGTTTACTTTTAGAAATTAAGATTAGTATTTGTTTCTCTACTGTATTATCATTTTTGGGGATCGTATGATATTTTACAAACCATTTTGGTTTTGGTTAATCACTAATGAAAAGTGAAATATATAGTTCATCCATTGTGGATTTTGTGATTCTCTATAAGTATATTCTAGCACATTAGGTGTGACCAAGTCATCTATAATACTCATCATTTGGAGTGAAAAGACGATTTTGTGGTAAGAATTTGATAAAGTATGGAACTATACATGTTAAGTATATTTTTGTTTTCTTATTCGATGAATAAATTAATTATTAAACATTAGGGAAGGGGTTATAAAACCAAAAATGTGTTATCCTAATTCATTATGTTTTGTTGAACCAATGATATTTTAAATTGTCGTAGATTGATGTCTTTGAAGACCTCAATTTTAATCATATTTGTGATTGATGACCTAAATCACTCCCTATATATTTACATTTTTCCACCAATTATGTGTCTCGAATTTCTACTAATTTACTCCTAATCGAGATCATAATTTGGTGGCATCATTTTCATCTCATTTTCCCTCTTATTAGGACTAATGTTTATTAACCCAATTTTCATTCTGGGTTTTCCACAAAGGTATTTTTCTATTTTTATCCCTTTATTTTCTATGAACTATTTCAAATTATGAGGACGCAATTTTTTGAAGGAGCGGAAAATGAAACACCACAAGAATTCATAGTAAGTTATTTTCATTAAATTCAATAGCTTGCACTGCACTCAACACCGAGATTGAGCGCACTATTACTTACCAAATTAACCGTTGAAAAGCGGTTATTAATAGTATTAAATAGATTTTAAATTTTATATACTCCATATAACATTAAATTATGTATTATGTGTTTCTTAGACATATTATAATAATAAAATTCAATTTTTTAGAAAAAAATATTTATTTAAAAAAAATCAATTTTACCACCGTTTAATAGAGAACCATTTTTAAATCCACTATTTGACCATTTTTCATATTTATTTTGACAAAATAAAATTATTATTAAGAATCCGGACCTCAAAATTTACATTTTATGAAATTTTGGTTTTTTTCTAATAATATTCATTTCATTATAATTAGTGAGAAATACTGTATTTTAATTCAAAATTGCCTTTTAATCTATTTTATTTATATGTTTAGATTATATTTTTAATTTTTTATGATGTGTAATTAGATTTTATTTTTACCCTTTAATCCAATGTTGGTCATTTTAATTAAATTCACATTTATATTATAGATAAAAAATTGTCAATCATTTGATAGTTATTGATTCTTAAAAATAGACTATTTGTTTTAACAAAGGGAATTAATTTTAAATTAATTAATCCAACTTATATGTTTTTAATTTGGTAAAATAGACATAAATCTTTAATTCAGAATATCAAATATATCTTAGGCAAAGTGTTTTGTTTTTTTCTGAAAAACATCAATTTTGGATGAATAGTGAAACAACTATGTAGTAGTTAAAAATCTGACTATTTCATTTAAATGAAATTTTACTGCTTCTTTGAATTGAATTTACAAATTATGAGATACATGGTTGTTATTAGTAAGTATAATGTTTTTTAATATGATGAATATTATTTTTGGTGAATATTAACTTTTGACTTTTATTTACCACAATTAATGATAAATAGGGCAATTCATGGTTAAAAAAATATTATAATAAAACAAAATTACCTTCAAACTTGTTTTAAACATATTGAATGAGTAATAAACATAAATATGCAACCATGGGTAGATTTATGTACCCCATAGAGAATCTTAATAAGTATAATGACACTTTATTTTAATTAACTTAATGTAAAGCCAAAAATGAAATTATCAAATATATTTTAGTATATCAATTTTTACATGGGTTTATATAAGTCATATTTTAGACTATAAATAATCATTGGAAAGATAAAACGATTTAATACATTATGGTAATATTTTTATAATATTTATACATCAAATAAATTAAATTATTTATGACACCACAGTGATGTAGTATTTACCTCATTAATAAATGATTAAATTAAATAAGATTATTAATAATAAAACAATATCTGAAACCTATCGAATTATTATTGGATGATTATATTTCCACCATGATTCATATTATCTTATACTTTAATTATTTTTGGTTCTTTAGAAACCAATTATCACTATATAATAAAATAATATTTTCACACTTTCCTAAAGAACCCCTCCTCCCCCTTATAAAAAGACACCAATTCTAACCCATTTCACACACCTCTCAAGACACTTGTCTCATCCACCCCCTACCCAAGTAATCTCTAAATATCCCTCTCTTTCTCCTAGAAGTCATTACATAGGCATAAGGTTCTACAAAAAGTCATTTTGGATCAATCCAAAGGAAGTTACCCAAATTAAAGGTAACACTTTCTCTTAAATTCTTTGGTTTATTTTGTTTTATTTTACTTCTCCAAACCCCTAAAATATTTTCATTACTTTGTTTCATAACAAATATAGTATCCTAAATATACTATTATGTTGTTATGATAATTATTATAGCTACACTTACACACACATCCATCTAATGGGTTATTAAAATATTGTTTCTTTGGATGGAAAACTAACGCCTCATGAAACGTAGATTGTTCAATAATATCCTACTGCCTCTCATGGTGTCAATTATGATGGAAATATATTTATATAATATATATATATTATTTTTATTCTTTAATTATTCTTATGTATTATCCATATACATCATTATTATATGGATTCCATTATGGGTAAAACGTTATAATTTCATTTGAGGAAGTGTGGACTACCGCCCCCTAAAAATGATTTGACTCATCAATGTCTTATTTGGAACATATAAGAAATTTATTTATGGACATTATATATTATATTATACTGTAATTATAACATACCCATGTATAATTATGTTTTAATTTCATTAAAATACAAAATATAAATGAAAGTAGTGTTCATGCGTACATACGGCTTACCGTCTCCATGAACAGTACATTTCATTTCTTATCTCTAAATGTAATGTAAATTCATAAATAAATATATATATTGGACATATAATATATATATATGATATCTAAATCATGTTTATCATTATGTAGATAATGGAATTTTTACCTCATGGAAAAATTGTAATTATAACAAGTTCATTTTTGACTCATGTCCTGAACATTGATAAAATATCCAATATGAACTCTAATAATTAAATAATTGTTACAGCAAGGTAATAAGTGATATAAATTGAATAATAAAGTTGAAAATTTTTCTTAATCAATTATAAATTAACTAACATTTACTATTCTAGAAGAACAAGGAACATACAAGACAAGTCGGATTTGAGATAAGGGGTTTCTTATCTCACATTTAATTTTGTGCGGTTTCCATTGTTCACCAATTATTAATATCATGTGGTGTATTGTGTAGTTCCATTTGATATATATTATCCTGATTATCATTATATTTAGGTTATTTTGTGATTCATTTTATTTATATAAACTTTTGGTCATACGGCTCGATTAATTACAATGTGTTAAGGACTATTCATCTCACTTTTTATTTTCGTGAGATTCCTCATATATTGGCCACTATTTCCATTTGTGTGGTGTAATTATGGACCATGATTATATTCATGGTCAAATATAATTTAATTTATGGGTATCTACATCTTAATTGTATGATACTTCTTTCATAGGGTAAATGTTTCATAAGTTACCAAATCGGTAAGGGAACTTCAAATTTCAATTTCCACTCATTGGGAATAACGCATATTACGTTTATTATTTTATTTCAAGATTATGTGCGGAATAAATATTTTTTATTTATATAGAAATTTCAACTCCCATTTTTGTGGATATACTCTCGATACACATAATCACTCCATTTATATCTTCTCAATTCATTGATATGAACTTGATATTAACCCAATTTCCATTCATTGAGTCATTGGTGTTGTTTTTACAAGAACATGTGTGAATTTCATCTGATTGATTTACAGTAAATATCTAATAATATTGAGTGTATTTATATTCGTCATAGATAATTATGTCATTGATTTATCCTTCACTTAATGATACTATCTTTTTAAGGAATTTCATCTCAATTTACATTTCTTTGGGTCTTTTTTTGTTATGCACCAATTCACTTTTATTTGGTGTATATACTTTTATTTAACATAATATATAATGAATACCTTCTTCTCATGATGTTATTAATTTTTTATTACCTCAATTATTTATGTTCAAGCATCTCTCATTTTTTAGGAACTCTAACTAAAATATCATTTTAATAGTTTTAAAAATTTATACTTCAAAATCATTATCAATAATGTCCATGTTTTAATAATGGTTTTAAGGATTTTTTAGATGGACATTAACGTTTGAAAAATAAAACTCCCTATAAAAGTTTCAAAGTGGTATGTGACACTTTGATTTGAAAATCTATTTTTAAACTGCATCATGTCAAAGAGTGTGACTTTTAAATGTTTTCATGAAAATGGGGTATATTTCTCTATAATCGTTTTGATGATTATTTTCATCTATATAAATATCCTTCATTATTCTCGAATGAGGTTAATTTTTTACAATAATAAATTCCAAATTTTATTGAATGATTTAGGTTTGACTGTGGATGTGATATTTTTATACAATTCATGGTTTTTGGATAATGTATTGACATTTTTTATTCTAGTTTTAAAATCAATGTTTATTTTATGATTCAAACATTTAATATGAGGAATGCATTAGACATAGTATGTGATAGGTGGAGCCTTCTATAGCTCTTTGATGCATCAGTAGGTCTCCTGAGATAAACTAGGGTCTCGGCATAAGGCCTTGACAAAATTTTATTTATATTATTGGCACGAGGCCTTAACGATTTGGTCATGATTTTTGGAATTATGCATTCCATCATTATGAGATTAGCTATTGATAATTCATGTGGTTATTTGACTAGTACAATACCAATGAATATGTTTCATTATGGCATTATTTACTGACCTCATATTTCGGCCATAAAGTGTTCATGTTTAATATTTTTTAAGGAACGTGTTTTCAATTATTCATCATTACTAATGTTTATGTTATCTTCTGCTGCATTTCTTACTCTTAATGTGTGTTTCAGCTCACCCCTTTCACTTGTTTCATTTCACTTGGATTTAAAGAAGTTAAATATGAGTGACTTTTAGGTATAATATTGGAATCATGGATGTTTTTAATTGAATAAATTAGTGTTGTTTTTCTTCTCATGTTATAATGTTGGATCTAATGTATCTATCTTGTTTCCAAGACTACTATACTGATCTGTCCTTTGGGACATGATTCCTTAAAATCATGCCAATTTTTTAAAATAATGAAGCATCTCCTGGATTTTTGGGTCGGGGCATTAAATTGTATATATTGGTGGACTTAGAAAATTATAATTATATTTATGATATAATTATAATTCTATATAGGCCAAATACTAATTACTTTATTACCATTATATTCTATAAAAAATTGATATGTTATTCATGCATATTCCTGACATTCAGTCTTAATGAATGTAACAAACATAATTTTTCATAACCATCCAACAATGATGGCTCTAAATTCATATTTATTGTATAAAAATTTAATTTATAACATGGTTATGATTATATATATAATATTATTTTCATCCATTTTACCATAGTCAACCTACCAAAGTCATTTTTGACAAATAAGATGAATGTTCACAAAACATCTACTTTGAAGTTATTCTATTTTATAATTAAGTATAACATTGATATAAGTTGGATAAAATAAATATAAAACATAAAAAGAGTTATTCAAAATGTAAATTACATATATAATTATATTATTTGTGAAGATAAAAATCATACCTGACATGTTACACTAGAGGTCAGTGACACTTTACCTAAAATCATTGTTTTAATTGTCTTAATGATTTATTTTTTAAATGTTTTTATTCCATGTCCAATTTCTTTAAAATATTTTATGAATGTATTTATATTTAAATTATTGAATTATTGAATATTATTTATTTATGTTTTTATTTTTTTCAAAATATATCTAAAGGAATGTTTTGTGTATTTTATATGGAATGTTTGGGAAATAAAAAAAGGAATGTTCAATTTTAACATATATGAGATCATCAAATTTTCCCTCCAACATAACAATTATTTCTTGATTGGATTAATTTAAATTAATATATCTTTTTATATAAATAAAAACCCACTATCCCTTTTTGGGTATTTTAATTTCGAAAATAGTGTTTAACTAGAATGCAATATATCAAAATCCAAAATGAATTTTATCTGAGATCATAGAGATATTTTTATTAGTATTATGATGTAAATGAAATAATTTATGTTTATAATGTATGTTACAACCCTTGTAAATTATTTATAATCAAAGGTGATTATGATATATCCTTCCAATTCATTAAAAAATGTATATGTTCTCTTGAGAATTATGGTGGAATTACCCAAGTTGGTTTTTCCATTTATAACGTTCTTTGTAAGGGCTTGTGCAAGGGTTATACAAATTTGACATACCATGTAACATAAAGGAAATTCATATTCTTTAAAATGAGTTTTTAGGTAAATATTTCTATTTCATAAGGTAATGTTATGATATTTTAATTAAAGGAAGTAGTATTCCATTTAAGGGTAAAAATGTATTGTTTTTAAAAAAATCATTTACAAGAGAACCCATGTTTTCCATGAAAAACTCATGAATATGATTTTTCACTTATGTTTTCATATAATGTATTTTGGGAAAACATTTCTGAGTAAAGCGGATTCCATGTGTATGTAAACAATTATTTGACCTAAATTTTTATTATACATCATAAAAACTCCCTTATAAGATATCATGGTTTTTAAATGGACTAACATGTTTTATTATATGTCCTTTCACATATATTTTTATGATAATACCAAATTTTTATATGTTTTTTATTGTTTATTTGGATTATTAATAACAATGGTTTAGTTAAGTTGAAAATCATAAAAATATATTATTAAATGAAAATGTTTTTAAATTTAAAAGTATTGTATTGTGAAAAAATAGATATTGAACAGATGTATCCAAATTTTAAGGTATGAGTTTATTATGTTTATATATTTTTAATTATATAAAACTGTAATGCTAAAATGATTATTAGAAATTCTATAAAATGAAATCTTATGTAAAAGTAAAATTATTGGTTGAATAAGAATTGTGTCCTTATAAATATCATCAATATGATTTTAAATTTGAACATAAAGATAATGAATTCCTTTGGAGATCATCATGGAAGAGGGTTATGATATTATTAAGGAAGGGGAAATTAATCCATATATAAACTAGGAAGTTCAAAATACTTTACTTTAAGTGGATGGTAGATTATCATCTTGAAGTTCCATAGATTTTACACCAAGGGAATTAGGTTTTTCGTGTAACAATTTTTAGTATGTACATAATTGACCCTTTACATGTACTGAACTCAATGGTATTACCACAACAACATGACAACTCTTGTAAGGATAAATTGGAAGTAATATGAAATCATAGTGATAAAATACCAAGGAAAAATATCGCTCGCCTAGTTAAGTAATTTAGAGGAATAATTTTCTTGATGAATTGATTTAGGGAACTAAATTACCCTCTTTTTTTAATCTATGTAATGGAATTTTAAGGGATACATTATATTAAGTGAGGTAGAATAAAATTCTCAAATGATTTTAGTATCTATATCCTTTTAAATTAATATTGGGTGGTTGATTGTTTTTGGTACATGAAATGACAAAATAAAATTAAAAATTCTTCATTTGAAAAGGGTATAATTTTATAAAAGAATATGAAATGAATATGAAGTAACCGAATGAAACATAATTAGTAAAATTAATAAAGGAACAAAACCCTCAATAATTAAAATTACTACAAGGTAGAAATTCTAATCATTTTCATCTACAATGAAAATAATACTGTCTACAATGACTATATAGAGGATACATCATGATAAAAATATTACAATCATCTTATTAATAAAAATAATGAATATGAATAATTATTTTAAAGATGTATTTAAAGTTATATATAGGAATATAATATGTCTATTATTTATATGGTTTTGGGACATATGGGCATTATACATGAGATCGTTGGATATATTTTCATTTGGTATACTTTTGTTACATTGATGTAGTATAAAAGATAGTAAAAAAAATTACATAATTTATATATAATACATCTTTCTAGAATGAATTAAAAATATAATAATTAATTTAAAAGGTTTATTATAAAAATATTAATTTTAATTCATTACATATTATTATTACTATTTTTTGTTGTGTTTATAATATTTAAAGAAATATTCAAATACCATTATACTGATAAATTGAATTGTTAAATGATAAATAATTAGATTTAATGGGGTTGATTGAAATCATTTAATGATTAAAATCTAATTTTTTAAATAAATAATTTTTAAAAGTGTTATATATATTTTAAATTAAATTGATTACTTTTGAAAAATTATTATAAAAAAATGTTTCAAGGCATAAAATATCATTTTATCACTCATTTATTTATTAATATATATGAAATATAATTAAGATCAGTCAAGGTTAAAAAAATCAATGACAACAGCTTTTTAGAATATTTTTTGTCTTCATTTAAATTTTTAATTTATCATATTATGAATCTAAATAAGAATTAATGAAGTCCACATTCATAATTAGTAATTAAAAAAAGGAAAAAAATTATGTTTCATTTTTGGTATAAAAATAAGTTACCATGATAAAAATTAGTCACCATGGTAAGGGCTAAAATGAAGTAAAAATGTTAAATTAAGTGATAAAGACATAAATATCATAAACATATCTCTAAATTAATTTATTATGGAATTTAAAAAATTATTTAATACTATAAAAATATTTTTTCACTTCAGATCCTCTATCCATGTAAAAATATATTCATTACACATAGAGAAATTAGTTTTGGTGAAAATGTCACTCAAAATCACCTATAAAAGAACATTCCATTATTAAATTAAATAACCATTCATTCAATTTCCCTTGATTTAATGACAACTTTATCATCCTAAAAGTCTTATCCCACGTTTCGGTAACTCTTGTCATACGTAGAAGAATTAGATCCCTTATCTCCATGAATTGCTTTAAGAGGAGATTCCAATCTTCAATATATGTGATATCCTATCCTTAATGATACTTATTTAACATATTCACCCATGTATTCTCAATTTTATTAATAATTTTAATAATAAAATTAATGTCATTAATATTTTTAAGCTGTTATTATCCCAATAAAATAATAATTTCTTATGCATTTAGTCATTATTGGATTTCATTGTTTATGACGATTTACCACTAATATGAATGATGTAGAAATGTTTACATCATAAAAGAATAAGAAAAATAAAATACTTATAATATTCACTAATAATAATTATTATAATATTTTTTTAAAATTTTGGAGTTTTAATATCCAATCCATTTTCAATAACATGTTCAATTCTATTTTTAATTAAATAATCACTGAAAATGATATTTTATGCCTCTCATGTGAACCATCGCAATAAATTTCATGAAACGGAAAAGGTACCCCTGAACAAAATAAAAAATATAATAAATCATAATGATAATTTTGTACGTTATGATCCGATTATCAAGGTGCAAATACTAGAATTTCACAACTGAATATGCATGGGAAAACAAAACTAAAATAAAACAATAACATTATCATTTATGATTAAAAATTAATTTGATGATAATAAATAAGTATAAATTAATAATATTAATAAATAAAAATAAAAATAATTATTTTATACATTTAAATAATAAACATAAATTTATTATACTTCGGTTCAGAGAAGTTCATCCAACCATAAGTTCGAGGTAAGGGTTTCTCAATTTAATTTCCATTCCTTGAGATATACCCCATATTCACAACTTATTTTTTATGCGGATTATATAATATCATGTGAAAGGATTTTATCATTAATTAAATTTAATTTAACGGATTTTCAAATCATTTACACCTTCTCTATTTCAAGGTCAGTGGATTTTAAAAGTTATCAATACAACCAGGGTTTCTTTCTAATGTCTTATTAAAAGTCAAGATAGTTTTTATCTAATTTATCATCGGTAAAAATTGTTCTTCTTTCTCGATAATACCCCATATGTTTCCTTCTTCTATTGTTGTTATGGGTTTAACTCATCTTCTTACCAATTCAACACACTTTTTTTTCACAACACAATCCAGAGGTTGTTTGTTAGTGACACGTAACTTATCAAATCATTTCAGTCTATAATATTCCCCCTATATGTTTGTATTCTTTATATAATTTTATATATTTCCTTATATAAAAATATATGATTTAATAATTACATTTTTTAATAAATTTTACATTATTTACAAATGTGTAAGTGAAAACCATTATTTATTAATTCTTATCCGGATCATTTCCTTATATCTTTTAATTTCATTAGAATAGTACAAAAGTAATCAATTTTTTAATGGTTACAGTTTAATTGATTACTCACATCATATTCTTTACAAATATTCCATGAAAATTTTTCGATATTTTTGAAAATAAATTTTATTCCCATTATTTTATAAATGATTTCCTTTTAAATAAAAATATTATAAAAGAGTCAAGGATATTTCTTCTCATATTTAAATGAAATTTTTTATTATTATTATAATTTGTTTTTATGAATTTAAATATCTTAGATCATTTATTATTCTTTATTGGTGATATTTTTTAATATAATTACCCTCTTTCTTTCTTGTTATGATTCATCTGTTTACCTTATGATTATTCTAATGAAACCGGTTTCTTTCTAATGTGGTAATTATGCTATGATAAAAATGTGAATATTGTCATGTTCATGAGGTATTAGTATGTGTACTTTTAATCATCATATTATTGTGTCTAGAATAATAATTATTCAATTCAAGGAGTAAATCATTATATATCAGAAGGTGCCAAATTAGTGATTGAGGAGTTAAATCAATCCACTAGTAGTATCTTCCTAGTATGTTAATGAGATTTATTAGTGAACTCAATCCACTATGGGAAGATGGATACTATGGTATGATAGTCATTATAGTTTCTCATGAAAGAAGAAATGATTTTATATTCAGATGTATATGTCACATTACTATTTCATAAATATATGTTATGAAACATTCCTATGTTATCTTTTTAGGAATATTGACTCATGTATCTACACCCCTATAACTCATGTCTTATGTTTTATCAAAGCCCCTACATCATGACTCTTGATTTATGATCTATGCTTTATTGGGTACAATTTTCTCTATGTTATATTGGTGAAAATTGACAATGTTCTCATACATATATGTTCTTATTATTTTCAATTATGATCTTTGATTGTTATCCCTTATGTTTAATCTTATGTATCATTAGATCTCACCTTTTTCATATGTTTTCATTTTCCGTTATTATATGAATAGAATTATGTATGATATATATAATACAATGTAATATACTAGGATTTTTTATAATCCAAGAGATAAAATAAAGATTTTCGCTAAACAAATATGTGGAGGAAAACTATGGTCCATGAATATGGATACTTTTTAAGGACTTCAAGAATATTTTATTGGTTCTATGTGACCTAATTATGATCATAAAAGAAAATGTTTCATTTCCAAATTAATTTTGTCATGTGAGACAATTTACATCATGATGTGACCAAACAATAACATATATGAATATTACATCATTTTACATGAATACTTATTACATCTTACAATAAATAACACACATACAATGAATAGGTTTAATTTATTTGAATATTAGATATATAATAAACATGTTTTCTAGAAAATTTTCAACATCTTCCAAAAAATATTTTAACACATGGTAACATATGGGAATTAAATACATAATAAAAAAAAATTAAAATTAATATTAACATTTAACATGCTTTTATATGTATTATACATAACTATAATCATCCATATATTTTACATCCATACAATGTTAAATTATGATATAAGGATTATTTTAACTGATTCCTCTATAGATTATTCATTCAGTCTATCTAAATTTGGTATCCGTATATTACTTATTAAAATGACTTGATGAAATTTCTGTTTGAGTGCATATAGTAAATAGTCATGAAATTAAACCTGTAATTGATTTATTTATTTCAATTTTTTTATTTTTTTTTCATATTCATAATTTTGATTCCACTTTGATTATAGTATCTATAAGATTAAAATTATAATTGAAATAATTTTAATTCATTCCATATTATGACTTATTTAATGTAACTATCTTTAAGAAATTAAGATATCTATATTCCAACTAATGGATTATTTTCTATATAAATAAATAATGTATTATACATAAATAATCAAAATATTTAATAAATAAAATTAAATGTATATAAACGTAAATATTTATGAACAAAATAAAATTATTTAAACTATATTTTATAAAATTAAAAAATTTGACATATAAACTATAATTGATAATCATGAGTTTCTTTTGAAAGTATATTATTAAATGTACTATTTTTTTGATAATAATCTATATTCTAAAAAAATAACTTTTTATTTTTTAATTTTAATAGATTGAACCAAAATTATAAAAACATACATAAAATGAAAATTAGTTTTTTATATTTGATAAATCAATCATCCTAGGTGGAGGGGCTGGTGCTGGAGGAGATGCCAGGGTAGGTGATATGGTCATAGAAGGAGAATCAACAAAGCGACGTTTTCAGCTACATCACAGGGGGTGTTGGTGAGGGTGCTACTATTGTACAGGTGGGGATTACGTTTCTAGGTGGGAGGGAGATCGATTAACGAGGAGGGAGGGACTGGATATGTTTCCCCAGTATAACCTTTCACCCAATCCTTGAATATTTGTGGCCTATCTATGACTGACTACCATATATTACCATTATATATATATATGCAATAAAGAATATATAATTTTATTAATTTATTAAAACATAATTTCCATTTATTCATTAATGTTAATAAAAAAATAATATTATCAGTCATTTGAAAATAAATTTTTTAAATTTTTCTGTATATATAATATATATATATATGGATAAATAAAAATGTTTTATATTAATATTTATATTTATATATATGTATTAGTTATTTAGGGGTATAATTACTTTCAAACCCGCAAACACACACACACACACACACACAATGTACACACATGGCCTGGATATTCCGGATGTTGCCCCTACAATGGGTAACCCACCCATCCATCCCAATTTATTCACACACACACACACACACACACACACACATATATATATATATATGTAACTATTTTATACATGGTTCTGTTTATAATTCATTAGTAGAATTTTCATGTAATATGTAAGCTGGTTTGTCTCCATAAATAGAATTATGGGATTGTGTATTGAAGTTGTGCTCAAGTATTTGAGGTAGTGGAATTTATTTCATTACAATGTTTAATGGGTTATCTATGTTGGGAAAGGTGGGTCGTGATGGGTTGTATGTGAGTGGGAATTGTGGATAATGAGGGATGGGTTGGGATAAAGGTGGGTAAAGGGTGGGAGGGGACTAATATAGAATTGGATTTTAAAATTTCTAGAAAAATTCTCTATCAACACTAGACAAATGCAGTTGATCTAATAGTCATTAATAGAGGGTCAATATTATCAGTTCTAAAATAAGATCTGATAAATTCTATACTGATGTATTGTTTTATTAAATTTATATCACACTGTAGCTGAAAATAATCCTATATGTGGAATATTTATAATTTGGTTCAAATTAATATTATGTCACAAACACAAGATAAAAAAACTTTTTTAAACAATTAAATAATTTTTTGTATAATTAGATTTGAATAACCTGTCACAAATATTCAAAAATATCAATGGTTTTGTTGTCTTTGGCACTCTCCCCTCTAAAAAAAGTCGAGTCATGGTATAATCTTCCAAAAAAACCACCCCAAATTGAGGAAAATAAACCTCCAATATAATGAAGAAATACTTATGTCATTAATACAATTACAAAATGAATAATACATAAATTTAAAATTGTGCATTAATAAAATATCAATTTTAAATACAAGGACACACTCTGAGACTTTCCAGTCACACCATCAGTCCGATTGAGGGGAATAGGATTTGTACACATCAAAAATGTCATATCCATATTTTTCCTAAACTATATAGACAATTTGAATATTTTTCTTATTATTGAGTATTTCATCTGTCTCTTTTACTAATATCTCAATTTAAACTAAAAATAACAATTTCAGTTATACATGTCACATGTTTTTTTGGTTTGATGTGAAATTGATTTTGACATGTAAAAAATAAGTTCTGAAACATTTTCCAAAATTATCATGATAATATGAGTGAATATTGACATTTTTCATTGATTCAAAGATGTTTGGACCTAAATTGTTAAAAAAAAATTTACAACGGGTTCTTTGAGACATAACAGTTGCACCGTGTATCAGATTGATGTGTCAATTATTACTAATTTTTACAAATAACTTATGCATAATTATCAAAAATTAACAAAACAAACTGAATGTTTTTACATAGTTTTTCATATACAACATGAATTTTGATCTAAAAAGGAAATTTTTAATAAATAGACTCACATGGAGTCATACTGGTAGCATCATACATCCAATTGATGTGAGGATAATTCCTAAAATTCAAAAATGTCATACGTATAATTTTACTAATGTATGAAGATAATATGAATATTATTTCTCTCTTTTGAATATTTCATGTGTCTTTTTTAATGAAATTTCTTCTGAAAATGGAAACACACATTCTGATCCATAGTAGGCACATCATGTATTGGTTTGATATGAGACTGATTCATACACATTAAAAATGACTAATGAATCAGTTCCCTATTTTGTAAAGAAAATATTTCCACATTTTCTTGGTTTTTAGTGTTTAAAACAAGTTTTGAGGAAAAGTATAAATTTATAATTGATACAAGACACATTGAGCCATATCGTGCACACCATGTATCATATTATGGTGAAGCTGACTCTTATACATCATAAATAAATTATATATCATTTTCCTTAACATTAAAAATAATTTGAATATGTTTTATCTATTTTGAGTATGTAATTTTGGTTTTCATCTAAAATTCCAATTTATTTTAAAAGATCACACTTGGAGTCATACCTATCACACCCTACATCAGATTGAGATTGGGATGAACCATATACGTTGAAAATCACTTATTTATATCATTACTTATGTATCAAAATAATGTTAATGTTTTTGATTTTTTAGTGAATGATGTTTTTTTTACAAAAATTAAAATTTTAAATAAAAAGTCACACTCGGAGTCTTACATGTCACACTTTGAGTTGGATGGAGGTAAACAGAGTTTCTACTTGTCTCAAATAAATTAAGGATCATTTTCAAAATATATAAAAACAATATCAGTTTGTTTGAACATATTTAAGTATATCACATGTCTTCTACCGTAACATATCAATTATAATAGAAAACATGCACTTTCATTAATACTAGTCATATCATGGGTCATTTTTATGTGATATTGAATACATATAAAATTAAATATGAATTAGTAACCAAAATTTTTAAGATAATACAATAATGTTTTGTTGGTTTTGCATGAGTGATAGATGTTTGGAACTACATTTTCAAATTTAAACTGCAAAAGGACCCTTTGTGTCATACTATCCACACAATATGTCAGATTACGTTGGGTCTAATTTATAGTTTTCATAAATGATTTGTGGATATGTATCCTAAATTATCATCATCATCCGAAATTTTTATCTCTTTTTGGAGTATGTGATGTGTGTTTTGAACTAAAATATAACTTTTAAACAGAAAAAACACACATTGATTCATACCAGACATGCCATTTATTTGATTGACGTTCTATTGATTCTCACATTTCACAAATTACTTATGGATCATTTTACTAAAGTATCAAATCAATATGATTATTTTCTATTTGTTTGGGTGTGTGATGTGTGTCTTAAGAAATGTAAATTATAAACTAAAACCATACACATTGACTCATACCAAGAACATTATGTATCATATTGAGGTTCTGTTGATTGAGGTGTGGTTGATTACTACACTATTCAATACATCATTCATGAATAAAAAATTACGAAGTCATATTTTTTCCAATAAAATATTTCAAAATACATTTTTAAACACCTCATTATGATTCACATCACATTTCAGTCGACATATGGTTCCATCTTTTATAATAAAGTAACATGTTCTCTATTTATTATCTTATTGTATAATGTTGAATATTATGTATGACTTCCCAATATATATGTGAAAAAATATAAATAAGTTTTTACTAAAAATGATTAGGAAATTAACAGAAATGTAGTCAATTAAATGATGAATGATTAGCTATTTTTTTTAATTCAACTTGTCAAAATATATGTATATATTCGTGACACATTTTCCTATCACCAATATCTTAATTTCATCCTTAATGTCTAATCACCCATGTGTATGAACATATTCAAACACATTACTAGCTTGGTGACACCAGAACACTATGTATTAGATTGAGGTGTGGCTCATTCTTACAGCTCCTGAATGTCTTATGAAACATTTATCTAATGTATAATAATAATATTAACATGTTTCTTTAATTATGAGTATGTTACATGTGTTTTGAAAAAAAAATTTAATTTTGAAACAGTAACATATTCTATGAGTCATACCACAGATACCATGTATTAGAATTGGTTATGGATGAGCCACATACATAAAAATTTATCATTTTATTCCTCAATAAATTCAACATTTAGGGTTATATAATAGTATATTTATTAAGTAACCTTTAATGATGAATTCATTACATAATAAAAAGAAAATTTCATCATCATTTGTGCACAGTCCTCATTGAGTGAAAAATCATAGTATATGAGTGCTACATGAGTGTACAATCCTTGTCCATTATATCTATGAAAATGAAGAAAATTAGTAACATATAAAAGTTATAATTAAATTAACTAAAATAGAATATTAAATTATGGGAAATTTCACTTAATATATAGTAGGAATTCACTACATCATTGTGTCTATAAACAACCTGACACCATGTATTCAACCAATTGATTTCAAAAAAAATTCCCCTAATTAATATTAGTTTTGAATAATTTCATGGTAGTATTGGAATAGTATATAAAAATGGATTAAATAATATTTTAAATAAAATTGTAATTTCATCCTTAATGTCTAATCACCCATGTGTATGAACATATTCAAACACATTACTAGCTTGGTGACACCGGAACACTATGTATTAGATTGAGGTGTGGCTCATTCTTACAGCTCCTGAATGTCTTATGAAACATTTATCTAATGTATAATAATAATATTAACATGTTTCTTTAATTATGAGTATGTTACATGTGTTTTGAAAAAAAAATTAAATTTTGAAATAGTAACATATTCTATGAGTCATACCACAGATACCATGTATTAGAATTGGTTATGGATGAGCCACATACATAAAAATTTATCATTTTATTCCTCAATAAATTCAACATTTAGGGTTATATAATAGTATATTTATTAAGTAACCTTTAATGTTTAATTCATTACATAATAAAAAGAAAATTTCATCATCATTTGTGCACAGTCCTCATTGAGTGAAAAATCATAGTATATGAGTGCTACATGAGTGTACAATCCTTGTCCATTATATCTATGAAAATGAAGAAAATTAGTAACATATAAAAGTTATAATTAAATTAACTAAAATAGAATATTAAATTATGGGAAATTTCACTAAATATATAGTAGGAATTCACTACATCATTGTGTCTATAAACAACCTGACACCATGTATTCAACCAATTGATTTCAAAAAAAATTCCCCTAATTAATATTAGTTTTGAATAATTTCATGGTAGTATTGGAATAGTATATAAAAATGGATTAAAGAATATTTTAAATAAAATTGTAATTATCATTATAAAAAAAATTCAGGGGAACAAATATTATGATGGAATACCATATCTTTCATAAATTTTAAATTTTAATAACCATAACATTTTCCATTATTTTATTCTAGTCACTGCTGCAAAAATGAGATAAATAATTAATTTTTTTGATAATGTAATGATATTATTCATACCCTAATAATTTGTAATTTTTTTAAGTTGATAAGATTTTTATGTTAATGGTCTTTCCTAATTCCATGATCTTGACGATATTTAAACACCTCCCTTTCATTGCGTAATATTCATTATCTCGTAATGTAAAATATATTACATGAAAATATTTTTAAAATTATTCATGTACTTTATATAATATTGATAAATGTCTGAACATGTGGTCAATTTGTTTGGTAATCTTGCATTGAGTTGTGAAGACAAAACAATAGGGTATCCAAATTGACTACAATGTGTAACCCACTCCCCCTAATGAACCAATAAGAATAATTAATTAATTGAATAAAAATATACATTATATGATTAAATTGTATAGTTTGACACCTGAATCAGGGGTATTAAGATGTTTCCATCATATATATGTTTTCTTTAGTACTTTTTGTCATGTATTACCACATTTACAACATATTATTTTGGTTTTAATGAGAAGAGTTCTATTAATGTTATGTGAGGAATAATGAGTCCAAAATTCAATTCACAAGGATTCCCAGTAAAATTGTATTGATATATATTCATGTAAAATTTATGAATTTTATTTTTTCATAATTAACATAGTAGATTAGTTATTGGACAAAAAACATGAAAAAAAAATTCATGTATATATTTACAAAGAATATTTATAGAGATTCGTGATTGAATATTTCATTTACATTCTCAAGAAAAATATATTATATAATCGACTACTAAAAATTTATTCTTGAACATAAATTTTGGTCTTATTACTTATTGATAATGTTGTGTCCACATGAACAATGAATGTTACTAAATTCAGATGTCAAATTTTTGGGGTAAAAGTAATTTTGGAAAGTCATTCGGATTGGTTGGTTGATCCATTAGATCATTTTGATTCAACATTACATTTCACTAGTTTCCAATTTTTCATTGGTAAAAATATTCATCAGTTAAGGAATTTTTTCATTAATTGTTATATTTTTTCATGATAAAATAAATGGGAATTGAATACCTCCTTTTTGACATGTATATTAAAAAAATATATAATGGACATTCTATAAATGTTTTAATTGCATTCAAGAGTTTATGAATATAATCATCATAAAGTGGAATAGGAAGCTCCTATCATGGATCATGATATATGTGAATCTCTACTATCACATGACCTATTAGTAGTTTTCTGTACAATATATCCTTAGATATTTTACATAGTTTTCACATTATCAAGGTTATGAGTAGGTGTTAATGGATATAAATCACAATTATTTTTATCCTATAGAATATCAGTACTCGAAAGTTATCATTTTCTACCTTATTCAAATTTCACAAAATCAATTATGAAAATATGTATTACATCTTCAAAGAAATACCTAATAGTGTAATATAATTCCTTCATGCTAGAGGGTTTGGGAGGATCTTCACTTAATGGTTGTTCGTTTGTTATTTTATCTCTATGATTCCTTTCCATAACATTTTCTAACAACTCTAATTAAAATTTTTTTATTTTAGAATAGATAGTAGTTCCTACAACTCTTTTAATTTATTATCTTTATCATTCTTTTCTTTTATTTTCTTAAAAGAATTTAAAGGTGGGACCCCAAAACCTGAACCTCTGACATGGCCATACCATTTTGACTACACCAAGGTAACTAATAGTAGTTTTTCATTTGGAACAGTTGATGACAATTCTTATTTCTATGTCAGATAAAAATATCAATAAATAATTAATCATTGTTATGTAATATTTATGTAAACAAAAACCAATTTTTTTTATACATACACATACTTCCAACACTTCATTTGTTTTTATTTATTAATTCCCTGTATTTAACTACACATGCCCCCTTCTATATCACATGATGTGGGGTTGAAGTTGTTTGGATTTTAATTAATCAATATAAATATAAATAAAGGAACATAATAATATTGTTGTTACATGTTAGATAAAATTATTATTTTATATTTAAAATATGTACCATTTTTTCTCGAGTGAACTGTATCCCATCCTTGCATTATGGTAAGGGCATATTGGTTGGGTTGAAAATTACTTATTTGCAGCACTCTGTTAATATTTTTTAAATTATAAATTCTTGATCAATGTGATTAATAATTATAATTTCAATAAATGAATTACCATTCTTAATGTACATAATAATATGTGTTCACATGATGACCAATAAATTCATTCCATACATTTTATTATATCAAGTGTGCATACTTTTATGGAGGGTTTGATATTGTTTTCCATTATTAATAATTGAGATGATACATTGTAATAATTTTATAAAATAATCTGTGTGCCATTATAGTGATCATTAATAAAAAATTCATTATAGATTCATCTACTATATATACAATATGAAAGGTATACAAATGTGTATGTAAATGTTCTATTAATTTTTTGTAAAATAAAAAATGGATATCATAATGTTACCATAATATATCCATAAATATTTTAATTATGAATAGTCACAACATTGTTAAAAAAATAACCATCAATAAGTATTGTAATTTTAGGGGTTCACCCAATGTAACTATTGAACAAGTTATTGATTGGGTTAATATGTTGTCCTCATGAATTCCTTCGAACCTCAAATTTGAAGCCTTTGATTATCAAATTAATAATTTTTTATAACAACATCATGCTATGAAACTTTTTTTGGGGAAAATTATTTTTTACAATATTCTATTTACATGTCTTCAACAACGCTAATATGGTGTTCCTATGGATTGCTAGAATCAAAATTTACAGAAGTTTTTTTTAATCTACTTTAGGTGCATCATAATGTTGAGAAACCTATTGTCCCTCATGATTGAAAGCATTAGTATGTACAGTAGTCATTATCTATAGAATTTGAAGATCATTTAATTTAGATAAGATAAATAATGTAGTAAATAGTTAATAATATAAGGTATTGAAATTTATATTCCAAAAAAATATAACTTGACTATTAGACTCTTTTTTTAAAGGTTGAAAGGATTTCCTCCTATAGAGTATCCAAATCCTCTCATTATGGTCACTATTGATGTTCCAGACCCTGTCTATAGTGGGACCACTTTGAAATGATTACAATGTCACAATGAATGGGTTGTACATAGTTGAATTAACACATACACTTTTGTGGTTTTGAATGATAAAAAAATATACCTCTTTATGTTTTCATTACATCTAAAATAAAATACTAGTACTAAATATGATTACCTTATAATTTGTTAATCTATGTTCACTATCTTTTAGAAATACACTTTCATTCATCCTAATATATAATTTTTTTATAAACTCCTACTAACGTCCCACTTTCATTTATAAATTTACACTTCGAATGTTGTATAACATGGCACTAATATTTTTTTGATGATAAAAAAGTTTAAAAAATGCACATAAATTGGAATTTTATCATTGGTAACAGATACATTATTCACATAAGACACAAGTGTAAATCCATTATTTTACATCATATTGGGTTCATCATTTTTATTTTTATATAATGTGTAACCCTTTATTAAATAACCATTATAGAATAATACATGCACACATTTTCCTTTGGCTATCCATGGAATTTGTTCTAAAATTTAATATTGATTTTTAATTAACTATATAAAATTATATTCTTGATACCATCTATAAAATTGTTCATTGCGTGTATTTGATATCCATATTTTATCTCATGATGGATTCCAATTCTGAAAAATTGCATTTTGGGTTTCAACATATTGCACAAACACTAAAATATTATGAAAAAGTTAAATGTGAAACTACTCCCACTATATATTAAATATTGTAAAAACATCTATTCCTTAAATTTAATCATCCATAAGTCACCTGCTGTGACAAGATTTTGGTAGACCAATTCTCTCTACATGAGAGTAGTAGTGGATATATAATTCATGGGCTTCCTCAAAAACATATCAGTCCACAATAAAACAATTTGTATGAATTTTGTTTTTATTACTACAATTCAAAATGTTCATATAACTTTCATTAGGTTACATCCATCTATACTGTAGAGGACAAATTTTCCCAACTCCCCTTAATAAGTGAACCATTATATCATATATTTCTTGTGTGAAGAACATTAATAATTGAAGTAATATTGCAGTAATTTCCTCTACTAGAAAATGGTGTTATTACAATGGTTTGGAAATAAACCATTGGATTATGTACTAAAGAGAGACTATACACCAATGGTTTGTCCAAACCATTGGTGTAAGTACAATAAAATGACCATATAAAAATGGTTTTGGCACAACAGTTTGTATATGTTATAGTTATACCATGTCTTTGGCCAAACTATTATATAACTACAATAAAGGTCCCCATAAAAATTAGTTTACCAAAACCATTGTTATAGGTCCCAAAATTAAAAATACTTATTCCAATAGTTTAAAAAACTATTGGTATAGACCTATCATAATGGTTATGGAAACCATTGGTATGGGTATTTGGTTGTTTTAAAAATTATTTTATCAAATAACATTGAATACATAAAAATAAAATTACTTCTAAATAGAAATATACATTTTAATCAAATTATGTTTACAAAAGTGACTGTAGATTAGTGGAAAATTTGTTGAAATATAAGTCGAAAATGGTATGATATAAACTAGTCAATCATTTTATTACCTTACCTATACCAATGGCCATGAAAATCATTTGTATAGGAATTTCAAATGGTCTATAAAATAGTTTAGGAACCATTGGTATTTCATTCATATAGAAATGTATTCCCAATACCATTGGAATACTATTGGTGTAGGTCTATATTGAAGGAAGACAACACAACGTCCCTCCAAAGCATTGGAAGAGCCTATAACAATGGTTTGGGGGCCTATAAAAATAGATCCAAACTATTGATATAGGATTTTTTATGGTAGTGTTCCTTTTCCATAATTGGAAATGCCTATAGGTCAATAAATTTACTTCATATATATTTTAAAAGAGAACAATGCATATTTCATTTACGATGGACATTCATAGAAAATTTAAATGTAATGCTTTAAGTAATAGATCATTCATTAAACATGACAATCATGTGATTTCAGTTCCTTTAACATAAAATCTTCAATTCACATGATATTATTGATATTTGATGAATATTCATCGGAATCCTTTACATCATTCAATAATATTGAAAAATAGTTGCTACATTCCATGGAAATAATGTAAGAAATTGTAGGAAAAAATCAAATTTCCACACATCACTAGCACTAAATCATTCCACATAGATATTTCAATCATGTTCTACATAGAATCAATTCAATAGTTTTTTAAGGTAAATTTTGTAACATTATAATGACACTATCACATAGATTTTTTAAACATACCTAAAGTCAAGAAAATACCTAATGTATAAACAATTCCATTATAATAATTAAAAAAACTGATCTCTTTTTCCAACTAATTTTGTATGTTTTTTTAAAAGGGTTTACGAAAACAGTTTCCATATCATTTACCTTTTCATATAGTTGATCACCTGTTAATGGAGACGATGTTGTATATTCTTCTAAAATCCCATTGAATGATGTCTTCCCGGATTGGTACTTATGTTATCAGGGTAAACATATGTGATTTCCTAGAAACATATTTTTTATTGAATGATTCAACATAATGTACTTTGTACCTTATTCAAAAATGGTACACCCTTGTGTTCCCTATATGTTATGTACTAAAAATTTTCTTTAATTAGTAAATTAATACAATGCCCCATAAAATATGGCTCTCAATGTAAAATCTTCATTTCTGTAAGCAACAAACAACATAACATTTAAATGCCATAATAATTTCAAATAATCAATCAATAGAGCTGGATATGCATCAATATCATTACATGGTTATTTTGGTATTAATATAAGAAGATATTATATAATGAATTTTTGTTTCATTCATTACCATGATTGAATGTTTTAATTTACCAACATAACCATCCATGTATTTTAAATGATAGTTTTTTACCAATGGGATTCAAAATATATTTTTTTAGTTTATGAAAATAGTTTCTCTAATTATTTCCAAATTAAAGACACCCATGTTCAATTTTCATCTTCTAATGAAATTATGTAGGGTGATGAAATTGTTCATATTTGTTTCGTGTATCTATGAGCCTTGTAAATTGACTTTTACTCACCACACTTCAATATAGTCACCAATTAACTGAATGGTTGGAAATTACCTATCAAAATTCATATTACCCGATTCATATTTCATATATAATGTTGGACCACACATTGGGGATTTTTTATGTTATTTTTCTCCTAGTGAAATAGTATAAAATAATATAAAAATGTGTGTATTATATTAGATATCATACCCATTAAATATTAAATTCTCTTAGAATCATATGTTCAACAAGGAAGCTTATAATATTATTCGATCAATTCAATCGAGAGAGTAGGTTAGCATCATAAAACTATCTCCAATCTATCCATTAATAGATTTTATTTTATATAGAATCATTATGACTAACAATGTTGTATATTTAGTACAACTAGAATAAAATGGCGTCTTTTAATCACTCTTTTACTTCTAAAACAATTTCGTAAAATCCTGAATATCATCTTCAATTATCATTTCCATTTACTAAAAACATTCTTCATTATCTCTTACACTTATAATCAAGTCCTCAGAACAATATTCAACATTTTTGACACATTTAATCATATTGTATAATATATAAAACACTATATTAGTCTAGTCACTAGCTACATTTCGTTTTTTAACATTGTTCAGTTCAACATTTATAACATTGGTCAATTTTGAGACATATCATGTATTCTTACAACTCATCTGGACTAATTATTATGGAATAAAAATTGTTTAAACAGAGATAATGGATTTGATAAAGTTATTATGGACAATCTTCTACAAACATGATGAACTCTTTCACCCAGTCCCCAACTCTATATTAATATGAATGGAATACATTCATTATAAATTAATTTACATCATATTTGATCCAGTAATATTAATATTGAATAGAACACACACACACACATATATATATATAAAGTCTGATCATTGAACCCATCAAAGGTCAATCTTAAAAAATCATTTAATCTACATGATGTCACTTTTCTAAAAAAAATATGAACCAAACAATGTTTATTGAGATTTCATTCTAGTAGTTTAAATCATTGAAAGGAACAACTATTTGATATCTATAATGTTACAAATAATCTAATTAGATGTTCATCTATTGAAAAATCCATAGATCACATGGAGGAATAATTTTATGCTATCTGATTTGAATAAATACATAGAAATGTTAAAATGAAACTACACATAATAGAAATAAATAGGAGTGATTAGTTAGTGTTTATTCAATTATTCCCAGAGAAAATTATGGGATGGGTGGTGTTTTAGTGATAATATACTGATGAGCCTATTTTGATCTTTTTTCAAAAGATGAAAATGTTGATAGGGCCCAATCGAATGGTCTATGGAACAAAATGTTTAATGAAACTCTTAAATTAAAATTAAATGACCGAGAAGACATGATTTTGGTTCCCGTGTTCTATTCCCATTTTAGAAAGTTCACATTTTATCAAAGGGGTCTTTCAATAACCCGTTCCAATCAATTCAATTCATTAAATACCATATCCCACTATGGAAAATTACATTCCATAAATCAATATAATATATATATTCATCCCAAGTGGTTAAAAAATCCATCATTATCATCATAACAAGGGTTTATAAAATTTACGTTTTTTTATAAAACATATCATGAATGTAAAACAGGAAAACTATGGAATCCTAAATTAAAATGACTACTAACGTTTGAACATAGAATTTTGATAATTCCTTTGAAAGAATT
Source organism: Viscum album (assembly GCA_963277665.1). Taxonomy (NCBI): domain Eukaryota; kingdom Viridiplantae; phylum Streptophyta; class Magnoliopsida; order Santalales; family Viscaceae; genus Viscum; species Viscum album. The sequence goes on along the minus strand of OY728164.1, from coordinate 559,282,779 downwards.
ACATTTAATATTCATTCCCCAATTTTAATGGATGGTGAAATAATAGATTTTTAAAATTCACTTCAGTATTCCCACTTGATCATTACTTACAAAACAATAATTTTTTATGCAATCCACTTCTGCATCATCAATATCTCATATACGGATGTGCATCTGTAATCGATGTGCATAACCCATGTGTTTATTCAATATCCCAAGTGTAAAATATATTCCAAACTGGTATACAAAAAAATATCATAAAATTGTTAAAAAATATAATCAATATTAAAAAATATAAATAATTATTAATGTCATAACAAGATAAAATTATTAAGAACAAATATGAAAAAAAAAATCATATAAATAAATCGAATGTTTATAAGTATCATAAGTATAAAAAAATAACTTCATCAAGTGAAATAAATATAAAAAATTGGAAAAAATTTAACAAACTAAATTAAACTAATTTAATCATTCCAATAAAAATAATATAAAATGAATGAGCAATTAAAATTTGTGGGGTTCTTCTGCGTGGTAATGGAAGAAAATGAGAAAAATAGTTTGACATCAATCTATGGGAGATGTAGGGATAATAGAACATGGAGCCATTTGTTCAAAAAAATCCATACATTATTATAATTTGATGTCAGCACCTTACATGATAAGCGGGTAAGGTTTTTCCAATTCCCAACTAGGAGATCCATGCAATTTGGTAGATAAATAATGATTATTTAGTGATATTTACTTGAATGAGAGGGAGAGGGTGAACTAACACAAGCACAAGGTGAGGGAGATTGTTTGGAGAACTAGATTGTTCGTTCAAGGACAAATAACAAAGCATGTATGTTCCATTCAACCAATTTGGCATAATTAAAAAGAAGAGGTTTGAGGAGGAGTTATGGATCACTACTAATAACATACCATGGACTTTGAAGGTGTCAATTCATTCGAGATGATCAAGGGATAATTCTGCCAAATCGTGAACTACATGAGCAAGGAGAACTCCATTAAGGTTATATTTCAAAGATCAAGGAGGTTCTAATCACTTCATTAAAAAAACGCTGATAAAAGGTTGTTTTATATGTGCTAAATTAACAACCCCAGATAAAATATCTTTATGAGAACATTATTGGCAATAATAAAACATATATTTATCAGAACTAAAATTATATAAGTGATAAAGACCCAATTTGAATAATATAATCAATATAATAAAAAAAATAAAATGTGTATATAATTATAAATAAATATAAATTTATATAATTAAAAATATTTATTTATATAAATTTAAATATATTTAAGGAATGGTAATTATTTATTAAAAAATATAATTATAAATAAATTCTATTAAATATAAAATTATATAACTATATAGAATAATTATTAATATAATTGAAAATATAACTAACTATAATAAAATAATTTTTTAAATATAATTACAGATATATATTTCTTATTATATTTATAAAATATTTTATAATTAAGAAAATATAATTATACATATATAATTATATATTTTCTTATAATTACATATATAATTATAAATATAAGAATTATATTTATTATTTATATATATTTATATAATTTTTTTAATTATATATATATATGATCATATTTATAAATAAATATTATTAATAATTTTTATATATAATTAATAATAAATTATTGTCATTATATATATATATATATATATATTTATTTATATAATTTAATATTGTAGTTGGGGTGGTGCCTGAGTGGTAATACCCATTATTGTACATCAAAATGTCTTAGACTCAAATACTAGCAAGCCTCTTCAAGAGATTTACGATGCATAATATTACATGGACATGACATGGGTAGGTGGTGATGGCAGCATGATGGGGACATACAAGGACAGAAGCATAACGTGGGCCGATGGTGACATATGGATGATGTAAGCATGGTAATCAAGGCAGGAATATGTAAGCATGGTAATCAAGGCAGGATGATGTAAGAATGACACATCATAGGGCCTTTCGGCCAGAAAAATGTGCTATTATGCCATGTTAGGGGATTCAATTCCACTAGGCATTTATGCCATCCATTTAAAAATAAATACGCCTTTATGGGTGGGTTATCACCTAGTGGGGGTTATGGCATACGTTAATGGCATGTGTGCCAAATGTGTGTTTGATGTAATTGTACTTCCAAGCACAAAATATATATTTTGATATAATTATATATATTTGTTAAAATATAAATACATGTAATTATAAACATTATAAATATATTTATTATAATATTACAATTATTAAAATAAAATAATATTTATTTATAATTAATAATCCAAATAAATATATTTAAAAATAATTTTATATAATTATATATAGATATTAATATAAAAATATATATATTAATAAATATAATAAATATATTTATTATAATTGTGTAATTATTTGAATAAATATATTTAATTATAATTATAATAAAAATTAAAATATTTAAATAAATATTTCTATATTTATAAATATATTTTAAAAATTTTATATTAATATAATTATATATATTGACATAATTATATGTAATAATATAATAATATATATATATTATTATTAAAATAATTAATATATTTATCATTGAAATATATTCATTATAATTTCATATATATTTATTGATAATAATAATAATAATAAATATATTTATATATTTCTGTAGATAATTATAAATATATTTCTATAAATTAACAAATTTGTATAATTATATAAATTTATATAATTATATATATTTGTATAATTATATTTATTTATTTATTTCTCTTGGGGATTGTCGCACTCATCGTGGAACCCTATTATACTGCATGAGTTTTCTGTTATGAATGGGCTTCAATTCCTAGTGGTTTCATATTTACCCTGATGTGTTGTTTAATAGTGTAGTGGGATGGAAAATGCAGCATTTGACATGGTATTATATTATGGTTTTCTTATAAATGGGGTTTTCTAAAAAAAATTAAAAATGTGGAAGGGTTACAATTATTTTTAAAAATGGATCTTAATATTTGTGAACCCCGTTCATGCATCATTGGGCGGAGAGATACGTTAATTGGGTTCACGCATCTAGTGCAGTTGTTTTAAAAGATGTGTGAACCCCGTTCACACATCCTATAGAAAGTTTTATTTTTTGTATTTTTAATTTTTTTTGTTAAACATATATATAACATAATATTTCTGTAAATTTATCTGCTATATAATACCCAACAAAACTGCCATTACAACAGTCTAGATTCTGACAGAGACGCTCACCCAGGGCACTCTTTTATAAGAAGAATTGCCCTAGAAATTATTCTGCATTTGCGATGTGGGATTCAGGTTCTCCCTTTCATGAGGGAACATTCTGCATTTCCGATGTGGGATTCTATTTCAAGTATGTGACTTTAAAAGACAATAAAATACTTTATAAAAGACCAATATAAATAAAACATAAAGAATGTATTAAACATATAAGAAGTGGTGGATAATACAAATAATTTCGTAAAAAATGTAGATGAATAATAATTTATATGTTTTCAAAACCACCAACTTGAAACATGAAAATGTTTCAAGTACGTGTCTTTGAATAATTTTGAAATAAAAATCATAAGACCAATATAAATGAAACATAAAACATGGATTAACTATATAAGAAATAGTTGAGAATAAAAATAATTTTGAAAAAAATGTTGATGAAAAATAATTTATAAGCTTTCAATACCACCAACCTGATACTTAAAAACATTTAAACTATGTAGCTTTGAAATCCTATAAAATTAAAACTATAAGAACAATTTAAATGAAAATTAAAACATGGATTAAACATATCATTAATATTCAATAATTAATTAGTTAAATAGTATTATAACTCTAATTATATAATTATTAATTATATAATTATTAGTGAATTAGTAATAACATTTTTAATTATATAATAATTAATTTGTAATATAATTATTAATTATATAATAAATAATTAGTAATATAATTATAAATTATATAATAATTATTTAGTTAATTTTTAATATAATATTTATTATATAATAATTAATTAATTAATTAGTAATATAATAATAAATTTTATAATAAATATTGTTTTAGTTATTAATATAATTATTTTTTATATAATAATTCTTTTTTTAATTTGTAATTTACTAATATAATGAATATTTATAAATATTCATAACAATTATTAGTTATTAATTATTAATAATTCATTATATAATAATTAATTATTAAATTAGTGATATAATTATTAATTATATAATAATTAATTAGTTAGTCGGTAATATAATTTTTAATTATTATTATAATTACTAATTATATAATTAAAGATTATATTAATAATTACGTAATTAATTATTATATAATTAATAATTGATAATAGATAATTATTAATTATTTTACTAATTAAATAATTAAGTATTATATAATTAGTTTTTAATAATCAATTATTATATTACTAATTAAAATTAATAAATATATTACTAATTAACAAATTATTTATTATTTAATTACTAATTATATTACTAAATAACTAATTAATAATTACATAATTAATAATTATATTACTAATTAAAAAAAATATTATATAATTAATAATATCTAATTATAATTTTTCTAATTATAAAGATTATAATTAATAATTATATTAATAATAATTTATTAATTAGTATACAATACACTAATTAATATTTATAACTAATAAATATATTATTAATAAATTATATTATAATTAATAATTATAAATTTATTAACTAATAAATTATTATATAAATGTATTACTACTTATCTAATTATTTATTGTATATTAGTAATTAATAATTATATATAATAATTATATTACATCGTAACTAATTAATTACTATATAATTAATAAATACTAATAGTAATTAATAATCATATCACTAATTATCATTAATACTGATATTACTACTTAACTAATTAATTATTATGTAATTAATAATTTTATTACTAATTCACTACATAATTATCATACAAATAATAATTAATAATTAATAATTGATAACTAAAAATTATGATGATTGTTTATAATGAATAATAATAATTAATATTTATATTACTATTTAGTTATGTATTTATTTTATAATTAATAATTATATTACAAATTAAGAAATTAATTGTTATATAATTAATTATTGATTATTATATAATTAATCATTAATAATTAATAATTGATAATTATAATTAATAATTTTAAATAATAATTATATTATTAATTAAGTAATTAATTATAATTTAATAATTATATTACTAATTCACTAATTAATTATTGTGTAGTTATATTACTTATTAAATATTTAATTATTGTATTTTAGTAATTAATAATTAATAATTCATAATTTATAATTGTGTTAATTATTAATTAATTAATAATTATATTACTAAATAACTAATTATTTCTTAATTATTTCTTAATTTTTTAATCCATGTTTTAATTTTTATTTATATTGGTGTTATAATTTGTATTTTATAGTCTTTTAAAGCCACGTACTTGAAACATTTTTATGTTTCATGTTGTTGGTTTTGAATGCATATAAATTATTAATCATCAACATTTTTTTGCAATTATTTTTATTTTTAACAATATCTTATATCTTTAATCCATATTTAAATTTCATTTATATTGGTCTTATAGTTTTTATTTTATAGTCTTTTAATACCACACACTTGATATATTTTTATGTTTCATGTTGGTGGTTTTGAAAGCTTATTAATTATTACTCATCAACATTTTTTATGAAATTATTTTTACTTTAAAATATTTCTTATATGATTAATCCATGTTTTATGTTTAATTTATATTCGTCATATTTTTTTACATTATAGTCTTTCAAAGACATGTTATAGAAACTAAATATCACATTGGAAATGCAGAATGTTTTGTGCAGGAAAGGGATAAACTGAATCCGCCATTAGAAATGCAGAATGATTTCCAGGGCAAGCCCTTTTATAAACGAGAGCCCTGGGTGAGGGTATTTATCAGAATACAGATTGTTGTAATTACACTACTACTAGATATAAAATAGCAGATAAATTCTGATAAATTTTTTTGTTATATATATTTATATAACTAAACAAAAACAATAAAAATATTTTAAAAAAATAGTTCAGAAAAAATTAATAAATAAAATTTCTTATACGATGAGTGAATCTCATTCACGAATCCTTAATCAACGTTTTGAATAATTCATGAATGGGGTTCACACATCTTCCATAACTCCTAAGATGCGTGAACGAGGTTCATGCATCTCAAGACCCATTTTTAAAAATACTAGTAATCATATCCCATTGGGGAATTTTTTTTCAACAACCCATTTTAAAAAATACTCAATTAAGGGGACATCTGGGGTGGGATCACGAGGTAACGCTACATGCGATGGTTGGGGAACATGCAAACGCTTCTCAATGGTGGGTAGGTGGTGTGAGTTGGATGCCATCATTAGTGGTACAAACATGGGAACATCTTTTGGGGTGCCCAACCATTGAGGTTGGTTAGTGGTTCGATCACTAGTTTTATGCGGAGTGTGCAAGTAACATCGGGGCAAGATGGGTGGATGATATAGGAGCGGTGATGACGTGAGAGAGTCCACATGGACAAGAAAATGACCACACTTAGGGGGGCATGACAGTACAATTGATAGTATTAATCGTGATGAATTGTGTTATTCTGTTGGTGGCACATGACCGACATGGTTGTGATGTCAATAGATAGATGTCATTGATTGGTCGAAGGATGTGGTGAGAGATCGACGATGAACAAAAAAATAGCCATCACTGGACGATGAAGAGGGCAGGACTCGTGCAAGCACACAATGATGGTCTTTGGGGCATGATGATTCTTGCGTGATTTCTTTCCAAATAAATATAATTTGGCAATATGATTGAGTAAGAATAATAAATGAAGGGGCTGTATAGAAGAGTTTCTACTTGGGGGAGGCTATTACCAACATTCCTGGTCTTTGTGGGTGTAAGGTGTGCATTTGTTTCATTGTAATTATATACTTAACTATCTATAAAATATATGTATTTATTAATATATTAATATAAATAATTGTAAATATAATTAATTTATTTATTATATAAAAAATAATAATAATTTAATATTTTTTTAAAAATATATTTATTAATATCTAATTTTACAAATACTTTAAAAAAATAGATATATTTATAGTTTTATCATTAAGTACATTAATTACAATATTCTTAAAAAATCTTTTAAATAGATTAATAAAGTAAATTTAAAATATAGTTGAAAGGATAAAACATAATAAACAAAAATGAATAAATACTATTCATATAAATTATAACCATATTTACAATACAACATTTATAGTTAATAAATATATCTATAAATATATATTATAAGATGATTAAATTCCTTCAAATATAAAAAACGATATGTTTTAAAAAAAGAATTAATAATAATAAAACAAAGATTTATTAAAAAATAATAAATATAATTTCATAGGAAAAAACATTTTTAAAAAATCATTTCATAAATGATTAACAACATAAATTTTAAACATGTAGAGAAATAAAGGGATTTAAAAAAATGTTTTTCAAAGAATAATTATATAAATTTCAAATATTTGTAAAATATTACAACATAATAAATAAATTTGATTAACTATTTTTCATATAAATTTAACACTTTTTAGAAATAATACTTATTGAAATATAAATATGTATAATGATGAATAAATTCGAAAAATATTATAAGAAAAATAAAAAAATTATACATCAAATGTCAAATATATACAAGCCATAAAAACACATATACACATATTACAGATATATATATGCATCTTGCATACTTTTGTACATATACATACACATACATACATCTATACATGTACAAAAAACACCCACACATGATAATTCATAAACATATATGCTTATAGACAGGGATATGATTATATATGTTTAAATATCACATATTAACGATACATCATTTATATTTATGTAATTTTTTGAATTATTAATATATATATTTATATAAATATATCATATTTATATTGACTACATATATGCATTTATTAATATATATATATATATATATAATTAATATTTTAAAATAAATATGATAATATATATATTAATAATAATTTTTTAAAAAAGATTTTATTAGTGCCAAAAATGTGATGCTAATGGTTACCATTTTATCATCAATTTTATTTATCAAGATAAAACCTAGCGGTGGATATTGCATGATCTATGGTAGTGGGAGTGACAACTAAAAATGAAAATTTTTGGTTTATGTTTGAACAGTTGATTTTTCCCTTGAGTTTTGGGTGTCCTGGTGTAAAATTTTAAAATCATTGAAGATTTTCTTTTGATGTATGGTTTGAGAAACTGTGGGGTAGAAACTATAAAACATGGGAAGTTGTGAATAATGGTTATCACACGGTCACCTCGTGATTTTGTAGGCCATCCATGTAATCTTTGTGAGTTGATCCATTTTGACTATTTTTTCAATTCAACTTGTTTTTATTTGATTCTTTTCTCCACTCTTACCCACTTGAACACCTATGACCTGTGCTTATCTGAAGGACTGTTCTCCTCCTTCGAAGCCTCATTTGCTGTATTCATGATGGTTTCGTGTTTTTTCTTCCCCAAATTGAAATGTCAGAGCTTATTATTCCCCCTCTATTTGTTTCTTTCATTTTTATCTAATCTTCTCAAACTACATTGTCCATTGATGGAAAATTTTCATGAATAGGGTTGTTCTATTTCAGTTTCTATTTCTTTATATTATGATTCATCATAGGTTAAATAATTATAGGGTTTCCATTGATTGTTTTATATGATATCAAGTTTGGTTTTGTCAAAGTATTTACACACATGGGATGGATTTTCCATTGAAACAAATCAGTGAATTGAATAGTTCAATGAAAATTTTTCAACAACTTGTAAAGCTTGTATTCTATTTTTTTATTAAATTTTATTACTGGTTTTCTTTAGGAAAAATGATTATTGAGGATGTTTTGGACTTTTTTTGTTTTGTTTTTTTGGGATTTCCCTTACTTTTAAATTAGTTTCATTATTTCAAAGGGTGTTCCATTAATATAATGGGTTTTAATTGGTTTTAAGGTATGTATCCCTTGTTTTGAAATGGGATGTGTTGATTGATGTAATCATTTAATGACATAAAATTAAATTTTAATTATTCAATCACATTTATGGAAAAAATAAAACACCATGAGTTAAACCATAAAAAAAGACAAAACAATTGAATAATAATTTAATCATACTGGAAGTAGTATCTCTAAATAATTTCTTAGAAATGATGTTTACTTGGATGTCTGGTTCATAGATTATAATGTCTACAAATCTGAAAGCCAGATTGTCCTAAGAGTGGGTGTATTCTTTATGACTGGAGAACCCATTGTTTAAACCCCGACTACATTCAGATCCTCTTTTTCGATCCAGGTATACTACTCATCAATGAAATTAATCTTTAAAGAATGCCCCCACATTCTGGATGCTTATTATTCGGTATAATTAATTTTTACAACCTACTCAACCACTTATTTTTTCAACAACATAATTAGTTTGATGTATTGATCCAGAGTTACATCAAGCTTCCTCTATTGAAAATCTGTCTAGGAGGAAGGGATAGTGTCACTAACCATCACATTGTATTCTGATTTGTTTACTAACTGTGTTTCTATAGGATGTGGCAAGAATGAGTATTGCTTTCTCGGTTATTGGATTCCCTTAAAGTTCTCACATATCCTTATACATGAGAGTATATCACCCTAAACCTGAAACTCACCCTCAAATTCACATGAAAACTGACTATAATTTTCGTTACTGGACTCAAAGATCATCTTCCCATCAATGGTGTACATGGTCGACTCCTTCTCAAAATCCCAAATCGGGTCCTCATAAAGAGTCCAACAAATTGATTTATCAACTCAATAACATCAATATCTTTACTAAGACTACATCCTAAATGACAAGAATTTCCATCAAATTATTAATTAGGAGCCTCCATCAGTCCTCTACCAATGGTACCACTACATGGTCACATCACCTCAGCATATGAATCATCCATTTGGGGCCTTGCGACCACCATAGTTCACTCTTTGAGACTCTACTTCAAGGTTATATTTGCTTCTACCCTACGTTCCCTTCGCTCCGGCCCACTTTTCCACCTCCAATGGCTTCAAAGAAACATCTGTAGGTTCTTGAGAATCCTCAATTTCCTTTCACAACATACATGCTTCCCTGGAATCAATCTGAACATCCATAGTCACAACCTCCACACTCATTGCCCCCTAACCCGAGAGACCAACCACACTAGTCACAGGGGCCTTATCGTTTCCTACAGAACACAAAACACCTTGCATATCTGGTTGTCTAGAGCCATGACTATAGGCTACCGATGAGTGACCCATACATTTAAAAACATAAAATAATTCAATCCATGATTCATATATAACCTTATATTCACTAAAGAACTCCTCACCTAATGTAATCCAATAAAATTTGGGAGGAACTCATGAGGCATCACGTCCACACAAATTTAGGGGTTAATAAATGAAAAATAGAATTGGTACTTCTATCATAGAATAAATTCCGGCCTATGAAGTTTCCAAGAATCCTAATAATCAGGGTATTTTGAAACTATGATGGAATGTTGGGATGACTAACCCAAATCATTACTGATGGAGAATCACGCCTCTTGTAGATGTCGTAGGTCCATTTGATGTTGAAAAATCGAGAATCATTGCAGTGGCAATGAGTGATAGACTATAATTTAATCTGGTTCTCTTCCAAATAAAAATTGATCATGATGTTCTTTTTTTAATCAAAAACACATATATTTATCTTGTAAGTTCCAAGAGTTTAATACAAACTAGAAAAATGATTCCACTGAAGGCATTATTTATGAAAATTTAGAGATTAATGTTAGGTTAAGGAAGGACAAAGATTCATCATAATCGGTGATCAGGAAATGAAGGTTTGGTTTCCCATCATGTTGATCTGGAAACTTGGGACATAATATTCATTTATGGAACATGGGGATTGGATAGAGATTGGAGAAGGCGGCGAAGGTGGTTGCCACTCCCTCAAAGGACGTCGAAGCTCCCTCGTTGAGCATCTTTATTAGTTTCTATTTATAATTGGGACAATATTTTTGTTATGAAATGAATTATGATTCATGTGGGTTAGTTTAGGATACTGAATTCACCTTGAAGTGTGTGTGTTGAAGGTGGAGTGAATATAATTATTATTTTTCATTGCCTTATAGATTTTTTACTTTTAATGTGATTGAAATCATCTTGAATGTTACCCAACTCTGTTATCTAGGACCTGAGGATCCCTAGTTTACAATGTTTAGATTTAAGAGATATTAGGTATACTAGTTAATAGTTATTCACTCTCTAATATCCCCTTGTTTAATGTTAATACCTAACTAGGTGATTTGTTTGGGAATGTGTAAATCCTAATTATGTGGAATGATCTCTTATTATAGGAAGGTGTGGTTCCAAAAGGTCATTAGTTCGTTAATATGGTGTAAAAGTTTGTGTTTTACTTTAACATTCTAGATGGAGGGTTTTAAAAGGAGGTTGTTCTGATGGAGGTTCATTTAATGAGTTTAGAATAAGGAGGTCTTGTTTTAGATATTTAGTTGGGACTTATGGATGTTTAAAACTGTTTAGTTTGTTGTGGTGGTTGAAGTTTAATGTAATGAGGTAGTCACATATAGGGATTTCAAAAGGATATCATTTGTGGGAATAGTGTAATTGATGGACTCTCATGTTTCTCAGAGGTCAAGGAAACCACATGACTAAATGTTACTGTCATTAAATAAAGGGTTGGTCCACTAGTATTTGAATGTAACTAAAAATTAGTAAGTATAACGAATAATTATTCTAGTAATCCAAAGTGATTCATTAATAAAAATTTTGTAAATATTTTCTTTTTGTAGAAAAGAAATTTTATAATGTTTCTCCCATAGAAATATGATTTATAGTTCAAATCATATATAACTAAAGTTTTATTTTCATTCTTATATTTTCATTCATCTCTTGTATGTTTATTATCAATTAGAGTATATAAGGTGGATTTTATTTTGATATAGTGTAGTTATATGGGTTAGTTGATTTATCCCATGTTCATGAAAAATAATTTCAATGAGTAGCAATGAGATTCATTTTTTTTCACTTGTCATATAGAATAATTATATCTGATTTATTTTTGAAAGTGCATAGCAGAGTAATTCTCAGTAGACATTTCAGTGATGAGAATAGATAATATTGTTTTGGGAGAGGATTTTGGAGACTATTAACCAAACAAAAGATTGTTCAACCATGCACGTCTAGAACTATACCATTAGTCCCTAACTCGTTTCATCATGTTATATATATTAACTAATTCCTCTTTTATTTGTATTTGAATGTGAGTTTCATATCTCTTGTTTTGGTCCTACTTTTATATGTTATTTGTTTATGTTTGATCACTATTTTTTTAAATATTGTATTATGTTATTATTTTGATTTATTTAGGGTTATCTATTGAATCCATTTTATTATGTTTTCCCGCTTTAATTACTCATTTATGACTAGTGTGTGAATTAAATATTCTAATGGGGAAATATGTGTTCATTTTAAATGAATGATATTGTGAAATGTTTTTGAAAAGATTTTCAAACTATGTGAATGGATTTTTTTTGAAAATGTATGTTTAAAAAAAATATGTGTGTTACATTTATTAGATTAAATGTATTTTATATTAAAGGTAAATGGTTTAATTTTAAAATGATATTACATTGGAAATGACTCTTTGAATAATTCTATATAAATGATTTTCTTCATCAAATGAAATATAGAATTATTGGTTTTATTTACATTTTTTTAAGGAAATGAAAACATATTATTCTATTACATTAAAACTACTAGACATGGTTTATTTATAATATGAATGCAACAGACTCATGGAGGTATCCTACCATCCTTTAGGTCACACCCTACATACACTCATTGGCTGATATGTATTCATCATGTTTTCTATAGGTTCCCATGTCTAAGATTATATGTTGGGTTTCTACCAATCTAAATCAAAAAATATTAGGTGTTAGTTATACTGGTGACTTTATAGTCACATGGTGATAATGGAGGTTGTATCTATTGTTTAATTGATATGTTTGACTCATGTTGTGTATTTTCCACCCTAACCTCTTACTTTTCATTTATTTTTGTTCTTTTTTATAGATTGTAAATATTTATTATAAAAATTATTTCATTTTTGTGGGATTAATGTTTTCGGAAAGGTAATTTCTTTGTATGTATTATTTTTCCATGTTTGGATGTTATTTTTTGGAACTACTTATTTATTTTGGTGTGGTGGTCCAATGCATTGAAACCTCATGCCAGGTTGCTAGTTGTAACCATGGTTTATCACTGATTCTATTGAGGTTTAAATCATTCACACTAATTATATTGTGATACATGGGGGCTATTAATATGATTGGGGTGACCAAGAATGCATCTCCAGACATGTGTTAAATATCCTCCAGTGACAGATTTTGTTAACCAGTGCTAATTTATTACAAAATTATATGTGAGCTCTCTTTAAATATTGGGGCTGGTGTTAAACAATAGTTAGTACCATCAGAGCTGATGTGGGAGTGTATAAGAGTTATTGTCCATCACTACATCATGTGAGACCTCATGTTTCCATGGGTGGTTAGGACTTTTATTTTGTATTTAGGATTTATGGCTATTTATTTAAGAGGTATTTCTGATGTATTTTTCTACTAGTAGATGTTATAGGAAAACCCCAAGAGAATTTTAGGAAATTTATTATTTTAGAGTGAAACTAAAGGTAATCGAGGGGGTCATGGTTAAGTCCCATAGTTTTGAACCCATGTGGAGGCCATATAGAGTATTCGTGAAAATATTTAATGTCAATCACATAGGTTTCACATGGATTGAAATCTCATGCGACTAAACTATGCACAATGGAAAATTTTTGGATTTTGTTTCTATCCATGGTTCATTAAAACCCTCATAGAATTGGTTATAATTGTGTGTGCTAAATCAAGTGGATCCTCATGGTTTTTTTAATGTTGTTGGATTAAATTTTAAAGCAATGTATTATGATTTTGGAATGGGGTCATTTTCAAAAAAAATGTTTATGGTGTTTAATATAGATTTGGTATTTATTTTGAAATTATAAACACAAATTATTTGAAAGGAATAAATATTTTTTTAACTGTTTTCATTTTAATAATTTCATTAGTATTAATTATGGTGAAAATCTTGAAACTATTTTGGTGTGTATAATCCTATGGAAATTTTTTTTTCATGAATTGTGTTTTAATAATTTTTGGTGTGGAACTATTTTATGTTTTTTGATATTTAACCTTTAATGTGATATTTATGAACATGTAAGGTGCTTTAAAATGTAAACAATTCCAAGTTAGCTTATTTTGAAATAGTTCGTAAAGACTATTTTTTATATTGTTTCATTTTATATATAAATTTTTATCCCTTATATTGGATTTCTTTGTATTATATTAAATGTTGTGTTTTAGTGAATTTTAGAATGTGACCCATATAAATGAATAAGTAAGGTCAGAATGACACACCTCATGTTTTCATTCTTGTGATATATATGTTGTATTCATAGTTTGTGACTCTTTATGTAATCTAAATGGAGTGATTAGACCATGTTCACCTTGACTCAATGTTCATGAATTATAGTTTTTAAATTATCATCTTCATGTGTTTAGTGGTGATTAATGATCTATGGAGGACATGAAGTTCTTATTTATGGTCAAAGTGATATTCGTGTCACTTGGAACTCAATGAAACTCTAGGTTTAGGTGAAACACATTATTTTTAAAAGGATTGGATCTAAATTGGGGGAATATCACTAAATTTTCCTAATTATTTTAGGTTTTTTCTTCAGGTTATTTAATTCCACCGTTATCTAGAGGTTTTACCATCAGGAAGTGAAAATTTCAAAGGTGTTGTAATTATTAGGTGTACATATTGGAGATCAGTTAGTGAAAGACTAAATTGAATATTTTACTGGACTAACCCCCTTTTCTCAAATTTTGGCTGTTGATTATTTGATGATGTCTTGGTTATTTGAAATATTCATTCCCTGATATATCAATTCAGTGAAGTTTTATTCTTGATTCAATATCATTGTTTATGCTTTGTGTATGTCCGTCAGTTTTAGGAATTATCGGAAGTGTATCATATCTTATGTGATTATTTAACCTAGTCTAGTATCATTAATGTTGATCTCACTATTGGAATGATAAATTTACTGGTATACTTTGAATGTGGGAAGTCAAACAATGTTAGAAACTCATTCCATAATTCTTTGTGGACATTTTATCATTTATTACATCTTAATAATATGTAGTTGGTTTTTATCTTGAATAGATGTCAATAGAATACGTCATATACCCAGCCTTAATCTGATTAGCAGTTGGGGAGTGGCTTCCATTTGAGAATCAGATGATATTTTTGTAGTTTTGGGAGTGGTAATATATTTATCCCCTACATTGGTTGGAAATTGTTTTGTCTATTGTGTACACCCCATATCATTCTCTCTAATTAGATAATGATATTTATTCCTTATTTTTGTATCTTTTGAGATGTTCATACCACAATTTTTCATTTTTGTTGTTTATGTGCTTGGTTTGGACCATTCATTTTCATTTTTCAGATTGATAACATGGGTATTACCTGGTTGCGAGCTAGGGTAATTGGAATATCAATCTAGTTTCTGGTAAAACCAAAATATCTATTGTGTTTATATTTTTTTCTATAGATTATTGATTATGGGTGTCTCATTTGTTTTACCCCTAGTAACCCTATATGTAGTTTCATGAACATAAATAAAATCCTTGATGCTTAATGTTGATCAATTTCCATTAATCAGATGTTCCTCATATTTTTTGGAGTGTGTTATCATAGCTAACTTTTCTTGTAATATTTCTGGGTGTATCTCAAGCCTATTTGGTTATAATGAATATTTTTTTGGTGTGGTTATATTTTGTTTCACAATTTTAGAAAAATACTAACTGGTGGTGTGACCTTTTGTAGGTTTCGCTTGGATTCCCTCATGTGTGGAATTGTCTTTCAGGATATTATCAGTAAGAACATTCCATTTCATATAGACCTTGAGACCATAGATATTTCAAAGGTGTCTTTTGTGTTTTATCATTGGTCTTCCATGGGACATGGAAATCAATTTTGGAATTTTAATGTGTGTGTCATGGATTTCTTGATTTTTTATTAGTATTGATTAGTGGAATTCACAGCATATTGTCCTATAAAGAATATTATTCAAGGATTTTTAGTTCTGAATTGGTTGGTAAATATTAAATTGTGTTTAGATTTTTTCTTTAATTTTGGGGTTTTCGTGTCACTCGTTCCTGGATTCATGTTTTTTAATTTGGATGCTTGATTGGGTCCTTTATTTTTTTGAGTTAGCCCAGAAATATTCCATTAATATATGTTTTTAATGAATATATGGAGGTAAAATGTGGAATGGTGGAGAAAATGTGAAACACCGAAATTCAATTTTATTATTTATGCTTATAAGGTTAATTCCACAATTGAGTTCAGAGATATCCCAAGGTAAAATTATTAATATTTTGAAAATTTCTAGGGCCCTATGTTTAGGATCATTTTTCAGGAATCCACGCATTAGAAACCATGTGACCTGGGTAATTTTGGATAATTTCTATCACCAAATAGCTGGTTAATCATGTGAGTAAACCAACATACATACTCAATTTTGGATATTTATTTTCATTTTACATTTTTTTTATTTGAGAATTCTCTCATACTCTTACCCACTTTAACTCCTCTAATATAGGTCCTATCAAGTGCCTTTATCATCCATTAAAGGCACGTTATAGTGGATCTTATGTATTTTTACTGTGGTTCTTAACAAGATTGAAAGGTAAGGGAATACTATTTCTCAATATCTTTTTTCCATTAATTTTTTACAATATTATCGAACCCTAATGGGAATGGATAGAATATTTTTATGTATATCGTGGTTATATATTAGGGATTTGTTTCTTAAGGGATTTAATCCATAATATTAGACATTATATGGGGGTTTTGTTGAAGTTGACATTTTTTATCTCATCAGTTAAGAGTTTCTATTATACTCTATTTTATTAAATAGTTCTAGGGAAACATGATATTTAATGGTATTTTTAAACTAATGTATTGATGTATATAATAACAAGTTTGTGTTTGTAAAATGATTTACATTATTGGGTGGGTTTTGAATTTGAAAAATATGAAAGAATTTTATATTTTAATAGAACGTTGTTTTTGAATGGTAATATATGAATTATATGGATGTCATAAAATTACATTGGATGTTTATTTCAAGAAAAATGATTTTTCATGATGTTTTGGGCCAAATTTTATTACTAAATTAGGGAGTTCAAATTTTTATAAGGTATTTCCAAGATTTAATGGTTTTTCATTTGTTTTAAAGTGATTTCCATATTTTATAGGAGGTCTAACTTTTTGAAAAAATGGGTGTATTCATTGTTACAAAATTTTAGTGATTTTATTAAAGTGATTAAGACTATAATTTGGTGTTGGGGTGGGTTATATTGGATTTATATATTTTTAAAGAGGCATTGAAAATGTAATTTTAAAGTATTAGTTCTTAGTTTCAAATAAAATGTTCATTTGGAATGTCAAATGAAATATGGAAAATATTGATTAATGTTGACACATTATTTGAGAAACGTTATTGACTATTGTTTATACTTGGTATATTATGTTAATTATTAAAATAATTATGATTCTTTTTGTGGGGTTTGGGTTGGGGGAGTGTCTTTGAAGGAGATGTGTTGAATTTGGGATGAATATGATTTTTTGGGTATTATTGACTTTTGAATTTGTTCATGTCATATGATTAACATCAAATTTATACTAGATAACCTCCAATATCTATGACATGTTGAACAGTAGGCTTGTATGTGGGGAATCAAGAGATATTGGACATATTAATCGATAGTTATACATTGTTTAGTATTTAAATGTTGAATTTCATGACCTCACAAGGCGATGTATCGCTGATGGGACTGAATGAGGGTGATTTAGGGGGTGAGTTGTGAGATCATTAACCTATATGTAGTTTATTTAGATATTAATTTATACTACATGTCCCATTAGTACGTTTGGTGTTGCCTCATTATTTATATCCTTTGTTATACATATTTATTTTTTATTGTAATAATTGTTTCATATCTCAAGTTTTGAGCCTAATTTGAAGTGTTGTATATTTATGTCCGAGAATTATTGTTATAATGCATTCCCTATGTTATTATTTTGATTTTTATGGCTCTTAGTGGATTATATTTTATTCTTATTTCCCTTTGTTATTTAATAGTATTTGATAAGTGTGTGTTTTAATTATTTTAAATAGAAAACAAGTGGTTTTTTTAAATGAATTCCATTGTGAAATATTTTATACCCATGAGAATTGTTTTTGATTAATAAAGAATATTTTGAAACAAAAAATATGGTTTAACATAGTTTCTAAAAATTCAAGCCATTATAAATGTAAAGTATTTGTTTTTTAAAAGGCATTACCTTTGAACTACCTATATGATGAATGTTTTATAAATGGTGTGTTTCATGAAATGATTTAATGCATTTTATGTTTTATTTCCATTTTTTGTAAAGGAAATGAATTTTTTTTCTATTACATTCAAACTAGTGGACTTGGTTTCGTTATAAAAGGAATGCAATGGACATATGGTTGTATTAAAAACCCATTTATCACATAGCCTACATAATCAAAATAATGGGATTGTTGTCTTCATTTTTTCTATAGGTTCCCTGGTCTTGGATTTAATGTTGGGTTATTACCACTCATAGTTAAGACTAAGTTGGTGTTAGTTATAGAGGTGACATAAGAGTCACATTATAATACCGAATGTTTTCTCCGATGTTTTATGACTGATTTTGGGCCATATTGTGTATTGGAATCACATCTGTCTTTTATTTATTTATTTTTTCTTCATATTCTATTGTAACGTAATTATATAGAAATGGTTTAATTTATGTGGATTTTTTTTGGAAAATATTTTCCCATTATAATTTCTTTTATTCTATTTTTGTATTTTCTTATTTTGGAACTATTAAATTATTGAGAATGTTTTCACAATGCATAAATATATCATGTCATGTTCCTGATTGGAATTTATGTTGATCCTTGTTTCACCTGAGTGTGAAATAATTCTCACATAGTATATTGTGTTACTATGGAAGTTTTCTTAATAAAAATGGGATCGAGACTATACCTCAAGAATTATGATCGAACATCTTTGGTGATGGGTTGGGTTGACCTATTCTGTATTTTTAAAGGGTGATGGGTTGGGTAGGGGTCGAGAATGTATTGAGTCAGTGGTGGGTTTTGGTCGGAGTTAGGAGTGGGTCAGGTCTAAGTATTCCAAGAGAACATGAATTAATTAATATAAAAACAATAAATTATAAATATAGATCTAAATATAAAAATAAAAAGGCATTAATATTTTAACAAGAATGTGAAAAAATAATTAAAAAACACCACTAAATGTCTGAAATCAGTACTAAAAATATACCAAAAAATAAATCATTTCAGTTTTTAAAATATGTTTTAAATAATAAATTCCACATGTGTTTTAGGTGGTTTTCAAAAATACATTCTAAATGAACAAAATATGGCCAAATTGTTTTTTAGTTTTGTCTTAATTATCCTTACAAAATTGACTAATATATTAATTATAATTTATTATCATTAAAAACATTTCTGAAAAATGTCTTTATAAATCATATCTTATTGATTTTTTACATATTTTACTAAAATAAAAAAATATGAAATCCAAATTGAATGAGATTTCATAGGGTCTAGGATTTTTTGATTCCTTAATTTGGTTCGTCGTAAGACTAGTGGAGTTTGTGGGAAGGATGGTCTTTTAGAGTGCCATGGGTGATGGTATTACAGTATAGAGTGGCATTACTGCATGGTACTTGGGGCCAGACCATAGAGATTGAATGACTAATTTTGGGGCTCTACCAAGTTTAATACCCTTGTTTCATAATCAAGGAATATTCAGGGTAAATATGGAAGTCTAGATTATTGGCCTTATAGAATTAGGGGTTGTTGTGGTTTGGTGTTTTGAATAAACTAAGAATCCCTAAGGATTGATAACCTTGTCCCTATAATTTTGGGGACCATTGAGGCATGGTGTATTGGAGTTTCCACAATGAATTCCTGGGTATATAGAATTGAATTTGATCATATTTTTGAAAGGGGGAGATGATGTGAGTATTTTTGTTTATATTATGGTAGTTTTATAGACTAGTGTTATGAGAATATAAAACATATAAATTCAGGGTCCCTCAAAGAATTATTTTATTTTCTCTCTTAACCATAGAAATCTAGGTGATCGGAGGTGTATCCAATGATATATTCAGGCTCTATTTGATATATCCAGATCCTTGAATATGTGTGGTTAGGATTCATCCAGATATGGTAGGTTTCTTTATCTTTTTTGGAATCTATTACACCTCTTTTTCTTGGATATTTGTGACATTAGTTTTTGTGCTTAGTTTTTGTGGATTATGGTTTATGGAATTTCATGATATGGGTTCGATGAATATATTATCTATTCTTTTGTTCTCGACTTTAGATCTTTGAATGTGATTCACTTAGATTATTTTTAGGTTGAGGATTTTCGTTTTTTTCTTATGTATAAAATTAATCTTGATATTTTTTGGAATCATATAATTTTCCCTTATAGAACAATGAACACCTTGATCAATATCCTCTTAAATCAAATGCTCAGATTCATCATCTTTAAATTTTGATTATTATATTCTTCATGGGAATTCATGGAACGTCCATTATTACATTACTTGAATCTCAGCAGAAGAATCATATAATTCATTATTGTTTGAGTTACATCATATTTTGATAATGAACCCACATAAAAAATACTTAGGATATAGTAATTCTATAATCTATCCTCTGGCTCAGTGGAGATGATTTCTTCTGGGGGAGGTGTTTTAATTATCATATTATTTGTTATCTAACACTTATATTGAGCCATCATATGGTCAATAAGAAGGGTTTTACTGATTCTTTCAATTATTTAACTATATAACCCCTTATATTAGTCATGGTGTGGTGTTTTGTAGCATAGGATAACATGATGTTATATGTTTCCTCTATTGTATCACATAAGAAAATTATTCCATTCATTGTTCTACTTCCTCCCTTGATTGCATTAATTTAAACATTAGTTTTATTTGTTAATTTTTCTAATATTGTTATTATGGAATCTTATTGATTAAAGGAATTAATGGGTTCATAAAATAAATGTGAAAAAATTATCATTTCGGTGAGCACCCTCATTATTTTTTTGATGATATGATTTTTAGTGTTCCATTTAAATGCTAGTTAATTGATATTAATAACGTGTTCTAGATATATTTATATATATATGGAATATAGAAAATTATTTGAATGAGTAAATATTGAATTAAAATTAATGAAAATTAATGTACCATGAGAATTGAAATATGGAATTAAAGTTGATTTATATGAATACTTACGTAAGTATATAGCATTGGTGTTTATATTGTTATTGTGTCACGATAGTGAATTGGGTGCTTGTTTCCTTGTAACATATTATCTTATTGTAGCATTTTTGGATGGATTATGAATTGGATTTTAGTCCCATCCTTTTTATAATGGAAAAGTATTGAGGGATGTATTATATAATATATTATGAAGGGAACAAAATTGATCATCTCATTAGGTTGGTGACTTAAATATCTGTTTTTATTATAGAAAATTGGTTCCTTAATCATTTGGTTGTATAGTGTGGATCTTGGGTCCCATTAGATAAAGACTTTTTGCGTTTCCATTTTATATGGTGTTGTGGGTTTATGGAATTTGAGTGAGATTATAGCATTTCTACGGGGATTGTAGGTGTTTTGTTGTATGTTCATAGGTTCTTGGATGTGAAAATATTATATGTAAGACATTACCTATAATGCCTCATGGTTCATGAATAGTTATGGAGGAAAATTTGATTCTATAATTATATATTTGAGTTTGGTTTCGTTAGGAATGGTTGGATGTGGTTTAAGTGTGATCAATTTTTTGGATGTATAATTTTATTTTTAAATTAACATGATGAATAAAGATTTTGGGTATTAATTTTATTTACACCTCAACACCATCTCATATTTAGATAATGAATGAATAATTCATCTGAAAATGTATTAGAAATATAGAAGTATATTTAAAAATGAACGATGGAAAAATGTTATATGGTTTAAATGAGAATAATTATATATGATTTATTTTAAGGGATTAAAAAAATAAATATTTATGAAAATGAATGGATCATATATTTATCTATTAGTAATTAATACATTGAGAAGCCTCATGGATAGTATAATTACTTAAAAAATTAGACATACTATCTGACATGATAATGTATAAGGATATAGATCAATAACTAGTAATGATATTGTATTTATTGTGATATCTTTTGATATAATTATTCATTCTATTTTCATAATCACAATATTTCATGATTAAGTGATGTTGTTTACATTGTGTTTTGATTAATATGATTTTTAAGGTTTTACATTTGACTTTATGCACTGTATGGTATCTATAATTGGTCATTTCATGTTATAGTTGTGATGATCTACACAATGTGCATGATGTGACGACGATATAGAATTGATTATGGTTTAAAAATTAATGACTGATGCTCATGAAATAAGTTTGGTCCTCTTGTGGAACAAGAATAAATTTGGCTATTTTTTTAACCCATATATGTGGTGGCCTAATATGGTGAATTGACAGACTAATGAAAACACAAGATTTTGGGATCTACGTGGTATTGGGGTAGGAGGTAATGAATTTTGAAACATTTCAGAAGAGTCTTTATTAAAAAAATATATTTTGGGGCACATTTATTTATACATTTAAAATTGTTATTTTCCATAAATAATGATGGATATGTTATGATTGTATATGTAATGATGTCTAATATGGAGATTAATTATAGAAAGTTAGTAAAATTGAGAGGTGGAACATCTTATTAGATTATGATTTTTGTAGAGATGTGGGACATATTCTTTATCACGTTTGTTGTTGAGATATGATAAATTTAGCTTGTTATGACATTTTTCTAGAACATATTCTTGTTTCCAGCATACATTACATATTTGTTCCCACATATATCTATTTCGAAACAATGATTTTATATAAATTTTATTACTATTTAAGATATTATCATAGTGAATACTAATAAGTTGTCACCCCTCTATAGTATTTCATTAATATTTTGTAGAATAGTTCATATGAGAATGAGGGAAGATGTTTTTCAAGTGTATATAGTGTATAATTGTATATTGATATTTGATATACCTTATTTTATTGTGTTTTTTCAATGTATTATCAGTTGGGATTAGTTAAAACTAACTCTTCCACTTATATTTATATGGAGTTGACTGGAATTTTATTAATATTTTATTAGGAATTAAGAGGGTGATTCATTTCATACATGTGATTTATACCTTCTATGTTAGTCACCAACCCATGCCATGTTGGTGGTCGGAATTTAGGATTACATTCATCACTATCACTAACTTAAGAGGGGTTTTTGTTTGGTGGGTTAGGATGTTTATCTCATCGTTATTCAGTTGATGAACCCCTATAATGGTAATAGGTTTTGTTCAATCATACTCTGACTAAAAACGACTTTTCATATCATATTAAACAATGATGAAACTCTAATTATTGAAAATTAAATGTGAAAAAATCATAACATTATGGATAGATATTTTCAATAAACAAATAATATATAAGTAAGTCTATATAAATTTTAATGAATACATATCACGTAATAGATAAATTTAGAGTATTTAAAAGTATTATTAATATTTAAAAATATACTGACTATTATCATACGATACTGCTATAAGAGTTTCTTTCTACGTAAATTGAAAATGGATATCCCTCATATTATAAGAGTGTTTTATTATAACATGTCATCAGTTACATATGTCACAACTCAGTCATAGCCACTGATTTATATTATAATATACCAATCGTATAAAATATAAAAATAATCTATACAAAAAAATAAATAAATTTCATATAATTAATATTCCTAATAAACATTTGATATTCTAGTCATTTCATATGATATAAATATAGATATTTCTTCAGTTAAATTATCAATAAAAAAATTTCTACGATTATAATTAAATAAAATACATGGCTTGAATCATCACCAATATTTTCATGATGTAAAATTTTATACATTGTAAATAATTTTATTACATTAAAGTCATTATGTATTTTATCCTTAGTAAGTGTCATTTTCTAGAATTTGTTGGATTCCCACAACCATTGTTCCCACTAACATTAATCAATAAACTAATGTCCCTTGATTATTTCATTCAATGTTATCATAAAAAAACATCACATATTCCTATATTCTTACATCAACCGGACACCCAAATTCCTATTTTTTATATAAAAACATACTAATAAGTTACCTCCCTAATATTATATCCAATAAGCCAAGGGACAATGTCCATAACTAAATTATCCACAAAAAATAGTACAAGGCATTACCATAAAATAGATCCCATCACTTTCTAAAAATAACCTTATCGACAATGGTATGAATAAATAATCATTATTTTAATATAAAATATGAATAGATAGTAAAAAACATAAGAATACAATATATCAAAGTCAAATTAATCTCCACATACTTTTAACACATCCTGATCAAATTTAAGAAAATATAAGTCTAAACATGAATGGAGAAACTGTGTCTTGAAAAATGAGAACCCTAAACCATTAACCTCCACATATCCTATCAGTATCCAACCACCATGATAATCCACCAAATACACATTACAATATTAATGAATATATGAGTTGAAAACACATGGGTACATGTTTCGGTGTGAGTAAAAATACTTATCATTGTTGTCTAATGTAGTGATATTGTCCCATAGGAACACTAGTTTCAACATGAATCCTCAACGGCGTTGATAAAAATACATCACAAAAAATCATGTGAAATAATTATTGTATTTTTTATTATATCACAGTATGTGTTCCATATATCCCAATCACTACTCTTATCAAATTATATATGTCTGTGTGTGTGTTCTTATATATATAAAATATACATTTCTTGAAATATCACAATAAGAAGGGATTTCATGATGTATGTCTTGTTAATTTACCCCAATTACCTAGTCATGAGGCTCATTTGGATCTATCTATAATCTATAACATAAAAAATGATATGTTCGTAATAATCAAACCATTTTATGATTAATTGTATTTCATCCCTCATATAGTTTGGAACTCCTATTCCCAATATGTTTCTAGTAAACTAATAATAAAAATAACATTTGTGAAAATAAATTTATCTGATCACATCTGATCATCAATTCAAAATTTAATGAATCAATGAAGATACACATCCATATCAACTTAATGAAGTTCCTTAATTTCTAATCTCGTATAGAAGCATCTTCTCTAAATTCATTCTACATCAAACCTAGCGTTTTTGGAATTAATTGAGTAAGTAATTGGTGATTCATCATATATCATGTTCCCAAATATATCGAATATTAAGTATATAGAAATTTAGGTGAATCATTATCAACCTAATCCTTAGGATAGTGGTTGAGTGTATAAATAATCTATGGGATGTCACTGACAATATCACCCCAGGGTTATGGTAGGTAATGAGAATGGATACACATATATATCATCATTATTATAAAACCTAGGTTAATAGGTGTTTATGAGTGTAGTAATGATAGTGTACCATAATTATAAAAATCTACTAATCAGTAGAATTATTTACATATATAAAGTTATGTGCGTGAGAAAAAAGAAGAAACCATACAAACAAATCAATGTTCAAGCATTCAATAACCTGTTGTTTTTTAGAATCTTTTCTAAAACATCATTATAAAATAATTTATAAATTCCCATAACATTATAATATAAAATTATATTAAATATATTGTTTCATTTATTATATTATCTATTTCACCAAAATATATAGGAATTAATATCAACATCCACATTATATGATCATATCAACAACATCACTAGTTAATCAACTAGTCATTATAGGATTGCCACAACAACATCACCATTTTTAAATATCATTATCTCGGAAGTACCATATTGAATGATAAGGTTATGTCATCCTACCTCATTATCAACTATGAAATAAAACACCATCCAATGATTAATAATTATATTGATAGTGTAATTTTAAATCATAACCCATGTGTATTTATACCATCGCCATGATAAATCATATAATTCATGAAAATTTCCATCCTTCTACCAACATCCTCAAGATATGACATATATATCCTAAATGAGGGTTCTAAGAAACTAGCATCATCACAAGATAATCCATATCATTTTTCATTTGTTTCCAATCTCAAATTATCCATTGGTATATTTTGTCACCTATTATGAGTAAAAATCATCATCATTTTATCATAATTCGGCCACATATTCTCCCTATTTTTAATAAATAATATATATATATATTTCAATATATGTTTATTTCCTTTAATCTAGATTACTAACAAATAACCTAACATATTTCACTATGTATTCATTAATAATTACTATTAATTATGTAATTAATTCATACCATCTTGAATTATCAACATAAATATAAGGGGAATCATTCCCTTATGTAATATTTCACAATTTATTTTGGTAATGTAAATCATAAAATTTTTCACTTTTAATAAAATATTTCTTAATAATTCTTGTTATTTCTATAAAAAATAATCTTATGTTATAAGTACACTATCTTTTTAATGAGTGAAATAAAAAAAACCACTAAAAGTCAACAACATTAGTGGATGTGTTCCAACATAGTTATACATGTTGAAAAATAAATATTGGAATCTAAATATATAAGGTAAATAATATATTTAAAAAGACTATAAATGGATTTGAAACCCACATCATCACATTTTACGTGAAAAATGATTAAAATAGAGTATCCATTTGTCCAAAATGGACAAAAAACCCAATATATATATATCCCCTAGTAATATATACATATGGTAATATTATATATATTTATTATAAATTATAATAAATATTAGATTCAATCGACATCTTTGATTTTAACCCACCTCTCAACAAAAGGGTTTGGGCCAAGAAAAAGAATCAGTTTATCCCATGCCCTACTAATATTTTATCTATTTTAATGACTAATCGACAATAACATGATGAATAATCATCATGTCAACAAATATAAATTATGAAATTGGATAAAGAATATTTGAACCAAGATGACATGATCTTCCTTATTAAATTTGTAATCAATTTATTAATATTAAAATACCTTAGTTTTGAGATATTTCATCAATTTAGATATTAATAGTTCAAAAATCATGTTCATGTTATACCACAATTATTCCTAGAGATCCAAAATATAATACCACTAGTTGTGATCGAAAAACTCTCTATAATATTTTAATGATGAAAATAAAAATATAGGTTCTATCTTGGATGATTCACATATCTTTCATTGTTTCTCTTGATAAAAATATATTATTTCATGCAATCTAGTTTCACCTCATTTTATATTGACATTGAGATGGAGGAATGTGGTGGAATAATTCATTCAATATTGAGAGTATCCCAAGATATGTTCATTTTCAAAAAAAATCTCATGGGAGAACATGCACTGTGAAAAATACAAATATTTTTCCACATGTTATAATTATGTAGTTGGTTATATATATGTTTAGGGTTTATTATTAATAATTTTACAAATGATCATAATCATATAATAAATATAATATATTCCCATTTTAATAATAATAATAATAATAATAATTAATTTAACATTCAATGAAACAAAAATAGAAAACATATCATAAAATTAACAATTATTAATTTATTTTAATGACATGTAATATTATGTTATTTTTGTTATCAGGCACTAGAATCAACCTATATATCCTCCGTGAACTTTTTTAATCATTAATTAATAAATATATAATATATAAATATTATATATTAGATATATAAATAAATATATTATTT
This sequence comes from Viscum album, assembly GCA_963277665.1. Classification (NCBI taxonomy): domain Eukaryota; kingdom Viridiplantae; phylum Streptophyta; class Magnoliopsida; order Santalales; family Viscaceae; genus Viscum; species Viscum album. The sequence continues at coordinate 559,254,643 of OY728164.1, read as the reverse complement.
AATGGACTTGTGAATAAATATATATTTTTATATTTCTATTATTAAATAAAATAATATTTTAATAAATAAATATTATTTATTACCTTGTGAGTGAAAAAGAGTGAAATAAATACACTATTCGATGAGCTCATGAATAAAAATTTATTTTAATATCCCTATAACTAAAAAATTAATTATATTAATGACTCAATAATATTCAAAACCTTGATAATAAACAAGATAAAAATAAATATCCTATTTAAATATATTTTGAATAAAACATTACTTAATAACAAACTCACACATATATTCTATGTTGAATGTTTTAGGGGGTTGGATATTTCTTATCAATAAATCCTAAATAATTATCATTCCCTAGTCTAGATAAGAAATTTTATTATAATAGTTAAATTGTAATATATTTTAACATGGGTCGATATATACACTAATTGTGTGAACCACAAGTCAACTATCATAATGGATTAAAGAGGCCTTGCCTAAAGTCCAAAATAAGCATATAAAGACACATCTGGGCACCAATACAAAAATAATTTAATTTCACAATGACAACAACCTAAAATGAGAAATAACAATGTAATATAATACATTTTTCAAGAAATATCATCAAGAATTTTGTATACTCATGGAATGAACCTATAAACTCGATATATCATTCTTTGAAATCCTATAAATAACTGGAATATAATCATGTTCCGTGTTTTTTGTTCAAAATATCCAATTAAATTAATATGTTGAGATAACATCTTACTTAACATATGGGGTCAAATCCTATATTAAATTATTCATTAATTCATTATCTATCATGATACACACAATGTATCATACCTCACCATGGCCATATATCATCACGGTTTTAGTCAATATATAAAAATATATAACCCATTATATATATTAAAAATAATCTAAAGTCTATGAATCATTTGACATGTTTGTAGATATGAATATCCAATGACACGTAATCATGTGGAATTCATGTCGATGGGTTAAACTCAGAGCCACCTCTCAAAGATGTTTCCAACAAAAAAAATTCATTAGTTGTTGTCTAATCTACATACGAGCATCAATCACCTAATATTCAAACAGAATCTATGTATTTTTAGTGAATGTTTTTTTCCATACAACTTATGTTTTAGAATATTTTTATAGAACTTCAACATTCTCATCATAGTAGAGAACATTTTTAACCTCTCATTGTGGAAAAAAATCAATGATATTATCACATTAATTTTATATAGTGTTATAATAAATATATTATAAATATTTATTAATATTGTACGCTTTTATATATAAATGTACTATAAAGTAACAATTAGTTGGTTTTAGGGAACCGACTCTATTAGAATTATACATTCACTAGAGTTGATTGTTTATATATTTTAGTCTTATAGTACTCACGTTGTGTTCATGATTCCACTAATATTTGTATTTTTTAATGGTTCTACCATGTTCCACTTTTTGGTATGTCATATTACCAATTACTCACATCTCTATGAAAAATTCAATGATATAGTATACTTCCTAAGTATTTAAATTTTTGTTCCCTTGTAATAAACCTCACTTGCTATGGTTAATTACATTATTTTTTTTTATTTGGATAATACCAATTTATTAAATGTTTTATAAGGGACCCTTACATGACCTACATGCCCATAGTCATAAAGGCCTTGACGATTAAAAAGTCTAAAGGCCCAAACTGAGGTAGAACATTGAAGGTACCATATAATACCTATACTAGAATATCCCTTCCATATCACACTGTCACCTTCTTTGAGGAAAACTAAACAAATTCATGTTTTTCATCCCCCATCGCCACCCAATATAGATAAAATGAAGGGGTGAACGAATATCTACTATATGAAAGTATTTCTTCATCAAACCAACTCCACTTAATTGGGTTGTCAATATCTTTCACTCCACTATGCATTAATCTTCCCCCATTTAAAAATGAGGGTCTACCATGTATGGTCCAGAGTCAAAATGGCCTTATGTCCCAACTAATATTATTACTACTCCATCAACAATACCCTTCTATAGTACATAATACAACACCTATATTACTATAGTGATACAATACTACTACAGTGCCAAAAAATTATTTTTCTTTTTTGTTTTGAAGCTATGTCTAATTCAGAGTTATGAGGTGACCATACAACTTTGAGAAGACCCCAAATTCATATTATCAAAATATATTTGTCGTGACTAATTCCATCATCAAATTTTATCATAATAATGAAAATATTAATAGAATTATTACATCCAAAAATTAAAACAACTCATTTCTAATCTATTTTTAAGCCCCCTTAGAAGCCAAAACATACTAAATTATTATAGATATAGAAACCATAGGATGTAATAATATTTTGTTATATATTATCTTATATTTTATGTGACCCTATATAAAAATGATATTTAATAAGACTAGGTATATATAACCTTAACTACAATTATTCATATTTATCTCTTTACTAGGAACTCGACCAGCTATATTTCCTCATGTATTTTCAGATGGTTCTCAATTAAAATATATTCCTATATTATTGATCAAATTTATATCATTGTATTATAATTTATTCCAAATTAATTTCAATGAAACATACATATCATAGTGTAGGATATAGATTTCTACAACTTAATCTCGTGAAGTAATATTCATAACCTCTTTAATTTATTATAGATTACATTCAATGGGACATAGGCAAAAAATCAGTCATGGAACATACATATTGTCAATATATTAAATATGAAATTATTTATTAACCCATAGATACGTAACATTATATATTGTTCCATATATTATGGTTTTCACTTTAAATCATTCTGGGAGAAATCGATTCCTCAGATTTAGAAAACCGGTAAGACTAAATATCTATTTTCATATGATATAATCATATCTGTATTTGAAAATAATAACTTTCACACTAACCTATTATTTACAAATGTAATTCATTTATTCCAAATAAATATTCATACATTATCAAAAAATTATTTGTATAACTTCCAAATTTTATTTGGATTTATCGGGATCATTGAGATTTCTAGTTGTTCTAATAAACCTCTTATACATGGTCTACATTAAATAATCTGGATTCGACATCCAAAATCCTAATATAATTATCAGATAAAATTTATATGACATGTATAATTATATAGTATTTTTCATTCTGATTTCTGTAACGGTTTCTTCAAAAACTAGGTGAGATGCCCCTAAGAATCAATGCAATAACCTAAGTGGGGGGGGGGTGAATCTAGTGATGCTTATTTTTTCTAAATTATAATTTGTATTTTTAGAATATAAAACCTTTAAATACTAACCTATGTCATATATTGTTATAGTATTTTATCATTTTAGTATCATTCTATTCAAACCTACCCCATGAAATATAGAAAAAAAAATATATTATGGAAAAAATATTATTACTAGGTTTTTCCCTAATTAGATAACGGAACCCCTGCTCGGTTGTATGGATAATCATCTAAAAAATTCCCTAGGTGGATAGGTACAACACTTCCTTCCCCCCTCCTCTATTAGAGTGAGGGGAACATCCTCCCATGTTCCCTACCTGACCACATCCATTTTTCCACTTCTTGAAACCAAATTTCATTCATTTTTCCACATTTTCATTATCTTCCTGATGGTTCTAGATATATACAATAGCACAACATAACAAGCAATCTCAACTTTGGATTTTTTAGAGGCTTAAAGTCTACATAATCGTACCTTGGTGGCTCGATTCAACAAACACATTCCCTCGGTAGACTCCTTTGAATGGTTTGTATTTGGATCTTAGGTTCATTAGGATCGTGTAATAATTTGACTACTTGACAAATGACACATGATTGTTCTATATCTTCGGGAGAAGTTTTGATTTTTCCCTAGATTATTTCCTCAAGTGTTTCAAAATGGTTTCCCTTTTATCTATTTCATTGGTCTTATGATTTTCATATGTATCATGATACTCCTTAGATGACATAGCATGTATGATTCCAAAAACATCAGTTGACCTTTAAAAAACCCTCCATTTTATACATGATTGGGAACATGGTAAGATACTATTTCTGCCCTGATAGTAGGCTCAATGCTATTTTTCAACCAATTTCACGACACATTTGTGTTGAAGTTGATGATTCAAGACCACTAGTAGAGTTTATTTTGATTGATGATGGGGAGGTATTCATAGGTAAACATGATGTTGTTTTTTAATCTTGGACTAAGTTTTTAAATGTCTATAATCACATCGGGAATTCCTTCCAATCATGTTTTCGGGGTCATAGGGACCAACATGTGAAACTAGATGTTGGATAGTCTCTTATTCGAGAAACTGGTGAGTCCCTCTTGGGGGACCATTCGAACAACACATATGATTCTAGTGTTATTCCCATCTAGAAAGAGTTAGGACTAATCAATCTTAATCCAAAATTTTGTGCACATTTTATATAGGACAAGGAATTTTTTTTGATCATAATATGATCGTAAAGGTTGTTTCGAGATCAGTGGATACTGGTGTAGTTGATCCATTGAATTTTGTGCCAATTTATTCTAAGATTCATTCTTACAATAATGTTTCCAAGATTGGGAATGGATCCTAAATTGAGAAACTTGGTAAGAATTTCCATAAATTTCTCATTCCATAATTACTATATGAGTTTGGAAGTAGGTGAATGTTGGGGGAAGAACACACTATTGATTTATATTTTCCTAGATTAACATTAGTAATCAATCAAATAATTTGGGATCTTATACACATAATTAAGAACTAAATGGTACATGGTCCTTCTTAATTCCAGAGTTGGGGGACAGTGATTGTGACACATTCCTGTCATGGGGAATGGTGAAACAATATTTTTATTATGTAATAATTGAATAACAGTTTATCCTGGGTAGTCTCTGGAAGAAGAGTTCATATAAATCAATGTTGTCACATTTATTAGGTTTTCTGAAAAGGATTGGTTTTAATTAATTTTAATGAATAAGAGAGAAAAATTAACATAAATACATTGGTGTTAACAAATTATAAAGATATTCATCAAATTTGGTTCGACTAGACCTAGTGTTGTGCCATCATGGTTTCCAAAATTTATCTCCTCTTGTTCCATTAACTGGTAAGAGAGAGATTCATCTACCAAGTTCCCTCTCTCCCTAAATTAGATAGATGTGATGAGAATTTTCCTATATAAAACCATATATTGGTCTATCCTCCTTCTGATGTGTTTAGGTCCATATAAGATTTCTCGATTAATTAGAGCAATCCATGGCCCGAAATTTTTGTTCCCTAATAAAATAATATTTCGACATAAAATCCTACCCACATTCATGGGTATAGTCCAACACTCACCACTAAAACCTAATCTCATTCCACTGTATACAGATTAGAATTGGGTGATGGAATATGTGATCACAACCAAAGCAATTTAAAATTTGAGAATCAAAACATAACACAACAACAATTGGAATTTAAAACAGAATAAAGAATTGAAACCAGAATAAGAAAGAAGAATGAATTTGATTAATTTAACTCAAAAGAACTCATGATCACACATAGGTCAAACCTACCCTCATCTCAATCACTCAATAGACACTACCCCTCCATGGATGGGATAAATGAGCTGAAGCGGGAGAGGCGATAAATGTTAATGTAAAGATAATAAAAAAATGAAATAGATGTATACTGAAGGAGATAGACCACGAGTGTCCCTTGGATTCCTACCATCTCTGAGTGTGGTCTGGATATCCTCTCATCAGAATGGGTGAAATCCTCTTTATAAAGTCTACAGGGGTTCATCCTCCAGTCTTCAAATTTAAAATCATTATAATTTATCTTTATGATTTCTTATAGATTCAGTCCACTTCAAGTTTGACCATGGTAAGATGATTAAATGTCAGAATTTTGGAATAGTATTATCTTGAATGATCTTAAAACATATCTTTTACATTTCATCCAAAAATTTCATATTAATCATCTAGGTGCAGAATGTGATATGGCCAATTAAATCTAGACATTTATTCTGGATGAATGCTTCCTTCTTCGTGCCCCAACATTGGAGCATCCATGGGTCACATTCATGAAGTTAAATCTTCATAATAATCAACTATCTAACTCCCCATTTAATTCAATTTCATTTACAATTGCAATCACCCCAATGGGATTTTCTTTGACCATTTATGACCAATTCATTGAGGAGGGATCCATGCTGTCTTCCAGAATAGTTGTCAACCTTGATTGAATTTTTTCGACCCTTGGAGGGACAAATTAAATTCTAGTTCAGAAACAAAATATGAAGAAAATAAATATATTAACCAAATATAAAATTAATCACACAAATTAGATTTAGATTTTAAAATAAAGGCGTAAATTAAAAATGTGGTTAAAATCTGTCGGAATTTCCAATTATGTAGTTTTCATATTAAGCTCAAAATACCCTAAAAATCCAAAATTGATGTAAATAACATAAATTGATAAATTATTAGTGATTAAACCTTTTTAATACATATAGAAATGATGAAAATAGTATCTCTATCAGATGGAAAACTCTTATAAGGTAGTAATAAGTGTGGATATTATAGAGGTTTTCACTGTCCAAGGAGGAGGAAGGGAAAAAAAGAAAATAGGGACCCAGGTAGTTGCACTATGAGGAATAGGAAGAAATGCCAAGGATATAAAGACTACACAAACCATCCTAGAACATTGGATAAATATTAGCTAAAAAGGCAAGACCAAGGTAATGGAGTGTGAGTATTTAAAAATTAATTGTTGAAGGAGGTCATTAGGAATATTTTGTGAGAATGTTAAATGGATGAATTTCATTACTCAAAAAAATCTTATGAAAATTTATAAGATTTCCATTTAACTTTTATATTATCCGTTATCTAAATTTCTAAAAGATGAAACCATCAAGTTACTTTTCCTAAAAGGATCAAGCTTCGTCTTCTCCTAATACTCCACTAAAAAATATACAAAAAATATTTCAATATAGTTGTATTAAAATTATAAAATTAATCAGTTGTCACATTCATGACCCACCCCAAATATTATCCTCTCCCATGCCAACAGTAAGGATGATAGTGACCCTTAAAACAAGCATCTGATTGTCCATGGGTATGCGAATGGAACTAAGGGTATAGAACATGAACATGGGGGGAATTATTCTCATATATCTATGGAACACATGGAAAACTCCTATTCAATGACATAATATTAATAAAACATGACCCAATAAAATCCAACAACGGTTGAATATGTCAGTAATTAAAAATACAAAAATAAAATAACGATATAGTCCTTGAAATTAACACCATATAAAAACCTACAATCCAAGATAAAAATTCTAATAACAGTCACAAAAATCAACCTAGAAGAAAATAAAACAAATATATATCATTGATAATACTATATAAAATAATTATGATCATACTCAAGAAATATCATTCAACTGGACAAGAAAAATACTAAAACTCTAACGAATAAACTGAAGAGTCATTCGACACCTATCAGTTCAACTACCACCCAGGATCACTGCATCTCACTCACCAAGTTTTGTATCCATGTATAATGACATAATGTCAAGAATTTTAAAATCTATAACTCTAAAGAAACATTACCACTAGTTTTCCACACTTATACCCAATTTCAAAACTGCTGAGCTCCAGCTATATATATTTATAATTGATGTGGTTCATGTCGCAACCCTAGTTACCCCATCCTCCCACAGGGCCCAACAATATATGCTAGCATAATTTAATAGCAACATATCCAGATATATATCCACAACCACATATCCATATCCAATACATACTTCCAAACATAATTTTAAGGTATCATGAAAGTTGAGGACATCAACCTCATTCCCACCTCATAACATGATCAACCCCCAATATGCTTAGCAAATATAAATCTAATAACCATCATATCCATATACAAAATATGAGGGTGTAATAAACATGAATGATAGAAAAATCATTCCATCCCCCAATTATTAATTACCCCCACCATTTACCATTACCATCATATACAATTCCCAATGAGTGATATGGTAATAAGAGGTAGCTAGCCATCTTCCTTCACCAACAAGGATGTTGGGGAAAACACTTAGAACCCAAAACATTTGTGCACTTTTAAGGCTATATTACTATGGTGGGGAAGATAAAAAATTCACATGGAAATGGATTACATATATATAGGTATCTAGACACAATTCATACCTAAAGGGTTCCAATCAAACAACCATATCATAACCCATATCCATCACCTGACATCATTGTTGCTTCCATCTATCAAACCATAAATAATTCAACATTGTCACAAAAAACTAACAATATTGGCATTCAAAAACTCTTGGTGAATCACAGCACTCACCCTTTTGGTAATTTACCATTTAAAACCATGTTACAGTAATTATCCATTAAATCCCATATTTGATGGAAACCTATTATCAACCATGTCCCATGTTAGTTCCATATATTAACCATTAACAAATCATGAATTTTTATATTATTTTCAACCATTATTCAATTCTAATCCAACAATACCCACTGATTGTTTCGTTATTTCATAATAAATTCAAATATTATTAAGAAACTTCATAACCACTTCATCAATTATACATGAAATCATCCCATGAAAATATATTCACTACATCATAGAAAACGAAGTAATTATAAATCAATGTCACTACCCCACACATGTCAACCAGCATAACAACATTACCCCACACACATCATCCATTGTAGCCCTGCTTCCCAACACATGCCAACCAATACCACAGTACTTCCTATAACACACTCACCATTGATACCATGCTTCCCAATGCACACTCCTTAACACACTCCTCCTACCAAACACATAACAACCAACACATAGAAACCTAGCCATCAAAAACACTAGAGAATTATCTAACATAACCTCCCAATCATAGATGCAATGAATCCCTAATAAATTCCACACAAGTAAAATAAGGGAATAACAAATAAAAATTGTAATAACCTCTACTATATGCTCCTACTCATTCAATATAAAAACATTAATTAAAAAAATTCACACAATAAGTCCCCTTAATAATGTAATGTGATTATCATTATAATGATTCATTAATTTAATAACCCATAAATATGAGCTTAAAAGCAAGGATTTCACATTTTACATTCCTAAAAAAATTTGGTTTAAATTTTTGGAGATTTAGAAACAAAACTACATGCCCAATTGGACACTTTTTCACATTGTACCTTTTTCCTCAAATAGTCCATTACGTTAATACCCCTATTTCATTCAATACAACTTTTATTATTTTATGATGACCGAAAAATGAATGTTTGAAAAAACTACAGTTCTTAATCATACCTATATGCTATGAAACATATTTAAAAATGTGGGATGAGTAATAAAATGTTAGAAGCGTACATAAACATAAAGGAATCCTATTATTCAAGTAAAAATTAAAAATATATGAAAATTTATTCCTTGTAACTAAAAAATATTAATAAAATAAATAAAAAATTTACTCATAATAAAATCAACCTTTTCTCAAATATATAACATTAAAACCCATTATAAATCATGGAAATACCATGAAATCATTTTAGAGATCATGAAAACTCATGAAATCAGTTTATTAAATTTCACATTAAAATGTTAACAAACATTATTTTCCTTCTGAAATATAAATATTTCCATAAAAACTATTTTTTACATTTTAATGTTGGTATCTTGGATAATCCTATTTATCAAATATATTTACTCATGTTTATAATATGTCATAATAATTAATTTCTAGTTAATTCTATAAGATTAAGTAACTCATTCTCCTCCTTCATTTTTCACCTTCATAGACTAAATCAGTATTCAATGCATTGGAGAGATATATCGGCCTCAACAATCATCATGAAGTATATAGGATCACCATATTGTATTTGGTACCCTGAAAATTTATTCTTTGTAGTTTATGATTACATATGTAAATGTATTTTATTATTAACAAAATATCATAGAACATAATGAAATTCTTCTATGTGATGTAATATGTTATAATATCTTCAGTTTATATATCACACAAAATGATCATAGTAGTTTCCCACTATGATGAGAAGCTAGAAGTTATATGATATTGTTATTAAATAAATATTCTACATATGGATGATACATTTGAAAAGACAAATATAATATATGATATTTGGTTCAAGCCACATAATACATTGAGAAACATTTCTATGGTGTACGCCCTTTGTAATCTTTTGTGCATGAGATTATGAGAACATGACACATAAGTAGGAAATAAAAATTTACATATGTAATTAGATATTACTATCAGTATTCATGTTTAATGATCCTTATACTTAAATATATTTATTAAATCATTTCATTAGTCACATAATTTGAGGTATTGATGAAAATACTGACAAAAGATGCTCATCGAGTGGAAGAATATCTTGGCTACATTATGAGGGATTTTTTATTAATGAATAATTGCATAAATTATTTATTACTTATTTTATTTACATGAATTTGATATCTCATGCTCTTTAATGGAAATTATTCTACATGATTATGTTTATCGACATAGAGATGTTGTCCGAAATATCATTTTAGGAAAATTAAAGAAATATAAAGCTATCATGTACGTTTATGACACTAGTTTGTAATTTTCTTTGTTAAATATTTAATGATAATGTGATTATATTAAATAGTGTATTTTCATAGGAGGTTACAAGTCATGTGATATTGACTTCTTTCTCTATGGGAGTCTTAGTGTGTTTCTATATTATGACCTTGGACATTAGGCAGTATTGCATAATGACACTTGTAACGGGTAAAAGAGAGTCAAATACTAAGTGGAATCATAACCTATATTAAATTAAATATGAATTTAACATAAAGGATATATGTTATTCGCACAAATGGATTAAAAATTAATCATGTCGGTTTGATTAAAAATAATTCAAGAGAATATATATTTATTTTTAATATATAATATATACTTATTCACGAGGTAACTATATAATTATTTTTGTGAATACATAATGTTGATTTGTTTTGGTATATTCAAAAGGAAATGAAATATTTATTTTTTTAGTAACAAGAATATTTTAGAAATATTTGTTATTTTATTTAGGGAATATAATATTTATATATTTTGAGGATAATTTATTTCAACATATATTCAATTAAATAAATATATAATATTCATAGACCAATAAATATTGATGTCTATTGACATAAAATGTTTAATGATATGGTGAAAAATTTAAAAAAAATTATAATTTAAAAAATATATATATTTAATCAATAAAATTAATATTTATTTTATGTGCGAGTTCATCCTATATTATATAAATAATAGTAATTCAATTAATATTTACAAAAATTGTTTTCTAGAGATTAAAAAATAAAAAGGTATCTTGTTAAATTATTATTTTATATCCATATATCTATTTAAAAATAGTTATGTCATTATCCAAATGAGAGAGTCATATTCATTCATTGTTCACAATAAGTTCTAGAGAAGATTCTCTCAAGCCCAAGAGAGCCCTCCTCATGAACAAATTGAAGAATGTAGAACTTTTATCACTCTCTAATAGAGAAATTCACTTCTCTATTGAAGGATTAAATAGTGATCTACATAAATCACCAGATGCTTTATAACCAACTATGCTAGCTCTCAAAGGATTGTAACGTGAAAATCGGAGTTTCATGAAATGCATGTGGAAATCCTATGGATGGAATAATATTTCACTACAAAAAATTCGATTATTGATGGGGGTTATAAACATCAATAAATATTATAGTCGTTGTTATGAGAAACCACCACTAAACTAAATGCCTCATATTGTTAGTAATAGTTTTCATTAACCACCATTAATGTATGGTGAATATTAGTGGGGTTATAATGGAGGTGGTTTCATACAATTATAATTGCTATAATTTTATCACATACAAATAAATTATGGGTCTTTCTTAATAACCTCAATTATTTAAACATCATTTAAGGTGTTTTTTCCAAAAACCCATAATTTATTTTTGAAAAAAAAATTACAGGTGGTTTTTAACCACCCCTGATTTTTTAATGTAAAAGTGATCATCCTATACATGTGCCTCTCATCTCCTCCTTATACACACAAAGGCTCATATCCCTCTCATCCCCTCTATCCACCGTAATCCCCCATCCCCTATACAACCCAAGCATGCCTCGCCACCCCTGATTTTCTCATACTATTCTACTTCATTTCTCATTGGTATTTTCATTCTTTTAGTAAGTTCAGACAAATACATTGTGCATAAATCTATACATTCTTGATCCAAGTAACCGTTCATGATAGAACCTTCAAGAGGATTGTAGTTTTGGACATAATACATTAATGTGTACATATTTTTTTCAGTTGTATACATAATATTAAAATAAATAGGTCTTCCAAGAACTTTTTCAGTGGGAATATAGACAGTCAGTTGCAGCATGCATGTGAAAAATGATGGAGGAAATATTTTCTCCGACTCACACAAAATTAATGGGGCTTATGTCAAAAATTTTTACCAGAAATACATGGAAAACTTCTTAGAACAATGATCTCTAAAAAATGGAACAACCGAATAATAGTCACCCTTACCATATTGGAAAAAATATGAAGTATTGTTATTGGAATCAAATCATGCAGAAAAACATGATAATCCAAGGTCTTCAATGATTTTAACATCAAATCTCTTCTGTTGACCCGTTTAGATATATTACTTGAATAGCCATCAGGAACTCTAATAGTCTCTCATTCTTCCAAAAATTGTTTTTTGTATGTTTCATCATATATGAAGCACATGGAACATGGCATTTACTTTCACTGATATGCATAGGATGCAATTCTGGTCAGATGCCCCAATCCACCAAGTCACACCGAGACTATAAATCATCTTTTGTCATTCTCTTTATATTTAGATGTATCGAAAGAATCATTTCACATATATTCTATATAATTTTAATTATGTATAATAAATGATGTAACAAATTGGTTGACCAATAAGGAAAATCAAAAAAGATACTCATCTTCCTCTAATTGTAACAGGTTTCAGTGGAAACATTCTTTCCCTTTCAAGATTTCATTTTACCATTCCCCAATAAAAAAATGAAATCATTCAATTCATTAAGAACATTAGTTCCAGACATACATTGACGTGGATCATCAGTCTCTATGGTATTATCAAATCTTCTATGATTATTTCTATATGGATGGTCTATTGTAATGATTCAGAGATTTGCAATAAAACTAAAACTACAGTGATGTTTAAGTCTTCTGGATCATGTATTCTTCATAAAAAACTATATGACAGTTTTCCCTTTCTGCCACATAAAAAATCATTGAATAATAAGGAAAATCATTGATCATTCACACAAGCACAACATGCATCTGAAATATGTCTTCTGAATATGCATCGTATGTTCTCACACCCACATCCCAAAGAAGTTTCAACTATTTTATTAAAGGTTTCATATATATGTAAATATCAATGTAGGGATCAGAAGGGCCAGATATGAGCATACTCATTAAAGAGAAGGTTTTTTCATACAGAACATTGGAGGAAGACTATAAATGTGTATTAAAATTGGTCATGTGTTGTGCGAAGTAAGCGTCTTCCCAAATAGATTAAAAATGTCGCATGAAAAACACAACTTCACAATATGCACATCAGTAAAAAAATCAGGATATCAAGCATTAAATCTCTTCCATAAAAATAAATCTAGAGGGTAAACCAAGTCATCATTAGTCTTCATTTTCTTGGTATCATGCCATCTCATTTTTAGTGATATTTCATCTGACATAAAAATATTCTGGAGTCTGGGAATAAATAGAATGTGCCACATTACTTTCTATGGAATGTCAGATGGTGTTCCCTTAGATGTTGAATTCTAGTGGGATGTTCCACATTTTATCCAATCATTTGGTTCACTAGTTCCCTCCCAATATTAACTACTATCTTTCAGAAAATCATGAATTTTGTTTCTTAAAAGTCCATGTTCCTAGACTAACTTCCATTCCATATATTTTTTTGAGTGAATATCTTCATGATCTTGAAGTAAATCATTCAAGAAGATAAGAGTGTAATCGATTTCTGTATTAGACGCATCATGTGTGCTAATATTTAAGTCTTATTGGGTCAGAATCCTTTCTTTTTCATGATGATGAATAAATGGAAACTGGTCATATAAAAAAATTTCCAATCCAGTCCTCTTATTTTGATCATATTGAATTTGAGATTTAATTTTCTCCACATTGTGATACCACAGAAAGTAGTTTGATTGAAAACCATATTTTGTTATGTTGTAGCCGACTTATTCACTACAAAACCAAGGTCTTCCAACACAATTGGAACATGTGCGGTATTTGTGACCAATATCTGAAGCATTGTGAAATCTAAAATATGAAAAAATTAGCAAATTGTTTTGAAAATCGTTTGAGATCTGATCAGTTTCATACATACATCATTTATCCATTCTTTAAAAAAATAATTTTTATAAGTCATTTTGTCAAATGAAATTCAATAAAATTGACATTTCATGGAATTATTTTTAAGTAAATGAGAATTGTTCATGACGTTGTTGGGGGGGCTGTGCAGGGGGTTACGGGCTATCCAGGGGGTGGGTGGCCAGTCCACGGGGGTGGCGGGTGTGTATAGGGGGGTCGACGGTGTCCATGGGGGGATTTATAGGGGTGGGGGTTTCCAGGGGGTATGAGGTGTCCAGGGGGTGGGTGGGATGTCCAGGGGGTGGCAGGGGTGGTGAGGCTGTCCTAGGGGTACAGGGTGTCCAGGGGGTGGGCGAGTTGTCCACAGGGGTGGGGGATGTCCACAAGGGGAGGGGGTGTCCAGTGGGTGGGAAGGGAATTATGGGGGAACGAGGTGGGTGGGAAGGCCTTCCAGGATGTTGGAAGTGGTGTCCAGGGGGTGGGCGGGCTGTCCCCATATGTGGGGGATGGGGATGACTAGGGGGTTAGGGGTGTCTATGGGGTGGTTGGGCTGTCCATGTGGGTGTCGATGCTATCTAGAAGGGTTGTGGTGTCCAGGGGGGTTGGGGGCATTCCAGGGGTGGGCGTTGTCCAGGGGTACGAGGTGTCCAAGACAGCCCACCCCTACCCCCCTTGGACATCCCACACCCCCACCTAGACCATCCACCCCCACCCACCTTGACATCCAACACTGCCTCTCCCACCTGGACAACCAACCCCACCCCCTTGCATAGCCCACCCCCTTAACATCCCACACACCAACTCCCACCTCTTTAAACAACTAACACCCCCTCCCCAACAAGGAAAACCCACCCCCACCACCACCCCCTTGGACATCCCACACCCCCTTGATAGCCCACACCCCCTCCCCTACCTGGATAGCCCACTCACCACCACCCTTGGACAACCCACCCCCTCCCTGAATAGCCCACACCCCTGCCCCTGTAGCCCCCCTCTCCCACCTGGAATGACCACACCCCCCCCCCCACTGGACACCCCCCCCCCCTCCTGGGACTTCCAATACCCCCCCCCCTCCACCTAGAGACCCCCCCCCCCCTCCCAGGAAAGCCCACATCTCCCTGGATAGACCACACCCCCTCCCCTCCGGCCCCCCCCACCACCAGGAAAACCCATAGCCCCCTCCCCTACGCCCCACACCTGGACATCCCCCCATCCTAGAAAGCACACCCCCACTCCCTGGACACCCCACAAACCCTCCCCCACCGGGACAAACCACCCTGACTCCCCTGGATAGCCCATACCCCTCTTTGGGGCATCCCAAAACTCCATCCCCCACACCCCTATATCCCCTACCCCTTTTGCATCCCTCCTACCCCGTGGACAACCCATCCTCATCCTGGATAACCACTGACACCTAGAAAACCCCCTACCCTTCCTATACCCCCCATAGGGTAATTTCATTTAAAATCATTTGATTCATGAAAAATCCAAACTATCATGCATTATCCATCTCACTTAACAAAAAACGTAAATCCCCACTAAAAAACCCCCACAAAACAAATAACATAAAACAAACATTAAAAAACATAAAATAATCATAAAACAAACCTTTTACCCCAGTAAACAATAAACATAAAACAAACTATTTACCACTACACAACCCAATCCCCAACCTAAACACTCCCCTTCCCCCACCCACTGGCACAACACCACCCCTCCACCTGCACCCCACACTTGAACAACCCGCTCCCCCCACCCCAGCTACAAAACCCACCCCCACTCTCACTTGTACAACCCCCTCACCTCACCCCCAATATACGCCCCCCCCCCCCCCCCCCGCACACTACACACCCTCATCTGTACATCCCCATTCACTCATTGCATGCCCCATACCACTTAAAAACTCCCACCTCCACACCCCCTTCCCCTCCCACTTCACCCAATCCCACTTCACCTCCCACCACATGAATCCCCTCACTTCAAATAAATTGATTCACACATGACAATAGAAAAAAAACAAAAAAAAAAACAAATCAAATTGAAATTGTTGGGAAGAATACAGCACGAACCTCTTGTTTAATCCAAATAAAAATAGAAAACAAAAAATTGAAAAACATTAAATAAAAGTTACTACTTACAGATTTTTTGTGAATCACAAAACAACATAGTGATTGAAGATGAATCTGGTAGAATTATTCTGAGCGAGAGAGGTATTAGGTATCGACTTTAGCAGTTCAATCGCATGGATGAGAGATCAGGTTCACTATAAATTTAGAGGAAAAACATTCCCAAAGGTTTTTTTAAACCATTGTGAATGTAAATCGTTCCCAATGGTTTGGACACAATTTTGGGAAATCGTTCCAATGTGCAGAACATTACCAACGGTTTGTACAAACTATTGGTAAAAGGAGAATAACTTTTGTATTTCCCAACAGTTTCATTAACCCGTTGGAAAATACTTAACCAACTCATACTTTACCAATGGTTTGAATAAAATATTGGAAAAGGACCACTATACCAATAGTTCTATTGGACCATTAGTATAAATGAATTGGGAAAACCCAGCTTCCTAGTAGTGTAATCCAAAGGGAAATTGTTTTAAAGAAACAATATTATTATAAGTTTTTTTATAATAATAATTTCTAAATTTTAGAATTTGAGTATGATAAAATAAATACCATTTTCTTAACCAAATATAATAATTAACATGGGGTGAACTTTTTTGATATTTTTTGAAAATATTGATTTTTCAGTGAATAGTGGAAAATATATTTTTTATAAATGTAATTTATTTTTAAATAAAATGTATTAATATTTTTCAAAATATCATTTTAGTATATTAAATATTATTTACTAATATTTATTTGAAATAATTAATTTTGAATTAATTTTATATTGTCTTTAATACAAGTAAGATTTTGGGGTTGATGATGAGTTTTTTTAACTATTTCAAAATTCACAATGTTTCAACTTTTTAATTAATAATAGTAATATATAATGGGGAATTTTATAAATGAAAATTATATAATACATGTCATTAAATACAAATTTATTTTCATCAAATGACCATTATTATTAATATAGTTAATACATAATCATATTTCTCTAAAAAATACTATATTTAAAACAACATTGTCTCACAGCATACACATGACTATTATTAAAACTATTTTTTATACTTATATGGATTGAATTTTAAAAAATTGAATCAATTTTTTGAATTATTAAAATATATGTTATCAAATAATTTCAAATTCATTTTTGACCAAAGTTATTAGTGAAGACAATTAAAAATAATCATATTGAAGAAGGTAAAAATTAGAATTAACAACTGATAAAACATTATTCATAAGTGGAAAGTGAACTAAAAACATTCCAAGATCCCATTTTCCATCCATATATAAACACATCTATTATATAAATATATTTTTAACTATTGGACAAACTTTAAATAGAAAAACCTTGGGTGGAATTTTCTCTTAAATAAATTTACACGTTTTCAAGTCACCCCACTTATAAAAGGCCACCGCCACTCTTCCTAGATTTATACCTATCAAGACCATCAAATCATCCAAGAACTACCAAAATCAGTTCTTCACCTCCCCCTAATATTAGAACAATTAACTCATTCACAAAGACAACCAATTATTTTCTTTGGTGAAATCAAAACGGATCTACCAGATGTATAGGATTATAATGACACTTGAGACATATGAGACTCATGGTAAGGGACTTCATCTAAATTTTATTTCATTAAGAAAATTCACGATTTTTTGGAAATTTAATCTTTTATCAAGTGTATATATATAT
This sequence comes from Viscum album, assembly GCA_963277665.1. Lineage (NCBI taxonomy): Eukaryota > Viridiplantae > Streptophyta > Magnoliopsida > Santalales > Viscaceae > Viscum > Viscum album. The sequence continues at coordinate 559,236,399 of OY728164.1, read as the reverse complement.
ATATCCCCTTTGACATTCTATATCAATAAATTTTCTAATTTGATGAAATTTAATGTGTTTTAATGGAATTCTATACTGTGGTTTGTAATTCATATGTTTCTCAAGCGATAAGGTTCGTTTCTTTGAAAAAAATCACTTTTAATATTTTTCTTCAATAATTATTTCTATTATATGTACATGTTTGAACATGGTTTTTCAAATGTTTTACAATGACATAAAATAATTACATCGTTATTTTATATCACTATTAGTTTATTTCAAAGGTTTTAAAAGGAATATTTTTTCGTGTTTTAAATGAAATGTTTTGTCATGAAACAAATTAAATGCGCTATTTTTAATGTATGATGACACCAAACGTTCATGTTTTCTAAACTTTTACATGATTTATTGATTACTTTTAATGTTTATATGTTTTATTAAATTCAAAAAATCTTTCCATTTTTTGGTATATAGGTATAGAAATTTTTATTCAAAAGAATAGGTTAATATTTAATTAAAAATACGTTTTCAAAAGGAAAATAAATTTTGATATCTAAAAATTATTTTGAAATGACTTTGAAAAAGGTTTTAAAAAAATTATTATGAAAACTTCTATGTATATAAATGTCTATCTCATGATATGATACATGAGAATTACGTGATGTGGTGGCATAGATAGTGCTCGGTGAGCCCGTTACAGCAGAAATTATGGGGGAACCAATATCGCTATATGTTGGCCCATTATATCATATATGATGGGGTAACCCATATAACATTGGTTGAGTCCATTACATCATATACAATGGGTAGTCTAGATAGGGTCATGTCAGATTGTTATATCTCTTTAATGCATTGGTTGATAATCATATAGAAAATCATTTTAACATTCATTCTAATTTAAAGGGTCATATATAATATATTCTAAGTTAGGAAAAAATATTTCAATTACATTATATGTGTTTTAATGATTTTATTTGTAAAAGGGGTGTGTGTTTTTCTTGTGAAAAAAAGTATTATTTCACATGATAAAATAACTTTTAATATAAACAATATACGATTTTTCTTGTTTTCATATGACAAATGGATTTCCATCCTTGTTTATCCCTTATTAAGAATTGTGTGGTCATCCCATGTCTTAAAATGTTTATAACAGGATTTAAGGATGAGTAATGGAATAGACTAAGTCAATTATAAATTTAGTAATATCTTCAATGAATGAAATCATGGTTTCTTTGTAAATGTATTCTATTATGGAATAAATGGATAATAATAAGAAGATTCTGCTTTGTATTGTAGGGTTTTTAATTTATGATTTAAGATCTAATTATATAAAATTATAAACATAATATTATCTTAAAATTGAAATAATATTGTTGAATAAAACATAATATTTTATAATGTTTAAATTCATGTCCTTATAGTTGGTATCATTGGTAGGTTTACATAATTTAGTGGTCAGGATAATGTTAATATCATGCCATTGAAATATTCTACGTTATGGTAAAAAATTGGTATATCATTTTAATATGACTATATTTCATTTAAAAAAACATTTCTATATATAATGATTTTCCAAATAGGTAATGGGGGAATTGTATTTGGAAGGATTTTATATGGCAATATTCTTCAAAATAAATATCCATTAATTGGTGGAATTATAACATATTTGTTTATCACAGTGATGGCTTAGTTGACACATGTGATCAGTGTTTTCAGTATCTATGCTAATGTGGAACCTAATATACTCTAAAGAAACATGTATTTTTTGGATCATTTATGTATAAAAAATTCTACATAATTCAATGGATAATCTAACCCTCTTGTAGTTGAATTATGAATCGATTATCTGGAATATATATTTTATGTCATGAGATATTTGGAACATAAAAAGTTAACCCTTTCCATTAATCATTTTGAATGTAAAGATGATTGGTGGTAGTGTTTGGTTATTAATACCAATGATAAGTATGATATTTAGTACATTAAATTGGAAACAATCAAGTATTTTTTCCATGATACATATTTCCCTGAGGGTATTATACCTTATATAGAAAACTAATTCATGGAATTATGGTTGAAATAGAAATATTTAGTAGTATTATATTAATATAACATCACCATATAGGTTAGGGTAGTGCCAAAAATTATTTTGGAAACTAATATAAATATTAATATGTTTTTATTTTGGTTCAAACCATGTTTATGAATAGAAATAACTGAACTGAAATGTAAATGTTATGAGAAATTGGTTCATTGTTATAAGGAAGATGAGATGCAGATTTCTAGCACTTATGATCCTTGATATGAAATCAATAAGAAAAGGTCATGGTGGAAGGAAATGGCTAAAAAATAAATTAGAATTCTAGTGGTATTCCACCAAACTATTCTAATTTTGGAAAACAATATTTCATGATATGTTTTTTAGGATATGGGAAGTGGTACTGGCATGGTACGATTTTTCACTAAGCTTGTGATTGTAAGTAAATTTTTCATGAACAACAAAATAATGGTGTAATTGGTATCGATCAAATGGTGTGGTGTTTGAGTTATAATGATTTGGGTCATTTTGATAATTTATGTTTGGCATTAGTATCATAGGATAAAAAAATCAGGATTATAAACTTAAAGGTGTACAAGAGTCATTTTCTAATACAATAGATGAGTTTGGTCCATCATGTGATGTGCTGATTGATATGTTACTAATGTACTAAAATTATGATAATACACAATTTGACTATGGATCATTGAATTTTTTTGATAAAAATGCTAGAAAATTAAGAATATCACCTCATTATAGTATGATATAACTTTTGGTTAAAACTATGCATTGAAGTATTAAGGAAACCATGATTTATAAGAATCCTCCAATAATTATTAGGGGAATGGTATTTCCTACAAATCTAGTTGAACTGTCCATGGTAGAGTTTGATATATTTTTATATAGGGTTTATTTTAGTTTAACATTCTATGATATATTTCAGTGCTAAGGATGTTTTCTTCAATGATTTCATGACTCTGATAACTTACCACAAAGCTGAGAAATTGATTATAAGTGGAAGATAAAGATAAATAGATCAAATTATAGAAAGAAAGAATAAATTAAAATTTGTGATGTTCTATTAGTAAATGAATACATGGATGTTTTTATGGATTCTTTTTTTGGGGGTTATTCATGTTTTTATAGGATGAGTTTTTTTTGGAAATAGTACATACTACTAAGAAAATTTCAAAACCCTCTTATCAAATAAATATAGTGAAACATTTAGAATTGAAAAATAAATTTCATGTGTTTTTATATAAAGGAATCATTCCAGAAATCAATTCAACATGGGGTGCATGTGTCTTGTTTTATTAAAAAATTGATGGTTTAATGAGGCTTGTCATTGATTATAGATCCTTTAATGACATCCCCATTAAGTAAAAATTTCCTTTCCTGATATTAGAGATTTGGATGATATTATCTAGGAATAATTTTATTTATTTAAAAGATAAAAATCGGTTGGGGTGACATTAATTTAATATCAAGGAAGAAAAAATTATAAAGACTACATTATGGATTATATATGGGCGCTGTGAGTTTATATTTAGTTATTTTGGGTTAACTAATTCACCTACTATATTTATGGAACTTATGAATATATTTTTTTTCCTGAGTTATTGTATAAGTATAAGGTTTTTTTATTGATTAAATTTAGGTATATTCTAAAATTCTAGATGAATGGTAAAGGCAAATAAGGGTCATCTTGAATACAATAAAATAAAATAAACTCGATGGGAAATTTCTTATGTGTGAATTTTGAATTAAAAAATATTCATTACATTGTCAATTTTTTATAAGGATGAAATAAAAATTGACCCTTTTATCACAAAAGTTGTTGAATAATAGAAAATTCCTGATAATATCATAGTGAATCGTAGTTTTATTGAATTATCTATGTTAATACTAGTGGTCTTCTAAAGACATTACCCGATTTTTTGTCCTACTAACTAAGTAAACTCAAAAAGAGTTATTTTCTTCTATATAAAATAATGTGATGAATGTATTCATGAACATAAAATAAGGTTGATGAAAGCTGCAGTTTTGGCCCTACCTTCCAATAATTGGGAATTTTCCAAATATAGTGATGGTTCATTAAAAGTAAATGGTTTCATCCAAATCTATAATGATGTAGTAATTTCTTATGATCCATGTTAGTTTAAAACTCATGAATTAAATTACCATACAAATGATTTGAAACTAGTTGTTGTGGTTTTTGAATTAAATTTTTAGAGGCATCATTTTTATTAAGTAAAGCGTGAAATATGTATTGGTCAAGTAATTTTGAATTATAAATTCACATTAATAATATTTCAGTTCAAATAGAGAATATGGATAAACTAACCAGGGATTGTGATTGTATGATCCATTAATATCGTTAAAAAATAAAACAAAGTGGATGTTGATATGAGTAAAAAAATTGATGTTGAAGGAACAATGTTTCATTGGTTATGTGACCTATTGGATAATGGTTTTAAGAATTGTGGAATAGAAGTTTTGTTTATATGAACATTCTCTATTATTTTCGCATTTTAGTACAGTAAAATTTGTCAGAGATAATTAAGAGAGCGCATAAGGAGGATTAGTATTTACATGAAAAGGTAGAATATATTAAGACGAATAAGATACCAGACATAAATATTTATCAATATTATATTTTATGATTTTGGAAATATTTATTTTTTACTTGTGATTCACAGATGAGGAATGATTTATTGAATTAAGCTTATAGTTCTCTATTTTTTGTTCATATTTGTAGCACTAACATATATTGAGACCTTCCTGATTATTACTTGTGTGTTTTAATGAAAATAGATATTGTTAAATATAACATAAGTATCTAGATTTTTAGTATGTTAAGGAAGAACGATAGTATTGTAGTGTATACTTCAACTGTATCGAGTACGAGACTAGAAATGGTAGAGTATATCAATTGATTTCATGGTGGGATTTCTAAAGACATCTCAATGTAATAATGAAATTTGGTTTGTAGTTGAATTATTAATAAATCTATACATTTCCTTTCCATTTAGGATACAATGTCATTATATACAAATTATCTACTATATATAAAGAAAATGTTCATGTTACTAGGTGTTCTTTTATCCATTATATAAGAACATGACTCAAGGATCATGCCATATTTTTGGAAGAGACTTCTAATGTCATCGATTACTGAATTGAATTTCATTAAATATTTTAATCCTCAATCTTATTGATAGTCTAAGTGCATGGTTTAGACCTTTGAAAATTTTATTTGTTCATTCTAAATGGATTACTAAGGATGTTGGGTTCAATATCTTTCTTTGGTTGAGTATTCATATATTAAAAATTATTTATTTCCTCATAAAATTGGCACTATTTTAGGTGTTATATGGAAGATGGTGTTGGACAATAGATTTTTTGTATGATGTAGGAAAAAAAGAAATTTATGGGACCAGATCCACAATATTTAATAGTTGTGAAGGTCTAGTTGTTTCAAGTACACTTTTGTACAACATAGAGGTGCAATAAATGATTTATGGATTGCTGGAGGAATGGGATTTCCTTCTATGTAGGAGATTATGTCATTATCAAAGTTTCTCCATGGAAAAGTGTAATGTGTTTTGTTAAGGGTAACCTCATTTCCTCATGCATTATAACATATAGATTCCTAGATATTTCTTGATCATCGTCCTATTGATTGTCATTACCATGAAGTTTTTCTCATGTACAAAACATATATCATGTTCCAATGATATGGAAATATATAAAAGATTCGTATCATGTTATGATCCCAAAACTAGTTCAGTTGTGAGATTATACTTCATATTAGTAAAAATTGGTTGTTGTTCTTGACCATAGGGAGAAATTTTTTTCCGATAAGGTAATTCATCATGATGAAGTTTTATGGAAAACCCATATCATTGGTGATGCACAATGGGAATATGAAAATTCTATGAGGGACAAATTTCCCCACTTATCAAATAAGTTAATAAATTTTGAGGTATAAATTTTTCAATGGGTGGATGGTTTTAACAATCTAAGAAATAATATAATGAAACATTTTCATATTTATTAATATGAATTAGACAGTTATATAAGTGTTATGAATTTTTTAATCAAAAAGGAAATTATTTTAATTAAAAAGGTTTATTAAAATTGGATGTACATACAACTTATTTAGAAGGTTTTTATATAAACTTTTATCTAACTGTGAATTCTGTAATGTGTTTTTATGAGTTTCATTAAGAAAAAAGGTTTGTTTTTTATTATTTTAAAATATTTTATTTCAAATTAAAAAATAAGTTTGAATATAAAGGTAAATTTATTTTATTTTTCATGATTTCAAAGGAAGAACAAATTTCATTCATTGTGTCTCCCTAACTATGATTTTTGTGCTCATCCATCATTTTTAATGTTTTTCATTGTATATAAGGATGGTTAAGGGAATAGAATAATTAAAAGTTGAAATTCATAAATATTTACCCTTATATAAATCGTGAACTATTTGTAAATGTTTTGAATTATAGTAAAAATGGATATGAATTCAAAGTGTCCACATTGTATTATTTTGTTTTGTAATGTATGTGTTATAGATATAATCACTAATAATATAGGCCAAAAACGATCCTCACAATGAAAAAAAAATTTCTTTATGAAAACTCAATATTATGAAATTTTTATGGCATGGTCTTTATAACCCATTATAATCAAAAAATCTTCCTCTTAAATGATCATAATTTTTTACATTATATTTTTTATTAGAATTATTTTCCTTGTACCATAAATCATATGACCAATAATAGAAAATCTGGAACAATTCATTGATCCTATAAATGTTTATTTAAAATATATTTTACCTCATTTTAAAAATTTTGGGGGTCATACTTACCTATTTGTTAGGGAGTGATTTTCAATTTATTTCCACCCCGACCTCTTCTTACTATAATTTTCAATAAGTATAAATTTGTTGAAAAACACCCTCTCAACATTCTTAGCTCATTGAAAAACATCTTCATTATATTTAAATTATAAAAAAGTAAATACTCTTCACAAAATTGGTTTCAAACTATATAAAATCTTTAAATTATATTCTCATGGTCTATAAAAAATATCATTCACAACTAGCCAGTACATAATGAATTTCTTTTTAAGAATACTCTAAATATTATCTTTATATTATTTAACTCTAGAAATCAATGTTCTATTATAATTCAAAAAAAAGGAAATTTTTTTTCAATTAAAGATATTTAAGGGAATCTCACACTATATAATCAATCTCATCCGTTTCTTTAGTATTCCTAAACATATAGAATCATCAATTTTCTTTAGATTCAAAATAATAAGTAGTGATAATTGTATTTTTATGTTATATAAATTCCATATCATTGAATATATTACCTAATTAATTAATTCATCCTTCAGAATTCACAAGATCTAAATACCCACCAAAGGTTTGATGTATCTTTTTCATTAAATTCCCCAACAATAGACTTGTTCCCAATCATTGAATTAAATTTTTCTCTTCCATTTATTCCACCAATAATATCTTGAATCAAATGAGTTGTGGTTTCCACGAATTTCATTTTTCTAATCATTCTATGTTGATGATTCTAATTTTTATTATCCATTTTATTATTTCCAATTTCAGTTACAATATTTCCTCAATGAAAAACCATTTGAACAATCATGGATTAGATGAATCAACTTATAAATCTAAAAAAAATTCAAGTATTAGATGAATCAACCTACAAATCTAAAAAGAATCCCATGATAATATAAAAATAATTCAAAATATCTTAATAGTGTATTTTAAAAAACTCTTAAACTCTAAAGGTATCTAAAAAATTCTTATATATAAACTATAATGAATCATTACTCTGAAACCCCATGAATATTATTTTTAAAGTAATATTACTTCAATTTATACATTCCCAAGATCATTCGATTTTACAGTTTAAGAATATTATAAAGAAATTACATAAAATTGTTGAAACCTCCACACAATTTACATTTTTATAATAAATATGGGATTTATGTTTACATCCTTGTTTAATTCAAGAAACATTTTTTCTTTTAATAAAATTTCAAATTGGAACATTTGAAATTTATATTTTTCCCACTCATCCTTATATACTTATTTTTTTTAAACATGGGAAGAGAACATAAAATTAGTAAGTGACATAAAAATAAAAGAATCATGTTGATCAAGAGATATCATTAAAATATAGAAAATTCATAACTTGTTTTATAATCCGACATTTAGGGATTAAGAAAAAATGTTCCACAAATGAAACCATTCCTTTTATCAAATAAAACTTCTGATAAACTATTATTAATTATAATAAAACTAAGAGTGAATTATTAGGATAATTAAAACTCATGAAATTATTTCAAAACCTTTCACCATTAAAACTTAATAAACATTCAATACCTCATAAAATGAAAATATTTCCATAAATTCTTTTTTTCAAAAATAATATACGTATATTGGAACGTCATGTTCTAAACCAATTCACATACATTTAACCCATGTTATAATAAATGATGTCCAATTAATACCAAATTATTAACTAGCTAGATGATATCTATTGTTGTTCACCATAGAAGACTAAGACATTACACAGTTGATTGTATAACTATAACAATATCACTCATCATTAAATATATTTTTTAGTTACTGTATCATAAAAAAACATTTTTATTCTTTCAATTTTTATCGTAACACCCTTGAAAAATCATTTACCCCTATAATAAAAGCACTTACTTTTTTCCATAATCGTAATTATAAATATCCTTTTTAATAGAAAAATAATAGAAAATGAAAATACTCATAGGAGTATACATAAGATCTAGTTTTTAAAACCACTTTAAATTTTAGATGTATAATTATAATAAATAATGTTTATGATGGGGGAAAAGGATATAAACCCGCATATATTAAAAAATATTCCAATTTCACATTTGTAAAAAGATGAAAATAAACCTTAGGGAAAACACTAGAAAAAATGAACTTCTAATATTTTTAAAGAGAGTAGAATATAGTCTAAAATGAATGTTAGCATATTTTGGAGAATAAATAAGAAAAGTCATGGTAAATTGAAAACAAAATGGACATAGAAAAAAAATATTGCTGGAAAACATTAGATAATCATTTATAAAATAATGTCCCTTGACTAATGACTTTACTAGATTTATATGTTCTCTAAAACCTGAATGATAAAATAATATTTTTTAGTTAATCTATTAAGAACCTTTTTCGTTTTAATTATAATTTCATTTTTTAATGTTTATTATTTAGTTACTAAAATGGATAATTTTATGTTGGATGCTTTCTACTCCTCTTGTTTATTAACTCACAACAATAGTTATGTATCGACTGTGTTTAAAAGAGTTATGGGCAAATAACATAATGAATCATAAAAAAGTTATATTTCTCATATTTATATATTAAATAATCATTTAATACCAGTCATGTATGGTGGTCATGAAAAAAGAATCATGTTGTAAAATTGTGATGGAAGCTTGTATGTACACAAGAAATACATTTTCATTTTTATAATTAGTGGGAAATAAATAAAATCAATTATATTTAAATTTCATAGAAACAAAAATACTTTACAAATTTTCTATTTTATAATTATTTCCATCCTTGATACAATCCTTTTATGGTGTAAATGAAAAATAAATAAAATCACATTATGCAGGTGGAGGCCCACACATATGTACATGTGACATTATAACTTTCTAATGGTTAGAAGGGTAATAACAGAAGAAAAATATCATTTTTATATAATATTAATTATATCATATATATAGTATATATTATTTTTATCAATCCATTTAACCATAAATATGATCCAATGAGGAAAAATAAAACACATCACTTCGTGGATGTAGTAGTGCACATGTACACATCAATGATGTTTTCATTTCCCATAGGATAAAAAGGAGATGAAAATGGGGAGTCCATAATCATAATAACATTAAGATATATTTAATATATTTATTTTATTATTTCATCATTGATAAATAATATTTTTAGGAGGTAAATGATGAAATAAAATTTAACCACCCTGTTCATAGTTATATATCTTCTTTCTAAAATCTCCATTATCTTTCACCTTATGCCTTTTTCGGTTGGAATTTTGTTTATGAAAGAACTTGTAATATGTGGGAATGGATTTCTAGAATTTATTATAGTTGGTATATTTAAATAAAAATAGAAAAATGAGTGTGAATAAGTATGTATATTAGGTTCTCTTTTATAAGTGAGGGGAGTGGCACACATGTAAATGTTTAATGTTTTTAAATATATTATATGTATTTATCACATTCATGTAGTTACAAATGGAAGAAATTAGAATTAAATATATTTTAATTTCTATATCCACTAGAAAAATTATAATTTTCAAACTTTTGTATATATTGTGTACCATATCTATTAGTTTAAACATTGTTAAGCATTTAAAACTTTACCCAGGTTGTAATGCTTTACAAAAGTTACTATTCGTATAGATAAAAAATTTAACTTCTTTCAAAATTTGTAACTAATTATTTAAAATATTAAATCTATATTACCATACTAATTAAAAAAAGTATTGAATAATAATTTTAATATAAATGTGCAGACTATAACGAAAATAGTTTTTTGGAAAATACCATTTTAGGAAAAAAATGATTTTACACTAAAATAAAATATAATGATGATTACCATAAAATATATTGAAATATTTATATTAATACGTATGAAATTTATATTTATTACCAATTAAAAATAGTATAATAATTTTTTAATACATTAAATTAAATGGAAATTTTAATAAAAATCAATATTTTTCACTATTCACAGAAAAAATAATCCTTTTCGAATAGTCACGAAATTTCCCAAAGATAAATTCACAATGATCAATAAAAAAATGATCTAATTTTTATTAAATTAAATTCATAATTTCATAAATTTTCATTTTAATTAAAACCATGTAATACATAAACATAAAATTTTGTTAAATAAAATTATTATTTTAAAAAATGAAAGTATTATTTAATGCCATTTTCAAAAATATGATGAATATGAATATATAAAAATGAATACATAAAAATCATAAGAATGATTTCTTTTCTATGATTACATCAGTTTTCAAAATCCTTTTATGATATTTTATTCTTATAAAAAATTCACAACATCGATGCAGAAGGCTATAAACATTCATTTTTGGAAAAAACTACATGTTAACATAAAACTCATGAGATGTGTCATGAAATTAAGATTACACATTCGATTCACTTAATTCCCATAAATTCTATTTATTTATAGTTAATTTCATTTGATAAGAGAATCGATATTATTTATCTATGGATGAAAAATCATTCATCCCAAGTAATTTACACATAAAGTAAGAGAGCTCTTAAATCCCCTACCTCAACCAGAGCATCACGTTCCACTATAAAATTGTAAGGTATGGATGCAATACTTCAAAATCACATGGTATCCCTCAAAAAACCTAAACCATAAAAATTACTCATAAAAACATATCTGTAAAATCTTTGGTTCAAATCAACACCATTACCAAGAACCCAAAGGAAATAATGTTAGGAAACTTAGAGTAGAATTGAATGAAATTAATTTCAATCACAAATAATTATTATCTTATTATTAGTATTAAATCCAAACAAAATGGAATAAAAATATCTCCCAATATCACACATAAGTCACCTAACTAGGAATTATTTATTCCATCTCCAGTCTTCCAAAACATCTCATATGAACCTCAAAAAATATTTGATAATTTACCAACCTTTATAAAGTATATTTATAACCATTACTAAGGACTTAATCTATGTAAAATATTAATGTTAGAGTATTTCCAATTTCAGTAGTTGTTTCTTATTTATTAAAAACCAGATAGATGTTATCCCAGTGGTATTTATTAGGAAATACAATAGTCATAATAAGTAGAACACAAGGATGGGTTCCTTAACATTTCAAATAGCTTATCAATCTCTTTATATTTAGGTAATAAATCTCTTCAGTCATCCAACTAGTAAAATAATTCTAAATTTATATAAACCACACATAATTGATTCATCAATATTCTTTATAGTGTGTCATGGAGACAGGAACATCAATTTACGTATTTATATTTTTCTCAACAAAATATTGTCTTAATCATTTTCATTTCCACCATTAATTTCATTTATCATATTCAATAGTAAAAAAAACTATTCTCCTATACCCATAATGAATTTATTGAGCCTTCAATATTAGTGGGTGGATACTGACACCATTTCCCAACCCACTAAACATATTTTCACTTACACATTTCAAATCGATAATAAATAAAATTAAATCTTCTAAAATATATTTGGGCACATGAATATCAACCTTTTGATTTCTTTTCTATAAAATTTTTACTCCTAATACAATGTTTCATTACACACCCTCAATGAAAATAAATGAAATGATCAACAATGGTTCTTCTTAAAACTATCCCTTATAATTTTTTTCAATATTTCTATTCTATTTTATTTTCATGATAGAAGGGTGAATTATATTTTATATTTTTAATATTATATAAATAAATATTATATAATTCTAATTGGGATAATTTATTGTTAAAAACAACATGCATTAATGAATATTTACTTAGCATCATTATAAACAATAGCGAGGGGTGGGGGGATCAGGTGTTGCTTATTTTTTACCCAATCCAATATTATATGGGAATCATTTAACACCTATAGAATTTAACCTCTATTTACACCCATTGTAGATAATAGATTTTATTTTAAACTTGAAATAAATTACCACTAGCATGAATGTAAAGAAGATAAATAGAGAATGAGGTATTGAAAAGGTTAATCAAGAATTGTAACAACCCAGGTAAATAAGGAATATGACATTTTCATATATAAAATATTAATATGACTTTAAAGGGGACGCTATGCTTGATGGCGTACCCAACACGCAACAACGAGTTTCTTGGGAATCTTACGTTGCACTCTAATAATAAAATAATATTATTTCAAATGGTAGTTAACATGTAGCCGTTGTATTGGCAGGAATGGATAGAAATAACTAAAATATGATTATTTATGTTTTTTAATGTTTTTAAATTTATCCAATAAAAGCTAAAGGCTTAAAATACAGAAAAAATTCAATTTTAGGCGTACGTGCCCTAGTTTTCACTAAAGGTTCACTTATCGACTTTTAATGGAGAATTGTCATTAAATATAGTTTTTTTCACTCTTAAACATTCTTTTGGACCAAATAAAAATCTTATTAAGAATCAGGACATCAAAATTTACTTTGTGTAAATTTTTGGTGTCTTTCCGATAAAGTTCATTTTTTTAATGAATAGTGTAAAATGTTGTGTTTTAATTCAAAACCTCTTTTTAATATAATTTATTTATATGATTAGATAATATTTTGAATTGGTTTTAAAGTGAAATTAGAAAATATTTTTACCATTAAATCCAATAGTGGTCGTTGGAATTAATTTCACTTTGAAATCAGACTTAAACTAGTGTCAATCTTTTGATACTTATTGTTTTATAAAAACACGCTATTTGCTCTGACAGCGGGAATTAATTATTAAATTAATTAATGTGACTAATATGTTTTGAATTTTTTAAAACGGACTTCATTTTTGAATTCGGAATATCAAATATAGCTTAGGGTGAAGTTTTGGTAATTTTCTGAAAAACTCCAATTTTTGATGAATAGTGAAACCACTAAGTGGTAATCAAGCAAACTGATTTTTCAGTTAAATGAAATTTTACCACTAATGTGTATTGAATTTTAAAAATCCGACATACATGGTTGTCATTAAGAAGTAAAATGTGGTTCAATGGGATAAAAATAATTTTTTGGTGAATAGTAACTTATTATGTTTTTAATCGTGATTAGTGGTAATTAGTGTAGTTTAAGGTAAAAATGATATTATAAGAATGTGAAAACACCATGAAACTTGTCATACACCTATTGGGTGAGTCATGGCCGACCAAGACAAGCCATGGTCCAACTTGGGGACCCCATGGTGCCACTTTAGTTGGAAAATGACAATAATATATTTTTATTTAATGGAAAAGTAAAATTGACACAAACATGATATGTTTTACTAAAACAATTTTTAAGTAGGGTTATACAAGTAATATTTTTGATTATAAATAGTCATTGGAAAGATAAAAAGATTTCCTACATCATAGTAATTTTTTTTATAATTTTTAGACATTAAATAAATTAAAGTATTTATGACATCATAATGATGCAGTGATGACATCATTATTTAACGATTAAAATAAAATGGAAATATAATGTAATATCTATGAACTAAACATGTCCAAAACTTATTGGATGGGTGGATTTAGAACCCTTATAACCTTATCCACTAATTATATCAATGTGGGACCTTTTAAAACAGAAACACATTTTCAAATAAAGTAATATTTCCTTACTTTCCAAAAGTGCCCCTCCTCTCCTCTTATAAAAGGCCCCCACCTCTACCTCTTCTCACACACTCATCAAGCCTTTGGTTCGGCCAACCCCTGCCCATTTACTCTCTCCACATCCATCTCCTCATTCTAGAGGATTCCCTTTGGTCAGAATCCTTTCAAAGGAAGCCTTTAGGCTCAAATCAAAAGGAGTTACACTTTTAAAGGTAATTCATTCTCTCATGTTCATTTGTTTTATTTTGCTTCTCCAACCCCCTAAACTCTTTTTATTTATTTATTTTGTAACAAAACCAGTATCTTCAATATACTAGGATGTTGTTATAAGATTTATTTGAGCTACACTATCACACAACTACATCAAATGGTTAAAGAACATAAGGTTTCCGTGGATGGTGAAATTCTGCCTCCCGAAACGATGATTGTTCAATACTCATTTAACACCTTCAAAGGTGGCCATTATGATGTCACTATTTTTATATATGATATATAATATGTTTATGTTTTCCTTATGCTTCTGTATTTTTCATTTTTGTCTTACCTTTATGGCTTTCATTATGGGTATACGCGATATCTTCATTTAAGGAAGTGCGGACTACCGCCCCCTCAAAGTTATTTGATTCGTTAAATTCCATATGTGGGATGTATAAAGGATGGAAATATGATATTATATATTATATTATACTGGAATTATAATATACCTTTATATCATTATTATTCCATTCTATAAAATACGAAATAGAAATGAAAGTAGCGTTCATGCGTACGTACGGCTTACCGTCTCCATGAACGGTGCATTTCATTTCTTACCTCTAAATGATTATGTAATGTTATAAATGCATGCATGTACTGGATATATATGACATATATGATATCTACATCATGAATACAATTATGGATATAATAAAAATTTGGCCACACGAACAACATGTAATTGTAAGAAGTCCACTTTCGACTTAAGAACCAAATATCGGCAAAAAAATATTATTAACTTAAATGATTACATAATGTTTATGACAAGGTAATAAGTGGTATAAAAGGAATAATGAACTTGAAAAAGGTTCTCAAGGAAGTAAAAAATAACTCAAGTTTATTATTCAGGAGATTAAAGAACGATCGAGTCAAGTCGGACCCGAGGTAAGGGATCCTACACCTCTCTTTCTTTTTAAGTACACTCTTTATGTCATTCCTTTTATGCGCATATTTCTTATGATTGGGATGTTATTTTATATTATTCCTACTTTACTTATTATGTTCATATGATGAGAGACCCTATTTCCTCTCATAAATCATTTTTGGAAGTTTTGAGTGGCGCCGTTAGGCTGCCGAATTTTCGTAAGGGATTTTTCATCTCACTTTTATTCTCGTGAGATTTATGCTACATTTGCCACAAATTCCATTGACTGGTGTATGTACTGCCCATTATTCTACTCTTTGTGTAATATACTTTCGTTTATGAGTATTTAAATCAATGATCTATTGTCCTTCTTTCATGGGGTGTATGTTTTGAAAGATACCCAAGTCGGTATGGGAACCTTTCACCCTCCACTTTTTTAAAAGACTTCTTTTGTTGGGTCTTTTAATTTACAAATTGTTATTTTGGGATATGTTCTCATATATCCTTGTTGATGTAAATTTTATGTCCAAGTGATGAGATACTCTTTTTATCTCTCATCAACTCTTTTTGATGTGATGCTGTTAGGCTGTCAAGGGAACTTTTTAACCCAATTTTGATTTCTTTGGGTTCAACATGTAGTCATTGAATATGTCATCCATTGAATATGTGTGAATGACCTTTTATTTTTTTACACTTAATATCCAGTTATATTGGGTGTATTTATATTTAACACACATATTTTTTTTTAGATTGATTTGTCCTTAATTTAAGGATACATTCTTTATAAGGGATTTCATCACATTTGACATTTCTATTGAGAGTTCATTGTTGTTTTGCACCAATTCACTCTTATATGGTGTATATACTATCCTTTGGAGTATTATATCATGAATCCATTTATTCTCATGATATTATAAAGTTTTGACTAAATGTTATTCCTCAATTATTGTATTCAAGTGTCTCTGATTTTGGTAAAACCCCTTTAACCAAAATATCGTTTTAAATGTTTTAATTATTTGTTCTTATTAATATCCATGTTTTCAAAATGGTTTTAAGGATTTATTTATATGGATATTAATGGTTTAAAATTTTAAGCTTCAAGGTGGTATGGGACTCTTTGATTCAAAAATCTTTTTATTAATTATTTTAAATGGTTTTGGAAATGGTTTTTTTTAACAGATTCATTATTTCAATATACTAAAATGTTATATTGTGATTGAAATGTGGAAATGTTATGATTCCTTTATGCATTTTTTATGTGATACGTTTATGTTATGGTTCTTGGGCATTGTTATGAAAACGGGTGGTTCCGTGATAAACTAATGGCGGGTGAGCCCGATATAGCTCTCCAATGCATTGGGTAACGCGAAGGAGTGAAACGTTAAGGTTTCTCCGAAGAGATTTAGGGAATATATTGTGATGGGTATTCCAAACGTAACCAAGAGGGTTACTCCCTACATAAGAATGTTATGAATGCCTCAAGTTACTTTTATTTCTTATGAATTCTATGATTTATTCATGATTTGATATGCCTACGTTTTATGGGTAAAGTATGATTTCATTCTTATGTATACATGTACTCATGTTTCCTTTCCATATATATATATCCCTTACTGAGATTTTTATGCTCATCCCAAGTTTTTGAAATGTTTTTCACAGGTCAAGGGAAGGGTACATGATGTGATGATAGTGTCAAGGATGTGTCAAGAAAGAATCCATGTTTTATTTTAAATATGTTTCTGTTGATTGGAGGAATGAATACTGTATTTTATGTAACCACTTTGTTTAAATGTGGAATGTAATGCAAGTTTCATGATCTAATTCTCTAAAACACTAAACCTGAAAAGATATTCAATGTGTAATCTTGTAATAACTCAATATTAAGTAATGTTTAAGGCTGGGGCCTTATAGTTGGTATCAAAGGTCGGTTTAGATAACTTTAGAGGTTAGGGTATTCTATAAGCATAATTGACAATTACCATAATGGTTAGGATTTCAGAAAGAGTCTTAGTTTTAGATAAAGTGAATGAGTAATAATATCTTATTGTCTATCATACTCATTAGTACATGATGTTTTTGTTGATATACTCACACTGGCCTTTTTGGTTTTAGTAAATGGCTGGATCTAGCAGGCACCAAAGTAACAGTGGATGTGAAGGAAACTGTGACAGTTTTTTGAGCAAGCAACTGAATGATATGGGAGCTTCAATGAGAACTCTTTTGATTATCCTCAACCAACTATCTGGAGTCATTATTGACCACCTAAACCTTATAGATTTCACTAAGGCATCATATCTGCAAGAAAAAAATCCCTACAGAAGTACAGGTAATAATCATAAAGGTAAGTGTGTTCAAAAACCTATGTGTCAAAGATGTGGAAAGAAACACCTAGGAAAATGTTTCAAAGGGACAGAAATATGCTATAAATGTGGAAATGAAGGTCATAAAGCAAGAACCTGCCATAGAAAAAGGAAGCATCCATTTGACTCGAGGAAAGGGAAAGAAGTTCTTTCTGAGGGATCAATTGAATGTTTTAAATGTGGTGTGCATGGTCATTATGAAAACACATGTACTATGAAGAAGTTTCGTGAATGGGGTCACCAAGAGCGTACCAATAATCATTTACCAATACCTAATGCCATTCCTATTGAGGATGAAGAAACTGACAATGACCAATCAAAGGTATGTACTATTTCATGACTATTGTTTTCTTATTTTGGAATCTTAGGATATGATTCATGATTTTGTTTGTAGGAAAGAGGTATTTCGGAATAAGTTAGAAAGGAATGGATAATGGATCATGAAGAATGTTGAATGAGTAAGATGTCAACACATAAGGGCTTCAAGAGTTAGGGTGAAATTCTTAAGAGTATTAAGTCTCTTTTGATGATGGGGTTACATTAGAAGACTTTTTATATTATGTGTACCCCTGATGTTTAATATAGGCAAATTTTATTCAAGTAATAGTTATCTTTTCTTTTGTGGACATAGTTATAAAGAACCATTTGGGTTTATATGATCCTTACTTTTGAGGTAATTATGGGTTACCATATGTTATGATTGAAGTGAAAGGCATGAGATAAAATTGAGGTTAAATTATATTATGGTTATTTTTGATGATTTTATCCCATTTTGGGTAATGATTTGAGAATTATATAGTTTTGGAAAAAGGACAACACGCAGACCGTGTGACAACCCGTCGCGTCGGACAATGCTGCAGGAATCGAACCCACAACCAAAGTGCGACTGGTATTTATCGCCTACCACTGGACTACGTGAAGTCCCTGGTTAGTTTGACTGATTCTTTCTAGTTATATGATTTTATTACTTAAGAGTAAGTTGATTTTGGGTTATTTATGAAAATGATTATCCTATCATGGAGGATATGTGATTAGGTTAATTACTTTTCAATACGAGACTTTAGGAGCAATTGATGTTGTTTGGAGATAAATGTTACGATTTAACTTGGAAGACTATGTGACTAAATCCTTCAAATATTTGGGTTTCAATCTTATTTTGGTTGACATTGAAGAATTTTATGGACAAATTGATTATAGAATGGTCTTCGTTGAACTTTGGGTTCTGTTGGACAAATTTTGGAGGTTAAGAATAGATATTATTTTTATAAAGGGTTATCCTTTTCTGGATTATCTGATCTTGTAATAACCTTTTTGGTTTTGGTTAAAGTCTAAATACATGGAAAGTATATAGTTCTATTTTTTGGATTAGGTGATTCTCTAGAAGTTGATTATAGTACTCTTAATGTGAACAAGTCTTCCTAAATACTCGTCTTTTAGAGAAAATATGAGTTTGTGTAAGGAATCTAATAAAAGTTGAAAGTCAATATGATAAGAGATTATGTTTCCTTATGAATAAATTCCTCAATAAAAAGTAACTTAAAACAAAAAATTTTTTCTATTAACTTTTACTACTGGGGAATCGAATACCGTTTAACCCATCACAAGTTTGTGATTTTCTCGTGGTTAACTTTCTCCTAAACATGTTTTCTATCACTCTCCATCAGAACATGACCCTATGTTTTCTCCTCCATGTCCATATTTTCATACTTATAATCCTAGTATGGGTTAACTCGGATGACCTATGTGCTTATCTTTCTTTATTTTAAAGTGATTGTTTTACAGACTCTTGTTCCGATGTGGGACGTTCAAGGATGTTTCCAAGCGCAATTTTAAAATTGCGAGGACGCAATTCCCAAAAGGGGGGAAGGATGTAACAACCCAGGTAAATAAGGAATATGAAATTTTTATATTTATCCATATTTGTGAATAAAATATTAATATGACTTTAAAGGGGACGCTATGCTTGATGGCGTACCCAACACGCAACAACAAGTTTCTTGGGAATCTTACGTTGCACTCTAATAATAAAATAATATTATTTCAAATGGTAGTTAACATGTAGCCGTTGTATTGGAGGGAATGGATAGAAATAACTAAAATATGATTATTTATGTTTTTTAATGTTTTTACATTTATCCAATAAAATCTAAAGGCTTAAAATACGGAAAAAATTCAATTTTAGGCGTATGTGCCCTAGTTTTCACTAAAGGTTCACTTATGGACTTTTAATGGAGAATTGTCATTAAATATAGTTTTTTTCACTCTTAAACATTATTTTGGACCAAATAAAACTCTTATTAAGAATCGGGACATCAAAATTTACTTTGTGTAAATTTTTGGTCTCTTTCCGATAAAGTTCATTTTTTTAATGAATAGTGTAAAATGTTGTGTTTTAATTCAAAACCTCTTTTTAATGTAATTTATTTATATGATTAGATAATATTTTTAATTGGTTTTAAAGTGAAATTAGAAAATATTTTTACCATTAAATCCAATAGTGGTCGTTGGAATTAATTTCACTTTGAAATCAGACTTAAACTAGTGTCAATCTTTTGATACTTATTGTTTTATAAAAACACGCTATATGCTCTGACAGCGGGAATTAATTATTAAATTAATTAATGTGACTAATATGTTTTGAATTTTTTAAAACGGAATTCATTTTGGAATTCGGAATATCAAATATAGCTTAGGGTGAAGTTTTGGTAATTTTATGAAAAACTCCAATTTTTGATGAATAGTGAAACCACTAAGTGGTAATCAAGCAAACTGATTTTTCAGTTAAATGAAACTTTACCACTAATGTGTATTGAATTTTAAAAATCCGACATACATGGTTTTCATTAAGAGGTAAAATGTGGTTCAATGGGATAAAAATAATTTTTTGGTGAATAGTAACTTATTATGTTTTTAATCGTGATTAATGGTAATTAGTGTAGTTTAAGGTAAAAATGATATTATAAGAATGTGAAAACACCATGGAACTTGTCATACACCTATTGGGTGAGTCATGGCCGACCAAGACAAGCCATGGGCCAACTTGGGGACCCCATGGTGCCACTTTAGTTGGAAAATGACAATAATATATTTTTATTTAATGGAAAAGTAAAATTGACACAAACATGATATGTTTTACTAAAACAATTTTTAAGTTGGGTTATACAAGTCATATTTTTGATTATAAATAGTAATTGGAAAGATAAAAAGATTTCCTACATCATAGTAATTTTTTTATAATTTTTAGACATTAAATAAATTAAAGTATTTATGACATCATAATGATGGAGTGATGACATCATTATTTAACGATTAAAATAAAATGGAAATATAATGTAATATCTATGAACTACACATGTCCAAAACTTATTGGATGGGTGGATATCGAACCCTTATAACCTTATCCACTAATTATATCAATGTGGGACCTTTTAAAACCGAAAAACATTTTCAAATAAAGTAATATTTCCTTACTTTACAAAAGTGCCCCTCCTCTCCTCTTATAAAAGGCCCCCACCTCTACCTCTTTTCACACACTCATCAAGCCTTTGGCTCGGCCAACCCCTGCCCATTTACTCTCTCCACATCCCTCTCCTCATCCTAGATGATTCCCTTTGGGCAGAATCTTTTCAAAGGAAGCCTTTAGGCTCAAATCAAAAGGAGTTACACTTTTAAAGGTAATTCATTCTCTCATGTTCATTTGTTTTATTTTGCTTCTCCAACCCCCTAAACTCTTTTTATTTATTTCTTTTGTAACAAAACCAGTATCTTCAATATACTAGGATTTTGTTATAAGATTTATTCGAGCTACACTCTCACACAACTATATCAAATGGTTAAAGAACATACGGTTTCCGTGGATGGTGAAATTCTGCCTCCCGAAACGATGATTGTTCATTACTCATTTAACACCTTCAAAGGTGGCCATTATGATGTCACTATTTTTATATATGATATATAATATGTTTATGTTTTCCTTATGCTTCTGTATTTCTCTTTTTTGTCTTACCTTATGGCTTCCATTATGGGTATACGTGATATCTTCATTTAAGGAAGTGCAGACTACCGCCCCCTCAAAGTGATTTGATTCGTTAAATACCATATGTGGGATGTATAAAGGATGGAAATATGATATTATATATGATATTATACTGGAATTATAATATACCTTTATATCATTATTATTCCATTCTATAAAATATGAAATAGAAATGAAAGTAGCGTTCATGCGTACGTACGGCTTACCGTCTCCATGAACGGTGCATTTCATTTCTTACCTCTAAATGATTATGTAATGTTATAAATGCATGAATGTACTGGATATATATGACATATATGATATCTACATCATTAATACAATTATGGATATAATAAACATTTGGCCACATGAACAACATGTAATTGTAAGAAGTCCACTTTCGACTTAAGAACCAAATATCGGCAAAACAAATATTATTAACTTAAATGATTACATAATGTTTATGACATGGTAATAAGTGGTATAAAAGGAATAATGAACTTGAAAAAGGTTCTTAAGGAAGTAAAAATTAACTCATGTTTATTATTCAGGAGATTAAAGAACGATCGAGTCAAGTCGGACCCGAGGTAAGAGATCCTACACCTCTCTTTCTTTTTAAGTACACTCTTTATGTCATTCCTTTTATTCTCATATTTCTTATGATTGGGATGTTATTTTATATTATTCCTACTGTACATATTATGTTCATATGATGAGAGACCCTATTTCCTCTCATAAATCATTTTTTGAAGTTTTGAGTGGCGACGTTAGGCTGCCGAATTTTTGTAAGGGATTTTTCATCTCACTTTTATTCTCGTGAGATTTATGCTACATTTGCCACAAATTACATTGAGTGGTGTATGTACTGCCCATTATTCTACTCTTTGTGTAATATACATTCGTTTATGAGTATTTACATCAATGATCTATTGTCCTTATTTCATGGGGTGTATGTTTTGAAAGATACCCAAGTCGGTATGGGAACCTTTCACCCTCCACTTTTTTAAAAGACATCTTTTGTTGGGTCTTTTAATTTACATATTGTTATTTGGGGATATGTTCTCATATATCCTTGTTGATTTAAATTTTATGTCCAAGTGATGAGATACTCTTTTTATCTCTCATCAACTCTTTTTTGATGTGATGTCGTTAGGCTGTCAAGGGAACTTTTTAACCCAATTTTGATTTCTTTGGGTTCAACATGTAGTCATTGAATATGTCATCCATTGAATATGTGTGAATGACCTTTTATTGTTTTACACTTAATATCCACTTATATTGGGTGTATTTATATTTGTCACACATATTTTTTTTGAGATTGATTTGTCCTTAATTTAAGGATACATTCTTTATAAGGGATTTCATCACATTTGACATTTCTATTGAGAGTTCATTGTTGTTTTGCACCAATTCACTCTTATATGGTGTATATACTGTCCTTTGGAGTATTATATCATGAATCCATTTATTCTCATGATATTATAAAGTTTTGACTAAATGTTATTCCTCAATTATTGTATTCAAGTGTCTCTGATTTTGGTAAAACCCCTTTAACCAAAATATCGTTTTAAATGTTTTAATTATTTGTTCTTATTAATATCCATGATTTCAAAATGGTTTTAAGGATTTATTTATATGGATATTAATGGTTTAAAACTTTAAGCTTAAAGGTGGTATGGGACTCTTTGATTCAAAAATCTCTTTATTAATTATTTTAAATGGTTTTGGAAATGGTTTTTTTTAACAGATTCATTATTTCAATATACTAAAATGTTATATTGTGATTGAAATGTGGAAAAGTTATGATTCCTTTATGCATGTTTTATGTGATACGTTTATGTTATGGTTCTTGGTCATTGTTATGAAAACGGGTGGTTCCGTGATAAACTAAGGGCGGGTGAGCCCGATATATCTCTCCAATGCATTGGGTAACGCGAAGGAGTGAAACGTTAAGGTTTCTATGAAGAGATTTAGGGAATATACTGTGATGGGTATTCCAAACATAACCAAGAGGGTAACTCCCTACATAAGAATGTTATGAATGCATCAAGTTACTTTTATGTCTTATGATTTCTATGATTTATTCATGATTTGATATGCCTACGTTTTATGGGTAAAGTATGATTTCATTCTTATGTATACATGTACTCATGTTTCCTTTCCATATCTATATATCCCTTACTGAGCTTTTTATGCTCATCCCAAGTTTTTGAAATGTTTTTCACAGGTCAAGGGAAGGGTACATGATGTGATGATAGTGTCAAGGATGTGTCAAGAAAGAATCCATGTTTTATTTTAAATATGTTTCTGTTGATGAGAGGAATGAATACTGTCTTTTATGTAACCACTTTGTTTAAATGTGGAATGTAATGAAAGTTTCATGATCTAATTCTCTAAAACTCTAAACCTGAAAAGATCCTCAATGTGTAATATTGTAATAACTCAAGATTAAGTAAGGTTTAAGGCTGGGGCCTTATAAGAATGGCCTACTCTTTGCATTGATTAGTTGTTTGATCCACACATTGATTCTCTACAATAATCAAGTATATATAAAATAGACTTCGTTCAACAAAATAACAAATATTTTTAGAATCCCACTAGAATTATTTATGTAGATTTTCATTGATCTTCCATTAATAGCTTCTCAGTATAGTCATAGAGCCACAGTGTGATTTACTATTACACAATAATTCCCATAGAATATATGGAATCCCATAATGTGTATGTAAGGGATACAATCAATCTTTTTCCTAAATTTGATGAAGAGGATAGAAATATATGTATATAAATCTAAAATTTTCCTCTTACCGTAAGATAAAGTATTTAAATAACAAATGACTATCATGATGAATTCTTGAATCTCAATCATTGTTCTAGATTGGCTTCATAGTTCATTATTAGAATCTTCTCATATGGATTTCTCAGTTCTCATTCACTATGTGGATCAACATGAAATAAAATGAAACATACATATAGTTATATTATTTCCATGTCACTTTTATTTTATTATTATCATTACTACTTGGATCACTTTATCTAATCATTGAATAATAGCTGATTCATATTTCTTTCATCTTCCTAAACCTAGATGATTTTCACAAAAGTAGTTCTTCTTAATATTATTCCATTCCTTGAAGATGTATCTTTTTTCATTGATTAAAACTCTTGATTCTCTCCTCACTCATAATTAATCCCTCTTTCATTTTCTATTTTTATATAGAATACTAGAAAAATATTTTATAATATTGTTGAAATTGAAAATATCTAATTAAAATTGATACTCGTGATCTTCATATTCTCAAAGGATTGTACATGGGTGTCTCCCAATATTAAAATTTATACTTCTCTTGATATATAAAATGTATATACCCCATGATGTTTAGTTATTATTTTTTACAGACACAGTTTGTTTCTCTACAATGACATTAATACCATATCTTTTTTATCCAAATTCAAGGGATTAAAAAATATTTCTCCAATAGTGGACAACATAATTTTATGGTCCCCCATTTCTGAAAAGTAATTTTTTTTTTCTAAAATACCATGTAAAACAAAAAAAAAGATGATATAAAAAAGTGTTGTTTTATTCATTTTATACCCCTATACTATTTCATATCCATTTCTTTATCATCAAGAATCTTAATATATCCCAGTAAATCATTCATAATTATATTTTCACAATAAAATGGGTAATCCTATTCTCAAATTATCTCTCTTTATAAATTAAATAATAATCAATGTATAGTATGAGCCTGAATTATTATTATTTTCTCTATAATTATTGAAAATATGTTAAAATTATTTCACAAAATTTAATCACAAAAATATATTTCCTCCCTTTGACAATATTCCCCCCATAATTCAGATAATATTATCTCAATAATACATGTGATTATCATATCAATTATTTTATTATTCATATAATATATCTAGTATTAACTAAATCCATTAATTAAAATCTCAAAATTTTAGAGAAATTCATTTACCCAAATAGAAACTATAGACTTTTATAATTCAAATACCTGGCATGGTATTAAATATCTTACTTGATGATAATTTATATAGGCATATCATAATTACATTTCACATAAGTTAATTATCTTACATCTGTAGGATATTTAACTTTGAAAATATTCTAATTCCATACACATAATGATATTTATTTTCATGGATAAAAATCATATACCTATAGATTAATTCCCCTTATCATATTTCTAAATTTCATTCATTGACGAAAATTCACCCTCTCATAGATGAATTTACTTACATGATCAAAAAAAATATTTATAGTTTAATTTACTCATGAGGTGGATTTATAGGATAATTTAATTAGATAAAATTCCAAAGTATAGGAAAAATATCATGCTCAAACCTAAATTTATTTATGTATAGAATAAATGACATTTATATTATTCTAAAAAGTATATTATGTTTGGTAATTCAATAATTTTTCACATCATCTTTACGAAAATTAAAATCATCATTGGAATATACAATTTAATTCAAATGAATTTTAATAGATATAAATAATTATAGAATTTATTAAAATAATTCTCAATCCATTATATCAACTTCCATATACATTTACTACATAAAGTACTCAAGATCGAGTATTTGTCAATAATTGCTTTTTTATTTTAACTTCAACATTCTTCAAATATCTTAAAAAATTATTTCATGTGTTAAATATCACTACGTTAAACATTAAATAAGAGTGACACACCGGGATATAATCCTTAAATCATACAACACACGTTTTTTTATTCGTTAAAAGATCTAGATGTTCTCTATATATCCATCTTCACTTTAACATCTCCATGTTGTATTAGACATCACTAATAAACTCACATCTGTACTATTTATTTTATCTCAGTAATATAAACATATTTAATTTTTTTATTTAGACAACTATAACATAAAATCTGTTAAACCAAATCATTATTTTTAATAACACCACAATAGATACCAAATTTCTACTGTATGAGTATCTATTTGTAACTCTGTTTGATGTTACATCAATGTTCCTTTCCAATAGATTATGGAGAACACCTTCTCCATTCATTAGGTGTATAAGTCAATCCATCACCCAACATCATTGCATTTATATTCACATGATAATTGAAAACCATTGAAAGTAATTAAAATTATATATTTTTTGGAACAGAAATCTCTATATCTATGTTTTTATTCAATATTATTGAGTTACATCACTCATAATGTATATCAGTAACATATATATATTTTTTCCTTTCCCCCATAATGACAGTAAATACATAGTTACAAAAAAATTTATCTCTCATATTACACATTTTATTTCAAGAATAGTTTTCTTCCCAATAATATTTCATTTCTATTAGAGTTATAAGGGAAAACAAAAATTATTTCCAAAGCTCCATAGGTTAGTCAACTTTTAGTCACTATAGGCTATTCTAATATAGAAAAATGATTAAATTAACCAATTCATGAAATAGATACATTCACATTTCTCAGTGTGGTACTAACTCAAAATCACTTAATTGGGTTTTGGGAAAGCAATTTAGTACAACATCTCAGAGACCTACACCCAACATCAGAAAACACACCATAATGATGACATTTATGTTATTAACCAATTTTATATTACAAATTCACACCACCTTGATTCTATTAACACCATTAACTAAAACATGTTTATAAGTGTTATACTCATACAACACATTTTATAATATTATGCAAATATTTTGAATTATATATTTGTGAAATTAATATATATATCTGACACACATGGATTCTTATCAATTACCCATAATGGGATGTATTCTATACTTATTCACCATAGAAATTTTCATCCAAAAATAACATCTATGAAATATTTATACTAGATTATGTCTGAAACTATATGTAATTGAATACAAATTGAAACAATATCCCTGATGATTTCATCTCTTACCTGGATAAGAAACATAACCTCAATTATCATTTTATGTTTATTCTACCTTAGTCCCCTATTTCAAAATATAAATTGATAAAAGTGTAAAAATGTTAAATTCTATAGTTATTCAGTTATAAATGTGGGGATAAGACTAGTTTCTTAACCCATCTACACATTAATTTATAGATATAACTTATCCTATATTATTCATGAATTCTTCCATATTAAATTTCCATATATATTAATCTTGAGGGAACAAGGTAATCCCTTTATTTTTAGATTTCTTTTTAAATAGTAAAATCTTCATAAGATGAGATAACATTGCAATTTCACTTTTTCTAGATTGCTCCATTTTATTTTAATTTTTCAGTTTATTAGACCATTAATCAAAAATATTTTTTCTCACAAGTTCTTCCTTCAATTTCTATGTGTACTTAATCATTACAGTGTTATAGTTGCCCCATGGAATCAATATTCCATTCCATTAGTAACAAAAGTTTTTATATTGACTAAGAATCCAAGTAGTACATTTAAAAAACTATGAACATATTCTTAGTTACATCCCCAAACATCAACAACAATATTTGAGTTCACTTAGGAAATATATCTTACTCATAATCTGTGATACCTTCCACCATGCCAATTTTCTAACCCTTTCATTGATTAAATCTTTTTTTGATTAATGATTTTTTCCATTAGATTTATTAATAATCATCTCCATTTTAAAATGGTATATTAAGTGGATTTTTACCATGGTATAGGTATCAATTCTATACTGATGTGACATCCTTATTATCAAATATCTTCAATGAATTCATGAGATAGCATTTTTAGATTTCTTCCACAGTTCACATCTCAATGCACATTTTTATTCAGTTGTTACATTCCAATTTAATTATATCTTTATATTATCAATGAAATATCCATAATTATGGTTTTTTATATAATAAAATTCATCATAATATTAGATATAAGCATAATAATATTCCTAGAAGTTATAAATTCTTTAAAATCACTTTTTTGTTTAATTTTTTTCTTTATATGTGAGAAATGTTTTTTAAGCTGTTTTCCTCTAAACTTTATCCATTATTCTCATTTTTATTTCCATATACCACTTTTCTGATTTTAAATTTTTCACTAAATATCCATGTCCATATTCCCCATCTCCAACAACACAAACATCTTCCTTTCAAATTATGTTCTTGTTGTACAGTAGTTTGTGTACCTTGTTGTTTTTTTGTTATAACCATAAAATTTTGATCTCCCTTCAAGAAGATAAATTCTCACATTATGTAAACCCAATCCCTTATACATTTATGGGTGTACCAAAAAATTTAGTTACACACATTTTTATATAATTGGACCTTTCTTCAACATATTTAGATAAAAAATATTTAGTATATGCATGTTTATCAGGGAACTGGGATATATTTTTCCTTGAAGATGAGGCAGATGATTATACACATATTCTCACACTATCAAAGCCATTGAAAAAATTCCAAATTTAGGGAAAAATACACATTACTATTTTGGGGTAATAGTTTTTATTTCAATCACATGGGAAGGTTCAGGTAGTTTTACTTCTAGATTATTCGGTTTTACATCTAGATTATGACACATTAAAATGACAGTAATTTTTTTAGTCTCAAATAAGCACAAAATATCCTCAAGTCGACTATTTTTTTAATAAATAACTTATTAATTCCTCTTGTTTCGCTCTTTCAATGCTTGAAGAATACCCTTAACTATTTTGGCCATAAATTCAACTTGGACTTTTTTAACTCCCATAATATTGTTTTTCTTCCAACACATGGATCATTTCATCACTGAAATTTTTAATATTTTATTTATAATAAGACCATAATTTATTATTTTTCTCCATCCATTAAAAATTATAATCTACTGATCTATAATAATCAGTCATTATCATTTAACTTGTTAATGAGAGATTTGAATTTTGAAAGTTGTCCTACCAATTCCATTTTAATTACACTATATTATTCCATTAGTTTTGATTTTCATCATAATTCATATGAATAAAACTAACAATTTTAGTGACACCTATATTTGTATCATTATTTATATAATTTAAAATACTATATTATATAAAATCTATATATTTAATTTCAGAATTCACATTATAGCTCAAACTACTTGCACCACTTATACTACCATAAGATATTTCTAGGTCATCTATATTCCTTGATATCTTCATGATTTTCTTAGCTTCATTTTTAATTCCTTTTCTTCATTATATTAGTAGATAATATCATTTAAACATCATTATTGATTCAATTTTTTTATCTTATGTTCTTGAAACACAAATGTTTGAATAATAATATTTTAATAAAAATACAGAGGTAGGTTGACTAATATCTGAATAGAGTGACACTTTTTCTTGGATACTAATTCAAATTACCCTTAGGATCAGTGTATAAATATGAGAGGGGAACTGGGGTGGTTGAATTAATTGTTTCTTTTTTTAAACAATTAATTGCAATATTTTAACACCTTTGGATTTTGATATAAGTTGATAATTTGTTCTGTTGGATTAATTTGAGTTTAAATAATAAATTAATCAGCCACATATTTACAGGAAATTTAGATTAAAATAGAGCAAAATATTTATAACGTTCAACTAGGAATACATAATCATTTTCTTGGAGGTAAAATCAAAAAAATTGTGGACTATAAATTATAACTAGTATCACATTGAAATGTGATTAGTGTATCCAAAACCTACAATTTCCAGCATCCCAATGAAATTAGTTTTTTAGCTTCCCATTGATTATTCTTGAATAACATCTCTTTGTATTTGTAGTGTTTCCCTTTTTTATCCTCATATACCTAAATTTACGTAGGAATTATGGAATCCATCTATGTATATGAAAGTATTTATTTTAGCATAATTCATAAATATGATCATCATGTTATAACATAATGTCTCTATATCTAAGAATTACCTTATTCCCTTCACAATGAGTCTTTTAATGCTATATGATAATTATGAACAATATTTGAACCTCAGTATTTATTCGAGATCTGGGCCATAGTTCTTAAACTGACACTTCTCACCTGGATATCTAAATTTTATATCATTGAGAGGCTCAACAAGAACTGACCATAAACATATATAGCATGATCACATCCCCTCAACCCTTATTTTTTCTTATTCTCATTGCGTCAACTCACCTGATTTGATCATAGATTAATGGTTGATTAATTTATCTTGATTTAACCATGATAACCATATGTGTTTCACATTATAAATGTATTATCTCTATATTATTCTTTTTATGGAGAAGTATCTATTTTTATTCATGGATTAAAACTCTTGTTTCACTCTTCACTCATAATTCGTCTCTCCTTCATTTTATTTTTATATATATTTCACAATCATTTTAATTTATCATATTCATATTATTGAAATAATATTTTTTAAAAAAAAATTAAATTATACTTTTTCCTCAAAGGCTTATATGTGGGTATCTAACATGATCACCCTTTTCATTCATATGTAATTGTACATGTGTCAATCCTCATAAACATTGGTTATTATTTTGGACTCACTAAATTTTATCTTGTTAAATGGCAAGAATACTATTTTTTTCTGATTCGAGGGATTCAAAAAATGTTCCTTAACAGTATACAACCAAGAATTACCATTCTATATTTCCCATAAATAATATTGTTTCCTAAAAATCCCACCAAAACAGGAATAAAATACTTCCATGATGTTTTATTATTTTTTTACAAAACCATATAGCGCAGTCTCTATTTCTTCAGCATTGAGTATCTCCATATATCATGGTAATTAAATATTCCTTTTATTTTTATCCTATTGAATCTATTTAATACATTCTTAAATTATCTTTCCTCACAAATAACATATGTTCTAATGAACAATAAGATCTTAAATTATTCATCATCTAAATAATTATGGAAATCTCAATAAAATCATTTCAACAAATTTAATCATGTTTAAATACATTCACCCTTTTATCATACTCTCCTCGCAACTCAAAGATTATCATCTCAATAATTACAGTGTATATCACATTAATTTCTTTATGTTTTAATACTTATAGAACATATCATACATTATTTTAATTAATTCATTAGAAACTCATAATTCCCTTTAAATTTATTTTTATTCCAATAGTAATTGAGAATTTTTATTAATATAACCTCTTAAAAAGTCTAAAATCAGTTACACATATAGAATTATCTTATACATAACTAAATTCTCTTATATGTAGATCAATTTCTTACAGAAATGGGACCTTTAAATTTGCTAATGTTCAAACCGCCTATACATAACAAAATTTTATTATGTGGTGACAAATATTATATGTGTAGATAAATTCCCTATATTATAATTTAAAAAATGAATATCAATTTGAATAATTCAATCTCACTTAAATAACATTACTTACATAAACAAATACATCATACATATAGCTTAATTTACATACATGATGGACCTATAAGATAATATATATAACCACGTTCTCAATTTCCATCACAAATCTCGAAAGCATAGATGAATTTACATATTCATGGGATAAATTATTTTTCTATATTTCTTAATTACAGCTTGAGAATAGTACTGCATATTTCTAAACATCAACTCAGAGCATCTTAAAATCAACATTGGTTCTTTTAATTGAACTCAAATTACTTTGGATGTACATTAAATACTTTAAGAATGTATCAAAATAATTTTATAAATTATTAAAATAAATACAAACCCATTAAGTCTTATTCAAGAGCCATGTTTTATATATATAACTCATGATAGAGTATTTTTCCACAACTTATATTCACTTCAAGCATTATTATTATTCAAATATTCAATAACAGCATCACACTAGGATTTAATCATTAAAACATAAATTTAGTTTTTCATTATTTATATATACATATTGAAGATCTAAGTGTGGCTAGATTCACACTATCTTCCCTAGGACATTTTATAAATAATTAGAACCTTCCATTTAGTGCATTCCATTATTTCTCATAAGGAATAAAAAATTCACTAATTTGAGTTAGATTACTACATCTGAGAATATATTCATCCAAATTTTCCTAGGTTGTAGCACCAATTTCAATTTTTTTTCTATCATATGAGTATTCATTTTCAAATACAATAGAAATCATATAAACCTCCTTTTCCCATAGTTCATAGGAATCACCTTATTTATTCATTGGTTGGATACTTCAATCAGTCCCCCAACATTAATACATTCCTATTGAAATTCTCATTGACAACAATTTTCAAAAAATAAAACCATACACGACATTGGAAATTTCAATTAATTTTGGTTAAATGTTTTATATTAACGCAATATAATGTGTTATTAACACTGAGATTGAAATTATTGGGGTTCTATTTTTAATATTTTTAATTAATTTAATATACATGAACTCCACATGAACAGAAACATCTAAAATATTCAAGTACATGTATATTCAACCTAATTTTCGTTTGAAAATCACTCCATTTTTCTAATAAGATTTATTATAAACTAGAATGGAACTTAGTAGGGTATCACAATAACACATCATAAACACGTTATTTGGGATATCCAGATTTCTAGAATCAATAGAAATAAACTAATTTATGTTATCTTCTCCTTTTTTTCTAATTCCCTCTCAAGGGATTCTTCGCATTCTTCACCAAGCATGATACCAATTTTGTTTTTTAAAGGAGACTATTATTTTAACTTATCCATAATGGATAACTATACTAGATATATAAGAACCACAAGATTCATTATATTCATACCATTATTAATTATTAATCCCCTTTCAAAAATCATAACTACTAAAATTTTAGATTAAGGTGAGTTATTATCTTCAATTTAGTTATATCAGTTGGTCTAAGAATTCTTCCCCAACCCAATAACTACAAAATTTAAAGCAATAAAGTGTATATTATTCTTCAGTCTTTCATTTCTTAGGTTTCTGAATATAGAAATATTTAGAATGTATGAAACATTCCTTATTTTTAAATTTCATCAAAGAAAGAATAGTATTTTTCACTTTAGAAATCACGCAACTTTTATTGGTTTAAATGGTTCCATCATTTTATCCATTTCCAAATAGGATTGTAATTTTTTAAGAATTTTTTTTAAAAATTTCCATCATTCTCCTTCTTTATATACCTATATTCATATCAGTTTCTTTATTTTGGAGTCATATTTTTTCCCTTTCTCTTTTGGAATTAGCATTTATCCAAGAAAAATAGTCAACAACCTTATATATACATCACATTAAATTTTGTACCATCTACAATTACCATCAATATATTTTATTTTACCCTTTTTAATAACTATTTCAAGTTCATCACTATGATTTTCCACCATAGTTTGAACCCTATTATCTCTCCATTGAACTGACACTTTCGTTATTGATTCAATATGCCTATATTTTCTTCCATACTATTTTTTGGGCTAGTAAATCAATATTTGGGATCTATTTGAGAAAAATATTATCTACCACATTATAACATTAACCTTTGATACATTTATAGTTTTACCAGTATTTTTATCCCTCTATATTTTTCTAAAAATATATCGGAATCTTGTACTAGAAAGTAAATCTACCTTAGTGAAAATATAATATTAAAAATATTGTGATACGTTTTTCAAAAATCATGATTTTGATGATTCATTAGAAACTAAAAAGACATATTCCACTAAAATGAGTCCCTCTTTCATGAATAATAATCTAAATAACATTATTGAAAACACACCTTATTATATTAACAGATTGGGAAGTTCCCTTTATGTGTGAAATCATCTATGAAAACACATTAATGAGGAAAATATCATGATAGTTATTCAAATTAGAATAAAACCTCTAAGTGATGTATCAAGAATGATTTTTTTATATTCATTAAATCTTGATCATTCATGATCGAATGAAATATTATCTTCATATTTTTCTGATAGTCAAATATAATTCTTACTACCATTATCTAAGGGGTTTTCTTCCTTCATTGTTGTATTTTTCTTGATATTTTTATCTTATTTCCTTTTATAAATTTTAAAGCCTTGGTTGGTAAAACAATATCAGTAGAAATAGAACTATATATTGTTTCATAAATCTATCGATTTTTTTAAACACATCAATATTCAATTATTTTTTGAGATGCCCCTAAGGGTTAATATTGAAACCTAAGAGGAGGTGAATTTGATGTTTTTCTTTTTTACCAAATTCTTATACCTTTGTTATCTCTTCGGATAATATTTGATCTTCTTAGTATTGTACCAATCTGACACACCACCTATTATGTCATAAATTATGCTATGTATATCGCATGGTATTTTTATACATTTTATCATCATTATGGTAAATAAAATACTTGTTTTGATTAGTTATTCACCAAAAAATGTATTATATTATCCACTATAAATCCATGTGATCAAAAAAATCATAGTATCCAAAACATTATTTACACAATATCACTTATTCACAAAGTGATTACAATATATCTATCAACCCACTAGAGTCATCGAGTCACACTGGGATTTCCTTGAAAATCAAGAGTCAAACATGTTTAGAAAAATCCCATAGTGAATATAACAGTGTTTCATTTCAACCCCATTAAACATGATATCTAATTAGTTTATGACGTCACTGAAAATATATTATTTGATATTCATCTTCTCAAAATACTATTATACTATTTTTTATGATATAATAAACCACTTGAAATTAGTATTTTTATACAGTTAAACATCATGGATATTCTTTAAATATTTTATCATGTGTTTCTCAACTTAATATTGTTCTCTTATGATCTTCAACAATTTATGGGGTCATTACTATATGATAGGATCCACTCAAAAGATATAAAAATAGTATTGACTATCCTTCCACATTGTTATAATCTATTCTTCTTCCCATGATTACGTAACAATTAATGTCTTTTGGTATTCTTCTTATATTATCTTTGATACCTAGTTTATATATCCTTCTCAACATATGGTCATTATCACAATCTTTTTTGATAGTTATTTAGTTCCTTCCTCTATTTTCTGGATTGTAGTGTATTCATCTCATATAACAACCGTCACTTTCTTATTTTTATTTCTATATGTAGGTCACCGGAAAATATTTTTTTTAAAAAACCGAATATATATTCAAACTAGTATGGTTTATCATCCTATTTTAAACAATTTTTTTAATTTAGTGTCTCTCAAACTCTCCATTTTATTTTTTCCTCAACTACTATCTCTGGTAAATTGACATGAGTACCCATTAGATTTTACTATTTGATTAATATCACATTCTCAAAGTTGAAAATATCTAGATATTTTCTCCTATAAGGGTCAATATATTTATTTCTAATTTACACCACTAGAAAATCAATAACAAAATATCACCCATGGTTATAATAAATTATCTCATAAAATTAGTTACGACTTGTCACATTTGATTTCTGACAAGATTTATTTATATAAAATTAATGTATCTTAAATATTAAATATATAAATCCCATATTGTATCTCAATTTACTATTTTTTCACATGATTTTTTAAAAATAGTAACTGATCATTTAATTAACGACATTTAACTCTAGCATCTACATATTTAAATCACCTATTTTTGAAATACGAAATATCACCTTCGGGGTTAACAAATTTCTAATAGATTTAATCTTACAATTTTCTATCTTAACTTTCTCATGAAACATGGGTCAAAATATTTTTTGGTGTTTATAGAATATATTTTTAATACTAGAAACATCCAATTTTTTATCAAATAGTTTCATCAATTTATATCAGCCATTATAATTTTCAAATATACACAACAGAAAATTTTGAATAAATATAACTATCATAATCTCCAACTTCTCCATATTAAATCTTATCTAAATCTATATTAGATAATGGATATTAAAATATTCATGATTTTTTAAACATGTTAAAATAGCATAAGCATCATCTCTTTAACTTCACGCATAGAATTTAATTTCATGGAGCAACACCGAGAACATAAGGACACATAAACCCTACATAAAACCCAACTTTGGATCCCCATACATTGTTTAGACCACCTTACATAATGTTCCATCCATATGTGTATCCTCTTATGTAAAATCACTTTTCATGGATTTTCATATGCCAAATATCATTACATGGATCTATATCTCTGGTCTGGATCCCCTTAAATTGAGTGCATAGTTGTGAATCCCTTTATATGGAAATGAATACACAAAATATCATTACATGAGAACTCATATATGGACCTATACATGGTTATTTTTTATAATTACAAAAATTAATACCATGTCTACATCATTCCACCTCTATTACTAATAAATCACCTCCAATGAACTTATAAGCACTTTTAAGAATTTATCATGATTCATGATTTATCGTTCTAGAAATTTTTTATATTAAATACTCAATTTAGAGTATTTATATAAACCTCAGTTCATTCATCTTGTAGATGCCCGAAGCATGACGTACATAGAAATTACATTACTTTTGCGGAATACTTAATACATAACAAAAAATACACACAAGGACTGTAATAGTTTAGTGTCTTTGGAAACTCAGAATAAAAACAACTAATCAAGTTGAATGATCTTAAACATGTCCCATATCAATCTTCCCCTTTAGTTTTATTACCTAAAACCTTTCATTATATCCTGGGGAAAAGAAAACATATAAAGGGTGAGCTCAAATGCTCAGTAAGGGAAAACATAGAGAACATAAAACAATCAATAAACATTTGAAAGCAAAAACTTGAACATGAAATTTAAACATCAAAATATTGAGAAAAGACATAAATCGTGGAATTACGTCAGGCATATATCATAATGGAACCTCAACCATGATAAAATATAATGGGAATAAAACATGTAATTGTGGAAACCATTCAGCACATGTTATGATTTCTATAGTAGCCAAGGCATTGCTTCCAAGACCATCTTAGAAGACAAAGTCCCTTTCTGAATCGAGTTCACTCCTCGTTTCAGTCCTGTAATACTGAACCAGATTAACTTACCTTTCCAGAGATATCTATCTCATGAGATATAAATAATTACCCAATGCATTGGAGGGAGATATAGGTCCCACCCATCTCATAATGAAATCATTCTTACTTGTGCCACAAAATGATCATTTATAATAACCCAGCGAATAAAATTGTTTTCATAAACATCATCCCATCATCACATAATCCATCTAAAAAAATGGGTATCATTTCATAATAAGAAAAGTGAAACCATGTAAATCATATAGACTTTATACTTGAAACATACACATATTAAATAATGTCTTCTTAGATGAAAAATTGTTTTGATAAAACACTTGAAATAAATTCTTGAGGAAAATATCCTGTCATCTTCAAAATCATTTTCCTTTCACAAAATGTCATGCAATTTTAAAAGAAAAGGATTTTGATGAAAAGAGTCATGAAATATTTTTTAGGATGATTCATTAAAAAAGGAATATATACAACCATAAATATACGTTCACACTGTATAAGTTAAAAATAACTTTCTCCTCGTACTTTTGTTGGAAAAGTCAAAAAGTACGTTATATGGTAACCAAAGGAAAGATTCCATCCATACAATGTGGTAAAAAGTCAATAATGGGTAAAAATGACTTTAAACATTAATGGAAGAATAGTAAACTTTTTATGAAAACATTTTTAGAAAACATGGTCATGGATGATAAATGTAACCCTAGTAAATACTTACGTATAAGCAATCTTGGGTAAAAAATGAGTTTGAAAATTTATCCCTTACCTTATGATCGATATGCTTCATATGTATCCGAACCTCCTGTATAATGATTTAAATAATGTCATTGACTTATTACGGAATCATATTCATTGTTATGATATCATATATGGTTCACTTATGACTTTATATTACCCGTTCTTTTGTAAATTCCATGTTGAAGAGTGTTTTGGGTAAAATCGTTTCATTTGTCGTCCGTGTTTTGACTTGTAATTATTCATATGATTAATTAGATCATGATTACATAATTTCAGAATATAAAACATGATTTATATATAATATATATTCAGAATATACATATATATAATTGAACGATAAATGGAAAGAAATACACCTTTCATGGATACGGTAGGTCGTACGTACGCATGAACGCTGTTTTTGTTTCCTTATTGAGTTTAATGGAATTAAGTAGATGAAATAAATATATATATATATATACATAAAACTATTAGATTTATAATTTTATATATTTCATTATTATTTTTTATATATACTTTATAATCATTCTTAGATGGTTAACATGGAGAATGAATCTTATCGCGTCTTGGAGACGGTAGTCTGTAGGTACGGACGAGCGATGATATCATTTCCATTATTATTTAATTGAATTTTAGTAGATGAT
The DNA here is from genome assembly GCA_963277665.1 of Viscum album. Classification (NCBI taxonomy): domain Eukaryota; kingdom Viridiplantae; phylum Streptophyta; class Magnoliopsida; order Santalales; family Viscaceae; genus Viscum; species Viscum album. Next base: position 559,197,163 of record OY728164.1, on the reverse strand, counting down.
ACAATATATCAGAATCATTATTATGTTATAATAACTATTTATGGTTTTTATTTACACCATTATACCCATCCATGTAAGGTGTTGGTGAAAAAACAGATTACACCATGGCATGGAGACGATATTGCATACGTACGCACACGCGGTGATTTTGTTTTCCATAGGATGGATAGAAGGTGAAATGGGGTTGTATAATATTTATAATAAAATATCAGTATATTAGTGATAATCATGTTATTAATTTATAATGAAACAACTAAATAAGAAGAAGTTCAAGAAGAAAGAAGTTTGAAAGAATCGGTAGAATAAATTACCTCTTCATCGATACGCCTCTTTGAATCCTCCTCTTAGGGCACTAAGATAGGTCTTTGAAGTATACCAGGACCTCTAGGATGTTTCTAGGGAAGTGGATAAGGGAATTGGGCAGGGTTTGGCCGATCTTCAAGGCTCAATGTGGTGTGAGGGAGAGAAGGAGGAGGTGCCCTTTTATAAGGGAGGAGAGAGGCACCTTCAGAAATCATAAAAATATTAATTTATAATAAATTTATACCCACTTGAAAACCTCAAAAAATTACTCATATTCGAATAATAGATTATATAGGGTTTTAATATCATCAACCTATAAATTTTAGACATGTTAGGAAATTATTTTAATCATTATCAACGTGATTTAACCTTATTTAATCAATTTAATTTTATTTGTGGTAATAACATTCTAAATTTCAAATTATAACATATAATTACTTATTTGTTGTTAATTTACTATAATTGGATACTTTATAACATTTTAGACCATATAAATTTAAATTTATAATTTTTATATATTATTTTGATTTTTAAACAATTTTATAATATGTTATTTTTATAAAATAACAATAGTGTCAATTTTGACACTATTAATTTAATTGAATTTAAATAAAATATTTACAGAAGATAAGTTCGAACTAAAAAATTTAATATATTCAGAAAAGGTAATATGTATATAGAAAATTACTGGAGAACATTAAATAGTTTATATAATATTTATTTTATTATTTTTAAAATTATTTATTTGGTTTATCTCTTAATAAAATAATTACTACATCATTTTTGAATAATTATTTAATATACATATTTGTTGCATAAAAAATAAAAATAAAATCATATGATGAAGATAAATATATTACCTCTCACAATAATACTTTTACTCGAATTTATCATGTTAAAATCACAATATTTAAATTGTTATATTTATTAAATTATGAAGGTGACAACTTTGGAATCATTTAAAATAAAATAATATAAGTATCCTAATCACTTTTATAAGACACCAAGCGGTTATATATTAGGAAATTGGATGAATATGGTATAGCTATATACTAACCATATGTTCTGGTCAGGTTTGTGGACATTTTAATGGGTATTATTATTTCTATAAAAACTATATTAATGATTTTTCACTTAATAAATAATTTTTGCATCATTAATGTATCACAATTAATGAAAATTATTTAATCCCTAAAAATTATAAATAAATTATCATGATATAGATAATATTATTATCTTTCTGGAGACTATTCATGTTCGATGTTTTATGATGTCTATCACTAAAATAAAATTATTATACTTATAAGATTTAAGAGAGTGACATGTTGTCACTTTCTTTGGTTTTAATAGTAATTAAATTATTTTCATCGTCAAAAGTACATAAAATGAATCTAATCTGACCCATAGGTGATATAGGTCTATATTTATCCATCCAATAGAATTTTTTAATGTGTTAGGGTAATTTTACAATATTATATTTACCCTTACCTACCCAATTTACCTTTAACTATGGTAAATAAAATTTACCATAGTTACTAATCATAATTCCCAAAAATAAAAAGTAGCCTATTAAAAAAATTTGGACCCACTGATTCCAAATATGGAATCCATTTTTTCAAATTCAAAATAAAGAAGTTGTAGAAATTAAATTAAAATTAATCCTATTGTCGAATGAAAACGGGTTTTTGTTTAAAACATTGCAAAAGATTGAATTGATTTAACCTACGAATTGAATTTAAAATCAATGATAATGAAATACATTATTTTAAATGGTAAAAAATATATTATATTTATAATTTAAAACCATTCAATATTATAATTGAACCATATAAATTATTATGATGAAAAAAGTTGTTTTTAATTAAAATATAGCGTGTTTTTACTATTCATCAAAATATGAAAGTTACCAGAACAATATGAAAAATTTATCCAAAGTAAATTTTTATTTATTGATTCCAATGAATAATTTTATTTTGTCAATTTAAACTTAGAAACATGTCAAAAACTATATTTAATGTGGGTGTGCCATCAAAATGCGGCAAAACTGCATTTTTTTAAAAATATTTATTTTACCCGAAAAATTTATTTTCTTCTGATACCATATTCAATAAAATGTTTAAGATGAATAATAATGTTATAAAATTCAAAATTTAGTTAATACTATTCATAACAGCTAGTTCATAAAAATATTATAATAATATATCGTTGTTTAGTAAAACCTGGAATTGCATAGAACACACGCTATCGAAGAAGGTTGCGATTGTGTGCTATGAAAGCCAATTTAGGGTTGCGTGTAGTGCACTACTATTTTTTTGTTGCATATAAAAAAATACATTGAATATATATATATATATATACTCAATGTTTCGTAGAATAACTACTATCAAACAATCATGAAATTGTGTATAACATGATCCAAGAATAGTGTTGTGTATACTGCAAGCAAATACAGTGTTGCATATAGCGCATGATAATATTGGTGTAGCATATAACAGAAGATATGAAAGAAATTAAAACGAATATATCTTATAAAATATCAGGTTGTTACATTCTACCCCCCGTAAAATGAATTTCTCCCTCGAAATTCATCGGGGTTATAAATCATTTACTATTCATAGAAACCCACATTGTAAAAAGGAATACTAAAAAATAAATTTAATAACTAAAGTATAAAACTTAATGATTACACAATGTAACTCATCATTGGATTTCCATATAGGAAAACATAGGTGAAATTATGGATATAGAAGAGAAATCTAACCATCATGTTCTGATGGAGAGTGGTAGAGAATAGTGCTATGAAAAAGCCAACAATCACAAAGCCATAGATTTGTAATGATATAAGGTACCATCTGATTCATCGGATATAAGATAACTAGGAAAACATTTATGTTTTTCAATATCATTTCCCTAAAGTTGAAAATTTTTAATTACATGAAATACTTACTTGATTTTGGTACAATCTCACTGTTGTTCGTGATTTGAACAATTTACACTTCATCTCTAAAATAAATGAGGTTGAATTTGTTATTCTTGATGTGTTAACAGATCATGTGATAGAATGATGGGTCATTCCATCTGTTTCAATCAAATGGTTAGAAACATTCATCAAATATAAATAAGTCCATCTATGGGGAGGTTAATCGTATATGATTCCAAAAATGAACTTATACTTCATATATCATACCGCATAAAAAATAAAACTAGTTTCTACTAACCAGCGACATCCTGCAGGCCAGTGGTATGCGATAAAGGCTAGTCACACTTCGGTTGTGGGTTTGATTCCCACATCCTTGTCTGACGCGATTGGTTGTCGCACGTCCTGCAGGTTGTCCTTTTTCTAAAACTACATCATTATAACATTCGATCAATAATATTGAAAAAAGTTCTAGCCTTAAAAAATACCTTCTAAAGTCCAACATAAACCATTCCAATCGTTAGGCTTATCCAAAATACTTATATCCAATATCATAGTATAAAGAAAACAATTACTATAAAGGTCATCTACCAAGAATGTGAATACAATAATTTATCCCACATATATCATAAGATATAAACTGTTGGTTACATTCCAAACACATGAATACCTTAGTCATGTATTCTCTTGAAAAATAAATTACCAAAGAACCATAGTGAAAACATGAATTCTGTCAAAAGCTAACACATTCTACATACCAAAAATCTCAAATAAAATCTATATACTCAAATCATGATATCACTTTGTCCTTTTATCTGCCATGAGCTCATGAATACAATCAAACATCTCATTATCTTCTTATCCCTTCATTATTCTCATATAATCTACTTTCCAAAAATATCTAAATATCATTCCATGGATACCTGTACCATTCAACATATACATTCAAATACATCCGGAAAAACAATAGTGTAACAATCCATAGATGACTCTTTATTCCATAGTACCATTAACTATACATCATAACTCTTGATATACATTCAATCATTCCACTACCTTCTTAAACCATTGACTGAGCTTCAAAAATCCTGTTTTCACACATATCATTTGTAGTCTCTTCAACATCATCAATATAAATACTACCCATACGGACATGATGATTCTTTTCATTATACTTTCCCTTAGGGCATTGGTTTTCATAATGCCTATAAAATCCACATTTAAAACATTTAACCGTTGTTGATGTCTTAGAAATACCATTATCTGTGTCCATGGTGTCAACTAAACCTTTTCATTTGCAATTACTGGCTTTGTGTCCTTCTTTCCCACACCCAAAGCATCTTCCAGTTCCTTTGAAACATTCCCCTTGATGCCTCTTCCCACATGACTTACATGAGGTAAATTGAACATTCTTTCCTCTATGATCATCATGAAACTTCGTCCTTCTCTTATTAGCTGAGTTAGTAAAATTACCAAAGTTGAGATAATTGATCATATTATGAGATTTTTGATTTGGAAAAATAACGATGTTTGGACTTGCAAATCTCGTTTCATTTGTTTGCACATGAATTATATCATTCCATTGTCCATCATATCCTTCATTATCGTGAATCTTCCCGTTTCTAGGCATTTTCTAAAACCCAAAAAGAATAGTGTGAGAGGAAAAAATCATGCTAGGGAAAACAGCATAATAAAGGGGGATTACCATCAATATCTAACATCTTATGCTAAATTCTAGGACCGTTACCATAGTTCTAAGACTATATCCTATACGTATACATATCATTAGGGACATCCTTATACATACCTTAGAAATATCTCTAGGGATCTCAATAATGTTTTCGCATAGTAGTTTCCAAAGGATGACTGAACCTTTCCTCTGATACCAACTGTAGAGGCCCGAAGCTTGACGTACATGGACATTAAATTAATTTTGCGGAATACATAATACATAACAAAAAAAGACACATAAGGACCGTAATAGTTTAGTGTCTTTGGAAACTTGTAATATAAACAACTAATCATGTTGAAAGATCTTCAACATGTCCCATATCGATCTTCCCCTTTTGTTTTCTTACCTAAAACCTTTATTTATATCCTGGGGAAATGAAAACATATAAAGGGTGAGCTCAAATTCTTAGTAAGGTCAATCATAGAGAACATAAAACAATCCATAAACATTTGAAAGCGAAAAATGTGAACATGAAATTTAAATATCAAAATCTAGAGAAAAGACATAAATCGTGGAAGTACGTATTGCATATATCATAATGGAACATCAACCATGATAAAATATAATGGGAATAAAACATGTAATTGTGGAAACCATTCACTACATGTTATGATTTCCATAGTATCCAAGGCATTGCTTCCAAGACTATCTTAGTGGACAAAGTCCTTTTCTGAATCGAGTTCACTCCTCGTTTCAGTCCTGTAATACTGAACTAGATTAACTTATCATTACAGCCATGTCTATCTCATGATATATAAATATTTACCAAATGAATTGGAGTGAGATATAGTTCCCACCCACCTCATAATGAAATCATTCTTACTTCTGCCACAAAATGATCATTTATAATAACCCAACAAATAAAATGGGTTTCATAAACATCATCCCATCATCAAATAACTCATATAAATGAAATGGATATCACTTCATAATAAGAAAAGTGAAACCATGTAAATCATAGAGACTTTATACTTGAAACATATAAATATGAAATAATGTCATCTTAGATGAAAAATGGTTTTGATAATAATCTTGAAATGAATTCATGAGGAAAATATCCTTTCATCTTCAAAATCATTTTCTTTTCAAAAAATCTCATGCAATTTTAAAAGAAAATTATTTTGTTGAAAAGATTCATGAAATATTTTTTATGAAGCTTCATGAATATAAGGCTTTATGAAACAATAAAAATCTATTCAGACCGTATAAGATAAAAATAATGTTCTACTCCTACTTTTGTCGGAAAAGTCAAAATGTACCTTATATGGTTACCAAAGGAAAGATTTCATCCATACAATGTTCTAAAAAGTAAATAATGTGTAAAATGACTTTAAACATTCATGGATGAATAGTAAAAAATTTATGAAAACAATTTTAGAAAACATGGTTAGGGATGATAAACGTAACCCCAGTAAATACTTACGTATAAGCAATCTCGGATAAAAAAATGTGATTGAAAATTTATCCCTTACATTATGTCTGATATGATTAGTATGTATCCAAACCTCCTGTATAATAATTTAAATAATGGTATTGACTTATTACAAAATCATATTCATTGTTATGATATCATATATGGTTCATTTATGACTTTATATTACCCGTTCTTTTCTAAATTCCATGTTAAAGAGTGTTTTCGGTAAAACCGTTTCATTTTTCATCCGTGTTTTGAGTTGTAATTATTCATATTATCAATTAGATCATTATTAAATAATTCAAGAAAATAAAACATGATTTATATATAATATACATTCAGAATATACATATATATAATAGATCGATAAATGGAAAGAAATACACCATTCATGGAGACGGTAGGCCATACGTACGCATGAACACTGTTTTCGTTTCCTTATTAAGTTGAAAGGAATTAAGAACATGACATACATATATATATAAATATATACATAAATTAAGTAGCTTTATAATGTCATATATTTCACTATTATTGCTTATATATACTTTATAATCATTCTTAAATGGTTAACATGGAGAATGAATCTCATCACGTCGTGGAGACGGTAGTCCTTACGTACAGATGAGCGATGATATCGTTTCCATAAATATTGAATTGAATTGGAGTGGATGATAAAATTTATCAGAATAAATATGATGTTATAATAACTATTTATAGTTATTCTTTACACCATTATACCAATCCATGTAAGGTGTGGGTGGAAAAACAAATTACACCACGGCGTGGAGACGGTATTCCGTAGGTACGCACATGCGGTGATTTTGTTTTCCGTAGCATGGATAGAAGGTGAAATGGAGTTGTTTCATATTTATAATAACATATCAGTATATTAGTGGTAATGATGTTATTACATTATAATGGAACAACGAAATAAGATGAAGTTGAAAAAGAAAGAAGCTTGAAAGAATCAGTAGAAGAAATTATCTCTTCATCGATATGCCTCTTTGAAACCTCCTCTTAGGGCACTATGATTGGCCTTTGAAGTAGACCAGTACATCTAGTATGTTTCTAGGGAAGTGTAAAAGATAAGTTGGTAGGGTTTGGCCGAGAAAGAAGGCTGCAATCAGTGTGAGGAAGAGAGGGAGGACGTTACCTTTTATAAGGGAGGAGAGGGGCACCTTTGGAAATCTAAAAAATGTTAATTTAAAATAAATCTAACCCCACATAGAAACATAACAAAATGACTCATATTCGAATACTAGATGATATAAGGTTGTAATATCGTCATAAAATAAAATTTAGACATGTTTGGAAATTATTTTAAACATTATCAACTTGATTTATCCTTATTTAATCAATTTAATTTTATTTGTGGTAATAACATTGTAAATTTCAAATTATAACAAATAATTACTTATTTGTTGTGAATTGTTTATAATTGGATACATTATAACATTTTAGACCATATAAATTTAAATTTATAATTTTTAAATATTTTTTTTTCATTTTTAAACAATTTTATAATATCTTATTTTTATAAAATAACAATATTGTCAATTTTGACACAATTCATTTATTTGAATTTAAATAAAATATATACAGAAGATATGTTCGAACTAAAAAATTTAATAGATTCATAAAAGGTCATATGTATCTATAAAATTAGTAGAGCACTTTACATAATTCACATAATATTTATTTTATTATTTTTTTAAAATAATTTATTTGGTTTATCTCTTAATAAAATAACTACAACATTTTTGTATAATTATTTAATATATTTATTTGATTCATAAAAATTAAAAATAATATCCTATGTTGTATATAAATATATTAACTTTCCCAATAATACATTAACTTGAATTTATCATCTTAAAATCACAATATTTAAATTGTTACAGTTATTAAATTATGAAGGTGACAACTTTGGCATCATTTAAAATAAAATAATATAAGTGTCATAATCACTATTATAAGACACCAAACGGTTATATATTAGGTCATTGGATGATTATGTTATAGATATATACTACCCATAAGTTTTGGTCAGGTTTGTGGGCCTTTTTATGGGTATTATTATTTCAATAAAAATTATATTACAGATTTTTCAAATAATAAATAATGTATGTATCATTAATGTATCACCATTAATGAAAATTATTTAATCTCTAAAAATTCTAAATAAATTTTCATTATGTAGACAATTTTATTATCTTTCTGGATACTATTCATATTCGAAGTTTTATGATGTTTATCACTAAATTAAAATTATTATACTTATAAGATTTAAGAGAGTGACATGTTGTCACGTTCTTTGGTTTTAATAATAATTAAATTATTTTCATGGTCAAAAGTCCATAAAATGAATCTAATCCGACCCTTAGGTGATATGGGTCTACGTTTAGCCATCCAATAGAATTTTGGCATGTGTTAGGGTAATTTTATAATATTATATTTACCCTTAATTACCCGATTTACCTTTAACTATGGTAAATAAAATTTACCATAGTTACTATTCATAATACCCAAAAATAAAAAGAAGACTATTAACATAATATGTACCCAGTGATTCCAAATATGGAATATTTTTTTTTCAAATTCAATACATAGATTTTGCAGAAATTAAATTAAAATTAATCTCGTTGTCGAATGAAAACGGGTTTTTATTTAAAACATTGCAAAAGATTGAATTGATTTAACCTACGAATTCAATGTAAAATCAATGATAATGACATACATTATTTTAAATTTTAAAAATATATTATATTTATACTTTAAAACCATTCAATATTATAATTTAACCATATAAATTATTGTGATGAAAAAAGATGTTTTTAATTAAAATATAGCGTGTTTTTAATATTCATCAAAATATGAAAGTTACCATACTAATATGAAAAATTTATCCAAAGTAAATTTTTATTTCTTGATTGGAAAGAAGAATTTTATTTTGTCAAATTAATCTTATAAACATGTCAAAAACTAGATTTAATTTGGGTGCGCCATCAAGAGGCGGCAAAACTGCATTTTTCTAAAAATACTTATTTCACCCAAATTATTTATTTTGTTCTTATACCATATTCTATAAAATGTGTAAGATGAATAACAATGTTATAAAATTCAAAATTTAGTTACTACAACTCATAATGGCTAGTTCATAATAATATTATAATAATATATCGTTGTTTAGTAAAACACAGTATTGCGTACAACACACGCTATCGAGGAATGTCGTGATTGCGTGTAATGAAATCCACGTTAGGGTTGCGTGTAGTGTACGACTCCTTTGTTGTTGCGTATAAGAAACTAAATTGAATATATATATATATATACTCAATGTTTCGTAGAATAACTAATATCAAACAAACATGAAATTGTGTGCAACACGATCCAAGAATAGTGTTGCGTATACTGCAAGCTAATACGGTGTTGTGTATAGCGCAAGATAATCTTGGTTTAGCGTACAATAGAAGATATGATAGAAATTAAAACGAATATATATTATAAAATCTCGGGTTGTTACACTCTACCCCCCTTAAAATGAATTTTTCCCTCGAAATTCGTCGAGGTAATAAATCATTTACTATTCATAGAAACCCAAAACGTAAAAAAGAATACTAAAAATTAATTTTAAAAACTAAATTATGAAACGTAATGATTACCCACAGTAACTCATCATTGGGTTTCCATATAGGAAAACAAAGGTGGAAATATGGATATAGAAGAGAAATATAACCATCTTGTTCTGATGGAGAGTGGTAGAGAACAGGGCTATGAATAATCCAACAATCACAAAGCCATAGATTTGTGATGATATAAGGTACCATCTGATTCATCGGATATAACAGAACTAGGAAAACATTTTTTGTTTCCAATTTCATTTCCCTAAAGTTGAAAATTTTAAATTAGAAGAAATACTTACTTGATTTTGGTACAAGATCACTGTTTTTCTTACATTGAACATTTTCCACTTCTTTTAAATAAATGAAGTTTAATTTGTTTTTCGTGAAGTGTAAACAGGTCATGTGATAGAATGATGAGTCATTCCATCTGTTTCAAACAAAAGGTTAGCAAAAGTTATCAAATATACATAAGTCCATCTATGGTGAGGTTAATCGTATATGATTCCAAAACTGAACTTATACTTCAAATATCATACCGCTTAATAAAGTAAAACTAGTTTCGACAAACCAGGGACTTCTTGTAGGCCAGTGGTATGCGATAAACGCCAGTCGCACTTCGGTTGTGGGTTCGATTCCCATAGCCTTGTCTGATGCGATGGGTTTTCGCACATCCTGATGGTTGTCCTTTTGATAAAACTATATCATTATATCATTCTATCAATAATATTGAAAAAGTTCTAGCCTTAAACAATACTGTTTCACGTCCAACATAAACCATTCCAAGCTTTAGGCTTATCCAAAAAACTTATGTCCAAGATCATAGTATAAAGAAAACTATTACTAGAAAGGTTATCTACCAAAAATGTGAATACAAGATTTTATCCCACATATATCATAAGATATAACATGTTGGTTACATTCCAAACACATGAATTACTTAGTCATGTATTCTCTTGAAATATAAATTACCAAAGAACCATATTGAAAACATGAATTCTGATAAAAGGTAACTCTTTCCACATACCAAAAATCTCAAATAAAATATATATACTCAAATCATGATATCAATTTGTCCTTTTATCAGCCATGAGCTCATGAATACAATCAAACATCTCATTATCTTCTTATCCCTTCATTATGTGCATCTCATCTACTTTCCAAAAATATCTGAATAACCTTCCATGGTTACTAGTACCATTCAACATATACATTCAAATACTTCTGGAAAAAAATAGTGTAACAATCCTTAGATGATTATTTATTCCAAAGTACCATTAACTATACAACATAACTCTTGATAAACATACAATCATTCCACTACCTTCTAAAACCATTGACCGAGCATCAAAATTTCTTTTATCTCACACATCATTTGTAGTCTCATCATCATCATCAATATAAATACTACCCATATGGCCATGATGATTCTTTTCATGAGACATTCCCATAGGGCATTGGTTTTCATAATGCACGTACATTCCACATTTAAAACATTTAACAGTTGTTGATGTCTTAGAAATACCATTATCCTTGTCCATGGTGTGAACTAATCCTTTTCATTTGAAATTACTGGCTTTATGTCCTTATTTTCCACACCCAAAGCATCTTCTAGTTCCTTTGAAACATTCCCCTTGATGCCTCTTACCACATGACTTACATGAGGGAAATTGAACTTTCTTTCCTCTATGATCATCTTGAAAAACATTCTTTCTTATATTAGCTGGGTTAGGAAACATACCAAAGTTGAGATTATTGATCATATTATGAGATTGATGATTAGGCATAATAAAAATATTTGGACTTCCAAATCCAATTTCAATTGGTTGGTCATGAAGAATATCAATCCATTACCCATCATATCCTACATTATCGTGAATCTTCCTGTTTCCAGCAATTTTTTAAAACCAAAAAAGAATAGTGTGAGAGAGAAAAATCATGCTAGGGAAAACAACATAATAAAGGGGGAGTACCATAAAAATCTAACATCTTAGTTTAAATTATAAGATTGTTACCGTAGTTCTAAGATTATATCCTATATGTATACTTATCCTTAGGGACATCCCTAGACATACCTTAGAAATATCTCTAGGGATCTCACTAACTTTTTCACATCCTAGTTTCCAAATGTTGACTAAACCTTTCGTCTGATACCAACTGTAGAGGCCCCAATCTTGACATACATGTAAATTACATTACTTCTGTGGAATACTTAATACATAACAAAAAAAGACACACAAGGATCGTAATAGTTTAGTGTCTTTGGAAACTCGGAATATAAACAACTAATCATGTTGAAAGTTCTTCAACATGTCCCATATCTATCTTCTCCTTTTGTTTTCTTACCTAAAACCTTTCTGTATATCCTGGGGAAAAGAAAACATATAAAGGATGAGCTTAAATGCTTAGTAAGGGAAAACAAAGAGAACATAAAAAAATCGATAAACATTTGAAAGCAAAAACATGAACATGAAATTTAAACATCAAAATCTTGAGCAAAGACATAAATCATGGAAGTATGTAAGGCATATATCCTAATGTAACATCAACCATGAAAAAATATAATGGGAATAAAACATGTAATTGTGCCAACCATTCAGCACATGTTATGATTTCCATAGTAGACAAGGCATTGCTTCCAAGACCATCTTAGTTGACAAAGTCCCTTTCTGAATCGAGTTCACTCCTCGTTTCAGTCCTGTAATACTGAACAATATTAACTTACTGTTCCATCCATGTATATCTAATGAGATATAAATCCTTACGCATTGCATTGTAGGGAGATATAGATACCACCCATCTCATAATGAAATCATTCTTACTTATGCCACAAAATTATCATTTATAATAACCCAACGAATAAAACGGGTTTCATAAACATCATCCCATCATCACATAATCCATATAAAATAAATGGATATCATTTCATAATAAGAAAAGTGAAACCATGTAATTCATAGAGACTTTATACTTGAAACATACACATATTAAATAATGTAATCTTAGACGAAAAATGGTTTTGATAAAACACTTGAAATGAATTCTTGAGGAAAATATCCTTTAATCTTCAAAATCATTTTCTTTTCACAAAATGTCATGCAATTTTAAAAGAAAATTATTTTTTTGAAAAGCATCATGAAATATTTTGTAGGAATATTCATGAAAATAAGGATTTATAAAACCATAAAAATCCGTTCACATTGTATAAGTTAAAAATAACTTTCTCCTCTTACTTTTTTCGGAAAAGTCAAAAAGTACCTTATATGGTAACAAAAGGAAATATTCCATCCATACAATGTGCTAAAAAGTCAATAATTGGTAAAAATGACTTTAAACATTCATGGAATAATATTAAACATTTTATGAAAACATTTTTTAAATACATGGTCATGGATGATAAACGTAACCCCAGTAAATACTTACGTATAAGAAATCTTGGATAAAAAATTGAAATTGAAAATTTATCCCTTAACTTATGTCTGATTTGCTTCGTATGTATATGAACCTCCTGTATAATGATTTAAATAATGTCATTGACTTATTACAGAATCATATTCTTTGTTATGATATCATATATGGTTCACTTATGGCTTTATATTACCCGTTCTGTTGTAAATTCCATGTTAAAGAGTGTTTTGGGTAAAATCGTTTAATTTTTCGTCCGTGTTTTGACTTGTAATTATTTATATGATTAATTAGATCATGATTAAATAATTCTGGAATATAAAACATGATTTATATATAATATATATTAATAATAGATATATATATATTTAATAGATCGATAAATGGAACGAAATACACCGTTCATGGAGACGGTAGGTCGTACGTACGCATGAACGCTATTTTCATTTCCTTATTGAGTTGAATGGAATTAAGTACATGACATAAATATATATATATACATAAATACAAGAGCTTTATAATGTAATATATTTCATTATTATTGCTTATATATACTTTATAATCATTCTTAAATGGTTAACATGGAGAATGAATCTCATCGCATCGTGGAGACGGTAGTCCGTACGTACGGACGAGGGGTGATATCGTTTCCATAGTTATTGAATTGAATTGATGTGGATGATACAATATATAAAATCAGTATGATTTTATAATAACTATGTATAGTTATTCTTTACACCATTATACACATCTATGTAAGGTGTTGGTGGAAAAACAGATTACACCACGACGTGGAGACAGTATTCTGTACGTACGCACGTGCGGTACTTTTGTTTTCCGTACGATGGATAGAAGGTGAAATGGGGTTGTTTCATATTTATAATAACATATAATTATATTATGGATATTTATGTTATTAATTTATAGTGAAACAACTATAGAAGAAGAAGTTGAAGAAGAAAGAATCTTGAAAGAATCAGTAGAAGAAATTTCCTCTTCATCAATATGCATCTTTGAAACCTCATCTTAGGGAACTAATATAGGACTTTGAAGAATACCATCACATCTAGGATTTTTATAGGGAAGTGGAGAAGAGAATTTGGCAGGGGTTTGTCGAGATTTAAGGCTCAAAGTGGTGTGAGAAAGAGAGGGAGGAGGTTCCCTTTAATAAGGGAGGAGAGGGGAACCTTTGTTAATCTTAAAAATATTAATTTATAATAAATCTAAACCCAGTTTAAAACCTAAAAAAATTACTCATATTTGATTAATAGATTATATAAGGTTGTAATCACATCAACCAATAAAATTTAGACATGTTAGGAAATTATTTTAAACATTATCAACTTGATTTATCCTTATTTAATCAATTTAATTTTATTAGTGGTAATGACATTCTAAATTTCAAGTTATAACAAATAATTAATTATTTGTTTTTAATTGTCCATAATTGGATACTTTATAACATTTTAGAACATATAAATGTAAATTTATAATTTATAAATATTTTTGTGATTTTTAAACAATTTTATAATATGTTATTTTTTTAAAATAACAATAGTGTCAATTTTGACACTATTCATTTATTTGAATTTAAATAAAATATATACAAAAGATATGTTCGAACTAAAAAATTTAATAGATTTATAAACGGTCATATGTTTCTAGAAAATTATCGGAGCACCTTAAATAGTTCGTATAATATTTATTTTATTATTATTTTAAAATCATTTATTTGGATTATCTCTTGATAAAATAACTACAACATTTTTGTATAATTATTTAATATAATTATTTCTTTCATAAAAATTAAAAATAAAATCCTATGATGAAGATAAATATATTACCTTTCACAATAATAATTTTACTTGAATTTATCATCTTAAAATCACCATATTTAAATTGTTATTGTTATTAAATTATGAAGGTGACAACTTTGGCATCATTTAAGATAAAATAATATAAGTGTCATAATCACTTTTATAAGACACAAAACGGTTATATATTAGGTAATTGGATGATTATGGTATAGATATATACTACCCATAAGTTTTGGTCAGTTTAGTGGGCCTTTTAATGGGTATTATTATTTCAATAAAAACTATATTACTGATTTTTTACTTAATAAATAATTTCGGCATCATTAATGTATCACCATTAATGACAATTATTTAATCCCTAAAAATTCGAAATAAATTATCATTATGTAGATAATTTTATTTTATTTCTGGATACTATTCATTTTCCAACTTTTATGATGTGTATCACTAAATTAAAATTATTATACTTATAAGATTTAAGAGAGTGACATGTTGCAACTTTCTTTGGTTTTAATAATAATTAAATTATTTTCATAGTCAAAAGTCCATAAAATGAATCTTATCCAACCCTTAGGTGATATGTGTGTACTTATAGCCATCCAATATAATTTTGGCATGTGTTAGGGTAATTTTATAATATTATATTTACCTTTAATTACCCGATTTACCTTTAACTATGGCTATTAAAATTTACCGTAGTTACTATTCATAATTCCCAAAAATACAAAGTAGCATATTAACAGAATTTGGGCCCAATGATTTCAAATATGGAATCCATTTTATCATATTAAATACACAGAAGTGGCAGAAATTTAATTAAAATTAATCCTGTTGTCGAATGAAAACGAGTTTTTGATTAAAACATTGCAAAAGATTGAATTGATTTAACCTACAAATTCAATGTAAAATCAATACTAATGACATAAATTATTTTAAATTGTAAAAATATATTCTATTTATACTTTAAAACCATTAAATATTATAATTTATCCCTATAATATATTGCGATGAAAGAAGTTGTTTTTAATTAAAATATAACGTGTTTTTACTATTTATCGAAATATGAATGTTACCAGAATAATATGAAAAATTTATCCAAAGTAAATTTTTATTTCTTGATTCCAAAGAAGAATTTTATTTTGTCAAATTAAAATTATAAACAAGTCAAAAAAATAGATTTAATGTGGGTGCGCCATCAAAATGTGGCAAAAATGCATTTTTTGAAAAATACTTATTTTACCCGAAAAATTTATTTTGTTCTTATACCATATTCTATAAAATGTGTAAGATGAATAATAATGTTATAACATTAAAAATTTAGTTAATACTATTCATAATAATATTATAATAATATATCATTGTTTAGTAATACCCGATATTGCGTACAACACACGCTATCGAGGAAGGTCGCGATTGCGTGTAATGCAAGCCAAGTTAGGGTTGTGTGTAGTGCAAGACTCCTTTGTTGTTGAGTATAACAAAATAAATTGAATATATATATATATATAATCAATGTTTCGTAGAATAACTAATATCAATTTAACATGAAATTGTGTGTAACACGATCCAATAATAGTGTTGCGTGTACTACAAGCTAATACGGTGTTGTGTATAGCGTAAAATAATCATGGTGTAGCGTACAACAGAAGATATGAAAGAAATTAAAAAAAAATATCTTATAAAATCTCTGGTTTTTACACATATTATACTAAATTCCATATAGACATAATTCATATGATATTTATAACAAAATATAGTAGTCATCATTAGTAATAGTCAATGATAGGTTATTTCATTTGAAATCTATCATATCACATTTATTAACATACGGACTTTAATCTCTCCCATTCAAATATCATCTAAATCTTCTCCAAACAATTATAGAAAACAATAAATAATTACTCCATTAATTTTTTGTAAATTTCATGAAGATAAACACATCAATTAACTGATATATAGGCTACTCACCATGTAACATCATATTTTCCTTTGACTATCCATTCTGAATTTCCATTTTCATATTAAATTACTTCTATATCAAATCAACTTTACATATAATTTCTGGTAAAAACCATAATTTCTTGATATTGATCAAACCTTTTCAACAATAATTTTTTATTTATTATAACTATGTTGTACCATGAATTTCTAGTTTCCCTTGAACACAATCTCATTATATCAATTATATAAACTTTCAAAATATAGTGCTCATCAATATTGGTACTTGGAATACATTACTGAAATCATAAAAAAAAATCTCAATCTTTTCTTATTTCCATTTAATTATTTGCTATAAGATCCATTATTTTTAATGAAATATATAAATATCTCCATCCGTAGTAAATATATAATAATACTTTTGGATTTAAAATTTCAATGTAATATGTGACCCTAGAAACATTCCTCACATCTACCCTAGTGGAGTTCTTATTCCTATACTAAATCATGTGTATCAAGATCATCAAACTCCTAAATGTTAAGTTAGTTTCCACTATATGAAAAGAGTATTTATTATTTTAAATATAAATATATTTGGTATTGAGCAATGTTTTGTAATCATAGAGATGTTAATATCCTAACTAATTTAGAATAATCAACTAATATTAATTTAGTTATATCATTTTATGTATGTTTTTTTCTTAAAAAATATGACATTCGACCATCTAATGTAATAACCTAATGGATTATTCATCATATCTATATGAAATACATTATTCAATATAGTTTTCATATGGTTGGATATTATGTTTCTATTTGTGAAAAATATCTACGAATAATGAATGGAATACTATCAATTCATATTAGAATCACCATCGATTTTACATTTACTACCACCACATCAATGGTTTAAATAAGGGGATTTATTTTTATGGTTACCTTAATAAGATATTATAATTATCGATGAATAAATGGTAAAAATATTCTAAAAAACCTGACCCAGATGATCCAACAACTTTCTATGATGTATATTCATTAGTTTTCTAATAATTTATAATGTTTCTTAAAGGAATCATATATTGTTTATGAACATGTCTCATGAATTTCTTTAGAATAAATCATGTATACCTGCTCAATATAATTCTATGAATTTGTGACATTCCTTCAATAATAAATGATTATTTATCTACTATTTTGTAGTTTTTTTATTGTTCCTATTTCTATGGATAAATAGACACTATCAATCATTCACGATATAAATAATAAAATTACTATCATTTTTTACTTTGAGAAACAATTATCCTACCATCGGAAGGTATTAAGAGTCTAAAATTAATGTTGGTTATTATTGTTGATTGAATATGAATTATTAAATAATTACTAAACTATTAATTATGAAAATATATAGAATCATTTATTTAAAATTTGAAATAATTATTTGTTCATTTTATATAGACACTAACATGAAATTTTTTGCAATACCCAGAATAAAAAATTTCTCCAAATTTATTCAATCCCCTTCGAAATAATAAGTTATTATCTCATTTTATGTTATTCAGTAATCATATAGTCTCAGTAACATACATTGTTCACCTTACTTACTGTAATATTTCAATACATAAATGATCCTTGAATTTAAATATATTTATATTGAAATGCAGACTCATGAATTATAATATAAGAGTTATATAAAATAATTACTATTCGTAATTTAGAAGACTTTTAATGTTTCTTTATAAACTTATTGAAATTACCATTATAATGAACATTATGGCCATTGAGATGGATATAGTATAATGTTCAGTAAATTACCTTTGAATCATTTTTTTCTTCTAATAATTATGTAAATTATCAACTAGATTTAAGTTGTCTACTAGATTTACAGCTCTGTCAATAATTTTTTTCACCAAAAGGAGTGACAAACCCCATTCCCTACAAATCATTATAAACTTATAGATTTGTACCAAAAATATGTGTGAATAATATCTATATATTTTATTTGGTAATCCCAAATGGAAATTGACAACATTTTCTACAAGGATTATAATATGAGATAAGTGGATAATGTTTTATCCATATTGAAGCTGGAATTTTATTAATAATCAATAAAATCCATAGTATGGATGTCATGATAATTAAATAAACACCCCTCTTCCAGTTCACACTAGTATAGTATGGTGAAGTTTTCATTTATCCGAAGATTTTTCTTTTCTATATTCAATGTTATAAAATGAGATAAAATGGAATAAAAATTTATTTACATAAGTTTCATTGTCATCTGTATATAAATATCTAATAGAATGATGCAATAATGATAAAAATCATCATCCAAAAATCTATAAAAGGATTATTTTTCATCATCATACACTCAGTGAGGTGGATGTTCATGAATGTGTGACTTGAACACATAATATAAACCTTATAAAACTAGTGTATTGATAAAAATAATCTAGATATCAAGGATGCTTATGCTAGTGAAGATATGGGATCATTTAATAAAATATCATAATGTTCAATGGTTTCCTTTTCCCTTTTATACATTTCTTAAATAAAATATTTGAACTTTTAGGGATAAATTCCTCCCAGGTAACATTTTATTGTTTTTTATGGTTTTTGTTGATAATGTTGTTTATCAAGGTCAGCTGTGGAGTTACACTTTGATTTTTGATATGTTATATTAAAAAATATCCAAGACAAATGAATAAATTTTCAGGGAGCAATATAAAAAATTTCATATACAAGGTTGTATCATTTTATTGTGTTTTAAAATTTTTTAGAATCTAAAATTTAGAAGATAAACCATACTCCATGGAATATGGATTTCTATATCATTAAATTTGAATCAAAATGTGAAGAGATGACAATAATCCCAAAGGGGGTGTTAGTGGTAAAATCCCAAAAGGTAAATTTTTATTGTTTTCAAGTTTATTTTGATTGCTAAAAAATAATGTTGAAGTGGTAATTTGAGAAGTTCAAAAGTGATTATTGACAATGAATATTAAAAAATACAATAGATAAAAGAATATAATCTCTATAAGTGGTAATAAATATTGGTTATACAAGGTAGAAATATTTCCCAGTGATTTCCAAATTATTGGGTTCCAAGATTTGTATAAGGATTCAAGCTTCATGAATGTTATATTTATTTTGATTTATCATAAAAATATATGAAATAATTGGATTTATTAATGAATTGGTGTTTGGTGACCTCTAGGTTCTTTTCTAATCTTTGGAGTTTTAAAAAGGTGTAGGGGTTTATAAAATATGGATGACCATGAAAAAAGATACGGTGTGGTCCATGATTATGAGAATCTTCATGAACGGTAAATTTACCTAAATATCAATTGGAGGAATAGAGATTCAATAAAATAATGGATAATAGTGCAAAAAATGTAATGGAATGATTTATAGCATCACGAATGGGAGGCTATGTCCATAAATAGGAATCTACCACCTCATGGCTCTTAATTCGAGAAGGGGGTTCATGAATGATTTCTATTACATTTTTTTTCATAAGATAATCTCTTTACTAAATGAATAATTCTTCTTAATTTCTTTCTATGCCTTTTGATAGTAGTGAAAATTGTTAAGTATATCTAAGCTTCACAAAAGTAGTGAGAATCTCGAAGAAAATGTATGATTCATGAAATTAGTGAGCATTGTGAAGGTTTTCAGAATACTGAATATAGTGATAATCATTAAGGTTGTTATAATCATGAACGTAGCGAGAAAATATTTTTTTTTTGTTTAATGAAAAAATAATATACTGTGAATAATTGTGAAGATTCCTACAACTTTGGAAAAGGGTTCTTTTAAAAATAAATCATACATGAACCAGAAGGGATTTCCATGTAAATATATGGTATTGTGGTATTCAACAATTGGATGAGGCTTGAACATATTGATTCACCAAAAGATTTCATAAAAATACTTATTCAAGTGCTTAAAATAAGGGTCTTTTGAAGTAGTAGTTATAAAGCTTTAGTATAGAGAGTAGTGAGATTTCAAATTGTGATTGGTTATAAACTAAGAGGGATAATGAGTGTGCTCAAAACATTGGGAAAAAAATTCACTTTAGTGTATTTGATAAATAGACAAATTATCTTCTTTATTCTCCGTAGCCATATCTTGTTTTTCTTAAACCATATAAAATTTATGTTTCTCGTGAAAGATTTTGTTTCATCTCATACATTTCTACTGGACCGAGATAAAAGAATGTTTTCATTAACAATGAAATAAGATCCAAATGGACAATAGTTTAAATGTTTCATACCCTAATTCACCCCCATGGTATTTAACCTTGTTGGAGTAACAATTGTTATAATAGGGAATGTTTATATTGATTGATCCTATATTTTGGAGTATTAATATATGTTGTTAGTCATAAAGGGATTCTGATCAAAAATTGAATCAACGATCAATGGTGGAAGAATCAAAAGCCACTACACATCTTATATTTATTAATAGATGTATTTACAACTGTAATGAATGGTATTTTATCATATGTGAATAGTGATTCTTTATACGAAGTTTACCAAATGGAATTTGATGTTTATGCTAGAGGAATCAATGATATAGGTGTATCATTGTCCAATGAATTCTATATGAATGTGATGTATTGTAATTCATCACATGCAATGTTGGAAATTTTTTTGAAATATTTATGAGGCTATATTAAAGTTAGAGAATAGAAAATGCATGTTATATAAAACCATTTTTATGACTAGATAATTTGACCTTATTCTTATTTAATTCATTATTTTAATGGGTGAATGTTATTTTGAATGACATGCATGGTCTCAAATAAATTCATGAATTCAAAAATATCGTTAATAAAATAAAGAGAACAATTTCTCCATGTTTCAATATTAATGTTTCTATAAAAGAATATAATGATCCATGGGATATGATATTGGATAGTTTTCACAGAACTCTTGTCACATAAAAGATGTGAAATGATGATAATGAGTCAATGAAAAAAGGGAAGTACAAAGATAGGGTATTCCAGGACATGAAAGAACTAATCATTGAATGTATATAGAAAAGAATATATAGAATATGTCATTTAATTCCATAATTAAATATAAAAATAAGAAAAGGATTGTTCAATGGGAAACATCCACATGAATGCATTCAATGTAAAAATGTTAGAAATATTTCAACAAGGTTTCCCAATAAATTTTAAGATGATGATGAGGATGAATTAAAAATTCTCCTAACGATGTCTTCACCTTATGTGAATGTTATGAGAATGATTAAGAGAAATTTATTCCAGATGTAGAATCTTATTTCATAACAAAATGGCAATTAAAAATAATATGAGTTTTATGATATATTTAACTACAAGTATCCTGGATAAAATTCTTTTGTGGTGGTTGTATATTGGTATTAAAAATAGAAGAAAATGAAAATGATGAATAATAAGTTGAAGGAATTGATTATCTACATGATAAATTGGAATCTAATTTTTATAATATAGATGTTTTGAGATACAAAATGATGAAATCAATCATAGATATAAATGTTACCATACATTTTATTTAATAACCAATAGAATATAATTTATGGGGTGAATAATGATATTAAAAATATTAATTCCTCAATGATATATAAATAATAAAAGGTCATTGGGAAAAGATCAAAATTTATGAACTGAAAAGATTAATGGATGACTTCACTAAAATTGAAAAATATCAAATAAAAATTATCAATTAAATTGAAATGTAATTTTTTGAACTCTGATGAAAAATATAATATTGAGAGATACTCGTAACTCCCGGTATGATATCAATTAAATTGATTATTCAGGAAATATTAAACATAGAAGTGGAGCATAGATGTCAGAAAAAATATAAGAAATACTCATATCTAAATAACAAGGATCATATGATAATCTATCAAAAAATAGATATATCTGGTGATTGAGGATATACATTAGGAACATTGTATGAGGTTAAAAATTGATTTGGGTACGAATTAGAATGAAAAGGTTCAATGAAACCGCAGAGAAGACTTGGGTAAATAATAATCAATCGCTTTAATAAACCTTATATCAGATGTTATTTCTATGGAAAGATAGTATATTATTGATATGTATGTTCCATTTCAAAAAGATACCTAAGGTAACAAGAGTTTTGAAAGTATCCACAAAGAATTAAATATTCAATGATTGGTTTTTATTCTCATTATTTTTAATGTAGTTGATCTCATCACATTGAAAGAAATCTCACATTAATAATGTCAAGGAATATAACAATGAAAACCAAAAGAGTCTGTAAGCAATATATCTATGAGTCATTGAATGAGTTAAAAAATGAATAATTTATTTCTAGCTCTGCAAGATAAATATGCTACATTATACTCTGAAGATGATCCAAATAACAAATACATAATTGTTAAGAAGTAAAAATCATGGATAAAAATGATAATAGATAAAAATGAAGAAGTTACACAGATTTTACTTAAAGTGTCAGATAATGCTTGTATATGGATCCTTATTAGTTTATTCACATCCCATAAGACAATAAATAAGGATCATGTTATCGGAATCATATATTATAAGGAGGTCATAGTCAAATTTTAAATGATGATGTATATAAGATTGTTGGATGAGGAAATGCCAAAAAATTGAAAAATTCTAGGATATGTGATGATGTATTAGTATATAGAAGTATTAGTAAAAAATATATGTGTGTTAGTCCATTTTGTGACAAGGGAAATGCTATATGTTTTACCAAAAATGATATGTGTCATTAAGATAAAATATGGTACATTTGTTTTACAGTGAAAGTGTACAAATGGTCATGTTTACCCAGTGAGTGGAGAATAATATATTTTGTTTTTGATTGGAGTGGACGAAAATAGGTAATGAAATAAACAAATTGGCTACATTTTAAACCCATACTTGGAATATCTATTAGAATTTGATGCGACTTGGGATCTCCCTAATCAATCATTTGATCATACTCACACATGAAACACATTCAATAATAGAAAGTTTGTCATAATGATATCTTTGAAAAAAACAATCTACTAGTGTGCATGAATTGGGTCATGTGGATGTTTGTGGACTTATATCACCAATATCCATTGAAGGGTAGAGGTATTATGTTATTTCAATAATGGATCACAAATTATGGAATGGAATTTCTCATTTTCCATAAGTTTGGTGTGTTCAGTTGCATAAAAAATCATCAGCGTGAAATTTAAAGGATTCTTAGATAGATTATTCTGAGATTTCATATAGATAATGACATGAAACACAAAAACAACCAAGTTGTAGATTATCTTATGAATCATGGGATATATAATAATGTTTGGGAAGTGATAAATTATTAAAAAATGGATTGGTTTAGAGGATATATTGTATTATAAACAACATATGCATAATAATTATTATTGAAAAGGACATAAATGATAAATTATAGAAGGAAGTATTCCTGACATCACTCTACATATCTAATATAGATATATTGTTTTATTGAAAGAAAATACACCATCAAGGATGTGGTATAAGAATAATACCACTCTGAAACACTTGTGATTCTATGGAAGTAAGTTGTTTACTCTTAATAAAGAGAAATAGATTAAATTTGAATCATGTGTTGATGAGGGTATATTTATTGTGTTTGTAGGAAAAATAAAAAAATATAAATGACTAAACAAAAGGAATGTAATTTTATTTTAATGAAATTATGTACCTATAATATAGAGTAAATAGAATATTCAACAACACATTTTACAATTATTTCACGATATCATTCAGGAATTAAAAAACTAATGATGATTATAGGTGGAAAATGATGATTCCGAAGAAGGTATTGATAATGAGAATGAGGAATTTTAATCAATGACTATATCTAAACTGAAAATATGAAATAATATTCACATGAAAAAATCATTGGTTATGAGGAAGTTCTAGATCAAACATAGAGAATGATGATTTTACCCGATACATATTTCCTATCTTAGGTGGAGCCTAAATTTTTTTAAGTAAGTAGATGGAGATGAAAACTGGGTTCATGGTATGAATTAAGATATTTTTAAAATTGATAGGAATCATACATGGGAGTTTGTTTGGACACTGGAGGATAAACATGTTATTTAGATGTAATTTGTATTCCAAAATAAAGTAACTAAATATTGATTGGTAATTTAGTAATAATCGTGACTACTGTACAAGGGATTTACTCAAATAGATAGAATCATCGTTGATGAGGCATTTTAACATATAATAACGATTGAGATTAATCACATATTCTTTTTCATAGTAGTGAATATGAAATACAATGTTTTCTAGTTGGACATAAAGTAATATTTTTTTAATGTGGTTCTTCAATAAAAAGTAAATATCGAGTGGCCATATATTTTTTTCCTTTGTGTAAAAGTGCATGAAAAATTGGATGAGGAAAGAAATATATGTGTTGAATAAACTACTAAGAGTGTGGTTTTCATGGCTTTATCTATTTTTGGAGAAGCTCAATTTTTTGTTTTGTGGAGTTAATTAAAACCACTAATTCAACTGTGGAAATAATCAAAGGATGAAAATTATATTGTATGTCGAAGACACAATCTTTAATTGTTTAGATGGTCTATGGTAAAAAAATTATCAAAATTCATAAAAAGGGAGTTTGAAATGTCCATTATTTTTTAACGAACATTTTCCTTAGTTTATATGTGATACAAGGAAGGAAATCAAAATTATTTCTCAATCCAAATATTCCAAAGAGTTTTTGAGAATATTTGGAAAGGATAATTCCAAGTATATTTCAACACTAGAGGCTACCCCAATGAAAGTACCATAAGATGATGTAGGGAATGTGATTACGGTTACCAAATATAGAATAATTATTGGTAGTCTACTATACATAATAATGACATGCCCAAATATTATTTTTTCCACATTCTATATTGTACAGTATGAATGAAATTAAAAAAAACAAACATACTTGAATTAAAATGAAAAGATGTATATATCAATGGATTGGTGGATTTAATTTATTTTGTACAAAAAAAAATTTCAACAATATCTATTGGGATATAAATATGAATTTTGGGATGCTTCAATGGATGATATAAAATCAACAATAGGTGTAAAATTATATCTTGTTGTATTTTACATTTCTTATCATAGAAAAAATATTATTTAATTTCATAGAGATATGTAGTACCTAAATATATTTTAGAGATTGAATGAAATTATTGTGGATGAAGAAAAAATTGAAATATATTAGAGTAGATGTAAAGTCTTTGATCAGAATCCATTGTGATTATTCAAGTGCTATTATTCAATGAAAAATGTACTCCATCACTCATGGATGTATCACATTGTAATAAAGTATTACTTTATCAATGAGATGGTGGATAATAGTCTTTTCATGTTCGAATATGTTTCTACAAAACAATAGGTTGCATATATTTTAATGAAGGCCATTCCTAAATAATCATTTGAATATCATTTACCAGATTTTTGAATTCAGGCGACACCCCACAAATGAATAGTGTGGATGTGTAATTTTCTCCCATTTAAGTATGGTGTTTTTCCATAAATTTGGATATGATTTCATTAAAATGTTCCAACAAAAAATAAGGGACCACTGGTTTCATTTATAGAGTTGTATAAATTATCTTGATAAATACAAATGAGATAACAATAGTAGGTGTAGTGAAGTAGATGAGTTATTATGATGATCCAAAATATGAAAATTAAATAATTATATATCAAAATATATGGGATTCATGATGAAATAATTTACTAATTTTGGTAATTTAGTGATGAATGGTTGATCATTTCATTTTACAATTGTTTCTCACACCGATGAAGTCTCATGGGGTCTAAGACTATTTTTTGGGTAAATGTTTTTCCACTATATAGAATCACAAAAAGAAAAATATTTTTAATCACCATGGGAGTAGTGAGCATCATGAATGTGGTGAACATCATAAAATAGTGATAATCATGAAGGTATTGATCCTCATGAATGTATTTAGGTTCCTAAAACATGTAGGGTTTGTGAAAACAAAAAAATTTATGATGAAAGGTGATGATTAATAATTTTTTAAAAATTGGGTTTTCATGAGAAATTAAATATTATTTTAAATATTACGGTGTCATAGTAAATATATTATAATGTGGTATCCATAATGTTGATGAGATAATAACTTAATGATGCACCAAATGATATGAAATACATATTGATACGAGTGATCTGAAAAAAAATTCATCGGTAGACGTGGGGATAGTTGAGATGAGAAATTAGTTAGCTTCCCAATTGTGATTATATGTAAACCATAATAGAGAGCGAGCCTAGTCTAAACATTATAAATAATATTCATTTTTGTGTACATGATACAGAGGTACATCAAAATTTTATTCTCCTTGGATATAGCCAAATGTCAGTGAACTAAGTAATATTGTTATGTCTCATTCATTCATTCATTTCATAAAATGCATTAAAATGGGAAATGGACAGAACAGTATTTTGAATCGAAGAAACAAGATCACATAGGGAATTAGTTATAATCTATTATACACTAATTAACTCCTCCATTTTGGGTATTTATCCTTTTTTGGATAAAATTTCATTATCATAATTACCAAAATGTTCTTGATGTAATAAATTTTATTATATTATTATTCTACCACTATTGTATTAATCCCCAATATCCCACACTATTGGACTCATAATTTCATAATATGAAGTCAATAAAGTGACAAGGATCATTATTTACATTATCATAACCTATAATACATACATGAAAATTCTATGAATTAATTTAGGTGGGAGTACATTTTAACTACTATCTCATAACACATTGGACGTTTAGTGGACTGCCCAATATTAGAATCTTGACTCATATTTCATCCATTCATTCTTCTAAAATTTAATTGAGTAGATTTTGGAAACTACACACAATATTTTTTTGGATGATTCAACCCATAATAATTGTTTACACTCCTAGATTGTTAATTTTCCTAAAAAATGACATGATCTACACTTTAACTATGGGTCCATATTGACATAGATAATTAAAGGATTTTTATTTAATATCTACTAGAGAAAAATTGTGTAATTTATGTGTAAATTTTATTATTTTAGTTATCACTTGTATTTTTATAATTATATAGATTTTAAATAATTAATTACCCATGCTCTGATAATGTATTTATTCATAATCCAATTATTTTATTTTGTCTTGAATTTTAGTTATCTTAATTATTTAATGTGATCACAAGTAAGCAATAAAAACGTAAATAAATAACCATGAATTTGAAAATTAAAAAATAACTTGATAATGAGTTTTAAATTGATTTATATATCAATTATTTGATTAATTAATCTATAACCCAATGGTAAAATATAGTCTTATCTCAAGTTATAGTAGTATACCATTAATGATTATATATTCATGGTTGATTATTACCAAGGACTATGTTCAAAACTACATTCTATCTTTAGAGATACATCATATAAAGGTTTTACTCACATAATATTGATAGGAACTTCGTTATGTGATATATAAAATAAACCATGGATTCGAAATTCCAACATAATAATTTTTTCAGGGTTGAAACACATGTAATTATATTTCATTAAATAAATCTTTATCACATAATAGAACACATTAATAATATAAAATTAATAAAACCGAAAACATACATTGGTCGATCATGATCGTGATTTGTCACATACATGAAAAAACACCACACACAAACATGACTGAAATCATTTAAAATAACTCTGTTAAGTAAGGTCATATTCTATAAAAATAATAATTAACAATATTATTAATTAATTAATTCATCATCTTAATTATTAATCCAATAAGTCTACAAGAAAAATTAAATTCCCATACTATATAATTTTAAATAAATTAAATTAATTTTTTGATTTAAAATAATTAATTATAGAATGTGTGCTGAAGGAAACATATAATTTACCCACCTAAAATACCTAACAACTTAAACTATCCATATTTA
Organism: Viscum album; assembly: GCA_963277665.1. NCBI lineage: Eukaryota > Viridiplantae > Streptophyta > Magnoliopsida > Santalales > Viscaceae > Viscum > Viscum album. Next base: position 559,168,034 of record OY728164.1, on the reverse strand, counting down.
ATACTGTTAATTCATATGTCATGAAACATTCATGGGGTGTGCTATTAATTTCAAAAGTTTAGTTATATTTATCTAATGGATTAGTTGTATTAGTGTGTATTGGTACACAACACACATTATCCTATGTGGTGTGGACCAAAATAAATTTCTATGCAACGTACATGAAATGTACATAGACCACATATTTTACAGTTATAAAATTTACAAGGAAATTATTTAGGAATTTGATATCCTATAAACCCTATCAAAATGTGTTTTCAAAACTATATGCATTATAGTTCGGTATAATTGAAAAAATAATTTTTATTTCATGTAATTCATTTACATTCTAGATAACCTTTCTAGTAATGTATCCTATATAAATAAGTATTAATTACATAACATCTACAATATCTAGAAGGCATGTAATTATTTTTCATACAACATTAATTAAATTATTAGTATCTGGACATGTAATTCATGTAGGGTAATAATAAATTACATGATAGGTAGGCAAGACACACTATGTGTAATCATGGATGGATTGTGTCTCTCTGTAGGTAGTCAAAACAATGTTAGTTATTAATTAAATTATTTTTTTATTAGTCATATACCATGAATATGGAGTAGATAACCATAACATCGTGTAGATGTTACAATATATGTACATCATTAACATGTCAGGTAACCCTAAATATCATGCTCCACCCTAGTTGTCTATATGTGTGGTATTTACACGACACATAATGAAACCTACATGAAATTTCATGATTGGTGAAACTATAGATGTATGTGTTTGACTAAGACTAAATGACATGTAAATAGGTTACACAATGTGCTATGTAATTCAGCTTGAAACTTTGGAACTATAAGAATAAATCCCAATTATTTCTTCACATATTCATAGATTTTTAAGATAGTGAATAATATAATTATATCGGTTTAATTTATTAAGAAAATACTAAATAAAATATTTATAATGAATCATTATATCAGTCAATAAAATTATATTTTTTAAATATCATAATTTTACTTCATTGATGTCACTTGAAGATTGACAGTGAAACAGAAGCATCGATCGATCCCTTGCCCAACTCGAATTTTTATAGATACAATTATAAATGCATAATAACATTATGACTAATCAACATGTCTAATGGGCGTACCAAAACAAATTAGATAAATAATCCAATAAAAATATGGGTGGGTCTTTCATGTTCAATTTATAATCAGTTTAATAATAATAAATACACATGTATTGAGCTGTTTCATTGATGTAAATGTTTATAGATCAACCCCCTTGTTTGAATTGTGTTTTCATTGTTAAAAAAAGATCCAGAATATAATCCCTCTATTATAGATCTTCATGTTCTCTACAATCTAAAAAATATGCCAACAAAACACCTGGTACAAAAACGTATAATCCACACATCGTTCATTATTCATCATGATCACAACATAATCCATTGGGATTGAATATTTCTACATTTATTCTCATGATCTTGTGTGGATAGATGGACCTGGAGAAATTCTCTTAGTCTTAAGAATAATCATAGATATTTTCTTCAATGATATAATTCTTATAACACCCCTAGTTTTCAGTTGTTGAACATTTTATTATATATTTTGATGTTATATAATACATTGGTTATGTTTTGAGAGTCTATGGATAATTTTTAAGTGTTTTGTATGATTATAAATAGTTCATGTATTGAGCATGGTTAGGAGAAACTACGAACTATCTCTTGGAAACCATGAATGGTGATACTGAGAATTATTGGTTAGGTTCACAATTTGGGAGTGGTTTTTCCAAACCATGCACATACTAAGTGAAACCATTTACGTTCATAGAATTGTAGAAATATACATGGGGAATGATATTTTCAAGCCTTTATAGCCATCCATAGGTGGTTTACTTGAGATATTATGTCTCCATTATTGGAATTATGTTTATCCAAATTGTGTGGAATAACCATGAAACAAACTAGGAAATGTCTAGTAGAACTACTTGGTAGCCACATGTTTTTAGAAAATATGCATCACAACTGTGTGAATCTCTAGATTTTATCAATTATAACACACATGGTTGGTGTTTATTTGAATGAACATGTGTCCAATCTTTGTGATGAGACTTAAATGGATGGAAAATTCTATATTAAATCCAATTAAGGCCTCTGACCTCTAATTTTTCTACCATTAGAACAAGATCGTGGTCTGTTCTACAATCCTAAGATCTCTTTTAGATTCCTTTTGGTCCAGAAGAAACTTTTGATGGATTATGGTGTGTAGAATATTTGAAATCAACGGTAAGTCCCCATTCTCTATTATTATCTCTAGATAATCATTCCTATTCACTCTTAGATCCCGATATCTAATTTTTTTGATAGATATATTTCACTTTTATGATGTTAATCATTATAATACCTTTCTATACTTAATGATGGTAAGGTCACGTGATTCCATATATAGAAGTAATTAATGTAATTCTTTGTTTTTATCATTAGTTTAAGGGTAGGTTATTATCTCCTATATCTACTTATTCAATAACATGAAGGTTTAGTTTTACTAAATTAATTTTATTGTTTTAAAAATAAAAAAATTGAAATATTATTCAATTAAACCCATATTTATTTATGAATTGATAATATGGGAAATATGATTGTTTTTGGATAACATAATTTTTTATAATTTAGAATTATGATTTTAAATATATGGATTTGGTTTTATGAAAGAATGTTGGCCAATGAAATGTTTTGAAAGGAATAAACATTTTATTTTAAATTAATTGATATGGGATATGTTTTGGAATACATGGGGTCATGTGTTCATATTGTATTATACAGGGCTATGTTGAAATAGACCTGGTTCATACTGTCAATGGTGTAATGGTGCATGGGATTTATCACATCATGATGAATTGGTTAAGCATGAGGTACTACTAATTTTTATGATGTTGTTATTCAACATGAGTGTGTGTCTCTTTGAAATATATGTGGATTGGAATTATGAAAGGAATGATATAAATGATAAATTTATTCAGTTAAATTATTTATTCATATACTAATATTATTTTGATAAACTATTTTGAGATTCTAAACCGATTTTTTTTATTCATATTTATTTTATAAAATTATATTTTATAAAAAAATTCTAGTTCTTTTCATATTGAGATATATTTTAATGTACCAAAGAATTACAAACTGACTGTTATATTGACAAAACTTTTTAGAACATTTTTGGGATTCCGTATTTTATTTACTAGGACGTAGTAAAGTGAAATGAATCTTATATATTTAGGGATTATTTTTAATATTGTGGGAGAGGAATATATAGTTGGAGTTTGGGGATTATTTGAATGACTCTTTGGATGATTCCAAAATTCTGTAACTGGTATGTTTTTTTTCTTTTGGTTATTGTCCATATTCCCATTTTCAATCCAATATTGTTGATTCCATAGTTTTACCTTTTAGTTATATTGTTATTAATCATGCATCATATAGAAATTTTGGTTATTTATATTTTCTATTATTATATTTCATTATTTATATATGAAAATTAATTCTACATGTATTCTTAATCGATTATCATTTATTGAAATCCATTATGTCTTGAGGATGTAACCAATGTTTAAAGAATTTTTTATCTACTCATGCCAATGGGTTATCGTGGGATGTGGAAAATGAAATAGGTCTTGTTTTTTTCCTTTACCTTGTGATGTTATCATGGATATTGGAATGTCAAAACATGAAATATAATGCATAAAAAATACATATTAAACCTATTTATGTAGAACATCAAGTTACAAGGGTGTAATATGTGCAAATATTATACTAAAACATGTTATGGTGTGTTTTTATCTTATCATCATGGGTTTAGTTGATGAGTAAATCATATCATGCATTAGTAATGATAATTCCCATTTGAATTTCATTTTTTATAATGAGTTTTATGTCTTCAAAGGACCATAGTTATAATGGTGGTAGATTTGGATTATTTTTTATCAATGTTTCTTATAAAAAGTATGATTTTTGGGAATATGGGATATTATAAGCCTCAAATATCTAGTGAGTGGTCCCTAAATGATGTATTTTTCTATATATAGTAAATGTAACTAGGTAGAAATCATTAAAATTTACCGGAAGAGGCTATAGAAAATGTGGTTACACAAGACCCAAAACAAATCCAACAACTTTTCTAAAGCCTAGTTTAGGCATTTAAATTTGTTTATATATTAAATCAAAATGTTGAACCTCAATAGGATAAACACGTTGTTCAAATTTATAAATAAAATATAAAAAACATTCATGTGTATTCAAAACCTAATAATATAGAAGTTTGGATCAATATAATGAACCAAATTTTTTAGTGCCTTGGTACAACATCCAATTTGAATGTCATGTTCGAAACCTATATATTCTATATCCATGAGCTCCAATGGATGGATTTTTCTGTGTCCATGGTGTCAACTAAACCTTTTCATTTGCAATTACTGGCTTTGTGTCCTTCTTTCCCACACCCAAAGCATCTTCCAGTTCCTTTGAAACATTCCCCTTGATGCCTCTTCCCACATGACTTACACGAGGTAAATTGAACATTCTTTCCTCTATGATCATCATGAAACTCCGTCCTTCTCTTATTATCTGAGTTAGGAAACTTACCAAAGTTGAGATAATTGTTCATATTATGAGATTTTTGATTCGGAAAAATAACAATGTTTGGACTTGCAAATCTCGTTTCATTTGTTTGCAAATGAATAATATCATTCCATTGTCCATCATATCCTCCATTATCGTGAATCTTCCCGTTTCTAGGCATTTTCTAGAACCCAAAAAGAATAGTGTGAGAGGAAAAAATAATGCTAGGGAAAACAACATAATAAAGGGGGAGTACCATCAATATCTAACATCTTATGCGAAATTCTAGGACCGTTACCGTAGTTCTAAGACTATATCCTATACGTATACATATCATTAGGGGCATCCCTATACATACCATAGAAATATCTCTAGGGATCTCACTAATGTTTTCGCATACTAGTTTCCAAAGGATGACTAAACCTTTCCTCTGATACCAACTGTAGAGGCCCGAAGCTTGACGTACATGGACATTACATTACTTTTGCGAAATACTTAATACATAACAAAAAAAGACACATAAGGACCGTACTAGTTTAGTGTCTTTGGAAACTTGTAATATAAACAACTAATCATGTTGAAAGATCTTCAACATGTCCCATATCGATCTTCCCCTTTTGTTTTCTTACCTAAAACCTTTATTTATATCCTGGGGAAATGAAAACATATAAAGGGTGAGCTCAAATGCTTAGTAAGGGCAATCATAGAGAACATAAAACAATCCATAAACATTTGAAAGCCAAAAACGTGAACATGAAATTTAAATATCAAAATCTTGAGAAAAGACATAAATCGTGGAAGTACGTATGGCATATATCATAATGGAACATCAACCATGATAAAATATAATGGGAATAAAACATGTAATTGTGGAAACCATTCACTACATGTTATGATTTCCATAGTATCCAAGGCATTGCTTCCAAGACTATCTTAGTGGACAAAGTCATTTTCTGAATCGAGTTCACTCCTCGTTTCAGTCCTGTAATACTGAACCAGATTAACTTATCATTACAGCCATGTCTATCTCATGATATATAAATATTTACCAAATGAATTGGAGTGAGATATAGGTCCCACCCACCTCATAATGAAATCATTCTTACTTCTGCCACAAAATGATCATTTATAATAACCCAACAAATAAAATGGGTTTCATAATCATCATCCCATCATCAAATAACCCATATAAATGAAATGGATATCACTTCATAATAAGAAAAGTGAAACCACGTAAATCATAGAGACTTTATACTTGAAACATATAAATATGAAATAATGTCATCTTAGATGAAAAATGGTTTTGATAAGAAACTTGAAATGAATTCATGAGGAAAATATCCTTTCATCTTCAAAATCATTTTCTTTTCACAAAATTTCATGCAATTTTAAAAGAAAATTATTTTGTTGAAAAGAGTCATGAAATATATTTTATGAAGCTTCATGAATATAAGTCTTTATGAAACAATAAAAATCTATTCAGACAGTATAAGATAAAAATAATGTTCTACTCCTACTTTTGTCGGAAAAGTCAAAATGTACCTTATATGGTTACCAAAGGAAAGATTCCATCCATACAATGTTCTAAAAAGTAAATAATGGGTAAAATGACTTTAAATATTCATGGATGAATAGTAAACAATTTATGAAAACAATTTTAGAAAACATAGTTAGGGATGATAAACGTAACCCCAGTAAATACTTACGTATAAGCAATCTCGGATAAAAAAATGAGATTGAAAATTAATCCCTTACCTTATGTCGGATATGATTAGTATGTATCCAAACCTCCTGTATAATAATTTAAATAATGGTATTGAATTATTACAGAATCATATTCATTGTTATGATATCATATATGGTTCATTTATGACTTTATATTACCCATTCTTTTCTAAATTCCATGTTAAAGAGTGTTTTCGATAAAACCGTTTCATTTTTCCTCCGTGTTTTGAGTTGTAATTATTCATATGATTAATTAGATCATTATTACATAATTCAAGAATATAAAACATGATTTATATATAATATACATATATATAATAGATCGATAAATGGAAAGAAATACACCATTCATGGAGACGGTAGGCCGTACGTACGCATGAACACTGTTTTCGTTTCCTTATTAAGTTGAAAGGAATTAAGTAGATGACATACATATATATAAATATATACATAAATTAAGTAGCTTTATAATGTCATATATTTCACTATTATTGCTTATATATACTATATAGTCATTCTTAAATGGTTAACATGGAGAATGAATCTCATCACGTCGTGGAGACGGTAGTCCTTACGTACAGATGAGCGATGATATCGTTTCCTTAAATGTTGAATTGAATTGGAGTGGATGATAAAATTTATCAGAATAATTATGATGTTATAATAACTATGTATAGTTATTCTTTACACCATTATACCAATCCATGTAAGGTGTGGGTGGAAAAACAAATTACACCACGGCGTGGAGACGGTATTTCGTAGGTACGCACATGCGGTGATTTTGTTTTCCGTAGCATGGATAGAAGGTGAAATGGAGTTGTTTCATATTTATAATAACATATCAGTATATTAGTGGTAATGATGTTATTACATTATAATGGAACAACGAAATAAGATGAAGTTGAAAAAGAAAGAAGCTTGAAAGAATCAGTAGAAGAAATTATCACTTCATCGATATGCCTCTTTGAAACCTCCTCTTAGGGAACTAAGATTGGCCTTTGAAGTAGACCAGTACATCTAGTATGTTTCTTGGGAAGTGTAAAAGATAATTTGGTAGGGGTTGGCCGAGAAAGAAGGCTACAATCAGTGTGAGGAAGAGAGGGAGGAGGTTACCTTTTATAAGGGAGGAGAGGGGCACCATTGGAAATCTAAAAAATGTTAATTTAAAATAAATATAACCCCACATAGAAACATAACAAAATGACTCATATTCGAATACTAGATGATATAAGGTTGTAATATCATCATAAAATAAAATTTAGACATGTTAGGAAATTATTTTAAACATTATCAACTTGATTTATCCTTATTTAATCAATTTAATTTTATTTGTGGTAATAACATTGTAAATTTCAAATTATAACAAATAATTACTTATTTGTTGTGAATTGTTTATAATTGGATACATTATAACATTTTAGACCATATAAATTTAAATTTGTAATTTTTAAATATTTTTTTTTTGATTTTTATACAATTTTATAATATCTTATTTTTATAAAATAACAATAGTGTCAATTTTGACACAATTCATTTATTTGAATTTAAATAAAATATATACAGAAGATATGTTCGAACTAAAAAATTTAATAGATTCATAAAAGGTCATATGTATCTATAAAATTAGTAGAGAACTTTACATAATTCACATAATATTTATTTTATTATTTTTTAAAAATAATTTATTTGGTTTATCTCTTAATAAAATAACTACAACATTTTTGTATAATTATTTAATATATTTATTTGATTCATAAAAAATAAAAATAATATCCTATGTTGTATATAAATCTATTAAATTTCCCAATAATACATTTACTTTAATTTATCATCTTAAAATCACAATATTTAAATTGTTACAGTTATTAAATTATGTAGGTGACAACTTTGGCATCATTTAAAATAAAATAATATAAGTGTCATAATCACTATTATAAGACACCAAACGGTTATATATTAGGTCATTGGATGATTATGTTATAGATATATACTACCCATAAGTTTTGGTCAGGTTTGTGGGCTTTTTTATGGGTATTATTATTTCAATAAAAATTATATTACTGATTTTTCAAATAATAAATAATGTATGGATCATTAATGTATCACCATTAATGAAAATTATTTAATCTATAAAAATTCTAAATAAATTTTCATTATGTAGATAATTTTATTATCTTTCTGGAGAATATTCATATTCGAAGTTTTATGATGTTTATCACTAAATTAAAATTATTATACTTATAAGATTTAAGAGAATGACATGTTGTCACTTTCTTTGGTTTTAATAATAATTAAATTATTTTCATGGTCAAAAGTCCATAAAATGAATCTAATCCGACCCTTAGGTGATATGGGTCTACGTTTAGCCATCCAATAGAATTTTGGCATGTGTTAGGGTAATTTTATAATATTATATTTACCCTTAATTACCCGATTTACCTTTAACTATGGTAAATAAAATTTACCGTAGTTACTATTCATAATACCCAAAAATAAAAAGAAGACTATTAACATAATATGTACCCAGTGATTACAAATATGGAATATTTTTTTTTCAAATTCAATATATAGAATTTTCAGAAATTAAATTAAAATTAATCTCGTTGTCGAATGAAAACGGGTTTTTGTTTAAAACATTGCAAAAGATTGAATTGATTTAACCTACGAATTCAATGTAAAATCAATGATAATTACATACATTATTTTAAATTTTAAAAATATATTATATTTATACTTTAATACCATTCAATATTATAATTTAACCATATAAATTATTGTGATGAATAAAGATGTTTTTAATTAAAATATAGCGTGTTTTTACTATTCATCAAAATTTGAAACTTACCATACTAATATGAAAAATTTATCCAAAGTAAATTTTTATTTCTTGATTGGAAAGAAGAATTTTATTTTGTCAAATTAATCTTATAAACATGTAAAAAACTAGATTTAATTTGGGTGCGCCATCAAGAGGCGGCAAAACTGCATTTTTCTAAAAATACTTATTTTACACAAATTATTTATTTTGTTCTTATACCATATTCTATAAAATGTGTAAGATGAATAACAATGTTATAAAATTCAAAATTTAGTTACTACTACTCATAACGGCTAGTTCATAATAATATTATAATAATATATCGTTGTTTAGTAAAACACAGTATTGCGTACAACACACGCAATCGAGGAATGTCATGATTGCGTGTAATGCAATCCACGTTAGGGTTGCGTGTAGTGTACGACTCCTTTGTTGTTGCGTATAAGAAAATAAATTGAATATATATATATATATATATATACTCAATGTTTCGTAGAATAACTAATATCAAACAAACATGAAATTGTGTGCAACACGATCCAAGAATAGTGTTGCGTATACTGCAAACTAATACGGTGTTGTGTATAGCGCAAGATAATCTTGGTTTAGCGTACAATAGAATATATTATAGAAATTAAAACGAATATATATTATAAAATCTCGGGTTGTTACATTCTACCCCCCTTAAAATGAATTTTTCCCTCGAAATTCGTCGGGGTAATAAATCATTTACTATTCATAGAAACCCACAACGTAAAAAAAATACTAAAAATTAATTTTAAAAAATAAATTATGAAACGTAATGATTACCCCCAGTAACTCATCATTGGGTTTCCATATAGGAAAACAAAGGTGGAAATATGGATATAGAAGAGAAATATAACCATCTTGTTCTGATGGAGAGTGGTAGAGAACAGGGCTATGAATAATCCGACAATCACAAAGCCATAGATTTGTGATGATATAAGGTATCATCTGATTCATCGGATATAACAGAACTAGGAAAACATTTTTTGTTTCCAATTTCATTTCCCTAAAGTTGAAAATTTTAAATTAGAAGAAATACTTACTTGATTTTGGTACAAGCTCACTGTTTTTCTTACGTTGAACATTTTCCACTTCTTTTAAATAAATGAAGTTTAATTTGTTTTTCGTGAAGTGTAAACAGGTCATGTGATAGAATGATGAGTCATTCCATCTGTTTCAAACAAAAGGTTAGCAAAAGTTATCAAATATACATAAGTCCATCTATGGTGAGGTTAATCGTATATGATTCCAAAACTGAACTTATACTTCATATATCATACCGCTTAATAAAGTAAAACTAGTTTCTACAAACCAGGGACTTCTTGTAGGCCAGTGGTATGCGATAAAGGCCAGTCGCACTTCGGTTGTGGGTTCGATTCCCACATCCTTGTCCGATGTGATGGGTTTTCGCACATCCTGATGGTTGTCCTTTTGATAAAACTACATCATTATATCATTCCATCATAAATATTGAAAAAGTTCTAGCCTTAAACAATACTGTTTCACGTCCAACATAAACCATTCCAAGCTTTAGGCTTATCCAAAAAACTTAAGTCCAAGATCATAGTATAATGAAAACTATTACTAGAAATGTTATCTACCAAAAATGTGAATACAAGATTTTGTCCCACATATATCATAAGATATAACATGTTGGTTACATTCCAAACACATGAATTACTTAGTCATGTATTCTCTTGAAATATAAATTACCACAGAACCATATTGAAAACATGAATTCTGTAAAAAGGTAACTCTTTCCACATACCAAAAATCTCAAATAAAATATATATACTCAAATCATGATATCAATTTGTCCTTTTATCAGCCATGAGCTCATGAATACAATCAAACATCTCATTATCTTCTTATCCCTTCATTATGTGCATCTCATCTACATTCCAAAAATATCTGAATTACCTTCCATGGTTACTAGTACCATTCAACATATACATTCAAATACTTCTGGAAAAAAATAGTTTAACAATCCTTAGATGATTCTTTCTTCCAAAGTACCATTAACTATACAACATAACTCTTGATAAACATACAATCATTCCACTACCTTCTAAAACCATTGACCGAGCTTCAAAATTGCTTTTATCTCACACATCATTTGTAGTCTCTTCGTCATCATCAATATAAATACTACCCATATGGCCATGATGATTATTTTCATGAGACATTCCCTTAGGGCATTGGTTTTCATAATGCACGTAAATTCCACATTTAAAACATTTAACAGTTGTTGATGTCTTAGAAATACCATTATCCTTGTCCATGGTGTGAACTAATCCTTTTCATTTGAAATTACTGGATTTATGTCCTTCTTTCCCACAACCAAAGCATCTTCTAGTTCCTTTGAAACATTCCCCTTGATGCCTCTTCCCACATGACTTACATGAGGGAAATTGAACGTTCTTTCCTCTATGATCATCCTGAAACACAATATTTCTTATATTAGCTGGGTTAGGAAACATACCAAAGTTGAGATTATTTATCATATTATGAGATTGATGATTAGGCATAATAAAAATATTTGGACTTCCAAATCCCATTTCAATTGGTTGGTCATGAAGAATATCATTCCATTACCCATCATATCCTACATTATCGTGAATCTTCCTGTTTCCAGCAATTTTTTAAAACCCAAAAAGAATAGTGTGAGAGAGAAAAATCATGCTAGGGAAAACAACATAATAAAGGGGGAGTACCATAAATATCTAACATCTTAGGTTAAATTGTAAGATTGTTAAAGTAGTTCTAAGTCTATATCCTATATGTATACTTATCCTTAGAGAAATCCCTAGACATACCTTAGAAATATCTCTAGAGATCTCACTAACTTTTTCACATCCTAGTTTCCAAAGGTTGACTAAACCTTTCCTCTGATACCAACTGTAGAGGCCCCAATCTTGACATACATGTAAATTACATTACTTCTGCGGAATACTTAATACATAACAAAAAAAGACACACAAGGATCGTAATAGTTTAGTGTCTTTGGAAACTCGGAATATAAATAACTAATCATGTTGAAAGTTCTTCAACATGTCCCATATCTATCTTCTCCTTTTGTTTTCTTACCTAAAACCTTTCTGTATATCCTAGGGAAAATAAAACATATAAAGGGTGATCTTAAATGCTCAGTAAGGGAAAACAAAGAGAACATAAAAAAATCGATAAACATTTGAAAGCAAAAACATGAACATGAAATTTAAACATCAAAATCTTGAGCAAAGACATAAATCATGGAAGTATGTAAGGCATATATCTTAATGTAACATCAACCATGATAAAATATAATGGGAATAAAACATGTAATTGTGCCAACCATTCAGCACATGTTACGATTTCCATAGTAGCCAAGGCATTGCTTCCAAGACCATCTTAGTGGACAAAGTCCCTTTCTGAATCGAGTTCACTCCTCGTTTCAGTCCTGTAATACTGAACCATATTAACTTACCGTTCCATCCATGTATATCTAATAAGATATAAATCATTACGCAATGCATTGTAGGGAGATATAGATACCACCCATCTCATAATGAAATCATTCTTACTTATGCCACAAAATTATCATTTATAATAACCCAACGAATAAAACGGGTTTCATAAACATCATCCCAGCATCACATAATCCATATAAAAGAAATGGATATCATTTCATAATAAGAAAAGTGAAACCATGTAATTCATAGAGACTTTATACTTGAAAACTACACATATTAAATAATGTAATCTTAGATGAAAAATGATTTTGATAAAACACTTGAAATGAATTCTTGAGGAAAATATCCTTTAATCTTCAAAATCATTTTCTTTTCACAAAATGTCATGCAATTTTAAAAGAAAATGATTTTGTTGAAAAGAATCATGAAATATTTTGTAGGAATATTCATGAAAATAAGGCTTTATGAAACCATAAAAATCCGTTCACATTGTATAAGTTAAAAATAACTTTCTCCTCTTACTTTTTTCGGAAAAGTCAAAAAGTACCTTATATGGTAACAAAAGGAAATATTCCATCCATACAATGTGCTAAAAAGTCAAGAATTGGTAAAAATGACTTTAAACATTCATGGAAGAATATTAAACATTTTATGAAAACATTTTTTGAATACATGGTCATGGATGATAAACGTAACCCCAGTAAATACTTACGTATAAGAAATCTCGGATAAAAACTTGAAATTGAAAATTTATCCCTTAACTTATGTCTGATTTTCTTCGTATGTATATGAACCTCCTGTATAATGATTTAAATAATGTCATTGACTTATTAAAGAATCATATTAATTGTTATGATATCATATATGGTTCACTTATGGCTTTATATTACCCGTTCTGTTGTAAATTCCATGTTAAAGAGTGTTTTGGGTAAAATCGTTTCATTTTTCGTCCGTGTTTTGACTTGTAATTATTTATATGATTAATTAGATCATGATTACATAATTCCAGAATAAAAAACATGATTTATATATAATATATATTAATAATATATATATATATATTAGATCGATAAATGGAACGAAATACACCGTTCATGGAGGCGGTAGGTCGTATGTACGCATGAACGCTATTTTCGTTTCCTTATTGAGTTGAATGGAATTATGTAGATGACATAAATATATATATATATACATAAATCCAAGAGCTTTATAATGTAATATATTTCATTATTATTTCTTATATATACTTTATAATAATTCTTAAATGGTTAACATGGAGAATGAATCGCATCGCATCATGGAGACGGTAGTCCGTACATACGGACGAGGGGTGATATCGTTTCCATAATTATTGAATTGAATTGATGTGGATGATACAATATATAATAATCAGTATTATTTTATAATAACTATGTATAGTTATTCTTTACACCACTATACACATCCATGTAAGGTGTTGGTGGAAAAACAGATTACACCACGACGTGGAGACGGTATTCTGTACGTACGCACGTGCGGTACTTTTGTTTTCCGTACGATGGATAGAAGGTGAAATGGGGTTGTTTCATATTTATAATAACATATAAGTATATTAGGGATATTTATGTTATTAATTTATAGTGAAAAAACTATAGAAGAAGAAGTTGAAGAAGAAAGAATCTTGAAAGAATCAGTAGAAGAAATTTCCTCTTCATCGATACGCATCTTTGAAACCTCCTCTTAGGGAACTAATATCGGACTTTGAAGAATACCAGCACATCTAGGATTTTTATAGGGAAGTGGATAAGAGAATTTGGCAGGGGTTTTTCAAGATTTCAGGCTCAAAGTGGTGTGAGAAAGAGAGGGAGGAGGTTCCCTTTTATAAGGGAGGAGAGGGGAACCTTTGTTAATCTTAAAGATATTAAATTATAATAAATCTAAACCCAGTTTAAAACCTAAAAGAATTACTCATATCTGATTACTAGATTATATAAGGTTGTAATCACATCAACCAATAAAATTTAGACATGTTAGGAAATTATTTTAAACATTATCAACTTGATTTATCCTTATTTAATCAATTCAATTTTATTAGTGGTAATGACATTCTAAATTTCAAGTTATAACAAATAATTAATTATTTGTTTTTAATTGTCCATAATTGGATACTTTATAACATTTTAGAACATATAAAGGTAAATTTATAATTTATAAATATTTTTGTGATTTTTAAACAATTTAATATTATGTTATTTTTTTAAAATAACAATAGTGTCAATTTTGACACAATTCATTTATTTGAATTTAAATAAAATATATACAAAAGATATGTTCGAACTAAAAAATTTAATAGATTTATAAACGGTCATATGTTTCTAGAAAATTATCAGAGCACCTTAAATAGTTCATATAATATTTATTTTATTATTATTTTAAAATCATTTATTTGGATAATCTCTTGATAAAATAACTACAACATTTTTGTATAATTCTTTAATATAATTTTTTCTTTCATAAAAATTAAAAATAAAATCATATGATGAAGATAAATATATTTCATTTCACAATAATAATTTTACATGAATTTATCATCTTAAAATCACAATATTTAAATTTTTATTGTTATTAAATTATGAAGGTGACAACTTTGGCATCATTTAATATAAAATAATATAAGTGTCATAATCACTTTTATAAGACACAATACGGTTATATATTAGGTAATTGGATTATTATGGTATAGATATATACTACCTATAAGTTTTGGTAAGTTTAGTGGGCCTTTTAATGGGTATTATTATTTCAATAAAAACTATATTACTGATTTTTTACTTAATAAATAATTTCGGCATCATTAATGTATCACCATTAATGACAATTATTTAATCCCTAAAAATTAGAAATAAATTATTATTATGTAGATAATTTTATTTTATTTCTGGATACTATTCATGTTCGAACTTTTATGATGTGTATCACTAAGTTAAAATTATTATACTTATAAGATTTAATAGAGTGACATGTTGCCACTTTCTTTGGTTTTAATAATAATTAATTTATTTTCATAGTCAAAAGTCCATAAAATGAATCTAATCCGACCCTTAGGTGATATGGGTGTACTTCTATCCATCCAATATAATTTTGGCATGTTTTAGGGTAATTTTATAATATTATATTTACCTTTAATTACCCGATTTACCATTAACTATGGTAATTAAAATTTACCGTAGTTACTATTCATAATTCCCAAAAATACAAAGTAGCCTATTAACATAATTTGGGACCAATGATTTCAAATATAGAATCCATTTTATCATATTAAATACACAGAAGTGGGAGAAATTTAATTAAAATTAATCCTGTTGTCGAATGAAAACGAGTTTTTGATTAAAACATTGCAAAAGATTGAATTGATTTAACCTACGAATTCAATGTAAAATCAATACTAATGACATAAATTATTTTAAATTGTAAAAATATATTCTATTTATACTTTAAAACCATTAAATATTATAATTTATCCATATAAAATATTGCGATGAAAGAAGATGTTTTTAATTAAAATATAGCGTGTTTTTACTATTTATCGAAATATGAAAGTTACCAGAATAATATGAAAAATTTATCCAAAGAAAATTTTTATTTCTTGATTCCAAAGAAGAATTTTATTTTGTCAAATTAAAATTATAAACATGTCAAAAAAAATATATTTAATGTGGGTGCGCCATCAAAATGTGGCAAAAATGCATTTTTTTAAAAATTCTTATTTTACCCGAAAAATTTATTTTGTTCTTATACCATATTCTATAAAATGTGTAAGATGAATAATAATGTTATAAAATTTAAATTTTAGTTAATACTATTCATAATAATATTATAATAATATATCATTGTTCAGTAATACCTGGTATTGCGTACAACACACGCTATCGAGGAAGGTCGCGATTGCGTGTAATGCAAGCCATGTTAGGGTTGTGTGTAGTGCAAGACTCCTTTGTTGTTGAGTATAACAAAATAAATTGAATATATATATATAATCAATGTTTCGTAGAATAACTACTATCAATTTAACATGAAATTGTGTGTAACACGATCCAAGAATAGTGTTGCGTATACTACAAGCTAATACGGTGTTGTGTATAGCGTAAAATAATCATGGTGTAGCGTACAACAGAAGATATGAAAGAAATTAAAAAAAATATATCTTATAAAATCTCCGGTTTTTACACATATTATACTAAATTCCATATAGACTTAATTCATATGATATTTATAACAAAATATAGTAGTCATCATTAGTAATAGTCAATAATAGGTTATTTCATTTGAAATCTATCATATCACATTTATTAACATACGGACTTTAATCTCTCCCATTCAAATATCATCTAAATCTTCTCCAAACAATTATAGAAAACAATAAATAATTACTCCATTAATTTTTTGTAAATTTCATGAAGATCAACACATCAATTAACTGATATATAGGCTACTCACCATGTAACATCATATTTTCCTTTGACTATCCATTCTGAATTTCCATTTTCATATTAAATGACTTCTATATCGAATCAACTTTACATATAATTCCTGGTAAAAACCATAATTTCTTGACATTGATCAAACCTTTTCAACAATAATTTTTTATTTATTATTACTATGTTGTACCATGAATTTCTAGTTTCCCTTGAACACAATCTCATTATATCAATAATATAAACTTTCAAAATATAGTGCTCATCAATATTGGTAATTGGAAAACATTACTGAAATCATAAAAAAAAACTCAATCTTTTCTTATTTCCATTTAATTATTTGCTATAAGATCCATTATTTTTAATGAAATATATAAATATCTCCCTCTATAGTAAATATATAATAATACCTTTGGATTTAAATTTTCAACGTAATATGTGACCCTAGAAACATTCCTCACATCTACCCTAGTGGAGTTCTTATTCCTATACTAAATCATGTGTATCAAGATCATCAAACTCTTAAATGTTAAGTCAGTTTACACTATATAAAAAGAGTATTTATTATTTTAAATATAAATATATTTGGTATTGAGCAATGTTTTGTAATCATAGAGATGTTAATATCCTAACTAATTTAGAATAATCAACTAATATTAATTTAGTTATATCATTTTATGTATGTTTTTTTCTTAAAAAATATGACATTCGACCATCTAATGTAATAACCTAATGAATTATTCATCATATCTATATGAAATACATTATTCAATATAGTTTTCATATGGTTGGATATTATGTTTCTATTTGTGAAAAATATCTACGAATAATGAATGGAATACTATCAATTCATATTAGACTCACCATCGATTTTACATTTACTACCACCACATCAATGGTTTGCATAAGGGAATTTATTTTTATGGTTACCATAACAAGATATTATAATTATCGATGAATACATGGTAAAAATATTCTAAAAAACCTGACCCAGATGATCCAACAACTTTCTACAATGTATATTCATTAGTTTTCTAATAATTTATAATGTTTCTAAAAGGAATCATATATTGTTTATGAACATGTCTCATGAATTTCTTTGGAATAAATCATGTATACCTGCTCAATATAATTCTATGAATTTGTGACATTCCTTCAATAATAAATGATTATTTATCTACTATTTTGTAGTTTTTTTTATTATTCCTATTTCTATGGATAAATAGACACTATCAATCATTCACGATATAAATAATAAAATTACTATCATTTTTTTACTTTGAGAAACAATTATCCTACCATCGGAAGGTATTAAGAGTCTTATATTTACGTTGGTTATTATTGTTGATTGAATATGAATTATTCAATAATTACTAAACTATTAATTATGAAAATATATAGAATCAGTTATTTAAAATTTGAAATAATTATTTGTTCATTTTATATAGACACTAACATGATATTTTTTGCAATACCCAGAATAAAAAATTTCTCCAAATTTATTCAATCCCCTTCGAAATAATAAGTTATTCTCTCATTTTATGTGATCCAGTAATCATATAGTCTCAGTAACATACATTTTTCACCTTAATTACTGTAATATTTCAATACATAAATGATCCTTGAATTTAAATATATTTATATTGAAATGCATACTCATGAATTATAATATAAGAGTTATATAAAATAATTACTATTCGTAATGTAGAAGACTTTTAATGTTTATTTATAAAATTTTTGAAATTACCATTATAATGAACATTATGGCCATTGAGATGGATATAGTATAATGTTCATTAAATTACCTTTGAATCATTTTTTTCTTCTAATAATTATGTAAAGTATCAACTCGATTTAAGTTGTCTACTAGATTTACAGCTCTGTCAATAATTTTTTTCACCAAAATGAGTGACAAACCCCATTCCCTAAAAACCATTATAAACTTATAGATTTGTACCAAAAATATGTGTGAATAATATCTATATATTTTATTTGGTAATCCCAAATGGAAATTGACAACATTTTCTATAAGGATTATAATATGAGATAAGTGGATAATGTTTTATCCATATTGAAGCCGGAATTTTATTAATAATCATAAAATCCATAGTATGGATGTCGTGATAATTAAATAAACACCCCTCTTCCAGTTCACACTAGTATAGTATGGTGAAGTTTTCATTTATCCGAAGATTTTTCTTTTCTATATTCAATGTTATAAAATGAGATAAAATGGAATAAACATTTATTTACATAAGTTTCATCGTCATCTGTATATAAATATCTAATAGAATAATGCAATAATGATAAAAATCATCATCCAAAAATCTATAAAAGGCTTATTTTTCATCATCATACACTCAGTGAGGTGGATGTTCATGAATGTGTGACTTAAAAACATAATATAAACCTTATAAAACTAGTGTATTGATAAAAATAATCTAGATATCAAGGATTCTTATGCTAGTGCAGATATGGGATCATTTAATAAAATATCATAATGTTCAATGGTTTCCTTTTCCCTTTTATACATTTCTTAATTAAACTATTTGTACTTTTAGGGATAAATTCCTCCCAGGTAACATTTTATTGTTTTTTATGGTTTTTGTTGATAATGTTGTTTTTCAAGGTCAGCAGTGGAGTTACACTTTGATTTTTGAGATGTTATATTAAAAAATACCCAAGACAAATGAATAAATTTTCAGGGAGCAATATAAAAAATTTCTTATACAAGGTTGTATCATTTTATTGTGTTTTCAAATTTTTTAGAATCTAAAATTTAGAAGATAAACCATACTACATGGAATATGGATTTCTATATCATTAATTTTGAATCAAAATGTGAAGAGATGACAATAATACCAAAGGGGGTGTTAGTGGTAAAATCCCTAAAGGTAAATTTTTATTGTTTTCAAGTTTATTTTTATTGCTAAAAAATAATGTTGAAGTGGTAATTTGAGAAGTTCAAAAGTGATTATTGACAATGAATATTAAAAAATACAAAAGATAAAAGAATATAATCTCTATAATTGGTAATAAATATTGGTTATACAAGGTAGAAATATTTCCCAGTGATTTCCAAATTATTGGGTTCCAAAATTTGTATAAGGATTCAAGCTTCATGAATGTTATATTTATTTTGATTTATCATAAAAATATATGAAATAATTGGAATTATTAATGAATTGGTGTTTGGTGACCTCTAGGTTCTTTTCTAATATTTGGAGTTTTGAAAAGGTGTAGGGGTTTATAAAATATGGATGACCATGAAAAAAGAGACGGTGTGTTCCATGATTATGAGAATCTTCATGAACGGTAAATTTACCTAAATATCACTTGGAGGAATAGAGATTCAATAAAATAATGGATAATAGTGCAAAAATGTAATGGAATGATTTATAGCATCACGAATGGGAGGCTATGTCCATAAATAGGAATCTACCACCTCATGGCTCTTAATTCGAGAAGGGGGTTCATGAATGATTTCTATTACATTTTTTTTCATAAGATAATCTCTTTACTAAATGAATAATTCTTCTTAATTTCTTTCTATACCTTTTGATAGTAGTGAAAATTGTTAAGTATATCTAAGCTTCACAAAAGTAGTGAGAATCTCGAAGAAAATGTATGATTCATGAAATTAGTGATCATTGTGAAGGTTGTCAGAATAATGAATATAGTGATAATCATTAAGGTTGTTATAATCATGAACGTAGCGAGAAAATATATATTTTTTTTGTTTAATGAAAAAATAATATACTATGAATAATTGTGAAGATTCCTACAACTTTGGAAAAGGGTTCTTCTAAAAATAAATCATACATGAACCAGAAGGGATTTCCATGTAAATATATGGTATTGTGGTATTCAACAATTGGATGAGTCTTGAACAAATTTATTCACCAAAAGGTTTCATAAAAATACTTATTCAAGTGCTTAAAATAAGGGTCTTTTGAGGTTGTAGTTATCAAGCTTTAGTATAGAGAGTAGTGAGATTTTAAATTGTGATTGGTTATAAACTAAGAGGGATAATGAGTGTGCTCAAAACATTGGGAAAAAAATTCACTTTTGTGTATTTGATAAATAGACAAATTATCTTCTTTATTCTCCCTATCCATATCTTGTTTTTCTTAAACCATGTAAAATTTATGTTTCTTGTGAATGATTTTGTTTCATGTCATACATTTCTATTTGACCGAGATAGAAGATTGTTTTCATTAACAATGAAATAAGATCCAAATGGACAATAGTTTAAATGTTTCATACCCTAATTCACCCCCATGGTATTTAACCTTGTTGGAGTAACAATTGTTATAATAGGGAATGTTTATATTCATTGATCCTATATTTTGGAGTTTTAATATATGTTGTTAGTCATAAAGGGATTCTGATCAAAAATTGAATCAACGATCAACGGTGGAAGAATCAAAAGCCACCACACTTCTAATATTTATTAATAGATGTATTTACAACTGTAATGAATGGTATTTTATCATATGTGAATAGTGATTCTTTATACAAAGTTTACCAAATGGAATGTGATGTTTATGCTAGAGGAATCAATGATATAGGTGTATCCTTATCCAATGAATTCTATATGATTGTGATGTATTGTAATTCATCACATGCAATGTTGGAAATTTTTTGAAATATCTATGAGGCTATATTAAAGTTAGAGAATAGAAAATGCATGTTATATAAAACCATTTTTATGACTAGATAATTTGACCTTATTCTTATTTAATTCATTATTTTAATGGGTGAATGTTATTTTGAATGACATGCATGGTCTCAAATAAATTCATGAATTCAAAAAGATCGTTAATAAAATAAAGAGAACAATTTCTCCATGTTTCAATATTAATGTTTCTATAAAAGAATATAATGATCCATGGGATATGAAATTGGATAGTTTTCACAGAACTCTTGTCACATAAAAGATGTGAAATGATGATAATGAGTCAATGAAAAAAGGGAAGTACAAAGATAGGGTATTCCATGCCATGAAATAACTAATCATTGAATGTATATAGAAAAGAATATATAGAATATGTCATTTAATTCCATAATTAAATATAAAAATAAGAAAAGGATTGTTCAATGGGAAAAATCCACATGAATGCATTCAATGTAAACATTTTAGAAATATTTCAACAATGTTTCCCAATAATTTTTAAGATGATGATGAGGATGAATTAAAAATTCTCCTAACGATGTCTTCACCTTATGTGAATGTTATGAGAATGATTAAGAGAAATTTATTCTAGATGTAGAATCTTATTTCATAACAAAATGGCAATTAAAATTAATATGAGTTTTATGATATATTTAACTACAAGTATCCTGGATAAAATACTTTTGTGGTGGTTGTATATAGGTATTAAAAATAGAAGAAAATGAAAATGATGAATAATAAGTTGAAGGAATTGATTATCTACATGATAAATTGGAATCTAATTTTTATAATATAGATGTTTTGAGATACAAAATTAAGAAATCAATCATAGATATTAATGTTACCAAACATTTTATTTAATAACCAATAGAATATAATTTATGGGGTGAATAATGATATTAAAAATATTAATTCCTCAATGATATATAAATAATAAAAGGTCATTGGGAAAAGATCAAAATTTATGAACTGAAAAGATTAATGGATGACTTCACAAAAATTGAAAAATATCAAATAAAAATTATCAATTAAATTGAAATGTAATTTTTTGAACTCTGATGAAAAATATAATATTGAGAGATACTCGTAACTCCCGGTATGATATCAATTAAATTGATTATTCAGGAAATATTAAACATAGAAGTGGAGCATAGATGTCATAAAAAATATAAGAAATACTCATATCTAAATAACAAGGATCATATGATAATTTATCAAAAAAATAGATATATATCTGGTGATTGAGGATATACATTAAGAACATTGTATGAGGTTAAAAATTGATTTGGGTACGAATAAGAATGAAAAGGTTCAATGAAACCGCAGAGAAGACTTGGGTAAATAATAATCAATCGCTTTAATAAACCTTATATCAGATGTTATTTCTATGGAAAGATAGTATATTATTGATATGTATGTTCCATTTCAAAAAGATACCTAAGGTAACAAGAGTTTTGAAAGTATCCACAAAGAATTAAATATTCAATGATTGGTTTTTATTCTCATTATTTTTAATGTAGTTGATCTCATCACATTGAAAGAAATCTCACATTAATAATGTCGAGGAATATAACAATGAAAACCAAAAGAGTCTGTAAGCAATATATCTATGAGTCATTGAATGAGTTGAAAAATGAATAATTTATTTCTAGCTCTGCAAGATAAATATGCTACATTATACTCTGAAGATGATCCAAATAACAAATACATAATGGTTAAGAAGTAAAAATCACGGATAAAAATGATAATAGATAAAAATGAAGAAGTTACACAGATTTTACTTAAAGTGTCAGATAATGCTCATATATGGATCCTTATTAGTTTATTCAAATCCCATAAGACAATAAATAAGGATCATGTTATAGGAATCATATATTATAAGGAGGGCATAGTCAAATTTGAAATGATGATGTATATAAGATTGTTGGATGAGGAAATGCCAAAAAATTGAAAAATTCTAGGATATGTGATGATGTATTAGTATATAGAAGTATTAGTAAAAAATATCTATGTGTTAGTCCATTTTCTGATAAGGGAAATTCTATAAGTTTTACCAAAAATGATATGTGTCATTAAGATAAAATATGGTACATTTGTTTTATAGTGAATGTGTACAAATGGTAATGTTTACCCAGTGAGTGGAGAATAATATATTTTGTTTTTGATTGGAGTGGACGAAAATAGGTAATGAAATAAACAAATTGGCTACATTTTAAACCCATACTTGGAATATCTATTAGAATTTGATGCGACTTGGGATCTCCCTAATCAATCATGTGATCATACTCACACATGAAACACATTCAATAATAGAAAGTTTGTCATAATGATATCTTTGAAAAAAACAATCTACTAGTGTGCATGAATTGGGTCATGTGGATGTTTGTGGACTTATATCACCAATATCCATTGAAGGGTAGAGGTATTATGTTATTTCAGTAATGGATCACAAATTATGTAATGGAATTTCTCATTTTCCATAAGTTTGGTGTGTTCAGTTGCATAAAAAATCACCAGCGTGAAATTTAAAGGATTATTGGATAGAATATTCTGAGATTTCATATAGATAATGACATGAAACACAAAAACAACCAAGTTGTAGATTATCTTATGAATCATGGGATATATAATAATGTTTGGGAAGTGATAAATTATTAAAAAATGGATTGGTTTAGAAGATATATTGTATTATAAACAACATATGCATAATAATTATTATTGAAAAGGACATAAATGATAAATTATAGAAGGAAGTATTCCTGACATCACTCTACATATCTAATATAGATATATTGTTTTATTGAATGAAAATACACCATCAAGGATGTGGTATAAGAATAATACCACTCTGAAACACTTGTGATTTTATGGAAGTAAGTTGTTTACTCTTAATAAAGAGAAACATATTAAATTTGAATCATGTGTTGATGAGGGTATATTTATTGTGTATGTAGGAAAAATAAAAAAATATAAATGTCTAAACAAAAGGAATGTAAATTTAGTTTAATGAAATTATGTACCTATAATATAGAGTTAATAGAATGTTCAACAACACATTTTACAATTATTTCATGATATCATTCAGGAATTAAAAAACTAATGATGATTATAGGTGGAAAATGATGATTCCGAAGAAGGTATTGATAATGAGAATGAGGAATTTTAATAAATGACTATATCTAAACTGAAAATATAAAATAATATTCACATGAAAAAATCATTGGTTATGAGGAAGTTCTAGTTCAAACATAGAGAATGATGATTTTACCCGATACATATTTCCTATCTTAGGTGGAGCCTAAATTTTTTTAAGTAAGTAGATGGAGATGAAAACTGGGTTCATGGTATGAATTAAGATATTTTTAAAATTGATAGGAATCATACATGGGAGATTGTTTGGAAACTGGAGGATAAACATGTCATTTGGATGTAATTTGTATTCCAAAATAAAATAACTAAATATTGATTGGTAATTTAGTAATAATCGTGACTACTGTACAAGGGATTTACTCAAATAGATAGAATCATCGTTGATGAGGTATTTTAACATATAATAACGATTGAGATTAATCACATATTCTTTTTCATAGTAGTGAATACGAAATACAATGTTTTCTAGTTGGACATAAAGTAATATTTTTTTAATGTGGTTCTTCAATAAAAAGTAAATATCGAGTGGCCATATATTTTTTTCTTTTGTGTAAAAGTGCATAAAAAATTGGCTGAGGAAAGAAATATATGGGTTGAATAAACTACTAAGAGTGTGGTTTTCAAGGCTTTATCTATTTTTGGAGAAGCTCAATTTTTTGTTTTGTGGAGTTAATTAAAACCACTAATTCAACTTTGGAAATAATCAAAGGATGAAAATTATATTGTATGTCGAAGACACAATCCTTAATTGTTTAGATGGTCTGTGGTAAAAAAATTATCAAAATTCATAAAAAGGGAGTTCGAAATGTCCATTATTTTTTAACGAACATTTTCCTTAGTTTATATGTGATACAAGGAAGGAAATCAAAATTATTTCTCAATCCAAATATTCCAAAGAGTTTTTGAGAATATTTGGAAAGGATAATTCCAAGGATATTTCAACACTAGAGGCTACCCCAATGAAAGTACCATAAGATGATGTAGGGAATGTGATTATGGTTACCAAATATAGAATAATTATTGGTAGTCTACTATTCATAATAATGACATGCCCAAATATTATTTTTTCCACATTCTATATTGTACAGTATGAATGAAATTAAAAAAAACAAACATACTTGAATTAAAATGAAAAGATGTATATATCAATGGATTGGTGGATTTAATTTATTTTGTACAAAAAAAATGTCAACAATATATATTGGGATATAAGTATGAATTTTGGGATGCTTCAATGGATGATATAAAATCAACAATAGGTGTAAAATTCTATCTTGTTGTATTTTACATTTCTTATCATAGAAAGAAATATTATTTAATTTCATAAAGAAATGTAGTACCTGAATATATTTTAGAGATTGAATGAAATTATTGTGGATGAAGAAAAAATTGAAATATATTGGAGTATAAGTAAAGACTTTGATCAGAATCCATTGTGATTATTCAAGTGCTATTATTCAAAGAAAAATGTACTCCATCACTCATGGATGTATCACATTGTAATAAAGTATTACTTTATCAATGAGATGGTGGATAATAGTCTTGTCATGTTCGAATATGTTTCTACAAAACAATAGGTTGCATATATTTTAATGAAGTCCATTCCTAAATAATCATTTGAATATCATTTACCAGATTTTTGAATTCAGGCGACACCCCACAAATGAATAGTGTGGATGTGTAATTTTCTCCCATTTAAGTATGGTGTTTTTCCATAAATTTGGATATGATTTCTTTAAAATGTTCAAACAAAAAATAAGGGACCACTGGTTTCATTTATAGAGTTGTATAAATTATCTTGATAAATAAAAATGAGATAATAATAGTAGGTGTAGTGAAGTAGATGAGTTATTATGATGATCCAAAATATGAAAATTAAATATTTATATATCAAAATATATGGGATTCATGATGAAATAATTTAACTATTTTGGTAATTTAGTGATGAATGGTTGATCATTTCATTTTACAATTGTTTCTCACACCGATGAAGTCTCATGGGGTCTAAGACTATTTTTTGGGTAAATGTTTGTTCACTATATAGAATCACAAAAAGAAAAATATTTTTAATCTCCATGGGAGTATTGAGCATCATGAATGTGGTGAACATCATAAAATAGTAATAATCATGAAGGTATTGATCCTCATGAATGTAGTTAGGTTCCTAAAACATGTAGGGTTTGTGAAAACAAAAATTTTTATGATGGAAGGTGATGATTAATAATTTTTTAAAAAATGGGTTTTCATGAGAAATTAAATATTATTTGAAATATTAGGGAGTCATAGTAAATCTATTATAATGTGGTATCCATAATGTTGATGAGATAATAACTTAATGATGCACCAAATGATATGAAATACATATTGATACGAGTGATCTGGAAAAAAATTCATCGGTAGACGTGGGGATAGTTGAGATGAGAAATTAGTTAGCTTCCCAATTGTGATTATATGTAAACCATAATAGAGAGCGAGCCTACTCTAAACATTATAAATAATATTCATTTTTGTGTACATAATACAGAGGTACATCAAAATTTTATTCTCCTTGGATATAGCCAAATGTCAGTGAACTATGTAATATTGTTATGTCTCATTCATTCATTAATTTCATAAAATGCATTAAAATGGGAAATGGACAGAAGAGTATTTTGAATCGAAGAAACAAGATCACATAGGGAATTAGTTATAATCTATTATACACTAATTAACTCCACCATTTTGGGTATTTATCCTTTTTTGGATAAAATTTCATTATCATAATTACCAAAATGTTCTTGATGTAATAAATTTTATTATATTATTATTCTCCCACTATTGTATTAATCCCCAATATCCCACACTGTTGGACTCATAATTTCATAATATGTATTCAATAATGTGACAAGGATCATTATTTACATTATCATAACCTATAATACATACATGAAAATTCTATGAATTAATTTAGGTGGGAGTACATTTCAACTTCTAGCTCATAACACATTGGACGTTTAGTGGACTGCCCAATATTAGAATCTCGACTCATATTTCATCAATTCATTCTTCTAAAATTTAATTGAGTAGATTTTGGAAACTACACACAATATTTGTTTGGATGATTCAACCCATAATAATTGTTTACACTCCTAGATTGTTAATTTTCCTAAAAAATGACACGATCTACACTTTAACTATGGCTCCATATTGACATAGATAATTAAAGGATTTTTATTTAATATCTATTTGAGTAAATTTGTGTAATTTATGTGTAAATTTTATTATTTTAGTTATCACTTGTATTTGTATTATTATATAGATTTTAAATAATTAATTACCCATGCTCTGATAATGTATTTATTCATAATCCAATTATTTTATTTTGTCTTGAATTTTTGTTATCTTAATTATTTAATGTGATCACAAGTAAGAAATAAAAACATAAATAAATAACCATGAATTTGAAAAAATAAAAAATAACTTGACAATGAGTTTTAAAGTGATTTATATATCAATTATTTGATTAATTAATCTATAACCCTATGGTAAAATATAGTCTTGTCTCAAGTTACAGTAGTATACCATTACTGATTATATATTCATGGTTGATTTTTACCATGGACTATGTTCAAAACTACATTCTATCTTTAGAGATACATCATATAAAGGTTTTACTCACTTAATATTGATAGGAACTTCGTTATGTGATATATAAAATAAACCATGGATTCGAAATTCCAACATAATAATTTTTTCAGGGTTGAAACACATGTAATTATATTTAATTAAATAAATCTTTATCACATAATAAAACACATTAATAATATAAAATTAATAAAACCGAAAACATACATTGGTCGATCATGATCGTGATTTGTCACATACATGAAAAAACACCACACACATACATGACTGAAATCATTTAAAATAACTCTATTAAGTAAGGTCATATTCTATAAAAATAATAATTAACAATATTATTAATTAATTAATTCATCATCTTAATTATTAATCCAATAAGTCTACAAGAAAAATTAAATTCCCATACTATATAATTTTAAATAAATTAAATTAATTTTTTTATTTAAAATAATTAATTATAGAATGTGTGATGAAGGAAACATATAATTTACCCACCTAAAAGACCTAACAACTTAAACTATCCATATTTAATACTGTTAATTCCTATGTCATGAAACATTCATGGGGTGTGCTATTAATTTCAAAAGTGTAGTTATATTTATCTAATGGATTAGTTGTATTAGTGTGTATTGGTACACAACACACATTATCCTATGTGGTGTGGACCAAAATAAATTTCTATGCAACGTACATGAAATGTACATAGACCACATAATTTACAGTTATAAAATTTACAAGGAAATTATTTAGGAATTTGATATCCTATAAACCCTATCAAAATGTGTTTACAAAACTATATGCATTATAGTTCGGTATAATTGAAAAAATAATTTTTATTTCATGTAATTCATTTATATTCTAGAAAACCTTGCTAGTAATGTATCCTATATAAATAAGTATTAATTACATAACATCTACAATATCTAGAAGACATGTAATTATTTTTCATACAACATTAATTAAATTATTAGTATCTGGACATGTAATTCATGTAGGGTAATAATAAATTACATGATAGGTTGGCAAGACACACTATGTGTAATCATGGATGGATTGTGTCTCTCTGTAGGTAGTCAAAACAATGTTAGTTATTAATTAAATTATTTTTTTATTAGTCATATACCATGAATATGGAGAAGATAACCATAATATCATGTAGATGTTACAATATATGTACATCATTAACATGTCAGGTAACCCTAAATCTCATGTTCCACCCTAGTTGTCTATATGTGTGGTATTTACACGACACATAATGAAACCTACATGAAATTTCATGATTGGTGAAACTATAGATGTATGTGTTTGACTAAGACTAAATGAAATGTAAATAGGTTACACAATGTGCTATGTAATTCAGCTTGAAACTTTGGAACTATAAGTATAAATCCCAATTATTTCTTCACATATTCATAGATTTTTATGATAGTGAATAATATAATTATATCAATTTAATTTATTAAGAAAATACTAAATGAAATATTTATAATGAATCATGATATCAGTCAATAAAATTATATTTTTTAAATATCATAATTTTACTTCATTGATGTCACTTGAAGATTGACAGTGAAACAGAAGCATCGATCGATCCCTTGCCCAACTTGAATTTTTATGGATACAATTATAAATGCATAATAACATTATGACTAATCAACATGTCTAATGGGTGTACCAAAACAAATTAGATAAATAATCCAATAAAAATATGGGTGGGTCTTTCATGTTCAATTTATAATCAATTTAATAATAATAAATACCCATGTATTGAGATGTTTCATTGATGTAAATGTTTATAGATCAACCCCCTTGTTTGAATTGTGCTGTCATTGTTAAAAAAAGATCCAGAATATAATCCCTCTATTGGAGATCTTCATGTGCTCTACAATCTAAAAAATATGCCAACAAAACACCTGGTACAAAAACGTATAATCCACACATCGTTCATTATTCATCATGATCACAACATAATCCATTGGGATTGAATATTTCTACATTTATTCTCATGATCTTGGGTGGATAGATGGACCTGGATAAATTCTCTTAGTCTTAAGAATAATCATAGATATTTTCTTCAATGATATAATTCTTATAACACCCCTAGTTTTCAGTTGTTGAACATTTTATTATATATTTTGATGTTATATAATACATTGGTTATGTTTTGAGAGTCTATGGATAATTTTTAAGTGTTTTGTATGATTATAAATAGTTCATGGATTGAGCATGGTTAGGAGAAACTACGAACTATCTCTTGGAAACCATGAATTGTGATGCTGAGAATTATTGGTTAGGTTCACAATTTGGGAGTGGTTTTTCCAAATCATGCACATACTAAGTGAAACCATTTACGTTCATAGAATTGTTGAAATATACATGGGGAATGATATTTTCAAACCTTTATAGCCATCCATAGGTGGTTTACTTGAGATATTATGTCTCCATTATTGGAATTATGTTTATCCAAATTGTGTGGAATAACCATGAAACAAACTAGGAAATGTCTAGTAGAACTATTTGGTAGCCACATGGTTTTAGAAAATATGCATCACAACTGTGTGAATCTCTAGATTTTATCAATTATAACAGACATGGTTGGTGTTTATTTGAATGAACATGTGTCCAATCTTTGTGATGAGACTTAAATGGATGGAAAATTCTATATTAAATCCAATTAAGGCCTCTGACCTCTAATTTTTCTACCATTATAACAAGATCGTGGTCTGTTCTACCATCCTAAGATCTCTTTTAGATTCCTTTTGGTCCAGAAGAAACTTTTGATGTATTAAGGTGTGTAGAATATTTGAAATCAACGGTAAGTCCCCGTTCTCTATTATTATCTCTAGATAATCATTCCAATTCACTCTTAGATCCCTATATCTAATTTTTTTGATATATATATTTCACTTCTATGATGTTAATCATTATAATACCTTTCTATACTTAATGATGGTAAGGTCATGTGATTCCATATATAGAAGTAATTAATGTAATTCTTTGTTTTTATCATTAGTTTAGGGGTAGGTTATTATCTCCTATATCTACTTATTCAATAACATGAAGGTTTAGTTTTACTAAATTAATTTTATTGTTTTAAAAATAAAAAAATTGAAATATTATTCAATTAAACCCATATTTATTTATGAATTGATAATATGGGAAATATGATGGTTTTTGGATAACATAATTTTTTATAATTTAGAATTATGATTTTAAATATATGGATTTGGTTTTATGAAAGAATGTTGTTCAATGAAATGTTTTGAAAGGAATAAACATTTTATTTTAAATTAATTGATATGGGATATGTTTTGGAATACATGGGGTCATGTGTTAATATTGTATTATACAGGGCTGTGTTGAAATAGATTTGGTTCATACTGTCAATGGTGTAATTGTGCATGGGATTTATCACATTATGATGAATTGGTTAAGCATGAGGTACTACTAATTTTTATGATGTTGTTATTCAACATGAGTGTGTGTCTCTTTGAAATATATGTTGATTGGAATTATGAAAGGAATGATATAAATGATAAATTTTGTTAGTTAAATTATTTATTCATATACTAATATTATTTTGATAAACTATTTTGAGATTCTCAACCGATTTTTTTTATTCATATTTATTTTATAAAATTATATTTTATAAAAAAAAATTCTAGTTCTTTTCATATTGAGATATATTTTAACGTACCAAAGAATTACCAACTGACTGTTATATTGACAACACTTTTTAGAACATTTTTGGGATTCCGTATTTTATTTACTGGGACATAGTAAAGTGAAATGAATCTTATATATTTAGGGATTATTTTTAATATTGTGGGAGAGGAATATATAGTTGGAGTTTGGTGATTATTTGAATGACTCTTTGGATGATTCCAAAATTCTGTAACTTGTGTGTTTTTTTTCTTTTGGTTATTGTCCATATTCCCATTTTCAATCCAATATTGTTGATTCCATAGTTTTACCTTTTAGTTATATTATTATTACTCATGCATCATATAGAAATTTTGGTTATTAATATTTTCTATTATTATATTTCATTATTTATATATGAAAATTAATTCTACATGTATTCTTAATCGATTATCATTTATTGAAATCCATTATGTCTTGAGGATGTAACCAATGTTTAAAGAATTTTTTATCTACTCATGCCAATGGGTTGTCGTGGGATGTGGAAAATGAAATAGGTCTTGTTTTTTCCTTTACCTTGTGATGTTATCATGGATATTGTAATGTCAAAACATGAAATATAATGCATAAAAATACATATTAAACCTATTTATGTAGAACATCAGGTTACAAGGGTGGAATATGTGCAAATATTCTACTAAAACATGTTATGGTGTGTTTTTATCTTATCATCATGGGTTTAGTTGATGATTAAATCATATCATGCATTAGTAATGATAATTCCCATTTGAATTTCATTTTTTATGATGAGTTTTATGTCTTCAAAGGAACATAGTTATAATGGTGGTAGATTTGGATTATTTTTTATCAATGTTTCTTATAAAAAGTATGATTTTTGGGAATATGGGATATTATAAGCCTCAAATATCTAGTGAGTGGTCCCTAAATGATGTATTTTTCTATATATAGTAAATGTAACTAGGTAGAAATCATTAAAATTAACCAGAAGAGGCTATAGAAAATGTGGTTACACAAGACCCAAAACAAATCCAACAACTTTTCTAAAGCCTAGTTTAGGCATTAAATTTTTTTTATAAATTAAATCAAAATGTTGAACCTCAATAGGATAAACACATTGTTCAAATTTATAAATAAAAAATTAAAATCATTCATGTGTATTCAAAACCTAATAATATAGAACTTTGGATCAATATAATGAACCAAATTTTTTAGTGCCTTGGTACAACATCCAATTTGAATGTCATGTTCGAAACCTATATATTCTATATCCATGAGCTCCAATGGATGGATTTTTCTTTTTAAGGTAATGTAAACTATGGAATTGTGTGGGGGTATATTGAAGAATTGGTCAATAAATAATTATATTCTCACACATTTATAATTTTAAGGATGACTAAATTATTTAGAATGAAGTGAGATAATATATTGGAAACCAAGTTGGATGCTCACTTTTTGAACTTATTCCATTTTTTACAAGGAATTTGTTTCTAGTACATTCTTGATGGATGAAATATTGAAGTTATTGAATTGAAAAATAAATTCATTTTAATATTTCTATCAATTAAATTAAAAATTTATCAATGATAATAAATAGTGTGACTATGATGGTAAAGATCTCTATATAAATCCAGATAGTGGTGGTTTGTTAGTCTCTATTGGAACAGGTGTGAACACTAATATAATAAATAAGAACAAGAGAGACACAATATTCCAAGGTGGTGGAGTATCATTTAATCAAACCACAAGATCAATTATATTCCCAACAAATTCCATTACTAATATGATCTATTATAAATATGAAGAGTTATAGTATATAATTAAATATTATACAACCCCACCAATGGAATGTCACATCTACTATAAAATGGGACATGTTCAAATTTTATTCTAGTTATCATAAGAAAACATTCAGGAATACATCTCATGTTTCATGATATGTTATTCATCAACAGGATGATCTCTTTAGAATAATTTTCATCTTAAGAACTGACTGATTAAAGGTAATTTATGGAACATCAAAACTCATGAATATATATAATCTTAGCTGGGAATTAAGGATAATGGTAGTGTATGTAAAAAACTAGATAGTTCTGATAAAATAGTTATGGAGGATCAATATGGTAATTTTATAGAGAGAGGCACTATTCTCTTAAAATCTACTCTCATGAAAAAATTATATGATACTGTTGAATCACTCTATTTTTTTCTTCTTATGTTGTAAACCATTTGAGTTTTCCTAATAAAATGTGCATCTTTTCATGATACTTAAAAAAATAATTTGGGATAAGATATTTTCAGTCCTTTAAATGTGTAAAATGTTATTTAACAATAAATGATGATTATTTAATATTAATATATTTTTGGGATAGAAATATATGACATGATTGTGGTAATGGATTGGCTGGCATCCTTCAAGGACCATATCTACTCTTATATCTAGAAGGTTTGTTTTACATTAATCGATGAGAATAAAAGTCACATTAATGGAGATTAGGATCTCAAATCCCGTAGAGAAATAACTTTTGTATTAGTGGTTGGGTCTATCTTCTACCATTTGGAAGTAATTACTTTTTTATGTGTCTATATAATCACACATAAGTATTTCTTAACCATCATTGACTGATTTATTATTTCCTTTCCTAATAATTTTTCTAGGATTTCCACCGAAAGAGAAGTAGAATTTATGATTGATCTCTTTTGTAAAACCATTTAGGCTTGACATACATCCTATAGGGTGTAACTGATGGATGTAATGGAATTAAATGTTTTGATGGATGTTTTGGAATGTAAATGGTTCATTTGAAAGATCATGTCTCCATGGGTGACACCAGTTCATTTTGTAAAAAAAGGCAGAAATAGATATTTAGATATGTGCACAATTTCATAAGCTCAAAAATGTTTTGATAAAGAATCGATATCCTCTTCCTTTAATAGATGATCTATTTGATCAACTGAGTGGTTACACATTGTTATATATGATTTTATTATCAGGTTACCATCACAATCATTTTTTTAAGATGGATATTTTGAAATGAGATTTCTGGATTCATTTTGGATATTATGAATATGTGGTATCCCATTCGGTCTTACACATTCACTATTAGTTTTTTTAATTTGAGAAATCATATCATTAAAAGGCATATTAAATCATTTATGGTTGCGTTCATGTACCATATTATTTTGTGTTCTTGGACTCAGGATAGTAATGAATGATAATTGGTCCTAATATTATGTTTCATATATGATTATCAACTATAATCTAATCCTAGATATTGTAATTTTTGGATACATGAATAATATTTTCTCGTATGTGTCATTTCTGACAGAGAAGTTTATAGATCGTGAAAACTTAAGTGTTTTTATATCTAATCAATCATAGAATAAATTATTTATGATATTCAATTTCCTCATTATTGA
This sequence comes from Viscum album, assembly GCA_963277665.1. Lineage (NCBI taxonomy): Eukaryota > Viridiplantae > Streptophyta > Magnoliopsida > Santalales > Viscaceae > Viscum > Viscum album. The sequence continues at coordinate 559,132,419 of OY728164.1, read as the reverse complement.
ACAGTATTAATGAGGTTTCTTTTCATGATTATTAAGGAATTACCTCACCAATTATAGCTATGAAAAGGAATGTTGTTTCTTTCTAATTGAATGATGAATTCTTTAAATATTTTCAATATCACAGTTTCTGGTTACTTTCGAGCTAATCGTTAAATTTCCCGACACAAAATAAGGTTATGTGGTCTACTGTGATGCATCTAGATCTGGTTTGGGATATTTCCTCATGTTTGAAGACCATTTGGTGGATTATAAGTGATGAATGTAATGGATTGATGAGAATACTAAATGAACACATTATTTGGAGTCAACTATTATATTCCATGCCTCGAAAACATGGAATCAATACCTTTTGGTTGCTAATGCAATCGTATTCATTGCACATAAGATATGGAAACAAATGTTCTCACAAAGGGATTTTAATATCAGGAAATGAAGAATGATATAATACCATTAGATATTTAAATTAGAATTCATGTATATAATTTGTAAAAAGAATATCATGGTTGATGAATTAATTAAAATTTTTTGGCATCAGAATCTGCATCTAAAAGATATGATAAATTCATCCATAAATGATCCAAGAGCATATCTTGTTTTGCATGCATCAATATGACTAGTTGTAGATGAAAAATTGAGATACAGATTATGGGTTATGTACATTCAATGTTGGTCTTGAAAACTAGTTTTCAGATCCCATTTGTAAAGCTCCATCCACGATTGCAGAGTAGAGGAACTTGACTACAGCCTCTACGAGAATCATGAAGACCCTGATAGAAGGATCTACGAGTCCGAGGAACTTGACTAGAGCCTCCGCGGGCACCGTGAAGGTCTTGGAGAAAGGATCTATGAGACTGAGTAACATCACCGGAACAACTGTGAGCACTGAAAATGTTGTAATTGTAGCCTATGTGACTCTGAGGAACATGGGGGAACTATGTTTGGTAGCAAAGTGGGATTTCCTTCGCGGTGTCATTTTCTCTTCGTGGCACACATTTTTTTTTCACATAAAAGTCTACCGACCTATATCACATATAAATAGATGGTGCTCCCCCGTTTATAAGGATGGATTTGTCAACCCTTCACGGAACGATATCCCATTCCATGGTGCTCTCGAGCACATCAAAGTGACTTCCTTCGCAAAAGCCATAACCCTTTGCGAAGGAGGGACTCGAGTTCTAGTTCAACGAGGAACTACAAATAATCAAGACTTCCTAGAGAACTCTCCAAATAATGCACCTTTTGATAAGGAAATTCTATGATCCTCAAGATAAATTCCTTCACAAATATTCATTGTGAGACCCCAAGCTCATTGAATCCCCTTTCTTCATGAGACCCTGATCAATGTTATTCCTCATGCATTGGGATACCATAATATATGTGAATACCCAGGTTTCATGGGTCGATGATCTCTTTGATGCTCCATTCATTGTGATACCCTTAGATCTGTGAACCCATGTCCTTTGCAAAACCTTTTCCTTCGCAACGTTCCGAATTTTTCTCCCACTGGTCTGTAACATGGAGGCTATACCCCCACACCCCTACATCTGTTCAGTGCCAGTCTGCGGTCCCGACCCTCTTGGTCGGTCCCATCACTACTATTACTGACCCCCATAAAAAATTGAGTGTCTAAATACAATTTTTCTAGGTGGGATGTCAACATTTTCCATTACTCCATTATGCACATCCACCTTCCAATAGAATACCATTATTTGAGATACTCCTCCACACTCCATGAAATACCTTTACTCAATGTATTCCTCATTGTTTTTTTCACATGTCGTGAGTAAAGATTCTCATCAATAATTCCCAGAGAACCATGAGTTGAATGATTCCATATGGAACTCCTCCACACCCTATCACCATGATCCAATGCTCGGTTAAATCAGAAAGGAATACTCTTGTGTGAGGCCCAACACCATCCATTTTTAGGAACCTTATTCCAACAGTCCTATCTATATGTATTTTAAATTTAGTATACCCTATATGTCAAACATAGGATACCTAATATTATGAATAAGATATTCCTTATGCGCCAAGCATAATATGTCAACAGTACTCTCTATAAGGCAATAATATATATTAAACCATATATGGAAAACATATGATGCCTCTTGCTCCAAAAAAAAATAGTGTCATTATATGCCAAACATAACATTCCAATAGTCCTCACTACCTGACCTTAAAATTTAGCACACCCTATACAAAAAACATAAGATGCCACTATTTCCGGGTAAGATATTCCTTATATTTCATGAAAAAGATGCCTAATTCAATGATTATAGTGGAGTAATTTTAATAGTGTGGGAAAATTTACGATCATTCCATCACTATACATCATGCACTGTGTATCTTTTATTTGGATATCATTTGCATTCATGTCTGAATGGGCCCCCTAATGTTCTGGTCTGATGCTGCTCCGGATCACCTACCGTTTTGGTCAAACATCTCCAAATTCTTTAGGAAACACATAGATTTAGGCCTCGTGTTTCCAACATAGTCATAATTTGTCCTTATTTTGTTTTTTACATAATAGTCTAATGTCATGTGGATGCAGTTATTTTAATATGGTCAGATGTTGTCTCCCAAAATCATGCCACCCACTTTGTGTTCTGAATGCTAGGAATGTGATTCACATGTTATATCCCCCTTGTTCGGACTTATTTCGACACCATTGGTGTTATAAATCATGTGAAATAGCTCATAGGTGTATGACTCAATTATATTCCTCAATACACCAGTGAGTTTGGATGCACTCTTTCCCAAAGATGAGTAATAATTTAAGGGTAGATTCCACGTGTATTCCCAATTCAATATTGTTGTTCTGTAGAGGCACTAACATTGCGTTCAGGTGTAAGCCCCATACAACATTTATACTACTTAATGAAACTCAAGAATCATACATGTGTAATCCTCATTCACCATTTATGCTCGATACTATCTCCTAGGAATCTTCCATTTGTAAACCACATTCACCATTTCCTCTCTCTAGTAGCACCCGGACAACTTCCATGTGTATGAACCATTCACTATTGTCACTCCTTGAGGCTCATGGGAAGATTTCATGACTAAGCCCCAACCATAATTTCCACTTATTAGGGTCACTGAGGATACTTCCATGTGTAAAATATATTGACATTTTCACCAAGATCTTTAGATCATTCGTTTCCTCTTGTTACTCACACTAAGCATGACTCACGGGAGCCTATAGTAAACAGTGACCACAACATATTTGATGGGCCCCATTATATTGTAAGCCTCATTCCCCCACAACTAAAAAATGCGGACTTTGATTCTTTCCCTTCCCCAGGCATGGTATGTGGGAAGCCTCCCTGAGGATCAAGCTCATCACCTATTAGACCCGACTATTACATGTCAGTTCACCCTCATTCTGCATGGAGTTAAACTGTATGCTTACGAAATACATGTGTTTGGATCCCTATCTCATATTTTTGGTACTTATGAAGCTTCCCTGAGGTTAAACCCCAAACCTAGAAAACATATATGAACTGCATTTTTTTTTATCTCTCTCTACTAGGTAGGGTACATAGTAACCATCCCTGAGGTTCAAACCCAATCATTAATAAACCTATACGATCTACAGGGGTTTTGATCTCTATCTTCTAGGCAGGGTATGTACCATTTATCCTTAGGTTTGAAACCCAAAAAACTGGTAATCCTATTTGAATTATGTGGCTTTTGATCCCTTTCTTCTAGATAGGGTATGTAAGATGCCTCCCCGAGGTTCAACCAAAAACACTGGAAAACCTATACGATCTATGTGGAATTTGATCCCTGTCTCTTAGGAAGGGTATGTAGGAATCCTCTTGGAGATTCAACCCAAAACACTGGAAAACATATTTGAGAAACGTGTGTTTTGATCCATGTCTCCCAAGAAGGGTACGTAGGAAGCCTCCTTGAGGTTCAACCCCAAACACTGGTCATCCTATTCGAACTATGTGGATCTGATCACTGTCTCCTTAGAAGGCTACATAAGAATCCTCCCAGATGTTCAAACCCATTGAGTAGTAAATTTCAGTGTCCCATTTGACAGGTGCCACATCTTTGGTCCATCACTTAGCGGCTTCAGACCCACTCTCAGGCCGATAACCAGGCATAACCCAAACTTGTCGGTGGGTTACTATCCCCTGTGAAAACCCAAATTCTTTGCCCCATCATGAACTAATGGGACATTGATTCCATTCCATTGAGATACATAGGATGAATCCTTGATGTTCAAGCCCATCACCCACATCCCATCTTTGTCTCTCCCTTGAATCTTTTCAATTTTGGAAGGCCATTCCCCAACCCGAAGGTTTTACTTACTCTGGGTCCTATCCATGCAACCATTATCACGATCTACCTCCTATGTTGTCCCATCACCCGACCGAACTACGTTGAAATTAATTCCATACCATAGGGATATATCAGAATACTCTTAGAGGTTAAATCCCAATAATGTCATTATCTTCACATTAGTTTCATCTCATTCAGTATCAAAATAATTCAACCATCCATCATCCATATTGATTCTTACCCAAGCTGCCACATCCTAGTAAGATAATTCCATTCATCCCATAGAAGCTCCTTGCGTAACCCAGGATGATAGCCATGAATATTCCCCACACAATCCATAACTATCCAACCAATAGTGTCCCTATTTTGAAGGTCCTCTATCCACACATAAGCCCCAACATATCTCTTTTTCATTTTCCATTTTGTACACCCTGAGGCATCACCCCTTCAGACAATGTGGAAGTTGATCACTGTTGTCTAAACATGGTTCATAGAAGACCGCCCTAAGGTTCAAAATGAGCCAATGGTAATCCTTTGTGTTCCCATTTTTGGGGAACACATTCCTTGATCTTCCCTTAGTGGTGTCCAAATCAGCCATAACGATATGATGATTTCATTAGAATTCTATGATTCTCCTCCAATTAATGTTTATATAAAATTAATTTTTATAAATATTATCATTATTCCTCGCGTGGAATATTGTGTTTTTTTGGACATGGATTAATTTCTTTATTTAAGTTACATATCAATTCCCAAGGGAAGTTTCATTTCATATGTTGAACCAATATATGATACTATATTACTGTGATGTTAAATATGAACTACTAACAAAAATTTTATCCATCTGGTCTGTCATAATTCTATTTCAAATGGTTTTTTACCTCCTATAATTGGGGAGAAACTCAATATCAAAGATATTCTTATTATATAATAATTTCTTGATTTTTTTTAGGATGTTTTGCCTATTATTCCACTAAATAATAATGTAGAGTTTTTAATTGATGTCTTGCATGATAATACACTTATTTAAAATACTTAATATACAATACACCAATTTAATTTGAAGTAATTGGAGAAACAACTCCTAGAGAATATCAATAAGGGATTTATACACCCTAGTGAAAACACTATGGGATGATCCTATTATATTTTTATGAAAAAAATGGGTCAATCCATATTTTCATTGATTGTCGAGATCTTAAAAATATCACTATAGAGAAAACATATCTATTAACCTATGTTGAGGACTTGTTTGTCCCACTATGTAGATCTTAGAACATTACCAATATTAACCTTCATTCTCAATATAATAAATTTTGGTTCAATAAGGAATATATATAAAAGGTAACCTCAGTACGAGGAATCAAAACTTTGAATTATTATTGACATTTTTTTGTCTTACTAATTCCTCAACTATAAACATTCAATAAATGAATAATATCTTTAATTATTAAATTTATCAATTTTCGGTAGTATATATAGATTCTATTCTTTTTTATTTCAACATAAATTAATAGTACTAATATCACATGAGAATTTTACTAAATTCCAAACTGAAGGAAAAAATGTATGAAAAATTTCCCTAGAATGGATTTAGGCTACAAATTGTTTGATTTTGGGGATATATACTCACAATATAGGGTGTATCATTGGATCCATCAACCATGTAAGTTGTTGAATTTTTTACCTGAAAACCCACTTTGATTTATATTTAGAGTTTAATAGGTTTTTATGTAAATAATCGACACATTATATAGAATTTATCATTGAAATTCGAATAAAATAAGCATGTTTAAATGTAAGGGAGTCATGTTACATTGGATAGATTATTGTGAGAAAACATTCAACGAGCTGAATAAAATATTGGTCAGTACACCTATGCTTAAACTACCTTATAATGGTAAAGGTTTGTGATCTACCGTTATACATTAAAGAAGGGAGTGGAATTTTGTCTCATGAAAAATTATATTGTTATATATTATGATTCATATTAATTGAGTGGTTATGAAAAAAATTACATTCTTTTGAGTTAGATGTATTAATTTTATAATTAATGTTATAAATTCCTAATCCTAATGTTTAGAGGTGTAAAATATATACATATATTAATATGTTAAAATTTATATTCACATAAAAAATGTTGAATATGCACTAGAGAATATGGTTGGATTTGGTTAAATATTTTGAATTCTGAATACATTACCACATTGGGAAAGAAAAAAATATGGAAGATGCAATTTATTGAAAGGGTCATGATAGTTTATCTATGATGAGGTTAAATAAGATCAAATATTTTGGTATTTTTAATAAATAGACCTTGAAATATTTATAGAAGGGAGAAATCATATCTTTCTAAAATGAGAGTTCTATAATTTGTCCACGTAAATATTAAAGAGGCATGGAATGAAGATGTAGAATAAAAAAGAAGGTAAGATATATTATAGATTTCAGACCTGATTAGGATTGAGTGATAAAAAACATAAATCATTTCTACTTCCCATAAATACCATATTTGAATATTGAGTTGTTGGATAAATCTCATAGTTCATCACCCTGTATTCCTCATAGAAGTATGCTGATTTATAGAGGTATGAAAGAGTATTTCGGGTGGAATCATATGAAGAGAGGTATCATAGAGTATGTATCTTTGTTCTTGGAAGGTTATAAAGTAATGTTTGAGATAAGAAATTCGAAAGGGATGTTAAAACCATTACACATACTTGAATGGAAATGGGAAAACATCACCATCGATTTCATCATTTCGCTCCATAGAATATTTAAATCCAATAATGACATTTGGGTTCTAGTTGATTACATTATGAAGTTAGAAAACATATATTATACTAGATATGATTTCAATTTTTGATAAAAATTTCAATATATACATTATGTGGTAATGTTGCAGGTAGTGCCACATTCTATTGCATCTAGTCGAGATATGATGTTTACCTCAATGTTTAGACGAAGTATTTAGTATGATATGGATTCAATGATTTATTCTTGTACTTAAAATCATCAATATATAGGTTTTTAGTCTTTCATAACCATTAAAACCCCATAGGATATATTGAGAACATGTTATATGTATGTCAAAGTTATTTGGGATTGACAGCATCATATTGTAAAATTCTATTATAATATTATCTTGAATCAGGAATTCAAAAGGATAATTATGATGAATTATATGTAAAGAAGTGTAGAACTCTTACACACTATGATTAATTTTGGTAATGAAATCTATTGGGACTTATGTTAACTAAGAAAATGGCAGAGAAGGTTCAATCTAATCAGTACCACATCATGGAATCTTATAGTCGATAAAAAGAGTTATACAATAAATAATTAGTGAGATCTTGAATATGAAACTATAGATAAGGTATTATTGAAACTTTATCCTTGGAGGACTGTTATGACATTGAAAAATAAGGGATATTCAAGCATAATATATTGATCCCATTGAAATTCTTGATCGAGTGGGGATTGTTTCCTATCTATTGGTTATTCCACCAATCCTGTCTCATGTTAATGATGAGTTCCATGTATATTTTCATGGGAGGTAAATTATTTATCCTTAAAATGTAGAAAAATTAATTTTTTTACAAATATATAATGATGTTTTCTATGAAAATAAATCAATATAAACCATAGATCAAAGAGATATTTTTCTATGGAACAAGACTACTCAGACTATAAATGTGCACTCAAGGAATCATAAATTCATATAAGCTACATGAAAAAAGAGGAAGTGATCAAAAAATGATATCCTATTTTATTTGTTTCATATTAATATCACTTTTATTTTAAAATCATTTTAGGGGTGTAGAATTTAACACCGTGAGATTTTATGATATATTTTTCTTCAAATAAATTTAATTTCATTGATAGATTGTGATATAACCAACCCCGATTCTAAATGAAATGTAATATAGTATATCATTATAATTTAGAGGTTAAATTTGAAATATTTATATGAATAAAATAGATTTTAAAATATTGGAATTAGTTTTAGGTAATGACAATAAACCAATAAAAACATACTGCATTTTTCTTAATGTAGTTATATATTTCAAAAACACACTTTTTCCTCAAAAATATTTTTATTACTTATTGTATGAAAATAATATAATTATTTTTATGAAAAATTAAAAATATTATTTCAAAAAAATTAAGTTATATTTTTAAATCATCAGATCAAAATTAGATTAGAGTGATTTTTTTAGAATTTCCTAAGAGGATCAATTTTTCGATAAACAGTAGAAAATTCTCATTTTTTTTGAAAAAAATATTATCCTTTCAATAATTTAAAAAGTTACAAATTTTTAAAATGATTTTTTAAATAATTAATTATTTATATTATTTATAATCCTATAATTTTCATTGGAATCAAATAAATTTTGTTTATTGGTAGAGTACATTTTTAAACATTAGAAAACTTTTATTTTCAGGAAATCCATTTATCATTTCATTTTACGAGTATAATATAGAATTAAATTATACCACTTATATAAATTGAATTTGATAAAATGGATTATGTATATTGAATCATCAAAATTAATACTTTTTAAAAATTTGAACTTAATTTTTCATCGAAATGATTAGTAAAAAACAATAAAAATTGGTTATCATGGTTAAGATTAAAATAAAATTATTTGTGGTTTAACCAAGTGATAAGGATGAAATTAATAATTAATCAAGTATAAATAAAATTAAATGGTCATATTTAAACCATATATTATCCCAAATTCTAATCCATAGACATATTATTCATTTTCATGAATAATAAATTTTTTTATTTTAGTGTTTTATGAAATTATAGTTGTGACTTCTCCCCCATTAATAAAAGGACAGCACCACTCTCTCTTATTTACACCACATAAATCCATCTAGATCAACCAATCCATAAAAAAATTTATTCTCAAATTCCCATCCATGATTTATATGTAATTTTATTTTTCAAATACCATTTCAAGGGTCCTTCAAAAGTTATCCAAAGGTGGTTTACATTAGAAGCGGTGATAATCTTATCCAACCTATTACAAGTTTTTTCATCTTCTACCTCCTTTAAAAATATTTTGAATTAATTCCAGTATAATAAATTATGTATACAAAATATACTGAAATTTTATTATTAATATTATTGTATATGGGACCACCATTATCTACCAACTATTCAATCAAATGTGAAGTGAATGTATCCTTCATGCACATGTATAGACTACCGCCTCCATGTAGCGATATAAATCATTTTCCATCACCATAAATCGTTTTTGAATATTATGATTGATTTATAAATTATATATGATATTTATGATATACCTATGGGTCTTTAATCATAAAATATTATATAACTTTATTTAATTATTTTCCTGAGGAAATGATAATGGTGTTCTTATGTGCGTACAACCTACCATCTCCCTGAATTATGTAAATAATTTTTCCATCAACACCTTTTATGGATTATTATGAATATTTATATAATTAATAAATATTATTGTTATATTTTAATTAATATTTTAAATATGATGGAACCAAACTCAAATTTTAATGAAAATAACAACAGATCTGAAACATCCATGATCAGTGAAAGTGTTAACACCCATAAACAAATACTTTCATAAGGAATTATTAATAAATGGGTTTTGAAATTTTATAAATGGATCATTGATGAAATTATAATATCTAAATAAATATATTATATAGTTATAAAAAATTTAAATTTATTACAAATGAGGTTATATAGCTTAAGAATCATGCCGAACATGAGATAAGATATTTATATTTCAATCTCATGTTAGTCAACATTGTTTATGTTTTAATTTCTGTTGTGATAAATTATAAAATAATTGTATATTAAAACCATTTAACATTATTATATTATATGTATTCATGTAATATTATAAGAATAGTACTATTTACCTCTATTTTTTTTAAAAATCACCTCGTAAATGATTTTTAATAAGAAATATACATTAATTTTTATTTGGTGGAGAATATTTGTCTTCCATGTCAATGTGTTCATTAAAATGATTTCAATAATGCTTTTACTATTACACTTAATATTAATGTAATATATTTTTAATAAATTTTTACATTCTAAAAAAATATAAATGATCATTCTTTCCATTTTCCTAAGTAAATACTTTTGACTTTTTTCTAAAAAAATGAATGGAATTCTTTTACCCTGATCAATAATAATATAATTTCCCACTATCATGATCACTTAATTATTTGATGTTTTTTTAAAATAATCCATGTTTCATTTTAGGTTACATTTTTTACATATTTTTTATTTTTTTTAAAATAAAAAACTTCAAAGTGAAAAGGTAATTTACCTCAAGAAATATTCCATAGATCTTTGAAATAATTTTTTATCTATTGTAATATCCTTAGAAATTGATTTTTATTTTTTAGGAATATGATCCAATAATATTATCCTTATTATTTCTCTAGATGGTTTATTATTATGATGATAACAATGAAACCCATTTTTTCTATGGGTTTTCCTATGATAAAATTGTTTTGAAATTTATTTCGCTTACATGGGATATTCTAAGTTGATATGATGAATGTTTTTTGATCTTGTGGAATAAATATTAATGGATTATTATTTTTGGATTGGTGGGCCTAGAATTATATGTCCCACTAGTAAATTTATTAATGATGGATTTCTCATGAGACAATAATAACTATAATGTGGAGTGAACCCATTTTAGTAATATACTTGCTCTACTAAGATGATCTTGGGAGTGAATGATGGTTATGGAAATGATGTAACAAGAGAAAAAAATAAGATTCTATGATTGTCTTGGTAGGGATCATTGAGTATTGAAATGATTTTCTATGCATATATGTATGACAAAAACTTATATCATTAGATAATCGTACACTCTCATGGATTAGGATATTTTATTCCTTTATTGTTTATGTGTTATTAAATAAAAAAAATTATTACATGAATTGTGTTTATTATATAGGTATTTATATATATGATTTTAATATTTTATACCCATGTTCTCAAACCCTTATGATCATGTAATGATTAAAAGATCCATGATATCTACCATTTTTACCCATACTGAGTATCTTAGATCACCCTTCATTATATTTTATACTCCCCTGTATATGAAGAAAGGTTTTAAGTATGATATGTCTAAAATGGGTAATAGTTGTGATGAACTAATGGGGATATAATGTGGATATTTTTTAATACCATTTTTATATGTAACCATGTTTAAAAATAAACTAATAAATTATTATTATGGTGTGGATAATAATGTTATGTAATGAATATTCATCTAATAAAATTAGATTTCAATGTATGAAAATTATGTTCTACATGAATACCCACATTAACATTGATATAATAACATCATATTCTAGTACTATCTCATATCATGGTATGAATTTTATATGAATAAAAAAATATCTTGAGTGTATATTACCCCCTTAAAAAGATCTGATTTGGTATTTTGTCATCCTCACATAACCCTAAGTTACACAAAACAATATTAAATGTTGAATGAACATAATACAAACAAATAAAAGATTCATAAAAATCACATTGGATAAAACCATTGAATATAATCCTGAGAGAATGTAAATTTGCTACTCACTAGGAATGCACCTCCTATTTACTTGGAAAATTTTCCAACATTTTGAAAAAGGAAAATATATGAAACATTTCAAGATAAAAATATAAAAAGTATTGATATAGATTAATATAATATCCTTCTTTATAAAGATTTATATAAATGAATTAGTAAAAATTTAGGTTTAAAATTAAAACACATAAATGTTATGGGGTCCAACATTAATCATTGAGAAAAGTAAATCTATGCATACTAGGACCACTGATCATGGAAAAAGTTAATTCACCCCAACATTCATCACTTATTGGTGATGATGATTTTTCAAAAGCACGTGAAGGAGTATTTTTACAATAAACTGAATCATGAACTCACTCTAGATTATGGTGAGAGTGTTTTTTCAATAATATATATCACCAAAATATCCATTTAATGTTTTTTAGATTATCAAATGATGATAGTTAAAATAAAGTGGATAATTAAGAAATTGATAATAATGACATATAGAAATATTTATCATTCATTGAAAAAATGGAATCATATCCATATGGTGGATGATTCCGCTAACAATATGTTATGGAAAAAAACAAATAACTGAAGGAATCTATAATAGTATTTGGTTGATTGATCATTGATAGTTAGCTACTGTCTAATGAAAAGAACTAACACATCTCTATCATGGTGTTTGGGATAATTAATTTATTAATATGATAAATTCAGTAGAAGTGGAAACCATAGTTTTTATATAGATTGTATTGAAAAAAAAATTTAAACTTGAGAAAAAATTGATGTTTTGAAAATGCTGGATTAACAAAATAAAGTAATACAAGGAAGAAAATTGGTTTGAATGAAAGATGATGAGAAAGTGATGTATTAGTTGTTGGATTTCCATGTGAATACTAATTATAATATTAGATATAGTTTTAATTGTCACTACATGTCCCTCGGGACCCATGATGTGACTACCCCAAACCTGCATTCCACAGGACAGGGGATGGCGACTAGCACCAATGGTGTATTCCTTAAAACGGGGAAGGCATTGCCTTTATAACCTGTAAACTCACGCAACCAAACACATAGCAAGATACGAACACAAGTAAACTAAATTGTAAAAAGAGTGTGTAAAATAAGTAAAGGGGGATAAAATACCTACCCAAATGGAACGTACAGGTATGTTGGGATGTACAAGTAATCTGAATATCTCCTATGAACACCTGGCATGGATCCTAACTGATGGGTAGGTACATCTCTTGTACGATCACCTCCCTAGTACGCCTCATCGAATGGCCACCTTCGAGCTACCTGTAGTCCTGGTACCCATGCCCTCAGTCTGTGCTATCTGTCGTCTGCACCAAACACAACATGGTACGGTGATATCCTATACATGGGTGAATATATCAATACATAGTAGAGATCCCAAGACCCTCAATGGTCTCACAACATCCAAAAAGGATAAACCACAATGCTTGAAAACTACAACTAATCATACATAGGTATATGCTCGTACATATACCTAAGTAATCAAGTATACCCATGTGACGATGAAGAATCCTAAGGACAAACTCATTAGCTCAATGCTCAAATGTTCCACAAAGGAAAGAATATCCCGAAGGTAAAACTGCAAAGATAAGTAACATAAATGAAACCTTAAACAAATTAATTCCACGGAGGAATGACCATGAATGAAAGTAACACACATGTTTGGCACACAAAATAATACCACCATGGTACCACCATGAATGAATGTACAACACATGTACACCACATAGAATAATAACACAAAGGTATCACCTCTAAGGAAATTACCACATAGGTATGCCACACAGAAGAAGAAAACAATGGTATCACCAAGAAGGAAAGTACCAAACAAGTATGCCACACAGAAATAATACAACCTAGGTTTTACCATGAAGGAATGTACCACATTGGTATTCCACACAGAAGAATAGAACAATGGTATCACCATAAAGGTAAGTACCACATAGGTATGCCACACAGAAGAATACCATAGAGGTATGACCAGGAAAGAATGCACCACAAATGTACGCCCCATATAAGAACACCACAATGGTATCACCAAGATGGAAAGTACCACACAGGTACGCCACACAGAAGAATACCACCATGGTATCACAATGAAAGAAAGTACAACACAGGTACAATACATAGAAGAATACCAAAATATTATCACCATGATGTTATAAACTCAGCTCACACCAGGTATAACTTATGTAAATTAGTAGAGATGATTAGATGTAAATATTGAATCATATTACTCAGTTAAGAGGTAGACCGACATAGGATCCTAAATCATCAGACCCACACAAGGTCCTAGTACATCATCATACCCACACATGATCCTAGTACAACAGTCCCACATAGGATCCTAGTACATCATCAGACCCACACAGGATACTACTACAGCAGATCCACACAGGATCCTAGTACATCATCTGACCCACACAGGATCTGAGTACAGCAGACCCACGTGGGATCCTAGAGTAGTCCCATAAGGATTACAAGAGTGGATACATGTGAGACACTCTAGCACAGACCCACAAAGGATGACAAGAATAGACCCACAAAGGATCCCTTTCGCATGTTACAGCCAGATACATGGTTCCTGGAATATGCTCGCTTGATTCCAAGAGGATCCGCTCCTCAAGCCACATATCGATAATGCAACTTCCATGAAGTCGCATGAAGAACTATCACAAATGACTGCCACATAAAAGGGGTATCAATGCAATAGAATGTGCATCAATCGAATATTCGTTCTATATGTTATTGGCCTTTTGTTCCTAAGTCCATGATTGGATTTGAGTTTGATCCAAACCATCCATAACCCAACACAACCAAAACTCTAGTGGGGTATACAAAAACTTATATTTCAATGCAAGGTTTCAAGTGCCACTGACAGTTCATCAAATGGATGATTGTAGATCAATATATGGCTGAAAGAGAAAAAGGGGAACGAAGTTGGTCTAGGTCTGGTCCATCCTGATCAGATAGACCTTGCCTGACGTGGGTCCAGACTTAGGTCCAACTTGGCCCTCTGTCTCCTGGCCGGCCTTCCGGCATGGCCTGGACCACGACATGACATCTTGCAGGGCTTGCGGTGTGGCGGCCCGCGGTGCCACGGCCCACATTATGGGACGGCCCCCGGGGCAGCTGTCTGTACTACGACGGCCCGCAGTAGCAGGCTGCAAGGCCATCCGCGTTCTCCGCATGTGGCGTCGATCGTCGCGCCTTCGCCGACGGCTGGGTTGGTCGGTCTTCCATCCTTCATCGTTGCGGTGAAAGGTCACGACTCTCTCTCTCCTAATGGAACAAATGCATGTCTCAGTCCCCTTCGTGAATCCGACCTCTATCGGCCACTGCCCTTGCATCGCGGCGTCCGTTGAGCCATGGCACTTCTCTGGCCACGCAGTCACACTGCCTCCTTCTTTGCGGCCAGTCGTGGTGTCAGCCGCTGTACCCAAGCCCCGCCAGTGCCTATCTCCATCCTCCTCTATCACAATGAACACATCAAGGATCACAAATAATTTTATAGGGGTAGGGACATGTTCATTTGTCCCGCACCCTCCGAGTTAGGGTGTCAGAAAGCAGCTCAATAATTCATCAATCATGAAAAACATCTAGAATGGGTAAGGGGAATAAATCAACAACATACCCTACCTTGAAGGTTCCAAAGGAGGAGACATGTGGGATAATATGAAGTCATTGAAGAACGTCGACATTCAGTGTATCCACAAGGAACTTTCGATATGAGCTCAGTGTTGGTTCCACTTTATTTGATTTGTGGTCCGGGGTCGCTCATCAATGCCTCCCGAAACTGGCTCTTTCCTTCATGCGTCGGGCATCGCCGCACTTCACCAGAGCTTCATTTCATGGGGAGGGTAACTAACAATCAAGGAAAATATGATGGTTCATTTAATAGGATCCTTCATAAATTCCAACGACGTTGTTACTTTGTATTTGAAAGCCATGCCATTTAATTTACATTGGCATAATTAAATGGGATGATTCCCAAGGGACTTACCCATATTAAAGATTATTTTGGGTGGTCCCCACCACCATGAATTCACAAATTAGGAGGATTAAATCATTTGTGGTCCCAACCTCCATAAATCAAAATGAGGTTACAAGAAAAATAAAAATGTTATCTATTTTTATTTTTCTATTCTTCCACGAAAAAGTGAAAAATTGACTTCCACCCTTGACATATTGTGTTCAAGGTGATGGTCTCATTAAGTGAATATTGGCACTCTGAGTTCAACGGTGTCCTCAGATTTCAATTCCGAGTACCAGTTCAAATGTTTTAAAACACCATTTGCTCGTTTACTGAATGTACCCCAAAAAAGATTGGAAAATTATTAACAGTCACCCTTGACCTACAACGGTCATGGTTAGGATTTTCCCAAGTGAAACATGGCCCCAACGAACCCGAAGGTACTCTCATATTTCCAATTAGAGTTATTGTTTATATGTTATGGATTTTACAATAAACTAATTGTCAATTAATTATTTAATTTAAGGCCAAAAAATAACGTTCACTAGTGGCCCGCACCGACCAAAGTTAGTTTCAGATTAAATAAAGAATTCCCAAATGAGTTCAACAGTGGACTAAGATTTTCAATCCGAGCTACCATTTGTGAGTTATAAGAATTAAAAAAAATAATTTATATAATTATTTTATTTATGATTATGCCATTTTTGGCTTTTCTCATAGGAGGCCCACGCCGAACAAACATAAGTAACGCCTAGGGTAATCCCGCAATTTTGAACGCAACCGTGCACTCAGATATCAGATCATGGAAACTGTTAAATAGTTATTCAATTATTCTAGGAAAACTACTTACATGCGGTAATTAAATCGTAACAAAATCTCAACGGACCATTCCGGGAACTCCGGTCCTCGGAATCATGCACCGTCTAATTTTTTGGTCTCAAAATAATTCCACATAATTAGAAAAAATTATATGAATATTCTAGGACATTACATTCTCACTACTATTGGGATTTCGTCCTCGAATTCCAAAACAAAAAAAAAAGAAAACAAAAATTGGGTACTTAGCATGAATCTAAGCCTCAATATCCCTTGTTCACTCCTAGATGTTGTCTTGCTGCCAGTGCATGTGAACTAGAGATATCAACTGCCCACAAAGGACCCACTTCTGTTGGTCCTCAATATCCACTAGAACCTCCGTAAATGATGCCCCATCATCTAAGTTCATCTCGACATGGTCGATGACTTGAGATAGGTCATGCACGTATCCCCTTAGTTGGGATACCAGGAATCCATTGTGCAGCCTCTCCATCTACTGTGTTAGAGCCCAGTGGTATGCTACCTCACCTATCCTCCAAAATATTAGAAAAGAACTGATAAACATCGGTGATAACTTGACCTCTCAGCCAAATCCATAGAGTCCCCATTGAGGAGATACTCACAAGAAAACGTTTTTCCACTATTGGAACTCCAAGGGTCTCTATATCCTGTTAGCATAAGACTTATGGAAACTATTAGAAGTCTTAACTTACTGAAAAGTGAGACATTTTGATACAAACTATTTCACTTCTTTCATCATCTCTAGCCATGAGTACTATCGTCAGAGTTCCTGGTGCATATTTACCACACCAGGATGTACCCCCAGAGGGGACGTATGGTACTCCCTCAACACCTCCTCCCGAAGTTCCACCTATACGATGGTGCGTCCTCTAAAGAATACTACATGATCCCTACCTATAGAAATTTCATAAGGTGCCTTCCTTGAGGATATCTGAGTATGTCGAGCTGCATAGTCAATGCCCCAATGTTGTGCCTGCCATAATTGTTGATGGAGTGGGGGATTGATAGTCATAGACATGAGGAATGAAACATCATCTCTATCCACGAAGGATATCTGCAGCGCGACTAGGTGCTCATATGGCTCACTCAGTAGCTTCTGACCAAACCACCTATGGAGTGCATCTGTTATCACATTCCCCTTCCATTTAGTAATGATTATATCAAATCCATAGTCATGGAGGTACTCTTTTATTCATTGCTATCTGAACTTCTCAAAGTTCTGCTGACACTTTTATGTCCATATAAAAGGCTCCTCCTTCATCAAAGATGACAAGGGTGCTGCTACCCTAGAGAAGTCTTTCCCAAAACTCTGGTATAACCCAGCCAAAATAGAAGTCCCTCTACCTACGGGGAGGCAATCCCGGAAAAATATTTTGAAAAATTCCCTCATTCTCTATCACTCTTATTTACAACTCAGAACTCAAAACTCATACTGCCACAAGGGTGCGTCTGGCCAACACAAGAGTGATTAGCTACACCCTCTTATGCATGAGTTTATCCTGTGATGCCCGGGTTACTTCTTTCTCCGAAAATGGAAAACTCCATTATAACATTGTAGAGAAACCCCAACCTTTTTTTCTAATACATTCAATATGAGTATGAATTATGGATGCCTAGTCCATACCAAAACTAACATCGTAAGGCCTTGATTCTACCACATAGAGGTTCAAACCGAAACTCTCTCCTCATGGGTTAGATCACACCATTTTTGTAAGTGTGATTATCATGTCTTCTCTCAATGGTATCTCCAAACGTGAGGGATAATCAACGGGTTAATTGGAAACTCGAGGTCTTGAATTGGATTCATGGAAAAAATGAATGATAAAACCTATGTCTATTTATTACACAACTAGTAGTAGACACATATCATACCTCTACTCATTCCTATATCCCTTGGGTCACACTCTTTGACCCCGTGCAGTTACTATGTTCCCCTATCCTCCAGCTTCCTAGGCCTAGTGAGGTCCAAAAAAAGGTGGTGGTTGTAACATGTTGAAAAGTACACCACCTCATGTTTCACTCATATCTATGCTTCCACATCTACTTCCCTACAGATTCATCTATCCCCAACACTTCTTCATCCTGAAATATTTTTACATGCCAAATTTTCTAAGAATGGCGACATGTTTTGGTTTTACAACTATTAACATTCACTGGTTATATCCACTCAGCCAAAGAACATTAAACCACCACAATACTCTCTGGAACCCTGACATAAGTAGGAATGTATAGAGTAATAGTATTGGGTCGAATTTCCTTAAACACACTGGACTCGAATGTCTGAGGCTTGAAGCACTGATCGTATCGTATTCATCGTTTACCCAAAATTATCGATACATCTCGATGAATACCCAGCAACTGACATGTCGTCCTAACGAAACTATACAAGCTCAAGTGAACTCTCATCCCTCTCATCAAGACTATCCTCATCCGCCTATCAGTCGAGCTTGCCTCAGAACCTAAGAGGTATATAAATTTGAATCACGTGTAAGGTGCTAAACCTATATGTGCCCTCTTCTGGTACCGCCAGTTATAACTCCTGATCGACGGTCTGTAATATAGCTGACTCACTATCCCAGGGTTCCATCATGGGAAATAGTCTATGTACTGAAGCATCATCACTAAGTAGACCATCCAAATGGTCACTCACTGAAAATGACTAGTAGCTAATATCATCATTTTCTCTACTGGTCTCTCAACTAGGGGGAAAACTCAAGCAATCGCCCCATCCATCCATCTGCTACGTGGGAATCTGTCTCGCCTCAAAACCGTAGAGGCCTCTACTACTGAAATGCATGCAACACGCTCAATTGGCGTGCACCATCCACCAGTACTGCTGGTGGTAACTGCTTCCCAATGGGTGGTGATGCTGCTGGTACACAACCCAATGGTGGCAACATTGTAATAGGGCCCTACACTAAATCCTCATCGCTTGGTGGGCCGTCATCATGTAATCTCTCTCGGGAATCCTATCAGGCTATCTAGGAAGCAGTATCCTAATAAGGAACATGTGTGCTACGATAATAATGTTATACCTAGTGAGCTCACTCAAGGAGATCACAAAAAAAACATTTCTAAGCACACACGCAATCAGTGTTTTGGATCACTGAGTCAGAATTCAGATGTCAGGTTCCAGGTGTAAGGATATGTCGGTCTCCACACCAACACTCGATACCTTAAACTGATAACCACACTCACAACAATTAACATTATTTCCAATAAAAATTCAAAGCCCAATGTTCTACGGTATAACGGAATCCTTTGATTCCAATTTTTCATGACCCATCTCCCTATGCTTGTGTCGTGACTACCCCATTCCGCCTTCCATAAGTCAGGGGCTAGAGACTACCACCGAAGGCATATTCCCTAAAACTAGGATGGCATTGTCTTTATAACCTATAATATAACACAACGAAGAACAATAAAAATACAAAAATGAGTAAATTGAATAGTAAAAAGAGTGTGTACAATATGTAAAAGGGGCCTGAATACAAGCCTAACTAGAATGTACACCGGAACTGGAAGTACAAGTAATAAAAACAACTCTTCTGAACACTCACCAAGGATCCTAACTGAAGGGTAGGTACATCAATAGTTCAATCCTCTCCTTGGAATGCCTTGTCTAATGAACACCATTGAGCTACCTCTAGTCTTGGTACCCTCTTCCTCAGTCAGTGGGTTATGTCGTCTACACCCAACACAACATGGTTCTTGGTTAGCCTATGCAGGGTTGAGTATAATGGTACTCAGTAGGGATCCCAAGACCCTTAAAGGTCTCACAAAATCCACAATGGATAAACCAAAAATCATGAAAAAGACATTCATCCACACAAATATATATGTTCATACATAATCCTAAGCTATCATGTATACCCATCTCATTCATGAGGAAACAAAAGACCAAACTCATTAGCTCATATCTCAACTGTTCCAAGAAGGAATCAATTCCATAAAGGTATCACCGCATTGTTAAGTACCACAAAGGTAATGCCACACAAAAAAAACACCACAGAGGTATCACCATTAAGGAAGTTACTAAACAAGTTAGCTACACAGAAGAATACATCCATGGAATCACCACAAAGAAATGTACCACACAGGTATGCCACAAAGAATAATACCACAAAGGTATCACCATGAATGAAAGTACCTCACATGTATGTCACACAGACAAATAACACAAAGGCATCGCCATGATGGAATGTACCACACTGGTACGCCACATAGAAGAATACCACCAAGGTTTCACTATGAAGGAAATTACAAAACCGGTACACCACAGAGAAGAAGACAACAAAGGTTTATCACCATGAAGGTATGTATAACACAGGTACACCACACAGAAGAATACCAAAAGGTATCACCGATAATGAAAGTACCATAGAGGTACGCCACAAATAAGAATACCAAAACTGTATCACCAAAAAGGAAAATACCATATAGGAATGCCACATAGAATAATACCACCAAGGTCTCACCATGAATGAATGTACCATATAGGTACGCCACACAAAATAATACCAAAAATGATTCAAAAAGAAGGTAAGGACTCATCTCACTTCAGGTAAAACATAGGTATATTAGTAGAGATAATTAATTGTAGCTTCTGTATCATATAACTATGTTAAAAGGAAGACCCACATAAAATCCTAAATCATCAGACCCACACAGGATCCTAGTACATCATCAGATCCATTGAAGATCCTAGTACAGCAAGCCCACACATCATAATAATACATTATTAGGCGAAGACATGATCCTAGTACAACAAACCCACACAGTATCCAAGTACATCATCAGACCCACATATGATCCTAGTATAGAAGACCCACGTATGTTCCTAGAGTTGTCCCACGTGGATTCCTAGAGCAGATCCAAGTGATATCTTGAATACAGAAATACAAAGGATCCCAATAACAGACCAACAAAGGGTCCCTTTCTCATGTTACAGCAAGCTACATGGTTCCTGCACTATGCTCAGTTGATTCCGAGTGGATCCTATCCTCAAGCAAAATCCTCTCCTCAAGCAAAAAAAAAGATAATTCAACTCCCAAGATATCCCACGAAGAAGTTTCCCAAAGGATATGAACATAAAAGGGGTCTCAATGCAATAAATGTTTCATCAATCAGACGTCAGGTATGTACGTTATTGGCCTTTTAGTCTTGAGTCCCCGGTTGGATTTTTTTATCTAACCCGGATATACCCCAACATTATCCAAAACTCATGTGGAGTACACCAAAAGGATAGTCTCGATCTATGGTTTCTGGATCCCCAGACGGTTTATCAAATGGAAGCCCGTAGCTCAATATATGCCTGAAAGAGAATGAAGGGGTCCAACTTGGTTCGGGTCTGGTCTAACCGGGTAGGGCCAACCTGACCCGATTTGTGTCATCCTAGGTCCGGCAATGGGTTCGACCCGGCCTGCCGGTATGGCATGTCCCATGGCACAGCTATCCTAAATGGATAGCTGGTTGGCCAACCACCTTCTCCGCGAGGCACGTCCTACGTCGTGCCTTATCTGTGTAGGGCGTCGTGCGTCGTGCCTTCTCCGCGATGCGCGTCGTGTATCACACCTTCTCCGCCCGACGCATATTATACCATGACTTCGCCACGTGGTGCATCTTGCGTCGTGCCTTTGCTGGAAGCTGGCTCGTCTGGCTTCCCTCTCTTCACTACCACAACACAAGGCCGTGGCTCTCACTCATAGGGTGGAACAAACGTGCGCCTCCATCCCCTTCGAGCTGTCGACCTCTGTCGGCTGCTGCCCATGCACCATCGCGACCCTTCTCTGGCGGCACGATCGCGTCGCCGCCTTCATCACGGCCGGTTGTGGTTCCCACCAACGTTCCATAGCCCCATCGGTGTCGGTCTCTATCCTCATCCATTGTGAAGAACACATCAAGAATCAAAAGTAATTTTGTAGAGTTTGGGCCATGTTCATTTTGCACGAACCCCCCGATTTAGGGAGGTAGTAAGCGGCTCAATAATTGTTGAATAAAAAAGAACGTCATGAATGGGTAAGGGGGTATAAGTCAATAACAAGCCCTACCATGAGGTTTCAATAGGAGGAGGCATGAGGAAGAAGATAATGTCATTGAATAACGTCAACATTTGGCCTCTCTACAAGGTGATTTCGATCTGGGCTCGAGGTTGGTTCCTCATTCATCGATTCGTGGTTCAGGGTCGCTCATCATCACCCGCCAGAAATGGCTTCATCCTCCATGTGTCAAGCATCGTGACACTTTACCCGATCATTGTCTCCTAGTGAAGCAGTTATAAATACTCCCTCCCAAGCTCCATATAAAAATGGAGAGGTGGAGGTTAAGTAATGATCGTGTAATTTATGAAGGTTCATTTAATAGGATCCTTTTTAAATTCCAATGACGTTGTTAATTAGTATTATAACGAAAATCCATTTAATTTACATTGGCGCAATTAAATGGGAGGTTTCCCAAAGGAAATCCCCTTTTTAAAGTGGATTTCGGCTAGTCTCACCACCATGAATTCACAAATTGGGAGGATTAGAGCTCTTGTGGTCCCCACATCAATAAATCAAAAGGAGGTCACAAAAAAATATAAATGTTTTGTATTTTTATTTTTCTATTATTCCATGAAAAATTGATAAACTAATATCCACCCTCGGCGTACTGTGGTCGAGGTGAATGTCTCTTTAATAAAATATTGGTGTTGTGGGTTCAATGGTGTCCTCAGATTAATATTCTGAGCACTGGTTTAAAGGATATAAAATTTCACTTGCGCGTTTACAGAATGTACCCAAAAAAATAGATCAAAAAATTACTAACAGTCACCGTTGACCCTTGCCGGTCGAGGTTAGGCACTTCCCATGTGAGACATGCCCAAAAGAAACCAATGATACTCTTGGATTTTCAATTTGAGTTACCGTTTATATGTTATGGATTTTTTAATAAAATAATTTTCACATAATTATTTCATTTACGTCGAAAAACTAACTTTCACAGGTGGCCCACGCCATCCAAAGATAGAATCTATTTAAATAAATCATTCCCTCACGAGTTTAGCTATGCTATAAGATTTTAAATCTGAGCTACCATTTGTGAGTTATAAGAATTTGAAAAATAAAATAATATATTTTATTATTTTATTTATGATGATGACATTTTTTAGGTTTTCTCATAGGAATCTTGTGCTGACCAAACCTAAGTATTTCCAAGGGTAAACTACCAATCTGAATGCAATAGTTCCCCCAGGTTTCAGCTCCATGAAATCATTTATGAGTTATTCCACTTTTTTTAGGAAAACAGCTTACACATGCTAATTAAAGTGTGAAACAACAGTGACGGATCATTCCGGGCACTCCGGGCCTTAGAATCACGCACCGACAGATTTTACTGTCTTGAAATAAATCCATATATTTAAAAAAATCATACAGAAATTCCTTGAAATTACATTAATCCTGTTAATTATTAAATGATAAATGGGATATTGCTCAATTACATCATCGATCACCATTATTTAAGGGTTATTATAGAGATAGGTCTAATACAAGTTGGCACTTGTTCATCCCTCAATATATTGTGTACGATATGTATGTAAATCTATCCTTAACTATCATTACAATACCCTTTTTGGTATTTGTTTTCCTAATCTATTTATAATTAACTCACTACTTCTTCACACATGCATTAAATTTATAAACTATCACCACCAGACACAACCTATTACTTTGAGAAAAAATTTACTAGGTAGATGGAGATAAGAGATTTTCAACATCAGAAGTTACAAAATGAACATGTTGAAAACATAAATACAATTTTATTAATATTATCAAGAAAAAATTGGAAATTAAAATCAATCAATATATTATTGTATTATTAATTAATTGTAGGAATCATCTATTGTAATCGGATTCATTCCCTTCCCCACTCACACAAGGTTTAAACATCAATTAAAAGGTAAACATAGATTAATGGGGGAAGGTATACTAGAATTATATTTTGAAAAAATATATAAAAAAAAAGTTGAATAATCATGTTATCTATGAGTTAAAATTAATTAACCAACATCACATGATGTACACTCCAATTTCATCCTCTATCACTATTTTTAGACACAAAGTGTCCTCCTAATTTCATATAGTCAATCATTAGTGACCTTATCCATTTCTTATTTTAGATAGTTTCATTATTTCTCATGGATTCAAATATGTTTTATATCTGAATATATTATTATGAGTTTAAATTTTTAATGTGTGATTTTGTTGTATATAATCCACATGTAATCCAACTGTTGATTTCATGAAAGCTGATATGGAATCCCCAAAACCTCTACACTATCCTGAGTGAATTTCATGAAATATTCTTGTTTTATTTCTTTAACCAAATTTGGAAAATCATGGAATAATGCATACACTAGTGGATCCACACTACACATAGACAAAATGACACCAAAATTCAGATAAAATGAAACATAAACCCAAAAACGTCACACATACAACCAGTGGAAGAAACCTAGTATCATATAGTGGAGAAGAATGTATTGTAATATTATAACAATATTTATCTCCTTTTCATTTTCTTAGATTCCTTCATAAAAAATTTTGTATTTTACAAATAATTTCAATCTCTTCATAACATTATAAGTCACATTGTAATTTTATAATAAATAAAAATCAAATTTAATCCATTCATTTTATACCAAAAAATCAAATAGACTAATTATTTCAAATAATTTTACCTCATTAAATAAAATTCATTATTAATACCAAAATTATTTATTAATTCCAAAACTTCTAAAATTTCATTTAATTTATGATTATGGAATAGAATAATGAATTTTATATTGAAAAAATATATGGATTTAATTTATTATTTTATGATTTGTTTGAGAAAATGAGATCTTATCACTGTGAATATTCAACCTATTCTAGTGGGTATTGTTTTTTCGATTAAAGCAACCAATTCTCAAATCCTCCCCAGGATGGCATTGAATGTAGTGGCCATTTCTGATGGCTATGCTAAAAAATTTACTATGACAGTATCAAATTCCTTAATTTTTATTGTACGAGTTATCACATAGTCATGTTGTAGTAATTCGTTAGTAATATATTGATTTATTCATTTAGTATCCTAGAAAATGAATTCAACTTTATGGTTTTTACTGTTAAATGATTGGAGCTTTCTTTCATAAAATGTAAATTACCCAAAATTGTTAAGGATTAATGATTGAGAAAATGTAATTTATAGAAGTAAAAACCACCATAACCAAAACCAAAACCATAAATGATTTATTTAAATCTCTAAAATCATTTACCTGTCACCTACATAAAGATTTTAGGGATGATTTCATAGATTGGGCAGGATGTCAACTTCCTTGCTGCTTGATATTCAGTACTGTGTTTAGAGATTATGCTCTAGTCACTTTCCATAGTGGATATGTAATCAATGAAGAAATATACCATGGGTGGAATTCATCTTTCCAGTGGAAGGGTGGTGAAGAGGTTTCAACCACTACTCCCTCATTTGTTTTGAAGAATGTCTCAACAAATGTTTCATGCACCAATGGATCAATTTCAATATATATAGTAGATTCAATTACATTTATATGACTAGAAATTTACATTACATGAATTTTTTTTCACAAACCATTTAGTATAAAGATGTTATAAATGTGAGACTTAATCATGATATATAATAGTCCCATATATATTATCTTCCAATTTAAAGATACGTTCTAGGATATGTTGGGTTAACAACCCCTGAGAAGTGAGTTGTTTATTTATCCATTAAACAAGCAGCCTGAGCACACCAACTGGTTAGTTATTTAATAATTCATGGGAATAACCCCATTATAGGTTAATGGGTGAAATTAGTGGTGTTATTGGAAAATCAAAATTTGTAACCCCATACATCAATATAGATTAAACCTTGTTAATAATGCCAACAAGTCATTCCTTCCACAATCCAGTGAAGGGAAATGAACAAATTCTTGGTAGAAACTGGAATTGGTATGAAAAAATTAATGGGGAATATTTCTCAATGATATATATCACATGTATTAAACATAGTATGAAACAATCATTAAATACAAAATAAGATTGATTACTCATCACACGTACTACTAGAATTATAAATAACTATCCCAGAAGATGAACCATATGAAAAAAAGAAAAATGTGAATAATTAATTATTGTATTGGATCTTAAATATATTGTATAAATTTTCTATATGTAGAATGATTTTTTGGTAAAACAAGGATTGAGTAATGAATACAATTTTCTAAAACATGATGGATTCTAAGTGTTATAGCACCCAAGAATATAAGAACAAGAATGGTCTATTGATCCGATATAGGAACTCTCTTTTAGAATATGCACTAACTTAATATAAATCTAAAAAGTATAGGAACCTATATGTTGATTGGTTTTCATTTCACTCTTAGAACTACTATCACTATGGTGTGGAACATAACATTTTTATAGGCATCACCAGTTGGAATGTGCCTCTATCTTAGGAACATAGCGATTAAACTAACCTTTCAGAATTTTAGAGTCATATTCTACTTGATTTCATTTCCCTATGTAGGGTGTTGGACTACTTATAGGTTGGTCTAGTATGATCCTAAGGAATACATGGACTATTAAGTAGGATGGATCAACAAACCTCAAACACTCATCCTCTCCCCATTAGTCAATAAAAAGATATTCATCTATTCCTTAAAATGGATAATTGTGCATTGATGAGGACCCGTTAAAAATATTTTCTCTACCTCAGTAAAAATTTCCTTTATAGTTTAGGGGTTTGATCTACATCTCTAGAAAAGTTAGATATGGAGAGTAACTCTTCATAAAACTCTTCATATATTATTATTACCCTAGTTATAGGATGTGTCACAAACTAATTTCTACTTCACAATGTTGTAATTGGATATTATTTGTTCTTGATAACCAATGAATAACTAAATATATGGGTAGGTAGGATATTATATACCTCAAAAACACTTAAATTAATATTTCCTAATATAAATTTACTTTCTATAGTTGTTCAGTGAATTCTACATGGCCTTGGAGAATATATAATTTCCTATCTTATTCATCGGATAAGCTACCTCCAAGGGACATCTACCAATTCAAGCACTATCATCTATAAGAATAACCCACTAATATGATAAATATGGATTATTAATTTTTAATTATTGGTTGATGAAATTAATATTTATCATCTCGAGTCAATAGGGATTTTTTTTGGATGTAATAACATCCCTGACAAGCCTCCTGGTAAAGTTTACCATCAGTGAAAATTTTCATTTAGATATAGTTCACGGGAAATGAAAACCATGACCATGTAATTTTGTGAACAGTTGAGGGATTAACACATTATCATGAATATCTATGTCATATATGGATATACCATTAGATAAATGGAAATCTAAAATCTCTAGTTTGAGAAGATGATTAAGGGCCACATTTTATATTTCATTTGATATTGATGACCAATGTAATTATTCCTAGTAACAACAACCCTTATTTTAAATTTATTAATTAAATTTGATAAAATAGATAATCCATAATCCAATGTATTTGAAAATAACAATAAGTTAAAATAATTTATATTTTAATAATCATATTGAAGAGATTCTTTTTTTAGAATAATCATTGTTTTGGCATAGATATTATATAGTTCACATAAATGATTCATGAATAGGATGTTCCATAAAAAATTATGAAGCTAACTATAGTTCTTTTAAAGATGATGATTTTAAAAAAAAATATTTTATTAGTATAATTATTTGTGGAGAACAATGGGAGTTTACATTTATTGAGGTGGATCATTTTCAGATGAAATTATTTTCAATGAGAATAGGAGGAATGTCTTCAATGAATAAATATACATCAGGTTGAAAATGAATTAATGAGGGCCTTACTATCATTCTATAAGGTTTGGGTCCACCCTTATATTAATTTTAGATACTACCCAAACCATGTCAAACAAATATAGGCTATTTGGGTTCATTTAAATGATATCCTACTCATACCGATTGGATTATTTCTTGAGGGGTGGAATTTTTGGATGCAAGAACAATAAAATTATCACATTAATGAATAGTAAGATACAATGAGATTTCTATAATGAAAATTTACAATAAAGGGTTAATATTTTTCATGAATAATGTAAAATATATAAATAAAGGTGTTATTTTATTTTAGTTTTATAAATTATTTGTGGTATAGAATTTATTGAAAAAGAGAATGTTAACTCCCCTCATGATAACTTGGAATATTTATAGATGATCATCCCTTTTTGATGACATAAAATCAATACCATCATGTATCCCTTCATGTTTTAATTGATACATCATGATTGGATTTTACTTTTGGACACTAAAATGATAAAGTTTCTTGGATTTTAATGATCCTTCACATCCATATATGGTCCTTCACAATCATCACATTCTTTTTAAAGGCAATTCAAGTATCCTTTACTGTAACATAACTCACGATGACCATATATTAATTTGAAAAATTCTATACTAAAAAAATTCAAAAATTGTTTCATATAAATACCAGACACAAATTGTTTTTATAAATACATATTTACAGATCAAGAATCAATATTAGGGATGAGGAAAATATTTTAGAATAAAATCACTCTATATTTGAGAAGAATCACATGGTATATATAGATCACTATTATCATGATCCTTTGAATAAATCCCCCTTTGGGAATTTATTTAGTTCATTCAAGATAAAAATAAGAAATTTAATCATTAAATACATTTGTTACCATGATCTGACCACATAATCACTTTATGATGAAACCCATGTAAATTATTCTATGAAGAGACACCCACGAGGTTTCTTCATGAATGATCACCCACATAATGTCATATATGAGTAGCCATTATTGAACCGTGACCATTCACATAAAAACATTCCTTTTTGGAAAAATTGGGTCCCCTGATGTACTCTTCAACCTCTTATCATTTTCTCCAAAACATAATATATTATTTCTATAACTATCACTTATAGGATGGATCTCCATTATTGGTAAATAAGCCTTCACAACATATTTTCCTAATCCCAAGTAACATGTTTGATTATAATTGATCCAAATTACCACATTTTATTCATTTTAAAAAGGTAAAATCCCTGATCATATCATTCTAGTAAGACATCCCCCAAAGCCTCTACATATACATCACAAGGCCATTCACATCAATATATACCCCATAGATCATGTATTCCATTTATAATGAATATACATCAGATTTCGTCCCAAAATGAAAGGTCCCTTATCGTATTTATAATCATATATTCCCATAATGGAAATGTTTCAGGTTATTAGTGCACAATTGATACCCCAGAAGGTTCATAAATCTCATCCCAAAATTCCTATAACAAAAATGCCATTCTAACTAATACACAATAGACCCCTTAATCCATTCAATGGGATCAAATACAAATGGACCACTAACTTGGTGTATGTGACAATAATATCCTCATTGGGGAACTTATCACACTAATTTATTCAATGAACCAAGGATTCCTATGGTCTTCCTACTTGGAGTAATCAACAATAATATTCTCATTTTTGGCATCATCGCCATGTTTAAATTATTGAGCCCCAAACTCCATCATATAGACCTCTAATCTGTTATAATCCCCAAAGCCAATTTTTACTACACTCACCTACCATGTAGAACACTCTTATGGACATAATTTATAATCCCCATCCATTTATTCATCCTGACATATCTTTCATGATTCCAATCCGTCCTCCACATATAGTTACCAATCGATATGTGGTAGAAAACAATATAAGGGCCTTCTTTTAGGTGTAATCCTGAAACATTGTTTCTCTTATTAAATTTCTATCCAATATGACATACCATAAATGAAATATCATGTGTATATACCACACTAACACTTTCTAGTACACATTTACCTATCATTACTACTTTATTTAATCTAAAATTCATAGAACAATGTACATAAAAAATGTAATTAAACTACATGGATTGATCATAACAAACATACATAAAATGTTTAACTAAAACTATATAGGATTTGATACATAATAACCAAGACACATAGAATGTATATCTGAGGTTCAATCCCAATATCCCATAGGTCATGGATGCATGACATTAAAATGAAAATAAATATGTCTTATGAACCTATGGTAATATGAACAATCACTAGGTAATGGATATAAAACCATAAAATTCACTTCCCTAACTCCTATTATCAGAAGCTAAAATTCAATTCATTAGGTCATGGGATCATAAAATTAAACGAAAACTAAATCATTTTTGTATTTGTGAGATTAAATGGTAGTTAACATGGTCCTAGATGCATGAATATAAAAGGAACTTCAATTTTTCCCAGTTCCATGATCATAAAATTAACTATATTGGTCCCCATCACATGACCTTAAAATTTATAATGTTTACCATTAAGAAACTCAAAACAATATGGTTTTTTATTACCATCATATAGATTCATATAAATCCCCTTTCATGGGCCCTATCCCAACTCCACAACACGTACCACAACCTTTCATGGTTATAAATACAACAAGACCCAACTGTGCAGCTGTAATCCCTATTATAGTCACATGTAAATGAAAAAAAGAGAACCCAATATACATAAAAATGTTAACATTGATAAATTGTTTCATTTGATCACAAACATGGATGTAATTAGTATTAGAATTATTATATAGAATGTTTCAAAAAATTACATAAATATTTAAAAGGGTATCCGAGTAGGAAAAAAATTCTCTCCCTAAAATGGTGTGGTTATCCAAGACTCTCGTCATTTTATCAATGTGTATCCCAAATCATCTCTGGTATAATACCATCAAATGCCTACTTAGAATTAATATTTACAATTACTCAATCAATTGGGGGAATAAGGGTTCCTCATATATAAATAAACTTCTATTTAAAAATATTTTCCACTGAAAATATTAAATAATAATCATAAATATTAAATTATATCATAATAATTCTCATTCCAGTAATGATAATCATTACAAAAATGTTTTATATTAAAAATAAAACAAAATAGATTAAAATAATTCCAAATAACACATGTGTACATATGAATTGTATATCATATTATATCATATATCCCCCATTTTTAAAAATAGATCACACCAAGGGAATAACTCATCCATGCAATATTTACTCTCTTAAATCCAACATTTATCTTAATTATTTAATAAAATTATAATCCTCCTCGATTTCAATATCACCAGAATTAATCGCATGAAATGAATCAGGATAACACTATTGATGATAAGGCACATGGATTACATCATGAATCTTTTCTAACCCGAAATGTTGAGAAAAAGAATAGGTCACCAATAAAACAGGCTCTAACACGTCTAATTAGATCATAAATCTCAACAGATATTTAATTTCAATATTTGATCCAACCATAGTGATAGACTAGGAAACCTCTAAAACTTGGGCAAATTAAAATTTTTCCCATGGTTTTTTAGATATTCTCACAACCCATTATTCCATATTCTTTAGTAGGGACCTATCACATATGGAGGGAACTCTATACCATCTTCCTTAGCATTTGAATGATCATCTCTATTCTGACTCAGATTTGAGCCACCATCGTATTGTTGGATTTTCACTAGTAAGTGATTTGATCCTCCATCATTCATTATTAGTTTCACTCTCCATCCTTTGAGTGGTCGTCATACAGGCTGATTTTCCATATTTCTAATTTTTTCATCTATCCTTTAATTTTCTTTTAATCTAGGCTAAACTACAGGTTGATACTTGATGAGGAGAGTGATACTAGTTTATGGTAAGTGGTCTATAGATTTTCCATCAATGTATAGATGATATACCTAGTTGCTAGTGTACCACATTTCTGCCTTTTGGGAATTACTTCTTAAATTTAAAACCCCTAAAGCTAAATCTAAAAATATTGTTTAATACATGTCATTACACCATTATACTATGTTGGATTTTTTACCTCAACCCAAACAACCCAAGGGTGATTTCTTCTATCTGACCGAGAATATTCCTCTCTTGGGTTATGTTGATCTAAAATTACATTATTGGGAATTTAATATAGTAATAAAGTTGAATGTTAAAGGTTTTAAGAATCTTAATGAACCTTATCATTTATATATTAATGGTATTAGATGGATACTCCCATGGATTTTATATGATTATGAAGGGATTAATGGAATGATTGATGATATTTTTTATGAAATGTTTCATTTTAACCAAATAAAATATTTTTATTTCCAGATAGCATATATGGAAAAAGAGTTAAACCAACATAATTCAAAATATAGATAAAGGGAAAAATCATAAGAAATAATCATCCAATTCAAGTACAATTTAAAGTGGTTAGAAGTTTTTACATTGAGTTATCACTATTTGATAGAGTTAACTTATTTTCTGTATTTTCCTTATTGTGATCCTTGATGTGAAATTCCATCTATTACCATGTATCCACATACAACTCCAGGACTATTTTCCCCATCATTGAAACCACATATAAAAATTATATTCTGTTTGACAATCCAATAGATTTTTTCATCACTAATATCTACCCCCAATTGTATTTCAAAAATTATGTCTGCACCCACCTTTGAAATTGTGATCAGGAAAGATTCCACTTACATTTCTCTATTATAATGGATAAGGATATCATGGGCGTTCTCTAATACACCATCCTACTTTTCAGAATTTACTAGATTAATGGATTTTGGTTCCTCTACCTATGTATCAATCATCTAATCAGTTATTTTTGCTTCATACATAATAGTAACCATTTTCTTTATCATTGGGATGTCAGTAGAATTAATCAATTTAATATTATGGATTTTATAGTTTATATATTACCTTGTAATAGGAAATATAGGAACATTTTAGTGGTCCTTACATCTTAATGGCCTTCACGGATGCAGAATAAACCAATCTAAAAATGCAATGGTGTTTATTCCATTATTTGATGAGTACTGAAGGAACTCTTCCCATGTCCAGATTCCATGGACTCATAGGACCATGTTTCAATGAAATAATCATTATCCACTATTATATCAAGTTACCTACATCATTATGGATGATTCCTTTCATGTACTTCTTCCATATCATTCACTTCTTTTAATGTAGTAGAATCATCATCTCCAAACACCACAAAATAGTTTTGAGAACCAACTCATTTTGAGGTCTCTTTAGATTGGCCATATAAGAAATGAATTGGTCCTAAAGATCCTCATTATGTTGGACCATTACTTTTAACTCTAGCTATGCCTATTCCATTAAGGGAGGGAATTATAAAATGGGTTATGAATTGATTAATGAATTGGTTGTAAAGATCATTGGTTTAACTCTATGGAATTGACGACCCACATAGATTTTTTAGACATTTATAACCCTAGGATCCAGCATATTTTTTTTTTCGATGTGTTAAATAATCATACTCTAAGGATCTAGAATATTCGGATACCTTATACATCTCTACTCTAATGATCTTACCGACTAGGATACCATCAACATTTATACTCATTCTAACCAATTTAATTGATTCAATAGGATTCCTTGGACATTTCTAATCCTTGTATTCGACCAATTAGATGCCTAAGACATTTATAATCCGTATATTCCATTACATAACTTATTCAGATGCCTCAAAAATTTATACACCACGTATCCTAGACCATGTTTGTTATATAATTGATTTCCATGTGTATTCCATTGATCATGTTTACAATGATTTATAATTTTACCTTATAATATGGCTTCTTCATCACAATGTTCCTTTATATACTCAACAATATCACATTTACCTCGATTCTTTTATTATGGATATGAAGGAGTATAAGTTAAGCATATACCCATACAATGAACTTGTTATGGAAACCATTGGTTGTCTCATATTTAAGGTTATCTCACACCCAATTCGGTACACCATTCAATACCTGTACAAACATCATGGATGTAGGTAGGTATAGGGGAAAGATCCTTCATGGTGACTATTGATTTATTTTTGTTTTATTACATGGCTATGTATCATGATGCGATCTAGGGATATATTATTTGGGAAATTTTTTAGTATTTATCTATTTAATGTGCTGGATTTCAGTTGAAATGTATTTCATGCATTTTGTATAGCTACATGACATACTCATAATTTTATATATGATGTTTTCATTGGATTTGATTATTATTATTATTATCTAGATGATTTATCTTATGTTGATAGTCAATATTAAGAATCCTGATTATTCTCATTTATCATACCATTGAATTCCTCGATATAGAAGGGTATATTACCCCCACCATATCATCGAAGTACCTCACTACTAATCATCAGCCTCTAGACTATGGGGAGGCATGTTTGAGGCCAGGTGACCCACCAGCTTAGGGAACTATATAGTGGAACCTACGTCAGGATAATAGATAGTGGTGTTGGAGAACTTTTCCCTTATTTTTGTCCAAATATTTGGGATTTTAATATAGGATACATGGAGTGAGTTGGGATTTGGTAATGTGCTATGCATGGTATTAGATAACCAATTTATTTGGAAAATAAAAATTACCTTGGAATCAGACTCCATATTCTAAATTATCCATATTTCTGTTGATCTAATATCACTTTTGACTTAATAAAATGATTTGTGGTTTCAATTGTGATGTGAATTTTCCCTTTTCATAGTTTGGAAAGGATATATTTCTCTCATTCATTATTCCTGGAGTGCATGAAATTAACATTCCATTAATATTCAATTTCATCTTAGATTCATTGATTGACTACTTGAAATTACTATATGTTCATTTTTAGATATAATATTTATTTGAATAACTTTTTACAGGAAACTCAGAAACATAATTGGTTACTTAAACTGAATACCATAACCTAATAGTGTTTTTCATAAATAGATTTATGTAGACACTATATGCAGTAAATTAGGGAACGTTGTGTCATGTCCCATCAGTCACATGTGTTGGAAAGTGTTCATTGTGGTTATTAAATGGATTCCATATTCATTATATATAGTGTATGTGAATTATAAATTATAAATGGTTATATTTTTAATTCAACCATTTATGATTAATTTTAAATAAAAAATATGAATTTGAATTACATTAAATATTTAAATGAAAATGATTTCATTATATAGACATACAATTTCAACATAAAGGGTTCTTTCCTATATCAAATTAAATTTAAACTATTGATATGGAAACACATATTATATAGTATAGAAGATGACCCTGACCACACTTTGGTAGTGGGATGTATATGGTATCTCTTTCATTATTGGGATATTTATATTTCCCAGACCTTTCCTTAGGAGTAGGTAAAGGGGTGTGACTATTTTACAAGAAGAATTATAAGTATACAAATATTGTATCAATGATGTTATAATTACTAAATCTTTTATGAGGAATATTATTTTCATTTTTGGATATTTCACACCATGAAGTCCTCCAGTTTTGATTCAAGAGGGTAGTGATAACCATGCATTGGAGGTGGTGGGACCATAGCAACCAAATGAACCTCTAGTAGTTCCACCTGTGACACCTCTTATTATACCTTAAATTGGGATTAATTCCTAGTTCTGAGAGGGTTTACAATGATTCATATAGACTATTCATGGATACCCACTCCCTTATTTAACTATGGAAGTGTTGACATGTGAATTTATAAGTAGCATTCACCAATGTTTTGAGGGAATGGAAGACCATAGGCTACATATTCATGGTTAGAGGGTAGGATATCAATTTTTGAGCATCTATAGAGACATAATTTTAGATGAATGATAATAACTATATATATGATGTTATATTCTTCTTAGAGAAGGTGGGACATTATTACATAAAAGGATCATCATTGGGATATGGCTTGGAGGTATTTCCAAATAAGCTTTTAAGATTATATTTATCCCTTGAAATTTAGGGATGATAGTTCCATAGAGATTAGGTACTTGGATAAAATAGTCCTATCATTTGTGGACTATTTTAACCATTTTATGTACCTTTATAATTTCACACATATTTTGTTAGGTGACAAGTTCTCAAAATCATAGTGATTTAAGGATGGGATCATGTATGAAATCAGATCACAAATGAATTTTTTTTGGCATAAAATAATATATTAAATAGTCGATCCAGGGATTATTTATGATCATTACATAAGGGAAGATATGGTCATAGAGCAGGGTGGTTCATCTTCGAAACCATATGGCATGGTTCTAGGTGGTAGGAATTGAAGATTTATGCATCTCATAAGGGGAATACCATCAAGATAACGAGTGTTGGTAGTTATGATTTCTGTCATATGTGTGGGAGTAATGAACACATGAAGAGATAGTGTGATTGTGTCGTAGTTGTCTACCGAGTACATGAAATTATGGGATATCTAAAAAACATTGAAGAGAATGGAATCCAATTGGGAATGAGGGAGTGTCTGCACTGAATCGACGTTTATAATCAGGGTAAGATGCTTCTTATCAGGTAGTGTGTTAGAGTGCGATCAGCTCATCGGGCCAAGGTGGTGGTCAGTGACGATGTATCCATACACTAGACTTACAATACTAGTAAAATCAAATTCTCATTGTATCCATACTATATATATCATGTTCATGGTTAGTCCATATTTATGAAGGGAAACTGATACCTATTGACTAAAGTGTTGAAACTTTTATATTGAGAGGTCATGTTCTTTAAGCCTCTACATTGGAATCCACTATTTTCAATATATGTTCTTCTCATTAATTCATATATATTATTATTTTAGATATATATGGGATTGATATTTAGTTTTACTATGTTGTGATGGCACCCAATACACTATTGGATAATTGATCGAATAGTGCACTATAGTACAGGGAGTTTGCCATTGAGATTGGTGGGTGTTTCATTTTATGGGACCTATTTTATGATAGATGATTGGGTTTGATATAATTCTCATGATGGGATGAGTATTTTATTACTAGGCCCATTCTTAATGATATCATTTAAGGGTGAATTTTATATCACCAGACGGTGGGTTTTTTATTCACAAGGGTTATGTGGATTTCTAGGAGAGTTGATCTAGACCCAAGCATCATGGGCCCGACGAGATGATTGCCAAAAATATTATCTTATATCTAAATGATTTTTGAATGAATCGGGAAAATTTCACTCCATTCATAGATCCTTTCAGGGATGTCTTCCCATTTTCTATTTTGGGAATAACTCCCAAGAGAGAGGTGTATTTTTTTATTGAGCAAGTTCCTAGAGCCGCACCAATATCCATTCCTACTAACAGGATGGCTACTACTGAGTCGTAGTAGATTCATCGGAAGCTATAGGATTTGGATTCAAATGGGTTTATATGACCCAATACTTCTTCATGGGGTTTTTGAGTACTTTTTTTTAAGAAGTCATATGGAAGACTTCATTTATTGTGGATTAAAACAATTTAAATCTATTGATGGTTAAGAATCAATATCATTTTTCTTAGATAGATTATCTCTTTGACTATATCCATGGATATAGAGTGTTCTTGAATATTGGAATGAGATCGAGTTATCATCAAGTGTGCATCATACCGTTTGATATACCTTGTAAAAAATTACATAGTAGATATGTCTTGTATTATTTTTTGGGGATGTCGATTGGTCTCATGAATGTGCCAATAGATTTAATGGAATTAATGAAATATGATTTCCATAAATATTTATATTGATTTGTGGTGTTATTTTTGGATAATATCATGGTGTATTCTCACACTCAACAAGACGATGTCAAAAATCATGAGATCATATTGGATACAAAGAGAGAAAAACAATTATATCATAAAATCACAATGTGGCAATTTTTTATGGATAAAATTCACTTCCTGAGTCATATTATATCATATATATGAGTCTCCATTAACCTATATAAGGTGAGTTCTATAGTTTCTTGGGATCATACCAAGAATGTCATTTTTATAAATAGTTTCTTAGGGTTGGATGGTTATTAAAGGAACATCATTCTGGATTTATCACACCTAGATACAAATTATATAGGCATGAGTAATAATTATTTGAATTTATCATTGTCTAATTCCATTAAGATATCCTCTTAGGATTTGGAAGAGAGACTGACATCAATATCGACCCTAATTTTTCCAATGTTGGTAAGGAGTTATACATTTAATTGTGATTCCTCGGGTGTAGGGATAGTAGTAGTTCTGATTTCGTTGGATTGATTCTTGGCATATGAGTCTTGTATGTTGAAGAAATGTAAGAGGAAATAACCAACACACAATCTTCATTCGGCCATTTTATTTCATTCCTTGTGTGGTTGGGGAAATTTTTTACTGGTATATAATTATGTGGGGTATATAGGCCACAAAATCATAAAATATATATTTAAAGAGATTTACATAAATATCTAGAAGTGAATGTGGGTTTAATTACTATATTTTATTTACATATTGATTACTTATAGTCCAAAAAATATATATGTTT
This sequence comes from Viscum album, assembly GCA_963277665.1. Taxonomy (NCBI): domain Eukaryota; kingdom Viridiplantae; phylum Streptophyta; class Magnoliopsida; order Santalales; family Viscaceae; genus Viscum; species Viscum album. The sequence continues at coordinate 559,093,230 of OY728164.1, read as the reverse complement.
TTTTTGATGATTTGATCTTGATGACTCAGACCTATGTAGTTATGGAGGCCAGTAGAGTGTGGAAGCTTATACCCATATATTTTGATATGCATAAAAATATCCAAGACCACATGGATTTTCTATACTTTAATTTTAATTAGTGACCTCATAACTTCTAGAGGTAGTGAATATGAGAAAACTATTAGATATCTATGGATTATTACTAAGGATAGCATGGAAGGTGATGACCCACCTTCTAGTAGGACCATTAATGTGGGTGAAATCCTATGAATTTAAGGACGAATATGGGTTCCTTATGTTGTCTTAGTGGAGTTGATGAAAGAGTATCATGCATATTTATGGTATATCCATGCCGGTATTACCATGATATATATTTCATTATTCCACCAATATGAGTGGTCGGGGATGATGTGGAAGATAATAGTGATTCTTACTTAGGGTTACACCATTAATCACGTGAAGGTAGAACACCAAAAAAAGTTGGGATTCTATAGTCGTTACCTATAACTGAATTGAAATTTTATGATTTCATGATGGAATTTGTAAATGTATTTCCTAGATCACCTCAGAGAAGTGACCTCATATTGTTGATCATAAATAAGTTGAAAAAAATCGATAAATTTTTACCAATTCAAGAGACCATATCAGTGGATGAGATTTGGTGGCTCCAAATTTAGGGGATTATACACCTCCACAGAGTTCCAAATTCTTTCATATTGGACAGCGATTTTTAATCAACATTTATGTTTTGGAAGGTATTTTATAGGTAACATTTTTCATTGGTACTATTGATTACAACCTATCACCCACAAACTGATTATTAGTCTGAACTTACAATACATGTTTAAGAGAAAATGTTCTAAGAATGGGTGCTTAATTTCATAGGTTATTGGGAGAATCATGTTTCTCTTGTTGTGTGCACATATAATAAAATCATCTAGTTTTCCATATATATGGATAATTATTAGGAAATTTATTTAATGTCATGTTGTTCATTCTAGTGTTGGTTAGATGTTGGAGAGTTTGAAATTTTTGGTCCTCGTCTCATTTAGGAGAATTCATAGAAGGTTAATATTTTTATAAAAACGATTGATATAGCATCATCTAGAAATAATTCATACATATATCATCACTATGGACCTCTAGATTTTATGGTGGGTAGTTGGTTTTTCTTAAGTTATATTCCTAGAATGGGACATAGACAGATTCAAAAAAATGGGAAGCAATCACCTCATTACATTGGTCTCTTCATGATTCTAGAGAGTGTCTTGAAAGGAACATATTTGTTTTTTTACATTAGTGGTATAGAGCCATGTAATATATCTTCCAAATATATCATGTTCACCAATATCATTCTGATCCATCAAATATTCTCCAGTCGATTGAGTTTTTTTAGAGCGGTGAATTCAATTAGGAAAATAATATCTAGGGTATGGATCTAGGTGAGAAGGTTATATGAGGTTAGTAAGTTCCTATAGAATTGATGATATGATTGAAATTACATATATAGGACAATACATGAGAGATTGAGGATGATGTATATACCCAATGGCTGGAATTCCATTCAGATGCATCACCTCCCCCAGCAGGACAACCTAGGTATGAGTTTTAATAAGTGGTGGGAATTGTAAGATCTCAGATTTTCTATGAGGTACATATCATTTAAATATCAATTTCATCATCTTATTGTCTTTATAATTGTTCTAAATAACCTATGAAAGAAATCATTAGTGTATATGACATATTCAGATCTTGAAAATCAAAATTATATAGGAAAGGGGAAGGTGTATGGTTTGAAAAATTAACTAATATGAGGACACATGGTTTGGAAAATCAGTGTGGGGTTTTATAGGGTTCCTTATAGGTGTGTTCATAGATAATTCTTAGTTTTATAAAAATGTTTTTTAGATCATTTTCGGTATGCAACATGGACAGAGGGGGATGCATGAATAGAGCATGGTTGGGAAACACATTCACTTCGAAATGTGGATAAAAATATTCTTAGGTTGTGACTTGTTAATGGTGGGTGCATGGTCTATCCAACTATGTATCCAACCCATGTGGCCTTTAAAACATGAAAAAATTACCATTTTCCATGGTTTTATTATATGGTCTCACCCAATTATATTTATTCATTTCTGGTATCCCCCTCTCACATGTGGATAGCTTCCCCACCCCCCTCAATAGGTTTTGAAAGATGTTATCACTAAAGAAATTGATGCAAGTGACATTCAACTCATTATATTTCCATTAGTATGATATTTGATCCACCATTATATATTTTTTGTTTCTCTCTCTGTGGGATGTTATATCCACATGTAGGTTTTTTACCCTATTTATAGTGTATTCATATATTCTTCTATTTTCATTAGATATATCCAAAACTAAGGGAAAATACTATACACAGAGATTGATGCTATATTAAGGTAGGAATTCGATACTTTTTTCCTCAAATTAGGGTTCTCTATACCTTATTTCAATAAATTCACACAATTTAATTACCATCATTGCTTCCTAAATTGATTACCCCTTGAGTTAAATATAAAATTCCGGATTGAGACATTCCATGACACCCTTATTCTAAGATGGAGGTTGTTGAAATAAAAATGAATCACCCTTTGGGTGAGTTCATCCATTAAACATTGAATACATCACCCTTGGGGTGTGTTGATCTCACTTTACATATTCTTGAATTGAATATGGTAATAAAGGGAATAGTTAAAGGTTGTAATCACCTTTTAATTTTTATAATAATGTTATAAAAAATTATTAAATGAAACTTAAGTGCATATAAAGGGACTCATGGAATGATTAATGATATGTAAAATTGAATGGTATATGAATGGGTGAGTGAATTGGATATTATAATGATGGGGTTAATGGTATGGCACAAAAAACCAACATGGATATCTTAGACATTTATACTAATTAGATCTAGTTTATTTTCTTTATTTCTATTCCATGTACATTTCTACTCCAAGGATTTAACGTAATTATATTTCCTGTATTTTATACTCCAAGGATATAACAATGTTGGATTTCTTGTTCATTTCGACTCCTTGGATAGAAACCACTGGGATATAGTGGACATTTCTACTCCATGGATGTAGTTATTTATCTTACTAGGTTGCCTTAAAAATTTCTACTGATTAGATCCAGATCTATGTTGGTCTCATACTTGATTACCTGGTGTATTCCATTGATCAAGCACAAAATGATTTATATTTTCCCATATGATTTAGATTCATGATCATAATGTGCCTTGATTTACTTGAATTGATTATTTTTACCTTGTTGATTTGATTACTCTTATACATGAACATTGCTCATGCTTATATTCACATAGAAGACTTGTTATAGAAAGATTTTTTTCCGTCCTACATAGTGTTATCTCACAACCTATTCAGGCAACCTTTTGGTACTTTGATAGACTTAATGGATACTAATAGGGATAGGGGAAGTCACCCACTTAGTGAAGCTTGCCTGGTTTTATGTTATGAGCTGGGGATCACATGACTAGTATAAGGCGGATGATGCAAACTGGAGATAGTTTAATTTCTGTATTTTTGTACTTTTGATTAATTTATTTTACAAGTTACATGTTTCTATGTATTATATATCCTTTTTATATCTCCATGACATACTCATATATTTATATATGATGTTTCTATTGGATTTTATTATTATAACATTTTATATAATTATTTATCTTATATTACTGGTTGATATTATTCTTCTACAATATTTTTAGTTATGATACCACTATGTTACCCTAAACATTAGGGTAAAGCCTCCCAACAGTACCATATTAGACCCTAATAGATATTTGATATCCATTGGTGTAATTAGATGCACACTTGAGTCCATGTGACCCACAATTTAGGGGCACCATTTGGTGGATCTGAAGTGAGGACGTTATATCGCAGACCAATCCTTCAACATCCACATCATAGAGAAGCTCATAAAAATATTTTTTCTGCAAATTAAATTCAATCATATACCCTTAATATGTTCTAAATAAGTCTTCCTTCTATGAGTTTTCCTCCTTTAATCCAAAGAAACATTATCATATTCCTTACATCCTGCACCAAAATTTGGTCAAAATATATATATCTCAATAACAACAACCAAATATAGTAATAAAATGAAAAATATATCCATATAAATCTTCTTAAGGTGACATACAAATAGAGGTACTATGATTGTTATTATACGAAAAATAAACCAATGGAAAATTATTAGGTTGTGAACCTCCATAATAAAGATACTTTCCATAAATATATCCACCATAAAATGGATGATGTACTATCTTAAACCAAATATTTATGGGTGGATTGGGGTGATAAGGTAAAACTATTAACCAAAGTCACATTATAATAACATACACAACTGTGATGTGAACCATGAACATTATCTAATTCCATCTTGATCACGTATTCATGAATAATCGCCAACTCTATCATATAAATCATTATAAAACTCTCAACTAAGGTGAAATATTAAATCATTAATAAACAAATCATTTTTATCTATTAATACATGATTATAAAACTATCATCAAACCCTATAGTATTATGTGGTAATCTTATAGAAAATATCACCAAATATACTCTAATTTCCACTTTATAATATCCAAAGGATTCATAAAACCTTAAAAAAACCAATTTTAAACATTAACATAAGGGAATAGAATAATAAAAATAAATAATATACCATTGGTTTCTATATTATAGGACACCATAGCTACTTCTTCAAAACATTATTCAATTTTCAGATTCCTAAATATATCACCTATTATGAACTATGAACCTCACATACATAAAAAAATATCATATACTATAAGTAATAATAACATATTGTATAATAAAAATTGATGTTACTTATCCACAATTCAACAATCAAATTAATCCCTATTTTAATATAGTCTATCCAAACCTCAATATCAGGATATATAGTTGAGACTCCACCACCGATCACATTAATGTATCTATCACAGTCAACTGATAAATATATTCTATCCAATAAATCTATTTAATATATATATATGTTCTTACAACTATATAATCTTACATTTCCCACCCACCTATTGAGAAACGTTAGATTAATATTTTCCATATAAATCATAAGTGACCACATTAACCTTCCTAAGGGTATAAGTGATATCAAAGTCATAATATCAAGGAAAATACACCAATATCCTATATTTTATGTTAAAATAATTCTATGAAAATATATATCTCCCACTCTATGGATTTATATAAATCCTAATGTTATCACTAAGAAAATAACGACTCCAAATATTAAGTGAATAAACCATCTCTGTAATGTCTAACTCAATATTTTCATAGCTACATTCGTTAGAACATTACTATATAAACCCTTATTCAATGATCCCCATATATTATATAAAGAAAAATCTAAAACCATAATGAGATATTTCAAATTATAACTCGTAAGGAATATCCTCCTCAGCTATATTCATTATTCTAATGTGTATACAATAAATTCATAAATAACATAGCTTATTAAAATTATATTTTTTGAAGTATATTTTTTTTCACCATATGATAATGGTATCGAAATCAAACCTAAACATTAGATTATTATGAGTCATAATAATATTTATAAGATATATCCTTAAATTTATTAAAGGAATATTTATAATTAAATATAATGCCTTTAGTTAATGATGATCAGAAAATATTATCGTAAATACTTATTTTATGAAAATTAAAACATTCTCACATTGTGGTTATAAACTAGGATGAAACCCATTATCTATGAGTGAACATATTTTCTTATATAATTCATATTGGTCTACTAATATCATTCTATTTTCATACTTGGATATAGATATACATCATCAAACCAGATTAATGGAATACTCTACATGTAAATCTATAAGATTTTTAAGAAACTCTTCTTGGAATAAATATTAAAATTCTTATATAATATGTTTATAAATAATATTTATTATTTCCTTTTTCACTGTTACATGAGTAATGTATCTATGTACACCCTTAATAAATAATATATTCATATAATAAGAATATTCCAATCTATGATTTTTATTTTTCTCCTTATAATGTAATATCAATCTATGTTGGTTTAAAGAAATAATGTTAATAACATTTTATTGATTGTTGTTATTGTCCTGGTATTTTATTATTCATTACTCACTCAAAATTATATCAAATTAAAATAGGATAAGAAATATTATATTAAATTTTAATAATTTCCTACAAATTATAATAAGAAAAAGAATTAATATATGCTTCTAAATTAATCCACCATTTGATATCGTTTATGGTAATTCTATCTATTCCATTTGATATTAAGTGTTCATATATACCCTAAGGTTTCATGATATGAATAAATGAGATAATTCAAAATCAAATAGTGATAAATAAATTATTGAACAACTATTTATATTACATGTGATACCTTTGGTGGGAGGCTCCATCATTGCAATCTTGCTATAATATGCATGAGATTTACATTGGGGATTTAGTGGCTAAGGAATATTATTCCCATACATCATGATCTTCACTTGGAATTGGATATACTAATATATACCTTATTTACATAAAAATCATGAAAATATGTGATGAGGATTATATAAAACCATATTCCCCCCTATGGTATCCTAACTGAATCATTTATTTCCCTAGGATTCATTAAATATCAACAATATTGAGCATTATGGCTAGTATTTTAATATTTAAAACACCTTTTAGTAATATAATTATAATTCCTAGAATTATTTCATCAAAATAAATGTTTTTTAAAAAACTATAACTCCCACATTTACTTCACTTTATCATTGGATCTTCCAACACGTTGCTCCAACAATTCAATTCTTACCAAAAACTCAATGAGATCATGATTATTTCAAATCTATATTTACACATATCCAAAAATATTAATTATATCTATAAAACCCCCCAATTCCCAATTATTTATAATGAATTGTATTTATTCGGTTTTTGAATATATAAATCTTAATTTTTATATCAATGAAATTTTTTGAGGCATATACTTCTAATGGATTTAATTTTGATTCATATGTTGCATTGAATTCATCATAATCCCACATTAGCTAAAGAAATTAACACTCCATCTAAAATCATGTAGAGCATTGAAAATATTTTTAATGGTGTTGGTCGGAGTTGATACTCAAGAGGGGGGTGAATTGAGTTACAATTATAAATTATGTTAAAAAGATTCTTATTAATGTACCCCAAATTGAATAACTATCTAGACTGTAGTAAATTTGTAATACAGTAAAGGGTCAGTCAGGTTCTCAAGAGATTGATTAGTTATTAGTTATTCTAATCAAGATATTAATTATCATTGGAATCTGAACTAATGATATAATATAAATACAAACACTTGCTATTTTAATTGTTATAGTTAATTTAGAAATAGATTTTTGTTTCAATGTACATACCAGTGGAATATTCAATATAGTTTAAAACAAAATAAATAAGCACAACAGATATAACCAAGAAGATAAGTTTCAAGCCGAGACTTAGTCATCTCAAACAATTTTTATAAATTTTGATCCACACCATGGATCGGGGTAAATAATAGTACAAAGACCATGCAGGTACTATGTCCTCTACCACAGTTCTTCGAGGGAACAAAACAATAGCACACAGGCTATCCAGGTCACACATGACCTCTACAACTATCCACAGTGGGATACAATAGAGTTATAGAAGTTTTTTGTGAGGATTTAGAAATCATACAGTTTAGCACATGAGATAGTGTGTGTCTAAAAATTCAGAGCACACACATTGTTCAAAATATAAATAATAGAATCACTAAGAGAGATTAGATATGAGTTTAGAAAGCTCTAGTGATTTGAAATGCTTCTCTAGACTCCTTTTGATTAAACAGAAGTCCTTATGAGTCCTTCTATGTAAACTACCATGAAAACAGAGTGTCGTTTGATTCCTTAATTTTCAGGTTCAGTTTGATTAGCTTGAGTGTATAAAGAGATCATTTTAGTTCTTCACTCCTTTACTAAGATTCAACTTTTGTTCTCTTCTTGTAAAAATGGCCTTGTATATGTCTAGTGTTCTTCAAGTATACATGTGTACAGATGTCACCTTTCCTTATTGTGTATATGCACCACACTCTTCTCTTCAGCTCAATCTTCTTTTTATTCCATTGGCTTCGACAATATGAATGATTACTTTTTCATAGGTACGAGGTACGGTACCCTGAGATGCCAAAAAACCACATAAATTAATAGTTGTTTCATTAAATCCACCAAATATGATCGTTAGCATTATATTAATAATATTGACGCAGTATAAAGTTTGAGTAGTAGTGACTGGTTAACAGTCATCTTCCTTTAGTAGCTCTCTGTCGGTAGACCAGTAACGGTGGACTTTCAATTAGTGGATGCCTTTTATCGGTATTTTTAAACAGTGTAACATTTGATATGTGTTTTTGTAACTCCATATATCAGTATCATTGGTCTATCAGTAACTTACTTGTACTGTTAACTACATTTATCGGTGGCTCTATTTGTATTAGTGGACATCATATCGGTAGTCGTTCGTCTGTCTGTTTGTGTCTGTAGGTCTTCGCTTATCGGTAGCTATTCTTATCGATAGGATTGATCTATTAAAGACATTTTCTAACCAGTGACCTTTGATTATTGGTGGCCATTGTATATATGTAGAATAAGTACTAGTAGGTCTGTATCAGTCGACTTGTGCATACCAGAGAAATTGTTCTATCAGTAGTTGTTATGCATACCGGTATCTACTTATCCATATCAGTAGACATCTGTACTGGTGTACATAGCCTTATCAATAGTTGTGTATCTGTTTGTATCAGGGATCTAAATATCGTTAGCTTTTGATATAACAGTATTTATGTCTGTTTTTCTGTATAAATAGCTATGTGTGTACTAGTAGGATTAACACTTATCTGTTCTATGAAAAACAAATCTAGATTTATTTATAGTTATATCAAAGTATGTATAAACATAGATAAACATTTATTGACATATTCCAAAGATTTTTTTGATATTTTTATCAACTTTATAATAGAATTTCATATATTGAAATAATTAATATATAGATAAACATTATTTGGTATTATTAAATCATGTGAATGAATAATTGGGTTTATAAAAACAGGTGAGGTCAACAATCTCCCAATTTTTAGGTATTCAAAAATTATGATATTATAATCCAAAATAATTAGTAATGTATCAGTATAATTTTAAATTAAATGAAATTGTATCAGAGGTAATAATAAAAACAATGTGCTATAAGTAAAACAAATGTATCAAATGTATCATAAGTATTAAGATCGTACATCTCATATTTCTCCATATTTATCTATATTATTTCTCCCATTTGTTTATTATTTCTCCCTCTTTTTTATTAGAAAAAATAATGGAAGAATGAATATGATAAGTAATAGTAGATAAAATATAATTAAAGCATTGATATATTCATTGAGGAAAAAAAATACATAGAAATATAAAATTGATACAAAAAAAGAATACAAGAGATTTATATCATATATCCAAGAAACTAATCAATCCACCTCCCCAACATGAGATTTTCCCTTGGGATCAGAAGAGGATTCAGGAGTGGTGGAGGCAGGTTGAGGCTTCAGAATACCAGTGATAATCAGAGGAGGATGAGCTACTGAGACATTGTGTGGCCTATATTTTTTAGCTTTCTTCATGATCATAGGAGTGAGGTTCTGAATGGCATGGGTTGGAGACATCTAACGAATTTAGGCAGACTTAGCAGAGGTAGGTAGTACTGGAGGTACAATGATAGGGGTGTTGTCTACATGCAGGAATGGTTGCAACAAATTCCTAAAATCCATAATGATCCCTCCTCATCTATCCATAGCAGAAATGAAATCATCCTTGTTTTCCATAAATTTTTTCAAAGCTGGAGTCATTTCCCCGAGCTTGCTTACTTGTTCTCTGATGGCTATATTGACAAGAGGTAATTTCATATTTTACAAAATATGTTTGAAATGGTTGGTCAACTGATGCTTGTAATACACTTTCTGAAAATAAGAATCAAATTTATCTTTTACTTCTTTCTGAGAGGGAGAATCTTCTCTCATATAATCTTGAACAATTTTCAGGATATCTGTAGTGGTAGTTACCACCTGGTTCCGGGCATATGAGTCCACAGAGCCACTAGTTGATGCTAAAACATTCTCCTCTTTCATTGAATCTCAATTCTAATCAAACTACATTGAAGGTATGGAAGCAATAGAACCAATAGAAAAAGTCACAGTTTACTTGAATGTTTTTGTTAGGCCACTGATAATATTTTTTACTAAAATATCATGGGTTCTAACATGATTCTATATGGAATGATTAAATTCCTCAAAAACTAATACCATCTGGCTAACTACACTATTAACAAAAGATAAATCCTTGTCGGCTTGAGATTTAGAGCTCATATAGGATTCCAGAGAGACAACTTATTTCTTTAGAAGTTCAACATCCTCTGCAAAGCTCAACATATGATTCTGTAAAATTGTGATTTCATCCACTATCACCACCACAGTGGTTGACACACTACATTCAAGAGAGAGTTCAAAGGATTTTCCATGTTTCTCAGGTCCTCAACAAAACAAATCTTTAAATCGGCAATAGATGCATGCAATGATATTTTCATCTCATCTTATAAAGACTCAATTTCATCCCCGGTTACCATACTAGTAGGCACAACAACAGGTTCACTTTCTGACACAATACTAGAGAAAAAGGCATTCATAATAGATTAGATGGATGATACTAAGGTGGCTTCCATTAATCATATCTCTTCTACAAAAGATAACATAAGATCAGACTTCAACTAGTCGAGATTAGCTTTTCTTACTACATCCTCAGGTAGAAACTCAAAACAGATATTATATTTAACATGTGGTTTGTTCATGGTTGTCCCATCTTTATAATCAGAGTAGTCCAATCCACAAACCACAACACCTAGATCTTCTGTCTAGTCTTCAATTCCATAAGCTACTGAAACATTGCCATGTCTAGTTGGATTCTCCCCCTCAACTGGTACATTCTACTATATAGAAATAACACCCTCATCAACTTGGTCTTCCTCATAATAATCTTCCACAACCATCTCTATTTCTCCAATAGTAGGAGGCTCCTCAAGAATAAGAGAATGTCTATCTACTTCAACAATAATATCCTCTAAAAGAACAATAGAACATCCAATCAACGTACTCAATCAGAAGGTGGAAGAAGCAGATGCTTCAGTTTCAGATTCCCTTTCTTCTTCCTCATTCATTGGGATAGCCTCTTCTTGATCTGATGTCGGCTAGTCTTCCTCATCCACAAGTGTGTCTCCACTACTTAATCCCGAAACAGTTTCTATAATAAGTAGGTTCAAAGAAGAATTTTACTTTTCTTGTGATAAAATTTCAAGAGGTGGGGTAGGAGGCAACTTCATATCTCCCCCATCTTCTGTAGGCAGAATCCTCCTCATCTGAATCATCAATATATTGTGGCTCCTCCTCATTAGGTCCGAGAACTGGATATCTCTTACCTTTTGGTCTATTTGGATAGTCAACTAGATTGGACATGTCATATATATTCACATCATCTATAACCCAATGCCCTCTCCATGGGCTTCGTCTAATCTTCATGTACTTACATACTATGTTTGTGATACAAAAATTGTTCCTTACCACCACAGTCTCATCCCGAGACTCATCTACCCCCATTACATTAATCATAACTGAAATAAATTTGGAAAATAACAATGCATTGGTTTTTGATTTGTGTCTGGTCATATCCTCGATTTTAATCATTAATAGCTTACAAAGATTCACCTTCACACCATTCCTTAACATATGCATCAAATAAATATCTTGATACTTCAGATCTGCAAATTCCCCTCTTCTTGGACTTATCACATGTTGAATGAATTTGAACAACAATCTATTTTCCCCATCTATCTCAGCAGCCACCACCTTACTCTGCTTGCCACTACCTATGAGATCCTCAAAGGCAGTATCATAGTCAAATAAGTCACCGGTAGGAGGTATTGTCTTCGATTAATACCCAAATACTCTTTCATGTGGTACCTTCGTGTATTTAGCACATCCAATGGATGAAAAATCTATTTCCTTGCCATTTACCAATGAAACCATTCTATTATCCCTATATGATTTCTCAAAGAACACAAAAGCATGGAACTCTTTTATTATCTATGGATAATAAGGACCATTATTGTTTTTAAAACATTCTAGCCATCTCTACTCCTCCAATATTCATAGGGTTAGCGATTTTCATGGAAAAATTCATTCTGCACAGAGCTCCTTCTCGATTACAATATCCTTATTTTGAAAATGCATGTTTACAGAACGCCTCCCTGAGCATGATCAATTGAAATTTCTACTTTATTTAGGTCATGTCTTCTGCTTCTTTGAATTTGCCTCATCAAAGTCATCTCTGACAGCCAGATGTTTGGTTTTTTTCATCTCTGGATTGAAGAACTTATGGTTTTCGTGAGATTCAGGGATTCAAGGAATTGGGTTTGAGATAGGAGATTTCGGTGGATTAAGATGTAACTAAGACTATGTTTTTATCATTTAGGAATCATAAAATAAATAAATATAACATAACAATTATAGTACAAATGATAAAGATTCTGGCAGCCAAAGACACGATGATTTAAATAGCACATACTAACAGTAAGGTATATCGGATAGAATTCCTAATGGTGAGGTATATCCGAGAGGTTCAATAAAAGTGAGGTATTACAGTGAGGTTCATACTGGTGAGGTTTCTAAAGGTGATGATTCTAAAGGTGAGGTTTCTAACGACGAGGTTTCTAACGGAACGGTTTTCTAACGGTGAGGTTTCTAGCGGTGAGGTTTCTAACGGTGAGGTTTCTGACGGCGAGGTTTCTAATTGTGAGGTTTCTAATGGTGAGGTTTCTAACGCACAAAGTCTATCATTACTAATTCATTTCTAACGTAACATAACCTATCCGAACATAAATTTTTGGTGAAAATATCAGCTAATTGGTGTTCAGTACCTATAAATTCAAGAGTAATATCACCATTTTGGTAATGATATCTTGATAAATGGTGTCTTACATCAATGTGTTTGGAAATAGAGCGAGACACAAGATTATTAGAGATTTTAATTGCACTAGTGTCACCACAATTTATTGATACATGTTTAAAAACATATCCATAGTCCAACAAAGTATGTTTCATCCACATAACATGTGCCCAGCAACTACCAGCAGCTACATACTCTGCTTCAATAGTAGACAATACAATAGAATTATACTTTTTACTACACCATGATATTGGGGACTTGCCTAGAATATGACATGTTCTAGAAGATATCTTTCTATATAACTTGAAACCATAATAGTCAGAATCTGAATAACTTATTAAATCAAAATATTGTCCTTTTGGATAAAACAAACCTAAATTCCCATTATTTTTAAGATATTCGAAAATTCTTTTAATAGTAAGAAAATGAGATTCTTTAGGATTATCTTGAAATATTTCACACATAAACACAATAAACGTAATATCTGGTCGACTAGCAGTACGGTTTAGTAGACTTCCAATCATACATCTATAATTTTTTTGGTCAACTTGTTTCCCAGATTCATCAATGTCTAACATACAGGTGGTACTCATGGGTGTATCACTTTCCTTTATACTATCTAAACCAAAACATTTTAAAAGATCCATTTTATATTTAAATTGATTTTAAATAATACCATTTTCATTTTGAAAAACATGAAATCCAAGAAAAAATTTGAGTTCCCCTACTAAACTCAGTTCAAATTCATTTTTCATACTCTATGAAAAATCGATACACAAAGTATTTTTAGAAGATCCAAAAATAATATCATCTACATAGATTTGTACTATTAAGACATCTTTATAATTTATTTTGATAAAGAGAGTTGGATTAGCAATCCCTTTAGAGAAACATTTTGAAATATGAAAATTACTAAGTCTATTATACAGAGCTCGTGGAGCTTGTTTTAGACCATCTAAATATTTAGAGAGTTTAAAAACTCGATTTGGAAAATGAAGATCAGTAAATCTGGGTGTTCGTTCAACAAAATCATATTCAATTATAAAAACATTTAAAAAGCACTTTTAACATACATTTGATATAACATGAAATTCAGATGAGCATAATAGGCAAGTAGAATCCTAATAGCTTTTAATCTTGCTATAGGAGAAAAGGATTCCTCATAGTGTATTCCTTCCTATTGACTATACCCTTATGCAACTAGCCTTGCACTATTCCTAACGATTTTTCAAGATTCATCAACTTTATTTCTAAAAACCCATTTAGTGTCTATGGTCTAAGTGTCCTTAAGTATATCAAATAATTCCCAGACTTTTTTTCATTAAAACTGATTGAATTCTTATTGAATATCCATTTCCCAAAATTCTTCATTGATTTCATCATTGATATTTTTAGGTTCTAACAGTAAAAGAAAGTCTTACTGTTCACCCTGGTTTCTTAGAGATGTTCTAGTCTATGTCCCTCTATCAAGACTACCAACAACATCATCTAAACGATGATTCTTTAGAATCCTAGTTGACCTAGTAAATGTGGGACAAGACATTTTAGGTTCTACTCTAGATTCAGGTTCTATAGAAATAGGTTCTGGAATGTTTCCAGAACTTGATGTCTTTACAACAGGTTCATTGATTTTATCATTAAGGTTCAGAACAAAAAAATCTTCATCATGATTTTCAATGGAAGATTTGGGTTCATGTGGATCAGTTTCATCAAACATGATGCAAACAGATTTTTCCACACATTTGGTTATTTTATAAAAAATTCTATAATCTTTACTAAAGATTGAATAACGTAGGAAAATTCCTTCATCAGATTAGATGAAAAATTTTCAAGTTTATCTTTTGTACTATGAATAAAGACTTTGCAACCAAAAACTTTAAAGTAATTAACCATAGGTTTCCAAAGGTTCCACAACTCATAAGGGGTTTTTTTAGAATAGGTCTAATCAGGACTCTATTAATAATATAACAACCTATATTTACAGCTTCAGACCAAAAGTAAATTGGAAGGTCCTAATCATTAAGCATTTTTTGTAAAATTTCTTGAAGGGTTCTGTTTCATCTTTCAAATACACCATTCTACTGAGGTTTCCTTGGGGCAGATAAATTGTGACTTTAGCCATTGTGTGAGATATAAGATTAAAATTCACGATTTTCAAACTCATGAACATGATAACATCTCAAGGTATCAATCTTCTGTCCACTAAAGTTTTCAACAGACTTTGTGTATTTAATATTATAAGAACAATCTTCAATTTTATGAGCTACGATGTATACCCAAGTGTACCTAGAATAGTCATCAACTATGACATAGACATAGTTCTTCCCGTTTTAACTAGAAACAATATAAGGTCCAAAAAAAGTCCATGTGACCCAACTTGAGAGGTTGATAAGTAGAATCATATTTCATTGATTTAAAAGAAACTTTTTGTTGCATTCCCCATTTGACAGGGATTACAAACATTATTTGCTGGGAATTCAAGTATAGGTAGGTCTATAACATAGTTTTTACTAGTCAGTTTTCAAAGTGACTGAATGTTGCAATGTCCTAATATTTTGTGCCATAGCCAAAACTCGTTATGAAAAGCATTCAAGCATATAATGTTCTTTTGAGCCAAATAGTTCAAATCAACAGCATACACATTTTAATTTCTCAAATTAGATAATACTAAAATATTATAAGAATTAGAAACATTACAAGAATAATTTTCAAATTAACATTGAAACCATCATCACACAAATGAGAAATACATAACAGGTTATATTTAAGTCCATCAACTAATAAAAAATTGGTAATTAAAACCGAATCATTGGTACCAATCTGGCCTAAGCCGATGATTTTTCCTTTTGAATTATCACCAAAAGTGACATGGCCTCCATCAACATTTATTAAACTCTTTAAGGATGAGTAATCTTCAGTCATATGCCTTGAAAATGAAATTTATATGTACCATAAATTCTTATGGGAAATTTTCAATCATGATTCCTAAAAAACAGGTTTAAACATAAAATGATTTTGGTGCCCAGATTTTCATGTGTCCAGACAGGTTAGAAATCAAAACTTTTGGTACCCAAATTTGTCTAATGGGTCTCATACAATCAATATATTCAATTGGTTTTGAAGGATAAACATTATTTTATCTATATCCATGTGAATAACTAGTTTAAGCATATGAATTTCCAGAACAATATCTAGTAGCAATCTGTCCAGATTTTGGAATAAATATATTTTTAGTAATCTATCTTGGTCCAGGCTGATAGCATATTCTGTGGTATATTTTGGTTCCATTTGTTTTCATAGAATTTTAGTTAGATTAATCTTTCCATTTGTGAATTTCACTATGTCCTTCCATAATTTCTCATTGAACAATTTCATTTTAGTATTTTCACTAAGAAATTGATCATTCTTTTCATTTTCTATATCTAGTGTAGATTTAACAGAGCTGGTCAAAGCATGCTATTTTTTCAAGGTATTATACTAGTCCTTAAATCCATTACAGGTTTCTTCAAGCATGTTAAAGTATTCAAACTTGTTATGTTTTCAAATTCAGAATCATAATCAACTACAAAATAATATGAATTTAAAGCAGGAGTATCCAATGTTACCTCATAAATGATTCTCATGAAACACATATTAGGTTATTATTATTTTTCATTCTGAGAAGAATCAGAATCACTTGAACTATCTTCAAAATCATTCCATGTTTCTTTCGAAGCATTATTATATTTAATTTCCAATATAATCAAATTTCATTTTTGAACTTTAACTTTGAGAAGTCTTCTTTCACATTTCCTTTCCTCTTGTATTCATAACAGTCAATTTAAGAACTCTTATCATACTTTTTCCAATACTTCTTCCAATGACCTTTTTTGTTATATTTTACTTTTTAGTTTGGTTTTTTTGAATAATTTATTCTTACTTTAGAACTTATTGAACCATCTGGATATCTGAGGCACCTCTTCATCACAATCAGAATCTGATCATTCATTTGTTGAGCTTTTAGTAGGTTTGAGAAATTTATCCTTGTCCATGTTCTTTGAGGTAGTAGATTTAAATCCTACTAACTTCCTTTTGTGTTTCATCATCTTCTTCTTTGTTTACTTTCATCTCTTCTTCATACATCATCAACATACCAATTAATTCTTTAACTGGTAGTGAACTTATATCACATGATTATCTTATTGAAACTGATGTTCCTCTACATCATTCTTGTAGACATCTTAGTATTCTCATAATCTGCTCCTTGGTATGAACAATATTTCCATGTGAGATCATAGTTTTTAAATCTCATTGAACCTGAGATACATATTAGAAATGGGTTCATCTGACTTCATTTTAAAATTATCATACTTAATAATGTTGGTATTCAATCTCATTTCTTTAACATTGGTTGTTCTCTGATGGTAAATAGCCAAAGTGTCCCAAATTTCATATGTAGTTTTACAAGAAGATATTCAATTAAATTCTTCATATTTTAAAGCACAATACATAAAATTCATTTCTTTACAACTAATATTTTAACCTGTTTTATTTGGTTCATCCCAAGTAGTTCTTTCAGGTTCTGGAATCTTATATTGGGTCGTTATCGCAGTCCTGATGTCAAATCCCATACTTTTTAAATTAATATTAATTTTATGTTTCCATTAGGCATAATTTGTGCTATTAAATATTGGTGGAATGTTGGTAGTAGAATCTTCAATTCAATTATCCATAATTATATTTTAATAAATATATTTAAAGAGATAAAGTTTAGAGCTTACATAAAATTAAGATCATTAAGATACTACTAAAATCACAGTTGAAAAACGGTGTATTTAGAAATCCTTTATAAATAAAAAACAACCTCTGATACCAAATGATGGTCGGAGTGGATACTCAAGAAGGCGGGTGAATTGAGTTCAATTAAAATTTCTGTTTAAAATATTCTTATTAATATCCGCCAAATTGAATAACAAACTAAACTGTATTGAATATGAAATATAGTAAAAGGTTAGATTGGTTCTCAAGGGATTTATTAGTTCTCAGATAATAAAATATGAAGATTAATTAACTTTTTAATCTAACCTAATGCATTACTATAAATAAAAACACTACTAGTTAAACTATCAGAGTCACTTTAGAAATAGATTTATGTTTCAATGTACTTAGTAGTGGAATATTCAATATAGTTTAAAACAAAATAAATAATCACATTAGATAAAACCAAGAGTTTCAGTATCAATCCAAGACTTAGTCCTCTCAACCAATTTATATAAATTTTGATCCACACCCTAGATCGGGGTAAACAAAAGTACAGAGGCTATGCAGGTACTAAGACCTCTACCACAATTCTTCATGGGAACAAAACAATAGAACACAAGCTATCCAGGTCATACATAACCTCTAACACTATCCACAGTAGGATACAAGTTATGTATAGTAGTTTATAATAAGGATTTAGAAATCCTCCCGTTTAGCACAGGAGATAGTGTGTGTCTAAAAATACTGAGCACACACACTGTTCAAACTATAAATAATAGAATCACTAAGACAGATTAGATATGAGTTTTGAATTCTCTAGTGATTTTTAATGAAGCTCTGGACTCCTTTTGATTAAATAGAACTGATTCTAAGTCTATCTTTGGGTTTTGTCTTGAAAACTGAGTGTCATTTGCTTCCTTGATTTCCAAGTTCAGTTTGATCAGGTTGAGTGTATGAAGAGATCGTGGTAGTTATTCAATCAATGATAAGATTCAGATTATGTTCTCTTATTGTATGAATGGCCTCATATATGTATATTGTTCTTAAAGAATTAAATTTTATAGATGTCGCAGTTCTTTATTGTGTATATGCACCACACTATTCTCTGTAGCTCAATATTTCATTTATTCATTAATCTCTAACAATATGAATGATTACCTTTTCATTCATTTGAGTTAAAGTTCCCTAATATTCAAAAAACCCACATTAATTAATATTAGTTTCATTAAATCCAATAAATATGACCATTATCATTATAATAACAACATTGACACAGTATAGAGTTTGAGAAGCAGTGACTGGTTAGCATTGATCATCCATCATAGCACTATATCGGTAGACTTGTAACAGTGGACTTTGAATCAGTGGATGCCTTGTATCAGTAGTTGTTACTCTATGTAACACTAGATCTATGTACCGGTAACAACTTCTATCAGAAGATTTTGTCTATCAGTAACATTCTTGTACCAGTAACTTATTATATCTAATGTTATGTCTGTTTCAGTGGAATTCATATCGGTAGTTGTTCGTCTGTCTATTTGTATCGGTAGGTCTGCCTGTATCGGTCGCTATTCTTATCGGTAGACTTGATATATCGGAGACATTTTCTAACCGGTGACCATTGTTTATTGGTGTCCATTTTCTATCAGTAGACTAAGTACTAGTATGTCTGTATCAGTCGACTTGTGCAAACTGTTGAACATGTTCTATCAGTAGCTGTTATGTGTACCGGTAAATATCGATCCATATTAGTAGACTTATGTACCAGTGTACATATCCTTATCAGTAGCTGTGTATCTGTTTGTATCATTGATCTTCATTTCGGTATCTCTTGATATGACTGTAGGGTTGTCTGTTTGTCTGTATCAGTAGCTATGTGCCTAACGGTTGTCTTAACACTTATATGTACTATGAAAAACAAATCCAGATTAAGTTAGAAAAATCTCATTGTGTGTGTAAAAATATATAAAAATTTATTGAAATATTCCAAAATTATTTTGATATTTTTATCAACATGATAACAAAATATCATAGATTGAAATAATTAATATATAGATATGCATTGTTTGGGAATATCAAAGCATGTGAATGCATAATTTTGATTATCAAAACAGGTGAGCTCAACAAATGAAATAACATCATGGAACCACCATATAAAAAATATTTAACATATTTTGCATTCAATTTATTCATTATTAATTTCCATTGTTGATCATATTATCCTTCAATGCGATAAAAATCTGGCACAACCTTCCTATTGTTTAGAGTCTTCTACCCCTCGAAATATATTCTCTTAAGAGAATATTCACCAATCATTCATCATTTTATCTACTTGTCACTAATTAATAGAGTTTGATTCCTTATAAATTAATTTATGACCAAATATCGATGCCACGATGAATGGAGACTCTATTATAAACTAGAGTTTAAATAAAAATATATAAATACACATATCCCACATAATTAATATGTATATATATCCACCAAATATTATAGTATCACCTTTACCCATACTGTGTATAAAAATAAACTATAAATTATATTATCAAACCCATATAAATAATACATTTCATATAATATCAATACATTTTATATCGTTAATCATGGTTTGATGTAACATATATGGAAACAAAACCTTATATCTTGTCACAACATACTAATAAAATATTAGGAATTATCAACACATATAAATTCAAATTCATTTACCAAATATCATGTAATATTAAATAGATATCGATTAAACATAATTTCACAAACCTTACATCGAATGAAAATAAAATATACATGATGTATAGATAAAACAACTACCCATGGTATAAATAAATATTTATAGCCATGGTATAAATAAAATCCTAACATAATAATTAAAATTGAATCAACTTTTTTACAAATACCCTTGACTTTTCACTGTAATTCATTTGAGATTCTATATTTAATTCATTTACAATATCATTCAATCCAAAATGTAATCAATTAAATTATGAATTTATTCTACAACATGGATAATTTATAAAAATTAGTAATCAATAATAAAATAATTTAACACATATAGAACACTCCCTAAAATTCCCATTCAAGTTCCCATTGAATTAAGTCTCATTATGTGCCTCATTGTTACTACTCACAAGTCTCTATACCAAAATCCAAACATAATATAAGATATTATTACACGCATGATGAAATAAATCATCATAGGAGAGGTGATGAAATTATTACAGTATTAGAAAACCCACAGTTTGAAAATTGGATCAAGACCAATTGTGAATACTCAATTATAAAATGGATTATAATTATTATCATAATTTCAATTTCTAGTAAATGTCAGGATAAATAAAATAAGGGGTTTTCTCGATATTTTTAATTAGATTTATTTATGATGAAAATACGTCTATTTGATGAGAAAAAATAGTTATAGAGGAAAAAGAGTGGGACATTAGTGCGAGAAAATATATTTAGCTAGGGTTTAATCACTCATGGGAGGGGATGTGATACATGATTAATGACAAACATTGAAATTTCATAGGGACCTTGCCTAAAAATCATGTGTCAAGCACACAAATATCCATAAGAAATTAAAGAACATCTTATAGATTTTGGAAAGAAGTATAATATGAGAGATATTCATAGTATAACTCAAATAGAAATATTTTCTAAGAACTTTTGAAATAGTATGCCACAAAATATGACATATGCTTTTATAAGTTGAATATTAATATAAGAACACAGTGTTTTCATGCTAAGTTAATTATTGTAATAAAAATTTCATGACTTAATTATATATAAAGAGATTGAATATATTTAGAAAAAAGTGTGTTAGAAAACATCTAACACACAATAACAATAATTCAAGTATCACAATGATTATGATTGATATAATGAAACATTATAATATTTTTAAAAGATTAGTAGAAAAACTCATAAGAATTTGGTGAATCCACAAATGAATTTTGAGATAAATCTCTGACCCGAATTTAATTTTAAATATAAATAATAAATTTATATATTCTATAGGATGACTATGATTTAAATCCATAGTACCACTGGATTAGTATCTTATTATAATGAATATATAGATTACTATATATATATTTATCTTATAAGATTGTCATCATCCCATCACACCTCAAAAGGACTCATCCTAAAATCAGTAAATTCAATGGGAGAAGGATCAACAAAATTAAATGAAGAATTTACACTACCATACATAAGAGGTAATTTAATATTATAGTAATTTTCATTAATATTATCAATATAGTAGAAAATACCATCTCCAAAGGGTTGGAGTTATTATTTTTTTCTCAAAGATCCTATCCCACTCATGTGTACCCACACCCATAGTTCAAACACCACATTTCATTCACCCTTATTGGAATCCTTGGTAAATTACTCAGTTTTTTCACTCAATTTTTTTTAACCTTTAAGTGTAAATCTTGTAAAAAAATATTATTTTTCCTCATCTTTACGAGTATAAAACTAATTAGTAACTAAAGGAAATATATAAATTATAGTTAATAATTTAAAACCATAAAAACCTTAAAAGGGTAGTTGTTTTCAAATTAATGAAACATTCAAATATAATAGATCACAATTTATGGTAAATATATTTCCCAATAATCCATATTTTTTACAAATATAGAACTCAAAAATATATAAACATTCATGTTGATCATTATTCCATCATTTTAAGAGAGTTTTGTTGTTAAGGATATAGTTTATGTCAAATTATATATCATAATGTCCAATTAAATAAATTTATTAATTTGACATCCATATAACTCATAATATTCTTCTATAAATCATAAAAACTAATAAATTATTTTACCAATACCAATGATATGTATTTCATCATTAATTTTAGATCACATAATAAAATAATCCATTTTTCTACACTAATCCTCCATTATAAAGATGTTATCCTTCCATGATTTTGATCTTGGAAATCCAATCACAAAATCCATCAAAATGTTAACCAAAATATAAAAAGTACTAGGAAAATGGGTGTATAATACATATCATAGATCATTATATATAACAAGGATACACACATTCCAATTCCCACAAACACATATCTCATCTATATACATATGGGGCCACAAAAAAATGTTCACATAATATTTAAAAGTCATTTCAACCCCAAAGTGGCTAATCTATCCACCATAATTACTTTCTATAATAATAAATTAAGTCATTAAGCCACATGAAATAAAACAATTTAACATATTCCAAAAATAATACCACTATTTGTTTAAAAATATGCACTTGATACAATTAAATTATTTTAAAAAAAATCGACATCATTTTCATACATGATTTTAAATATTATAAGACTATATATTTTTGTCAACAATATTTTTTTATTGTTTTTTCTTAATTAAATAATTATATGTTTTAACGAATTCAATACAACATTTCTTCCCCATTATTTAACTTTGATTGTGGCATTATAATTTTATGGTTTCAGGATTTGGATAAATCAAAATCTAACTAATTCATAAGTAATTTATCATGTTTTTTAAGTTCATTTTGAGGGGATATTATTCATTGTAATTTTTATATTAGTACAATGAAGCCTATGTAATCATAATAGAAAAGATATAAAGTGTATTATATTCAATCTTTAAAATGAAATTAATTACTAATCTAGAGGCATCATATTAAACCTCAAATAAATCATAAAAATCAGTAATAATTAATATAGGATAAGTTATCATATATCCTAAAGTATACAGAATTATTGTACATTAGATTTTACCAATTTTAAATTCATTCCCATGTAGAAACATGCATTCAATGGTGTGGAAAAGGGTGAAATTTCCCTTAATAAAAATTTTTAGAAGACTTTAAGGTCATTGAAGCTTTTCATCCCATTAATATTCATTATTATCTATCACAACGAAATCCCATTAAATTTATCTTGATTATCTTTCATTAAACAAGATCCTACTACAAAACTAAGTAAAAAATAGTATTTTTAAATAATATCTTTCAAATATTGTTAATAAACTATTTTCCTATTAGACTCAAAAATATGTTTTAAATGTTAATTATGTTCATTAAGTCATATAGAATAAACTTGGATATCATATAAGAAAATAATCATAAATATTATAATGAATATAGAAAAAACATGATTCATTAATTTCATGAATATACATAGGAAATTAGATATACCCAAAATAATAACTATCCATATATACATGCCAAATCAAGTTATAATTCATATTTTCCATTTATATCTTGACTTTAATTTAATTTGGGGTTATACAATCCTTATGTAAATTTTATTAAAAAATTATTCATAATGACTTTATCAATTATATCATCCAAATTAAATATTAGATAATGATAATTTGATGTTATTTGTAATATCTCTATGATTAAAAAACTATAATTACATGCCATGTTGTTATGGAATGAGGATTATTTTTACAAACATTTGAACTCAAGTTTTGTATTTCAAATATTTTGTATAGAAACTCATCTTACTTCCATTGAATTTATTTAGCTTCAATATGATGATTTTAATAATAATAATGATTAAGAAGTGATTCAATAGGATGGAAATTTATATAAAGTTCAATACCCAAAAATGTAGGCAATCCCTTCAAAATATTAATGAGAAATTCATCAAAACATTTCTGTAAATATGAAATAAAATTAGAAATAATTGATTAGTTATGAGAATTATTGTTAAAAAAATTATCCATTTCATAAAATATGGAAAATTTATATTATTTGTATAGCACTATTTAATCCAATTTTACCTAAAAACACACATTACCATAAAATATATTTTTCCATACTTTTCCAAATTCATTTATGTCCACATTTATTTTATCATCATTCATCATCAACTTTTCACTCTTTTTTCCCAATATTTTTTTTCTCAATTTTTTTTATCAATTTTATTTTTCGATCAGATCAAAATATATCTTAATAATTAAATTTTATTAATAGTAATTCAAAGCCCTAAAGTGTGTAAGGATGAAAATATGTGTTTTATGGGTCATTTATATTCGCATAAATACTCAAATCAAACATGAAAATCATGCCATCATCTCTCGAGAGTGGAATTAAAAAATGAAATAGTAAAATCCATAAAACATGATGACCTTATTTTCCATGTTCTCAATATTTTACTGGATTGATTTTCATCTTAAACCCTCAGAAATAGAAATTAGGTTATTACCTTTGATGGTATCCAATGGCCACTATAATCACTTAATTATTCAGATGGACCCCTTATAAATAGTGGATTATTAATACCTCCACCTCAATGTAAAATATATACAAGATAAATTGAGAGATTTTAAAATATATATATATATATATATATATTAATCACCTATAAGTTTAATGATGTCTAATAATATTTATTTTATGTGTACAATTCATTAAATTGAGGAGCCTCTTAGGTCATTAATGTTTCAAACATTTAGAAATGACCAACTTATGACATTCCTTCTTATTGATTAAAAAAATTATTAAAAACCATTAAAAAATTTCTTTATCAACACATAATCATATGATATGTTAACAAAAAATAAATAAATAATAATTTTGGGGTAATATATTTAATTATATCATAAATCATTAATCTCACACACCTATATATATATATATAAACTAGAGGAGGATATTGGACATGATATGGGGATTTTATCTATGTTGTATCTTTTTTATTAGTTTGGAATGCTAAAAAATATCCTAATTAAACTAAAGAATCAAAAATATTATGAAAATAACGTAACTAAATATGCATCCATCCATTCACTTTTTGGAAATATTTTTATAATCTTTGTCAAGTTTTGGAAAAACAATTTTTATCGAAATTAATACATATTCAAAAACCATATGTATAACCCTAAAATAACATGAATAATTAAATAAAATTATAAATTCCATAAACCATTTTGGTAATTAAATATCATCCCTTAAAAAAATTCCCTACTTATTATGCTACAAAGAGTTCTAAAATGATCTCAATCAAAGCCATTAATATATTCATATAAAAATGCATTATTGATGAGAACCGTTTTTTATTTTTAATTATAATATTTTAGTTTTTGTTAACACCATAATTAATATAAATATTTTAAAAATAAATAATTTTTTACATTTGTTTAATTTAAAATTTATTGTGAAATTATACTAATTTTGCGTTTTTTTACTTTAATTATTATTTTTTATTTAATTGTTAAAAATGAACATTCAGTTTAGAGTGACTTTTAGATTTTAGGTGAAATACAGGTTTAGAATTATTAAATTTTGTTTTGGGAGGATATGTAATATAAAATGAATTTTTTTGAGGGAACATGTGATTAAACATCACCGAGTCCGATTAAACCTAGAACCCAAAACCTATGTAATATTAACTCACATGGATGAGACCTTACATAAGAGTAAAAATTATCGGTATTGTTCTATATAATAATAATCCAGACATTTAGTGAGACTTATAAAATGTATTTGGTATGATATTTTAGGTACAACATTAGAATTGTTTGTTCTGGGTGAGGTTATAGATGATTTACTTCTCAATAACCCTTATAAAATATCTTTTGTGAGATGAAATTGGGAATCCATAGCTACTAGAAATATATTGTCCTCTTAAAGCCATGAACTATGTTAGAAAAATTAAAACCAATTAATATCATCCATTTATCACTTTATGATTGATCTAACACTAGGCATGTAATGTTATAATAGATGTTATAAGAATAAACTATGGCTTGACCATTTATAAAATTTCACATTCTCCTTGTCTTCCCAAATCAGTAATTTATCTTTGAAAATTTAAATAGGTTTTTAATCCAATTAATGAGTATAATGTGATTATGGGATATTTATTAATTAATTTTGAACTAGTGAAGACATGAGAATTATATTTATAAGTAGAAATATCATATCTCAAAAAATCAATGTATAAATAATATATGGTAGGATATAGGGAAATTGAATTTCATGGTTATAGAGAAGGAGGACCCATGATACCTATTTAATCTTTTTTCATTTCAATTTAAGAGGTTTCAAAACTATTCACATAAAAATTGAGTGAGATTGATGTAGATTTTAAAATGGGCCTCTAGGACATGTGCTTGATTAATATATAAAATTTTAATTTGTTTATATTTATTTTTATATAGTGCATTGTTTTTCATATTTATGTTATAATTCATTTCTATTTCGTGATTACTTATGGAATAATTTGATATTGAAACTCTATAATTGAATTAGGTTCAACTGATGGGGGATGCTGTGAATTATTCAGCCTCCGGTTCAATCACTTATATCTTATTTTTACATTGAGATCCCAAGAGGGTTATAGGGAGTTAATAGGTTACAATTACTCTTCACGTTCATTATTCAACTATTCTTTTCCAATTAATCACTTATCACTCATACCATCAGTCTATAATTATAATGGTTATTATATTGATTTAAATGGATTTGGGAGCTCACTAGGGATGCGAAAGAAGGATGTTCTTGGTTATGGATTCTTTCATAAACATACCCATGAATGAGGTGACTGTAGGCTGTTCTTTGAATTTTTTTTGGTACATTGAATATTCATAGAAAAATGATGAAGTGGTTTTTAATTATTTTCATTGAATTCCATTTCATTTTTTTCCGAATGAACTCATTTCATTTAAAATCCCAAAAACAATCATAAGTGATAAAAACGTAGGAATAATGAGTTTTTTTTAAATATATTTTTGAGACAATTCAATTTAGACACAGGAATGTATGTGGGGATTATAAATTTTATTAAGATTGCGTTCACAATAAACATACTTTATCAGCTTTGTTTCATTTTTGGTAATTAAAACCTCTCAATAATTGTTTCATCCAAACATGTATATAGTTTTTAATTTTTAATTTTTTTTCTCCAATATTTTTATTATTTTTCTCATTCATAGATAATATCATTGTGTGTCCATTCATTATGAGTTTATCACAATTCATTTTCTCATTTTAAAAAATATAAAATCACAAAGGATGCCAGATATTCTTTCTTGGATAAAAATTATCTTTTAACCACCTTATATGCCCATAAGAACTCAAGGAACATTTTCAATAGATACATAATTAGAAAATATTAGTCTACAACAAGATATGGGATGAATAACTAAAAAATAAGAATTAAATAATTCAATATTAGTTAAAAAATATATAATACCATTACGAAATAGATGATTTAACACTATATGAACTAAAAAAGGTAGTAACAAGAGCATTTTTGTTGGAAACACAACTAAAAGAATAAAATAACATATAAAAAATGGACTTACATGTCTGTTTTAAAAAATAAATTATTTCCATTTTATGAGTTATGTTTTTATAAGTGATTTTTTAAATAATATTTTACATTTTTTTAATAAAAATGATGTATAAATTAAATTATTTTCAAATTAGTTATCAAATTACAACCATAGAAAAACATTAAACTATAAAAAACCATCCCATATTTTATTTTAGTTATAAAATAACAAAATTAAAATCATGTTTTAATATCAGTCATTTATGAAAACTGACATAAAAATAATATTTTACATATTTTATTTTTTAAGAGATGTAAAATATATTGTTAAAAATGGATTTTTAAACAAACAATGAAATAAATTATCAAAATATTTTTATTATTTATATATTTCCAACATATAATAGATTAAAACCCAATTAAAAATACCATAGAAACTATTATAATTTGATTTATTCACATGAAAAAATAATTAATATTTAAAAAACATCACAATTTCAAAACGAAAAAATTAAATATATATTGAAAATATAGAAAAACAAAAACCGAAATGATCTTATAAAACAATACTCTCAAAATTTTCCTAAATGATTTATATCTTATCTTTTATATGAATGAAGATAATCGAAAATATTCAAATTAAAAATAAATTATTAAACATTTATTCTCAATATAAATATCAAATATATAAAATAAATGACTATAATAAAATGTATCCTTGTTTAATTTTTCAGTTTTATTAGTTATAATTATTTCAATCATAAATCTTATAACACAATACCCACAATTCATTACTCCTTCTTAATAGTGATACTTTTGTTTCAAAATTATATCTTATTTGATAATAAAATTTTCTGTTTTTTTCAATTTTTAAAAATTATAAATGATATCTCCCCTTTTCACACAAATTGGATAATTTTATCCTCTTTTCTATTGAGTTGTTATATTGGATCTATGCCCTGTTTGAAAAATGATACATTAAAAGTGAAATAAAAATATATTATTCTATATATTAATTAAAATATTAAAAAATGCTTCTCTAATACATCTTTAATGTATTATCACATGTCACCATGGATGAATCATTCCCAGTAATCCATGTTTTCATGTGGATTAGAAACACAAAACATTCAATTACTACAGATATATAGAAATATAATGTTATTGGTTATTTAATTGAAAAAATAATTTGTTAGAAAGTGAATAAGAATGAAATATCCAACACTAAATTGTATCGTTTTGAAATATTTTAGAAATCAATGACTGTATTTATTCGACCTTTATTATCATTATTATTGGAGAAATAAATTATGTGGCCATGAATTCATACACTTTTGTCGTATCATAAAGAATAACAATGATTACTAATAAAAACTATAGATATATGATTCAATCAAATTTATATAATTAAAATTTATATGATAATTGACTTGTATGTAAACTACATACATCACTACAAGACAAAAAATTACTTCAGTTATATGATCAGTCATGTCTCTCTAACAAATAATAAAATAACAATCATACTCAAAAACTCCATCACTCATTAACTCGTCATAAATATCCAATTACATAAATTCATATGATGAAAATCTAGATTGTCCTTAATAATGAGTAATATATGAATTTGAAGGGTCATGAACATGTTATTTCATTCAATAATGAATGTATTAACATTTAATATATTCTTATATTATATTTAAGTATTTATATATATATATATATATTAAACTATTATATCAAATTGAACCCTGATATAGACTAAATAATAAAATCTATGAAGAGAATATGGGAAGGTCATTTTATATTTCAAGATGTAAAAATAGAAAAAAATTCATAACATTTTCTTATATTAGAAAAATCATAAGTAGGGAATGGTACTATAGGTGATGCATATATAATATCTTATATTGTTTCCATATAAATGATCCATATCTATTTAAAAATGATTTAATGTATCCAAAGAATAATATATTATATTATATGATTTAATATGGTATTGGTGATCAACAATAAATAACTCACATCGATATGAATTAGTGGAGGAGGAGGTATAAGAGAGGGATCTTCCAGTGTGGGTGCAAGAGTGTGATATATAGAGAGAGGTCAAAGAATGGGATATATAACCTAAATCTTTATCTGCATGTCTAAAAACATTTACCTATCAAATTATATAATCCACTCCAATATCATCTAAACCATTTAATGAAAATTACCTTCTAAAGTATCAAATTTTCCTTTGTATAGATCCTCCCTTGAAGAGGTTTTGGAATAATGAAAATATTTTTTAATTGATACACCCACCTCAAATCCTCATAAATGACATAATTGTTCCGGATTTACTAATTTATTTTACAAAATATCTTCAATACCCTTGGCTAAGAATGTATCATGGGTTCTCTTCTGATCACATTCTTTATATATAGAATATTGGAAAAAATTGTGAATTAAAAATATTAAGATTTTAAAAATAACATAAATAAATTCATAGAATTGTATTTTATATATTCCTTCAATATTATATAAAATTATGTCTTGTTTTGTTCATTTGGTAAATTTTCTATTTATATTTTCTTTTTGTGGGGATGTATATGATATTTCTACTGAGCTTGATGATTTGGCTCTAAATATTTCAATTTTTTCATTCATCGTATTTTCATCCAAGAGTAGATACCTTCCACAAGATGAAGTATGATGGTATATTTTTTATATTGGATATCCTACTATGACCTTTTAATTTCCTTGTAATTAGCGGAAAGAAAATCATTAGTGTGGAAGTTATTATTTATTAGAAAAAATATTAAAAAATATGAAATTACACAAACCAAAAAAAGATTCTTGCTTTCTACATTCAGTTATTTTTCGTCAAGTATCACCATCAATAAATTCATATATAGAATAAGTTTATTAATTTATTATAACACAGATATTAAAAATTTATGTTTGGTATGATTTAAAATCCTTCCATATCCAAGATACAAAATATAATAATTTCCTTATGGAAACATTATTATGGGGTATATCATATATCATCTAACGAGCAGTAAAAAATTAAACTATATTATTGAAAAATATGTCATAGTAAATATAATAGTAATAAATGTGATACTAAAATGGTCTACCCTAACGAAAATTGTCTTTATTTTGACAATTATCAAATTAGAAATCTTAATGCTTACTTTTTCTCAAGATTGTTTAGAAACAAAAAATCAAAATAAGTTATTATTTAGACCACTAGGATTACCATTACAGTTAAACTTTCTAAATCTCCATTGGTCCTAGCTATAAGAATGTTCAAATTTTGATAAATGTGTGCTAATATATTTATGAATCGTTAAAGTCTTATGTTTACATGATGTGGTATATATATCTTATATATTAAAATGAAGAGGATAATCAGTATAGGTATATATAATTTCATCCTAGATTATTGAAGAAACTCAAATATTTTATCTAACAATATTGTAAAAATAAAATTAAAAAATAATTGTTAAAATATTATAAAAATCCAATTTCAATATATAATATTTTAAAAACAAACATGAAAAATGATCCTAAAGACTAAACTGCACTAAATAAATTTTAATTCAAATTCATTAATGTAGTTTACTAAATAGATAAAAAAATATTGACAACATTTATAGTACATGAAATGATATATAAAGAAGAAATAAAAACATACAAATATAAAAAAAAATCAATCTATTATATGTAAATTTCTCTAAAAATGTAAAATTTGTGCATATATAAAAAAACAAAAAAATATCTTTATCATATTTTTTGTAGTATTTTACAACAATGGAAAAATATTAATGACAACATTTTTTAGAAATGAATTTATATAGATAGTGGAAATCCGAATTTATGTAAAAAAATTAAATAAATCCAATTGTAACATATAAAAATAAATTATTTGAAAATGATACAAACTAAACAAAATGAAAAATGTATTATATCAATTTTCTATAAATATAATTGTTTAATAAAAAAATTAGAAATATTATGTCATTTATTTTTCAACATTTGAAAATTTAAATAAAAAAACAATTACCTGTAATAATATGATATTACTAAATGATTGTTTTCACATATTCCATCATCGTGGTCTTCCTATATAGTTTAAAAAATGTCTACATCCTCAATATCGTATGATAATATTTCTTTGAATGTTGGGTTGTCATATAATTCATCATTCTAGTCGTGTTTTGTTTCATCAGAGTATTTTTTTCATTATAAAATGATTTATAGTTGCACATCTGACTCATCAATATCATATAAATTATATTCCACATGTTTTTACAAGATAAAATGAAGTATCAATATTTTTATCTATTCAATTTTAGTAGTGTTATGTCGAATTCATCATGTTTTACTTTATTGTTACCAAAAACCCATTTATAATTGAACAGTCGAACTAAATATTTTATAAAAAAAATTCTTATATTTCTTCAATAACTCTATAATATGGGATTGATGTAATGATTGGGTTTTTGTCTTTTAAACATGAAAAATACGTTCCTTTAGCGGTCACTAATAAACTGTTACAATGATCTACACCTTTTTGTCCAAGACATTATTATAAAATGTATATCCATTAATTTCAATCCCGAATTGTGTTATTGAATTTAATCATTGTACAATATCTAATAATTTTAATGATTCTAAGTCATTAAATCTATAGTGAATGGTTTCATTAAACAATAAAAATTAAGTCTTTCTATGCTCATTCAATAGGCGCATATTTTTTTCATCAGATAACATTTTTGTGAGACATTTATTGATATTTTATATATGGATGAGGGTCATCAATGTTATTCAAGATGTATAAATTTTCTTGTTTTATTTGTTTACCTGTTAATGATTTTATTTACAATCTACAATCCATAATTCCCCCAAAATTGAATCATTCATGGTAAGATTTGGTAAATTATTTTTCTCTATTGAAGACATGTTGTTTTTATAAAACTCTAATACCTCCTTAAAAATATTCTTCTCAACATTTGAGGCATCTAATCAATATCGATTGATGACATACCCCTTCAATATCATCATATTCTATTAAAAATGATACATAATAAAAAATGAATTGAAATAAATTGAAATTCGTTATAAGATTCTTCCCCTTAGATTATAATGGTGCCCTAATAACCCTATTCAGAGTAAGGAATCATTGTTCTGATATGATTGTTGAAAAAATTTATAGCCATATACCTAACTAGAATATGGGTTCCCCTTATTTGTTGTTGGATCGACCTTGTTAATAGAATCATTTGTTCTATGACCATTAATGTATTATCGGCTCTCAATGTTCCTAAGGTATTTATATAAATTATTAAGAACCATTGTGCCATATTTATATGGGATGTGAATGTACAAGGTATGATCCATTGCACATCAAGGAATGGGATGTACCATGATATGGATGATGGAGGTACTAATATTAGAAGCATATCAGAATATACAAACATATATCAATTAGGGTTTTTCCAGGGACAACATGGATGTTTTATCTTTATGGGAATGATTTTTCATAAAAAAAAATTCAAGTCTCATCCAGACAGGGGGAGAGGTAAATGACCAGTTCTATTGGAATCTATTTGCATCCATTTTCCTACCCTCTAATAAAAACATAGATGAATAATGGGGAGTATCTCAATTAAATTATTGGGTGGAAAATAGTTGGGGATTGTTCTTGGCATAATTTTTTTGGTTGTATACAACTCTATCACTCAGTCCAGTCATCATCCCCATATCATCAATGTTGTTGTCAATACTAAAAAACATAAGATTTTCACATGCATTACAATCATGGATGATGATGATATTTTTTTTACTAAATCACAGATAGGAATATTTTTGAAAAATACATACATGAATGTTATTCATGAAGGATTCAATATTTATCCTATGGGGAGTGTTATGTTCTTCCATGATATTCCCTCAAGATACAATTTTCGTATTTGGCATATTTATAATCATAATCATCTTAACCATGAGCAGGTTGGACTCAAAGGGGTTCTCTGTAGTCTCTATGTAAAATTTTTGTTTCAATGAAAATTATGAGTTGTCATCCCATATCATCAACAAAGGAGTGTGGGAAGCCTTGGTTTGGAATGGCATGTGTTTTTTGAGTGGAATGGATGCGGAGGAAGCATCATGTGATGTTTTTTTCAACAACTGTTTCATAGTGTGAATGGAAATTCATATGATTGCTAGGCGAGGTCAATATTATTTATAGTCAAATTATTGAGTATCTAGATTTCTCACCATAAGGTCAGGCACAAGGGGATTCCCTACTCAAATTTTTATCTGATAGTTTAGGCTAGGTATTTGAAAGCTATGCTAATTTAACACCTAGATTAATGATAACTCTCTTCATCTCTAGGGATATTCATGGATGGTCATTTTTGTATTAATATAGATATTAGAGAATCGATAAATGGTATATGGGTGCACTGGATACTTATGGTGGGTTCCCTAAAGAATAATGTGGATATTTATTACTCTAAGGGTCACATACGGGCGGGGGATCTTTTTTTCAGGATAAGTCCAGCAATTTTTTTAGTTTTCATTTTGTGATTTCTATAGTCAGGGTTATTCTCTCATTACTATAGTTATGGTCATGCTCCAGCGCTTGGATTTATGTATATATCATTGTATTATTATGAAGATTTTTGAGATCGACTCACTTATTATGGTTTGATCCATTTATAAGCCTTTTTATATTACTTGTGTCATCATTTATGATGTCCAATGATGTTGGATCCTTTTCAACATTAACCTGGAACTCTATCTCACAATGTGCGATGGTAATAAGGTTGTTAACTTTTTTGGGGTCCGCTCTCTAAAGGTAACGCATTAAATATCTTTCCTATCATGGGATCCCTTCCCCCTAATGTTTTCTTTAAGTTAATGTTGACTTCCTTGGTCTGAATTGCATTTATCCTCCTTGAATTGTTTTTTTGGAATCAAACATTTATTTAAAAAAAAATTCCAACACTGGATAGATGGAAAGTAAAGCCAATCATTCATTCAAGCGTTATTTTTTATTTTAATTAATATATAATATTGTTCTAATAAATCTATAACAAATATTCTTCACAACATATATCACATCAGTGTTTTGGTTGAAGTCATTATATCTAAAATAAGGAAGCTCAAAAAAACATTGATTGTTTACTGTATAAATTTACTCCAATATAAGTTCTTCAGGTCCATCCAAATATGATATCAATGTTTTTCACCCTCTTTAAATAATTATCAACTAACATAGGATTTAAGGTAATTCCAAATTTCTATGAGTGATTAAATGGATTTTGTAATATTTAATAAGATTAGTCTATAAATGAAACCTTCAATTCCCCATATAGATTATATTTACCTTGTGAAATAGTTTAAAAAATGAAGTATGTAATTTATAAATTGGGTAGGTTTCACCACTAACAATGTATGCAAACAAATTTCCAAATAATGGGAAGTCAATTACATTAAACATAATCATTGCATATAATTGAAAATATTCATTTTAATGTGAATAATAATCTCAGATTAATACCTATAATAAGTATTTAAAACCATAAATTAATAATCAAAAGTATATATAAATATCATTTTCATGTTGTTTTGTTCTCCAAATCATTAAACTAGATTTGATATGCTTCAACATCATAAAAAATTGAAGAGAGAAGTTGTAAATTTCCAATTAAATTGGAAATGAACATTAATTTCTTCTGATTCATTGATATGGATCAATTCCATCTATGCACTTCCCAATTATGAGAAGTCTCAATTCATTTATAAATTTGTTAAATTATATAACATTTTTCTTTCATTGTGGAAAATTAATTTGATTGTGTAATATTTCATCAGATACTTTCTCATCTACATGTCATATTATCCTTTTCACATCATTTTAATTTTACAATACACATTTTAGATGAGGAATTATAAGATAATGCTAAATTTATATATCATTATTCTAGGTACTTTTTCTAAAAGATTAATTGAAATCTAATATCTCTTTAATATTATACCATGATGTAATAAATTTGGGATACACTAAAATACCTTTGTATTTAATTTATATCACACACATTAATTGAGGAATGAATCTATCTGGTATTACCCTAACCCCCTAGGCATAATATTTATTCATATTATATTTGATGTTCCGTAGGATCAAATAAAAATTAACAATGGGGGGATGAATCAGATTGTTAAATTTTTAATGTTTTATAACATTTATAAACATAACCACTTTAAACTATTAAGATTTTTTATTTATAATTTTTTTTAAATACTAATGCATGCATGAATAGTAAATCATGTAATGTTCACAATATTTTCCAGTTTCGACCCATCTATGAGAACCTGCATTCTTACCATATCCACATCTGTGGGTATGTGGAAATACACTATTATAATGAATGGAATACAACTTGTGTCAACATTCATTAGAAACATTCGATCTCTTAATAAGAATGGTTATACTAAATCCCATTAAATTAAAAAATATTTATTATAAATCAATTGAGATAGAAAAGAAAATAATGACTTTGTGGAAAATAATCCACAATTATTTAGTCTGAATGCTCAGTCTTCTTTAACTGGATCTGGTTTTACAAATTTTATGATTCTGGATCTGATTCCCTCAATACAATTAGTTTGGATCTGATTATCTCAATACAATTAGTATATATTTGATTATTTCAAAATGATGAGTCTGGACCCAATTCTCTCTATATGATTGTCTCATTACAATGAACCCATTTTTAATATGTGATACTAAATCTCTACAAAAATTATCAATATGATCTTATTATGTTTTATTGTCTCAATATGATTTAATGAATATTATCTTTACAATTTGATCTTGTTCAATCTCGTAAATAAACATTAAACTATGTGATCATATTAACGAGATCTCTAGCCAACGACTCTCACATTATTTCTTTAACACTCCACGTTTTCCACATTCATTGAAAAATATTCATTGATCAAATGTTCAAAGAAAGAGTTTATATTCAAATTAGAAAAAAAGAGGGAAGCTTTAAAACCATCTATGTTTTCTCAAATTCTAAAAGCTTTTAAATGTATTTTATTTAAAAATTATTATTTGTCTTCTTAAAACCTTATTAGATTTCTCCTAGATTTATGCAGAATTTAATTTCATGTTTTACCTTCTCTATTGTATATAAAAAATCTATAATTTTGTTTTTTATTATTATTTTTAATCAGATCAATAAGATTTCTATTAATTTATTAGTGATTATAAATTATGTCTATCTCTCAGTGAATCCAATTTTTTTTAATTTTTTAATCATAATTATGTTTCCCTTTCATTGAATCTGATTGAATTCACATAATGATTTAATTCATATTAATATGGTATTCCCATTATGATGGATATCCAGTTATGATGGAATCTCCATACAACAACATTGAAATTCATCAAACCTCTATACTATTTATTCAAATTCATTTATTATGAATGTTTTCATGATTTATGAGAACACTATCATCAGAAAATCATCGTATGATATAATAAACCAGATATTCCTTTCAGGTATGTATCTTTTATCTATATATTTTTTTGAAAAGTGGAGTTTTATGGGAATTTAAGGGCTACACGTCATGTACATAAGAGTACACTCTAAGTACCCAGTTTTCGTTGGTAGCTGTGTAATGGCCGTGGAGCAGCTGAGTAAATGGATGTGTGGGGTGACCTGCAGACTACCTAAATAGGGTCATAATAAAAGACTATACAAGTCTTATATCCTTAGGTAACGTACCATGTTTATTTATTTGTTAAATCAGATAAGGACTGTGTCTCATTTAAAGAAACATATTCTTCTTTCTTCATCAGATCTACAAGCGACCAAAGATCGATAATTCTTCTACAATCCCCTGATCCACCATTTGTGCTCTGAATCGAAAAAAATTGATTTCATTGGAATCACATTAGTGAGTTATTCCTTCATCTCTATCCTATTCTATTTATTTATCTTCTTTCATGGTATATCTTTGGTTGAGAGTTATTGACTTTTTTGTAGATCTACCAAAATCTAGGTCGATTCAGAGGTTGTAATTCGACAATATCAATCGTACAACATCGAGGTATGTGGTTTGTGACTTCATGTAGTTTTTATTTATATTATATGTGAAAATTTATCAATAACCTAGTTCTGGGTAATGAATTTTTAGGAAACCTGACCATATTAATTCATTTTTGGATTTGTTTTCTTGAGTAGGGATAATTGATTTTGAATAGGGTTTATTTCACCTGATATGGATGTGTTTTCCCATGTTATATTATTTTGGTCGTTGGGTCTATAACTTCACGTTAGGATGACTTATTTTCCATGAATTGTATTGTTTGGATGGAGTGATATTATCTAATATGATGTTATATTAATTTAAGATGTTTATACAAATAGTATATTGTGAATTATATTAGATTCTAGGTATCGTAGGGCACGATTTAATAAAATAGGGATGTGGGAACCTGCAGTTGTAAAAATATAGGAGGAACGAATGTTGAGGGCTTCCCCAGAGTGGCCATTATACTTTTTACATTGTGTGACCATAGGGGGGATGGACGTGATTTCTCCCTCAATATGTCTACAATTCCACGTTTCTAGACCATAGGGGGGATTGTACATTGAGTGCTTCCCCATAGTGTCTATAGTTTACGGTTATGCGACCACAGGGGGAATTGAAAATGAGTGCTTCCTGAGAGAGTCTATGTTAAAGATGAACTAGATGGAATAAATTGTGAGAACATCCCTAAGGAAATTTTTATTTTTTTTGTTGATTAATTTTTTAATTGAAAATTAATGTAGCTTCAATTGCATTATTTTTTACTTTTGTGTACATTACTGAATGTTAATTCATATTTCATATTGCCTGTAATATATATACATTGATAGTTAGGAATTATTACTTGGGGTGGAGTACTAGGATTTGTATCACACCCTATTTGGGTCATGATTTTGGGCCCAAACAGATCATATTGTTGTAGGAGTAAATAAGTTAAAGCGCCCTTCTTCTTCATGTTCTTGATATTTGTGAAGCTGGAGGGCATGGGAACATGTTTTGGCTTGCGGTGATGCTAGAGTTTATTTTTTTTTCATTGAACATTGGTTCATCACTGTATTTTATCATTTTGACTTGTTTGGATTCTTTCCGAGACATTTTTTACATGCATCATTTATATATATGAGTTTAAGTTGATTATCTACATTCAGTCTACCATTGATTACTAAGTGTATGGTATTATTTATTCTTATATTTTTATCTATTTATTTCTATTTCTTTTCACTATAAATGATTGAATATTTCTCCCACTAAAACACCCAAGGCACTCACTGCTAGTTAGAAGCTTCTAGCATTAGAGGAAATGAACTTGAGGCCATGTGACCAAACAGGTATGATGTACCTCTGGGTGGCACCTGGAATCTGGACGTTTCAAAGTGGTATCAGAGGAAATATTTTCTGTTTTGACTTATAGTTTGTAGCATATAAATAGTTATAGGATACAATAGGAATTTAGTAATATGTTGTCCCTCAGAGTAGCTAAACCACATACAAGAATATGCTAATTTACTTCGAATATTGAAATATTTATAGTTTTTCAATTATTATAGATGATTTAATTTCACCATTCGGTGATTAATCTATTTTGTACAATTAGTGTTGATATTATTGAGGTCAAATTTATATTGAAACCCAATGATATGAGGGTATGACATATCAAGAGTTATATACGAACTTGCTAAAGATCATATTTCATGCATTCTTATCATGTTATTTTGGGTGCATTACTGATTGCATGATGGTGTGATAGATTTTTTTCTATAGATGAATGATGTTGTGATAGATGCCTTGATAGAATACATGTTTTTTGATAAAAGATTTCTAATATTTAAAGTTTCATTTAAAATAAATTCCAATATATGATCCCGGAGGTATCATGGGCCCTGGTGTATCATATTTTTTTGGATCATGTTTTTCATGAACTATAATACTTGTTATGTCACATGAATATGATTACATGATTTGATACACAGAGATTATGGGCCCTCACGGATCCGAAATTGGAACATTTGTGGTTGTTTCATCATTTTTATGGGTTCTAGAGTAGTTTATGAGGCTTACTGTCCATAAAAACCTAGAATACATAGTGTGTATTAATGGACACAGACTGTGTATCCTTCAGATAGGGAAGGAACTATTTATCTTAGGTACACAACGTGTATTATATGTACATGAAATGTAATCCTTGACAGTGTGACTGCTTTTATTGGAAGTGACATGGTGTTGGAAAATCATTATGGGAACATTCCATGTACTGAATGTACAAGTTGTGTTTTAGAGGTCGTGTGTTTGGACATGTGAGAAACGACACGGGTGGATGAAATCCTTCTAGTATCCGTTGTGTCTGTCATAAACAAACCATATAGAGTCAATTGTGTCTCTGACTGTGTGACTAACGACAGGGGTGGCAGAAACATAAGAGACACATGCCATGTTCATGGTGAACACACAACGTAGTCTTGTTTTAATTGGACTAGGTGGTTTAGTCGTGTAGGGGATCCCATATAGGGTAAGATGATTCAATTACACATCGTGCCCTTAGGAAGAATAGGTCATGTGTATGGGGGTGTTACATGACCTGTGTTTGCAGAAGTATACAGCAATGTAAAGAATTAAGGGAACATGCTGTGTAGGGGTAATACACGATGTGTATCCATGTTATAAATAACTTCAATGCTTTATTTCTCCTATTCCATTCTTTCACATCTATGATTCAGTCCTTGAGATTATTGAACTACAGTGTGTTGTTGACCATAGAGAGTCATTCCACTACTACATCGTTTAATTGGATTCCAGATATAGAGAATTCAATAAACACTAGACATGGCAGATCAGGAACTACCAGATGATCCTATGGTCTTTCATGTCTTCACACCCATTGTTATCCCAGATATAGGTGCTGATGTATAGTTCTAAGGAGGATTCATGAGTTTTCTGCAGACCTTCCAGACATCGCTGAATACTACCCCATCTATGGTAGAACTATTGCTTGTCTTTCAGCTGCATCATCTTTCTAATTTCATATGGGATGGAGGACCTCGAGCTATAGATTCACGGTTAGATGTCATTTTGTCGATCATAGAGAATTTGGAGATGCCTCCAGAGAGTAGGGTGAAACTCGCTACATATATGCCTCATGATTCCACCAAGAGATGGTGGGAGGTGATCTCACATATGGGATGCTAGAAAATTATATCTTGCGATGATTTCATGAGTACCTTCTAGGATTACTTCTACCTAGATAATTTGAGTGATGATCGAGCCCTAGAGTTAGAGATATTGGAGTAGGGTACACTCTATGTCATGGAGAATTCAACTCTATTTATGGAGATGCAGCACTTCACACCCATTCTTGGGGGTGATGAGTTATTTGTGGAAGGGATATTTCATGATGGTCTTAGTCATGACATATGATATCAGTTGAACATCTTCATGTTGATTTCTATAATATCTATAGTCAACCAGACACTGATCATCAAGCACAACCTGGGAGATTCAAGAGGCATGAGCCAAGGAAGATTTTCATCTGATGACAGTACACATATGACTTATAGAAGGATGAGCCGCAAGGAGTCCATTCGTGGACATCTATGTAGGTGGAATATTTCCTCTGGTGTCTTGGTGGTGTGCTACCAGTACGAGAAGAGAGAGAATATGAGTCAAAATTACCTGAGAGACCCATTGAACAGTCGATATTGTGGTAATATGGGTCATATTTTTTTTCAGTTTTTCTCACCAGTAGTTGGTGATAGATATTCATCTCTATGTCCTCATTCAGGTGTAGGACCACCAGCTTCTTCATTAGTCGGGGAACCGGATTTTTTTCTGGCCATTTAGGCCTAAGTGGAGGTCATGGTCGTGGTAGCCAGTTGCCAGGCATTCAACGATAATATGGTGGATTATCTCAGGGTGGAAAGGATGGGTCATAAGGTCATGGTAATGCTAAGACTTTAGTAGTGCAGTAGACCAAGCAGGTGCAGGATCCCAAACCTGCCACCGTCATAGGTATGATTATATTCGCATCTTTTTTAGCTTCTTCGCTTTTTGATACTAGGGCTTCCCATAGATTCATATCTGTTGTAATTGTTGAGATCATGGGCCTCTATTTCATTTATACTACTAATATCTCGATGCTAGACACTTCGTTGGATAATTGGATGGATATTGTACATTAGTGAATGGAGTTCCCTCTTAAGGTTAGTGGATGTCACTTCTTACGGGACTTTTATGTCTTGGAGATGATGGGATATGATGTCATTCTCAGAATGGACTAGTTAGTTCTCATCCAAGAAGATGTCAATTTCTGTCATCATAGGGTGAGTTTTAAGTCCCCAGTGGATGGATCGTATCTTCATAAGGGTTAATGGAATGTCGAGGGGAGCATAGTGGGACCCGAGCATCAGGGGTGGGGAGGCGTTACAGACCAGATTAATAGTTTTTATTTGGATGAACAGGGAACATCACAGAAGAACTTTCCTCCAGTGGTGGATCATTTCTGGGACGTCCTTTCAAATGAATTTTTAAATTTTCCTCCAGAGATAGAGGTATAATTTTCTGTTTAACTTGTTCCAGGAGTATCACCTGTGTATATTCCTACATATATGATGGATTCACCATAGGAATAAGAGCTCAATAAGCAGTTAGATGAGTTACAAGAAAAGGGTTTCATCTGACCCAATACATCTCCATGAGGTTCACCTATCCGGTTTAAATATAAGGTAGATGGTACCCTTAGTCTTTGTGTGGATTATTAGAAGTTGAACAAGTTGACAGTCAAGAACTGATATCCAATGCTGAGGATTGATGATTTCATTGATCAGTAATTAAGAGTTCGGGCATTCTAAAAAATTTACATGAGTTATAGTTATCATATGTTGTGTGTTAGACCATATTATATACCTCATACAGCCTTTCCGAGTAGGTATTGTCTATATTAGTATCTGGTTATGCCATTCGGTCTAACGAATACGCCTAAAGTATTCATGGCATTGATGAACTGAGTATTCCATCCATACATGGATTCGTTTGTGGCTATTTTTGGGGATGATATGTTATTGTACTCCCACACTCGAAATGACCGTGATATACATCCTGAGATCTTTTTTAGTACAATAAGTGAGAATCAATTATATGCTAAGATCTCAAAATTTCACTTCTGGATGTACCAGATTCAGTTCATGTGGCTTGATATCTCAGAGACATAGAGATCAGTTTACCCAATGAAAATGATTTCCATAGTTTCCTAGAAGCATCTGAAGAACATCTTTCAAGTATGATGTTTTCTAGGGATGATTGGTTACTACAAACCATTTATACAGGACTTTTCACGCTTACTAGAGCCACTACCAGGCCTGATTAAGAAGGGTGAGAATTACCTACAGTCATATTCTTGTGAGTCCTCATTTCAAGAGCTCAAAGGGTGGTTAA
This sequence comes from Viscum album, assembly GCA_963277665.1. Taxonomy (NCBI): domain Eukaryota; kingdom Viridiplantae; phylum Streptophyta; class Magnoliopsida; order Santalales; family Viscaceae; genus Viscum; species Viscum album. The sequence continues at coordinate 559,049,620 of OY728164.1, read as the reverse complement.
ATTCATAACCTATACTAGTTTTTCTAGAGTCAGTCAAGAAATATACTATTTAATATTATGCTTTAGGTATTTTTTTTAGGAGCAATTCTCATCCAGGGGGAATGATTTGTTGCGTACGAGTCTCAGAATTTGAGGCCACATGAGAGAAATTACCTGACACATGAGCTACACAGTTGTTCATGATTTACTCTATTGGAGACATTATCTATTGGGATAAAATTTTGTGGTTTTCAATGACCCCAATAGTCTCAGGTAACTCTTCACTCAATGATATCAAAATATGAAACAGTAAAGGTGGGTTGAATACATTCATTATTTTTATTTTGAGCATATCAGTACACTTGGGAATGACAATGCAGTGGTTGATGCGTTGAGAATGAGGACTCGGGTACATGAAGTTATGGAGGCTAGTAGTTAGTGGAAGCTTAGGGCTCTGTTTTAGGAGATGAATTTGGTAGTGCATGACAGACATGGACATATGTTCCTTTATTAAATAGACATTACCTCTACACTTCATGAGAGAGTGAGAATGAGGAAGCTATCAGGGGCTGAAGACATTGTCATATAGGATAGTGTGTTAGGATATCACAATATTCCTAGATGGACCATGTGAAAGGATGATATCTTGCACTTACATGGACAGGTATGTGTGTTAGAAGACATACATGATTAGATGATACAGAATTTTCATTCTTCATCGTGGGTAGTTCATCCTCGTGTCACCAAGATGTATCATGTTCTACACAATCAGTATTGGTGGAATTGAATGAAGAGGGTTGTTTATAGATTCATGATGAGTTGTTCCACGTTAATGTAGGTCAAGGTGGAGAATTAACCACCAGTAGGGATTTTGAAGCAGTTACCCATTCTTGAGTGGAAGTGGAATGATGTCTCCATAGACTTCATGAATGTTTTACTGATATCACCTCGAGGGAATTATACAGTTTGGTTTTTCATTGATATTCATTAAGGTTTCACATTTCATACCAGTCAAGGAGACCTTTCAATGTTGATGAGTAGGGAAGGTTGTACATCTGGGAGATTGTATGTTTTCAAGGGGTTTCACAATCCATCATTTTAGATAGGGATTCCCTTTTTACTTTTTGGGTATAGCAAGCAATACAGATGGATTTATGTACACAAGTACTTCTAAGTACAACATGCCATCCCCAGTCAGATTCCCTGTCCGAGCATACAATTTAGGTGCTGGAGGACATGCTTCGAGCATGCATCCATTATTTTGGTGGTCCATGGGGGAAGAAAAAACCACTAGTGTAGTTTTCCTAAAATAATAGTTTTCAAACTACTATTCAGATGGAACATTATGAGGGTTTGTATGGTAGGCCATGCTGATCATCCCAATGTTTTATTGAGGTAGTAGAGGCATATATGCTACGACCTCATCTTGTTTAGGATTCCACGGAGCAGGTGGAATTGATTCGGAAGTGTATGGATACTGAAAATTCACGACATAAGCCTTATGCTGATAGACGGAGAAGACCTTTGATGTTCGTGGTCAGAGATCATGTTTTCCAATGTGTCACACCAAGTTTGGTACACATGACGATTATGAGATAGGGAAAGGTTTCACTGAGATAGCTTGGACTGTATGAGGTTTTGGAGAGAGTCGGAGCGGTTGCCTATCCATTGCAGTTACCTCAGAGGTACTGGGATATGCCAAATGCCTATCATGTTTCTAATCTCTGACATTACTTCTTAGACCAGTCTATTATTTTTCAAATAGAACAGGTTGAGTAGGAGGTGGGTGCCTCATTCAAGGATTCTCCTATATGAATTTTTGATCGCAATGTGAATTTTCTTTTTGGTTGGTCTGTTCCATAGGTAGGGGTCTTGTGGAAGCACAGGTGAGTACAGGACAAGACATGGGAGAGGGAGGATGATGTGTGATGATAATGGATAGAGCTGTTTGAGGATTCTGCTTCACCACATTCTTAGAAAATTCGGAGAATAATTTTTTTGGGGGTATGTTGGTAAGAAACCAGATATTCTTTTTAGGTATATATCTTTTTTTCATGTGTTTTGATAAAACATGAGTTTTCTAGAAATTTAAGGAGTATATTTCATGTACTAGGGAGTACATGTCGTGTAACTGATTGCAGTAGGCAGCCGTGTACTAGCCATGTAGTCGCTGAGTACATGGCCATGTGGGGTGACTGAGAGACTGCAAAAAGCAGGTCTCTGTAAAGGCCTATACATGTTGTGTATCATTAGGGAAACATAGTGTATTTTTATTTTTAATTTTTATATTGAATGAGGACTATGGCTCATTTATAGGAACGTCTTCTTATTTCTTCGTCTCGAACAAGAATGACCGAAGGTTGATCATTATTCTTCGAGACCCTGATATAATGTTTGTGCTCTAAATTTAAGACCTTCATTTGCATTGTAATCACATCGGTGAGTTCCTTCTTCGTTTAGAGACTCTTCTCTTTATTTTTCTTCATTTTTGTGATACCCTGTTCTGATAATTCTTGTGGTTTTTGTAGTTATACCACGTTCTATGTCGATTCGGATGCTAATATTCAACAATTTTGACCGTACAACATCGATGTTAGTGGTTTGTTCCTTTACATTGTTTTTTTATCAATTATATGTTCAAAATTTCCCAATACCCTATTTCGAGGAATTGCGTGTTTTGGGATTGTAACCCTGTTAATTCCTTATATGATTCATTTTCTTGAGTAGGGATATTGGACATTGAGTAAGATTTATTTTCCTTCACATGGATGTGTTTTCCCATGCTTTATTTTTTTGGCTGTTGGGTCCAGAACTAACTATATGTCTACCTTGTTTTTCATGCCTAGTGTTGTTAGGATGGTGTGATATTTTATGATATGTTGAGATATGCTTTGTATCTCTTTAACAAAGTATAATATTGTGAATTAAATTGGATGTTGAATATCATTGTACATGATTGACATACACATGTTTGTGGGAACCTGGTGTAGTTAGACCACTGGAAGAATAGACACTTAGGGCTTCCCCAAAGTGTATATTATACTTTTCACATTTCAAGACCATATGGGGAACTGGATGTTGAGTGCATACCTAGAGTGTCTTTAGTTTAACATTACTAGACCACATGGAATTGATGGTGAGTGCTTCCTCAGAGATTCTTAATTAATGCTAAACCAGAGGGGTTAGACTATGAGAATATTCTAGAGGGTTGCTTTCATTTGTTTGGTTGATAAATTTTATAAACGTATACGAATGTAGCTTGAACTGTATGAGTGTTTATATTTGTGCACATTACTGTTTGTTACATCATATTTCATTTTGCATGCAATATATATCAACTGACATTTAGGCACATATATTTTGGTTTTTTCATACTGGTATTCTTCTAACACCATATTTGGTTTATGATTTTGGTCCCAAAAAAATTATATTGTAGTATTTATAGATAACGACAAGCACCCTTCTACTTTTGGTTCTTGAGTACTATGGAGCTGGAGATAATGGGACCAAGTTGTGGCTTGTGATGCTGTTGGATTTTTTTTTTTTCTTTTTCTACTTTTGTTTAGTACTTTATTTCACCATTATGACTTGTTTGGATGCTTTCCTAGATATATGTGACATGCATCATTTATATATATTTGATATAGTTGTTTATCTAGTTTCAGTCTTCCATTGATTACATAATGTATGGTATTACAGCTTCCACTACTGTTATTTGTTACGTTCAATTTTGCTACTCTTCCAATGAGGGATTAGTTTCCCCACTATCACACCAAAGTCCCTCGCTGCATGTTGGAAGACACTAGCATTCAGGTAAATGCACATGAGGCCAAGTGGACAACTGGGTATGGGGCACCTCTAGGGGGCACTCGGAACAAGGATGTTATATATAAACTCATATAAAAATTATTAAACATTATAAGTAATAAAGTATTATTATTTTTTTCGAAACACATAAAAAATCAAATGGCTTCATCCCTCAGCAACTTCTATCATTCTATAATTATGATAAATGAAAACCTCTAACAAATAACTTTTTTTCCTCCGATTCTTTTTGATCTTATTAGATGAATCTGATGCATATGAATATGATAAATTAGTTTAGATGAATCTTCCTAATGATATATATGGGACTGATTTTTCAATAATAATAACATTCTTTTACAAAAAATTTATTATTATAAAAATAAAAAAACATCGTTAAAATAATTTATCAATAAGGTTATTCATTCTCCATAATTTTATTTGTTGAAAACCCTTTTTAACAACTTTTCCACTACCAATTGTTTTTCAAAATTCATATTTTGTAAACAAATCATATGTTTAAACATTTATCAAAACATATAATTTCTCAAAATAGTGTTTCTTAACACCACTCTATTAGATAAATAAATGTTTTTTATGGCATTTAATCCCTTTATGGAAGAGAATTTTTTCCATGTAATGATAATACCCCCTCTCTTTTACCTTTTCTTTTCACACTTTTCTTTTTTCTGTCAGTTTTCTTTTCCTCTCCGCCATTCTATGATAACCACTTTGTCAAATTCATAAAATAAATATATATAAAAAAATCTGAAAAAGTATAAAATTTGTTATTTTATCTCCGCCTATTTCAAAAACATCAAAAGAAAAGTCTGGGTCTTCTTTTTGAGGATTAGGAAAACATGGGAGGAGGCTGAACATGAAGTTGCAGCCTCAATTCCAAAAACCATTCTTTCATTATTTTTTTATAAAGATATTAGTAATAGGATAATTTTTTATATATATTACAGTAAAACATATCCAGTAGAATCCTTCTCATTTATAAATTGGAACATTATATCAATGAGTCTTGATCATGAATGATGGAAATGAATCATAGAAAGATCCATTTCACTCTGATTAATACAATGTATCTTTTTTGTTTTATAATCTTTTACTATAAAATCATGCATCTAAACATTCATCTATAAAATATGTGTAAAAGAATGAATAGCTAGAAAATATTTAGATTCAAATGTGATCAATGTTAATAATCTTTGTTCTTAATATTGAAACAAACACAACATTAACCCAAGGAAAATTCTTCACTCTAGGTTTTTTTTCTATAAACACAATATCGATCCCTATTATAAACAATATAAACATAAAAATTCATCTCACTATTTATTTTATACAACAACCCATGTGTATTTGTTCGTTTGACATATCTCAGAATACTATTTTCTACCAACACATTTGATTTTTCAGATTAATTTTATACCTAAAACACAAATTCACAACTTAAACAATATTATTCCTTGAGGATGTAAGGTAAATAAGAATTTCTATCATCTTATAAAAGGATTTCTGTTTCATATTTATTCTAAATTCATCTATACTCATCTTTTTTCTCAATAAAATAATGGTTGAAACTTCCATGGATTCTTCCATCCCAAACATCATTAGAAATTCCCTATAATAATTTTTATATGATAAAAAATGTATTTTTACTTTTCTTGAATTTTTAATCCAAGGAATAAGGTAAATTATCCTAACAAAGACATTTCAAAATTATTATTTATTTTCATAGTAAATATTTTACAAACACCGTCTCTATTCCTAGGAAAAATTATATCATCTACATAAATAATTACAATTAGTGCTCTGAAGTCAAAATATGTCAAATATAAGTTTCTATCATCTTCTACATTAGAAGAGTTCTACATTATCAAAAAAAAATCAGTTTAGAATGCCAAGAACATGGAGTTTGTTTAATCCAAAAGAAACACTTATATAATATTCTAACATTGTTTTCATTCTCATCATCTATAATCGAACAAAGTTATTCAATGTAAACTTCTTCACCAATCACACCATATAATAATGATAAATTCACATCCATATGATATAATTTATAATTCTAATATGTGACCACTAAATGAATCATTTTGATAGTTTCTAATTTCTAAACTCGAGAAATATATTCTTCAGGATTTACACCTTCCACTTCTACATAGCCTTTACAGAAAAGGGTAGCTTAGTTTCATAAAATATTTATTTGTTTATTTAAATTGTTTTTGTAAACCCTCTATGTTCTGATAACATTTTTATTTTTTGTCAATGAAACATGTTCTCATGTATTATTCTTTTCAATCTAATCCAAATCTACATGCATATAAACCATTCATTCTTTGTGTTGGATAGATTCTTAAACTAATTCTAGTTCAACAACTAAGATATGTGATGTAGGATCATCTATTCTCAACATTCTTCTTGTATGGACTAGATCCTTCGAATTCCCAATAATTTTTTTATTCAACTTGTATTTTTCATTTAGGAAATTTCAAAATTTCTTTCCTAGATGATATTTACTCATAAAATGATTATTATGAATATTTATAATGATTTTTTCAATTACATTAAATATTTTTGGAATTATCCAATTTATCCTCCCCATCAGCCATACCAACTTATTTTAATGAAAATTATATTTTCAATTACCTTCCCATCATATGAGCCCACCAATGTTTTTAAATGTTTGTTCCAATATTTTTAACTTTTTCTATTTGGTGAGTAACCCATAAATGTACCTTCCTTATCATTCACATCAAACAATCCCAAATCTAGATTTATTATTTTGTGAAAACATGGATTTGTAGAAACTATGAATTATTTCAATGTTGGTTTTTTGTTATACCACATTTCATAAGGAGCCATGTTAGTTTTCAATCTCAAAAAGCATCAATTTTAAACAAGTACAATAATACTAACACCATTTATCATGTTTAATTTTGAATTTTTTTATTATTCTAACATAATTCTTACTATTTCCATTAATCTTATATTATTTATTTCTTATACTCTTTTTTTAATTTGAAATATAGGGAGAAATATACAAATTTTTTATACCATTGTTTCTTATTTAGGTATCAAAAGTATTTTTTGTGAATTCAGTATCATTATCAGCTCTCAACTTCTTTCTGGAAACCCCCATTTCTTTCCCAATATATTTTTTAAATAATTTTATCATTAAAATAGCCTCTTACTTTTTCTGGATATTCATGATGTATTTCATACAATTGAAATCATCAATAAAATTGATAAAGTATAATTAACATTTTTTTGATTGATGTCTCATCATCCCACATAAATTTGAATGAATAAGTTGAAGATGTCTGGTAGATTGAATCTCAATTTTCATATGAATTATTTTTATCATCTATCCTTTCTGTAAAGTAATGTAGACATCTTCATCTCATAATTTCAATTATGGAAAATTTCAAATGGCAACAACTTTATAATGATTTCCACACCTTTTTTTCCAAGGTTCCTAAGTCTTCGGGGCCACAATTTGTTTTCATCCTCTTCACTCACGTAACACGAGTTATTGAATTCACCTATTTGGAAGGTATTCAAAGTGGTTATTTCTCCTTTTGCAATGACATTTATATTTTTCAAACATTTGATGATACAAAAATATTTAATAAAAACAATTAATTTTCCAACTTAAAAAAATTGACTTGCACAATGTAATTTATGTTTAATCCCAACAATAAATAAAACTTTCTTAGATGTTAACTTTTCAAATTCAATGTCATCCATTCTGATTCCTTGGATTTTTTTGAAAAAATCATCACCAAAGGTGACTTATCCTGTTTAATGAATATGAATAATTTTCAATATTTTTATATCATTGGTCTTATTTGAAGAAAAAAAATTTGAAGTATCCATGGTTTGATCCTTTTATATTATTCTAAATAATTATAAAAAAATCTATTTTGTCAACATTATTCTTTTCATATTTTTTTTTCTTTTCCATCTTAATAATCTTTTTCGGGAAGGAGAGTAAAAAATGTTTCCATATGATGACTAGCCTGATCACATCTTTCTTAAACTTCTTCTAGACCTTCATGTTAATTTATTTTTGAAAGGTTTCTAATATATTGATAATTAAATTTTTAACATTCTATAATTTAGGAATATTTCTATATACAATTTTAATATTTCTTCCATATTTTTCAAACCATCTTCCTTTTAATAATATTTTTTTCCAAAAATTATAAGCCATGTGCCCATGAATTACACAACACTAATAAGTAAAATATAATTTTTTATTTCTATTTTAGAAAGAAATTTATTCTTATAATCCTTATTGATGTTGTTATCTTTTTCTAGATCTAACATATTATGGATGTGGACCATCCTTTCATTTGAGTGATTTTTCTTCTTTTTTAGATTTTATAGGTTTTTCACATCCTTTATCTTCCCAGGACTTCCCAACACTTTTTATATAAAATCAAATGTTAAAAGAATCAGATAAAACATTATTTTTGGTAAGATAAGATTTCACATGATTCACGTATTATGACTTCTCAGTAACTTTAGAAGTCTTAGATATTACTTACAAGTATTTTTTTTGTTTTGATTTAATATTTTTAACATCTTATTTTTAGCTTCATGTTTATTTATAATATCTTCAATCATCTTTCCCTATTCAACAATTCTATGTTTGTAACTTAATATCGTTTTAATATACTTATCCTATAGCTTGATGAAATAGTTTCTTCCATAAAAAACATATTCAAAATCTTTATTTATTACTATAATTTCATTCTTGAGAGTTTTTTTTCTAATTAAATGAAACAAGTTATTTTCTATGAAAATATTCTCTATAAGATTCATCACCAACTTATTCACTATCTAAGGAATATGTTTTTCTCAGCCTTTGAAATAACAAATATGAATTTTTTCTGAACGTTAATCTATAGAATAATTATTTTCAATTGTTTCTGATTTAACTTTCTTATTTACCATACTTTTTTTTATCCAGTAAAATTTTTCCTGCATCTATTGGAAGACGTTTATTCTTTATCATTTTTTTTCCACATCCCCTGTTTAAATTTTTCATTATAATTATCTCGATATTCTCTAACATTCTTCATTGGGAAATTCATAGTAGAGTGACTTATTCCAGCACACTCAAAATATTTGAGAGGAAATTTTCCTCCATACATTCTTCTTCCTATTTGATAGTTCATAAATATAAGATACATGTTTTTTTCATTAAACTCATTATAATTTTTATCTTCGAACTCATAAGGATAGTCTTGTTCAATATATTGGATTTTTATCTTTCTCATAACTTTAAAAGCTATTTCATATTTCATGATATTTTTAAACATAGAAAATTTCCTCATTTCATAAGTTAAAAAGTATGTAATACAATTCATAAGGGGATAAATCTTCCTTATATTGAAAAAAAATTAGAATCAAAATTATAATGAGAGCTTCTCATAAATTTCTTCAAAATTATAGAATCTTCCTTGAAATATTTTAATCATATGATGTTGCAAAAAATTAATTTTATATGGGGATTTATTCCAAAATTATCTCTTCATCTATAATTATAATTTCTTCATAATTACTACACCAAGATTGTATCTTTTCATTCATAACATTTGTACTCCATTAAAAACACTTTCCATCTTATCCCATAAAATATTTTATGTTTTAAGACACATCACCTTCTAATAAACATTTTCTAATAGGGACATGAGAATATAATTTCTATCCTTTCAATATACTTCTATATTTCACTTATCAGGAATGTTCTTTAGGGATTCATTATCAATATGTAGAAACCCAATAGTATTAGGATCACCAACTTCCAAGACAAGAGATTCGAGATAATAAATCATCTTATTTTTTCATCCCTAATAATTATTTACATCAAATATATGAATTCTTCATTTGTTGACTTAAATGATATTATCCAAGATAAGTATTCATCAAGGGAACCTTCCCTTTGAGGAAAATTTATGTCCCAAAGGATAAAATAACGACTAACATGGGGTTTGAATTAGTTGTTCATTCTTTATAAAATAAAAAAAATTTAGAAACATAACCTATTCAACCTATTAAGATTTATTTCTGTATCAACATGTAGTAAATAATTATGCATAAAATATATTAAATAAAGTAAATCACACAAAATTTACAAGGATTAGACTCAGTTAGAGAACCTTCATCACTTCTATACCCGCTCAAGGGGGTCTATGAAAATCTATTATTATGATGAAGTGAATACAACATGTTCAAACTACCATTAGATGCCTTTTATCTTCCGATTGTAAAGATTATACTTACTACCATTAGTTTATAATTTTTTCTAAAAATTAAGCCATAAAAAGATTAAATAATCTATTGAAACTACACTATAATGGTTTAGTATGAATCCTCACTCTGACATGGATGGATATGATTTTCTCAATCTAATGATTCTAGATCCAATTCTCTCAATAGATTATCCCGGATCTGACTCTCAAAATAAAATGAGTTTCGATCCAATTATATTATTATGTTTAGTCTGTAAATGATTATCTAAATATGATGGAATCAATATGATGAACCCATTCTCAAAATCTAAAACTGAAACTCATCTCAAATTATCTATATGATCTTCTTCTATTGTATTAACTCAATATGATTGATTTAATGTAATCTTTCAAATATGATCTTACTCAATTCAGTAAATAAACATTTAGTTGTTGGATCATCATCATGGGATCTCTAGCTAGTAATTATTGTCATATTATTTCTTCATTACTCTACCTTTTCTGCTTATGTTGCAAAATCCACATGGGTCAAATGATTTATGAAATTATTTATAGGCGAATTAAAAAACACAAGAGAGAAACATAAAATTTATCCCCAGTTCCTCTAATTTAAAAATCTTCAAAAATATAATGCATTTAAAACATCAATTTTGACTTCTTCAAACATCCTAACATTTCTCCAATATTTAATAAAATTTTACATTTGTTTTTGACCTTCTCATCTTTTCATACAAAATCTGGATTTTTTTGAGTAATCTATGTAATTAGCTCAATAAAATTTCTCTTTTTTCTCAATGAATATAATTTCAATTTATTTCTCAATGAATATGGATTATATTTCATTCTTATAGAATCCAATTGAATTTTCATTATAATAAAATTACCATTACGATGGAATTATCATTACAATGGATATCCCATTATGATGGAATATTCAATCTATAGATTTGAATCTCATCAATCCCCTCCAATATTTCTTCAAAATATTTTATCATGAAATATTTATGATCTGTGAGAACATTATGACCATGAAAGAAACTTATAAATTCATTTAAAAGCATTAAAACAATATAAATACTCACTCCATAATATTATTGCAAAACTTTTCATCAATAAATGAGATTCTTCCCTCAAAAACGTGTTTCATTATCTAATTACGAAAAATAAACTTTTCTAGTAAACATTAAATTCTACCTCTGATTCATTTGGATCAGATGAGCTGAATTCAATATAAATGAATATGATTTACCTTTTATGATGAATCATAATTATGATGGATATGGTTATCATTCAATAATAACAAAAACATTCTTTTATAAAAATTTTTGTTTATGAAAATAATAAAAAATATTCATAAAACAATTTATAACAAAAGATCTTCAAAAATGATAACCTGGAAGATTATTTTCACTCATATATCTATCTATCAATGGTTGTAGATAGTTTGAAAACTCATTTCACTTCATCCTTCTTAGATTTTATATTTAGAAAAATTAACACCATTGATAAAAAATATAACATCACAAAACATGGATAGATTTGTTTTTCAGAATCAGCTTATATGTTCTGAATCGACCATGTTTTTTCAATTTTGTCTTCATTAATATCAATTATTATTTCTTTTATTTATTCAAAACTGTAATTTTAAACATATTCATTCTCATAAGATTCTTAATTTACCAAATTTCACGACAGCAAATCCATATAATTTAATTCATTTTGAACCCATTTCAAATTAAACAATATTTAATTTCATTTATTTATAAATTTAACATAAATAATTAAAGTATAAATAGAAAAGTCTATAGTATAGAACATTTCATTTGTAAAAACCCCAAAAATCTTAAACCCATGTCTGATATTCATCACATGATGGAAGTAATCAAAATATGATCCATTATCACCTATACAAAATTTCATGTATTAAATATAATTTTATATATTTAGAAATTTAAAATAAAATTTAATTTCATAAATAAAAATAAAATATTATATTTTATAAAAAAATTATAAATAATTTTAATAAAAATATATTGTATTTAATTATATTGTCACATTTATTATTATAAATTATTCACGAAAATATGGTAATAAAAAATAAAACAATTATTTCTTAATGTATATAAAAAATTGAAATACAATTCATTCGATAAAAATTAATGAAAAATAGGGAAATAATATTTTTCAAATTGAAATCGTCATTTAATATGAAATAATCATGGAAAAAATAATAACTATTACAAAATTTAAAAACTAGTGGTCATTAAAAAAGTGTTTCCTATTTAAAAAAACATTGGTTTTACCGAAACTATAATATATGTATAAAAAATAAAACATTGGTTATTTACAAATGTAGATTATAAAACACTGATTATACAGTAGATACAAACATAATTTCACATTTATAAACATTATAAATATAAAACGGTTGATAAAATATTAATATAGTATATAAAGATTCCAAATTATGATACATAAACAATGTGTAGATTATAACATAAAAACCTATTCCAAAAGACAATAAAATTATTATATTTTGAAACAATAATTCATAGTTAGTAATTTCATTATAGAATAATATACACTAATTATTTATTAATAAAAAATTACAATGAATTCCTTAAAAATAGAATGATTATAAGAAAATTATTAAATAATATTATCCCATTTAATAATACAAAAATCGTAACCTCTCAAAAAATAAATAATAATTAACAAATTGATTATAAATGTTATGAAACACAGTTTACACATTATATACAGATTAATACACATTGATATTACATATTAAGAATAATTTAAAATATTTGAGAGGGGAATGATAAAAAATAATTAAAATATGATTTAGAGGGCATGAATGAGATGGCCATCAATAGATGAGGGTAGTTAATAGTGGAGATGATAACTAAATGTGGATGAATAATATTAGAGGTTAGAAGATTGAAGAGAGAGGCACTATAGTTCACTTTTTGAGAGAAAAATGATAGTTTTTGGATTACTGAAACAATAAAAAATGAACCATTCCCAATATATCAAATAAATAATTAATTCCTTTTCATGTCCATTATTAAATAACTATTTTCAAAAACATTATCATTATGGATTTTATGTCATATATAAAATTAATGACAAAATAATCCATTGATAACATTATATATAAATAATAAATGTATTAAAATAATTATTTTATATAGTTATTATTCTAATGAGGACATTAAGATGGTAGAATTGGTGGGAATAGTTGTAGTTATGGCCACCACACTCCATGAATACACAAAGAAAAGTATATAATAATAAAAAGAAACAGATGAATAAATGTATTTATTATTTTCTCAAGATTACATGAAGGGGGAAGGAATTCACCTGAAATATCCCTCTCTCCCACAAATTCAAAATATCCTTGTAGATTAATTTTCTAGAGAGTAAACATTTATCAAAAAAATCACTTTACTGTTTTGAACACTAATCACATGAAAAATTATTTTATTCTTCACTACATGAGTTTCCTTTTTACTCCATTTATTTTAATATTCATATTTTTTTCCGCTACACCCATCCCTGGATAGTTATGAGGGATAATAAAAATATCACTATTCAATAATGTATTGGGTTGGAATTTATTGAAGAAGTGTTTCCAGATGATGTGTAGGGTGATAGTGATATACACTAAAACATAAATGAAGGGGGAACTATATAAAAAATCCATCCCATTTCATTATTATTAAAATTTTTGTGTTCAATGGATTAAATTAATTTTTTAATATATATTGGGAACCTATGGAATCATCCCTATTTATTAAAGAATATGTCCGAAAATATGTGGTGGGAGAAGAAGAAAATAACATGATGTCTGAGGGGAATAAATCACCTCCTTAACTACATCATGAACATCTAGTATAAGAGGAGACAATTGATTGAGATACCCATTAAAATTTTTTCCCATCCATTATATTTTTTAGTTAGGTGGGGGTGTGGTTTTATTTACACTATGATGGAGATATTACACAAATCCACTTTTCAAATGATAAAATTTATCTTTGTAATATTTTATGACTATGGGGATTTACTAAATCATGTGAACATACTGCTGCCTTTTTCCAATCATAAGGTATTATTGGGCTATATCATATATCCACTATCTATGATAAATTTGTTTTTAAAATAATAGGTATTATCATTCAAGGAATTCATCAATTTGTTATAAAATTGATGAATTGTTTCATATGATGAAATTATTGAGAGTTCATTTAATTCATACCGGGGTTGCATAAACTATTTGAGGTATTTAATCATGTGTTATAATTCATGAGTAAATTTTTGTCACTAAAATTGTGTCATTAATATAATTATATAAGGATATAATACCCATATTAGGGAGGTTGTATGTTTGCATAAAATCTACCAATGCCTCATTAAAACCTCCCAACCCATAACGAGATTCTACATCCAACTTTACGTCATGTGTTATTTTCATTCTATGGAGGGAGAATCTTGTCACTAGAACATTTATTGAATTAACATCCCATTGATATCTTTGGAGGAGGGATTTCATTCAAATAACTCTAGGTAGTTTTCATCAATCCCATATGATGATGGTGTAGTGGTGTCAATGAATTAAGTTACACATTAAAAAAATTATTCATTTTTAAATTATTCATTATTTCATCAACATATAATCGTTCAGTATTGGATTGGGTTTCATTATTTTTTTAATACCATTAACAATTTTTATGAAGCCCTTGTCACCTAGTAGTGGTATCAAAGCTTACCATACCTTCATATTCATGAAATATTGTGGAAAAATGAATATTTTTAAATCAAATTGCATATCATTCCAAATCATAAAATATGATTTATAAACTTTTTCTTTAAGACTTAATATTGAAATACAATATGTGATATAGTAAGCAGTGACATAATATTAAACCCTAGTTTTCGTGTAATTAATAATGTAAATCTCTTGGATATAATATCTTATGTTATCCCTATACTATGTTTCAAAAAATTATTATCGTATTTCCTAACCATTATTTATGCATATTTTCCAACACAAAATGTGATATCATATATGATGTAAAAGATACCATTTATAAAATATGTTTAATATGTATGCATTTTTTCATTAATACATATATTTTTTCAGTGATACATATTTTTTTTTCACAGATAAGTTTTTCATTGATACGTAATGTTTTTTTATTTGTAGAAAATTTTATTTATTATAAAAAAACTTATTTAAGAAAACCTTAAATAATGAATACTGTTGTTTCCTTCATTTGTAAATTGTAAAGCCATGTATATGATGCAAATTTTATTTATAAATAAGACTACCATTAATAAAGTACCACCAATATCTCTTACACTATTTAATCAACGTAAAACAGTTGATCATGATATATAATTCAGTATAATTTCTTAAATATAACTACTGAGTACTAAATAATTATTTAAATTTAATTTTTAATTTATTATTATAATTTATAAATTGATTATAAATTATATAAAATGTATTTTGGGTTTTATATTAATTTATAAATTTCTTTTAAAAATTATTATTTATTAATTATTTATAATTAGATAATTAATGTTTATGATACATTTATTCAATTAAGGCATCCGATATTAAAAGTTAATATTGACATATCTTTTACTAAATTAGAAGGGATGCCATATAAATATGAAATAAAGTGTTTATTTCGAAATATTATGATTAACATATAATGTTTTTATAAATTTAAAATTAATACTAAATATAAAGTGTTTATATTTTAATGTTTTGAATTAATCCAAATAAATTCTTTTAATTTATCAAAATTTTGACCATATATGGAATATTATTTAAAAAAATTATTTTTTTATTTATTTTATAAAGGATTAAATATTGGTAAGTTTCTTGTATTTCTATTATTTTAATATATTACATAGTATATTGGAATATAAAATATTTGAATCATATATTGATATAAAAAATTCATATAATGATGTAAATGAAGGGGTTCATATTATGAAATGAATAAAAAAATTATATTCAATATAATAGAATTTTTATAATAATTAGAAAAAATTATAATGTTTTTATAATTCGATTTTATTTATGAGGTGTTCATAAATTTTTAACTCATGTCTAAATATTTGAATTGTTCATTTATTTTAAAATTATTCTCTATTATATTCATAGTTATAATTTTATTATATTATTAATGTATTTTTATTTAATTTAATTGATAAAAAACATCTCTGATAGTCGTTCATTTGTTACATTCTAGGTAAGAAAACATAACATTTAGTTTCTATATACATTGACCATGGTTGGTAATTAGAGTTATTAGAATTAAATTATCTATTAAAAATAATTTTTTCATATTATGTATTTGATTCATAATGAAAATGAATCTCTCTTGAGTAAAATATCCCTGGGTTGAGGGACATTGGGTTGAATTTCTTATAAGCTCAGAGGATTTTCAATTATTCAGGAAAGGTGGGGTATTCGTATCTATGGTGCTAGACCTACTTGTGTGGAGATGATCAATTATATATAGTATTATACCATTATATGAAAAAATCAAATACGTTATTCAATAGATGAATTTGTGTCTGAGAAAATATATTTTCATTATATTTTGGGTGAGTAACATATACCATGTGTCTTTATTGAGTTTCAAATTAATATGTTATGAAAATTTTATTTATTTGTAGATAATATATATTCCAAAATAAATAATTAAATGAATACACATATAATAGGTAATAACATTATAAGGCCCTAGCCTTAAACCATACTTAAAATTGAATTAAATGAATAATTCACATTGAGGAGCTTTTCAGGTTTAGAGTTTTAGAGAATTATGACATAACTATTACATCTCAAAAGATTAAAAAGTAGAAACTTCTACTAAGTTTCCATAATATAAAAACTCTTAAAACGAAACATGTCTAGTTCCATGTTTTTGGTCGCATGACTTTCCCTTGATCCCATCCTTGACCCTATTCCATGTTAAGTCCTGTGAAAAAAATTTCAAAAACTTGGGATGAGCATAAAAAGCTCAGTATGGGATACACAAAGAAATAAAACTATTAGTTTTTTCAAAACAACAAGTAAACCATGTATACTTTAACAAAGTAATACTTTTTACCTTTTCTAAGTCGTAAAAACTCTTCACTGAATAAAAGTTCATTACTTACCCTTATGTAACCAAAAGAATACCATAAAACCCATATAAAGTTCACATAACATATAAAGGTAACTTGGGACATAAACATACTTAAGTGGAATATCCATAAGGTCGACTTCCACACATATCACTTAATGGAATAGCCATTCGGCCAACTTTCATACATACATAATGGAATATCCATATGACCGACTTCCATACCCAATGCATTGGAGGTTATAACGTAACCACCAGTCCTGGTATTCACGGCACCACCCGTCATATGGTTTATCACGTAACCACCCGTAAAATGTCCAAGTACCATCATTACACATAAAATATTGAAAATATAAACATTTCAATAACAACATTTCATTTTCAATAAAAATAAGTAATTCCAAGATATTGAATTAATTAATCCATTTTCAAAAATCATTTAAAAGAGATTTTTGAATCAAAGTGTCCCATACCACTTTGAATCTTTTATTGGAATTATAATTTTAAAACAATAATGTCCATATAAATAAATACTGAAAACCATTTTGAAAACATGGACATTAAAGATAATGATTTAGAATAATAAATCGTTAAAACATTTAAAACGATATTTTTGTTAAAGAGTTTTTAACAAAATGAGAGACTCTTGAATACAAATAATAGCAGAATAACATATAATCCTAACTTTATAATATCATGAGAATAAAGGGATTCATGATATAATATGTCAAAGGATAGTATACACACCAAATAAGAGTGAATCAGTGCA
The DNA here is from genome assembly GCA_963277665.1 of Viscum album. Taxonomy (NCBI): domain Eukaryota; kingdom Viridiplantae; phylum Streptophyta; class Magnoliopsida; order Santalales; family Viscaceae; genus Viscum; species Viscum album. The sequence goes on along the minus strand of OY728164.1, from coordinate 559,031,648 downwards.
TGACAACAATAAAGTCTCAAAAGAAATGTAAAATGAGATGAAATCCATTATAAATAAGGTATCCTTAAATTAAGGATAAATCAATCTCATAATTATGTGTGACAAATATAAATACACCCAATATTATTGGATATTAATTGTAAAACAATCAAAGGTTATTCACACATATTCAAAGGATGAAATATTCAATAACTGCATGTTGAACCCAAAGAAATCGAAATTTGGTTAAGAAGTTCCCTTGGTAAAATTCGACAGCCTAACGGCGTCACATAAAATTTTTCAAAAAGGGTTGATGAGAGATATAAAGGGGATATAATCACTTGGACATAAAATTTTCAAAAATAAGGATATAGAAGAACATATCCCAACATAATAGTATGTGAATTAAAAGACATAAGAAAAGAAGTCTTTTAAAAAATGATGGTGAAAGGTCCCCTTACCGAGTTGGGTAACTTTCGAAAAGTACACCCCATGGAAGAAGGGTCATACAATAAAGATGTAAATACCCATAAATGAAATTATTCTACAAAAATTGTATAATAATGGGCATTACATACACCTCTCAAAGGAAATTGTGGCAAATGTAACATAAATCTCACGGGAATAAAAGTGAGATGAAAAATCCCTTACGAAAACTCGGCACCCTAATAGTGCCACTTAAAACTTAAAAAATGGATTGATGAGAGAGAGTAGGGTCTCTCATCATATGAACAATAAAAAACTACAGTAATAGTAATATAAAATAACATCCCAATAACAAGAAAGATGAGATTTAAAAGGAATGACATAAAAGAGCGTACTTAAAAAGAAAGAGAGGAGTAGGATCCCATACATCGGGTTCGACTTGATTCGATCGTTCTTTAACGTCCTGAATAATAAACTTGAGTTAATTTCTATTTTCTTAAGAACCATTTTAAAGTACATTATTTATGTTATATCACTTATTTACATTTTATAATAATTATGTAATAATTTAAGTTAATAATTTTTGTTTTGTCGATATTTGGTTCTTAAGTCGAAAGTGAACTTCTTACAATTACATGTTTTTCGTGTGGTCAATAGTTCATTACATCCAGAATGATATTAATTATTTGGATATCATATATATCATATATATCCATAATATACATGTATTTATTATATTACATAATCATTTAGAAGTAAGAAATGAAATGCACCGTTCATGGAGACGGTAAGTCGTACGTACGCATAAACGCTACATTCATTTTATTGTCATATTAATGGAATTAACACTAAATGAGAGGTATGTATATTTTAATTCCATAATTATATTCATAATTTAGATTTATCATTCATCATATATATCCATTATATACATGTACTTATAATAGTACATTACATTTGGGGATAAGAAATGAAATGCACCGTTCATGGAGACGGTAAGTCGTACGTACGCATGAACGCTACTTTCATTTCTATCTCATACTTTAATGGAAATAAATAATAATGATATATAGGTATATTATAATTCCAGTACAAAATAATATATAATAACTTTAAATCCATCCTTTATACGTCCCACATATGGCATGAACGAATCAAATCACTTTGAGGGGGCGGTAGTCTGCACTTCCTAAAATGAAATTATAGTGTTTACCCATAAAGGAAGCCATAAAGGTTTGATAAAAATGAATAATACAGAAGCTTAAAGAAAACATAAACATATTATATACCATATAGAAATATAGTGACATCTTAATGGCCACCTTTGAAGGTGTTATATGAGTGTTGAACAATCATCGTTTCGTGAGACAGAAATTCGCCATCCACGGAAACAGTATGTTCATTAACCATTACATGTAGGTGTGTGTTAGTGTAGCTCAAATACTTCTTATAAAAACATCCTAGTATATGGGAGATACTGGATTTGTTACAAAATAAAAGAATAAAAATTGTTTAGGGGGTTTGAGAGGAAAAATAAAACAAAATGACTCAAGTGAATACATTACCTTAAAATCGGGTAACTCCCTTTGGTTTGAGCTAAAAGACTTTCTTGGGAAGACTTAATCCCAAAGTGAGGCCTCAAGGAGTTAGAGAGGTATGTGGAGAGGCAAAATGGTCAGGTTTTGTCCGATCCAATGGCTTTGGAAGTGTGTGTAAGGTGGTAGATGTGGGGCCTTTTATAAGAGGAGAGGAGGGGCACTCCTCTAAAGTTACAAAATGTTACTTTATTTTCAAAAGCTTTTCGGATTTTAAAGGCCCCAAATTGATTTATTTCGAGGGTATGGTGATGAGGGTTTGAAATTCACTCATAAAATAGGTTTTGGACATGTTTAGGTCTTAGAGTTTACATTAACCTTCCATTTAATTTAAATCCATAAATAATGAGGTCATCGCTGCATCATCATGATGTCATAAATAATTTAATTTATTTAATGTCTAAAAATTATATAAAAATTACTATGATTTAGGAAATATTTTTATCTTTCCAATGACTATTTATAGTAAAAAATATGACTTGTATAACCCCATGTAAAAATTGTTTTAGTAAAACATTTCATGTTTTTGTCATTTTTTACTTTAACATTAAATAAAAGGTATTTATGTTATTTTCCAATCAAAGTGGCTCCATGGGGTCCCCAAGCTGACCCATGGATTGTCGTGGTCGGCCATGACACATCCAATGATTATAGGACATGTGTCTAGGTCATTTCATTTTATTAAAACATTATTCTTACCTTAAACTACACTAATTACCTCTAATCGTGATTAAGAACTTAAGAGTTACTATTCACCAAAAAAAATTATTTTCATCTCATTGAACCATATTTTACTTCTTAATGACAAACATGTATGTCGGATTTTTGAAATTAAAAACACAGAAGTGGTAAAATTTCATTTAAACGAATAATCAGTTTTTATAAGTACCACTTAGTGGTTTCACTATTCATCAAAAATTGAAGTTTTTCAGAAAAATACCAAAAATTCACCCTAAGCTATATTTGATATTCCTAATTCAAAATTTAAGTCTATTTTAAAAAATTAAAAACATATAAGTCACATTAATTAATTTAATAATTAATTCCCGCTGTCATGTCAAATTGCATGTTTTTATGAAACAATAAGTATCAAAAGATTGACACTAGTTTAAGTCCATTTTTAAAGTGAAATTAATTCCAACGACCACTATTGTATTAAATGGTAAAAATATATTCTAATTTCACTTTAAAACCAATTTAAAATATAATATAATCATATAAATAAATCAGATTAAAAAGAGGTTTTGAATTAAAATACAACATTTTCCACTATTCATTAAAAATTGAACTTTTTCAGAAAAATACCAAAAATTTACACAAAGTAAATTTTGATGTCCCGATTCTCAAAAAGAATTTTATTTTGTCAAATATAACACATAAAATTGTCAAAAAGTGTATTTACAAGAGGTTCTCCATCAAAAGCCGGTTAATCGACTTTTAAAAAAATATTGGAACGTTTAAGCTTAAAATTGGATTCATTAGCATTTTTAATCCTATAACATTTATTGTAAAGAGTAAAAATATCTCACAAACATATATAATCATTTTTTAGTTAGTTCTGTTTATTCCCGCAATTACAACAGCTAGGCGTTAACTAACATAATATTATTTTATTATTATAGTGCAATGCAAGATTCCAAAGAAACTCATTGTTGCTTATTGGATAAGCCATCGTGCGTAGTGTCCCCTATAAAGAAATAATAATATTTTATTAAAAAATATTGATAAATATAAAAATTTCATATTCTTTATTTACCTGGGGTGTTTCATCCTTCCCCCCTTTTGGGAATTGCGTCCTCGCTGTAACACCCCGAGATTTTATGAAAAATATTCTTTTTAATTTCATTAATTTCTTGTGTTATAAGCTACACCAAAAGGAGCTTTCACAACACACATCTCTGACCTGGCTTGAATTACACGCAATCGTGACCTTCCACGATAGCGTGTGTTGTATGCAACACCATGTTTTGCTAAACAACGATATGCTATTAAGATATTATTAAAACAAGCAGTTATGAATAGTAATAACCACTTTTGAAATTTTGTAAATTTTATTTTTCAAAATGGACTTAATTTATGGATTCAGAGTATCGAATTTAGCTTAATATGAAATTTTGGTACTTTTCGGATAACTTTCATATTCTGATGAATAGTGAAAATTACTAAATTTTAATTAAAAACAACTTTTTTAATCGAAATAATTAATAGTGATAAATTATTAATTTGAGTGGTTTTAAAGTATATTTAGAATATATTTTTACAATTTAATACAATGTTGGTCATTGGATGTAATTTCACATTTAAAGCAGTTATAAACAAGTGTCAATCTTTTGATAGTTATTATCTCTTAAAAACATGCTATTTGTTGTGACAGTGGAAATTAATTATAAAATTAATTAATGAAACATATATGTTGGGAATTTTGTAAAATAGAAATCATTTTTGAATTCGGAATATTAATTATAGCTTAGGGTGAAATTTTGGCATTTTTCTGAAAAACTTCAATTTTTGATGAATAGTGAAACCACTAAGTGGTAGGTTAAAAACTGAATTTTGCATAAAACTTAATTTTACCGCTTCTGTGAATGGAATTTCGAAAATCCGACTGACACAGTTGATATCAGTAAGTAAAATGTGGTTCAATGAGATAAAATTAATTTTTTGGTGAATAGTAACTTTTTACTTTTTTTACCGCGGTTAATAGTAAATAGGGTAACTAAGGGTAAATATGATATTACTATTACCCTAAAACATGTCCTAATTCTATTGGATAAGTGTAATTCGACCAAAAGAAATCTTAGGAATAAAATATGACAATTTAGGCCCACTTGTATTAGATTAGGACATTTATTATTATTTAATTCAAAGAAGAGTTAAAAGAGTTAAAATCAATGTTTATTTACTAAAACATTTTTAATATAGGGTTATACATAGGATAAATTCTATTTTAAATATTAATTAGAAAGATAAAAAGATTTCCTACATAATGGTATTTTATTTGTAATTTTTAGACATCATATAAGGTAATTTATTTATGACACAAAGATGATGCAATAATTATCTTATTAATGAAATATTGACATAATTGATATTATAAATACCAAAATAAATGTAATTTAAGACTTTTTATGAATTATAATAATTTTATATGTTACTATCATATATTATTGTTGATTTAATAAACTTGTTTCGAACATATAATTCTGTTATGACTTTCAAAAAAATCATATATCAAATAGTGTCAAAATTGACACAAAATAGTTTTCAAATAAAATATTATATTATTAATTGTTATTTTATTCCAAAAAATCTAAGGTTCGGCCAAATGACTTAGATAAGGATATATATATTAATAATAATCAATTTGGGGTTCGTTTGGCATGTTATAGTAAGTGTATTAACCATATGGTGTAAGAAAACAAAAAGACACGGTAAAAGATAAATTATTTAACTTAGAGTTAAATCAAATTGATAAGGTTAAAATAATAACCTAAACTTGTCTAAATACTATTGGTTGATATTATTTCGACCCATCCCCACTTTAGCTTCGAAATAAGACCCTTTGGAACCATTATAAACCGATTTTGACTTTAATATAAAATAATATTTTGAAATATTCCTAAGGTGCCCCTCTCCTCCCTTATAAAAGGGCACCTCCTCCCCCTCCTCCTCACACCCATTTGAGCACTCAATCTCGGCCAACCCCTGCCAAAATCCCTTCTCCACTTCCATAGAATAATCCTAGAGGTCCTGGTCTTCTTCAAAGACCAATCGTAGTTCCCTAAGTGGAGGATTCAAAGAGGCGTTTCAAAGAAGAGGTAATATCCATTACCGATCTTTTTAAATTTCTTTCTTCTTCAACTTCTTCTTCTTTAGTTGTTTCATGATAAAGTAATAACATCAGTATTTATTATATACTTATATGTTATTATAAATATGAAACAACTCTAATTAACCTTCTATCCATCCTACGGAAAAAAAATCATCGAGCGTGCGTACGTACGAAATACCGTCTCCACGCCGTGGTGTAATCTATTTTCCGCCACCACCTTAATTGGATGGGTATAAAGGTGTAATGAGTAACTATATATTATTATTATAAAGTGATATTGATACTGAAATAGTATACATACACTTCAACACAATTCCATGACCATGGGAATGATATCATCGCTCGTGCGTACGTACGGACTACCGTCTCCACGACACGATGAGATTAATTCTCAATGATTAACCATTCATGAATGATTATAAATTATATATAATAAGTACTAATGAAATATATGACCTAAAAAATGATACTGGAATTATTTATATTTATATGTATGTCATCTACTTAATTCCATTCAATTCAATAAGGAAACGAAAACAGCGTTCATGCGTACGTACGGACTACCGTCTCCATGAATGGTGTATTTCTTTCCATTTACAGATTTATTATATATGTATATTCTGAATATATATATATAAAGAATGTTTTATATTCTGGAATTAAGTAATCATGGACTAAGTAATCATATGAATAATTACAAGTTAAAAACATGAACGACAAATGAGACGATTTTACCCAAAACGCTACATTAACATGAATTTACAAAATAACAGGTAATATAAAGTCATAAGTGCACCATATATGATATAATAACAATGAATATGATTCTTTAATAAGTCAATAACATGATTTAAATCATTATACAGGAGGTTCAGACACTTACAAAGCAAGTCGGACCTAAGGTAAGGGAAATATCACAATCTCATTTTTATCCGAGATTGTTTATACTTTTATATTTACTGGGGTGTATTTTGTCATCCAAATCCACGTTTCCTCAATATGTAATATTATTTCCATCGACATACAATTTTTTTTAAAATCCAATTTTACCCTTCGGAGAGTTTTTAGTAAAAGATATAAAAGGAATCTTTTGTCGTTTTTCGTATGAGGTACTTTTTGACTTTTCCGAAAAAAGTGCGAAGAATGTTTTTTTAACTTATACTGCAAGAATGGATTTTTAAAACATTATTTCCAAGAAGATTCCTTTAAAAGTTTTCAAGTTTATTTTTAATCAACTTTTTTTTTCGTTTAGAATTGTATGACATGTTAAGAAAGGAAAAGTGTTTTTGAAGAAGAAAGGATATTTTCCTCAAGAATTCATTTCAAGTGTTTTATCAAAATTATTTTCCATCTAAGATAATATAGGGTTCTGTTTTTATACATATTATTACATTGATTTGATTATGTTGTGAGGGAATTATTTTTATGAAGGCATTTACCTTATATGATTTGTTTTATGATGTCATGATGTTTCAAGAATCTCATTTTTGTTACATGTGTTATGCGATGATGTATGAATTATGATTTTGTGGCACACATAAGAATGGTATCATTATGAGATGGGTGGGACCTATATCTCCCTCCAATGCATTGGGTAAAGATTTCATATCTCATGAGATAGACATGTATGGAATGGTAGGTTATACCGGTTTAGTGAAACAGGACTGAAACGAGGGTGACTCGATTCAGAAAGGGACTTTGTCCACTAAGATAGTCTTGGAAATGAGTCATAACTAACAGGAAATGATTCTCTATGATTATGTGTGTATGCCACAATGTTTCATGTTTTATGTTATGATTATTGGGATTTCATTTCACTACTATGATTTATCCCATGTTATGAAATTATGCTCTCTTTTGCAGGTTAAGATTTCCAAAAATGTTATGTTCTTGTGAATATGATGTGATTGATATTTCTTTTGTTTACCCTTAATGAGAATTTGAGCTCACCCTTTTATGTTTACTTTTCCCCAGGATATAAAGAAAGGTTTTAGGTATAAAAAAAGGGAAGATCATTATGGGAGATGTTGAAGATCTTTCACCAAGATTAGAAGATTATGTTCCGAGTTTCCAAAGACACTAAAATATTACGATCCTTGTGTGTGTGTTTTTGTTATGTACTAAGTATTCCGCAAAAGTAATGTAATGTCCATATACGATAAGCTTCGGGTCTCTACAGTTGGTATCAGAGGAAAGGTTTAGTCAACCTTTGGAAACTAGTATGCGAGAACTTTAGTGAGATCCCTAGAGATATTTAGAAGGTATGTCTAGGGATGTCCCTAACTATAAGTATACGTATAGGTTATAGTACTAGAACTACGCTAACATTCATAGAATTAAACCTAAGATGTTAGATATTGAAGGTACTCCCCCTTTATTATGTTTTTTTGCCTAGCATGATTCATTCCTCTCACACTATTCTTTTTGGGTTTTAGACGATGGCTGGAACCCGAAGGAACCGTGTTGATCAATGCAATGGACAATGCAATGATTTTCCTCCTGAACAAACAAATGTTATGGGAGATGGGGTGAAAAATCTTATTTCTATCCTTACACAAGCTATGAATCATTCTAGACTTCCAAATGAGCAGAGAAAGGAATAGTATTCTATTGAGTCCTTCATGAGGCAACGTCCACCTTCTTTCAGTGGGACTTCCGATCCACTTGTTGCTGAACAATGGATCAGTACCACTGAAAAGATATTTTCAGTTCTTCAATGTTCTGAACATGATAAAGTCATCTTAGCAGTATATCGTTTGGAAGGTGAAGCTGATCAATGGTGGAATCTTATCAAGAATACGAGGCCAAGATATGAAATTGAGTCCATGGAATGGGACGAGTTCAAGAATTTGTTTTTCAGTACGTACTTCCCTCGTATTCTTCGAACAAAATGGAGAAGGAGTTTCTTGAACTAAAGAAAAAGGATGATGAATCTGTTGGTATATACGAAGCGAATTTTACAAGACATGCAAGGTATGCATCTGGCATTATCATCCAACCTGAAAGTAAAGTTGATCAATTTTTCAGTGGCTTAAAACCAAGTCTTCGAAGGGCATTAGCTATAAGAGACTTCAGTAGCTATGAAGAAATTTTGCGTTGTGCTATCAAGGTAGAAATGTAAGTTGGTGTTACATATCCATCTCATGGTTTTGACAAGAAACGAAAGATGGAGTTCAAGGAGAAATCTCAGAATAATGGTGAAAAGAAGATGATTGTTTCCTTATGCACAAAGTGTGGAAAGAAGCATGGTGGAGATTGTCTTAAAGGGACTAGAAAATGATTTAAGTGTGGAAAAGAAGGTCATCGAGCAGCTGAGTGTCGATGTAATGGAAAAAGGGTTTCTAATGATGTGAATAAAGAAAACACTGCAGACAACGCACCACCAACACTTCAATGCTTCAAGTGCAAGGAAATGGGGCATTATGCTAATAAATTCCCTAATCCAAGGGTTAGTGATGATCGACATGAGCAACCGCTTAAGGCAAAGGACAAAGGGAAGTCACATGCGATCACTATTGGCGATGTTGAATATGACAACGATGTGGTGGAATGATTAAGTGTTTATGTAATGGGATTCCCAAATAATATTGTATCGTGGAGTATTGGAATATTTATGTATTGGTCTAATGTGATATTCAAAGTGATTGAAATATTTTTGGAAATAAGATGATATTCACATAATGAAGGGAAAATGAGAAAACGAAATGTTTAACAGTATTCATGAGCTCATGATTGATATAAGGACTAAGTGATATCATGGTTTGAGTATATAGAATTTTGAGGATTTTGGTATGTGGAAAGTGTTAACTTTTAACTGCATTCATGTTTTCACTATGTTTCAATGGGTATTCAAGAGAATATATGATTATGGCCTTTGAATGTTTAGAATGTGACCAACAAGACATATCTTATGATATATGGGGATCAACGATGGTATTAAATCTCTGGTAATCATTTTCACTATATTATGAGAGTGGACTGAAGTATTATGGATAAGCCTAAGGATTGTTGGACATAAGTTATTATTGTTTAAGGATAGAGGTTTTTTTGATATTATTGATGGGATGTTATAGTAATATAGTTTTAGAAAAAGGGCAACCTGCAGGACGGGCGACAGCCCATCGCGTCGGACAAGGCTGTGGGAATCGAACCCACAAACAAAGTGCGACTGGCCTTTATCGCCTACCACTGGCCTACAGGAAGTCCCTGTTTAGTAGAAACTAGTTTTTATTATATTAAGCAGTATGATATATGCAGTATAAGTTCATTTTAGGAACCATATATGATTAATCTCAATATATATCGACTTATGTATATAATTTTTGCTAACCTTTTGTTTGAGACAGATGGAATGACCCGTCATTCTATCACATGATCTGCTAACACTTCACGAATAACAAATTCAACATCATTTATTTAAGAGATGATGTGGAAATTGTTCAAGGCATGAACAACAGTGAGATTGTACCAAAATAAAGTAAGTATTTATTCTAATTCACATTTTCAACTTTAGGGAAATGATCTTGAAAACCAAAAATGTTGTCTTAGTGATCTTATACCTGATGAATCAGATGGTACCTTATATCATCACAAATTTATGGATTTGTGATTTCTAGCTTTTCCATAGCCATGTTCTCTACCACTCTCCATCAGAACATGATGGTTAGATTTCTCTTCTATATCCATATTTTTACCTATGTAGAAACCCAGTGATTAGTTTATTTAGGTAACCGTTACGTTTCATACTTTTGTTTTTAAAGATTGGTTTTGGTATTCCTTTTTACGATGTCGGTTTCTATTAAAGAAACATTTTAATAGTAAACCATTTATAACCCCGACGAATTTCGAGGGTGAAATTAATTTTAAGGGGGGTAGAATGTAACACCTCGAGATTTTATGAAAAATATTCTTTTTAATTTCATTAATGTCTTGTGTTATACACTACACCAAAAGGAGATTTCACAACACACATCTCTGACCTGGCTTGAATTACAATCAATCGTGACCTTCCACAATAGCATGTGTTGTACGCAACACCAAGTTTCGCTAAACAACGATATGCTATTAAGATATTATCAAAACTAGCCTTTTTGAATAGTAATAACCACTTTTGAAATTTTGTAAATTTTATTTTTCAAAATGGACTTAATTTATGGATTCGGAGTATCAAATTTAGCCTAAGGTGAAATTTTGGTACTTTTCGGATAACTTTCATATTCTGATGAATAGTGAAAATTACTAAATTTTAATTAAAAACAACTTTTTTAATCGAAATAATTAATAGTGATAAATTATTAATTTGAGTGGTTTTAAATTATATTTAGAATATATTTTTACAATTTAATACAATGTTGGTCATTGGTTGTAATTTCACATTTAAAGCAGTTATAAACAAGTGTCAATTTTTTTATAGTCATTATCTCTTAAAAACATGCTATTTGTTGTGACAGCGGTAATTAATTATAAAATTAATTAATGCAACTTATATGTGGGGAATTTTTTAAAATAGAAATCAATTTTGAATTTGGAATATCAATTATAGCTTAGGGTTAAATTTTGGCATTTTTCTGAAAAACTTCAATTTTTGATGAATAGTGAAACCACTAAGTGGTAGGTTAAAAACTGAATTTTGCATAAAACATAATTTTACCGCTTCTGTGAATGGAATTTCGAAAATCCGACAGACAAAGTTTATATCAGTAAGTAAAATATGGTTCAATGAGATAAAAATAATTTTTTGATGAATAGTAACTTTTTACTTTTTTTACCGCAATTAATAGTAAATAGGGTAACTAAGGGTAAATATGATATTACTATTACCCTAACACACGTCCTAATTCTATTGGATAAGTGTAATTCGACCAAAAACAAGCTTAGGAATAAAATATGACCATTTAGGCCCACTTGGATTAGATTATGACATTTATTATTATTTAATTCAAAGAAGAGTTAAAAGAGTTAAAATCAAAGTTTATTTACTAAAACATTTTTAATATAGGTTTATTCATAAGATACATTCGATTGTAAATATTCATTAGAAAGAGAAAAAGATTTCCTACATAATTTTATTTTATTTTTAATTGTTAGAAATCAAATAAGGTAATTTATTTATGACACAAAGATGATGTAGTAATTATCTTATTATTGAAATATTGACATAATTGATATTATAAATACCAAAATAAATATAATTTAAGACTTTTTATGAATTATAATAATTTTCTAGGTTCCTATGATATATTAGTGTTGATTTAATAAACTTGGTTTGAACATATAATTCTGTTATGACTTTCACAAAAATCATATATCAAATAGTGTCAAAATTGACACAAAATAGTTTTTAAATCAAATATTATATTATTAATTGTTATTTTATTCTTAAAAATCTAAGGTTAGGCCAAATGGCTTAGATAAGGATATATATATTAATAATAAACAATTTTTGGTTCGTTTGGCATGTTATAGTAAGTGTATTAACCATATGGTGTAAGAAAACAAAAAGACACGGTAAAAGTTAAATTATTTAACTTAGAGTTAAATCTAATTGATAAGGTTAAAATAATAACCTAAACTTGTCTAAATCCTATTGGTTGATAGGTTTTCGACCCATACCCACTTTACCTTAGAAATAAGACCCTTTGGAACCATTATAAACCGATTTTTACTTTAATATAAAATAATATTTTGAGATATTCCTAAGGTGCCCCTCTCCTCCCTTATAAAAGGGAACCTCCTCCCCCTCCTCCTCACGCCCATTTGAGCACTCAAGCTCGGCCAACCCCTGCCAAAATCCCTTCTCCACTTCCCTAGAATAATCCTAGAGGTCCTGGTCTTCTTCAAATACCAATCTTAGTTCCCTAAGTGGAGGATTCAAAGAGGCGTTTCAAAGAAGAGGTAATATCCATTATCGATCTTTTTCAATTTCTTTCTTCTTCAGCTTCTTCTTCTTTAGTTGTTTCATGATAAAGTAATAACATCAGTATTTCTTATATACTGATATGTTATTATAAATTGAAACAACTCAAATTAACCTTCTATCCATCCTACGGAAAAAGGAAATCATCGCGCGTGCGTACGTACGGAATACCGTCTCCACGCCGTGGTGTAATCTATTTTCCGCCATGACCTTAATTGGATGAGTATAAAGGTGTAATGAGTAACTATATACGATTATTATAAAGTGATATTGATACTGAAATAGTATACATACACTTCAACACAATTCATGACCATGGGAACGATATCATCGCTCGTGCGTACGTACGGACTACCGTCTCCACGACGCGATGAGATTCATTCTCAATGATTAACCATTCATTAATGATTATAAACTATATATAATAAGTACTAATGAAATATATGACCTAATAATGATACTGGAATTATTTATATTTATATGTATGTCATCTACTTAATTCCATTCAATTCAATAAGGAAACGAAAACACCGTTCTTGCGTACGTACGGACTACCGTCTCCATGAATGGTGTATTTCTTTCCATTTACTGATTTATTATATATGTATATTCTAAATACATATATAAAAATAATGTTTTATATTCTGGAATTAAGTAATCATGATATAAGTAATCATATGAATAATTACAAGTTAAAAACACGAACGACAAATGAGACGATTTTACCCAAAACGCTACATTAACATGAATTTACAAAAGAAAAGGAAATATAAAGTCATAAGTGGACCGTATATGATATAATAACAATGAATATGATTCTGGAATAAGTCAATAACATGATTTAAATCGTTATACAGGAGGTTCGGACACTTACAAAGCAAGTCGGACCTAAGTTAAGGGAAATATCACAATCTCATTTTTATCCGAGATTGTTTATACTCTGGTATATACTGGGGTGTATTTTGTCATCCAAATCCATGTTTCCTCAATATGTAATATTATTTCCATCCACATACAATTTTTTTTAAATCAAAATTTACCCTTCGGAGAGTTTTTAGTAAAAGATATAAAAGGAATCTTTTGTCGTTTTTCGTATGAGGTACTTTTTGAATTTTCCGACAGAAGTGCGAAGAATGTTTTTTTTCAACATTTTTTTAGATTAGAATAATATGACATGTTAAGAAAGGAAAAGTGTTTTTGAAGAAGAAATGATATTTTCCTCAAAAATTCATTTCAATTGTTTTATCAAAATTATTTTCCATCTAAGATAATATCGGGTTCTATTTTTATCCCTATTATTACATTGATTTGATTATGTTGTGAGGGAATTATTTTTATGAAGTCATTTACCTTATATGATTTGTTTTATGATGTCATGATGTTTCAAGAATCCCATTTTTTTTACATGTGTTATGCAATGATGTATGAATTATGATTTTGTTGCACACATAAGAATGGTATCATTATGAGATGGGTGGGACCAATATCTCCCTCCAATGAATTGGGTAAAGATTTCATATCTCATGAGATAGACATGGCTGGAATGGATGGTTATACCGGTTCAGTGAAACAGGACTGAAATGAGGTTGACTCGATTCAGAAAGGTACTTTTTCAACTAAGATAGTCTTGGCAATGAGTCATGACTAACAAGAAATGATTCTCTATGATTATGTGTGTATGAAAAAATGTTTCATGTTTTATGTTATGATTATTGGGATTTTATTTCACTACTATGATTTATCCCATTTATGAAATTATGCTCTCTTTTGCAGGTTAAGATTTCCAAAATGTTATGTTCTTATGAATATGATGTGATTGATATTTCTTTTGTTTACACTTACTGAGCATTTGAGCTCACCCATTTATGTTTACTTTTCCTCAGGATATAAAGAAAGGTTTTAGGTATAAAAAAAGTGAAGTTCTTTATGGGAGATGTTGAAGATCTTTCACCAGGATTAGAAGATTACGTTCGGAGTTTCCAAAGACACTAAACTATTACGATCCTTGTGTGTGTGTTTTTTTTATGTACTAATTATTCCGCAAAAGTAATGTAATGTCCATGTACGATATGCTTCGGGTCTCTACACTCGCAATTTTAAAATTGAGCTTGGAAACATCCTTGAAAGTCCCACATCAGAACAAGAGTCGGTAAAACAATCACATTAAAATAAAGAACAATAAGTACAGAGGTTTCCCGAGTTAACCCATACTAGGATTCCATGTAGGAAAACATGGACATGGAAGAAAAATCATAGGGTCATGTTCTCTAGGGAGAGTGATAGTAAACATGTCCAGGATAAAGTTAACCATAAGAAAATCACAAACTTGTGATGGGTTAAACAGTATTTGATTCCACAGTAGGAAAATTAAATAGAAAACATTTTTGTTTAAAGTTACTTTTCATTGAGGAATTTATTCATAAGGAAACATAATCACTCATCATGTTGACTTTCAACTTTTATTAGATTCATTACACAAACTCATATTTTCTCGAAAAGACGAGTATTTAGGAAGACTTTTTCATATTTAGAGTATTATAATCAAATTCTAGAGAATCACCTAATCCACCAAAGAGAACTATATACTTCCCATGTCTTTAGGCTTTAACCAAAACCAAATCCAAAAATGATAGTACAAGATCAGATAATATAGAAAAGGATAACCCTTTAAAATGAAAATCTTTGCTCAATCTCCAAAATTTGTCCAACAAAACCAAAGGTTCAACGAGGACCATTCGATAAACAATTTGTCCATAAAATTATTCAAAGTAAACCAAACTAAGATTGAAACCCAAATATTTGAAGTATTTAGTCACATAGTCTTCCGAGTTAAATCGTAACATTTATCTCCAAACAACATAAGTTTCTCCCAATGTTTGATATTGAAAAGTAATTAACATAATCACATATCCTCCATGATTGGTTAATCATTTTCATAAATAACCCAAAATAAACATACTCTTAATTCATAAAATTATATAACTAAAAACAATCAGTCAAACTAACCAGGGACTTCACATAGTCCAGTGGTAGGCGATAAATACCAGTCGCACTTTGGTTGTGGGTTCGATTCCCGCAGCTTTGTCCGACA
Organism: Viscum album; assembly: GCA_963277665.1. Taxonomy (NCBI): domain Eukaryota; kingdom Viridiplantae; phylum Streptophyta; class Magnoliopsida; order Santalales; family Viscaceae; genus Viscum; species Viscum album. The sequence goes on along the minus strand of OY728164.1, from coordinate 559,015,809 downwards.
CGACGGGTAGTCACACGGTCTGCATGTTGACCTTTTTCCAAAACTATATAATTCTCAAAACATTCCCCAAAAAGGGATTAAATCATAAAAACTAACCATAACATAATTTAACCTCAATTTTATCTCATGCCTTTCACTTCAATCATAACATATAGTAACCCATAATTACCTCAAAAGTAAGGATCATATAATCCCAAATGGTTCTTTATAACTTTGTCCACAAAAGAAAAGATAACTATTCATTGAATAAAATTTTAATATATTAAACATCAGGGTTACACATAATATAAAAAGTCTTCTAATGTAACCACATCATCAAAAGAGACTTAGTACTCTTAAGAATTTCACCATAACTCTTGAAGCCCTTATATGTTGACATCTTACTCATTCAACATTCTTCATGGTCCATTAACCATTCCTTTCCAACTTATTCTGAAATAATTATTTCCTACGAAAAAAATCATGAATCATATCCTAAGATTCAAAAATATGGAAACAATAGTCATAAAATAATCCATACCATTGATTGGTCATTTTCAGTTTCTTCATCCTCAATCGGAATGGAATTAGGTATTGGTAAACGAACATTTGTACGATCTTGGTGATCCCATTCACGAAACTTCTTCATTGGACATGTGTTTGCATAATGACCATGCACACCACATTTAAAATATTCAATTGATCCCTTCGAAATAACTTCTTTCTCTTTCCTCGAGTCAACTGGAAGCTTCCTTTTTTTATGGCAGGTTCTTGCTTTATGACCTTCATTTCCACATATATAGCATATTTCTGTCCCTTTGAAACATTTTCCTAGGTGTTTCTTTCCACATATTTGACACATAGGTTTTTGAACACACATACATTTATGAATATTACCTGTAGTTACGTAGGGATTTGTTTCTCACATATATGATGCCTTATAGAAATCACCAAGGATTAGGTGGTCAATCATGACTCTAGATTGTTGGGTGAGGATAAACACAAGAGTTCTCATTGCAGCTCCCAGATCATTCAGCTGCTCGCTCAGAAAACTTTCATAGTTTCCTTCACATCCACTATTACTTTGGTGCCTGCTAGATCCAGCTATTTACTAAAACCAAAAAGGTTCAGTGTGAGTATATCAACAAAACCATCATGTACTAATGAGGAAGATATACTTACTCATTCACTTTATCTAAAAACTATGACTCTTTCTGAAATCCTAACCATTATGGTAATGTCACTTATCCTTAAAGAATACCCTAACCTCTAAAGTCATCTAAACCGACCTCTGATACCATCTATAAGGCCCCGGCCTTAAACTATACTTAAATTGAATTAAATGAATAATTCACATTGAGGATCTTTTCAGGTTTAGAGTTTTAGAGAATTAGGATATAACTATTACATCTCAAAAGATTACAAAGTAGAAACTTCTACTATGTTTCCATAAAATAAAAACTCTTTAAACGAAACATGTCTAGTTCCATGCATTTGGTAGCATGACATTCCCTTGATCCCATCCTTGATCCTATTCCACATTAAGTCCTGTGAAAAACATTTCAAAATCATGGGATGAGCATAAAAAGCTCAGTAAGGGATACACAAAGAATGAAAACTATTAGTTTTTTCAAAACAACAAGTAAACGATGTAAACATTAACAAAGTAATACTTTTCACCTTTTCGAAGTAGTAAAAACTTTTCACTGAATAAAAGTTCATTACTTACTCTTATGTAACCGAAAGAATACATAAAACCCATATAAAGATCACATAACATATAATGGTAACATGGGACATAAACATACTTAAGTGGAATAACCAAAAGGTCGACTTCCAAACATAACACTTAATGGAATAGCCATTCGGCCAACTTCCATAAATACTTAATGGAATAGCAATACGACCGACTTCCATACCCAATGCATTGGAGGTTATAACGTAACCACCCATCCTGGTATTCACCGCACCACCCGTCATATGGTTTATCACGTAACCACCCATAAAATGTCCAAGTACCATCATTACACATAAAATATTGAAAATATAAACATTTCAATAACAAAATTTCATTTTGAATCAAAATAAGTAATTCCATGATATTGAATTAATCAATCCATTTTCAAAAATCATTTAAAAGAGATTTTTGAATCAAAGTGTCCCATACCTCTTTGAAGCTTTTATTGGAATTATAATTTTAAAACATTAATGCCCATATAAATAAATACTGAAAACCATTTTGAAAACATGGACATTTAAGATAAATATTTAGAATAATAAATCATTAAAACATTTAAAATGATATTTTTTTAAATAATTTTTAACAAAATGAGAGACTCTTGAATACAAATAATGGCGGAATAACATTTAATCCGAACTTTATAATATCATTAGAATAAAGTCATTCATGATATAATATGTCAAAGGACAGTATACACACCATATAAGAGTGAATTGGTGCATGACAACAATGAAGTCTCAAAAAAATGTAAAATGAGATGAAATCCATTATAAAGAAGGTATCCTTAAATTAAGGATAAATCAATCTCATAATTATGTGTGAAAAATATAAATACACCCAATATAAGTGGTTATTAAGTGTAAAACAATCAAAGGTTATTCACACATATTCATAGGATGACATATTCAATAACTACATGTTGATCCCAAAGAAATCTAAATTTGGTTAAGAAGTTCCCTTGGTAAAATTAAACAGCCTAACAACATCACATAAAATTTTACAAAATGGGTTGATGAGAGAGATAAAGGGGATCTCATCATGTGGAAATAAAATTTACATAAATAAGGATATATAAGAACATATCCCAACATAATTGTATGTTAATTAAAAGAAATAACAAAAGAAGTATTTTAAAAAAACGATGGTGAAAGGTCCCCTTATCGAGTTGGGTAACTTTCGAAAAGTACACCCCATGGAAGAAGGGTCATACAATGAATATGTAAATCACCATAAATGAAATTATACAACAGAAAGTGTATAATAATGGGCAGTAAATACACCACTCAAAGTAAATTGTGGCAAATGTAGCATAAATCTCACGGGAATAAAAGTGAGATGAAAAATCCCTTACGAAAACTCGGCAGCCTAACGGCGCCACTTAAAACTTCAAAAATGGATTGATGTGAAAGAATAGGGTCTTTCATCATATGAACAATAAAATAATCCAGTATGATTAATATAAAATAATATCCCAATAACAAGAAAGATTATATTTAAAAGGAATGTCATAAAAGATCGTACTTAAAAAGAAAGAGAGTAGTAGGATCCCTTACATCAGGTCCAACATGACTCGATCGTTCATTAACGTCCTGAATAATAAACTTGAGTTAATTTCTATTTGCTTAAGAACCTTTTTCAAGTTCATTATTCCTTTTATATCACTTATTTACATTTTATAAAAATTATGTAATCATTTATGTTAATAATGTTTGTTTTGACGATATTTGGTTCTTAAGTCGAAAGTGAACTTATTACAATTACATTTGTTCGTGTGGTCAATGGTTCATTATATCTAGAATTATATTCATGATTTTGATATCATATATATCATATATATCCAGAATATACATGTATTTATAATGTTACATAATCATTTAGAGGTAAGAAATGAAATGCACCGTTCATTGAGATGATAAGTCGTACGTACGCATGAACGCTACTTTCATTTCATTGTCATATTAATGGAATTAAAACTAAATGAGAGGTATTTATATTTTAATTCAGGAATTATATTCATAATTTAGATGTATAATTCATCATATATATCCATTATATACATGTACTTATAATAGTACATTACATTTGGGGATAAGAAATGAAATGCACCGTTCATGGAGACAGTAAGTTGTACGTATGCATGAACGCTACTTTCATTTCTATCTCATACTTTAATGGAATGAAATAATAATGATATATAGGTATATAATAATTCCAGTATAATATAATATATAATAACTTTAAATCCATCCTTTATACGTCCCACATATGGCATTAACGAATCAAATCACTTTCAGGGGCGATAGTCCGCACTTCCTAAAATGAAATTATCGTGTTTACCCATAATGGAAGCCATAAAGGTATGATAAAAATGAATAATACATAAGCTTAAGGAAAACATAAATTTATTATATATCATATATAAATATAGTGACATATTAATGGCCACCTTTGAAGGTGTTATATGAGTGTTGAACAATCATCGTTTCGTGAGGCAGAAATTCGCCATCCACGGAAACAGTATGTTCATTAACAATTAGATGTAGGTGTGTGTATGTGTAGATCTAATAATTATTGTAAAAACATCCTAGTATATTGAAGATACTGTATTTGTTAAAAAATAAATTAATAAAAAGAGTTTAGGGGGTTGGAGATGCAAAATAAAACAAAAGGACTCAAGTGAAGACATTACCTTAAAATCGGGAAACTCCCTTTGGTTTGAGCTAAAAGGCTTACTTTGGAAGACTTATTCCCAAAGTGAGGCCTCAAGGAGTTATATAGGTATGTGGAGAGACAAAATGGTCAGGGGTTGGCCGAGCCAAAGGCTTTGGATGTGTGTGTAAGGTGGTAGAGGTGGGGGCCTTTTATAAGAGGAGAGGAGGGGCACTCCTGTAAAGTTACAAAATGTTACTTTATTTTCAAAAGCTTTTCGCATTTTAAAGGTCCCAAATTGATGTATTTCTAGGATACGGTGATAATGGTTCAAAATACACTCATCCAATAGGTTTTGGACATGTGTAGGTCTTATATTTTACATTATATTTTCATTTTATTTAAATCGTTAAATAATGAGGTCATCGCTGCATCATCATAATGTCATAAATAATTTAATTTATATAATGTCTAAAAATTATAAAACAAATACTATGATGTAGGAAATCTTTTTATCTTTCTAATGACTATTTATTGTCGAAAATATGACTTGTATAACCCCATGTAAAAATTATTTTAGTAAAACATTTCATGTTTGTGTCATTTTTTACTTTAACATTAAATAAAAGTTATTTATGTCATTTTCCAATCAAAAATAGCTCCATGGGGTCACCAAGTTGACACATGGATTTTATTGGTCGGCCATGACACATCCAATGATGGTAGGACATGTTTCTAGGTCATTTCATTTTATTATAACATTATTCTTACCTAAAACTCCACTAATTACCTCTAATCGTGATTAAGAACTTAAGAGTTACTATTCACCAAAAAAATTATTTTCATCTCATTGAACCATATTATACTTCTTAGTGTAAACCATGTATGTCGTATTTTTGAAATTTAAAAACACAGAAGTTGTAAAATTTCATTTAAATGAATAATCCGTTTTTATAAGTACCACTTAGTGGTTTCAGTATTCATAAAAAATTGAAGTTTTTCAGAAAAATATCAAAAATTCACCCTAAGCTATATTTGATATTCCGAATTCAAAAATTAAGTCTTTTTTAAAAACATTAAAAACATATAATTCATATTAATTAATTTAATAATTAATTCCCACTATCATGACAAATAGCGTGTTTTTATGAAACAATAAGTATCAAAAGATTGACACTAGTTTAAGTCCATATTCAAAGTGAAATTAATTCCAACAACCACTATTGTATTAAATGGTAAAAATATATCCTAATTTCACTTTAAAACCAATTCAAAAGATAATCTAATCATATAAATAAATCAGATTAAAAATAGGTTTTGAATTAAAATACAACATTTTCCACTATTCATTAAAAATTGAACTTTTTCAGAAAAATACCAAAAATTTACACAAAGTAAATTTTGATGTCCCGATTCACAAAAATAATTTTATTTTGTCAAATATAACACATAAAATTTTCAAAAAGTGTATTTACAAGAGGTTCTCCATCAAAAGCCGGTTAATTGACTTTTTAAAGAATATAGGAATGTTTAAGCTTAAAATTGGATTCATTCGCATTTTTAATCCTATAACATTTATTGTAAAGAGTAAAAATATCTGACAAACATATATAATCATTTTTTAGTTAGTTCTGTCCATTCTCTCCATTACAACAGCTAGGCATTAACTACCCTAATATTATTTTATTATTATAGTGCAATGCAAGATTCCCAAGAAACTCATTGTTGCGTATTGGGTAAGCCATCGTGCATAGCGCCCCCTTTAAAGAAATAATAATATTTTATTCACAAATATGCCTAAATATGAAAATTTCATATTCTTTATTTACTTGGGGTGTTACATCCTTCCCCCCTTTTGGGAATTTCGTCCTCGCAATTTTAATATTGAGCTTGGAAACATCCTTCAAAGTCCCAAATCGGAACAAGAGTCGGTAAAACAATCACATTAAAATAAAGAACGACAAGTACAGAGGTTACCCGAGTTAACCCAAACTAGGATTACATGATGGAAAACATCGACATGGAAGAAAAAGCAAAGGGTCGTGTCCTCGAGGGAGAGTGATAGTAAACATATCTAGGAGAAAGTTAACCATAAGAAAATCACAAACTTGTGATGGGTTAAACGGTATTCGATTCCCCAGTAGGAAAAGTTAATAGACAACATTTTTGTTTTAAGTTACTTTTCATTGAGAAATTTATTCATAAGGAAACATAATCACTCATCATGTTGACTTTCAACTTTTATTAGATTCATTACACAAACTCATATTTTCACCAAAAGACGTGTATTTAGGAAGACTTGTTCATATTAAGAGTATTATAACCATCTTCTAGAGAATCACCTAATCCACAAAAGAGAACTATATACTTCCCATGTCTTTAGGCTTTAACCAAAACCAAATCCAAAAAGGTTAGTGCAAGATCAGATAATATAGAAAATGATAACCCTTCAAAAATAAAATCTTTGCTTAATCTCCAAAATTTGTCCAAAAAAACCCAAGGTTCAACGAGGACCATCCGATAAAAAATTTGTCCATAAACTTATTCAATGTAAACCAAAAAAAGATTGAATCCCAAATATTTGAAGGATTTAGTCACATAGTCTTCAAAGTTAAATCATAACATTTATCTCCAAACTACATCAGTAGCTCCTAAAGTCTCGTATTGAAAAGTAATTAACCTAATAACATATCCTCCATGATAGGTTAATCATTTTCATAAATAACCCTAACTAAACATAATCTTAATTCATAAAATAATATATCTAAAAAGAATCGGTCAAACTAACCAGGAAATTCACGTAGTCCAGTGGTAGGCGATAAATACCAGTCGCACTTTGGTTGTGGGTTCGATTTCCGCAGCTTTGTCTGACGCGATGGGTAGTCACACGGTCTGCGTGTTGGCATTTTTCCAAAACTATATAATTCTCAAAACATTCCCCAAAAAGGGATTAAATCATCAAAAATAACCATAACATAGTTTAACCTCAATTTTATCTCATGCCTTTCACTTCAATCATAACATATAGTAACCCATAATTACCTTAAATGTAAGGATCATATAAACCCAAATGGTTCTTTATAATTATGTCCACAAAAGAAAAGATAACTATTCATTGAATACAATTTTCATATATTAAACATCAGGGTTACACATAATATAAAAAGTCTTCTAATGTAACCCCATCATCAAATGAGACTTAGTACTCTTAAGAATTTCATCATAACTCTTGAAGCCCTTATATGTTGACATCTTAATCACTCAAAATTCATCATGATCCATTAACCATTCCATTCCAACTTATTCTGAAATAATTCTTTCCTACAAACAAAATCATGAATCATATCCTAAGATTCAAAAATAGGAAAACAATAGTCATCAAGTAATCCATACCATTGATTGGTCATTTTCAGTTTCTTCATCCTCAATCAAAATGGCATTAGGTATTGGTAAACGAACATTTGTACGATCTTGGTGATCCCATTCACGAAACTTCTTCATAGGACATGTGTTTTCATAATGACCATGCACAAAACATTTAAAACATTCAATTGATCCCTCAGAAACAACTTCTTTCCCTTTCCTTGAGTCAACTGGATGCTTCTTTTTTCCATGGTAGGTTCTTGCTTTATGACCTTCATTTCCACATCTATAGGGTATTTCTGTCCCTTTGAAACATTTTCCTAGGTGTTTATTTCCACATCATTGACACATAGGTTTTTGAACACACATACATTTATGATTATTACCTGTAGTTCTGTTGGTATTTTTTTTCTCGCATATATGATGCCTAATAGAAATCAACAAGGTTTAGGTGGTCAATCATGACTCTAGATAGTTGGTTGAGGATAAACACAAGAGTTCTCATTACAGCTCCCATATCATTCAGCTGCTCGCTCAGAAAACTGTCACAGTTTCCTTCACATCCACTATTACTTTGGTTCCTTCTAGATCCAACCATTTACTAAAACCAAAAAGGGTCATTGTGATTATATCAACAAAACCATCATGTACTAATGAGGAAGATATACTTACTCATTCACTTTATCTAAAATCTATGACTCTTTCTGAAATCCTAACCATTATGGTAATGTCACTTATCCTTAAAGAATACCCTAACCTCTAAAGTTATCTAAACCGACCTCTGATACCATCTATAAGGCCCCAGCCTTAAACCATACTTAAAATTGAATTAAATGAATAATTCACATTGAGGATTTTTCAGGTTTAGAGTTTTAGAGAATTAGGACATAACTATTACATCTCAAAAGATTACAAAGTAGAAACTTCTACTAAGTTTCCATAAAATAAAATCTCTTAAAACTAAACATGTCTAGTTCTATGTTTTTGGTAGCATGACTTTCCCTTGATCCCATCCTTGACCCTATTCCACGTTAAGTCCTGTGAAAAACATTTCAAAAACATGGGATGAGAATAAAAAGCTCAGTAAGGGATAGACAAAGAATGTAAACTGTTAGTGTTTTCAAAACAATATGTAAATGATGTATACTTTAAAAAAGTAATACTTTTCACCTTTCTGAAGTAGTAAAAACTCTTCACTGAATAAAAGTTCATTACTTACCCTTCTGTAACCAAAAGAATACATAAAACCCATATAAAGATCACATAACATATAAAGGTAACTTGGGACATAAACATACGTAAGTGGAATAACCATAAGGTCGACTTCCAAACATATCACTTAAAGGAATATCCATTCAGCCTACTTTCATACATACTTAATGGAATAGCCATACGGCCGACTTCCATACCCAATGCATTGGAGGTTATAACGTAACCACCCGTCCTGGTATTCACGACACCACCCGTCATATGGTTTATCACATAACCACCCGTAAAATGTCCAAGTACCATAATTAAACATAAAATTTTGAAAATATAAACATTTCAATAACAACATTTAATTTTGAATCAAATTACGTAATTTCAAGATAATGAATTAATCAATCCATTTTCAAAAATCATTTAAAAGAGATTTTTGAATCAAAGTGTCCCATACCACTTTGAAGCTTTAATTGGAATTATAATTTTAAAACTTTATTGTCTATATAAATAAATAATAAAAACCATTTTGAAAAGATGGACATTTAAGATAAAGATTTATAATAATAAATCTTTAAAACATTTAAAACTATATTTTTGTTAAAGAGTTTTTAACAAAATTAGAGACTCTTGAATACAAACAATAGCGGAATAACATTTAATCCGAACTTTATAATATCATGAGAATAAAGGTATTCGTGATATAATATGTCAAATGACAGTATACACACCATATAAGAGTTAATTGGTGCATGAAAACAATGAAGTCTCAAAAGAAATGTAAAATGAGATGAAATCCATTATAAAGAAGGTATCCTTAAATTAAGGATAAATCAAACTCATAATTATGTGTGAAAATTATAAATAGACCCAATATAAGTGGATATTAAGTGTAAAACAATCAAATCATATTCACACATTTTCAAAGGATGGCATATTAAATAACTACATGTTGAACCCCAAGAAATCGAAATTGGGTTAAGAAGTTCCCTTGGTAAAATTCAACAGCCTAACGGCGTCACATAAAATTTTACAAAAAGGGTTGATGAGAGAGATAAAGGGGATCTCATCAATTGGACATAAAATTTACATAAATAAGGATATAGAAGAACATATCCCAACATAATATTATGTGAATTAAAAGACATAACAAAAGAAGTCTTTTTAAAAAACGATGGTGAAAGGTCCCCTTACCGAGTTGGGTAACTTTCGAAAAGTACACCCCATGGAAGAAGGGTCATACAATGAAAATGTAAATACCCATAAATGAAATTATACTACACAAAGTGTATAATAATTGGCAGTACATACACCACTCAAAGGAAATTTTGGCAAATGTAGCATAAATCTCACGGGAATAAAAGTGAGATGAAAAATCCCTTACGAAAACTCGGCAGCCTAACGACGCCACTTAAAACTTCAAAAATGGATTGATGAAAGAGAATAGGGTCTCTCATCATATGAACAATAAAAAAATACAGTAAGAGTAATATAAAATAACAACCCAATTACAAGAATGATGAGATTTAAAAGTAATGACATAAAAGAGCGTACTTAAAAAGAATGAGAGTAGTAGGATCCCTTACATCGGGTCTGACTTGACTCGATCGTTCATTAACGTCCTGAATAATAAACTTGAGTTAATTTCTATTTGCTTAAGAACCTTTTTCAAGTTAATTATTCCTTTTATATCACTTTTTTACATTTTATTAAAATTATGTAACCATTTAAGTTAATAATGTTTGTTTTGTCGATATTTGGTTCTTAAGTCGAAAGTGAACTTCTTACAATTACATGTTGTTCGTGTGGTCAATGGTTCATTATATCCAGAATGATATTCATGATTTGGATATCATATATATCATATATATCCATCATATAAATGTATTTATAATATTACATAATCATTTAGAGGTAAGAAATGAAATGCACTGTTCATGGAGACGGTAAGTCGTACGTACGCATGAACGCTACTTTCATTTCATTGTCATATTAATGGAATTAAAACTAAATGAGAGGTATGTATATTTTAATTCCAGAATTATATTAATCATTTAGATGTATCATTAATCATAAATATCCATTATATACATGTACTTATAATCGTACATTACATTTGGGGATAAGAAATGAAATGCACCGTTCATGGAGACAGTAAGTTGTACGTACGCATGAACGCTACTTTCATTTCTATCTCATAATTTAATGGAAAGAAATAATAATGATATATAGGTATATTATAATTCCATTATAATATCATATATAATTACTTTAAATCCATCCTTTATACGTCCCACATATGGCATTAACGAATCAAATCACTTTGAGGGGGCGGTAGTCCGCACTTCCTAAAATGAAATTATCGTGTTTACCCATAATGGAAGCCATAAAGGTATACTAAAAATGAATAATACAGAAGCTTAAGGAAAAAAATAAACTTACTATATATCATATATAAATATAGTTACATCTTTATAGACACCTTTGAAAGTGTTATATGAGTGTTGAACAATCATCGTTTCGTGAGGCAGAAATTTGCCATCCACGGAAACAGTATGTTCTTTAACCATTAGAGGTAGGTGTGTGTAAGTGTAGCTAGAATAATTCTTATAACAATATCCTAGTATATTTAAGATTCTGTATTTGTTACAAAATAAATGAATAAAAAGAGTTTAGGTGGTTGGAGAGGCAAAATAAAACAAAAGGACTCAAATGAAGACATTACCTTAAAATCGGGTAACTCCCTTTGGTTTGAGCTAAAAGGACTCCTTGGGAAGACTTCTTCCCAAAGTGAGGCCTCAAGGAGTTAGAGAGGTATGTGTAGAGTCAAAATGGTTAGGGGTTGGCCGAGCCAAAGGCTTTGGACGTGTGTGTATGGTGGTAGAGGTGGGGGCCTTTTATAAGAGGAGAGGAGGGGCACTCCTGTAAAGTTACAAAATGTTACTTTATTTTCAAAATATTTTCGATTTTAAAGGTCCCAAATTGATGTATTTCGATGGTACGGTGATGAGGGTTCTAAATACACTCATCCAATAGGTTTTGGACATGTGTAGGTCTTATATTTTACATTATCATTCCATTTTATTTAAATCGTTAAATAATGAGGTCATCGCTGCATCATCATGATGTCATAAATAATTTAATTAATTTAATGTGTAAAAATTATAAAAAAATACTATGATGTAGGAAATCTTCTTTTCCTTCCAATGACTATTTATAGTCAAAAATATGACTTGTATAACCCCATGTAAAAATTATTTTAATAAAAACATTTCATGTTTGTGTCATTTTCTACTTTAACATTAAATAAAATGTATTTATGTCATTTTCCAATAAAAGTAGCTCCATGGGGTCCCCAAGATGACCCATGGATTTTCATGGTCTTCCATGACACATCCAATGTGGTTAGGACATATGTCTAGGTCATTTAATTTTATTAAAACATTATTCTTACCTTAAACTACACTAATTACCTCTAATCGTGATTAAGAACAAAAGAGTTACTTTTCAACAAAAAAATTATTTTAATCACATTGAACCACATTTTACTTCATAATGACAACCATATATGTCGTATTTTTGAAATTAAAAACACATATGTGGTAAAATTTCATTTAAACGAATAATCAGTTTTATAAGTACCACTTAGTGGTTTAACTATTCATCAAAAATTGAAGTTTTTCAGAAAAATACCAAAAATTCACCCTGAGATATATTTGATATTCTGAATTCAAAAATGAAGTATATTTTAAAAAATTAAAAACATATAAGTAATATTAATTAATTTAATAATTAATTCACGTTGTCATTACAAATAGCGTGTTTTTATTAAACAATAAGTATCAAAAGATTGACACTAGTTTAATCCATTTTCAAAGTGAAATTAATTCCAATGACCACTATTGTATAAAATGGTAAAAATATATTCTAATTTCACTTTAAAACGAATTAAAAAGATAATATAATCATATAAATAAATCAGATTAAAAATAGGTTTTGAATAAAAATACAACATTTTCCACTATTCATTAAAAATTGAACTTTTTCAGAAAAATACCAAAAATTTACACAAAGTAAATTTTGATGTCCCGATTATCAAAAAGAATTTTATTTTGTCAAATATAACACATAAAATTGTCAAAATGTGGATTTACAAGAGGTTCTCCATCAAAAGCCGATTAATCGACTTTTTAAAGAATATTGGAATGTTTACGCTTAAAATTGGATTCATTCGCATTTTTAATCCTATTACATTTATTGTAAAGAGAAAAAAAATCTGAAAAACATATATAATCATTATTTAGTTAGTTCTGTTCATTCCCGCCATTACAACAGTTATGTGTTATCTACCATAATATTATTTAATTATTATAGTGCAATGCAAGATTCCCAAGAAACTCATTGTTGCGTATTGGGTAAGCCATCGTGCATAGCGTCCCCTATAAAGTAATAATAATATTTTATTCACAAATATGGATAAATATGAAATTTTCATATTTTTATTTACCTGGGTGGTTACATCCTTCCCCCCTTTTGGGAATTGCGTCCTCGCAATTTTAAAATTGAGCTTGGAAACATCCGTGAAAGTCCCACATCGGAACAAGAGTCGGTAAAACAATCACATTAAAATAAAGAACGACAAGTACAGAGGTTACCCGAGTTAACCCATACTAGGATTCCATGTAGGAAAACATGGACATGGAAGAAAAAGCAAAGGGTCATGTTCTTGAGGGAGAGTGATAGTAAACATGTCTAGGATAAAGTTAACCATAAGAAAATCACAAACATGTGATGGGTTAAACGGTATTCGAATCCCCAGTAGGAAAAGTTAATAGACAACATTTTTTTTATGTTACTTTTCATTAAGGAATTTATTCATAAGGAAACATAATCACTCATCATGTTGACTTTAAACTTTTATTAGATTCATTACACAAACTCATATTTTCTCCAAAAGACGAGTATTTAGGAAGACTCGTTCATATTAAGAGTATTATAATCATCTTCTAGAGAATCACCTAATCCACCGAAGAGAACTATATACATCCCATGTCTTTAGGCTTTAACAAAAAACAAATCCAAAAAGGTTAGTACAAGATCAGATAATATTGAAAAGGATAACCCTTTAAAATGAAAATCTTTCCTTAATCTCCATAATTTGTCCAACAAAACCCAAGGTTAAACGAGGACCATCTGATAAAAAATTTGTCCATAAAATTATTCATAGTAAACCAAACTAAGATTAAAACCCAAATATTTGAAGTATTTAGTCACATAGTCTTCCAAGTTAAATCGTAACATTTATCTCCAAACAACATCAGTTGCTCCTAAAGTCTCGTATTGAAAAGTAATTAACCTAATTACATATCCTCCATGATAGGTTAATCATTTTCATAAATAACCCAAAATAAACTTACTCTTAATTCATAAAATCATATAACTAAAAATAATCAGTCAAAATAACCAGGGACTTCACGTAGTCCAGTGGTAGGCGATAAATACCAGTCGCACTTTGGTTGTGGGTTCGATTCCCGCAGCTTTGTCCAACGCAAAGTGTAGTCAAACGGTCTGCATGTTGTCCTTTTTCGAATACTATATAATTCTCAAAATATTCCCCAAAAAGGGATTAAATCATCAAAAATAACCATAACATAATTTAACCTCAATTTTATATCATTCCTTTCACTTAAATCATAACATATACTAACCCATAATTACCTCAAAAGTAAGGATCATATAAACCCAAAAGGTTCTTTATAACTATGTTCACAAAAGAAAAGATAACTATTCATTGAATAAAATTTTCATATATTTAACATCAGGGTTACACATAATATAAATATTCTTCTAATGTAATCCCATCATCAAAAGAGACTTAATACTCTTAAGAATTTCACCATAACTCTTGAAGCCCTTTTATGTTGACATCTTACTCATTCAACATTCTTCATGATCCATTAACCATTCCTTTCCAACTTATTCTGAAATAATTCTTTCCTACAAACAAAATCATGAATCATATCCTAAGATTCCAAAATAGGAAAACAATAGTCATCATATAATCAATAACTTTGATTGGTCATTTTTAGTTTCTTCATCCTCAATCGGAATGGCATTAGGTATTGGAAAACGAACATTTGTACGATCTTGGTGATCCCATTCATGAAACTTCTTCATAGGACATGTTATTGCATAATGACCATGCACACCACATTTAAAAAATTCAATTGATCCCTCAGAAAGAACTTCTTTCCCTTTCCTCGAGTCAACTGGATGCTTCCTTTTTCCATGGCAGGTTCTTGCTTTATGACCTTCATTTCCACATCTATAGATTATTTCTGTCCCTTTGAAACATTTTCCTAGGTTTTTCTTTCCACATCTTTGACACATAGGTTTTTGAACACAATTACCTTTATGATTATTACCTGTAGTTCAGTAGGGATTTGTTTCTCAAATATATGATGCCATATAGAAATCACCAAGGTTTAGGTGGTCAATCATGACTCTAGATAGTTGGTTGAGGATAAACACAAGAGTTCTCGTTGCAGCTCCCATATCATTCAGCTGCTCGCTCAGAAAACTGTCACAGTTTCCTTCACATCCACTATTACTTTTGTGCCTGCTAGATCCATCCATTTACTAAAACCAAAAAGGGTCAGTTTGAGTATATCAACAAAACCATAATGTACTAATGAGGAAGATATACTTATTCACTTTATCTAAAAACTATGACTCTTTCTGAAATCCTAACCATTATGGTAATGTCACTTATGCTTACAGAATACCCTAACCTCTAAAGTTATCTTAACCGACCTCTGATACCAACTATAAGGCCCCGACCTTAAACCATACTTAAAATTGAATTAAATGAATAATTCACACTGAGGATCTTTTCAGGTTTAGAGTTTTAGAGAATTAGTACATAACTATTACATCTCAAAATATTACAAAGTAGAAACTTCTACTAAGTTTCCATAAAATAAAAACTCTTAAAATGAAACATATCTAGTTCCATGTTTTTGGTAGCCTGACTTTCCCTTGATCCCATCCTTGACCCTATTCCATGTTAATTCCTGTGGAAAACATTTCAAAAACTTGGGATGACCATAAAAAGCTCAGTAAGGGATACACAAAGAATGAAAACTATTAGTTTTATCCAAACAACAAGTAAACGATGTATACTTTAACAAAGTAATACTTTTCACCTTTTCGAAGTAGTAAAAACTCTTCACTGAATAAAAGTTCATTACTTACCCGTCTGTAACCAAAAGAATACATAAAACCCATATAAAGATCACGTAACATATAAAGGTAACTTGGGATATAAACATACGTAAGTGGAATAACCATAAGGTCGACTTCCAAACATATCACTTAATGGAATAGACATTCGTCCAACATCCATACATACTTAATGGAATAGCCATACGGCCGACTTCCATACCCAATGCATTGGAGGTTATAACGTAACCACCCGTCCTGGTATTCACGACACCACCCGTCATATGGTTTATCATGTAACCACCTGTAAAATGTCCAAGTACCATCATTACACATAAAATATTGAAAACATATACATTTCAATAACAACATTTCATTTTGAATCAAAATAAGTAATTCCATGATATTGAATTAATCAATCCATTTTCAAAAATCATTTAAAAGAGATTTTTGAATCAAAGTGTCCCATACCACTTGGAAGCTTTTATTGGAATTATAATTTTAAAACATTACTGTCCATATAAATAAAAAATTAAAACCATTTTGAAAACATGGAAATTTAAGATAATGATTTAGAATAATAAATCTTTAAAACATTTAAAACGATGTTTTTGTTAAAGAGTTTTTAACAAAATGAGAGACTCTTGAATACACATAATAGTTGAATAACATTTAATCCGAACTTTATAATATCATGAGAATAAAGGGATTCATTATATAATATGTCAAAGGACAGTATACACACCATATAAGAGTGAATTGGTGCATGAAAACAATGAAGTCTCAAAATAAATGTAAAATGAGATAAAATCCATTATAAAGAAGGTATCCTTAAATTAAGGATAAATCAATCTCATAATTATGTGTGAAAAATATAAATACACCCAATATAAGTGGATATTAAGTGTAAAACAATCAATGGTTATTCACACATATTCAATGGATGACATATTCAATAACTACATGTTGAACCCAAAGAAATTGAAATTGGGTTAAGAAGTTCTCTTGGTAAAATTCAACAGCCTAATGGCGTCACATAAAATTTTACAAAAAGGGTTGATGAGAGAGATAAAGGGGATCTCATCAGTTGGACATAATATTTACTTAAATAAGGATATAGAAGAACATATCCCAACATAATAGTATGTGAATTAAAAGACATAACAAAATAAGTCTTTTAAAAAAACGATTGTGAAAGGTCCCCTTACCGAGTTGGGTAACTTTCGAAAAGTACACCCCATGGAAGAAGGGTCATACAATGAAAATGTAAATACCCATAAATGAAATTATACTACACAAAGTGTATAATAATTGGCAGTACATACACCACTCAAAGGAAATTTTGGCAAATGTAGCATAAATCTCACAGGAATAAAAGTGAGATTAAAAATCCCTTACGAAAACTCGGCAGCCTAACGGCGCCACTTAAAACATCAAAAATGGATTGATGAGAGAGAATAGGGTCTCTCATCATATGAAAAATAAAAAAATACAGTAGGATTAATATAAAATAACATCACAATAACAACAAAGATGATATTTAAAAGGAATGACAAAAAATAGCGTACTTAAAAAGAAAGAGAGTAGTAGGATCCCTTACATCGGGTCCGACTTGACTCGATCGTTCTTTAACGTCCTGAATCATAAACTTGAGTTAATTTATATTTGCTTAAGAACCATTTTCAAGTTAATTATTACTTTTATATCACTAATTTACATTTTATAAAAATTATGTAATCATTTATGTTAGTAATGTTTGTTTTGTCGATATTTGGTTCTTAAGTCGAAAGTGAACTTCTTACAATTACATGTTGTTCATGTGGTCAATGGTTCATTATATCCAGAATGATATTCATGATTTGGATATAATATATATCATATATATCCAGCATATACATGTATTTATAATATTACATAATCATTAAGTGGTAAGAAATGAAATGCACCGTTCATTGAGACGGTATGTCGCACGTACGCATGGACGCTACTTTCATTTCATTGTCATATTCATGGAATTAAAACTAAATTATAGTTATGTATATTTTAATTCCAGAATTATATTCATCATTTAGATGTATCATTCATCATATATATTCATTATATACATGTAATTATAATAGTACATTACATTTGGGGATAAGAAATGAAATGCACCGTTCATGGAGACAGTTAGTTGTACGTACGCATGAACGCTACTTTAATTTCTATCTCATACTTTAATGGAAAGAAATAATAATGATATATAGGTATATTATAATTCCAGTATAACATAATATATAATAACTTTAAATCCATCCTTTATACGTCCCACATATGGTATTAACGAATCAAATCACTTTGAGGGGGCGGTAGTCCGCACTTCCTAAAATGAAATTATCGTGTTTACCCATAATGGAAGCCATAAAGGTGTGCTAAAAATGAATAATACATAATCTTAAGGAAAAAATAAACATATTATATATCATATAGAAATATAGTGACATCTTAATGGCCACCTTTGAAGGTGTTATATGAGTGTTGAACAATCATCGTTTCGTGAGGCAGAAATTCTCCATCCACAGAAACAGTATGTTCTTTAACCATTAGATGTAGGTGTGTGTAAGTGTAGCTAGAATAAATCTTATAACAACATCCTGGTATATTTACGATACTGTATTTGGTACAAAATAAATGAATAAAAAGAGTTTAGGGGGTTTGAGAGGAAAAATAATACAAAAGGTCTCAAGTGAAGACATTACCTTAAAATCATGTAACTCCCTTTGGTTTGAGATAAAAGGCTTCCTTGGGAAGAATTCTTCCGAATGTGAGGCCTCATGGAGTTAGAGAGGTATGTGGAGAGACAAAATGGTCAGGGGATGGCCGATCCAAAGGCTTTGGAAGTGTGTGTAAGGTGGTAGAGTTGGGGGCCTTTTATAAGAGGAGAGGAGGGGCACTCCTGTAAAGTTACAAAATGTTACTTTATTTTCAAATTATTTTCGAATTTTAAAGGTCCCACATTGATGTATTTCGAGGATACGGTGATGAGGGTTCTAAATCCACTCATAAAATAGGTTTTGGACATTTTTAGGTCTTATATTTTACATTATCTTTCCATTTTATTTAAATCGTTAAATAATGAGGTCATCGCTGCATCATCATGATGTCATAAATAATTTATTTATTTAATGTATAAAAATTATAAAAAACTACTATGATGTAGGAAATATTTTTATCTTTCCAATGACTATTTATAGTCAAAAATATGACTTGTATAACCCCATTTAAATTTTTTTTAGTAAAACATTTCATGTTTGTGTAATTTTTTTCTTTAACATTAAATAAAAGTTATTTCTGTCATTTTCCAATCAAATTAGCTCCATGGGGTCCCCAAGTTGACCCATGGATTTTCATGGTCAGCCATGACACATCCAATGATGTTAGGACATATGTCTAGGTCATTTAATTTTATTAAAACATTATTCTTACCTTAAACTACACTAATTACCTCTAATCGTGATTAAGAACTTAAGAGTTACTATTCAACAAAAAATTATTTTAATCACGTTGAACCACATTTTACTTCTTAATGACAACCATGTATGTCGGATTTTTGAAATTCAAAACACAGAAGTGGTAAAATTTCATTAAAATGAATAATCAGTTTTTATAAGTACAACTTAGTGGTTTCACTATTCATCAAAAATTGAAGTTTTTCAGAAAAATACCAAAAATTCACCCTAAGATATATTTGATACTCTTAATTCAAAAATGAAGTCTATTTCACAAAATTCAAAACATATAAGTCACATTAATTAATTTAATAATTAATTCCCGCTGTCATTACAAATAGTGTGTTTTTATGAAACAATAAGTATCAAAAGATTGACACTAGTTTAAGTCCATTTTCAAAGTGAAATTAATTCCAACGACCACTATTGTATTAAATGGTAAAAATATATTATAATATCACATTAAAACCAATTCAAAAGATAATATAATCATATAAATAAATCAGATTAAAAGGAGGTTTTGAATTAAAATACAACATTTTCCACTATTTATAAAAAATTGAACTTTTTCAGAAAAATACCAAAAATTTACACAAAGTAAATTTTGATGTCCCAATTCTCAAAAAGAATTTTATTTTGTCAAATATAACACATAAAATTGTCAAAAAGTGGGTTTACAAGAGGTTTTCCATCAAAAGCCAGCTAATCGACTTTTTAAAGAATATTGGAATATTTACGCTTAAAATTGGATTAATTCGCATTTTTAATCCTATAACATTTATTGTAAATAGAAAAAATATCTGACACACATATATAATCATTATTTAGTTAGTTCTATTCATTCTCTCCATTACAACAACTAGGCGTTAAATACCATAATATTATTTTATTATTATAGCGCAATGCAAGATTCCCAAAAAACTCATTGTTGCGTATTGGGTAAGCCATCGTGCATAGAGTCCCCTTTAAAGTAATAATAATATTTTATTCACAAATATGGATAAATATGAAATTTTCATATTATTTATTTACCTGGTTGGTTACATCCTTCCCCCATTTTGGGAATTGCGTCCTCGCAATTTTAAAATTGAGCATGGAAACATCCTTGAAAGTCCCACATCAGAACAAGAGTCGGTAAAACAATCACAGTAAAATAAAGAATGATAAGTACAGAGATTACCCAAGTTAACCCATAATAGGATTCCATGTAGGAAAACATGGACATGGAAGAAAAAGCAAAGGTTCATGTTCTCGGGGGAGAGTGATAGTAAGCATGTCTAGGAGAAAGTTAACCATAAGAAAATCACAAACATGTGATGGGTTAAACGGTATTCGATTCCCCAGTAGGAAAAGTAAATAAACAACATTTTTGTTTTAAGATACTTTTCACTGAGGAATTTATTCAGAAGAAAACATAATCACTCATCATGTTGACTTTCAACTTTTATTAGATTCATTACACTAACTCATATTTTCTCCAAAAGACGAGTATTTAGGAAGACTTGTTCATATTAAGAGTATTATAACCAACTTATAGAGAATCACCTAATCCACCGAAGAGAACTATATACATCCCATGTCTTTAGGCTTTAACCAAAACCAAATCCAAAAAGGTTAGTACAAGATCAGATAATCTAGAAAAGGATAACCCTTTAAAATGAAAATCTTTGCTTAATCTCCAAAATTTGTCCAACAAAACCCAAGGTTCAACGAGGACCATCCAATATACAATTTGTCCATAAAATTATTCATAGTAAACCAAACTAAGATTGAGACCCAAATATTTGAAGGATTTAGTCCGACGCAACGGTTAGTCACACGGTCTGCGTGTTGTCCTTTTTCCAAAACTATATAATTCTCAAAACATTCCCCAAAAAGGGATTATATCATCAAAAATAACCGTAACATAATTTAACCTCAATTTTATATCATTCCTTTCACTTCAATAATACCATATAGTAACCCATAATTACCTCAAAAGTAAGGATCATATAAACCCAAATGGTTCTTTATAACTATGCCCACAAAAGAAAAGATAACTATTCATTAAATAATATTTTCATATATTAAACATCAGGGTTACACATAATATAAAAATTCTTCTAATGTAACCCCATCATCAAAAGAGACATACTACTCTTAATAATTTCACCATAACTCTTGAAGCCCTTATATGTTGACATCTTACTCATTCAACATTCTTCATGATCCATTAACCATTCCCTTCCAACTTATTCTTAAATAATTCTTTTCTACAAACAAAATCATGAATCATATCCTAAGATTCCAAAATAGGAAAACAATAGTCATCATATAATCCATAACATTGATTGGTCATTTTTAGTTTCTTCATCCTCAATGGGAATGGCATTAGGTATTGGAAAACGAACATTTGTACGATCTTGGTGATCCCATTCATGAAACTTCTTCATAGGACATGTGTTTTCATAATGACCATGCACACCACATTTAAAACATTCAATTGATCCCTCAGAATGAACTTCCTTCCCTTCCTCGAGTCAACTTGATGCTTCCTTCATCCATGGCAGGTTCTTGCTTTATGACCTTCATTTCCACATCTATAGCATATTTCTGTCCCTTTGAAACATTTTCCTAGGTGTTTCTTTCCACATCATTGACACATAGGTTTTTGAACACACTTACCTTTATAATTATTACCCGTAGTTCAGTAGGGATTTGTTTCTCGCATATATGATTCCATATAGAAATCACCAAGGTTTATGTGGTCAATCATGACTCTAGATAGTTTGTTGAGGATAAACACAAGAGTTCTCATTGTAGCTCCCATATCATTCAGCTGGTCGCTCAGAAAACTGTCACATTTTCCTTCACATCCACTATTACTTTGGTGCCTGCTAGATCCAGCCATTTACTAAAACCAAAAAGGGTCGGTTTGAGTATATCAACAAAACAATCATGTACTAATGAGGAAGATATACTTACTCATTCACTTTATCTAAAAACTATGACTCTTTCTGAAATCCTTACCATTATGGTAATGTCACTTATGGTTAAAGAATACCCTAACCTCTAAAGTTATCTAAACCGACCTCTAATACCAACTATAAGGCCTCGTCCTTAAACCATACTTAAAATTGAATTAAATGAATAATTCACATTGAGGATCTTTTCAGGTTTAGAGTTTTAGAGAATTAGGACATAACTATTACATCTCAAAAGATTACAAAGTAGAAACTTCTACTAAGTTTCCATAAAATAAAAACTCTTCAAACGAAACATGTCTAGTTCCATGTTTTTAGTAGCATGAATTTCCCTTGATCCCATCCTTGACCATATTCCACGTTAAGTCCTGAGAAAAACATTTCAAAAACATGGGATGAGCATAAAAAGCTCAGTAAGGGATACACAAAGAATGAAAACTGTTAGTTTTTTCAAAACAACAAGTAAATGATGTATACTTTAACAAAGTAATACTTTTCACCTTTTAGAAGTAGTAAAAACTCTTCACTGAATAAAAGTTCATTACTTACCCTTCTATAACCAAAGGAATACATAAAACCCATATAAAGATCACATAACATGTAAATGTAACTTGGGACATAAACATACTTAAGTGGAATAACCATAAGGTCGACTTCCAAACATATCACTTAATGGAATAGCCATTAGGACAAATTCCATACAGACTTAATGGAATAGCCATACGGGCGACTTCCATACCCAATGCATTGGAGGTTATAACGTCACCACCTGTCCTAGTATTCACGACACCACCCGTCATATGGTTTATCATGTAACCACCCGTAAAATGTCCAAGTACCATCATTACACATAAAATATTGAAAATATAAACATTTCAATAACAACATTTCATTTTGAATCAAAATAAGTAATTCCAAGATATTGAATTAATCAATCCATTTTCAAAAATCATTTAAAAGCAATTTTTGAATCAAAGTGTCCCATACCACTTTGAAGCTTTTATTGGAATTATAATTTTAAAACATTAATGTCCATATAAATAAATACAGATAACCATTTTGAAAACATGGAAATTTAAGATAATTATTTAGAATAATAAATCTTTAAAACATTTAAAACGATATTTTTGTTAAAGAGTTTTTAACAAAATGAGAGACTCTTGAATACAAATAATAGCGGAATAACATTTAATCCGAAATTTATAATATCTAGAGAATAAATGGAATCATGATATAATATGTCAAAGGACAGTATACACACCATATAAGAGTGAATTGGTTCATGACAACAATGAAGTCTCAAAAGAAATGTAAAATGAGATGAAATCCATTATAAAGAAGGTATCCTTAAATTAAGGATAAATAAATCTCATAATTATGTGTGACAAATATAAATAAACCCAATATAAGTGGATATTAAGTGTAAAACAATCAAAGGTTATTCAGACATATTAAAAGGATGACATATTCAATAACTACATGTTGAACCCAAAGAAATCGAAATTGGGTTAAGAAGTTCCCTTGGTAAAATTTGACAACCTAACGGTGTCACATAAAATTTTACAAAAAGGGTTGATGAGAGAGATAAAGGGGATCTCATCACTTGGACATAAAATTTACATAAATAAGGATATATAATAACATATCCCAAAATAATAGTATTTGAATTAAAATACATAACAAAAGAAGTCTTTAAAAAAATATGGTGAAAGGTCCCCTTACCGAGTTGGGTAACTTTCGTAAAGTACACCCCATGGAAGAAGGGTGATAAAATGAATATGTAAATACCCATAAATGAAATTATACTACACAAAGTGTATAATAATGGGCAGTACATACATCACTCAAAGGAAATTGTGGCAAATGTAGCATAAATCTCATGGGAATAAAAGTGAGATGAAAAATCCCTTACGAAAACTCAGCAGCCTAACGGAGCCACATAAAACGTCCAAAATGGATTGAGGAGAGAGAATAGGGTATCTCATCATATGAACAATAAAAAAAATACAGTAAGATTAATATTAAATAACATCCCAATAACAAGAAATATGAGATTTAAAAGGAATGACATAAAGGAGCGTACTTAAAAAGAAAGAGAGGAGTAGGATCCCTTACCTCGGGTCCGACTTGACTCGATCGTTATTTAACATCCTTAATAATAAACATTAGTTAATTTATATTTTCTTAAAACCTTTTTCAAGTACATTATTCCTTTTATATCACTTATTTACATTTTATAAACATTATGTAATCATTTATGTTAATAATGTCTGTTTTGTCGATATTTGGTTTTTAAGTCGAAAGTGAACTTCTTACAATTACATGTTGTTCGTGTGGTCAATGGTTCATTATATCCAGAATGATATTCATGATTTGGATATCATATATATCATATATATCCAGTATATACATGTATTTATAATATTATATAATCATTTAGAGGTAAAAAATGAAATGCACCGTTCATGGAGACGGTAATCCGTACGTACGCATGAAGGCTACTTTCATTTCTTTGTCATATTAATGGAATTAAAACTAAATGAGAGGTATGTATATTTTAATTCCAGAATTATATTAATCATTTAGATGTATCAGTCATCATATATATCCATTATATACATGTACTTATAATAGTACATTACATTTGGGGATAAGTATTGAAATGCACCGTTCATGGAGACGGTAAGTCGTACATACGCATAAACGCTACTTTCATTTCTATCTCATACATTAATGGAAAGAAATAATAATGATATATAAGTATATTATAATTCCAATGTAAAATCATATATAATAACTTTAAATCCATCCTTTATACGTCCCACATATGGCATTAACGAATCAAATCACTTTGAGGGTGCGGTAGTCCGCACTTCCTAAAATGAAATTATCATGTTTACCCATAATGGAATCCATAAGGTATGCTAAAAATGAATAATACAGAATATTAAGGAAAACATAAACATATTATATATCATATATAAATATAGAGGCTTCTTAATGGCCACCTTTGAAGGTGTTATATAAGTGTTGAACAATCATCGTTTCGTGAGGCAAAAATTTGGCGAATCCTTCTTATAAAAAAATACTAGTATATTAAAGATACTTGATCTGTTACAAAAGAAATGAATAAAAAGAGTTTAGGGGGTTGGAGAGGCAAAATAAAACAAAAGGACTCAAGTGAAGACATTGGCTTAAAATCAGGTAACTCCCTTTGGGTTGAGCTAAAATGATTCCTTAGGAAGACTTATGCCCAAAGTGAGGCCTCAAAGAGTTAGAGAGGTATGTGGAGAGACAAAATGGGCAGGGGTTTGCCGAGCCAAAGGCTTTGGAAGTGTGTTTAAGATGGTATAGGTGGGGGCCTTTTATAAGAGGAAAGGAGGGGCACTCCTATAATGTTACAAAATGTCACTTTATTTTCAAAAGAGTTTCGAATTTTAAAGGTCCCACGTTAACTTATTTAGAGAATAAGGTGATGAGGGTTCGAAATCCACTCATCCAATAGGTTTTGGACATGTTTAGGTCTTAGATTTTACATTATCCTTCCATTTTATTTAAATCGTTAAATAAAGAGGTCATCGTTTCATCATCATGATGTCATAAATAATTTAATTTATTTAATATATAAAAATTATAATAAAACTCTATGATGTAGGAAATAGTTTTATCTTTCCAATGACTATTTATAGTAAAAAATATGACTTGTATTACCCCATGTAAAAATTGTTTTAGTAAAACATTTCATGTTTCTGTCATTTTTTACTTTAACATTAAATAAATGGTATTTATGTCATTTTCCAATCAATGTGGCTCAATGGGGTCCCCAAGTTGACCCATGGATAGACTTGGTCAGAAATGACACATCAAATGGGGGTAGGACATTGTCTAGGTCATTTCAGTTTATTAAAACATTATTCTTACCTTAAACTACACTAATTACCTCTAATCGCGATTAAGAACTTAAGAGTTACTATTCACCAAAAAATTATTTTATTCTCATTGAAACACATTTTACTTCTTAATGACAACCATGCATGTCGGATTTTTGAAATTCAAAACACAGAAGTGGTAAAATTTCATTTAAACGAAAAATCATTTTTTATAAGTACCATTTAGTGGTTTCAGTATTCATCAAAAATTGAAGTTTTTCAGAAAAATACCAAAAATTCAACCTAAGATATATTTGATATTTAGAATTCAAAAATGAAGTATATTTTACAAAATTCAACACATATAAGTCACATTAATTAGTTTAATAATTAATTCCTGCTGTCATGACAAATAGAGCGTTTTTATGAAACAATAAGTATCAAAAGATTGACACTAGTTTTAGTCAATTTTCAAAGTGAAATTAATTCCAACGACCACTACTGTATTAAATGGTAAAAATATATTCTAATTTCACTTTAAAACCAATTAAAAAGATAATCTAATCATATAAATAAATCAGATTAAAAATAGGTTTTGAATTAAAATAAAACATTTTTCACTATTCATTAAAAATTGATCTTTTCAGAAAAATACCAAAAATTTACAGAAAGTAAATTTTGATGTCCCGATTCTCAAAAAGAATTATATTTTTTCAAATATAACACATAAAATTGTCCAAAAGTGGATTTATAAGAGGTTCGCCATCAAAAGCTGGTTAATCGACTTTTAAAAGAATATTTGAATGTTTACGCTTAAAATTGGATTCATTCGCATTTTTAATCCTATAGAATTTATTGCAAAGAGTAAAAATATCTGAAAAACTTATATAATCATATTTTAGTTTGTTCTGTTAATTCCCTCCATTACAACGGCTAGGCGTTAACTACCATAATATTATTTTATTATTAGAGTGCAATGCAAGATTCCCAAGAAACTCATTGTTGCGTATTGGGTAAGCCATCGTGCATAGCGTCCCCTTTAAAGTAATATTAATATTTTATTCACAAATATAGATAAATATGAAATTGGAGTATTGTTTATTTACCTGGGGTGTTACAAACATGACATAATATGGTTTGATTAAGTCCCATTAAAAATAAAAAAAATGTTTTATTCTTTTTAATGAAATAATATATGACGTCCTCAAACATTAAACTGGGTAGGTTATTACTTTACTGATTCAACATGGATTAACATGTTTAAGTAATGGTGTAAACAGAAAATCCCAAGTGTTAGGTTACCAAATATTATGTGATCTTTCAGTTATATATAGATATAAATCCCATATGAAGGATTTAGTATGAATTGTGTGGATTTTATCTATACTATTCATTATAAAATGTGCCATCAAATAAAACATCCAATAGTCATATTTGATATGATTTAGAAGATACCATACTTTAATAAATATATGGTGACATGAATAAAATTATTGACACATTTATTAGTGAATTTCAGATCTTAGAACACCAATATATGTGATCTGTTTAAGATAGTTCAACATTATAATGAGAGTGTATTTAATATAATTCCTTACTAAGTATCTGAAACAGATCATACTTGTTTGATAAAATATTTTGTTATAAATGAATATCATCACTATTATCAAAATTTTCTTTTAGATTAATCATATAGGATGGATAATTTTATGAGATAAAATTCTATGACTAGTTACATAATAAGAGTTATTAACTAAGGATAAATTATATGTATTTTAGAAACACGTTCTAAAAAAACAGACAGTTGATGTTTTTCAAAACTTTGAAACCATATTCTTATAAATCATTGAATGATTTCATTCTGATTTCAAAGGCCTTAAATAAAAAAACAAAATGTATTTTTTTCATTGATCAGAAATTCAATATTAATTGATATGAAAATTACATAGTGAGAAAATATGCTTCATTAAGGTTTATTTTGTATAAGGAATTCACCATATATTCAATGATGGAAATTCTCTAACAAATAGAAAGAGTTCAAAAAGTGTCTATATTATAATATAAAAGAGTTTATAATTAATGATCTAGGAAAGTGATGTCTAGTATCTTGTGTTTTAATGATTAGAAAAGTGGGTAAAATTTCACACTAGGGTAAGAAGAGTAAGTTTTACATACTAAAAATGTTTCTTCTTATATCTAGAAAATTTCATTGAAACATTGGAATTTCATGGATTCAGAGTAATGATTCTATATAATAGAATTTTCTAAATCCCGTAAAGTGTTTTTTATACTCCATGTAATTTCCATGTAAGGAACCAATGTTATAGAAATAAATTCATTTTATTCAAAGGGTTGGTAAAATCAAATACATGTTTTAAAATTATTTTAACTACATAGGGTTTTAAAATCGTTGAATGAATTTATAAAACTTATATTTTGTATTTCAGTTATTCTGAAAAGAGTTTCTTTATCAAATATATTAATGAATAATGAATTAATCAATATTAGGTGAATTTAAAAAATT
Organism: Viscum album; assembly: GCA_963277665.1. Lineage (NCBI taxonomy): Eukaryota > Viridiplantae > Streptophyta > Magnoliopsida > Santalales > Viscaceae > Viscum > Viscum album. The sequence continues at coordinate 558,986,812 of OY728164.1, read as the reverse complement.
GATGTGTATATTTATCTCATATTGGTTATATGATAAAACGAGTAGAAGTTATGAGAAACATTTATAATAGGTTTTGTACACATGTTTTCTGATTCATTAAGTTTGCTGAGATATTTGAAGAGGATTTGAGGATAGTTTTATTTTTTTTATGAAAAATGATATATTAGAATGTTTTTAAAAATATGTGGCAATTTTTTGACACCACCCATCAGTGGTATAATTTAATGAATTTAGGATTATTTTCAGATATAAAATGCACTAAACACATTAACTATCATATATGATTTGTGACGAATCATTTATTTGTTATATATTACTTTTTAAAGGATGTAATTTTTTTACTAAACTCAATGGAGTATTTGTATCTAAAACTCATATTATATAAATAATATACCATCCATTAAGATTTTGGGAGTATGTTTAATCATAGAAAATTTAAATGCCAAAATTAAAATGATTATTCTTTTCAAACAAAAAGATGGAGGTCACTTAATTGTCTTTATTGGTATGTTGATTCTTTGATAATACCATACACACAGATATTTGAAGAATGATATTATAATAACCCATCTCTCAAATAAATTTTATTTCATGAATTATAATATAAAATATTGTAAAACAATACCTACAAATCAAAAGGCCTGGTATCATTAAGATATTATAAACATATTAAATGAACATAAACATAATGTAAAAAATATATTTCTCCATAAAGTTATCATATGTTTATTTTTTCTCTTCTTACTCTAAATTATAACTTGGGAGAAAACATTCAAAAAATTGGTGACATATAAATCATACTGTGGGAAGAATCATAACAATGAATGATGAAGATGAAATGCATACGATACTAGAGGTATATCATGATTTCATAAAGTAGAAAAGATCAAATATAATCACATTGAATCAATGTATAATAAAAATATATCATACATTTATAGAATCATTGGACTAAGAAAGAAACATAAAACATGACATCATAAACATGAGTCATGTGTCAGTGCCAAGACAATAAGACATGGTCTACTAGTATAACTGGTCATGCATTGTGCTTAGAATCTGGTGAGATTGAAACATTACCTCATGCATTGGAGTTGTATAATTGTTATTCCACCTGTCATATTCTTTAAATTTACATGCACATTGTTTCCATTTAGGTATTATATACCTAAATCAAAAGAAATTAAATACATAAAAATAAATTGGTTACATAATATTTTCATAAAGAATAACAAAATATAATACAATAATTATTCATAATAAAATGAATGAATAAAAAAAATATTTTGAAATTAATGATTCAATAAATATGTGTAGGTCCTAATAATAAAATTTCAATTGATAAAAAATTATAATAATGGAGTGTAGAAGTAAATTTGGAAATGAACAATTTATGTGAGATTTTAGAAAAAAGGACATGAATCCTTAAAGAAGGAAAATGTGATATTTTTTCTTTAAAAAATTAAAAATATAAAGGTTTTACAAAAAATATTTAATATAACTATAAATAGTCTAATTTACAACAACATAAAATATTGTTATATAAAAATTAATAAGTGAAAATAAGTTACCCTTTAATAAGGTTTTCATTATACAGAATAGAGAGAAGGGATCATAAAATTAAATGTTTAACCTAATAAAATATAGAGATTAGAATATTGTAATATATGTAATAGCAATCAATATAAAATATATATAATTTTGTTATGATAATAATGAGGGAAATTTATTTAGAGGGATAAATCATAACCCAATGAAAAGAGGGTAGTTCAGAAGGATCCATTGCTTGTGGTACTATATCAATTGATACATTACATGCAATTAAATTCCTAAATAATAAAATTAATCTTATTAAAAACATTATAAAAAATTTCTAACTATACTTAATTTTTTTTTTTTTTATTATATTTCTTTCATTTATTACATTGTATATTTCTCACATCGACAAATTAACGTTTTTTAGATAATTTATTCTAAACTATTTTGATATTTAGATATTGATCAAAGGTGTTGTAAAATCATTCAATAATCTCGAAATTTCTTGGATTATTGAAAATTTATTATTATGTTAACAAAATATTTATACATATTAATGAGTTCTACAATATATATTCCAACATGAAAGATATCTAGATATACTCATTTTAGATTATTAAAATTAGTGTGGACTTTGGTTGTAATTATAATTTTTATTATATTCAATATATATTTATAGAATATCTAAATTATAAAAAATGTATTATTTTTCCATTTAATAATATTTTGAGAAAATCCATTTTACGTGGGGATTGAAAACGAATCACATCTTCCATGTAAGTGGTGAACCAACCATAATCTAGTGATAATATAATTTTAGAATTAAATAGATAGAGAGAGATAGTATGATAATAGATATTTCATTGATATAGTATAATTTATGTATAAATATGATATTTATGATTGTATATCATTATGGTTTGAATATATTTAATGTAGTTATAATACAAAAAAACATGAATGAACTCATTTAACAAAATTACATCTTCCTTATGAATCCATCTTGAGAACACTACTTAGTCCTTTTTAGATTAGTCTTTTTTGGAATAGGAACCTCCAAAATATGATAAATAATATTAGGGGATGGATTATGGTTTATTTTTTAGATAAAAGGGGCTTAAAATGTTTATTTAAATTGACCTATCAAAGCTGTTATTTATAAGGGGGGATAACTGTTTTAGTATAAAATATTAGAATAAAATATTATATCTTTAAATAATGACAAAAAAATTGATTCAATTGTAAGGATATTGTGACTCAATAGTAATAGAGTCATTAAAATATTAATCAAACATATATAAACATGAAAATATTATTCATACACTATAACAAAATATGATACTTATATAGTATTTCATTTTTCACCATTGTGTTTTATTATTTATGAAAAACAAAAAATATAACCTTAACTATTTTTTAAAATGATGATTAAAAAAATGAAATCCATTTTATTATATTAATAATATATATATGTGAAATTTATGTTTTAAATAAAAATAATATTTTATAAAAATATATCTTATTTTTACTACATGATTAATTTTCCAACACTTTGAAAATATAATTATGGTTTCATTATATTATTATTTATAAATAAATACATATTGTTAATAAAATTAATTTATGAAATGAAAATTTATTATTATTAATTTTATTGTCCTTAAAAACTATTTTAATAAAAATTAAACTGATATGTTACCTTAAAAAACAAAATTATGCATTATTTATGTCAAACCAATGTTTTTTCCTTTTTAACACATAAATTTACTTGAATTATGATATAAATTCCATATATGAAACCTCCATATAATGAGGTACCATTATATTATACAATATTCCAAAATATGATATTTATGTTTATTTAGAATGGAAACTTCCTTTATAAAATTTTATGTCATTACATTATTCCCTTATAAGAAAGTTAAACATTAATAATTTTTTTCATATAATGAAGTGATAATAGATTAGGATAATTTCAATTCATTTCATCATTGGGATCCCATGTTGCTTCATCATCCATATGGTTTCTCTAATGTACATTGATTAGGTTAGTTTACTTATTTCATATAAATTTGTCTTTGTGTTCCAAGATCATCACAAACTACTACTCATAAGAGAGATCATTCTCAAGATGTACCACTTCTGGATTTAGCACATGTGAGGGATTTGGTACGTACTAATTCAAGAGTGATATGTGGAAAACATCATGTACTTCAGATATATTTTATTGGATTTTCAGTCCATATCACATAGCTCGGATGATATCTACAATATTAAAGAGTCCAATATATCAGGGACATACTTTTTCCTTTTACCCTTGAAACATGATTTAATCTCTAGAGATTTACGAAGGAACCCAATATCTCTGACCTTAATATACGGTTCTTGATGATTATTTTTTGAATATATATTCAGTAATGTATTTGATGTTATGGCACTATACTATGTTGAATTGACCTTTTTCTATTTATTCAATCATTTTGGTTCCCAACAGTTTGCATTCAACAACTTCATCCAAAAATGAAACTGTTCTACATTTCATCTAATGTACTAATTCAAAAATATCCATATGAATACTTTATTGGATGTAGTTTTCATATTATAACATGAAGAGAGAGATATATATTGATACCATCCCCTTTTTGTGTCCATGTAAAATTCACCCAACATATCCATATGTTTCTAGATAGTATATTTATAATGGGTGTTAGATTGGTGTAGTACGATATATTAATGTTCAACTATAAGTTCAATTTGTGTTGAATAATTTTCGAAAACAAAATGGTGAACCACAATTCATGATTAAATATAATCTATATTGATTTTCCAAGAAGCCTCACCACTTTTAAAACATATATCTTTACAAGATGATAATGATACAAGTCCACTTGAATTTCAAAGATGTGAGTAGTCTTTGTATGGTGATCAACAAAATCCCATATAAAATAATGTTATTTTTATGTATTATGAAGGCACATTAATGAATCCATGGGGATTTACTCCCATTTATATACACCTATAGGTAATGATTTCATCAACCCATTGGAATTTTTCCTTTCTCTCATTCACTTATTGATATACGGTGTACATTGATGTAAATCCAGTAATACCCTTCTTCATGTTATCCCACCCCTAGTTCTCGCATATACCTCTATACACCTTTATACATCATGGGTGGGTAGAGAATGTTGATGAAAATCATTTAATAACTCCCATGTTTGTCTTTTTTCTGATGAAACACATATTAACAACCCAAATCTAGGAACTCCATCATTATAAATGATGATAATTGATGAACACTTTATTGTAGTATCTGTTTTTTTCTATATATCTAAATTGCTATTATGATCTTACATAATACTCTCTATAATATATAGTAGTGAAATAAATTATGAATTTTATGGTATTGTTTTTTGATTTGTGATTTCATTGTCTATCCTTTTCATGTCAAAGAAGATTGGATCCCCCTCAAACCTCACTGTATATATTGTTACCGGAGATTCGGAACTTATAGCATCCTCCACATTATTCTATATCCTAGGAAGGATTTTGGTTGAACAGTTATATGCCTTCATTAGCTATAACAATCTCATTTAGCGCATATTTATCACATTATGTGTGAATATATACTCCAATATTTTATGATTTCTATATAGTTCAAGATTTTATCTATTGATATTGTATCAATTTAGGTATTTTTAATAATGTATCAGTTTTATATTTTATTCATTTATATTTATTAAAAAAATATTTATTATAAAAATTATATACGTTTATTTCATTCCTCAAATGATATTTGATATGAATAAATTAATGAAAATTAATTATTATAGGATAAATAATGAATGTGATATGATAAAAATCATTAAATGTTAAAAAAGTATATTTTTCGAAATCCTATTTTAATGTGTGTTTTATTTTATCCAAGTTAATTCAATTGATAAATTTTTAAAATATTGTTATTATTAATAGTAAAATTAAATTTTTTTATCTAATATATTACTGATTATTTAATTAGTAATTAATTTTAAATATGTATAAGAACACCTAATGATTAAAATATCCATTTTCTAAAAAATTATTCTTTCTTTTTTTATATTCAATTAAAAGAATAATTTATATTTTTTTTAATTTTAATTTAATTAAATCAACTATATTATTTGAATTCACCATTTTATAATTAACTTATGGGGTTTTTTTATATTTTTCTAACAAATTTTTTTTAATGAATTGTGAAAAATATTGTTCTTATGAATTCGTAAAACAATTATGACCTTATTATGATATAAACACAATTTAAAAATAATTACAAACTTTTTCTTGACAATTTTTGTATTTTGGGATTAAAAAAAATTATTTTAAAAAAATTATTATTAATTTTTAAACATTTGTATGAAATTTTGATGTCTAAGTCATATTTTATTAAAATAAAAATCATTTTTTGATTATTTACCTTTATGAAAGTGGTTCGATGATTCCATTCAGTTTTTCCAGGTTATTATGTCAAATAACCTTAATTTTTAACAATAAAACAAATAAAATAGGTGAATAATCCTCACTCTACTATCATAGGCCTACATGATAAAATATTCGATATTCTAATAATAAAACACCTCTCCTAAATTACAAATATGTCCAATATTTTCCATTATGAAACCACTGTTCATTAACATTATCTCTACCAAAATCTATTTAAATACATCCAAAAACCATTATGTGTGTTCTATTGGATCTTTTATTCCCAAATGACCAATATAAAAATACATAAGGTGTTTACAATAAGTTGTTTTCCACGGTGGATATATTTTCTCTAACCAAGTTCTTTTGTATTCCTTTCACATTAAAAATTTTCCACATATATTTTAAACATTGTAAAATAATTAAAAATTTATTATAAGTATACTAAAATGATATCCTTTTAATTTCAAACCCTTTATCAACATCCATTCTATCCAAAAAAATGAAAATAGTGCTCGTTTATACGTGAAATCAACCTCCTCCATGATCGATAGGTTTCATTTTTCATCACCACCTTAGAGGGATGTTTATAAAGATAGATTAATTGAATAATTTTAATAATTTTATTTTAATTATTATTATTCAAATATTATCCATTATCTACCATATTCCCCTTTCATTTATTTGAATGATATATCGTCGCTTGTGCTTCTGTTTAAACTTCCACCTCTATAAATTTCATGATTTATTTTTAATCACTTCCATGATTGGATGTTTCAAAAAGTGTATTTAATGAATAAATATGATATTTTTGACATGATTATAATTTTTAAAATATTATGTTACCATTTTATGAACCTTTTACCCTATTTAATACACCAATTCTATTTTATACCGAATTACCCAAAAACATCTAAAGTTAATTTAACAGATTTTGTAGCTAAATAAAACATGATAGTAAATAAAATAAAACTAATAGTAATAAATTAATCAAAATTAATTTTTTGAGAAATTAAATAATTAATGTATGGTTAATATTCAATAAAAATAAAAGACATATGTGGTGATTTTGAATATGAGGTTAGGGATATCTCATCTCAATTTCTATTATCTGAGAATTATATCATTCTCACCATGTGTTTTATTCAATGTGGGGTTTAAACATTTATTTTAAGGGATTTAATCATAAATTTATGTAAATTAAATTAAATTACTAATCCATTTCAATTTCTATCCATCAATAACCATTTGACTAAAAAGTTACCGAAGTAGAAAATTCTTTCTTTCAAAAAATTGTTTTAAATGTTTTAAAATATTTCTCTTTCATGCATATTTTATTTAAATATTTCCAGAATATTGTTATTATTGTCAAATTTTATTCAAAAATTAATCCTATATTATCTTTTACATTATTTAAAATCGTTTTAAAATGGAATCTTTTTTCTATTTTCTAATGATAACAATTTTTTACTTTAATTATAAAATAGTGAAAAGTGTTTTTTTTAAATTTTACTACATTATCTATTTTTCTTGAAACTGTGATCATTATTAATTATTAATGATTAATAGATTTTTTTTATATGGTCTTTAGGATAATATATTATTCTTATTGTTATGTGGTTTTATTTAATTAAAAAATTTATCAAATGAAAATGATATTTTCCCCATATTTATTATATATTTACAAATGATTTTTAATTATTGACTCAATGGACAATATTTCCATGTTTTATTATGTAAATGAATGATTTTATTTTATTTATTCTTTTTATGGTTATTTTATTTTATATATGATGATGTTTGGGTCTAATATAGCCCTCTAATTTATTGATGAATGATTTATTTTCCTAGATATGTGATGTTGGAATTAACTGGGAAAGATATTCCGTTATGATTTTATGATGGAATTAACTATTAAATCTATTATATTATGAGTTTTTATTATAATTTAGTGGTTATTTTTTTCATTATGAGTTTTTTATGAATTAATTGTTAATGTTATTCCATTGTGAGGTTTATTAATATGGTGTTTCTATGTCTCATTCATGATTTATGCTTTCTTATGAGATTGATTTATGAAACATTGTGTACAAAAATGATGATTTAATATTTGATGGTAATTTTTATAAAATATAAAAGTTATTTGTTTAAAATAATGACTCTTTGAAAAGTTTTAAAATATTTAAAAGAATTATTGAGTTTTATTTTTCATATATATCTCTTAACAGTCTTTATTTTTTCATCCTTTTTTTAAAATGTTCTACACATTGACAAAGGATTGTAGGAACCATGTCAAAGTCTATATAATAGTTTTGGTTAATTTTCATGAATATAGGAAATTTGGCACAAATGAAATGAGATTTTAAATATAATAACCTTTTTATAAAAAATATATATAAACTATAGGGTAGTTTTTACTTGTTTATGAAATAATATTTTTATAATTTTCTAAAACTATAGACCTAAAATAATAAGAAAAATTAATGAAGTACAATATTTTTTATTAAAAACATAGTAATGGTTTATTTTGGTTATGGTTGATCCAAGTTAGTATCAGATCAGTGTTAAGATAACATTAGATGTTTTGATGTTTTCAGATGAGTATTATTTTAAAGATTTAGAAAAGTTTAGGGGTTAATATATATATTTCAGATGATAAGTTAGAGTTATTATATAACCATGGGGGTCAGTAAGATAATGATAAATATGGTAATATTTGAAGATAATATTTATAATGATAAACAACTTAAGAAAACTTTGCTTGAAAATTTTTTGTTGAATGGAAGGTAAGATAATTTAAGATGTATTACTAACCATTTTTCTGATTCAGATAATGGTTTAATATATTTTATTTAAAAATTATCATTCTAAACATTTTTTATTCAATATAATACACTCATTTTTTTAGAAAAAATTATATTTATGAGGAGCCAATTTCTATAGGGGGGACGTAACAACCTAGGTATTTTTATTAATATAGCAGTTTAATGCTTGAGGAATTTATATTTATGGAATGAATATTTATTTTAAAATGTATATATGTTTATTAAATACCCCAAATGATATTTTAAACTAATAAATTGATGAAATTTAATGATTATAGGATAAATAATTATTACGATATGGTTAAAACCATTCATTATTTAAAAAGGGAATTTTTCAATGATATATTTCTAATGTGTGGTTCATTTGATCATAATAAATTGAAATTATAACTTTAAAAAAATTATTATTATAATATTTCTTATTCCAATTTATTAGATAATATGTTAATATTCATTTAGAGATATGAAATATGATAAATAACAATATATGTTTAAAAAGAAAATTTTCTATATAAATGTTTCTATTTATATTTTATATTTTGATTTAAAAGATATATTGATAAACATAAAAAATTTATTTTTATTAAAGTAATTTGATTTTATAATATATCAATTATTAATTAAATTATTGTGATTTTTTAGGATTTTTAAATAAATTAAATTTTCATCGAATAGTGAAAATACTATTTTTAGGAATACTATAACTTTTATGAAATTATTTTTTTCTCATAATGACTTTAAAATTATAAAATCATTTAATAAAATAATTATGTATTAATTTTGTAAGATAATTAATTTCAATATATATATATATTTATATTTATAATCCTGTGTTTTAGTTTTTGTGGCCAAAGTTGTCATTTATTCAAATTAAAAACTATTTTTGAAACATTACCATTAATGATTTGGTTTAATAATTAAATTTATTTTTCTAATAGTTATAATATATAATAAAAATAATTTTCATGATAGAAAACATAAACTTTACTTGAATCATCCCACTCCAAAAATATTCCTAAATAATAAAATAATCAAAAATTTAACCCTAAAACATCCCTCTCCTCAATTATAAATTCCCCCTCTGGTTTCACATTGAAAATTTCCTGACATTAACATTATATTTACCTTTACATAACAAAATACATCCCTAACACAGTTATACAAATCTTATGTATTTTTTCATTCCCATAATAATAATATTTGGAGCCTTTAGTTGTTTACCAAAGGAAGTTGTCCAAGAAGAATGTATTTGTTGTAACCAAGTTCATTCATTTTTATTTCTTCATTATCTATCTACAACAATATTTTACTAATTATAGTGTAATAAAATTTGAACCATTATTATAATTAATTTTTTTAATGTCTTTTAGAAATAATTATATCCTTCCATTTAATCAAATTAATAATGAAAATGTGTCTTGTGTGTATATGCAAACAACCCACTCCGTGAATGGCGTATATATTTTTTCAGCATTACATCTGATGGATGGTAATAAAAATGATTTAAGTGAATAATTTTTATATTTATTAAAAAATATTTTATATATATATATAAACCAATATCAATCTTCTTTCCCTTTACTTCATTTGAAATTGAAAAATCATGTCATCAGAACGTGCGAACTACTACCTCAATTAATAATGTGAATAATTTTTATCAAAAAATTAAACAACTTGTTATAAAACTAAATTTAATGAATACATATGACATTAATGATATTTTAAATATTCATGAAAGATAGTGGAACCATTTTATGACCCTTTTTAACTCATTCAACACACATAAATTGTTTTTGATCGAATGACCAAAAATGGTTTATGTGAATATTACCAATTTATTAAACAAAAAATTTATTGTAGTAAATAAATTAAAAAATAATAATAATAAAATAAAAAACTTTTATAATTTTTTGAATTAATTTAATAATTAATGTAGTTTTATTATTAATTATTTTAAAATATTTATGTTCCAAATCAAGACTCTTGGTAATGAATTTATCATCTCAATTTCCTTTCTGTAACACATATCACATTCTCACAACATGTTTTCTTTAATATGGTATATAATATTTCATCTGAATTTAATTTATCATAAATCACATAATATTCAATTGGTTTTCAAATCCATTTCATTTTATATCCATTAATTTCCTTTTTATTCTAAAGTTACAAAAGTCATATAGAAATCTCATTAAATCCATGTTTTAAATGTTTTAATCTCTTTTTAATTTATGTTCATTCTATTTTACATGTTTATATAATGTTATTATTATAATAGAAAATTATAATTAAACTCATTTAAATTATATTTTGCTTTTTTTAAATATTTATAAATGATATTTTTTTAATGTTTTTCAAAAGGTTCAATTTTCTTACTTTAATTTTAAAGGTATGATAAAAAGTATTTTATTGTTTGTTGCTTGATCACTTTTCAAAAACTATTACCATTATTCATTATTAAACATCCTTTATAGGTTAATATGAATTTTTATAGACTACCTTATTATTATTGTTCTAGGATTATTTATTTATTTTTAATATTAACAAAAGAAAATGAAAATCCCTTCCATTTTTATGAGATAACTAAATGTGGCTTTTATGGGTTCAAATTACAATTTAAATGAGTCTCAGGAATTTGTTGAATTATTTTATGTTATTTATTCATTTTTAGTTATTTGGGATGTTATATGATGATATGTGGGTCTAATATCACACTCTAATGAATTGGGTGATGATTTATTCTATAGAAGATATGATGTTCTAATTAATTATTTAAGCTATTAAACTATGAATTTATGTTGTAATGAACTAGTTAGGTTATTACATTATGAGTTTATGTTTGAATAAATTGTTTATTTTTTTTTTTCAATTTTAGGTTATTTTTTTATTTACTTCTTTATTTATTCTATTATGAGTTTAATGAATATGGTTTTTGTTTTATTGGGATGTAATTCTTGGAATGGGTTTTGCTCGATGTATTGATTGTATGGGGGGTTTAATGCCTCAATAAATTTCACGAATCCAGTTTACCAATTGTTTTACCATTCCCAAAAATTCCTAATGGTTCGCTCAGCCGTATTTGTGTTATGAAATACATTACAAAGGCATGTGGTCACCTAGGTTTTCAGGACTAGGGACTCTTGGGGACTCAAATTGGCCCAGATGATAGGAGGTTAGGATCATCACAACCATTTGGGGGGCATTATTTCCTACTCTTGGAATCTCTATTAGATTTAGTTTTTTTTGGTGAAATGCTTCCTAGTCTCTAATATGTTTCTGGTTACCCCCATTTCAGTGACTTGCTTACAATAATGTATCAATAAGGATAATTTGTTTTCTGTTATGGGTTCTATATCTCTATATTATTTGTGGGAGATACATTGGATTATATACATGTTCAAGCAGTCGATATATTAGTATAGTCCTGGGAGACAGATTGTGCATTGGTTATGGGATTGAACCTCTACAAGGCATCCTACGTATCATATTAAAATCATAATAAAAACACACACATTTGATTTTAGGTAGTTTAAGGTCCTATTACTGGTCCCATCCATGCATTTTAACATCATTCGGTAAGGAAATGAATATCGGGCATAGACCTCAATGAGGAATTCTACGTATCATGCATAATACGTGAAACATATTCCACTTAGATCTTGTAACCTTCATCAGTGTCTTGGGAGATTCTATAATAGAGGTCCTTAGATAGACATTTCCTTATTTGACGTCCATTTATTGTTTCATCTGGAATATATCCCTCTGAGAAAGAATGATATACAATCATGAATACATATCTATGATGGACCCAAACTAGATGAAATATCAACATACTTTTGATGCAATCATCACTAGTCTCTCATCCCTTCTGATCCATGATTGGAATGAGAAAAAAGAGGTAATAGTAGATTGTTCTCATTTTATGATAGTGTATCTATATGAGGCATACACATTAGTAGTTTCCTTTGACAGGAATGGATACTAATCTCAACGAGGATATGGTATGTAGATCACTACATAGGATTTATTCCTATGTATCCTAGTTATGGTAGGAATCATGGTTCTTGTAGTTCACTTAATCCCTCAAAATGTTGATGTGTTCGAGATTCTTGAGGTTATAACCTGTTTTTATTATTAAAGTGATTCCCATGTATGACCCCAACCCTCATCTACTGATGGATGAGGAAGCTTGGTAGAACAATGAGAGAATTTAATTATGTTTGTTATGAATACTTGGTATAGGAAAGGTCTTTCACTAAAGTGGATTCCTATTAGAGCTCAAGAATTAGAATTGTATCATATGTATCCTAGTTTTGGATGGAATTAGGGTTCTCATAGATCACTTATCCACTAACCCACTGATAGGATAGGGTAGATGATCATTTATATACAAAAATTGATTATTATTGATATTTTTGGAGTTATATGGGGATTATACAATAAAGGGTTCACTATTGATCGATTTTATGTTATATTATGTCAATAATTAAGGATTACACAATAAAATTGCCCTCTTTGTTGGAGACAACACCTCTGAGAGTGCCAGATTGGTTAGTGATTACACTATGGGGTTTCTTGATTGGTATAATCATTTTATATCTTATAATAGATTGAAAAGAGGTGGAGACCACGAATGGTCTATCTAAGAGAATGATCTTGGTAGTTTATGATCCTAGCATTTCAAAAATAATTACCTTATAAATTCTGAATGTGGAGGAAGAGTTTTAGACGGGGTTAAAATGAAATGTGTCCAAGTAAGTGTTCCAGAAAAAAGGGCATGTCAAATGGGATATTCCTAACAAGTCTTGGATGTTTACCTACATGTAATTATCATCTTATTTATGGGTTGGGGCATCATCTTGTAAAGGTAGACACATAAAATGGTGACTTCTTAATCAATTAAAATGCCTTGGATTCCTTCAAATCGTCAAAGTAGACATGTTTGGGTTGCTTCGCATATCAATAGTAGGTATGCCTTGGGTGTCATGCATGATCATCTAACATGTATCAGTATAGTTTCTTGATTGATTTAGACTTGTTAGATGGTATTTTCATAATTGAAATGATCATGTTTGGAGTCTTGCGGATGATCAAAGTAGACATGACAATGCGTTGTCACAGGAACAACTTACCTCAACTCTGAACTATCACATGATGATGTGGACATGTCTTCAAATAATGACATTATCTTGATGACAATCCAATACACCCATCACATGATCAAAATTTACTTCATAGGAAATTTCCACATGACCATTATAGAAAACTACTAGGGGATTTACATGAATGATATGTCCTTTCCTCCACGTGTCATCTGATGATGCCAAAAATGATAATGGATTTTCATGAGGTCAACTGAGATTGAATTCATACTATCACATGACAATGGTGACTTTTCAGAATGCCTTCAAGAAATAAATCCAACTTTAACTGGGAATGTCTCATGAACATAATGACATTTTTAAGGTTTCCTAATGACATCGAATATCAAATGATGACTCTTGTGATCATCTATCCTTAAACCATTCACTTGATGTGGTCGGATGGATTTTTTTAGGATATTGTGTTTTTTTGAGTACCAAAAATACAAATCGGAAGGAATCATTCTCTAAGTCCTCATATGAAATTATTTTCAGATGATGAAGGGTGAATGGTTTGGGAATGATCTTACGAAGATTACCCAATGGGTCAAGTCCATAAACATGATAATGTTTTCTCCCATTATGGAACCATATGAATGTTCTCAAATCATATGAACTAAAATACATCGTGTGATGTATTTTTTTGCTCATGTGTGTGTATGCCTATTGATTCCACTTTTATAGGAGAGGGAGAATCCTTCATGAATATGGGGTATGATATATTAGGTCTGTTATCGTCATTATCTACCCTACATGGAGGATGTATGTATGGGGAATGCATGCAAGAATTATTATTCATTAACAATCATCATACCGTAAGACAAAAGGACCACCATGATTTTCTTTTTAAGGTTGTATGGAGGCATAGGTTATGCAGAGCACATATATTGAGGAATATCATTATTTGTTATCAAAATTCAAATGGTGGCATCTCAAAAAATCATGGTTTTGAGGGAAAATGAAGCTCCCTTATTCATTCGATTAACATATATTCAATGGAGGGTCCCATGATGGTTTCTATTATCATGTTTTGGACCCAATGGGGTGTTTGTATGCTAAGAAGACTATGTATTGTGTTTCATTTAATCACAGTAAAAAATGGTTTTAGAAACACTTGTATTATTGGGGTTTTTCATGTTCATGGGTGCATACCTGTGGGTACCTATATTGGAATCATGTATATTTTGTGGCATGTATTATCACACCAGATGTGGTTCCAACACTCATGAAATCACGTGACAAAAGTGAAGGTTCTTTAGGTGGTGTTTCTGGAGTGGTTAGAGGGTCTTCATGTCATGGTTTTATTTATGGGAGGCGACCTTAATTTAATATAAGGCACTTCTCCATGGATATTCCAATGAGATGTTCACATGTGATCACTTGATTCCAAAAGAATTATGTGATACATACTCAATTGACACTACACCCATATGATACTAAAAGAAGGTTTCTGTGACACAGATGTGAATCTGTAGGAGTTCACAACAACTTAGAGATAATTCCTCTCGAAAGATTTGCATGACACTATAATTTCATTTCATCATTTGATTCAATTGTTATCAAGTGATGTGTTTGTGTGAGGACATATCATGGTATCATCTTATGAGAAGGGCCCTCATTTACCATGATAATAGATCTGGTGATGATGATCAGACCCCTCTTCTCCCCCCACTTCTTTTTTGGAGCTCCTCCCCTATATTTTTTATGTGTTTTTTGTAATGGTATCCGCTTTATATAGGCATTAAGAGGTCATGTTTGGTATTTTATTGTACGGGATGGATGCCACGTTACATCAATGAGGCAGTGGAGGATTCATCACATGAGAATTTCATCTGATTATGTGATTCCTCTATATGAATTCTATGGTGTCGCAAGATCCAAAATAATTAAATTAATTTCAGATGAAAAATACATTAGAGGAGAGGGGTTTCAAGTCATTGAACATCTCTTTATGTATTCATCAATTGTATTTGGTTACGTCATATGGTCAAAGGATGATCATGTGATGAATTCCAAGAGATTTTTGGGGGATTCTTCATCATGCTATAGATGTCCTTGATCATAGATCATAGTAGATTTTATTGGATACTTTGTACATGCATGGAAATTGGTTAACGATAAGAGGGATCGTGGTGAGGTCATGTGGGAGAATTTCCTATGTCAAACAAGCTGTGTGGAAGGTTGAAGATGGAAGTATGTGTTATGTGATATAGATTTTAATTTGAGAATCTTGGGATTCAATTGAGTTTTAGATCACAAATTTATTGGTCAGAGCATATGGACGGGACCAGCGAAGGGTGCTATCAGACAACTTGGATAATTGGGAGGCATGATTGGAAGGTCTAGATTTTATTTCCATAAATTAATTTCATCCCACATCAAATTCTAGTTGTGAATCCTCTTAGGTTTATAATAAATTCTATGGAATTCACTCCATCCTGGCATCAATGTGGTTAATACCAGTATCACACACATCACTTCCACAGCTGGAATTCATCCCACTGACCATATGGCTCAGGTTATGCATGTTTGCAGGCTTATGAACTAGGGTACATTTAAATATGCCCCACATTTTGGTCATGGGAGCAATTCTCCCTTAGATATCTGATATATGTACCCGGATAATTCTTATTTGGCATTGTTAACTCGATCCCCCCATGAGCATGTGGTCATGTGTGGCATAATTGGTTTGTTTTTAGTGTTAAATTTTTGAAAAGGAAATAATAAAAACATTTAACAACATAGATTAAAATTATATGTAGAATATAGGGGACCAAAAGTGATCTAATCTATGTCTTAGTCTACTATTTTAAGATCCTATTAATTCCATATGTGATTTTCTTGTAATATCCAATCTTTAGAAATCCTCAATGGTAATGTACAAGAAGAAATAACAATGGGATCCAAAAAATTTCCCCCTTATAATGAGATTCATCAGAATGAAAAGAATCTGATTCTAAGGTAAAATTAAATCACTTTTATAAAAATCAAAATATTTGATGATTTATGATATTGACTTTCCTGATTGGATTGATCATGAGTACGCCCCTAAGAATCTAGGGCCACTATCCATGTGAATCATCTAAACATGTGTTCTTGTA
The DNA here is from genome assembly GCA_963277665.1 of Viscum album. Lineage (NCBI taxonomy): Eukaryota > Viridiplantae > Streptophyta > Magnoliopsida > Santalales > Viscaceae > Viscum > Viscum album. The sequence goes on along the minus strand of OY728164.1, from coordinate 558,969,751 downwards.
TAGATCCAAGAAAGAAAGTGGCTTTGTATTGGATATTGGATACCCTAAAATTGGAATGTTTGTGAATTTAAAAATGGAATAGGTATTGGTTGATAAGAAACTTGTGTTTTGTTCAAAAATAAGGCACTGAGATGTCGCTACATATCCTATGAGTATAGGTATCAATCTTCATGTACTTATGAAATATAACACAATAAAAATCGAACTCATACATATGAAACATAGGTTCATGGATAAAGAACACTATGACTAATGTCATTACATAGATATTGCACATACATATGAAGGTAAATATAGTTATTTTATGATGAAATCCTGATAAAAGATACAAATTTGGGTAGACACATGGCTTGGATCATCTATTAAGTCCATCCATTGTATGTAATATCAAAGAGATCCAAATTGCATGATTTCATTACTTGACTATCAATGATATTCTCATTGAGGAATGATCATCAAGGCCTGCAATCATTAAATACATCGTTGATGCACCTGATCTAGTATTGATGTGATATTTTGATTTAGAAGGACAATTTAGACATGGTACTCTTCTCAAATTCCATAAATTCTAGAAATGTCAAGGGACTTACTAGAAATATCTTAATTTTTTCAAAGGTCGGGTGACGTGACACATCATAATTTTAAATATTTATTTAATTTTGACCAAATTTTACATAAGAATAAAATGAGGGAGGCTTAGAAGGCATGGTCTTGTATTTTTCATGGTACACCTTCTTATTAGTGTTTTTACATACATATTTATATGTGTATTCAATTTTATAGATGTTTAATATTTCATAGATAACACCAAGTGCATTTCCAATGAGTAGATATTTTACTTTTTCCTATGATTACCTTATTATGATTTCATCTTAGTGAGAATCATGTCTTTTGATATTTTATGTTCATGTATTCTAGACCATTGATGTAGTGTAATTTATCATCATTGAGCTTAGACTATTGGTGTGCTGTAATTTTGTGTCTCTTAGCTTGTGATTTTTGTTTATGAGGATAATCTTCCAGGGATGTATCAAAACACTATGGGGTTTTGAGTACCCATAATGATTTTTCAGGGATCACAAGGACTATAGTTCCTTTCTTACTTGGAAGAAATGCCTTTAGTTAGCTAGTTGAACAACATATGAATCAGTATCAGGGCCATGAAAAAATGATCTTCACTCTTTTCCAAGGGTTGTGGAAGATTTATGGGGTATAATGGTTGATAGAAAAATACTGGTGAAGCAAGGAATTTCTAGATATTTGGAATGTGTGTTATGTAAGTAAAAATCCAAATGTCTAATCCATATAATGATGAATGGGAGAGACATTCCATGTATGTCCAACAACACATTGTGGTGTCTAGTTCCACCTCAGATTCATCGTGGCTCACATAGATTGATGATTCTTACATTCATGGAGGGTACTCCTTTACTTAGTGGGTCTATTCAATTATGTGTCAATTTAATGGCCACGAAAATTTGATCACTACTTATTTTAGATAGTCACAAAATATTTTTGAAGTCTCATCCATCCAGATAATGATGTTGGGTATGGAAGGAGGATATATAATAAGTGTTCTGGAACATTGTGGTAGTTTAGGACTTGATCTGAATCTTGATACCTACACCATGGTGGTTTTAATAACAAGGTGTGGCCCATCAAAAGGTTCAAGAAGGTATTATCACATCCTTTCTTTGAGAAAGGGTATAAAACACATTGAGATAATGTTGAGGATGATGAGTCAACCTGAATTTTCTTGTTATAGTAATTGTAAATCAAATCCCATGAATATCTAAGATGACAAGATTGAATGAAAACCAATTATTATATATCAATCGATCTTATACTATTCCACATGTTCATAGAGTTATCTCTTAGATTTAAGTGGGGACTTCATAGTATCTGAGGGTCCATTCAAAAAGATGATTTCATACTACATGTTTGTTATGGGGAGGTTGTGATTGCTCAGTTATCAAAGTCATGAAGCTGTTTTATGAATTGTATAATGACCATGAATGGTTTGAGGACCATAAAAATTGTGTCACCTCCTTGTAAACATATTTTTTATACAAGATGAGTGAAAAATAAATACACTAATATAATCATGGACTAGGGGGTCTAGTGTTCATATATATACATTAACTATTCCTATAATGTGAACCCTATGAGAATTATTAATTATTTATTTATTCCAATATTTTTTACTAAACTCTGATGATGAATTGTTTAGTGTTTGAAGACTTGAATTTTTCGAAGGACACCCTTTGAAGGATTACAACCAGTAAACATCTTTTTCTCATTCACTCATAGCATAGGGTCATTCTATTAAGATCATTATAGGCTAATGTTTAAGGAGGTGTATCTTAGACCAAGGTACATGTGATCTATGGTCCAGAATCAAGTTCAACTAATATGGGATATGTCCCAAAAAATCCTAATTAAGATTCCTAGGGTCCAGAGCACTCCAATGTCATTTAGAGGGGGAGGTGGAAATTTTTTATATCATATCTTGAGTTCCCTTGTTCATGGGGAATTATACAGGATAGTCATACGAGTTATATCTTGTAAAAATTTAATATTTTGGGTTCCAACCAGGCGATGTCAGGCTCAAAAGAAATAAATAGTCCATTTATATCCTACTAGGATGTATCTGATTTATGGGTCTGAATCCTTTATGTTTCATTATCCTACTTAACTGGGAGATTTATTTTTTCTTTTTCAGGGTAAATTATGATTTGTGACGTCCCATTATTCTCAAGATAAAATGTTTGGTATATGGATTGAGTTTCATTTAAAATATTGTGGAATAAACCCATACTCTATTTATCTAAGGTAATTATCTTATTGTGTTTTGATAAGAAATGAAAAAGGGGTGATGTTATACATAGTATATCATTATATAGTGGGGATGTCTATAGTACTATTTTAATTTCGTGGATTCAAGGCATTTTCCATAAATTTTAATGCCATGTTGTAAGGATGTGGACCCCCAAACATGAAATGATGCATTTAAGATAATACCTTTAATTTTATTATGGTTTTCACAGTGTATCCCATGTTTATGGGAATCAAGGCACACATAGTTATTGAATGGGAAATACACTACATAGGTCCGACCAATATATAGAGGTGGGAATTATTTCCATTTATTGTTGTATTTAGATCCAAGATTAGGGATTTTGGTGTCACTATGTTTCCTGTGACAATAAGAATCAAGACACACATAGTTCCTAAGGAACATTGCAGTTTAACATCATGAAACAAGAGAGAATATGGATCAAAGAATAAAATATGTGTTGTTATGGCAGGGACAAAGTATTGAAGAGTAGTTCTCACTACATATTTCATGAAAATATGAGTTAATCCTCTTGTAGTTACTAATGAAGCATTCCATTTAACTTCATGTAGTGAGGACTTACTGTATGCCTTTCATAGTTTTTCATTCCAGACCAAGATGGACCTATCAAATGTTGTTATGACTAGTTAGTGTGGGTAAGTCTTTTCTAAGATTCATAGGACCATGTGAGTTATGATGGATTTTAGAAAAATGGAATGGTAAGGATCCCTTTCAACATCAAGAGGAATTTTAAAAGTATGAAATGAGGAATTTGTATCATGTGGTGGGTGGACTAGGATATAATATTGAGGTGTCCATACATATTTCATTGGAAGTGAGAATAAAGAAAAACATTGTTCTTGAAGAATGGTGCAGTTTAATTTCATGATGTAAGGATGTGTGCATATCTACATGAATGGAGATAGATATCATAGATCTATGTAGTTTTTAGAGAGGAAGTAAGGATGTTTGTCATGTAATTTCATGCCTTTTGGTAAGGACATTGATCTCCCGACTTGAAAGGGGAGAGAGGTTGTGGAATCTTATAGATTTATGTCATGTAGTGAGAACATGGTCTAACATGTAGTTGAACATCATTTTGATAGCACAAGATTTATAATATTTAATTTCATGTGGTCGGGATGAGTTCTATATATATAAACCTCATAAGGCTCGGATGAGATCAATATTGATTAATGTCATGTGGTTAGAAAAAGTAACATATTGTTCGACATCATGTGTTTAGGATGATTTCAATATAGTTTAATGTCATGTGGTCAGGAGGACTTCCATACAATTTAACATCTGGTGGATAGAACGAATTCTATTCAATTTTATTTTATGCAGTCAATATGAGTTCCACATAGTTTAATATGATGTGGTTGGGACGAATCATGGTGCTTACTCTAATTTAGATTCCCATCCTTCCATTGATTCATGGTATAAAAGATTGCATCTTCAAATCAGGATCATCCTGAATGATGGATTCATTATCTAAGGAATCGTGATGATAGTTTTTTTATCTAAGAACATGATATAATATGGGATCCAAAAGTATCTCGGCCCTTCGTCTGGTGATGTAGCCAATGAGAGGGGATAGTTCATCCATTTTATGGAATATTCCCCATTTATATGATTTATCACAAATTCATTTTCACCCATCATGTTATTGTAGACTATGTGTAGTTGTAGTGCTAGTTCCATACCAATGATATGGTCTTGATACTTAGACTCATTATTTTTTCAATCCTCAGGTTGTGAGATAGAGTAAGGAAATAATTTTCTATAGGGAGAGAAAAATAAAATCCCTTGAATAACATGATGGGACATTTCTTTTACTATTCATGTACCGACAATATTATGAGAGGATCTATAAAAGTGCATCCCCCATTTTTGGGGAGTTTTAGGGGTATAGATGACTTCCCCATCTAGGAGTTTGGTATCTTCCGATGTATTTTTTGGGGTAGGATGTTATGGGAGTAAATAATTCATGGGTTTCACTTTCAATAACATATGTGAAATGAATTAAATGCATTATTGTTGAAGAATGACCACTATTTGGGACAAGAACCTCATAAACTTATTATGTCCATTGATGGACTTGAGCGGATCGATACATGTGACCAGATAGAATTCATGGTGTTGCATGTAAGGCCTCGAATTTTCTACTATTAAGATCAGTCTAAGACAATTATTCTCATCCTTATATTATCTAAAATCACTACCTAGCATCATTTTACTATGGTATTGTAGAATATTTTCACTTCCCACAATATTTTCATTTGTAAAAAGGGATTCCAGTGAGCATTCCATGACGTCCACATGTAGGATGAGTGGCTTCCCTTATATTTGAGGTATCAATGTCTGTGGGATTATCATGTAGTACATGATACCTAAAATGGATTTTTGGAATGATATTGGTGAATCATCTTGGATTCTTGTTTGAACCGGTAATGCTAATCGGGTTTGCTTATATTGTACATTTCCACATCTAGATTCAGTTTGGGCATTTATTTAGTTCAAAGGGAACACATTTTAGTGCTACTTTAAAAATGAAATGTAAATCTTTTTATTTTCAAGGGTCAAGGGGGAACTAATGAATTTTGATTTTGGGACTTCTTCACTTCACAAATTTATATACCTGAGCTCATCTATGGTGGTAGAGACACCTTCTCCGAATACTAGTGGGGATTTCATGATATCATCCACATATTTTTACATCTCTGAGTATGTGGATAAATTTTCAATATATGATTAAAAAATGGGGGTTATCCATACAAATATGGTCGAGGTAGGGCATGAGAATAGACACTATCATTCCATTGTTCCTAAGTTGTTTCAGAGTGATGTTTTAACTGATTACATTTTATACTTCCACTGAGAAAAATATGGTATTGGACCTATCAGACTAAATCTGCTACCATATCGAGATTTATAGGGAGTACCTAGTCATTCATGGGCATTTACAGAGATTAATAGAGGATGTCCCTAGGCCATTGGAAGCTGAGTCCTATATATCTTCATCCTCAATTGGTTTATATACTCCATTCTTATATGTAACAGCTTCAACATATATGGATTTTCAAGTCTCGAATAGAGAACTGTCACCATATAGTATATGGAACATTGTATATGGTTCTCATGATAACTTTTTGAGATTGAGATGTCATGTAGTTTATCATCCTATTACAGTGACTTTTTCCACACAATTTTCCATCAGGTTGTATGGACATGAATATAGGAGGATGGTCCATGATATAGAATATATGTGTCCATATGTATTTCTTTAGGATGAGAATCAAGATTTACATAGTTCTAGTAAAACCATGTAGCTTAAAGTTTTGATGAAAGTACATGATTCATGTTGAATAAATTATTATGGTAAACACCTGATCCATGTTGTTTAACATTTTACATTATTTATTATGTCCATATAGTTTAATGTCTTATGGTAAGGTCATCAGTCTTAAAGTTTAACAAATTGTGGTAAAGATGAGACACATGAAGATTATTGACTATTCAGAAAAGAAAAATGTTCATGAACATTAATGTCATTAATTAAGGACATCATCTATTTAATTTAACATCTTACAATAAGCATGTGATCCATGCAATTTAACATCCTACTGTGAGGACAATGGTTAGGTAGTTTAATGTATTTTGGTAAAAATGTAATATGTGAGATTTAATATCTTGTGGTAAGGATGTGATTCATTAAGTTAAATTTTATATAATCAGGATGATGGTAATTAAAATTAATTTCATGTTGTTCGGACATCAGTTATGTTGATTAACATCTTATAGTGTGGTTGGGATCCATGTAGGTTTACATCTTTTGGTGAGGATGATGGGTATATACACTATCTGAAATGTTTCTCTTCTAAATGATCCTAAAATAATCTTCTATATATTTTATGAGTTTCATGATATTTCAATTCAATCAAGCCTGCAGATACATGTAGTTCTAACTAATCCTTGAAGAACAAAAAAATTCTAGTATGATCCTGAGATGTCTATGGTAGGGGAAACTGTATTCATGGCCTATTAACCCCGTCTCATTAAGGTTCCAAATTATTGGGAGATCCATCAAAATATTTTACATGAAATAGAAAAAATACTTTCAGATATTAATTTATTATATTGAATATGTTTATTTAAATATTTTATTAAAATATGGTTGTTTGCCCCTTGGGGAAAAGTGGCTCAAGCTATATTGCACAATCAGTGTGCCATATTCAGATTGATCAGATAAATATATTATGTATTACGGTGTTGGTGGTTCCAATATACCCATGTCTATATTCACATGAATCCAATATTTAAATGAATAGTAATATCTTATTGGGTTACTAGGATGTCGATGGTAGTGGAAATATTTATCATGACCTACCAACCCAAGCTCATTATGATCTATCATTCTATGGAAATTTATCAAACCTTTTTTTGTCATAAATTAAATACCATGGAACATATTTGGATTGAATGTAATATTGTTTTTGTTTATTTTTTTCATGATATAGGAAATCAAAATTCTTCTACCACGTGTTATTTTTACCACCATAAGTGTAGTTGTGTTGCTAAATCTGGAGTTTGGGGTACAAAGTCCATGACATTATTAGTCTGAGGGTAGATATTGAATCCATGGGGGGTATTGGATGATATTGAATATTCCATATTGATTAAAATATCAGAACTCTCTTATAGGTTTTTGGTGACATATAAGGCCATATGGTTTCCAGAATATCCTCGATGTGGCGGTTAAAAATATAGAAATTCCCCCACTTCTATATACTAGGGATATGTGGAATAATGTTTGGATTTATTTAATTAGTGGATGATAAATATGAAAATTCCACCATCCCCATTGGATATTTCACTTCATTGAAATATGGGGTCTCACAAGCATACATGGCCACATCATCCTGAGGTCGGGATCTTAGGAGTATTCCAACAATTATCCCCATGATATCCCTATTATTTTATTAGGGTTGGGAAATCTATTTTTTTGTAATAACTGATTGTTCAACCTCAATGGTTTGGCTAGTTGGAACCATGAAAATTCCATTTCATGTGTTGGTGGTGGGGTGGGTGGATGATGATGGGAGTTCTGACATGGACCCCATAGACTAAATCCACTGATTCCATTACCTATATGAACCTTTTTAATTTACCTCTAAAATACTATCTTGGTATGTAACACCATCCATATATATATGGTGGATACCACTGAGCATTTACACTCTTGTCTTATAAACATAAGATAGGCCAACATATTGTGAATCAGATGACTTCTGGAGGGTATGATTTTACCCATAAGGGGTTTCGTTTATATATATGATGAGTAGTTAATGGATTTGATTGATATCATATTGACTACAACACAAACAGGATGGTGCTCCTCCTCGACAGAGCATCTCATTTGGCGGGTCAGTGCTGGGATGTCATTTGAGGGGTTGGTTCCTATGATGTGGTCTGAGAGGTTTTTTCCATTTTGACTATGATCCCAGGTAAGATATGATAAACATTTCCCCATCCTTGTGGTTTGGGATGCTCCATCAGGTTTTGCAGTCACTGAGTCTATTCGTGATAATGTCATAGGCTCTTGGAAAGCGATGGCCTATGACTGATTATGGCCCACTATCAGGAGACACTAGTGATTCTTAATTAGATTATTGATAGAAGGGATATAAACTTACTATTTATTTGCATCATTTTGATACCCCTTGGGGGATCTCCTGTTGGTTTCCCCAACCTGGGCTGTTGGTTTTTCCACAACTACCTCTTTAGTGCTTTGTGGATTCACGGTCATATGTTGATGATGACGACTAGAACCAATGAGAGCCCTCCTATGAATCACCTATGTGATTCAGTTATCATTTTTACCATCCTAATATACATATATATTTAATGATAGGTGTCTATTGTTTCATTATATTGATAGGTTCCCAATGTTATTGATTGTGGTGAAAAGGTCAACTCCATATCCTAAGGCCTATTGCGGAAAGACTGTCAGTGGGAACTAATCATCTGAATGAATTTTATAAGGCAATTCCAGAATTGGTACATATCTTTTTATGTGGTATTCTTATCCCAAAAACTTCCCTAACCTACAAAGGATGTATTGTGTTGTTGAAAACATACATTAGGGCCTCCAGATCGAAATAACTTGTCAAATGATATCTGGATCCATTGTCATATTTAATGATTTCATTTCGATAGAATGGAATCTAGATTTCCTAGAGAAGAAAACAAGTCACCTTTTCAGTGAAGAATCATATATAATAGTACATGTTCGATCAATAACATTCACAGTAAAAGGAAGAATATGCATTCCCCTATTTTTACACAAGTTTTATTATTGTTAAAAGATACATGTCGGCTACATAGTTTTGATTCGAAAAATATAAAAAAACATTCTGATGGGAACTATGAATTATATCCTTTTTTACCCTTGAAATGAATGATATTGTTAAATTATTTCTTGTGGGGTACAACATTATGTTTTTTCAGTATTTAATGAGTGGAAAACGGATTTTGTCGTGGATTTTATTATAGGGGGATTAAATTCCTTGCCCAATCACCTACATCATGTTTTCCATTTTTTGCCTTCACCATAATATCAAAAAATTTCTCTCATCATAAACAATGTATAGTACTTCATCCAAATGGTAAGTGTTCATTTGGGTTTTTGAGCCCATCGACTCCTGGGGACTCGCATTGCTCGAGATGATGGGAGGTTGGGATCATCAAAAACTTTGGGGTGGGGGAATTATTTTATAATCTTAGAATATCTTATATAATTAAGGAATGCTCATGAAATACCTCTTAGACGTCATTACGGGACTTGTCATGACCCGTCCTTGGGGCCCGTGTCGTGACTACCCCAATCCCACCTTCCATAGGCCAGGGGCTGGCGACTAGCACCAAAGGTGTAAATCCCAATAACTGGGAACGAATTGACTTTATAAAAGTAAACAGAACAGCACATAGTACAAGCAGAAGTAAAACACTAAGTATCAAAGAAAGTGCTGAAAAGTAAATGGGCCAGAATACAAACCCAACTGAATGTGCAGCTACAACTGAACGTAAGTACAATAGAAAAGGAAAAATGGCTAGAAGAAAGGAAGCAGCTACTGGGTCGTCCTCCTCGGATCCTACCTGAAGGGTAGGTACGGATAGCACAGCTCATGGATCATCCTCCACGGATCCTACCTGAAGGGTAGGCATAGATAGCCTCTACAACGATCTCGCTCGTCATCCTTATATTGCTTCCATATAAATGATCCATCTCTATCTAAAAATGATTTAATGTATCCAAAGTATAATATAATATATTATATGATTTAATATGTTATTAGTGATCAACAATAAATAACTCAAATCGATATGAATTAGTGGAGGAGAAGGTATAAGAGAGGGATCTTCCAGTGTGGGTGCAAGAGTGTGATATATAGAGAGAGGTCAAAGAATGGGATATATAACCTAAATCTTTATCTGCATGTCTAAAAACATTTACCTATCAAATTATATAATCCACTCCAATATCATCTAAACCATTTAATGAAAATTACCTTCTAATGTATCTAATTTTCCTTTGTATAGATCCTCCCTTGAAGAGGTTTTGGAGTAATGAAAATATTTTTTAATTGATACACCCACCTCAAATCCTCATAAATGACATAATTGTTCCGGATTTACTAATGTATTTTAAAAAATATCCTAAATACCCTTGGGTAAGATTGTATCATGGGTTCTCTTCTGATCACATTCTTTATATATAGAATAATGGAAAAAAATTGTGAATTAAAAATATTAAGATTTTAAAAATAACTTAAATAAATTCATAGAATCGTATTTTATATAGTCCTTTAATATTCTATAAAATTATGTCATGTTTTTTTTCATTTGGTAAATTTTCTATTTATAATTTCTTTTTGTGGGGATGGATATGATATTTCTACTGATCTTGATGATTTGGATCTAAATATTTCAATTTTTTCAATCGCTGTTTTTTCATCCAAGAGTAGATACCTTCCACAAGATAAGGTATGATGGTATAATTTTTATATTGGATATCCTACAATGTCCTTTTTATTTCCTTGTAATTAGCAGAATGAAAATCATTAATTTGGAAGTTATTATTTATTAGAAAAAATATTAAAAAATATGAAATTACCCAAACCAAAAAAAGATTATTGCTCTCTACATTCAATTATTTTTCTTCAAGTATCACCATCAATAAATTCATATATAGAATAAGTTTATTCATTTATTATAAAACAGATATTAAAAATTTCTTTTTAATATGATTTAAAATAATTCCATATCCTAGATAAAAAATATAAGAATTTGCTTATGGAAACTTTATTATGGGGTATATCATATATCATCTAACGAGCAGTAAAAAAATAAACTATATTATTGAAAAATATGTCACAGTAAATATAATAATAAGAAATGTGATACTAAAATGGTCTACCCTAACAAAAATTGTCTTTATTTTGACAATTATCAAATTAGAAATGTTAATGCTTACTTTTTCTCAAGATTGTTTAAAAACAAAAAATCAAAATAAGTTATCATTTAGACCTCTAGGATTACCATTACAATTAAACTTTTTAAATATTCATTGGTCCTAGCTATAAGAATGTTTTAATTTTGATAAATGTGTGCTAATAAATTTATGAATCGTTAAAGTCTTATCTTTAAATGATGTGGTATATATATCTTATATATTAAAATGAAGAGGATACTCATTATAGGTATATATAATTTCATCCTAGATTATTGAAGAAACTCAAATATTTTATCTAACAATATTGTAAAAATAAAATTAACAAATAATTATTAAAATATTACACAAATCCAATTTCAATATATAATATTTTAAAAACAAACATGAAAAATGATCCTAAAGACAAAACTTTACTAAATAAATTTTAATTCAAATTCATTAATGTAGTTAACAAAACAGATAAAAAATATTGAAAACATTTATAGTACATGAAATGATATATAAAGATGAAATAAAAACATAAAAACTTTAAAAAAATCTATCTATTATATGTAAATTTCTCTAAAAATGAAAAATTTGTGCATATATAAGAAAACCAAAAAATATCTTTAACATATTGTTTGTAGTAGTTTACAAAAATGGAAAAATATTAATGAAAAACATTTTTAGAAATGAATTTATATAGATAGTGGAAAACTGAATTTATGTAAAAAAATTATATAAATCCAATTGTACCATATAAAAATAAATTATTTGAAAATGATACAAACTAAACAAAATGAAAAATGTATTATATAAATTTTCTTTAAATATAAGGCTTTATTAAAAAAAAAAATTAGAAGTATTATGTCATTTATTTTTCAACATTTGAAAATTTAAATAAAAAACAAAAACAATTACCTGTAATAAATTGAGATTATTAAATGAATTTTTTCACATATTCCATCATCATGGTCTTCCTATATAGTTTAAAAAATGTCTACATCCTCAATATCGTATGATAATATTTCTTTGAATGTTGGGCTATCATATAATTCATCATTCTAGTCGTGTTTTGTTTCATCAGACTATTTTTTTATTTCATTATAAAATAATTTATAGTTGCACATCTGACTCATCAATATCATAGAAATTATATTCCATATGTTTTTACATGATAAAATGAAGTATCCATATTTTTATCTATTCAATTTTAGTAGTGTTATGTCGAATTAATCATGTTTAATTTTATTGTCACCAAAAACCCATTTATAATTGAACAGTCGATCTAAATATTTTATAAAAAAAATTCTTATATTTATTCAATAACTCTATAATATTGGATTGATGTAATATTTGGGTTTTTGTATTTTAAACATGAAAAATACATTCCTTTAGCGGTCACTAATAAACTGTTACAATGATCTACACTTTATTGTCCAAGACATTATTATAAAATGTATATCCATGAATTTCAATCCCGAATTGTGTTGTTGAATTTAATCATTGTACAGTATCTAATAATTTTAATGATTCTAATTCATTAAATCTATAGTGAATGGTTTCATTAAACAATAAAAATTAAGTCTTTCTATTCTCATTCAATAGGCACATATTTTTCTTCATCAGATAACATTTTTGTGAGACATTTATTGATATTTTATATATGGATGAGGGTCATCTATGTTATTCAAGATGTATAAATTTTCTTGTTTTATTTTTTTACCTATTAATGATTTTATTTAAAATCTACAATCCATCATTACCCCAAAAATGAATTATTCATGGTAGGATTTGGTAAATTAATTTTCTCTATTGAAGACATGATGTTTGTATAAAACAGTAAGACCTCCTTAAAAATATTCTTCTCAACATTTGAGGCATCTAATCGATATCAATTCATGACATACCCCTTCAATATCATCATATTCTATTAAAAATGATACATAATAAAAAATGAATTGAAATAAATTGAATGTCATTATATGATTCTTCCCCTTAGATTATCATGGTGCCCTAATAACCCTATTCAGAGTAAGGATTCACTGTTCTAGTATGATTGTTGTAAAAATTTATAGCCATATACCTAACTAGAATATGGGTTCCCCTTATTTGGTGTTGGATCGACCATGTTAATAGAATCCTTTGTTCTATGACCATTAATTTATTATCAGCTATAAATGTTCCTAAGGTAGTGATATAAATTATTAAGAACCTTTGTGCCATATTTATTTGGGATGTGAAAGTACAAGGTATGATCCATTGCACATCATGGAATGGAATGTACCATGAGATGGAAGATGGAGGTACTAATACAAGAAGCATATCAGAAGCTACAAACATACATCAATTAGGGTTTTTCCAGGGAAAACATGGATGTTTTATCTTTATGGGAATGATTTTTCATAAAAAAAATTCAAGTCTCATCCAGACAGGGGGAGAGGTAAATGACCAGTTCTATTGGAATCTATTTGCAGCCACTTTCCTACCCTCTAATAAAACCCAAGATGAATAATGGGGAGTAGCTCAATCAAATTATTGGGTGGAAACTTGTTGGGGAGTGTTCTTGGCATCATGTTTTTTTGGTTGTATACAACTCTATAACTCAGTCCAGTCGTTATCCCCATATCATCAAGGTTGTTGTCAATACTAAAAAACAAAAGATTTTCACATGCATTACAATCTTGGATGATGAAGATAATTTTTTTACTAAATCATAGATAGGAATATTTTTGAAAAATACATACATGAATGTTATTCATTAAGGATTCAATATTTATCCTATGGGGAGTGTTATGTTCTTCCAGGATATTCCCTCAAGATACAATTTTCGTATTGGGCATATTTATAATCATAATCTTCTTACCCATGAGCAGGTTGGACTCAAAGGGGTTCTCTGTAGTCTCTATGTAAAATTTTTGTTTCAATGAAAATTATGATTCGTCTTCCCATATCATCCACAAAGGTGTGTGGGAAGCCTTGGTTTGGAATGGCATGTGTTTTCTGAGTGGAATGGATGTGAAGGAAGCATCAAGTGATGTTTTTTTCAACAACTGTTTCATAGTGTGAATGGAAATTCATATGATTGCTAGGCGAGGTCAATATTATTTATAGTCAAATTATTGAGTATCTAGATTTCTCACCATATGGTCGGTCACAAGGGGATTCCCTACTCAAATTTTTATGTGATTGTTTAGGCTAGGTATTTGAAAGCTAAGTTAATTTAACACCTAGATTAATGATAACTCTCTTCATCTCTAGGGATATTCATGGATGGTCATTTTTGTATTAATTTGGATATTAGAGCATAGATAAATGGTATATGGGTGCACTGGATACTTATGGTGGGTTACCAAAAGAATAATGTGGATATTTATTACTCTAAGGGTCACATACGGGTGGGGGAGCTTTTTTTCATGATAAGTCTAGCAGTTTTTTTAGTTTTCATTTTGTGATTTCTATAGTCAGGGTTATTCTCTCATTACTAAAGTTAAGGTCATGCTCCAACGCTTGGATTTATATATATATCATTGTATTATTCTGAATATTTCTGAGATCAACTCCCTTATTATGGGTTGATCCATTTATAAGCCTTTTTATATTACTTGTGTTATCATTTATGATGTCCAATGATGTTGGATCCTTTTCAACATTAACCTGGAACTCTCTCTCACAATGTGAGATGGTAATAAGGTTGTTAAATTTTTTGGGTTCCGCTCTCTAAAGGTAACACGTTAAATATCTTTTCTATCATGGGATCCCTTCCCTAGAATGTTTTCTTTTAGTTAATATTGACTTCCTTGGTCTGAACTACATTTATCCTCCTTGAATTGTTTTATTCGAATCAAAAATTTATTTGAAAAACTTTTGCCAACACTGTATATATGGAAAGTAAATCCAATCATTTATTCAAGCCTTATTTTTTATTTTAACTAATATAAAATAATGTTGTAATAAATCTATAACAAATATTCTTCACAACATATATCACATCAGTGTTTTTGGTGAAGTCATTATATCTAAAATAAGGAAGCTCAAAAAAACATTGATTGTTTACTCTATAAATTTACTTCAATATAAGTTCTTCAGGTCCATCCAAATATGATATCAATGTTTTTCACCCTCATTAAATAATTATCGACTAAAAAAGGATTTAAGGTAATGCCAAATTTTTATGAGTGATTAAATGGATTTTTTAATATTTAATAAGAGTAGTCTATAAATAAAACCTTCAATTCCCCATATAGATTATATTTACCTTGTGAAATAGTTTAAAAAATGATGTATGTAATTTATAAATTGGGTAGGTTTCACCACTAACAATGTATCCAAACAAATTTCCAAATAATGGAAAGTCAATTACATTAGACATAATCATTGTATATAATTGAAAATATTCATTTTAATGTGAATTATAATCTCAGATTAATACCTATAATAAGTATTTAAAACCATAAATTAATAATCAATAGTATATATAAATATCATTTTCATGTTGTTTTGTTATCCAAATCAATAAACTAGATTTGATATCTTTCTACTTCATAAAAAATTTAAGAGAGAATTTTTAAATTACCAATAAAATTGGAAATGATCATTAATTTCTTCTGATTCATTGATATGGATCAATTCCATCTATGCACTTCCCAATTATGATATTTCTCAATTCATTTATAAATTTGTTAAATTATATAACATTTTTCCTTCATTGTGGAAAATTAATTTTATTGCGTAATATTTCATCAGAAACATTCTCATCTACATGTCATATTTTCCTTTTCACATCATTTTAATTTTAACATACATATTTTAGATGAGGAATTATAAGATGATGCTAAATTTATATATCATTATTCCGGGTACTTTTTCTAAAAGATTAATTGACTTCTAATATCTCTTTAATATTGTACCATGATGTCATAAATTTGGGATACACTAAAATACCTTTGTATTAAATTTATATTACACACATTAATTGAGGAAATAATCTATCTGGTATTACTCTAACCCCCTAGGCATAATATTTATTCATATTATATTTAATGTTCCGTAGGATTAAATAAAAATTTATAATTGGGGGATGAATCAGTTTGTTAAAATTTTTATGTTTTATAACATTTATAAACATAACCCCTTTAAACCATTAAGATTTTTTATTTATAATTTTTTTTAAATACTGATGCATGCATGAATAGTAACTCATGTAATGTTCACAATATTTACCAGTTTAGACCCATTTGTTAGAACCTGCATTCTTACCATATTTACATCCATGGGTATGTGGAAATACACTATTATAATGAAGGGAATACAACTTGTATCAACATTCATTAGAAACACTCGATCTCTTAATAAGAATGGTTATACGAAATCGCATTAAATTAAAAAATATTTATTATGAAACAATTGAGATAGAAAAGAAAATAATGACTTTGTGGAAAATAATCCACAATTGTTTAGTCTGAATGCTCAGTCTACTTTAACTAGATCTGGTTTTACAAATTTTATGATTCTGGATCAGATTCCCTCAATACAATTAGTTTGGATCTGATTATCTCAATACAATTAGTATATATTTGATTATTTCAAAATGATGAGTCTGGACCCAATTCTCTCTATATGATTGTCTCAATACAATGAACCCATTTTTAATATGTGATACTAAATCTCTACAAAAATTATCAATATGATCTTATTATTTTTTATTGACTCAATATGATTTAAATAATACGATCATTACAATTTGATCTTGCTCAATCTCGTAAATAAACATTCAACTATGTGATCATATTCACGAGATCTCTAGCCAACGACTCTCACATTATTTCTTTAACACTCCACGTTTTCCACATTCATGTGAAAATATTCATTGATCAAATGTTTAAAGAAGGAATTTATAGTCAAATTAGAAAAAAAATATGGAAGCTTTAAAACCTTCTATGTTTTCTCAAATTCTAAAAGCTTTTAAATATATTTTATTTAAAATTTATTCTTTGTCTACGTAAAACCTTATTATATTTCTCCTAGATTTATGCAGAATTTAATTTCATCTTTTACCTTCTCTGCTGTAAATAAATCATCTATAATTTTGTTTTTTATTATTATTTTTAATCAGATCAATATGATTTCTATTACTTTCTTAGTGATTATAAATTATGTTTATCTCTCAGTGAATCCAATTTTTTTAAATTTATTAATGATAATTATGTTTCCCTTTCATTGAATCTGATTGAATTCACATTATGATTTAATTCAAATTATTATGGTATTACCATTATGAAGGATATCCAATTATGATGGAATCTCCATACAACAACATTGAAATTCATAAAACCTCTAAACTATTTATTCAAATTCTTTTATTATGAATTTTGTCATGATTTATGAGAACACTATCATCATAAAATCATCGTATGATATAAGAAACCATATCTTTCTTTCAGGTATGTATCTTTTATCTAGATTTTTTTTAAAAAGTGGAGTTTTATGGGAATTTAAGGACTACACGTCATGTACATAAGAGTACACTCTAAGTACCCAGTTTTAGCGGGTAGCTGTGTAATGGCTGTGGAGCAGCTGAGTAAATTGATGTGTGGGGTGACCTGGAGACTACCTAAATAGGGGCACAATAAAGGACTATACAAGTCTTGTATCCTTAGGTAACACACAATGTTTTTTTTATTTGTTAAATCACATAAGGACTGTGTCTCATTTAGAGAAACATATTCTTCTGTCTTCATCAGGTCTAGAAGTGACCAAAGATCGATAATTCTTCTACAAGCCCCTGATTCACCATTTTTGCTCTGAATCGAAAAAAATTGATTTCATTGGAATCACATAAGTAATTTATTCCTTCATCTATATCCTATTCTCTTGATTTATCTTCTTTCATGGTATGTCCTTGGTTGAGATTTATTGACTTTTTTGTAGATCTACCACAATCTAGGTCGATTCAGAGGCTGTAATTCGACAATATCAATCGTACAACGTCGAGGAATGTGGTTTGTGACTTCATGTAGTTTTTATTTATATTATATGTGAAAATTTATCAATAACCTAGTTCGGGGTAATGTGTTTTTAGGTAACCTGACCATATTAATGCTTTTTTGGATTTGTTTTCTTGAGTAGGGATAATTTATTTTAAATAGGGTATATTTCACCTGATATGGATGTGTTTTCCCATGTTAGATTATTTTGGTCGTTGGGTCTATAACTTCATGTTAGGATGACTTATTTTCCATGAATTTTGTTGTTTGGAGGGAGTGATATTATCTGATATGATGTTATATTAATTTAAGATGTTTATACAAATAGTATATTGTGAATTATATTAGATTCTAGGTATCGTAGGGCACGATTTAATAAAATAGGGATGTGGGAACCTGCAGTTGTAAAAATATAGGAGGAACGAATGTTGAGGGCTTCCCCAGAGTGTCCATTATACTTTTCACATTGTGAGACCATAGGGGGGATGGACGTGATTTCTCCCTCAATATGTCTACAAATCCACGTTTCTAGACTATAGGGGGAATTGTACATTGAGTGCTTCCCCATAGTGTCTATAGTTTACGGTTATGCGACCACAAGGGGAATTGACAATGAGTGCTTCCTGAGAGAGTCTACGTTAAAGTTGAACTAGATGGAATAAATTGTGAGAACATCCCTGAGGCTATTTTTATTTTTTTTGTTGATTAATTTTTTAATTGAAAATGAATGTAGGTTCAATTGCATTATTTTTTTCTTTTGTGTACATTACTGAATGTTAATTCACATTTCGTATTGCCTGCAATATATATACATTGATAGTTAGGAATGATTACTTGGGGGTGGAGTACTAGGATTTGTCTCACACCCTATTTGGGTCATGATTTTGGGCCCAAACAGATTATATTGTTACAGGATTAAATAAGTTAAAGCGCCCTTCTTCATCATGTACTTGATATTTGTGAAGCTAGAGGGCATGGGAACATGTTGTGGCTTGCGGTGATGCTAGAGTTTATTTTTTTTCATTGAACATTGGTTCATCAGTGTATTTCATCATTTTGACTTGTTTGGCTTCTTTCCGAGATATATTTGACATGCATCATTTATATATATGAGTTTAAGTTGATTATCTACATTCAGTCTACCATTGTTTACTTAGTGTATGGTATTATTTCTTCATATATTGTTATATGTTTATTTCTATTGTGTTTCTCTATAAATGAGGGAATATTTCTCCCACTAAAACACCCAAGGAACTCACTACTAGTTATAAGCTTCTAGCATTAGAGGAAATGAACTTGAGGCCATGTGACCAAACAGGTACGGGGTACCTCTGGGTGGAACCTGGAATCTGGACATTTCAAAGTGGTATTAGAGGAAATATTTTCTGTTTTGACTTATAGTTTGTAACCTATAAATAGTTATAGGATACAATTGGAATTTAGTAATATGTTTTCCCTCAGAGTAGCTAAACCACGTACAAGAAAAATCTAATTTACTTCAAATATTGAAATATTTATAGTTTTTCAATTATTATAGATAATTTAATTTCACCATTTGGTGATTAATGTGTTTTTTACAATTAGTGTTGATATTATTGAGGTCAAATTTATATTGAAACACATTGATATGAGGGTATGACATATCAAGAGTTATAAAAGAACTTGCTAAAGATCATATTTCATGCATTCTTATCATGCTATTTTGGGTGCATTACTGATTGCATGATGTTGTGATAGATGTTGTGCACTAGATGAATGATGTTGTGATAGATGCCTTGATAGAATACATGTTGTTTGATAAAATATTTCTAATATTTAATGTTTCATTTAAAATAAATTCCAATATTTGATCTCAGAGGTATCATGGGCCCTGGTGTATCATATTATTTTGGATCATGTTTTTCATGAACTATAATACTTGTTATGTGACATGAATATGGTTACAAGATTTGATCCATGGAGATTATGGGCCCTCACGGATCCGAAATTGGCACATTAGTGGTTGTTTCAACATTTTTATGTGATCTAGAGTAGTTTATGAGGCTTACTGTCCATAAAAACCCAGAATACATAGTGTGTATTAATAATGACACGGACTGTGTATCCTTCAGTTAGGGAAGGAACTATTTATCTTAGGTACACACTGTGTATTATATGTACATGACATGTAATCCTTGACAGTGTGACTGATTTTATTGGAAGTGACATGGGGTTGTAAAATCATTATGGGAACATTCCTTGTACTGAATGTACAAGTTGTGTTGTAGAGGTCGTGTGTTTGGACATGTGAGAAACGACATGGGTGGATGAAATCCTTCTAGTATCCGCTGTGTCTGTCATAAACAAACCATGTAGAGTCAATTGTGTCTCTGACTGTGTGACTAACGACAGGGGTGGTAGAAACATAAGTGACACATGCCATGTTCAGGATGAACACACAACGTAGTCTTGTTTTAAGTGAACTAGGTGGTTTAGTCGTGTAGGGGATCCCATATAGGGGAAGATGATTCAATTACACATCGTGCCCTTAGGAGGAATAGGTCATGTGTATTGGGGTGATACACGACCTGTGTTTGCAGAAGTATACAGCAATGTAAAGACTTAAGGGAACATGCTTTGTAGGGGTAACACACGATGTGTATCCATGTTATAAATAACTTCAATGATTTATTTCTCCTATTCCATTCATTCACATCTATGATTCACTCCTTGAGATTAATGAACTATAGTGTGTTATTGACCATAGAGATCCATGCCACTGCTACATCGTTTAATTGGATGCCAGATATAGAGAATTCAATAAACACTAGACATGGAAGATCAGGAACTACCAGATGATCTTCTGGTTTTTCTTGTCTTGGAACCCGTTGTTATCCCAGATATAGGTGCTAATGTATTGTTCTAAGGAGGATTCATGAGTTTTCTGCAGACCTTCCAGGGATCGCTGAATACTACCCCATCTATGGTAGAACTATTTCTGGCCTTTCAGCTGCATCATCTTTCTAATTTCATATGGGATGGAGGACCTCGAGCTATATATTAACGGTTAGATGTCATTTTTTCGATCATAGATAATTTGGAGATGCCTCCAGAGAGTAGGGTGAAACTCGCTACATATATGCCTCATGATTCCACCAAGAGATGGTGGGAGTTGATCTCACATATGGGATGCTAGCAAATTATATCTTGGAATGATTTCATGTGTACCTTCTGGGATTACTTCTACCCAGATACTTTGAGTGATGATCGAGCCCTACAGTTAGAGAGTTTGGAGTAGGGTACACTCTAAGTCATGGAGAATTCAACTCTATTTATGGAGATTCACCACTTCACACCCATTATTGGGGGTGATGATTTATTTCTGGAAGGGATATTTCAGGATGGTCTTAGGCTTGACATATGATCTTAGTTGAACATCTTCATGTTGATTTCTATAACATCTATAGTCAACCAGACACTGATCATCAAGCACTACCTGGGGGATTCAAGAGGCATGATCCAAGGATGATATTCATCTGATGATAGTACACATATGACTTATAGAAGGATGAGCTGCAAGGAGTCCATGCGTGGACATCTATGTAGGTGGAATATTTCCTCTGGTGTCTAGGTGGTGTGCTACCAGTACGAGAAGAGCGAGAATACGAGTCAACATTGCCTGAGAGACCCATTGAACTGTCGATATTGTGGTAATATGGGTCATCTTTTTTGTTTTTTTCAGTTTTTCTCACTAGTAGTTGGTGATAGATATTCTTCTCTATGTCCTCATTCAGGTGTAGGACCACCAGCTTCGTCATCAGTCGGGGAACCAGATTTTTTCTGGCCATTCAGGACAAGGTGGAGGTCATGGTTGTGGAAGCCAGTTGCCAGGCATTCAACGATAATAGGGTGGATTATCTCAGGGTGGAAAGGATGGGTCACAAGGTCGTGGTAATGCTAAGACTTTAGTAGTGCCGTAGACCCAGCAGGTGTAGGATCCCAAACACGCCACCGTCAGAGGTATGATAATATTTTCATCTTTTTTAGCTTCTCCTCTTTTCGATACTGGGGCTTCCCAGAGATTCATATCTGTTTCAATTGTGGAGAGCATGGGCCTCTATTTCATTTATACTACTAATATCTCGATGCTAGACACATCGTTGGATAATTGGATGGATATTGAACATTAGTGAATGGAGTTCCCTCTTAAGGTTGGTGGATGTCACTTCTTACGGGACCTTTATGTCTTGGAGATGATGGGATATGATGTCATTCTCAGAATGGACTAGTTAGTTCTCATCCAAGAAGATATCAATTTCTGTCGTCATAGGGTGAGTTTTAAGTCCCCAATGGATGGATCGTATCTTCATAAGGGTTAATGGAATGTCTAGGGGAGCATAGTGAGACCTGAGCATCAGGGGTGGGGAGGCGTTACAGACCAGATTACTAGTTTTTATTTGGATGAACATGGAACATCGCAGAAGAACTTTCCTCCAGTGGTGGATCATTTCTGGGACGTCCTTTCAGATGACTTTTTAAGTTTTCCTCCAGAGATAGAGGTATAATTTTCAGTTTAACTTGTTCCAGGATTATCACCTGTGTATGTTCATACTTATAGGATGGATTCACCATAGGTATAAGAGCTCAATAAGCAGTTAGATGAGTTATAAGAAAAGGGTTTCATCTGACCCAATACTTCTCCTTGGGGTTCACCTATCCGGTTTAAATATAAGGTAGATGGTACCCTCAGTCTTTGTGTGGATTATCCAAAGTTGACCAAGTTGACGGTCAATAACTGATATCCAATGCTGAGGATTGATGATTTCATTGATCAGAATTTAGGAGTTCGGGCATTCTAAAAAATTTACATGAGTTCTATTTATCATATGTTGTGTGTTAGACCGTATGATATATCTCTTACAGCCTTTCAGAGTAGGTATAGTCTATATTATTATGTGTTTATGCCATTCGGTCTAATGAATATGCCTAAAGTTTTCATGGCATTGCTGAACTGAGTATTCCATCCATACATGGATTCCTTTGTGGCTATTTTTGGGGAAGATATCTTATTGTACTCCCACACTTGAAATGACCATGATAAACATCTTGAGATCTTTTTGAGTACAATATGTGAGCATCAATTATTTACTAATATCTCAAAATATCACTTCTGGATGTACCGGATTCAGTTCTTGGGGCTTGATATCTCAGAGACATGGAGATCAGTTTACCCAATGAAAATGAGTGCTATAGTTTCCTAGAAGAATTTTAAGAACATCTTTCAGGTATGATGTTTTCTAGGGATGATTGGTTACTACAAACCATTTATACAGGACATTTCACGCTTAGTAGAGCCACTAACAGGCCTGATTAAGAAGGGTGAGAATTACCTACAGTCATATTCTTGAGAGTCCTCATTTCAAGAGCTCAAAGGGTGGTTAAATTCATAACATATACTAGTTTTTTCTAGAGTCAGTCAAGAACTATAGTATTTAATATTATGATTTAGGTATTTCTTTAGGAGCAATGCTCATCCAGGGGGAATGATTTGTTGCGTACGAGTATCAGAATTTGAGGCCACATGAGAGAAATTACCTAACACATGAGCTACACAGTTTTTCATGATTTACACTATTGGAGACATTATCTATTGGGATAAAATTTTGTGGTTTTCAATGACCCCAATAGTCCCAGGTAACTCTTCACTCAATGATATCAAAATATGAAACAGTAAAGGTGGGTTGAATACATTCAGTATGTTTATTTTGAGCATATCAGTATACATGGGAATGATAATGCAGTGGTTGATGTGTTGAGAATGAGGACTCAGGTACATGAAGTTATGGAGGCTAGTAGTTAGTGGAAGCATAGGGCTCTGTTTTAGGAGATGAATTTGGTAGTGCACGACAGACATGGACATATGTTTCTTTCTTCAGTATCCATTACCTCTACACTTCATGAGAGAGTGAGAATGAGGAATCTATTAGGGGATGAAGACATTTTCATATAGGATAGTGTGTTAGGATATCACCATATTCCTAGATGGACCATGTGAAAGGATGATATCTTGCACTTAAATGGACGGGTATGTGTGTTAGAAGACATACATGATTAGATGATGCAGAATTTTCATTCTTCATCTTGGGTAGTTCATCCTCGTGTCACCAAGATGTATCATGATCTACACAATCAGTATTGGTGGCATTGAATGAAGAGGTTTGTTTCTAGATTCATGATGTGTTGTTCCACGTTAAAGTAAGTCAAGGTGGAGAATTAGCCACCAGTAGGGATTTTGCAGCAGTTACCCATTCTTGAGAGGAAGTGGAATGATGTCTCCAAAGATTTCATGAATGTTTTACTGAGATCACCTCGAGGGAATTATACAGTTTGGTTTTTCATTGATATTCATTAAGGTTTCACATTTCATACCAGTCAAGGAGACCTTTCAATGTTGATGAGTAGGGAAGGTTGTACATCTGGGAGATTGTATGTTTCCAAGGGGTTTCACAATCCATCATTTAGATAGGGATTCCCTTTTTACTTTTTCGGTATGGCAATGAATATAGAGGGATTTATGTACACAAGTACATCTGAGTACAACATACCATCCCCAGTCAGATGCCCTATCCGAGCATACAATTTAGGTGCTGGAGGACATGCTTCGAGCATGCATCCTTTATTTTGATGGTTCATGGGAGAAGAAAACACCACTAGTGTAGTTTTCCTAAAATAATTGTTTTCAAACTACTATTCAGATGGAACATTATGAGGGTTTGTATGGTA
The DNA here is from genome assembly GCA_963277665.1 of Viscum album. Lineage (NCBI taxonomy): Eukaryota > Viridiplantae > Streptophyta > Magnoliopsida > Santalales > Viscaceae > Viscum > Viscum album. The sequence goes on along the minus strand of OY728164.1, from coordinate 558,944,673 downwards.
GGCCATGCTGATCATCCCAATGTTTGATTGAGGTAGTAGTGGAAGATATGCTACGACCTCATCTTGTTTAGGATTCCACGGAGCAGGTGGAATTGATTCGGAAGAGTATAGAAACTGAAAATTCACGACATAAGCCTTATGCTGATAGACGCAGAAGACCTTTGATGTTCGTGGTCAGAGAACATGTTTTCCAATGTGTCACACCAGGTTTGGGACACATGAGTATAATGAGCTAGGGAATGGTTTCACTGGGATAGGTTGGACTATATGAGGTTTTAGAGAGAGTCGGAGTGGTTTCCTATCCATTGCAGTTACCTCATAGGTACTGGGCTATGCCCAATTCCTATCATGTTTCTCATCTCTGACATTACTTCTTAAACCAGTCTCTTATTTTTCAAATAGAAGAGGTTGAATAGGAGGTGGACACCTCATTCAAGGATTCTCCTATATGAATTTTTGATCGCAATGTGAATTTTCTTTTTCGTTGGTCTGTTCCTTAGGTAGGGGTCTTGTGGAAGCACAGGTGAGTACAGGACAAGACATGGGAGAGGGAGGATGATTTGTGATGATAGTGGACAGAGCTGTTTGAGGATTCTGCTTCACCACATTCTTATAAAATTCGGAGAATAATTTTTTTGGGGGTAAGTTGGTAAGAAACCAGATCTTCTTTTCAAGTATATATCGTTTTTTCTAGTGTTTTGATAAAAGATGAGTTTTCTAGAAATTTAAGGAGTATATTTCATGTACTAGGGAGTACATGTCGTGTACCTGATTGCAGTAGGTATCCTTGTACTAGCCATGTAGTCGCTGAGTACATGGCATTGTGGGGTGACCGAGAGATTTCAAAAACCGGGTCTCTGTAAAGGCCTATACATGTAGTGTATCATTAGGGACACATAGTGTATTTTTATTTTTAATTGTTATATCGAATGAGGACTATGTCTCATTTACAGGAACATCTTCTTATTTCTTCTTCTCGAACAAGAGTGACCGAAGGTCGATGATCCTTCTCTGAGACCTCGATATAATGTTTGTGCTCTGAATCGAAGACCTTCATTTGCATTGTAATCACATCGGTGAGTTTCTTCTTCATTTAGAGACTCTTCTCTTTATTTTTCTTCATTTTTATGATACCATGTTCTGATAATTATTGAGGTTTTTGTAGTTATACCACATTCTATGTCGATTCAGATGTTGATATTCAACAATTTTGACCGTATAACATCGAGGTTAGTGGTTTGTTCCTTTACAAATTTTTTTTATCAATTATATGTTCAAAATTTCCCAATACCCTATTTCGGGGAATTGCGTGTTTTGGGATTGTAACCCTGTTAATGCCTTATATGATTCATATTCTTGAGTAGGGATATTGGACTTTGAATAGGATTTATTTTCCTTCACATGTATGTGTTTGCCCATGCTTTATTTTTTTGGCTGTTGGGTCCAGAACTAACTATATGTCTACCCTGTTTTTCGTGCCTAGTGTTGTTAGGACGGTGTGATATTTTATGATATGTTGAGATATGCTTTGTATCTCTTTAAAAAATTAGTATATTGTGAATTACATTTGCTGTTGAATATCGTTGTACATGATTTACATACACATGGTTGTGGGAACCTGGTGTAGTTAGACCACTGGAAGAATAGACACTTAGGGCTTCCCCAAAGTGTATGTTATACTTTTCACACTGCAAGACCATATGGGGAACTGGATGTTGAGTGCATACCTAGAGTTTCTTTAGTTTACCATTACTAGACCACAAGGAATTGATGGTGAGCGCTTCCTCAGAGATTCTTAATTAATGCTAAACCAGAGGGGTTAGACAATGAGAACATTCTAGAGGGTTGCTTTCATTTGTTTGGTTGATAAATTTTATAAACTTATACGAATGTAGCTTGAACTGTATGAGTGTTTACATTTGTGCACTTTACTATTTGTTACATCATATTTCATTTTGCATGCAATATATATCAACTAACATTTAGGCACATATATTTTGGTGTTTTCATACTGGGATTCTTCTCACACCATATTTGGTTTATGATTTTGGTCCCAAACAAATTATATTGTAGTATGTATAGATAACGACAAGCACCCTTATACTTTTGGTTCTTGAGTACAATGGAGCTGGAGAGAATGGGACCAAGTTGTGGCTTGTGAAGCTATTGGATTTTATTTATTTTCTTTTTTTACTTTTGTTTAATACTTTATTTCAGCATTATGACTTGTTTGGATGATTTCCTAGATATATGTGACATGCATCATTTATATATTTCTGATATAGTTGTTTATCTAGTTTCAGTCTTCCATTTTTTACTTAGTGTATGGTATTACATCTTCCTCTACTGTTATCCGTTACGTTCAATTGTGCTACTCTACCAATGAGGGCTTAGTTTCCCCACTATCACACCGTAGGCCCTCGCTGCTTGTTGGAAGACTCTGGCATTCGGATAAATGCACAGGAGGCCAAGTGGCCAACTGGGTATGGGGAACCTCTAAGGGGAACTTGGAACAGGGATGTTATATATAAACTCATATAAAAATTATTAAACATTATAAGTAATAAAGTATTATTATTTTATTCGAAACACATAAAAAACCAAATGGCTTCAACCCTCAGCAACTTCTTTCATTCTATAATTATGACAAATGAAAACCTCTAACAAATAACTTTTTTTCCTCCGATTCTTTTTGATCTTATTAGATGAATCTGATGCATATGAATATTATACATTAGTTTAAATAAATCTTCCTAATGATATATATGGGACAGATTTTTCAATAATAATAACATTATTTTACAAAAAATTTATTATTATAAAAATAAAAAAAACACCGTTAAAATAATTTATCAATAAGGTTATTCATTATCCATCATTTTATTTGTTGAAAACCCTTGTTAACAACTTTTCCACTACCAATTGTTTTTCAAAATTCATATTTTGTAAACAAATCATATTTTTTTACATTTATCAAATCATATAATTTCTCAAAATAGTGTTTCTTAACACCACTCTATTAGATAAATAAATGTTTTTTATGGAATTTCATCCCTTTATGGAAGGGAATTTTTTCCATGTAATGATAATACCCCCTCTCTTTTACCTTTTCTTATCACACTTATCATTTTTCTATCAATTTTCTTTTCCTATCCCCCATTCTATGATAACCACTTCGTCAAATTCATAAAATAAATATATATAAAAAAATATAAAAAAGTAAAAAATTTGTTACTTTATCTCCGACTATTTCAAAAACATCAAAAGCATAGTTTGGGTCTTCATTATGAGGATTAGGAAAACATGGGAGGAGGCTGAACATGAAGTTGCAGCCTCAATTCCAAAAACCATTCATTCATTATTTTTTATAAAGATGTTAGTAATAGGATAATTTTTTTATATATATTCCAGTAAAACATATCCAGTAAAATCCTTCTCATTTATAAATTGAAACATTATATCAAGGAGTCTTGATCATGAATGATGGAAATGAATCATAGAAATATCCATTTCACTCTGATTAATACAAAGTATCTTTTTTTTATAATATTTTACTATCAAATCATGCATCTAAACATTCATCTATAAAATATGTGTACAAGAATGAATAGCTAAAAAATATTTAGATTCAAATGTGATCAATGTTAATTATCTTTGTTCTTAATATTCAAACAAACACAACATTAACCCAAGGAAAATTCTTCTCTCTAGGTTTATTTTCTATAAACACAATATACATCCCTATTATAAACAATATAAACATAAAAATTCATCTCACTATTTATTTTATACAACAACCCATGTGTAGTTGTTCGTTTGACATATCTCAGAATACTATTTTCTACCAACACATATGATTTTTTCAGATCAATTTTATACCTAAAACACAAATTCACAACTTAAACAATATTATTCCTTGAGGATGTAAGGTAAATAAGAATTTTTATCATCTTATAAAAGGATTTTTGTTTCATATTTATTCTAAATTCATTTTTAATCATCTTTTTCCTCAATACAATAATGGTTGAAACTTCCATGGATTCATCCATCCCAAACTTCTTTAGAAATTCCCTATAATAATTTTCATATGATAAAAAATGTATTTTTACTTTTCTTGAATTTTTAATCCGAGGAATAATGTTAATTATCCTAACAAAGAATTTTCAAAATTATTATTTATTTTCTTAGTAAATATTTTACAAACACCTTCTCTATTCCTAGGAAAAATTATATCATCCACATAAATAATTACAATTAGTGCTCTGAAGTCAAAATATGTCAAATATAAGTTTCTATCATCTTCTACATTAGAAAAGTTCTACATTATCAAACAAATTTCCAGTTAAGAATGTCAAGAACATGGAGTTTGTTTAATCCAAAAGTTACACTTATATAATATTCTAACATTGTTTTCATTCTCATCATGTAAAATCAAAAAAAGTTATTCAATGTAAACTTCTTCCCCAATCACACCAATTAATAATGATAAATTCACATCCATCTGATATAATTTATAATTCTAATATGTGACCACTAAATGAATCATTTTGATAGTTTCTAACTTCTAAACTCAAGAAATATATTCTTCATGATTTACACCTTCCACTTCTCTATATCCTTTATAGAAAAGGGTATCTTAGTTTCATAAAATATTTATATGTATATTTAAATTGTTCTTGTAAACCCACTATGTTCTGATACATTTTTATTTTTTTTCCCTGAAACATGTTCTCATGTTTTATTCTTTTCAATATAATCCAAATCTACATTCATATAACCCATTCATTCTTTGTGTTGGATAGATTCTTAAACTAATTCTAGTTCAGCAACTAAGATATGTGATGTAGGATCATCTATTCTCAGAATTCTTCTTATTTGGTCTAGATCCATCGAAATCCCAATAATTTTTTTATTCAACTTGTATTTTTAATTTAGGAAATTTCAAATTTTCTTTCCTAGATGATATTTACTCGTAAAATGATTATTATGAATATTTATAAGGATGTTTTAAATTACATTAAATATTTTTGGAATTGTCCAATTTATCCTCCCCATCATCCATACCAACTTATTTTAAAGAACATTATATTTTCAATTACGTTCCCATCATATGAGCCCACCAATGTTTTTAAATGTTTGTTCCAACATTTTTAACTTTTTCTATTTGGTGAGTAACCCATAAATGTCCCTTCATTATCTTTCACATCACACCATCCCAAATCTAGATTTATTATTTTGTGAAAACATGGACATGTAGAAACTATGAATTATTTCAATGTTGGTTTTTTGTTATACCACATTTCATAAGGAGGCATGTTAGTTTTCAATCTCAAAAATCATCAATTTTAAACATGTACAATAATACTAACACCATTTATCTGGTTGAATTTTGAATTTTTTTATTATTCTAACATAATTTTTCTTATTTCCATTAATCTAATATTATTTATTTATTATACTATTTTTTTAATTTGAAATATAGGGAGAACTATACAAATTTTTTATACCATTGTTTCTTATTTAGGTATCAAAAGTATTGTTTGTGAATTCAGTATCATTATCAGCTCTCAACTTCTTTCTGGAAACCCCCATTTCTTTCTCAATATATTTTTTAAATAATTTTATCATTAAATTAGCCTCTTACTTTTTATGGATATTCATGATGTTTTTCATACAATTGAAATCATCAATAAAATTGATAAAGTATAATTCACATTTTTTTGATTGATGTCTCATCATCCCAAATAAATCCGAATGAATAAGTTGAAGAGGTCTGGTAGATTGAATCTCAATTATCATATGAATTATTTTAGTCATCTATCCTTTCTGTAAAGTAATGCAAACTTATTCATCTCATAATTTCAATTATAGAAAATTTCAAATGGCATCAACTTTATAATGATTTCCACACCTTTTTTTCCAAGGTTCCCAAGTCTTCGGGGCCACAATTTGTTTTCATCCTCTCCACTCACGTAACATAAGTTATTGAATTCACCTATTTGGAAGGTATTCAAATTGGTTATTTCTCCTTTGGCAAGGACATTTATATTTTTCAAACATTTGATGATACAAAAATATTTAATAAAAACAATTAATTTTCCATCATAAAAATGTTGACTTACACAATGTAATTTATGTTTAATCCCAACAATAAATAAAATTTCTTAGATGATAACTTTTCAAATTCAATGTCATCCATTCTGATTCCTTGTATTTTTATGTAAAAATCATCACCAATGGTGACTTATCCTGTTTAATGAATATGAATAATTTTCAATATTTTTATATCATTGGTCATATTTAAAGAAAAAAAATGAAGTATCCATGGGTTGATCCTTTTACATTATTCTAAATAATTATAAAAAAAATCTATTTTTTCATCATTATTCTTTTCATATTTCTTCTCTTTTCCATCGTAATAAACTTGTTCGGGAATGAGAGTAAAAAATGTTTCGATATGATGACCAGCCTGATCACATCTTTCCTAAACATCTTCCAGACATTCATGTTGATTTATTTTTGAAAGGTTTCAAATATATTGATAATTAAATTTTTAACATTCTATAAGTTAGGAATATTTCTATATATAATTTTAATATTTCTTCCATATTTCTCAAACCATCTTCCTTTTAACAATAAGTTTTTCCAAAAATTATAAGCCATGTGCCCATGACTTACACAACACTAATAAGTAAAATATTTTTTTTTTCTATTTTAGAAAGAAATTTCTACTTATAATCCTTATTGATATTGGTATCTTTTTCTAGCTCTAACAAATTATGGATGTGGACCATCTTTTCTTTTTAGTGATTTTTCTTCTTTTTTAGATTTTATAGGTTTATCACATCCTTTCTCTTCCCAAGATTTCCCAACACTTTTTATATAAACTCAAATGTTAAAAGAATCAGATAAAACATTATTTTTGGTAAGATAAGACTTCACCTCATTCACGTATTATGACTTCTCAGTAACTATTGATGTCTCAGATTGTACTTACAAGTATTTTTTTTGTTTTGATTTAATATTTTTAACATCTTATTTTTCACTTCATGTTTATTTCTAATATCTTCAATCATCTTTCCCTATTCAACCATTCTATGTTTGTAACTTAATATCTTTTTAATATACTTATCCTATAGCTTGATGAAATAGTTTCTTCCATAAAAGAAATATTCAAAATCTTTATTTATTACTATAATTTCATTCTTGAGGGTTTTTTTCTCATTAAATGAAACAAGTTATTTTCTCAGAAAATATTCTCTATAAGATTCATCACCAACTTATTCAGTATCTAAGGAATATGTTTTTCTCAGCCTTTGAAATAACAAATTTGAATTTTTCTAAACGTTAATCTACAGAATAATTATTTTCAATTGTTTCTGATTTAACATTCTTATTTAACAAACCTATTTTTTATCCAGTAAAATTTTTCCTGTATCTATTGGAAGACGTTTATTCTTTATCATTTTTTTCCACATCCCCTGTTTCGATTTTTCATTATAATTATCTCGATATTCTCTAACATTCTTCATTGGGAAATTCATAGTAGAGTGACTTATTCCAGCACACTCAAAAGATTTGAGAGGAAATTTTCCTCCTTACATTGTTCTTCCTATTTGATAGTTCATAGATATAAGATACATGTTTTTTTCATTAAACTCATTATACTTTTTATCTTCGAACTCATAAGGATAGTCTTCTTCAATATATTGGATTTTTATCTTTCTAATAACATTAAAAGCTATTTCATATTTCATTATATTTTTAAACATAGAAAATTTCCTCATTTAATAAGTAAACAAGTATGTTATACAATTCATAAAGGAATAAATCATCCTTATATTGAAAAATAATTAGAATAAAAATTATAATGAGAGATTCTCATAAATTTATTCAAAATTACAGAATCTTCCTTGAAATCTTTTAATCGTATGATGTTGCAAAAAAACTAAATTTATATGGGGATTTATTCCACAATTATCTCTTCATCTATAATTATAATTTCTTCATAATTAATACACCAAGATTGTATCTTTTCATTCATAACATTTGTACTCCATTAAAAACACTTTCCATCTTATCCCATATAATATTTTATGTTTTAAGACACATCACCTTCTAATAAACATTTTCTGATAGGGACATGAGAAGATAATTTCTATCCTTTCAATATACTTCTATATTTCACTTATCAGGAATGTTCATTAGGGATTCATTATAAATATGTGGAATCCAAATAGTAGTAGGATCACCAACATCCAAGACAAGAGATTCGAGATAATAAATCATCTTATTTTTTCATCCCTAATAATTTTTTACAACAACAATATGAATTCTTCATTTGTTGACTGAGTAGATATTATCCAAGATAAGTATTAAACAAGGGAATCTTTCCTTTGAGGCCAATTGATGTCCCAAAGGATAAAATAACGACTAACATGGGGGTTGATTTAGTTGTTCATTCTTTATAAAATAAAAAAAATTAGAAACTTAACCTATATAACCTATTATGATTTCTTTCTGTATCAACATGTAGTAAATAATTATGCAGAAAATATATTAAATAAAGTAAAGCACACAAAATTTACAAGGATTAGACTCAGTTAGAGAACCAGCATCACTTCTATACCCACTCAAGGGGGTCTATGAAAATCTATTATTATGATGATGTGAATAAAACATGTGCCAACTACCATTATATGCCTTTTATCTTCCGATTGTAAAGATTATACTTACTACCATTAGTTTATAATTTTTTTCTAAAAATTAAGCCATAAAAAGATTAAATACTCTATTGAAACTGCACTATAATGGTTTAGTCTGAATCCTCACTCTGATATGGATGGATCTGATTTTCTCAATCTAATGATTCTGGATCCAATTCTCTCAATAGATTAGCCTGGATCTGACTCTCGAAATAAAATGAGTTTGGATCCAATTATATTAATAAGTTTAGTCTGTAAATGATTATCTCAACATGATGGAATCAATATGATGAACCAATTCTCAATATCTAAAACGGAAACTCATCTCAAATTATCTATATGATCTTCTTCAATTGGATTAACTCAATATGATTGATTGAATATAATCTTCCAAATATGATCTTACTCAATTCAGTAAATAAACATTCATTTGTTGGATCATCATCATGGGATCTCTAGCTAGTAATGAATGTCACATTATTTATTTAGTACTCTACCTTTTCTGCTTATGTGACAAAATCCACACGGGTCAAATGATTTATGAAATTATTTATAGGCGACTCAAAAAACACAAGAGAGAAACATAAAATTTATCCCCACTTCCTCTAATTTAAAAATCTTCAAAAATATCATGCATTTAAAACATCAATTTTGACTTCTTCAAACCTCATAACATTACTCCAATATTTAAAAAAAAATTACATTCGTTTTTGACCTTCTCAACTTTTCATACAAAATCTGGATTTTTTAGAGTAATCTATGTAATTAGCTCAAAAAAAATTCTCTTTTTTCTCAATGAATATAATTTCAATTTATTTCTCAATGAATATGGATTATATTTCATTATTAGAGAATCCAATTGAATTTTCATTATAATAAAATTACCATTACGATGGAATTATCATTACAATGGATATCCCATTATGATGGAATCTTCATTCTATTGATTTGAAACTCATCAATCCCCTCCTATATTTCATCAAAATATTTTATCATGAAATATTTATGATATGTGAGAACATTATGACCATGAAAGAAACTTATAAATTCATTTAAAAGCATTAAAACATTATAAATACTCACTCCATAATATTATTGCAAATTTGTTCATCAATAAATGAGATTCTTCCCTCGCAAACGGTTTTCATTATCTAATTACGAAAAATAAAATTTTCTAGTAAACATTATATTCTATCTCTGATTCATTTGGATCAGATGAGCTGAATTCAATATAAATGAATATGATACACCTTTTATGATGAATCATAATTATGATGGATATGGTTATCATTCATGAATTACAAAAACATTCTTTTATAAAAAAATTTGTTTAAGAAAATAATAAAAAATATTCATAAAACAATTTATAACAAAGGTTCTTCAAAAATGATAACCTGGAAGATTATTTTCACTCAGATGTCTATCTATCAATGGTTGTAGATCGTTTGAAAATTCATTTCACTTCATCCTTCTTAGATTTTATATTTAGAAAAATTAACACCATTGATAAAAAATATAACATCACAAAACATGGATACCATGTTATTTCAATTTTGTCTTCATTAATATCAATTATAATTTATATTATTTATTCAAAATTGTAATATTAAACATATTCATTATCATAAGATTTTTAATTTACCAAATTTCACCACACCAAATCCATATAATTTAATTCATTTTGAACCCATTTCAAATTAAACAATATTTAATTTCATTTATTTATAAATTTATCATAAAAAATTAAAGTATAAATATAAAAGTATATAGTATAGAACATTTCATTTGTAAATACCCCAAAAATCTTAAACCCCTGTCTGATATTCATCACATGATGGAAGTAATCAAAATATGATCCATTATCACCTATAAAAAATTTCATGTATTAAATAAAATTTTATATATTTAGAAATGTAAAATAAAATTTAATTTCATAAATAAAATTACAATATAATATTTTATAAAAAAATTATAAATAATTTTAATAAATAATATATTGTATTTAATTATAATGTCACATTTATTATTATAAATTATTTAAGAAAATATGCTAATAAAAAATAAAACAATTATTTATTGATGTATATAAAAAAATTGAAATACAAATCATTCAATAAAAATTAATGAAAAATAGGGAAATAATATTTTTGAAATTGAAATCATAATTTTATATGAAATAATCATGGGAAAAAATAATAAATATTACAAAATTTAAAAACTATTGGTCTTTAAAAAAGTGTTTCCTATTTAAAAAATATGGGTTTTACCGAAACTGTAATATATGTATAAAAAATAAAACATTAGTTATTTACAAATGTAAATTATAAAACACTAATTATACAATAGATACAAACATAATTTCACATTTATAAACATTATCAATATAAAATGGTTGATAAAATATTAATATAGTATATAAAGATTCCAAATTATGATACATAAACAAAGTGTAGAATATAACATAAAAACCTATTCCAAAAGACAATAAAATTATTATATTTGGAATGAATAATTCATATTTAGTAATTTCATTATAGAATAATATAAACTAATTATTGATTAATAAGAAATTACAATGAATTCCTTAAAAATAGACTGATTATAATAAAATTATGAAATAATATTATCCCATTTAATAATACAAAAATCATAACCTATAAAAAAATAAATAATAATTAACAAATTGATTATAAATGTTATGAAACACAGATTCCACATTATATAGAGATTAATACAAATAGATATTACATATAAAGAATAATTTAAAATATTTGAGAGGGGAATGATAACAAATAATTAAAATATGATTTAGAGGGAATGAAGGCGATGGCCATCAATAGATGAGGGTAGTTAATAGTGGAGATGATAACTAAATGTGGATGAAGAATTTTATAGGTTAAGAGATTGAAGAGAGAGGCACTATAGTTCACTTTTTGAGTGAAAAATGACTGTTTTTGGATTACTGAAACAACAAAAAATGAACCATTTCCAATATATCAAATAAATAAATAATTCCTTTTATTGTACATTATTAAATAACTATTTTCAAAAACATTATCATTAGGGTTTTTATGTCATATATAAAAGTAATGACAAAATAAGCCATTGATAACATTATATATAAATAATAAATTTATAAAAATAATTATTTTAAATAGTTTTTATTCTAATGAGCACATTAATATGGTAGAATTGGAGGGAATAGTGGTAGTTATGGCCACCACACTCCATGAATACACAAAGAAAAGTATATAATAATAAAAAGAAACAAATGAATAAATGTATTTATTATTTTCTCAAGATTACATGAAGGGGGAAGAAATTCAGCTGAAATATCCATCTCTCCCACAAATTCAAAATATCCTTGTAGATTAATTTTCTAGAGAGTAAACATTTATCAAAAAAATCACTTTATTGTTTTGAACACTAATCACAAGAAAATTTATTTTATTCTTCACTACTTGAGTTTCCTTTTTACTCAATTTGTTTTAATATTCATATTTTTTTCCGCTACACCCAACCCTAGATAGTTATGAGGGATAATTAAAATACCACTATTCAATAATGTATTGGGTTGGAATTTATTGAAGAAGTGTTTCCAGAAGATGTGTAGGGTGATAGTGATATACACTAAAACATAAATGAAGGGGGAACTATATAAATAAATCTATCCCATTTCATTATTATTAAAATTAATGTGTTCAATAGATTAAATTAATTTTTTAATATATATTGGGAAACTAAGGAATCATCCCTAGTTATTAATGAATATGTCTGAAAATATGTGGTGGGAGAAGAAGAAAATAACATGATGTCTGAGGGGAATAAATCACCTCCTTAACTACATCAAGAACTTCTAGTATAAGAGGAGACAATTGATTGAGATACCCATTAAAATTTTTTCCCATCCATTATAATTTTTAGTTAGGTGGCGGTGTGGTTTTATTTACACAATGAAGGAGATATTACACAAATCCACTTTTCAAATGATGAAATTTTTCTTTGTAATATTTTATGACTATAGGGATTTACTAAATCATGTGAACATACTGCTTCCTTTTTCCAATCATAAGGTATTATTGGGCTATATCATATAACCACTATCTATGATATATTTGTTTTTAAAATAATAGGTATTATCATTCAAGGAATTCATCAATTTTTTATAAAATTGATGAATTGTTTCATATGATGAAATTATTGAGAGTTCATTTAATTCATACCAGGGTTGCATAAACTATATGAGTTATTTAATCATGTGTTATAATTCATGAGTAAATTTTTGTCACTAAAATCGTGTCATTAATATATTTATATAAGGATATACTACCCATATGATGGAGGTTGTATGTTTGCATAAAATCTACCAATGCCTCATTAAAAACTCCCAACCCATAACGAGATTCTACTTCCAACATTACGTCATGTGTTGTTTTCATTCTATTGAGGGAGAATCATGTCACTAGAACATTTATTGAATTAACATCCCTTTGATACCTTTGGAGGAGGGATTTCATTCAAATAACTCTAGGTAGTTTTCATCAATCCCATACGAAGATGGTGCAGTGGTGTCAATGAAGTAAGTTACACATTAAAAAAATTATTCATTTTTAAATTATTCATTATTTCATCAATATATAATCGTTCAGTATAGGATTGGGTTTCATTATTTTTTTAATACCATTAACAAGTTTTATGAAGCCCTTGTCACCTAGTAGTGGTATCAAAGCTTACCATACCTTCATATTCATGAAATATTTTGGAAAAATGAATATTTTTAAATCAAATTGCATCTCATTACAAATCATAAAATATGATTTATAAATTTGTACTTTAAGACATAATATTGAAATACAATATGTGATATAGTAAGCAGTGACATAATATTAAACCCTAGTTTTTGTATAATTAATAATGTAAATCTCTTGGATATAATATCTTATGTTATCCCTATACTATGTTTCAAAAAAATATTATCGTATTTCCTAACCATTATTTATGCATATTTTCCAACACAAAATGTGATATCATATATGATGTAAAAGATACCATTCATAAAATATGATTAATATGTATGCATTTTTCCATTAATACATATATTTTTTCAGTGATACATATGTTTTTTTTCAACAGATAAGTTTTTCATTGATACGTAATGTTTTTTTATTTGTAGAAAATGTTCTTTAATATAAAAAAAACTTATTTAAGAAAACCTTTAATAATGAATAATGTTGTTTCCTTCCACAATAAATTTTAAAGCCTTGTATATGATGCAAATTTTATACATAAATAAGACTACCATTAATAAAGTACCACCAATATTGCTTACACTATTTAATCAACGTAAAACAGTTGATCATGATATATAATTCAGTATAAATTCTTAAATATAACTAGTGAGTAATAAATAATTATTTAAATTTAATTTTTAATTGATTATTATAATTTATAAATTGATTATAAATTATTTAAAATGTATTTTGGGTTTTATATTAATTTATAAATTTCTTTTAAAAATTATTATTTATTAATTATTTATAATTGCATAATTAATGTTTATGAAACATTTATTTAATTAAGGCATCCGATATTAAAATCTAATATTGACATATCTTTTACTAAATTATAAGGCATGCCATATGAATAAGAAATAAAGTGTTTATTTCGAAATAGTATGATTAACTTATAATGTTTTTATAAATTAAAAATTAATACTAAATATAAAGTGTTTATATTTTAATGTTATGAATTAATCCAAATATATTCTTTTAATTTATCAAATTTTTGACCATATATGGAATATTATTTTTAAAACATAAAAAAAATATTTTTTGATTTAATTTATAAAGGATTAAATATTGGTAAGTTTCTTGTATTTCTATTATTTTAATATATTACATAGTATATTGGAATATAAAATATTTGAATCATATATTGATATAAAAAATTCATATAATGATGGAAATGAAGGGGTTTATATTATGAAATGAATAAAAAAATTACATTCAATATAATAGAATTTTTATAATAATTAGAAAAAATTATAATGTTTTTATAATTTGATTTTATTTATGAGTTGTTCATAAATTTTTAACTCATGTCTAAATATTTGAATTGTTCATTTATTTTAAATTTCTTCTCTATTATATTCATAGTTATAATTTTATTATATTATTAATGTATTTTTATATAATTTAATTGTTAAAAAACATTTTTGATAGTCGTTCATTTGTTACATTCTAGGTAAGAAAACATAACATGTAGTTTCTATATACATTGGCCATGGTTGGTAATTAGAGTTATTAGAATTAATTTATCTATTAAATTTTTTTTTGCATATTATGTATTTGATTCATAATGAAAATGAATCTCTCTTGAGTAAAATATCCCTGGGTTGAGGGACATTGGGTTGAATTTCATATAAGCTCAGAGGATTTTCAATTATTCAGGAAAGGTGGGGTATGCCTATCTATGGTTCTAGACCTACTTGTGTGGAGATGTTCAATTATTGATAGTATTATACCATTATATGAAAAAATCAAATACGTTATTCAATAGATGAATTTGTGTATGAGTAAATATATTTTCATTCTATTTTGGGTGAGTAACATATACCATGTGTCTTTGTTGAGTTTCAAATTAATATTTTATGATCATTTTATTTATTTGTAGATAATATAGATTCAAAAATAAATAATTAATATAATTCACATATAATAGGTAATAACATTATAAGGCCCCGGCCTTTAACCATACTTAAAATTGAATTAAATGAATAATTCACATTGAAGATCTTTTCAGGTTTGGAGTTTTAGAGAATTAGGACATAATTATTACATCTCAAAATATTACAAAGTAGAAACTTCTACTATGTTTCAATAAAATAAAAAATCTTAAAACGAAACATGTCTAGTTCCATGTTGTTGGTAGCATGACTTTCCCTTGATCCCATCCTTGACCCTATTCCATGTTAAGTCCTGTGAAAAACATTTCAAAAACATGGGATGAGCATAAAAATCTCAGTATGAGATACACAAAGAATGAAAACTATTTGTTTTTTCAAAACAACAATTAAACCATGTATAAAATAACAAAGTAATACTTTTCACCTTTTCGAAGTAGTAAAAACTCTTCACTGAATAAAAGTTCATTACTTACCCTTCTGTAACCAAAAGATTAACATAAAACCCACATAAAGATCAAATAACATATAAAGGTAACTTGTGACATAAACATATTTAAGTGGAATAACCATAAGGTCGACTTCCACACATATCACTTAATGGAATATCCATTCGGACAACTTCCATACATACTTAATGGAATATCCATACGGCCGACTTCCATACCCAATGCATCAGATGTTATAACGTAACCACCCGTCCTGGTATTCACGGCACCACCCGTCATATGGTTTATCACGTAACCACCCTTAAAATGTCCAAGTACCATCATTACACATAAAATATTGAAAATATAAACATTTCAATAACAACATTTCATTTTCAATAAAAATAAGTAATTCCAAGATATTGAATTAATCATTCCATTTTCAAAAATCATTTAAAAGTGATTTTTGAATCAAAGTGTCCCATACAACTTTGAATCATTTATTGGAATTATAATTTTAAAACATTAATGTCTATATAAATAAATACTGAAAACCATTTTGAAAACATGGACATTAAATATAATGATTTAGAATAATAAATCGTTAAAACATTTAAAACGATACTTTTGATAAAGAGTTTTTAACAAAATGAGAGACTCTTGAATACAAATAATAGCGGAATAACATTTAATCCTAACATTATAATATCATGAGAATAAATGGATTCATGATATAATATGTCAAAGGACAGTATACACACCATATAAGAGTTAATTGGTTCATGACAACAATAAAGTCTCAAAATAAATGTAAAATGAGATGAAATCCATTATAAAGAAGGTATCCTTAAATTAAGGATAAATCAATCTCATAAATATGTGTGACAAATATAAATACACCCAATATAATTGGAAATTAATTGTAAAACAATCATAGGTTATTCACATGTATTCAAAGGATGAAATATTCAATAACTACATGTTGGACCCAAAGAAATCGAAATTGGGTTAAGAAGTTCCCATGGTAAAATTCGACAGCCTAACAGCGTCACATAAAATTTTACAAAAAGGGTTGATGATAGAGATAAAGGGGATCTCATCACTTGGACATAAAATTTACATAAATAAGGATATAGAAGAACATATCCCAACATAATTATATGTGAATTAAAAGACATAAGAAAATATGTCTTTTAAAAAAATGATGGTGAAAGGTCCCCTTACCGAGTTGGGTAACATTCGAAAAGTACACCCCATGGAAGAAGGGTCATACAATGAAGATTTAAATACCCATAAATGAAATTATACTAAACAAAGGGTATAATAATGGGCAGTAAATACACCACTCAAAGGAAATTTTGGCAAATGTAGCATAAATCTCACGGGAATAAAAGTGAGATGAAAAATCCCTTACGAAAACTCGGCAGCCTAACGGCGCCAGTTAAAACTTCAAAAATAGATTTTTGAGAGAGAATAGGGTCTCTCATCATATTAAAAATAAAAAATACAGTAAGAGTAATATAAAAGAGCATCCCAATAACAAGTAAAATGAGATTTAAAAGGAATGACATAACAGAGCGTACTTAAAAAGAAAGAGAGGAGTAGGATCCCTTATATCGGGTCCGACTTGACTCGATCATTCTTTAACATCCTGAATAATAAACATGAGTTAATTTATATTTGCATAAAAACCTTTTTCAAGTTAATTATTCCTTTTATATCACTTATTTACATTTTATAAAAATTATGCAATCATTTAAGTTAATAATGTTTGTTTTGTCGATATTTGGTTCTAAAGTCGAAAGTGAACTTCTTACAATTACATGTTGTTCGTGTGGTCAATGGTTTATTATATCCCGAATTATATTCATGATTTGGATATAATATATATCATATATATCCAGGATATACATGTATTTATAATATTACATAATCATTTAGAGGTTTGAAATTAAATGCACCGTTCAAGGAGACGGTAAGTCGTACGTACGCATGAACGCTACATTCAATTCATTGTCATATTAATTGAATTAAAACTAAATTAGAGTTATGTATATTTTAATTCCTGAATTATATTCATAATTTAGATGTATCATTAATCATATATATCCATTATATACATGTACCGATAATAGTACATTACATTTGGGGACAATAAATGAAATGCACCGTTCATGGAGACGGTAAGCCGTACGTACGCATGAATGCTACATTCATTTCTGTATCAAACTTTAATGGAAAGAAATAATAATGATATATAGGTATATTATAATTCCAGTATAACAACATATATAATAACTTTAAATCCATCCTTTATACGTCCCACATATGGCATTAACGAATCAAATCACTTTGAGGGGGCGGTAGTCTGCACTTCCTAAAATTAAATTATCGTGTTTACCCATAATAGAAGCCATAAAGGTATGCTAAAAATGAATAATACAGAAGCTTAAGGAAAAAATAAACATATTATATATCATATAGAAATATAGTGACATATTAATGGCCACCTTTGAAGGTGTTATATGAGTGTTGAACAATCATCGTTTCGTGAGGCAGAAATTCGCCATCCATGGAAACCGTATGTTCTTTAACCATTAGATGTAGGTGTGTTTAATTGTAGCTAGAATACTTATTATAAAACATCCTAGTATATTTTATATACTGGATTTTTAACAAAATAAATGAATAAAAATAGTTTAGGGGGTTGGAGAGGCAAAATAAAACAAAAGAACTCAAGTGAATACATTACCTTAAAATCGGGTAACTCCCTTTGGTTTGAGCTAAAAGGCTTTTTTGGGAAGACTTCATCCCAAAGTGAGGCCTCAAGGAGTTAGAAAGGCATATTTAGAGACAAAATGGTCCGGGTATGGCCGAGCCAAAGGCTTTGGAAGTGTGTGTAAGGTGGTAGAGGTGGGGGCCTTTTATAATAGGAGAGGAGGGGCACTCCTATAAAATTACAAAATGTTACTTTATTTTCAAAATATTTTCGGATTTTAAAGGTAAAAAATTGATGTATTTCAAGGATATGGTGATGAGGGTTTGAAATGCACTCATCCAATAGGTTTTGGACATGTTTAGGTCTTATAATTTACATTATCATTTCATATTATTTAAATCCTTAAATAATGAGGTCATCGCTGCATCGTCATGATGTCATAAATAATTTATTTTATTTAATGTCTAAAAATTATAAAAAAAATACTATGATGTAGAAAATCCTTTTATCTTTCCAATTACTACTTATAGTCAAAAATATGACTTGAATAACCCCATGTAAAAATTGTTTTAGTAAAACATTTCATGTTTGTGACATTTTTTACTTTAACATTAAATAAAAGGTATTTATGTCATTTTCCAATCAATGTAGCTCCATGGGGTCCCCAAGGTGACCCATGGATTGTATTGGTCGGCCATGACACATCCAATGATGGTAGGATATGTTTCTAGGTCATTTCATTTTATTAAAACATTATTCATACCTTAAACTACACTAATTACCTCTAATCGTGATTAAGAACTTAAGAGTTACTATTGACCAAAAAAATTATTTTAATCTCATTGAACCACATTTTACTTCTTAATGACAACCATGTATGTCGTATTTTTGAAATTAAAAACACATAAGTGTTAAAATTTCATTCTAACGAATAATCAGTTTTTATAAGTACTACTTAGTGGTTTCACTATTCATCAAAAATTGAAGTTTTTCAGAAAAATACCAAAAATTCACCCAAAGCTATATTTGATATTCCAAATTTAAAAATTATGTCTATTTTAAAAAATTAAAAACATATAAGTCACATTAATTAATTTAATAATTAATTTCCAATTTCATGACAAATAGCGTGTTTTTATGAAACAATAAGTATCAAAAGATTGACACTAGTTTAAGTCCATTTTCAAAGTGAAATTAATTCCAACGACCACTATTGTATTAAATGGTAAAAATATATTCTAATTTCACTTTAAAACCAATTCAAAAGATAATCTAATCATATAAATAAATATGATTAAAAAGTGGTTTTGAATTAAAATACAACATTTTTCACTATTCATTAAAAATTGAACTTTTTCAGAAAAATACAAAAAATTTACACAAAGTAAATTTTGATGTCCCGATTCTCAAAAAAAAATTATTTTGTCAAATATAACACATAACATTGTTAAAAAGTGGATTTACAAGAGGTTCTCCATCAAAAGCCGGTTAATCGACTTTTTAACGAATATTGGAATGTTTAAGCTTAAAATTGGATTCATTCGCATTTTTAATCCTATAAAATTTATTATAAAGAGTAAAAATATCTGGCAAACATATATAATCATTTTTTAGTTAGTTCTATTAATTCTCGCCATTACAACAGCTAGGCGTTAACTACCATAATATTATTTTATTATTTTAGTGCAATGCAAGATTCCCAAGAAACTCATTGTTGCGTATTGGGTAAGCCATCGTTCATAGTGTCCCCTTTAAAGAAATAATAATATTTTATTCACAAATATTGAAAAATATGAAAATTTCATATTCTTTATTTACCTGGGGTGTTACATCCTTCCCCCCTTTTGGGAATTGCGTCCTCGCAATTTTAAAATTGAGCTTGGAAACATCCTTGAAAGTCCCACATCGGAACAAGAGTATAAGGACCCAGCCTTAAACCTTACTTAATCTTGAGTTATTACAAGATTACACATTGAGGATATTTTTAGGTTTAGAGTTTTAGAGAATTATATCATGAAACTTGCATTACATTTCACATTTAAACAAAGTGGTTACATAAAAGACAGTATTCATTCTTCCCATCAACGGAAACATATTTAAAATATAACACAAGATTCATTCTTGAAACATCCTTGACACTATCATCACATCATGTACCTTTCCCTTGACCTGTGAAAAACATTTCAAAAACTTGGGATGAGCATAAAAAGCTCAGTAAGGGTTATAAAAATATGGAAAGGAAACATGAGTTCATATATACATAAGAATGAAATCATACTTTACCCATAAAACATAGGCATATCAAATCATGAATAAATCATAGAAAACATAAGACATAAAGGTAACTTGAGGCATTCATAACATTCTTACGTATGGAGTAACCCTCTTGGTTAAGTTTGGAATACCCATCACAGTATATTCCCTAAATCTCTTCGGAGAAACCTTAACGTTTCACTCCTTCGCGTTACCCAATGCATTGGAGAGCTATAACGGGCTCACCCGCCCTTAGTCTATCACGGAACCACCCGTCTTCATAATAATGCCCAAGTACCATAACATAAACGTATCACTTAAAACATGAACAAAGGAAACATAACATTTCCACATTTCAATCACAATATAACACTTTAGGATATTGAAATAATGAATCCATTAAAAACCATTTTCAAAACCATTTAAAACATTTAATAAAGATATTTTTGAATCAAAGAGTCCCATACCACCTTGAAGCTTCAAATTTTAAACCATTAATATCCATATAAATAAATCCTTAAAACCATTTTGAAAACATGGATATTAACAAGAACAAATAATTAAAATATTTAAAACGATATTTTGGTTAAAGGGGTTTTACCAAAATTAGAGACACTTGAATACAATAATTGAGGAATAACATTTAGAAATAACTTTATAATATCATGAGAATAAATGGATTCATGATATAATACTCCAAAGAACAGTATATACACCATATAAGAGTGAATTGGTGCATACCAACAATGAACCCTCAATAGGAATGTCAGATGTGATGAAATCCCTTATAAAGAAGGTATCCTTAAATTAAGGACAAATCAATCTCAAAAATATGTGTGAAAAATATAAATACACCCAATATAAGTTGATATTAAGTGTAAAACAGTAAAAGGTCATTCACACATATTCAATTGATGACATATTCAATGACCACATGTTGAACCCAAAGAAATCGAAATTGGGTTAAAAAGTTCTCTTGACAGCCGAACGACATCACATCAAAATGAGTTGATGAGAGATAAAGAGTGTATCTCATTACTTGGACATAAAATTTACATCAATAAGGATATATGAGAACACATCCCAACATAACAATATGTAAATTAAAATACCCAACAGAAGAAGTCTTTTAAAAAAGAGGAGGGTGAAAGGTTCCCTTACCGACTTGGGTATCTTTCAAAACATACACCCCATGAAAGAAGGAAAATATATCATTGATGTAAATACTCATAAATGAAAGTATATTACTCAAAGTGTATAATAATGGGCAGTACATACACCACTCAATGGAATTTGTGGCAAATGTAGCATAAAACTCACGAGAATAAAAGTGAGATGAAAAATCCCTTACGAAAATTCAGCAGCCTAACGGCGCCACTCAAAACTTCCAAAATGGATTGATGAGAGAGAATAGGGTCTCTCATCACATGAACATAAAAATTACAGTAAGTTTAATATAAAATATCATCCCAATAACAAGAAATATGAGCTTTAAAAGTAACGACATAAAAGTGTGTACTTAAAAAGAAAGAGAGGAGTAGGATCCCTTACCTCGGGTCCGACTTGACTCGATCGTTCTTTAATCTCCTGAATAATAAACATGAGTTAATTTCTAATTCCTTAAGAACCTTTATCAAGTTCATTATTACTTTTATACCACTTATTACCATGTCATAAACATTATGTAATCATTTAAGTTAATAATATTTGTTTTGCCGATATTTGGTTCTTAAGTCGAAAGTGGACTTCTTACAATTACATGTTGTTCGTGTGGCCAAATGTTTATTATATCCATAATTGTATTCATTATGTAGATATCATATATGTCATATATATCCAGTACATGCATTCATTTGTAATATTACATAATCATTTAGAGGTAAGAAATGAAATGCACCGTTCATGGAGACGGTAAGCCGTACGTACGCATGAACGCTACTTTCATTTCTATTTCGTATTTTATAGAATGGAATAATAATGATATAAAGGTATATTATAATTCCAGTATAATATCATATATAATATCATATTTCCATCCTTTATACATCCCACATATGGTATTTAACGAATCAAATCACTTTGAGGGGGCGGTAGTCCGCACTTCCTTAAATGAAGATATCGTGTATACCCATAATGGGAGCCATAAAGGTAAGACAAAAATGAAAAATACAGAAGCATAAATAAAACATAAACATATTATATATCATATATAAAAATAGTGTCATCGTTATGGCCACCTTTGAAGGTGTTAAATGAGTATTGAACAATCATCGTTTCGGGAGGCAGAATTTCACCATCCACGGAAACCGTATGTTCTTTAACCATTTGATGTAGTTGTGTGAGAGTGTAGCTCGAATAAATCTTATAACAACATCCTAGTATATTGAATATACTGGTGTGGTTGCAAAAGAAGTAAATAAAAAGAGTTTAGGGGGTTGGAGAAGCAAAATAAAACAAATGAACATGAGAGAATGAATTACCTTTAAAAGTGTAACTCCTTTTGATTTGAGCCTAAAGGCTTCCTTTGAAAGGATTATTCCCAAAGGGAATCCTCTAGGATGAGGAGAGGGATTTGGAGAGAGTAAATGGGCAGGGGTTGGCCGAGCCAAAGGCTTGAGGAATGTGTTAAATGAGGTAGAGGTGGGGGCCTTTTATAAGAGGAGAGGAGGGACACTTTTGGAAAGTAAGGAAATATTACTTTATTTGAAAATGTGTTTCGGTTTCAAAAGGTCCCACATTGATATAATTCGTGGATAAGGAGATAAGGCTTCAAAATCCACTCATCCAATAAGTTTTGGACATGTGTAGTTCATAGATTTTACATTATCTTTCCATTTTATTTAAATCGTCAAATAATGATGTCATCGCTGCATCATTATTATGTCATAAATAATTTAATTTATTTAATTTCTAAAAATTATAAAAAAAATACTATGATGTAGGAAATATTTTTATCTTTCCAATTAATATTTATAATCAAAAATATGACTTGTATAACCCCACTTAAAAATTGTTTTAGTAAAACATATCATGTTTGTGTCAATTTTACTTTTACATTAAATAAAATGTTATTTATGTCATTTCCCAACCAAAGTGTCTCCATGGGGTCCCCAAGTTGACCCATGGCTTGTCTTGGTCGTCCATGACACAACCAATAATGTTGGGACATGTGTCTAGGTCATTTTATATTATTAATGCATTATTTATACCTTAAACTACCCTAATTACCACTAATCGCGATTAAGAACTTAATAAGTTACTATTCACCAAAAAAATTATATTTATCCCATTGAACCACATTTTACTTCTTAATGACAACCATGTATGTCGGATTTTTGAAATTCAAAACACAATGATGGAAAAATTTCATTTAAATGGAAAATCAGTTTTTATAAGTACCACTTAGTGGTTTCACTATTCATCAAAAAATGAAGTTTTTCAGAAAAATCCCAAAAATTCACCCTAAGCTATATTTGACATTATGAATTCAAAAATGAAGTCCGTTTTAAAAAATTCAAAACATATAAGTCACATTAATTAATTTAATAATTAATTCCCGCTGTCATGACAAATAGCGTGTTTTATGAAACAATATGTATCAAAAGATTGACACTAGTTTAAGTCTGATTTCAAAGTGAAATTGATTCCAACGAACACTATTGTATTTAATGGTAAAAATATTTTCTAATTTCACTTTAAAACCAATTCAAAATATAATCTAATCATATAAGTAAATTAGACTAAAAAGTGGTTTTGAATTAAAATACAACATTTTACACTATTCATTAAAAAATGAACTTTATCGGAAAGATACCAAAAAATTACACAAAGTAAAATTTGATTTCTCGATTCTTAATAAGAGTTTTATTTGGTCCAAAATAATGTTTAAGAGTGAACAAAACTATATTTAATGACAGTTCTCCATTAAAAGGCGATAAGTGAACCTTTAGTGAAAAATAGGGTATATACGCCTAAAATTGAATTCTTTCCGTATTTTAAGCCTTTTAGCTTTTATTGGATAAATGTAAAAACATTTAAAAAAACATATATAATCATATTTTAGTTATTTCTATCCATTCCCTCCAATACAACAGCTACATGTTAACTACCATTTGAAATAATATTATTTTATTATTAGAGTGCAACGTAAGATTCCCAAGAAACTCGTTGTTGC
The DNA here is from genome assembly GCA_963277665.1 of Viscum album. Lineage (NCBI taxonomy): Eukaryota > Viridiplantae > Streptophyta > Magnoliopsida > Santalales > Viscaceae > Viscum > Viscum album. The sequence goes on along the minus strand of OY728164.1, from coordinate 558,919,712 downwards.
GTGTTGGGTACGCCATCAAGCATAGCGTCCCCTTTAAAGTTATTTAAATATTTTATTCACAAATATGGATAAATATGAAATGTCATATTCTTTATTTACCTGGGGTGTTACATCCTTCCCCCCTTTTGGGAATTGCGTCCTCGCAATTTTAAAATTGCGCTTGGAAACATCCTTGAAAGTCCCACATCGGAACAAAAGTTGGTAAAACAAACACTTTAAAATAAAGAGAGATAAGTACAAAGGTCACTCGATTTAACCCATACTAGGATTCCAATTATGAAAATATGGACATGGAGGAAAAAACAAAGGGTTATGTTTTGATGGAGAGTGATAGAAAACATGTTTAGGAGAAAGTTAACCACGAGAAAATCACAAACTTGTGATGGGTTAAACGGTATTCGTTTCCCCGGTAGGAAAAGTTAATAGACAAAATTTTTGTTTTAAGTTACTTTTTATTGAGGAATTTATTCATATGGAAACATAATCACTTATCATATTGACATTCAACTTTTATTAGATTCCTTACCCAAACTCATATTTTCTCCAAAAGACGAGTATTTAGGAAGACTTGTTCACATTAAGAGTACTATAATCAACATCTAGAGAATCACCTAATCCACAAAATAGAACTATATACATCCCACGTCTTTAGGCTTTAACCAAAACCAAAACCAAAAAGGTTAGTACAAGATCAGATTATCCAGAAAAGGATAACCCTTTATAAAATGAAAATCTATTCTTAATCTCCAAAAATTTTCCAACAAAACCCAAAGTTCAACGAGGACCATTTGTCCATAAAATTCTTCAAAGTAAACCAAACTAAGATTGAAACCCAAATATTTGAAGGATTTAGTCGCATAGTCTTCCAAGATAAATCATAACATTCATCTCCAAACAATATCAGTTGCTCCTAAAGTCTCACATTGAAAAGTAATTATCCTAATCACATATCCTCCAAAATCAACTTAATCTTAATTCATAAAATCATATAACTAAAAAGAATCGGGCAAAATAACCAGGGACTTCACGTAGTCCAGTGGTAGGCGATAAATACCAGTCGCACTTTGGTTGTGGGTTCGATTCCCGCAGCTTTGTCCGACGCGATGGTATGTCACACGGTCTGCGTGTTGTCCTTTTTCCAAAACTATATAATTCTTAAAACATTCCCCAAAATGAGATAAAATATTAAAGAATAATCATAACATATTTTAACCTCATGTTTATATCATGCCCTTCATTTTCCATCATATCATATAATAACCCATAATTACCTCAAAAGTAAGGATCATATAAACCCTAATGGTTACCTTAATAATTATTACCTGAATTTCCACATCGAGTTGGCCATCTCGTACATGATGTATTAGAGAACTCACTAAGGTTCAAGTGGTTGATCATGACTCCTTGATAGTTGGTTTAGAAAAACCATGAGATTCCTCATTGAATCCCCCATCTCATCGAGTATCTTAATCAGAGAACCACCACAGTTTCCTTCCAACCCATTGTCACTTTGGTGCCTGCTAGATCCAGCCATTTACTAAAACCAAAATGGTCAGTGTGAGTATATCAACAATACCATCATGTACTAACGAGGAAGGTAAACACTAAGATATACATACTCATTCACTTTATCTAAAACTAGGACTCTTTCATTATGGTAATGTCACTTATGCTTAAAGAATACCCTAACCTCTAAAGTTGTCTAAACCGACCTTTGATACAAACTATAAGGACCCAGCCTTAAACCTTACATAATCTTGAGTTATTACAAGATTACACATTGAGGATCTTTTCAGGTTTAGAGTTTTAGAGAATTAGATCATGAAACTTGCATTACATTTCACATTTAAACAAAGTGGTTACATAAAAGACAGTATTCATTCTTCCCATCAACGGAAACATATTTAAAATATAACACAGATTCATTCTTAAAACATCCTTGACACTATCATCACATCATGTACCTTTCCCATGACCTGTGAAAAACATTTCAAAAACTTGGGATGAGCATAAAAAGCTCAGTAAGGGTTATAAAAATATGGAAAGGAAACATGAGTTCATATATACATAAGAATGAAATCATACTTTACCCATAAAACATAGGCATATCAAATCATGAATAAATCATAGAAAACATAAGACATAAAGGTAACATGAGGCACTCATAACATTCTTACGTAGGGAGTAACCCTCTTGGTTAAGTTTGGAATACCCATCACAGTATATTCCCTAAATCTCTTCGGAGAAACCTTAACGTTTCACTCCTTCGCGTTACCCAATGCATTGGAGAGCTATAACGGGCTCACCCGCCCTTCGTCTATCACGGAACCACCCGTCTTCATAATAATGCACAAGTACCATAACATAAACGTATCACTTAAAACATGAACAAAGGAAACATAACATTTCCACATTTCAATCACAATATAACACTTTAGGATATTGAAATAACGAATCCATTAAAAACCATTTTCAAAACCATTTAAAACATTTAATAAAGAGATTTTTGAATCAAAGTGTCCCATACCACCTTGAAGCTTAAAATCTTAAACCATTAATATCCATATAAATAAATCCTTAAAACCATTTTGAAAAATGGATATTAACAAGAACAAATAATTAAAATATTTAAAACGATATTTTGGTTAAAGGGGTTTTACAAAAATTAGAGACACTTGAATACAATAATTGAGGAATAACATTTAGCAAGAACTTTATAATATCATGAGAATAAATGGATTCATGATATAATACTCCAAAGAACAGTATATACACCATATAAGAGTGAATTTGTGCATAACAACAATGAACCCTCAATAGGAATGTCAGATGTGATGAAATCCCTTATAAAGAAGGTATCCTTAAATTAAGGACAAATCAATCTCAAAAATATGTGTGACAAATATAAATACACCCAATATAAGTTGATATTAAGTTTAAAACAATAAAAGGTCATTCACACATATTCAATGGATGACATATTCAATGACCACATGTTGAACCCAAAGAAATCGAAATTGGGTTAAAAAGTTCCCTTGACAGCCGAACGACATCACATAAAAATGAGTTGATGAGAGATAAAGAGTGTATCTAATAACTTGGACATAAAATTTACATCAATAAGGATATATGAGAACACATCCCAACATAACAATATGTAAATTAAAAGACCCAACAGAATATGTCTTTTAAAAAAGAGGAGGGTGAAAGGTTCCCTTACCGACTTCGGTATCTTTCAAAACATACACCCCATGAAAGAAGGAAAATAGATCATTGATGTAAATAATCATAAATGAAAGTATATTATACAAAGAGTATAATAATGGGCAGTACATACACCACTCAATGGAATTTGTGGCAAATGTAGCATAAAACTGACGAGAATAAAAGTGAGATGAAAATTCCCTTACGAAAATTCGGCAGCCTAACGGCGCCACTCAAAACTTCCAAAATGGATTGATGAGAGAGAATAGGGTCTCTCATCACATGAACATAAAAATTACAGTATGTTTAATATAAAATATCATCCCAATAACAAGAAATATTAGCTTTAAAAGTAACGACATTAAAGTGTGTACTTAAAAAGAAAGAGAGGAGTAGGATCCCTTACCTCGGGTCCGACTTGACTCGATCGTTCTTTAATCTCCTGAATAATAAACATGAGTTAATTTCTAATTACTTAAGAACCTTTCTCAAGTTCATTATTACTTTTATACCACTTATTACCATGTCATAAACATTATGTAATCATTTAAGTTAATAATATTTGTTTTGCCGATATTTGGTTCTTAAGTCGAAAGTGGACTTCTTACAATTACATGTTGTTCGTGTGGCCAAATGTTTAATATATCCAGAATTGTATTCATTATGTATATATCATATATGTCATATATATCCAGTACATGCATGCATTTATAATATTACATAATCATTTAGAGGTAAGAAATGAAATGCACCATTCATGGAGACGGTAAGCCGTACGTACGCATGAACGCTACTTTCATTTCTATTTCGTATTTTATAAAATGGAATAATAATGATATAAAGGTATATTATAATTCCAGTATAATATCATATATAATATCATATTTCCATCCTTTATACATCCCACATATGGTATTTAACGAATCAAATCACTTTGAGGGGGCGGTAGTCCGCACTTCCTTAAATGAAGATATCGTGTATACCCATAATGGGAGCCATAAAGGTAAGACAAAAATGAAAAATAAAGAAGCATAAATAAAACATAAACATATTATATATCATATATAAAAATAGTGACATCGTAATGTCCACCTTTGAAGGTGTTAAATGAGTATTGAACAATCATCGTTTCGGGAGGCAGAATTTCACCATCCACAGAAACCGTATGTTCTTTAACCATTTGATGTAGTTGTGTGAGAGTGTAGCTCGAATAAATCTTATAACAACATCCTAGTATATTTAATATACTGGCGTTGTTGCAAAAGTAATACATAAAAAGAGTTTATGGGGTTGGAGAAGCAAAATAAAACAAATGAACATGAGAGAATGAATTACCTTTAAAAGTGTAACTCCTTTTGATTTGAGCCTAAAGGCTTCCTTTGAAAGGATTCTGCCCAAAGGAAATCCTCTAGGATGAGGATAGGGATGTGGAGAGAGTAAATGGGCAGGGGTTGGACGAGCCAAAGGCTTGAAGAGTGTGTTAAATGAGGTAGAGGTGGGGGCCTTTTATAAGAGGAGAGGAGGGGCACTTTTGGAAAGTAAGGAAATATTACTTTATTTGAAAATGTGTTTCAGTTTCAAAAGGTCCCACATTGATATGATTCGTGGATAAGGAGATAAGTCCTCGAAATACACTCATCCAATAAGTTTTGGACATGTGTAGTTCATAGATTTTACATTATCTTTCCATTTTATTTAAATCGTCAAATAATGATGTCATCGCTGCATCATTATTATGTCATAAATAATTTATTTTATTTAATGTCTAAAAATTATAAAAAAATACTATGATGTAGGAAATATTTTTATCTTTCCAATGAATATTTATTATCAAAAGGATGACTTGTATAACCCCACTTAAAAATTGTTTTAGTAAAACATATCATGTTTGTGTCAATTTTACTTTTACGTTAAATAAAATGTTATTTATGTCATTTCCCAACCAAAGTGTCTCCATGGGGTCCCCAAGTTGACCCATGGCTTGTCTTGGTCGGCCATGACACAACCAATAATGTTGGGACATGTGTCTAGGTCATTTTATATTATTAAAGAATTATTTATACCTTAAACTACCCTAATTACCACTAATCGCGATTAAGAACTTAATAAGTTACTATTCACCAAAAAATTATTTTTATCCCATTGAACCACATTTTACTTCTTAATGACAACCATGTATGTCGGATTTTTGAAATTCAAAACACAATGATGGAAAAATTTCATTTAAATGGAAAATCAGTTTTTATAAGTACCACTTAGTGGTTTCACTATTCATCAAAAATTGAAGTTTTTCAGAAAAATCCCAAAAATTCACCCTAAGCTATATTTGATATTCTGAATTCAAAAATGAAGTCCGTTTTACAAAATTCAAAACATATAAGTCACATTAATTAATTTAATAATTAATTCCCGCTGTCATGACAAATAGCGTGTTTTATGAAACAATAAGTATCAAAAGATTGACACTAGTTTAAGTCTGATTTCAAAGTGAAATTGATTCCAACGAACACTATTGGATTTAATGGTAAAAATATTTTCTAATTTCACTTTAAATCCAATTCAAAATATAATCTAATCATATAAATAAATTAGATTAAAAAGTGGTTTTGAATTAAAATACAACATTTTACAGTATTCATTAAAAAAATGAACTTTATCGGAAAGATACCAAAAAATTACACAAAGTAAAATTTGATGTCCCGATTCTTAATAAGAGTTTTATTTGGTCAAAAAGAATATTTAAGAGTGAACAAAACTATATTTAATGACAGTTCTCCATTAAAAGGTGATAAATGAACCTCTAGTAAAAACTAGGGTATATACGCCTAAAATTGAATTCTTTCCGTATTTTAAGCCTTTTAGCTTTTATTGGATAAAAGTAAAAACATTTAAAAAACATATATAATCATATTTTAGTTATTTCTATCCATTCCCTCCAATACAATGGCTACATGTTAACTACCATTTGAAATAATATAATTTTATTATTAGAGTGCAACGTAAGATTCCCAAGAAACTCGTTGTTGTGTGTTGGGTACGCCATCGAGCATAGCGTCCCCTTTAAAGTTATTTAAATATTTTATTCACAAATATGGATAAATATGAAATGTCATATTCTTTATTTACCTGGGGTGTTACAAAGAGTCAGTAAAACAATCACATTAAAATAAAGAACGATAAGTACAGAGGTTCCCCGAGTTAACCCATACTAGGATTCCATGTAGGAAAACATGGACATGGAGGAAAAATCAAAGGGTCATGTTCTCGAGGGAGAGTGATAGTAAACATGTCTATGAGAAAGTTAACCATAAGAAAATCACAAACTTGTGATGGGTTAAACGGTATTCAATTCCCCAGTAGGAAAATTTAATAGATAACATTTTTGTTTTAAGTTACTTTTCATTGAGAAATTTATTCATAAGGAAACATAATCACTCATCATGTTGACTTTCAACTTTTATTAGATTCATTACACAAACACATATTTTCTCCAAAAGACGAGTATTTAGGAAGACTTGTTCATATTAAGAGTATTATAATCAACTTATAGAGAATCACCTAATCCACCAAAGAGAACTACATACTTCCCATGTCTTTAGGCTTTAACCAGAACCAAATCCAAAAAGGTTAGTACAAGATCAGATAATATAGGAATGGATAAACCTTTAAAATGAAAATCTTTGCTTAATTTCCAAAATTTGTCCAACAAAACCAAAGGTTCAACGAGGACCATCCGATAAACAAATTGTCCATAAAATTATTCAAAGTAAACCAAACTATGATTGAAACCCAAATATTTGAAGGATTTAGTCACATAGTCTTCCAAGTTAAATTGTAACATTTATCTCCAAACAACATCAGTTGCTCCTAAAGTCTCGTATTGAAACGTAATTAACCTAATCACATATCCTCCATGATATGTTAATCATTTTCATAAATAACCCAAAATCAACTTACTCTTAATTCATAAAATAATATTACTAAAAAGAATCAGTCAAACTGACTAGGGACTTCACGTAGTCCAGTGGTAGGCGATAAATACCAGTCGCACTTTCGTTGTGGGTTCGATTCCTACAGCTTTGTCCGATGCGAGAGGTAGTCACACGGTCTGCGTGTTGTCCTTTTTCCAAAAATAAATAATTCTCAAATCATTCCCCAAAAAAAAGATTAAATCATCAAAAAATAACCATAACCTAATTTAACCTCAATTTTATCTCATGCCTTTCACTTCAATCATAACATATAGTAACCCATAATTACCTCAAAAGTAAGGATCATATAAACCCAAATGGTTCTTTATAACTATGTACACAAAAGAAAAGATAAATATTCATTGAATAAAATTTTCATATATTAAACATCAGGGTTACACATAATATAAAAAGTCTTCTAATGTAACCCCATCATCAAAAGAGACTTAGTACTCTTAAGAATTTCACCATAACTCTTGAAGCCCTTATATGTTGACATATTACTCATTCAACATTCTTCATGATCCATTAACCATTCCTTTCCAAATTATTCTGAAATAATTCTTTCCTACAAACAAAATCATGAATCATATCCTATGATTCCAAAATAGGAAAACAATAGTCATCAAATTATCCACACCATTGATTGTTCATTTTCAGTTTCTTCATCCTCAATCGGAATGGAATTAGGTATTGGTAAACGAACATTTGTACGATCTTGGGGAACCCATTCATGAAACTTCTTCATAGGACATGTGTTTGCATAATGACCATGCACACCACATTTAAAACATTCAATTGATCCCTCACAAAGAACTTATTTCCCTTTCCTCGAGTCAACTGGATGCTTCCTTTTCCCATGGCAGGTTCTTGCTTTATGACCTTCATTTCCACATCTATAGAATATTTCTGTCCCTTTGAAACATTTTCCAAGGTGTTTCTTTCCACATCTTTGAAACATATGTTTTTGAACACACATACATTTATGATTATTACCTGTAGTTCCATAGGGATTTGTTTCTCCCATATATGATGCCTTATAGAAATCACAAAGTTTTAGGTGTTCAATCATGACTCTAGATAGTTGGTTGAGGATAAACACAAGAGTTCTCATTGCAGCTCCCATATCATTCAGCTACTCGCTCAGAAAAATGTCATAGTTTCCTTCACATCCACTATTACTTTGGTACCTGCTAGATCTAGCCATTTACTAAAACCAAAAAGGGTCAGTGTGAGTATATCAACAAAACCATCATGTACTAATGAGGAATATATACTTACTGATTCACTTTATCTATAAACTATGACTTTTTCTGATATCCTAACAATTATGGTAATGTTACTAATGCTTAAAGAATACCCTAACCTCTATAGTTATCTAAACCGACCTCTGATACCAACTATAATGCCCCGACCTTAAACCATACATAAAATTGAATTAAATGAATAATTCACATTGAGGATCTTTTCAGGTTTAGAGTTTTAAAGAATTAGGACATAACTATTACATCTCAAAAGATTACAAAGAAGAAACTTCTACTAAGTTTCCATAAAATAAAAACTCTTAAAATGAAACATGTCTAGTTCCATGTTTTTGGTACCATGACTTTCCCATGATCCCATCCTTGACCCTATTTCACGTTATGTCCTGTGAAAAAAATTTCAAAAACATGGGATGAGCATCAAAAGATCAGTAAGGGATACACAAAGAATTAAAACTGTTAGTTTTTTCAAAACAACAAGTAAACGATGTATACTTTAACAATGTAATAATTTTCACGTTTTTAAATTAGTAAAAACTCTTCCCTGAATAAAAGTTCATTACATACCCTTCTGTAACCAAATGAATACATAAAACCCATATAAATATCACATAACATATAAAGGTAACTTGGTAAATAAACATACTTATGTTGAATAACCATAAGGTCGACTTTCAAAAATATCACTTAATGGAATAGCCATTCGGCCAACTTCCATGCATACTTAATGGAATAGCCATACAGCCGACTTCCATACCCAATGCATTGGAGGTTATAACGTAACCACCCGTCCTGGTATTCACGGCACCACCCGTCATATGGTTTATCACGTAACCACCCGTAAAATGTCCAAGTAACATCATTACACATAAAATATTGAAAATATAAACATTTCAATTACAAAATTTCATTTTGAATCAAAATAAGTAATTCCAAGATATTGAATTAATCAATCCATTTTCAAAAATCATTTAAAAGAGATTTTTGAATCATAGTGTCCCATACCACTTTGACGCTTTTATTAGAATTATAATTTTAAAACATTAATTTCCATATAAATAAATACTGAAAACCATTTTGAAAACATGGAAATTTAAGATAAATATTTTGAATAATAATTCTTTAAAACATTTAAAACGATATTTTTGTTAATGAGTTTTTAACAAAATGAGAGACTCTTGAATTCAAATAATAGCGGAATAACATTTAATACGAACTTTATAATATCATGAGAATAAAGTGATTCATGATATAATATTTCAAAGGATATTATACACACCATATAAGAATGAATTGGTGCATGAAAATAATTATGTCTCAAAAGAAATGTAAAATGAGATGAAATCCATTATAAAGAAGGTATCCTTAAATTAAGGATAAATCAATCTCATAATTATGTGTGACAAATATAAATACACCAAATATAAGTAGATATTATGTGTAAAACAATCAAAGGTTATTCACACATATTCAAAGGATGACATATTCAATAACTACATGTTGAATCCAAAGAAATCGAAATTGAGTTAAGAAGTTCCCTTGGTAAAATTCAACAGCCTAAAGGCGTCACATAAAATTTTACAAAAAGGGTTGATGAGAGAGATAAAGGGGATATCATCACTTGGAAATACAATTTACATAAATAAGGATATATAATAACATATCCCAACATAATAGAATGTGAATTAAAAGACATAACAAAAGAAGTCTTTTAAAAAATGATGGTGAAAGGTCCCCTTACCGAGTTGGGTAACTTTCGAAAAGTACACCCCAAGGAAGAAGGGTCATACAATGAAGATGTAAATACCCATAAATGAAATTATACTACACAAAGTGTATAATAATGGGATGTACATACACCACTCAAAGGAAATTGTGGCAAATGTAGCATAAATCTCACGAGAATAAAAGTGAGATGAAAAATCCCTTACGAAAACTCGGCAGCCTAACAACGCCACTTAAAACATCAAAAATGGATTGATGAGAGAGAATAGGGTCTCTCATCATATGAAAAATAAAAAAATATAGTAATACTAATATAAAAGAACATCCCAATAACAAGAAATATGAGATTTAAAAGGAATGACATAAAAGAGCATACTTAAAAAGAAAGAGAGTAGTAGGATCCCTTACATCGGGTCCGACTTGACTCGATCGTTCTTTAACGTCCTAAATAATAAAAGTGAGTTAATTTCTATTTGATTAAGAACCTTTTTCAAGTTCATTATTCCTTTTATATCACTTATTTACATTTTATAAAAATTATGTAATCATTTAAGTTAATAATTTTTGTTTTGTCGATATTTGGTTCTTAAGTCGAAAGTGAACTTCTTACAATTACATGTTGTTCGTGTGGTCAACGGTTCATTATATCCAGAATTATATTCATGATTTGGATATCATATATATCATATATATAACCATCATATACATGTATTTATAATATTAAATAATCATTTAGAGGTATGAATTGAAATGCACCGTTGATGGAGACGGTAAGTCGTACGTACGCATGAACGCTACTTTCATTTCATTGTCAAATTAATGGAATTAAAACTTAATGAGAGGTATGTATATTTTAATTCCATAATTATATTCATCATTTAGATTTATCATTCATCATATATATCTATTATATAAATGTACATATAATAGTACATTACATTTGGGGATAAGAAATGAAATGCACTGTTCATGGAGACAGTAAGTTGTACGTACGCATTAACGCTACTTTCATTTCTATCTCATACTTTAATGGAAATAAATAATAATTATATATAGGTATATAATAATTCCAGTATATAATCATATATAATAACTTTAAATCCATCTTTTATACGTCTGACATATGGCATTAACCAATCAAATCACTTTGAGGGGGCGGTAGTCCGCACTTCCTAAAATGAAATTATCGTGTTTACCCATAATGGAAGCCATAAAGGTATGCTAAAAATGAATAATACAGAAGCTTAAGGAAAACATAAACATATTATATATCATATAGAAATATAGTGAAATATTAATGGCCTCCTTTTAAGGTGTTATATTATTGTTGAACAATCATCGTTTCGTGAGGCAGAAATTCGCCATCCACAGAAACAGTATGTTCTTTAACCATTAGATGTAGGTGTGTGTAAGTGTAGCTCAAATAAGTCTTATAACAACGTCCTATTATATTGAAGTTACATGATTTTTTACAAAATAAATGAATAAAAAGAGTTTAGGGGGTTGGAGAGGCACAATAAAACAAAAGGACTCAAGTGAAGACATTATCTTAAAATCGGGTAACTCCCTTTGGTTTGAGATAAATGGCTTCCTTGGTAAGACTTCATTCCAAAGTGAGTCATCAAGGAGTTAGAGAGGTATGTGTAGAGACAAAATGGTCAGGGTTTGGTCGAGCCAAAGGCTTTGAAAGTGTGTGTAAGGTGGTAGAGGTGGGGGCCTTTTATAAGAGGAGAGGAGGGGTACTCCTGTAAAGTAACAAAATGTTACTTTATATTCAAAATATTTTCGGATTTTAAAGGTCCCAAATTGATGTATTTTAAGGATACAGTGATTAGGGTTCGAAATACACTCATCCAATAGGTTTTGGACATGTGTAGGTCTTATATTTTACATTATCTTTCCATTTTATTTAAATCGTTAAATAATGAGGTCATCGCTGCATCATCATGATGTCATAAATAATTTAATTTATTTAATGTCTAAAATTATAAAAAAATACTATGATGTGGGAAATCTTTTTAGCTTTCCAATGACTATTTATAGTCAAAAATATGACTTTTATAACCCCATGTAAAAATTGTTGTAGTAAAACATTTCATGTTTGTGTCATTTTTTACTTTAACGTAAAATAAAAGTTATTTATGTCATTTTCCAATCAAAGTAGCTCCCTGGGGTCCCCAAGTTGACCCATGGATTTTCTTGGTCGGCCATGACACATCCAATGAGGTTAGGACATATTTCTAGGTCATTAAATTTTATTAAAACATTATTCTTACCTTAAACTACACTAATTACCTCTAATCGTGATTAAGAACTTAAGAGTTACTATTCAATAAAAAATTATTTTAATCTCATTGGAACACATTTTTCTTCTTAATGACAACCATGTATGTCGGATTTTTGAAATTCAAAACACAGAAGTGGTAAAATTTCATTTAAACGAATAATCAGTTTTTATAAGTACCACTTAGTGGTTTCACTATTCATCAAAAATTGATGTTTTTCAGAAAAATACCAAAAATTCACCCTAAGATATATTTGATATTATGAATTCAAAAATGAAGTCTATTTTACAAAATTAAAAACATATAAGTCACACTAATTAATTTAATAATTAATTCCTGATGTCATTACAAATAGCATGTTTTTATGAAACAATAAGTATCAGAATTTTGTTAGTAATTTAAGTCCATTTTCAAAGTGAAATTAATTCCAACGACCACTATTGTATTAAATGGTAAAAATATATTCTAATTTCACTATAAAACCAATTCAAAAGATAATCTAATCATATAAAGAAATCAGATTAAAAAGAGGTTATGAATTAAAATACAACATTTTCCACTATTCATTAAAAATTGAACTTTTTCATAAAAATACCAAAGCATTACACAAAGTAAATTTTGATGTCCCGATTCTCGAAAAGAATTTTATTTTGTCAAATATAACACATAAAATTGTCAAAAAGTGGATTTACAAGAGGTTCGCCATCAAAAGCCGGTTACTCGACTTTTTATATAATATTAGAATGTTTACGCATAAAATTGGACTCATTCGCATTTTTAATCCTATAACATTTATTGTAAAGAGAAAAAATATCTGACAAACATATATATTCATTATTTAGTTAGTTCTGTTCATTCCCGCCATTACAACAGCTAGGTGTTAACTACCATAATATTATTTTATTATTATAGTGCAATGCAAGATTCCCAAGAAACTCATTGTTGCGTATTGGGTAAGCCATCGTGCATAGCATCCCCTTTAAAGTAATAATAATATTTTATTCACAAATATGGATAAATATGAAAATTTCATATTCTTTATTTACCTGGGTGGTTACATCCTTCCCCCCTTTTGGGAATTGCGTCATCACAATTTTAAAATTGAGCTTGGAAACATCCTTTAATGTCCCACATCGGAACAAGAGTCGGTAAAACAATCACATTAAAATAAAGAATGATAAGTACAAAGGTTACATGAGTTAACCCATACTAGGATTCCATGTAGGAAAACATGGACATGGATGAAAAAGAAAAGGGCCATGTTCTCGAGGGAGAGTGATAGTAAACCTTTCTAGGAGAAAGTTAACCATAAGAAAATCACAAACATGTGATGGGTTAAACGGTATTCGATTCCCCAGTAGGAAAAGTAGATAGACAACATTTTTGTTTTAAGTTACATTTCATTGAGGAATTTATTCATAAGGAAACATAATCACTCATCATGTTGACTTTCAACTTTTATTAGATTCATTACACAAACTCATATTTTCTCCAAAAGATGAGTATTTAGGAAGACTTGTTCATATTAAGAGTATTATAATCAACTTATAGAGAATCACCTAATCCACCGAAGAGAACTATATACATCCCATGTCATTAGGATTTAACCAAAACAAAATCCAAAAACGTTAGTACAAGATCAGATAATCTAGAAAATGATATCCCTTTAAAATGAAAATCTTTTCATAATCTCCAAAATTTGTCCAACAAAACCCAAGGTTCAACGAGGACCATCCGATAAACAATTTTTCCATAAAATTATTCAAAGTAAACAAAACTAAAATTGAAACCCAAATATTTGAAGGATTTAGTCACATAGTCTTCCAAGTTAAATCGTAACATTTATCTCCAAACAACATCAGTTTCTCCTAAAGTCTCATGTTGAAAAGTAATTAACCTAATCACATATCCTCCATGATTGGTTAATCATTTTCATAAATAACCCAAAATCAACTTACATTTAATTCATAAAATTATATAACTAAATAGAATCAGTCAAACTAACCAGGGACATCACGTAGTCCAGTGGTAGTAGATAAATACCAGTCGCACTTTGGTTGTGGGTTCGATTCCCGCAGCTTTGTCCGACGTAACGGGTAGTCACACTGTCTGTGTGTTGTCCTTTTTCCAAAACTATATAATTCTCAAAACATTCCCCAAAAAGGGATTAAATCATCAAAAATAACCATAACATAATTTAACCTCAATTTTATATCATGCCTTTCACTTCAATCATAACATATAGTAACCCATAATTACTTCAAATGTAAGGATCATATAAACCCAAATAGTTCTTTATAACTATGTCCTCAAAAGAAAAGATAACTATTCATTGAATAAAATTTTGATATATTAAACATCAGGGTTACAAATAATATAAAAATTCTTCTAATGTAACCCCATCATCAAAAAAGACTTAATACTCTTAAGAATTTCACCATAACTCTTGAAGCCCTTATATGTTGACATCTTAATCATTCAACATTCTTCATGATCCATTAACCATTCCTTTCCAACCTATTCTGAAATAATGCTTTCCTACAAACAAAATCATGAATCATATCCTAAGATTCCAAAATATGAAAACAATACTCATCAAATAATCCATACCTTTGATTGGTCATTTTTAGTTTCTTCATCCTCAATCGGAATGGCATTAGGTATTGGTAAACGAACATTTGTAAGATCTTGGTGATCCCATTCATGAAACATCTTCATAGGCCATGTGTTTGCATAATGACCATGCACACCACATTTAAAACAGTCAATTGATCCCTTAGAAAGAACTTCTTTCCCTTTCCTCGAGTCAACTGGTTGCTTCCTTTTTTTCCATGGAAGGTTCTTGCTTTATGACCTTCATTTCCACATCTATAGAATATTTCTGTCCCTTTGAAACATTTTCCTAGGTGTTTCTTTCCACATCTTTGACACATAGGTTTTGAACACACTTACCTTTATTATTATAACCTGTAGTTTAGTAGGGATTTGTTTCTCGCATATATGATGACTTATAGAAATCACCAAGGTTTAGGTGGTCAATCATGACTCTAGATAGTTGGTTGAGGATAAACACAAGAGTTCTCATTGCAACTCCCATATCATTCAGCTGCTCGCTCAGAAAACTGTCACAGTTTCCATAACATCCACTATTACTTTGGTGCCTGCTAGATCCAACCATTTACTAAAACCAAAAAGGGTTAGTTTGAGTATATCAACAAAACCATCATGTACGAATGAGGAAGATATACTTACTCATTCACTTTATCTAAAACCTATGACTCTTTCTGAAATCCTAACCATTATGGTAATGTCACTTATGCTTAACGAATACCCTAACCTCGAAAGTTATCTAAACCGACCTCTGATACCAACTATAAGGCCCCGACCTTAAACCATACTTAAAATAGAATTAAATGAATAATTCACATTGAGGATCTTTTCAGGTTTAGAGTTTTAGATAATTAGGACATAACTATTACATCTCAAAAGATTACAAAGTAGATACTTCTACTATGTTTCCATAAAAAAACTCTTAAAACGAAACATGTCTACTTCCATGTTTTTGGTAGCATGACTTTCCCTTGATCCCATCCTTGACCCTATTCCACTTTATGTCATCTGAAAAACATTTAAAAAACATGGGATGAGCATAAAAAGCTCAGTAAGGGATACACAAAGATTGAAAACTATTAGTTTTTTCAAAACAACAAGTAAACGATGTATACTTTAACAAAGTAATAATTTTCACCTTTTCGAAGCCGTAAAAACACTTCACTGAATAAATGTTCATTACTTACCCTTCTGTAACCAAAAGAATACATTAAACCCATATCAAAATCACATAACATATTAAGGTAACTTGGGACATAAACATACTTAAGTGGAATAACCATAAGGTCGACTTCCAAACATATCACTTAATGGAATAGCCATTCGGCCAACTTCCATACATACTTAATGGAATAGCCATACATCCGACATTGATACCCAATGCATTGGAGGTTATAACATAACCACCCGTCCTGGTATTCACGACACCACCCGTCATATGGTTTATCACGTAACCACCCGTAAAATGTCTAAGTACCATCATTACACATAAAATATTAAAAATATAAACATTTCAATAACAACATTTCATTTTGAATCAAAATCAGTAAATCCATGATATTGAATTAATCAATCCATTTTCAAAAATCATTTAAAAGCGATTTTTGAATCAAAGTGACCTATACCACTTTGATGCTTTTATTGGAATTATAACTTTAAAACATTAATGTACATATAAATAAATAATGAAAACCATTTTGAAAACATGGACATTTAAGATAATGATTTAGAATAATAAATCTTTAAAACATTTAAAATGATATTTTTGTTAAAGACTTTTTAAAAAAATGAGAGACTCTTGAATACAAATAATAGTGGAATAACATTTAATCCGAACTTTATAATATCATGAGAATAAAGGGATTCATGATATAATATGTCAAAGGACAGTATACACACCATATAAGAGTGAATTGGTTCATGTCAACAATGAAGTCTCAAAAGAAATGTAAAATGATATGAAATCCATTATAAAGAAGGTATCCTTAAATTAACGATAAATCAATCTCATAATTATGTGTGGAAAATATAAATACACCCAATATAAGTGGATATTATTTGTAAAACAATCAAAGTTTATTCACACATATTCAAAGTATGACATATTCAATAACTACATGTTGAACCTAAAGAAATCGAAATTGGGTTAAGAAGTTCCCTTGGTAAAATTCGACAGCCTAACGGCGTCACATAAAATTTTACAAAAAGGGATGATGAGAGAGATAAAGGGGATATCATCACTTGGACATAAAATTGACATAAATAAGGATATATAAGAACATATCCCAACATAATAGTATGTGAATTAAAAGACATAACAAAAGAAGTCTTTAAAAAAGATAGTGAAAGGTCCCCTTACCGAGTTGGGTAACATTTGAAAAGTACACCCCATGGAAGAAGGGTGATACAATGAATATGTAAATACCCATAAATGAAATTATACTACACAAAGTGAATAATAATGGGCAGTACATAAACCACTCAAAGGAAATTGTGGAAAATGTAGCATAAATCTCACACGAATAAAAGTCAGATGCAAAATCCCTTACGAAAACTCGGCAGCCTAGCGGCGCCACTTAAAATATCCAAAATGGATTGATGAGAGAGAATAGGGTCTCTCATCATATTAAAAAAAAATACAATCAGAGTAATATAAAATAACATCCCAATAACAAGAAAGATGATATTTAAAAGGAATGACATAAAAGAGCGTACTTAGAAAGAAAGAGAGGAGTAGAATCCCTTACCTCGGGTCCGACATGACTCGATCGTTATTTAACGTCCTTAATAATAAACATGAGTTAATTTATATTTTCTTAATAACATTTTTCAAGTTCATTATTCCTTTTATATCAATTATTTACATTTTATAAACATTATGTAATCATTTAAGTTAATAATGTTTGTTTTGTCGATATTTGGTTTTTAAGTCGAAAGTGAACTTCTTACAATTACATGTTGTTCGTGTGGTAAATGGTTCATTATATACAGAATGATATTCATGATTTTGATATCATAAATATCATATATATCCAGAATATACATGTATTTATAATATAACATAATCATTTAGAGGTAAGAAATGAAATGCACCGTTCGTGGAGACGGTAAGCCGTACGTACGCATAAACGCTACTTTCATTTATTTGTCATATTAATGGAATTAAAACTAAATCAGAGGTATGTATATTTTAATTCCAGAATTATATTAATCATTTATATGTATTATTCATCATATATATCTATTATATACATGTACTTATAATAGTACATTACATTTGGGGATAAGAAATGAAATGCACCGTTCATGGAGACGGTAAGTTGTACGTACGCATGAATGATACTTCCATTTCTATCTCATAATTAAATGGAAAGAAATAATAATGATATATAGGTATATTATAATTCCAGTATAACATCATATATAATAACTTTAAATCCATTCTTTATACGTCCCACATATGGCATTAACGAATCAAATCACTTTGAGGGGGCGGTAGTCCACACTTCCTAAAATGAAATTATCATGTTTACCCATAATGGAAGCCATAAAGGTATGCTCAAAATGAATAATAGAGAAGATTATGGAAAACATAAAAATATTATATATCATATATAAATATATTTGAATCTTAATGACCACCTTTGAAGGTGTTATATGAGTGTTGAACAAACATCGTTTCGTGAGGCAAAAATTCGCCATCCACAGAAACAGTGTGTTATTTAACCATTAGATGTAGGTGTGTGTAAATGTAGCTCGAATCCTTCTTATAACAACATCCTAGTATATTTAAGATACTTTATTTGTTACAAAATAAATGAATAAAAAGAGTTTAGGGGGTTGGAGAGGCAAAATAAAACAAAATGACTCAAGTGAAGACGTTACCTTAAAATCGGGTAACTCCATTTGGGTTGAGCTAAAAGGATTCCTTGGGAAGACTTATGCCCAAAGTGAGTACTCAAGGAGTTATAGAGGTATGTGTAGAGACAAAATGGGAAGGTTTTGGCCGAGCCAAAGCCTTTGGAAGTGTGTGTATGGTGGTATAGGTGGGGGCCTTTTATAAGAAGAGAGGAGAGGCACTCCTGTAAAGTTACAAAATGTTACTTTATTTTCAAAAGATTTTAGAAATTTAAAGGTCCCAAATTGATGTATTTAGAGTATAAGGTGATTAGGGTTCGAAATCCACTCATCCAGTAGGTTTTGGACATGTGTAGGTCTTAGATTTTACATTATCCTTCCATTTTATTTAAATCATTAAATAATGAGGTCATCGTTGCATCATCATGATGTCATAAATAATTTAATTTATTTAATGTATAAAAATTATAAAAAAATCCTATGATGTAGGAAATAGTTTTATCTTTACAATGATTATTTATAGTCAAAAATATGACTTTTATTACCCCATGTAAAGTTTTTTTTTGTAAAACATTTCATGTTTGTGTCATTTATTACTTTAACATTAAATAAAAGGTATTTATGTCATTTTCCAATCAAAGTGGATCCATGGGGTCCCCAAGTTGACCCATTGATAGTATTGGTCGGCCATGACACATACAATGAGGGTAGGACATGTTTCTAGGTCATTTCAGTTTATTAAAACATTATCCATACCTTAAACAACACTAATTACCTCTAATCACAATTAAGAACTTAAGAGTTACTATTCACCAAAAAATTATTTTAATCTCATTGAACCATATTTTACTTCTTAATGACAACCATGTATGTCGGATTTTTGAAATTCTAAACCCAGAAGAGGTACAATTTCATTTAAACGAAAAATCAGTTTTTATAAGTACCATTTAGTGGTTTCACTATTCATCAAAAATTGAAGTTTTTCAAAAAAATACCAAAAATTCACCCTAATATATATTTGATATTCCGAATTCAAAAATGAAGTCTATATTAAAAAATTCAAAACATATAAATCACATTAATTAATTTAATAATTAATTCCTGCTGTCATGACAAATCGCGCGTTTTTATGAAATAATAAGTATCAAAAGATTGACACTAGTTTAAGTCCATTTTTCAAAGTGAAATTAATTCCAACGACCACTATTGTATTAAATGGTAACAATATATTCTAATTTCACTTTAAAACCAATTCAAAAGATAATATAATCATATAAATAAATCAGATTAAAAAGTGGTTTTGAATTAAAATACAACATTTTTCATTATTCATTAAAAATTGAATTTTTTCAGAAAAATACCAAAAAATTACACAAAGTAAATTTTGATGTCCCGATTCTCAAAAAGAATTTTATTTTGTCAAATATAACACATAAAATTTTCAAAAAGTGGATTTACAAGAGGTTCTCCATCAAAATCCGGTTAATCAACTTTTTAAAGAATATTTGAATGTTTACGCTTAAAATTGGATTCATTCGCATTTTTAATCCTATAGAATTTATTGTAAAGAGTAAAAATATCTGACAAACATATATAATCATTTTTTAGTTAGTTCTATTCATTCCCTCCATTACAACGACTCAGCGTTAACTACCATAATATTATTTTATTATTAGAGTGCAATGCAAGATTCCCAAAAAACTCATTGTTGCGTATTGGATAAGCCATCGTGCATAGCGTCCCCTTTAAAGTAATATTAATATTTTATTCGCAAATATGGATAAATATAAAATTGTAATATTCTTTATTTACCTGGGGTGTTACAAACATGACATAATATGGTTTGATTATGTCCCATTAAAAATAGAAAATGATTTATTCTTTTTAATGAAAAAATATATAACGTCCTCAAACATTAAACTGGGTAGGTTATTACTTTACCGATTAAACATGGATTTACATGTGTAAGTAATGGTATAAAAAGAAAATCCCAAGTGTTATGTTACCAAATATTATGTGATCTATGAGTTATATATATATATAAATCCCATTTGAAGGATTTAGTATGTATTGTGTGGATTTTATCCATATTATTCATTATAAAATGTGCCGTCAAATAAAACATCCAATAGTCATATTTGATATGATTTAGAAGATACCATACTTTAATAAATATATGGTGACATGAATAAATTTTTTGACACATTTATTAGTGAATTTCGGATCTTAGAACACCAATATATGTGATCTATTTAAGATAGTTCAACATTATAGTGAGAGTGTATTTAATATAATTCCTTAATAAATATCAGAAACAGATCATACTTGTTTGATAAAATATTTTTTTATAGATTAATATCATCACTATTATCAAAATTTACTTTTAGATTAATCATATAGGATGGATAATTTGATGAGATAAAATTCTATGACTAGTTACATAATAAGAGTTATTAACTAAGGATAAATTATATGTATTTTAGAAACACATTCTAAAAAAACAGACAGTTGATGTTTTTCAAACCATTGAAACCATATTCTTATAAACCAATGAATGATTTCATTCTGATTTCAAAGGCCTTAAATAAAAAAACAAAATGTATTTTTTTCATTGATCAGAAATTCAATATTAATTGATATGAAAATTACATAGTGAGAAATTATTCTTCATTAAGGTTTATTTTGTATAAGGAATTCACCATATATTCAATGATGGAAATTCTCTAACAAATAGAAAGAGTTCAAAAAGTGTCTATATTATAATATCAAAGAGTTTATAATTAATGATCTAGGGAAGTGATGTCTAGTATCTTGTGTTTTATTGATTATAAAAGTGGGAAAAATTTGACACTAGGGTAGGAAGAGTAAGTTTTACATACTAAAAATGTTTCTTCTTGTATCCAGAATATGTCATTGAAACATTGGTATTTCATGGATTCAGAGTAATGATTCCATATAATAGAATTTTCTAAATCACATAATGTGTTTTTTATACTCCATTTAATTTCCATGTAAGTAACCAATGTTATAGAAATAAATTCATTTGCTTCAATGGGTTGGTAAAATAAAATACATGTTTTAAAATTATTTTAAGTACCTAGGGTTTTAAAATCAATGAATGAATTTATAAAACATATATTTTGTATTTCAGTTATTATGAAAATAGTTTCTTTATCAAATATATTAATTAATAATGAATTAATCAATATTAGATGAATTTAGGAAATTGATGTGTATATTTATCTCATATTGGTTATATGATAAAACGAGTAGAAGATATGAGAAACATTTATAATAGGTTTTGTAAACATGATTTATGATTCATTAAGTTTGCTGAGATATTTGAAGGGGATTTGAGGATAGTTTTATTTTTTTATGAAAAATGATATATTAGAATGTTTTTAATAATATGTGGTAATTTTTTGACACAACCCATCAGTGGTATAATTTAATGAATTGATGATTCTTTTCAGATATAAAATGCACTAAACACATTAACTACCGTATATGATTTGTGAAGAATCATTTATTTGTTATATATTACTTTTTAAAGATGTAATTTTTTTTAAACTCAATAGAGTATTTGTATCTACAAATCATATTATATAAATAATATACAATTCATTAAGATTTTGGGAGTCTGTTTATGCATAGAAAATTTAAATTCCAAAATTAAAATGATTATTCTTTTCAAACAAAAAGATGGAGGTCACATAATTGTCTTTATTGGTATGTTGATTATTTGATAATACCATACACACGGATATTTGAAGAATGATATTATAATAACCCATCTCTCAAATTGATTTTATTTCATGAATTATAATATAAAATATTGTAAAACAATAACTACAAATCAAAAGGCATAGTATCATTAAGATATTATAAACATATTAAATCAACATAAACATAATGTAAAAAATATTTTCTCCATAAAGTCATCATATGTTCATTTTTTCTCTTCTTAATCTAAATTATAACTTGAGAGAAAACATTCAAAAAATTGGTGACATATAAATCATATTATGGGAAGAATCATAACAATGAATGATGAAGAGGAAATATATACGATACTAGAGGAATATCATGATTTCATAAAGTAGAAAAGAACAAATATAATCACATTGAATCAATGTATAATAAAAATATATCATACATTTATAGAATCATTGGACTAAGAAAGAAACATAAAACATGACATCATAAACATGAGTCATGTGTCAGTGCCGAGACAATAAGACATGGTCTATTAGTATAACTGGTCATGCATTCTGCTTTGAATCTGGTGAGATGGAAACATTACCTCATGCATTGGGGTTGTATAATTATTATTCCACCTGTCATATTCTTTAAATTTACATGCACATTGTTTCTATTTAACTATTATATACTTAAATCAAATGAAATGAAATACATAAAAATAAATTGGTTACATAATATTTTCATAAAGAATAACCAAATATAATACAATAATTATTCATAATAAAATGAATGAATAAAACAATATTTTGAAATTAATGATTCATTATATATGTGTAGGTCCTAATAACAAAACTTCAATTGATAAAAAATTATAATAATGGAGTGTAGAAGTAATTTTGGAAATGAACAATTTAGGTGAGATTTTAGAAAAAAAGGACATGAATCCTTAAAGAAGAAAAATGTGATATTTTTTCTTTAAAAAATTCAAAATATAATGATTTTACAAAAAATATTTAATATAACTATAAATAGTCTAATTTAGAACAACTTAAAATATTGTTATATATAAATTAATAAGTGAAAATAAGTTACACTTTAATCAGGTTTTCATTATACAGAATCGAGAGAAGGGATCATAAAATAAAATGTTTAACCTAATAAAATAAAGAGATAAGAATATTGTAATATATGTAATAGAAATATATATAAAATATATAAAATTTCGTTATGATAATAATGAGGGTAATTTATTTAGAGAGATAAATCATAATCCAATGAAAAGCGGGTGGTTCAGAAGGATCCCTTACTTGTGGTACTATATCACTTGATACATGCAATTAAATTCCTAAATAATAAAATAAATATTATTAAAAACATTATAAAAATTTTCTAACTATATTTAATTTTTTTTATTATTATATTTCTTACATTTATTACATTGTACATTTCTCACATCGACAAATTAACATTGTTTAGCTAATTTTTTCTAAACTATTTTGATATTTAGATAATGATCAAAAGTGTTGTAAAATCATTCAATAATCTCCAAATTTCTTGGATTATTGAAAATTTATTATTATGTTAACAAAATATTTATACATATTAATGAGTTCTACAATATATATGCCAACTATGAAAGATATCTGGATATACACATTTTAGATTGTTAAAATTAGTGTGGACTTTGGTTGTAATTATAATTTTTGTTATATTCAATATATATTTATAGAATAGCTAAATTATAAAAAATGTATTATTTCTCCATTTAATATTTTTTTAAGAAAATCCATTTTACATGGGGATTGAAAACGAATCACATCTTCCATGTAAGTTGGTGAACCAACCATATTCTAGTGATAATATAATTTTAGAATTAAATAGATAGAGAGAGATAGTATGATAGTACATATTTCATTGATATAATATAATTTATGTATAAATATTATATTTATGATTGTATATCATTATGGTTTGAATATATTTAATGTAGTTATAATACGAAAAAAACATGAATGAACTCATTTTACAAAATTACATCTTCCTTATGAATCCATCTTGAGAACACTACTTAATCCTTTTTAGAATAGTCTTTTTTGGAATATGAACCTCTAAAATATGATAGATAATATTAGGGGATGGATCATGGTTTATTTTTTAGATAAAAGGGGCTTAAAATGTTTGTATAAATTGATCTATGAAAGCTTTTATTTATAAGGGGGGATAACTGTTTTAGTATAAAATATTAGAATAAAATATTACATCTTTAAATAGTGACAAAAAATGTGATTCAATTGTAAGGATATTACGACTCAATAGTAATTGAGTCCTTAAAATATTAATCAAACATATATAAACATGAAAATATTATTCATAGACGCTATAACATAATATGATACTTATATAGTATTTCATTTTTCACCATTGTGTTTTATTATTTATGAAAAACACAAAATATAACCTTAACCATTTTTTAAAATGATGATTAAAAAAATGAAATCCATTTTATTATATTAATAATATATATATGTGAAATTTATGTTTAAAATAAAAATAATCTTTTATAAAAATATATCTTATTTTTACTACATGATTAATTTTCCATCACTTTGAAAATATAATTATGGTTTTATTATATTATTATTTATAAATAAATACATATTGTTAATAAAATTAATTTATGTAATGAAAATTTTTTATTATTAATTGTATTGTCCTTAAAAACTATTTTAATAAAAATTAAACTGATATGTTACCTTAAAAAACAAAATTATGCATTATTTATGTCAAACCAATGTTTTTTCCTTTTTAACACATAAATTTACTTGAATTATGATATGAATTTCATATATGAAACCTCCATATAATAAGGTACCATTATATTATACTATATTCCAAAATATGATATTTATGTTTATTTAAAATGGAAACTTCCTTTATAAAATTTTATGTCATTACATTATTCCCTTATAAGAAAGTTAAACATTAATAATTTTTTTCATATAATTAAGTGATAATAGATTAGGATAATTTCAATTCATTTCATCATTGGGATCCCATGTTGCTTCATCATCCATATGGTTTCTCTAATGTACATTGATTAGGTTAGTTTAGTTATTTCATATAAATTTGTCTTTGTGTTCCAAGATCATCAAAAACTACTACTCATAAAAGAGATCATTCTCAAGATGTACAACTTCTGGATTTAGCACATGTGAGGGATTTGGTACGTACTTATTCAAGAGTGATATGTGGAAAACATCATGTACTTCAGATATATTTTATTGGATTTTCATTCAATATCCCATAGCTCTGATGATATCTACAATATTAAAGTGTCCAATATACCAGGGACATACTTTTTCCTTTTACCCTTGAAACATGATTTATTCTCTAGAGATTTACGAAGGAACCCAATATCTCTGACCTTAATATATGGTTCTTGATGATTATCTTTAGAATAGATATTCAGTAATGTATTCGATGTTATACTATGTTGAATTGACCTTTTTCAATTTATTCAATCATTTTGGTTCCCAACAGTTTGCATTCAACAACTTCATCCAAAAATGAAACTGTTCTATATTTCATCTGATGTACTAATTCAGAAATATCCATATGAATACTTGAGTGGATGTAGTTTTCATATTATAACATGAAGAGAGATATATATATTGATATCATCACCTTTTTGTGTCCATGTAGAATTCACCCAACATATCCATATGTTTCTAGATAGTACATTTATAATGGGAGTTAGATTGGTGTAGTATGATATATTAATGTTCAACTATAAGTTCAATTTGTGTTGAATAATTTTCAAAAACAATATGGTGAACCAAAATTCTTGATTAAATAAAATCTATAGTGATTTTCCATGAAGCCTCGCCACTTTTAAAATGTATATCTTTACAAGATGATAATGATATAAGTCCACTTGAATTTCAAAGATGTGAGTAGTCTTTATAAGGTGATCTACAAAAGCCCATATAAAATAATGTTATTTTTATGTATTATGAAGGCACGTTAATGAATCCATGGCGATTTACTCCCATTTATATACACCTATAGGTAGTGATTTCATCAACCCATTTGAATTTTTCCTTTCTCTCCTTCACTTATTGATATATTGTGTACATTGATGTAAATCCAGTAATACCCTTCTTCATGTTATCCCACCACTAGTTCTCGCATATAACACTATACACCTTTATACATCATGGGTGGGTAATGAATGTTGATGAAAATCATTTAATAACTCCCATGTTTGTATTTTTTCTGATGAAACACATATTAACAAACCAAATCTAGCAACTCCATCATTATAAATGACTAAAATTGATGAACAATTTATTTTAGTATCTATTTTTTTCTATATATCAAAATTGTTATTATGATCTTACATAATACTCTCTATAATAGATAGCAGAGAAATAATTTATGAATTTTTTGGTATCGTTTTTTAATTTGTGATTTCATTGTCTATCCTTTTCATGTCAAAGAATATTGGATTCCCCTCAAACCTCCCTATATATAATGTTACTGGAGATTCAGAACATATAGCATCTTCCACATTATTCTATATCCTAGAAAGGATGTTGGTTGAATAGTTATAGGCCTTCATTAGCTATAACAATCTAATTTAGCGTATATTTATCACATTATGTGTGAATATATACTCCAATATGTTAAAATTTGTATATAGTTCAAGATTTTATCTATTGATATTGTAAAAATTTAGGTATTTTTAATAATGTATCAGTTTTATATTTTATTCATTTATATTTATTAAAAAATAATTATTATAAAAATTATATACGTTTATTTCATTCCTCAAATGATATTTGATATGAATAAATTAATAAAATTTAATTATTATAGGATAAATAATGAATGTGATATGATAAAAATCATTAAATGTTAAAAAAGTATATTTTTCGAAATCCTATTTTAATGTGTTTTTTATTTTATCCAAGTTAATTCAATTGATAAAATTTTAAAATATTATTATTATTATTAGTAAAATTATAATTTTTTATCTAATATATTACTGATTATTTAATTAGTAATTTATTTTAAATATGTCTAAGAACACCTAATGATTAAAATATCCATTTTCTACCAAATTAGTATTTCTTTTTTTTATATTCAATTAAAAGAATAATTTATAAATTTATAAATTTGAATTTAATTAAATCAACTATATTATTTGAATTCACCATATTATAATTAACTAATGGGGTTTTTTTATATTTTTGTAACAAATTTTGTTTAATGAATTGTGAAAAATATTGTTCTTATGATTTCGTAAAACAATTATGACCTTATTATGATATAAACAAAATTTAAAAATAATTACAAACTTTTTCTTGATTTTTTTTTATTTTGGGATTAAAAAAATTATTTTAGAAAAATTATTATTAAATTTTAAACTTTTGTTTGAAATTTTTAAGTCTAAGTCATATTTTATTAAAATAAAAATCATTTTTTGATTATTTACCTTTATGAAAGTGGTTTGATGATTCCATTCAGTTTTTCATGGTTATCATGTCAAATAACCTTAATTTTTAACAATAAAACAAATAAAATAGGTGAATAATTCTCACTCTACTGTCATAGGCCTACATGATAAAATATTCAATATTCTAATCATAAAACACCTCTCCTTAATTACAAATATGTCCAATATTTTCCATTAGGAAACCACTGTTCATTAACATTATCTCTACCAAAATCTATTTAAATACATCCAAAAACCCTTATGTGTGTTCTATTGGATATTTTATTCCCAAATGAACAATATAAAAATACATAAGGTGTTTACAATAAGAGGTTTTCGACGGAGGATATATTTTCTCTAACCAAGTTCTTTTGTATTCCTTTCATGTTAAAAATTTTACAAATATATTTTAAACATTGTAAATTAATTAAAAATTTATTATAAGTATACTAAAATGATATACTTTTAATTTCAAACCCATTATCAACATCCAGTCTATCCAAAAAAATGAAAAATAGTGCTCGTGTGTACGTGAAATCAACCTCCTCCATAATCGATAGGTTTCATTTTTCATCACCACCTCAGAGGGATGTTAATGAAGATAAATTATTTAAATAATGTTAATAATTTTAATTTAATTATTATTATTCAAATATTATCCATTATCTACCATATTCCCCTTTCAATTATTTGAAAGATATAATGTCGCTTGTGCTTCTGTTTAAACTTCCACCTCTATAAATTTCATGATTTATTTTTAATAACTTCCATGATTGGATGTTTCAAAAAGTGTATTTAATGAATAAATATGATATTTATGACATGGTTATAATTTTTAAAATATTATGTTACCATTTTATGAACCTTTTACGCTATTTAATACACCAATTCTATTTTATACCGAATATCCCAAAAACATCTAAAGTTAATTTAACAGATTTTGTAGCTAAATAAAACATGATAGTAAATAAAATAAAACTAATAGTAATAAATTAATCAAAATTAATTTTTTGAGAAATTAAATAATTAATGTATGTTTAATATTCAATAAAAATAAAAGACATATGTGGTGAGTCTGGATATGAGGTTAGGGATATCTCATCTCAATTTCCATTATTTGAGAATTATGTCATTCTCACCATGTGTTTTATTCA
The DNA here is from genome assembly GCA_963277665.1 of Viscum album. Lineage (NCBI taxonomy): Eukaryota > Viridiplantae > Streptophyta > Magnoliopsida > Santalales > Viscaceae > Viscum > Viscum album. The sequence goes on along the minus strand of OY728164.1, from coordinate 558,890,444 downwards.
ATGTGGGTTTTAATCAATTATATGAAGGTATTTAATCATAAATTATGTAAACTAAATTAAATTACTAATCCATTTCAAATTCTATCCATCAATAACCATTTGATTAAAAAGTTACCAAAGTAGAAATTTCTTTCTTTCACAAAATTGTTTTAAATGTTTTAAACTATTTCTCTTTCATGCATATGTATTTTTAAATATTTCTTTAATATTGTTATTATTGTCAAATTTTATTCAAAAATTAATCCTATATTATCTTTTACATTATTTACAATTGTTTTTAAATGGAATCTTTTTTATATTTTCTAATGATAACAATTCTTTTACTTTAATTATAAAATAGTGAAAATAGTTTTTTTTTAATTTTACTACATTATCTATTTTTCGTGAAACTGTGATCATTATTAATTATTAATGATTAATAGATATTTTTTATATGTTCTTTAGGATAATATATTATTCTTATTGTTATGTGGTTTTGTTTTAATTAAAAAATTTATCAAATGAAAATGATATTTTCCCCATATTTATTAGATATTTACAAATGATTTTTAATTATTGAATCAATGGACAATTTTTCCATGTTTTATTATGTAAATGAATGATTTTATTTTATTTATTCTTTTTATGGTTATTTTAATTTATATATGATGATGTTTGGGTCTAATATAACCCTCTAATTTATTGATGAATGATTTATTTTCCTAGATATGTGATGTTGGAATTAACTGGGAATGATATTCCGTTATGATTTCATGATGGAATTAACTAGTAATACTATTATATTATGAGTTTTTATTATAATTTAGTTGTTATGTTTTTTCATTATGTGTTTTTTAGGAATTAATTGTTAATGTTATTCCATTGTGTGGTTTATTAATATGGTGTTTCCATGTATCATTCACGATTTATGCTTTCTTATGAGATTGATTTATGAAACATTTTGTACAAAAAAGATGATTTAACATTTGATGGTAATTTTTATAAAATATAAAAGTTAGTTGTTTAAAATAATGACTCTTTGAAAAGTTTTAAAATATTTAAAAGGATTATTGAGTTTTATTTTTCATATATATCCCTTTAAAGTCTTTATTTTTTCATCCTTTTTTTAAAATGTTCTACACATTGAAAAAGGATTGTAGGAACCATGTCACATTCTATATAATAGTTCTGGTTAATTTTCCTGAATATAGGAAATTGGGCACAAATTAAATGATATTTTAAATATAATAACATTTTTATAAAATATATATATAAACTGTAGGGTAGTTTTTACTTGTTTATGAAATAATATTTTTATAATTTTCTAAAACTATAGAACTAAAATAATAAGAAAAATTAATGAAGTAAAATATTTTTTATTAAAAACATAGTAATGGTTTATTTTGGTTATGGGTGATCCAAGTCAGTATCAAAGCAGTGTTAAGATAACATTAGATGTTTTGATGTTTTCAGATGAGTATTATTTTAAAGAATTAGAAAAGTTTAGGGGTTAATATATATATTTCAGATGATAAGTTAGAGTTATTAAATAACCATGGGGGTTAGTAAGTTAATGATAAATATGGTTATATTTGATGATAATATTTATAACGATAAAAAACTAAAGAAAACTTTACTTGAAAATTTATTGTTGAATGGAAGGTGACATAATTCAAGATGTATTACTAACCATTTTTTCTATTCAGATAAAGGTTAAATATTATTTTAATTAAAAATTATCATTCTAACCAATTTTTATTCATTATAATACACTAATTTTTTTAGAAAAAATTATATTTATGAGGAGCCAATTTCTATAGGGGGGACGTAACAACCTAGGTATTTTTATTAATATAGCAGTTTAATTCTTGATGAATTTATATTTATAGAATAAATATTTATTTTAAAATGTATATATGTTTATTAAATACCCTAAATGATATTTTAAACTAATAAATTGATGAAATTTAATGACTATAGGATAAATAATTATTACGATATGTTTTAAACCATTCATTATTTAAAAGGGGAATTTTTCAATGATATATTTCTAATGTGTGGTTCATTTTATCATAATAAATTGAAATTATAACTTTAAAAAATTTATTATTATATTATTTATTATTACAATTTATTAGATAATATATTAATATTTGTTTAGAGTTATGAAATATGATCAATAACAATATATGTTTAAAAAAATTTCTATATAAATGTTTTTATTTATATTTTATATTTTGATTTAAAAGATATATTGATAAACATAAAAAAATTTATTTTTATTATAGTAATTTGATTTTATAATTTATCAATTAAGAATTAAATAAGTGTGATTTTTTAGGATTTTTAAATAAATTAATTTTTCATAGAATAGTTAAAATACTATTTTTAGGAATAATATAACTTTTATGAAATTGTTTTTTTCTCATCATGACTTTAAAAGTTATAAAACCATTTAATAAAATATTTATGTATTAATTGTGTAAAATAATTAATTTTAATATATATATATATATATATATATATATATATTTATAATCCTATGTTTTAGCTTTTGTGGCCAAAGTTGTCGTTTATTCAAATAAAAAACTATTTTTGAAACATTACCATTAATGAGTTGGTTTAATTATTAAATTTATATTTCTAATAGTTATAATATATAATAAAAATAATTTTCATGATAGAAAACATAAACTTTACTTGAATCATCCCACTCAAAAAATATTCCTAAATAATAAAATAATAAAAAATTTAACCCTAAAACATCCCTCTCCTCAATTATAAATTCCCCCTCTGGGTTCACATTGAAAATTACCTCACATTAACATTATATTTACCATTAAATATCAAAATACATCCCACACATAGTTATACAAATCATATGTATTTTTTCATTCCCATAATATTAATATATGGAGCATTTAGTTGTTTACCAAAGGATGTTGTCCAAGAAGAATGTATTTATTGTAACCAAGTTCATTCATTTTTATTTCTTCTTAATCTATCTACAGTAATATTTTACTCATTATAGTGTAATAAAATATGAACCATTATTATAATTAATTTTTTTAATGTTTTTTAGCAATAATTATATCCTTCCATTCAATAAAATTAATAATGAAAATGTGTCTTGTGTGTATATGCAAACAACCCACTCCCTGAATGTCATATATATTTTTTCAGCATTACATCTGATGGATGGTAATAAAAATGATTTAAATAAATAATTTTTATATTTATTAAAAAATATTATATATATATAAACCAATATCAATCTTTTTTCCCTTTACATCATTTGAAATTGAAAAATCATGTCATCAGAACGTGCGAACTACTACCTCAAATAATATTGTGAATAATTTTTATAAAAAAATTAAATAACTTGTTATAAAACTAAATTTAATGAATACATAATATTTTAATGATATTTTAAATATTCATGAAAGATAGTGGAACCATTTTTTGACCCTTTTTACCTCATTCAACACACATAAATTGTTTTTGATCGAATGACCCCAAAATGGTTTATGTGAATATTACCAATTTATTAAAAAAAATGTATTGTAGTAAATAAATTAAAAAAGATTAATAATAAAATAAAAAACTTTTATTATTTTTTGAATGAATTTAATAATTAATGTAGTATTATAATTAAATATTTTAAATGTTCCAAATCAAGACTCTTGGTAATGAATTTATCATCTCAATTTCCTTTCTGTAACACATATCACATTCTCACAACATGTTTTCTTTAATATGGTATATAATATTTCATCTGAATTTAATTTATAATAAATCACATAATATTCAATTGGTTTTCAAATCCATTTAATTTTATATCCATTAATGTCCTTTTGATTCCAAAGTTACAAAAGTCATATTGAAATCTCATTAAATCCATGTTTTAAATGTTTTAAACTCTTTTTAATATATGTTCATTCTATTTTACATGTCTATATAATGTTATTATTATAATATAAAATTATAATTAAACTCATTTAAATTATATTTTACTTTTTTAAATGTTTTTAAAATGATTTTTTTAATGTTTTTCAAAAGGTTCAATTTTTTTACTTTAATTTTAAACGTATGAAAAAAATTATTTTATTGTTTGTTGCTTGATTAAATTTTCAAAAACTATTACCATTTTTCATTATTAGACATCCTTTATAGGTTAATATGAATTTTTAAAGACTATATTATTATTATTGTTCTGGGATTATTTATTTATTTTTAATATTAACAAAAGAAAATGGAAATCCCTTCCATTTTTATGAGATAACTAAATGTTGCTTTTATGGGTTCAAATTCCAATTTTAATGAGTCTCAGGATTTTGTTGAATTATTTTATGTTTTTTATTCATTTTTAGTTATTTGGGGTGTTATATGATGATATGTGGGTCTGATATCACACTCTAATGAATTGGGTGATGATTTATTCTATAGAATATATGATGTTATAATTAATTATTTAAGTTATTAAACTATGAATTTATGTTGTAATGAACTATTTAGGTTATTACATTATGAGTTTATGTTTGAATAAATTGTTTAGTTTTTTCCATTTTAGGTTATTTTTTTATTTACTTATTTATTTATTCTATTATGAGTTTAATGAATATGGTTTTTGTTTCATTGGGATGTAATTCTTGGAATGGGTTTTGCTCGATGTATTGATTGCAGGGGGGTTTAATGCCTCAATAAATATCATGAATCCAGTTTTCCCTTTGTTTTACCATTCCCAAAAATTCCTAATGGTTCCCTCAGCCATATTTGTGTAATGAAATACTTTAAAAAGGCCAGTGGTCACCTAGGTTTTCAGGACTAAGGACTCTTGGGGACTCAAATTGGCCGAGATGATAGGAGGTCGGGCTCATCACAACCATTTGGGGGGCATTATTTCCTACTCTAGGAATCTCTATTAGATTTAGTTTTTTTGGTGAAATGCTTCCTAGTCTCTAATATGTTTCTGGTTACCCCCATTTCAATGACTTGGTTACAATCATTTATCAATAAGGAAAATTGTTTTTCTGTTATGGGTTCTATATCTCTCTATTATTTGTGGGAGATACATTGGATTATAGACATGTTCGAGCACTCGATATATTAGTATAGTCCTGGGAGACAGATTGTGCCTTGGTTATGGGATTGAACCTCTACAAGGCATCCTATATATCATATTAAAACCATAATCAAAACACACACAGTTCATTTTAGGTAGTTTACGGTCCTATTACTGGTCCCATCCATGCATTTTAACATCATTCGGTAAGGAAATGAATATCGGGCATAGACCTAAATGAGGAATTCAACGTATCATGCATAATACGTGAATCATATTCCACTTAGATCTTGTAACCTTCATCAGTGTATTAAGAGATTCTATAGTAGAGGTCCTTAGATAGACATTTCCTTATTTGACGTCCATTTATTGTTTCATCATCAATATATCCCTCTGAGAAAGAATGATATACAATCATGAATACATCTCTATGATGGCCCAAACTAGAGGAAATATCAACATGCTTTTGATGCAATCATCTCTAGTTTCTCATCCCTTATGATCCATGATTGGAATGAGAAAAAAGAGGTAATGGTATATTGTTCTCATTTTATGATAGTGTATCTATATGAGGCATACACATTAGTAGTTCCCTTTGACTGGAATGGATACTAATCTCATAGAGGATATGGTATGTAGATCACTACATAGGAAGTATTCCTATGTATCCTAGTTATGGTAGGAATCATGGTTCTTGTAGTTCACTTAATCCCTCAAAACGTTGATGTGTTTGAGATTCTTGAGGTTATAACATGTTTTTATTATTAAAGTGATTCCCATGTATGACCCCAACCCTCATCTACTGATGGATGAGGATGCTTGGTAGAACAATGAGATAATTTAATTATGTTTGTTATGAATACTTTGTACAGTAATGGTCTTTCACTAAAGTGGATGCCTATTAGAGATCAAGAATTAGAATGGTATCATATGTATCATAGTATTGGATGGAATTAGGGTTCTCATAGTTCACTTATCCACTAAACCAGTGATAATATAGGGTGGATGATCATTTATAAACACAAATTGAATATTATTGATATTTTTGGAGTTATATGGGGATTATACAATAAAGGGTTGACTATTGATCGACTTAATGTTATATTATGTCAATAATTAAGGATTACACAATAAAATTTCCCTCTTTGTTGGAGACAACACCTCTGAGAGTGCCAGATTGGTTAGTGATTACACTATGGGGTTTCTTGATTTGTATAATCATTTTATATCTTCTGATGGATTGAAAAGAGGTGGACACCACAAATGGTCTATCCAAGAGAATGACCTAGGTAGTTTATGATCCTAGCATTTCGAAAATAATTACCTTATAAAATCTGAATGTGGAGGAAGATTTTTAGAAGGGGTTAAAATGTAATGTGTCCAAGTAAGTGTTCCAGAAAAAAAGGGCATGTCAAATGGGATATTCCTAACATGTCTTGCATGTTTACCTACATGTAATTATTATCTTATTTATGGGTTGGGGTATCATCTTGTAATGGTATACACATCAAAGGGTGACTTCTTAATCAATTAACATGCCTTGGATTCATTCAAATCGGCAACGTAGACGTGTTTGTGATGCTTCGCATATCAATTGTAGGTATGCCTTGGGTGTCATGCATGATCATCTAAATTGTATCAGTATAGTTTCATGATTGACGTAGACTTGTTAGATGGTATTTTCATAATTGAAATGATCATGTTTGGGGTCTTCAGTATGATGAAAGTAGACATGACAATGCGTTGCCACGGGAACAACTTACCTCATCTCTGAACTATCACATGATGATGTGGACATGTCTTCAAATAATTACATTATCGTGATGACAATCCAATACACCCATCACATGATCAAAATGTACTTCATAGGAAATATCCACATGACCATTGTAGAAAACTACTAGGGGCTTCACATGAATGATATGTCCTTTCCTCCATGTGTCATCTGATGATGCCAAAAATGATAATGGATTTTCATGAGGTCAACTGAGATTGAATTCAGACTATCACATAACAATAGTGTCTTTTCAGAATTCCTTCACAAGATAAATCCAACTTTAAATGGGAAAGTATCATGAACATAATGACATTTTTATGGTTTCCTAATGACATCGAAAATCAAATGATGACTCTTGTGATCATCTATCCTTAAACCATTCACTTGATGTGGTCGGATGGATTTTTTTAGGATATTGTGTTTTTTTGAGCACCACAAATACAAATCGAAAGGGATCATTCCCTAAGTCCTCATAGGAAATTATTTTCAGATGATGAAGGGTGAATGGTTAGGGAATGATCTTACGAAGATTACCCAAGGGGTCAAGTCCATAAACATGATAATGTTTTCTCCCATTATGGAACCATATGAAGGTTCTCAAATCATATGAACTCAAATACATCGTGTGATGGTTTTTTTTGGTCATGTGTGTGTATGCCTATTGATTCCACATTTATAGGAGAGGGAGAATCCTTCATGAATATAGGGTATGATATATTAGGTCAGTTATCGTCATTATCTACCATACATGGAGGATGTATGTATGGGGCATGCATGCAAGAATTATGATTCATTAATGATCATCATACCGTAAGACAAAAGGACCACCATGATTGTCTTTTCGAGGTTGTATGGAGGCATAGGTTATGCAGAGAACATATATTGAGGAATATCATTATTTTTTATCAAAATTCCAATGGTGGCATCTCAAAAAATCATGGTTTTGAGGGAAAATGAAGCTCCATTATTCATTCGATTAACAAATATTCAATTGAGGGTCCCATGATGGTTTCTATCATCATGATTAGGACCCAATTTGGTGTTTGTTTTCTTAGAATAATATGTATTGGATTTCATTTAATCACAGTTAAAAATGGTTTTAGCAACACTTGTATTATTGGGGTTTTGCATGTTCATGGGTGCATACCTGTGGGTACCTATATTGGAATCATGTATATTTTGTGGCTTGTATTATCACACCAGATGTGGTTCCAACACTCATGAAATCACCTGACAAATGTGAAGGTTCTTTAGGTGGTGTTTCTGGAGAAGTTAGAGGGTCTTCATGTCATGGTTTTATTTATGGGAGGTGACCTTATTTTAATATAAGGAACTTCTCCATGGATATTCCAATGAGATGTTCACATGTGATCACATGATTCCAAAAGAATTATGTGAGACATACTCAATTCACACTACACCCATATGATATTAAAGGAGGTTTCTGTGACAAAGATGTGAATCCGTAGGAGTTCACAACAACTTAGAGATACTCCCTCTCGAAGGATTTGCATGACACTATATGTTCATTTCATCATTTGATTCAATTGTGATCAAGTGATGTGTTTGTGTGAGGACATATCATGGTATCTTCTTACGAGAAGGGCCCTCATTTACCAAGATAATAGATCTGGTGATGATGATCATACCTCTCCTCTCCTCCCACTTCTTTTTTGGATCTCCTCCCGTCTCTTTTTTATGTGTTTTTCTTAATGGTATCTGGTTTATATAGGCATTAAGAGGTCACGTTTGGTATTTTATTGTACGGTATGGATTCCATGTTACATCAGAGTGGTAGTGGAGGATTCATAACATGAGCATTTCATCTGATTATGTGATTCCTCTATATGAATTCTATGGTGTCGCAGGATCCAAAATAATTAAATTTATTTCAGATGAAAAATACATTAGAGGAGAGGGGTTTCAAGTCATTGGTCATCTCTTTATGTATTCATCACTTGTATTTGGTTACGTCATATAGTCAAAGGATGATCATGTGATGAATTCCAAGAGATTTTTGGGGGATCCTTCATCATGCTATAGATGTCCTTGATCATAGATCATAGTAGATTTTATTGGATACTTCGGACATGCATGGAAATCGGTTAATGATAAGAGGGATGGTGGTGAGGTCATGTGGGATAATTTCCTATGTCAAACTAGCGGTGTGGAAGGTTGAAGATGGAAGTATGTGTTATTTGATATAGATTTTAATTTGAGAAGCTTGGTATTCAATTGAGTTTTAGATCAGAAATTGTTTTGTCATTGTTAACTCGATCCCCCCATGAGCATGTGGTCATGTGTGGCCTAATTGGTTTGTTTTTAGTGTTAAATTTTTGAAAAGGAAATAATAAAAACATTTAACAACATAGATTAAAATTATATGTAGATTATAGGGGACCAAAAGAGATATAATCTATGTCTTAGTCTACTATTTTATGATCTTATTAATTGCATATGTGATTTTCTTGTAATCTCAAATCTTTAGAAATCCTCAATGGTAATGTACAAGAAGAAATAACAATGGGATCCAAAAAATTTCCCCCTAATAATGAGATTCATCACAATGAAAAGAATCCGATTATAAGGTAAAATTAAATCACTTTTATAAAAATCTAAATATTTGATTATTTATGATATTGACTTTCCTGATGGGATCAATCATGAGTACGCCCCTAAGGATATGGGGCCACTATCCATGGGAATCATCTAAACATGTGTTCTTGGATAGATCCAAGAAAGAAAGTGGCTTTGTATTTGACAGTGGATACCCTAAAATTGGAACGTTTGTGAATTTCAAAATGGAATAGGTATTGGTTGATAAGAAACTTGTGTTTTGTTCAAAAATAAGGCACTGAGATGTCACTACGTATCCTATTAGTATAGGTATCAATCATCATGTACTTATGAAATATAACACAATAAAAATCGAATTCATGCATATGAAACATAGGTTCATGGATAAAGAACACTATGACTAAGGTCATTATATAGATATAGCTCACACATATGAAGGTAAATATAGTTATTTTATGATGAAATCTTGATAAAAGATACAAATTTGGGTGGACACATGGCTTGGGTCATCTATTAAGTCCATCTGCTGTATGTAATATCGAAGAGATCCAAATTACTTGATTTCATTACTTGACTTTCAATGATATTCTCATTAAGGAATGATCATGAAGGACTTCTAGCTTTAAATACATCGTTGATGCACATGATCTAGTATTGATGGGATATTTAGATTTAGAAGGACAATTTAGACATGGTACTCTTCTCAAATTCCATAAATTCTGGAAATGTCAATGGACTTACTAAAAATAGCTTGATTTTTTCAAAGTTCGGGTGATGTGACACATCATAATTTTAAATATTTATTTAATTTTGACCAAATTTTACATAAGAATAAAATGAGGGAGAATTAGAAGGCATGATCTTGGATTTTTCGTGGTACACCTTCTTATTTTTGTTTTTACATACATATTTATATGCGTCTTCAATTTTATAGATGTTTAACATTACCTAGATAACACCAAGCGCATTTCCAATGAGTATATATTTTACTTTTTCCTATTATTACCTTATTATGATTTTATCTTAGTGAGAATCATGTATTTTGATATTTTATGTTCATGTATTCTAGACCATTGATGTAGTGTAATTTATCATCATTGAGCTTAGACTATTGGTGTGCTGTAATTTTGTGTCTTTTAGCTTCTGATTTTTGTTTATGAGGATAATCTTCCAGGGATGTATCAAAACACTATGGGGTTCTGAGTACCCATAATAATTTTTCAGGGATCAAAAGGACTATAGTTCCTTTCTTACTAGGAGGAAATTCCTTTAGTTAGCAAGTTGAACAACTTATGCATCGGTAGCAGGTCCATGAAAAAATGATCTTCACTCTTTTCCTAGGGTTGTGAAAGATTTATGGGGTAAAATGGTTGATAGAAAAATACTGGCGAAGAAAGGAATTTCTAGATATTTGGAATGTGTGTTATGTAAGTCAAAATCCAAATGTCTAATCCATATAATGATGAATGGGGGAGACATTCCATGTATGTCCAACAACACTTTGTGGTGTCTAGTTCCACCTCAGATTCACCGTGGCTCACAGAGATAGATGATTCTTACATTCATTGAGGGTACTCCTTTACTTAGTGGGTATATTCCATTATGTGTCAATTTAATGGCCACAAAAATTTGATCACTACTTATTTTCGATAGTCACGAAAGATTTTTGAAGTCTCATCCATCAATATAATGATGTTGGGTATGGAAGGAGGATATATAAAAAGTGATTTGGAACATTGTGGTAGTTTAGGACTTGATCTGAAGCTTGATACCTACACCATGGTGGATTTAATAACAAGGTGTGTCCCATCAATAGGTTCAAGAGGGTATTATCACATCCCTTCTTTGAGAAAGGGTATAAAACACATTGAGATAATGTTGAGGATGATGAGTCAACCTGAATTTTCTTGTTAAAGGAATTTTAAATCAAATCCCATGAATATCTAAGATGACAAGAGTGAATGAAAACCAATTATTATATATCAATAGATCTTATACTATTACACATGTTCATGGAGTTATCTCTTAGATTTAATTGGGGACTTCATAGTATCTGAGGGTCCATTCAAAATGATGATTCTCTACTACATGTTTGTTATTGGGAGGTTGTGATTGCTCAGTTATCAAAGTCATGAAGCTATTTTATGAATTGTATAATGACCATGAATGGTTCGAGCACCATAAAAATTGTGTCACCTCCTTGTAAACATATTTTTTCTATGAGCTGAAGTGAAAAATAAATACAGTAATATAATCATGGACTAGGGGGTCTAGTGTGCATATATATACATTAACTATGCTTGTAAAGTGAACCCTATGAGAATTATTAATTAATTATTTATTCCAATATTTTTTGCTAAACTCTGATGATGAATTGTTTAGTGTTTGAAGACTTGAATTTTTCGGAGGAGACCCTTTGAAGGATTACAACCAGTAAATTTTTTTTTCATTCACTCGTAGCATAGGGTCATGCGATTAAGTTCATTATAGGCTAATGTTTAAGGAGGTGTATCTTAGACCAAGTTACATGTGATTTATGGTCCAGAATCAAGTTCAACTAATATGGAATATGTCCCAAAAAATCCTAATTATGATTCGTAGGGTCCAGAGCACTCAAATTTCATTTAGGGGGGGAGGTGGAAATGTTGTATATCATATCTAGAGTTCCCTAGTTCATGGGGAATTATACAGGATAGTCATACGAGTTATATCTTATAAAACTGTAATATTTTGGGTTCCAACCCGGTGATGTCAGGCTCAAAAGAAATAAATAGTCCATTTATATCCTACTAGGATGTATCTGATTTATGGGTCTGAATCCTTTATGTTTCATTATCCTAGTCAACTGGGAGATTTAGTTTTTCTTTTTCAGGGTAAATTATGATTTGTGACGACCCATGATTCTCAAGATAAAATGTGTGGTATATGGATTGAGTTTCATTTAAAATATTGTGGAATAAACCCATACTCTATTTATCTGAGGTAATTATCTTATGGTGTTTTCATAAGAAATGAAAATGGGGTGATGTTATACATAGTATATCATCATACAGTGGGGATGTCTATAGTACTATTTTAATTTCTTGGATTCAAGGCATTTTCCATAAATTTTAATGACATGTTTTAAGGATGTGGACCCCCAAACATGAAATGAGGCATTTAAGATAGTACCTTTAATTTTATTATGGTTTTCACAATGTATCCCATGTTTATGGGAATAAAGGCACACATAGTTATTGAATGGCAAATACACTACATAGGTCCGGCCAATATATATAGGTGGGAATTATTTCCATTGATTGTTGTATTTAGATCCAAGATTAGTGATTTTGGTGTCACTATGTTTCCTGTGATAACAGGAATCAAGACACACATAGTTCTGATGGAACATTGTAGTTTAACATCATGAAACAAGAGAGAATATGGATCAAAGAATAAAAGATGTGTTGTTATGGCAGGGACCAAGTATTGAAGAGTGGGTGTCACTACATATTTCATGAAAATGTGAATTAATACTCTTGTAGTTATTAATGAACCATTCCATTTAACATCATGTAGTGAGGACTTAGGGTATGCCTTTCATAGTTTTTCATTCAAGACCAAGATGGACCTAACAAATGTTGTTATGACTAGTTAGTGTGGGTAAGTATTTTCTAAGATTCATAGGACCATGTTAGTTATGATGGATTTTAGAAAAATGGAATTGTAAGGATCCCTTTCACCGTCAAGAGGAATTTTAAAAGTATGAAATGGGGAATTTGTATCATGTGGTCGGTGGACTAGGATATAATATTGAGGTGTCCATAAATATTTCATTGGAAGTGATAATAAAGACAAAAATTATTCTTCAAGAATGGTGTAGTTTAATTTCATGATGTAAGGATGTGGGTATATCTACATGAATGGTGATAGATATCATAGATCTATGCATTTTTTAGCCAAGATGTAAGGATGTTTGTCATGTAATTTCATGCCTTTTGGTAAGTACATTGATCTCCTGACTTGAAAGGGGAGATAGGTTGTGGAATCTTGTAGATTTATGTCATATAGTGAGAACATGGTATAACATGTAGTTGAACATCTTTTTTGATAGCACAAGATTTATAATATTTAATGTCGTGTGGTCGGGATGAGTTCTATATATATAAACCTCATGAGGCTTGGATGAGATCCATAATGATTAATGTCATGTGGTCAGAAAAAGTACCATATTGTTTGACATCATGTGTTTAGGATGATTTAAATATAGTTTAATGTCATGTGGTCAGGACAACTTATATACAATTTAACATCTTGTGGATAGAATGAATTCTATTCAATTTTATTTTATGCGGTCAATATGAGTTCCACATAGTTTAATATGATGTGGTTGGGACGAATCATGGTGCTTACTCTAATTTAGATGCCGATCCTTGCATTGATTCATGGTATAAAGGATTGCATCTTCAAATCAGGATCATCCAGAATGATGGATTCATTATCTAAGGAATCGTGATGATAGTTTTTTTTTATCTAGGCACATGATATAATATGGGATCCAAAAGTATCTCGACCCTCCGTCTGGTGATGTAGCCAATGAGAGGGGATACTTCATCCTTTTTATTGAATATTCTCCATTAATATAATTTATCACAAATTCATTTTCACACATGATTTTATTATAGACTATGTGTAGTTGTAGTGCTAGTTCCATACCAATGATATGGTCTTGATACTTAGACTCATTATTTTTTCAATCCTCAGGTTGTGAGAAAGAGTAAGGAAATAATTTTCTCTATGGAGAGACAAATAAAATCCTTTTAATAATATGATATAACATTTATTTTACTATTCATGTACCGAAAATATTATGAGAGGATCTATAAAAGTGCATCCCCCATTTTTGGGGAGTTTTAGGGGTATAGATGAATTCCCCAGCTAGGAGTTTGGTATCTTCCGATGTAATTTTTGGGGTAGGATGTAATGCGAGTAAATAATTAATGGATTTTCCTTTCAATAACTTACGTGAAAAGAATTAAATGAATTATTTTTGAAGAATGACCTCTATTTGGGACAAGAACCTCATAAACTTATTAAGTCCATTGATGGACTTGAGCGGATCGATACATGTGACCAGATAGAATTTATGGTGTTGCATGTAAGGCCTCGAATTTTTTACTATGAAGATCAGTCTAAGACAATTCTTCTCATCCTTATATTATCTACAATCACTACCTAGCATCATTTTACTAGGGTATTGTAGAATATTTTCACTTCCCAAAATATTTTCATTTGTAAAAAGGGATTCCAGTGAGCATTCCATGACATCCACATATAGGATGATTGGCCTCCCTTATATTTGAGGCATCATTGTCTGTGGGAGTATCAAGTAGTACATGATACCTAAAATGGATTTTTGGAATGATATGGGCGAATCATCTAGGTTTCTTGTTTGAATCGGTAATGCTAATTGGGTTTGCTTATATTGTAAATTTCCACATCTAGATTCATTTTGGGCATTTATTTAGTTCCATGGGAACATATTTTAGTGCTACCTTAAAAATGAAATGAAAATATTTTTATTTTCAAGGGTCATGGGGAACTAATAAATTTTTCTTTTGGGACTTCTTCGCTTCACAAATTTATATACCTTAGCTCATCTATGGTGGTAGAGAAACCTTCTCTGAATACTAGTGGGGATTTCATGAGATCATCCACATATTATTACATCTCTGAGTCTGTGGATAAATTTTCAATATATGATTAAAATACGGGGTTATCCATAACAATATGGTTGAGGTAGGGCATAAGAATAGACATTCTCATTCCATTGTTCCTAAGTTGTTTCAGAGTGATGTTTTAACTGATTACATTTTATACTTCCACTGAGGAAAATATGGTATTGGACCTATCAGACTAAATCTGCTACCATATCGTGATTTATAGGTAGTACCTAGTCGTTCTTGGGCATTTTCAGAGATTAATAGAGGAGGTCCCTAGGCCATTTGAAGCTGATTCCTATATATCTTCATCCTCAATTGGTTTATATCCTCCGTTTTTATATGTAACAGCTTCAACATATATGGCTTTTCAAGTCTCGAATAGAGAACTGTCACCATATAGTATATGGAACATTGTATATGGTTCTCATG
Organism: Viscum album; assembly: GCA_963277665.1. Lineage (NCBI taxonomy): Eukaryota > Viridiplantae > Streptophyta > Magnoliopsida > Santalales > Viscaceae > Viscum > Viscum album. Next base: position 558,874,918 of record OY728164.1, on the reverse strand, counting down.
ATAACTTTTTGAGATTGAGATGTCATGTAGTTTATCATCCTATTATAGTGACTTGTTCCACACAATTTTCCATCAGGTTGTATGGACATGAATATAGGAGGATGGGCCATGATATAGAATCTATGCGTCCATATGTATTTCTTTAGGATGAGAATCAAGATTTACATAGTTCTAGTAAAACCATGTAGCTTAATGTTTTGAAGAAAGTACATGATTCATGTTGAATAAATTATTATGGTAAACACCTGATCCATGTTGTTTAACATTTTACATTATTGATTATGTCCATATAGTTTAATGTCTTATGGTAAGGTCATCAGTCTTGAAGTTTAACAAATTGTGGTAAAGATGAGACACATGAAGATTATTGACTTTTCAGAAAGGAAAATGTTCATGAACATTAATGTCATTTATTAAGGACATCATCTATTTAATTTATCATCTTACAATAACCATGTGATCCATGCAATTTAACATCCTACTGTGAGGACAATGGTTAGGTAGTTTAATGTATTTTGGTAAAAATGTAATATGCGAGATTTAATATCTTGTGGTAAGGATGTGATTCATTAAGTTAAATTTTATATAATGATGATGATGGTAATTCAAATTAATTTCATGCTGTCAGGACAGCTGTTATGTAGATTAACATCTTATAGTGTGATTGGGATCCATGTAGGTTAACATGTTTTGGTGAGGATGATGGGCATATACCCTATCTGAAATGTCTCTCTTCTAAACGATCCTAAAAAAATCTCTTGTATATTTTATGAGTTTCATGATATTTCAATTATGTCAAGCCTGCAGATACATGTAGTTCCAACTAATCCTTGAAGAACAAAAACATTCTACTATGATCCTGAGATGTCTATGGTAGGGGAATATGTATTCATGGCCTATTAACCCCATCTCATTCAGGTTCCAAATTATTGGGAGATCCATAAAAATATTTTACATGGATTAGAAAAAATACTTTTAGATATTAATTTATTATATTGAATATGTTTATTTAAATATTTCATTAAAATATGGTTGTTTTCCCCTTGGGGAAAAGTGGCTCAAGCTATATTGCACAATCAGTGTGCCATATTCAGATTGATCAGATAACTATATTATGTATTACGGTGTTGGTGGTTCCAATATACCCATTTCCATATTCACATGAATCCAATATTTAAATGAATACTAATATCTTATTTGGTTACTAGGATGTCGATGGTAGTGGAAATATTTATCATGACCTACCAACCCAAGCTCATTATGATCTATCATTGTATGGAAATTTATCAAACCCTTTTTTGGCATAAATTAAATACCATGGAACATATTTGTATTGAAAGTAATATAGTTTTTGTTTATTTTTTTCATGATATAGGCAACCAGAATGATTCTACCACGTTTTATTTTTACCACCATAAGTGTAGTTGTGTTGCTAAATCTGGAGTTTGGGGTACAAAGTCTATGACATTATTAGTCTGAGGGTAGATATTGAATCCATGGGGGTACTGGATGACATGGACTATTCCATATTGATTAATATATTAGAACTCTCCTATAGGTTTTTGGTGACATATAAGGCCATATGGTTTCCAGAATATCCTCGATTTGGCAGTTAAAAATATAGAAATTCCCCCACTTCTATGGACTAGGGATATGTGGAATAATGTTTGGATTTATTTAATTAGTGGTTGATAAATATGAAAATTCCACCATCCCCATTGGATATTTCACTTCGTTGAAATATGGGGTTTCACAAGCATACATGGCCACATCATCCTAAGGTCGGGATCTTAGAAGTATTCCAACAATTATCCCCATGATATCCCTATTCTTTTATTAGAGTTGGGAAATCTATTTTTTTTGGAATAACTGATTGTTCATCCTCAATTTTTTGGCTAGTTGGAACCATGAAAATTCCATTTCATGTGTTGGTGGTGGGGTGGGTGGATGATGATGTGAGTTTTGACAGGGACCACATAGACTAAATCCACTGATTCCATTACCCATATGAGCCTTTTTAATTTCCCTCTAAAATACTATCTTGGTATGTAACACCATCCGTATATGTATGGTGGATACCACTGAGCATTTACACTCTTGTATTATAATCATAAGATAGGCCAACATATTGTGAATCATATGACTTCTAGAGGGTATGATTTTACCCATAAGGGGTTTCGTTTCTATATTTGATGAGTAGTTAATGGATTTGATTGATATCATATTGTCTACAACACAAACAGGATGGTGCTCCACCTCGACAGAGCATCTCATTTGGCGGGTCAGTGCTGGGATGTCATTTGAGGGGTTGGTTCCTATGATGTGGTCTGAGAGGTTTTTTCCATTTTGACTATGATCCCGGGTAGGATATGATAATCATTTCCCCATCCTTGTGGTTTGGGATGCTCCATTGGGGTTTTGCGGTCACTGAGTCTATTCGTGATAATGTCATAGGCTCTTGGAAAGCGATGACCTAAGACTGATTATGGACCACTATCAGGAGACACTAGTGATTCTTAATTAGATTATTGATAGAAGGGATATAAACTTACTCTGTATTTGCATCATTTTGATACCCCTTGGGGGCTCTCCTGTTGGTTTCCCCAACCTGGGATATTGGTTTTTCCACAACTACCTCTTTAGAGCTTTGTGGATTCACAGTCATATGTTGATGATCACAACTAGAACCAATGAGAGCCCTCCTATGAATCACCTATGTGATTCAGTTATCATTTTTACCATCCTAATATACCTATATATTGAATTGTAGGTGTATATTGTTTCATTATATTGATAGGTTCCCAATGTTATTGGTTGTGGTGACAAGGTCCACTCCATATCCTAAGGCCTATTGCGGAAAGACAGTCAGTGGGAACTAATCATCTGAATGAATTTTATAAGCCAATTCCAGAATTGGTACATATCTTTTTATGTGGTATTCTTATCCCATAAACTACCCTAACATACAAAGGATGTATTGTGTTGTTGAAAATATACATTAGGGCCTCCAGATCGAAATAACTTTTCCAATGATATCTTGATCCATTTTCATATTTAATGATTTCATTTTGATAGAATGGAATCTAGATTTCCTAGAGAAGAAAACAAGTCACCTTTTCAGTGAAGAATCATATATAATAGTACATGTTCGATCAATAGCATTCACAATAAAAAGAAGAATATACAGTCCCCTATTTTTATACATGTTTTATTACTGTTATAAGACACATGTCGGCTACATAGTGTTGATTTGAAAAATATTAAAAAAATATCCTGATGGGAACTATGCATTATATCCTTTTTTACCCATGAAATGAATGATATTGTTAAATTATTTCTTGTGGGGTACAACATTTTGTTTTTTCAGTATTTAATGAGTGGAAAACGGATTTTGTCGTTGGTTTTTTTATAGGGGGATTAAATGCCATGCTCAATCACCTGCATCATGTTTTCCATTTTTTGTCTTCACCATAATATCAAAAAATTTCTCTCATCATAAACAATGTATAGTACTTCATCGAAATGGTAAGTGTTCATTTGGGTTTTTGAGCCCATCGACTCCTGGGGACTCGCATTGCTCGAGATGATGGGAGGTTGGGATTATCATAACCTTTGGGGTGGGGGAATTATTTTATACTCTTAGAATATCTTATATAATTAAGGAATGCTCATCAAATACTTCTTAGATGTCATTACAGGACTTGTCATGACCCGTCCTTGGGGCCCGTGTCGTGACTACCCCAATCCCACCTTCCATAGGCCAGGGGCTGGCGACTAGCACCAAAGGCGCAAATCCCAATAACTGGGAAAGAATTGCCTTTATAAAAGTAAATAGAGCACCACACAGTACAAGCGGAAGTAAAACACTAAGTACCAAAGAATGTGCTGGAAAGTAAATGGGCCAGAATACAAACCCAACTGAAAGTGCAGCTACAACTGAACGTAAGTACAATAGAAAAGGACAAATGGCTGGAAGAAAGGAAGAAGCTACTGGGTCGTCCTCCTCAGATCCTACCTGAAGGGTAGGTACAGATAGCACAGCTCCTGGATCATCCACCACGGATCCTACCTGAAGGGTAGGAACATATAGCCTCTACAACGATCTTGCTCGTCATCCTCATCTGAGTGTCGTCTCACTGTGAAGTCCACCTCCGGAAACTGACTCGTCATGTGGTCCACCTCTGAGTACCTTCCAGTCATCAAACACTCGGCCTATGTCAGCGCTGCCCGTCATCTACAACCAACACAATGAGGTGCGAGCACAGCCCATGCAGGGGTGAGTATGCAATACTCACTAGGGACCCCGAGACCCTCATGGTCTCACTAAATCCAACAAGGATAACCACAAAGAAAGATCTCAACATATGACGTTTACTTAGGTATAATCCCATACTTATACCTAAGTTATCAAGTAACCCATCTCAATCATGAGGAAACACAAAGGTTATAAAATCAATGGATAACCACCACCCAGGTATATGCCCATACATATACATAAGTTATCAAGTGACCCATCTCAATCATGAGGTAAACCCAAAGGTCATAAACTCAGCTCAAACCAGGATTTTCATTATCGAAACTGTAACTGCTGAAGAGACCCTTCTCTGGAGTGTACAGTGGTCCTATCATGACTCTGAGGTACTGCTCACTATCATAAGACTGCTGAGGTACTCCTCCTGTCGAGTACCGCAGGTCAGCCACCCAAACACAGTAGTGCTTCCCGCCGGGGTCTTCCACCCAAACACAGTAGTGCATCCCACCTAATAGCCTGCAGAGGTACTCTCCGAAAGAGTACCGCAGGTCTGCACCCAAACTCAGTAGTGCTCCGTTCGCCATGGGCCGGCACCCAAACAATGTACTGCTCCATCCACTGGGCTAGTCAACTCACTCCTCGTCGAGTCAGTCAAGCGGTCGTTAGGTCTCAGCCGGCTACATGGTCTCCGTACTTCTCACGCTCATCTCTAGGAGGGTCCGCTCCACGAGCTACTGGTCGATACTCCAATTACCAAAAAGTCCCACAAAGAAGTATTTCAAAGGACCGCCTCGCCATATGGTTCTCAATGCAACAGACGGTGCATCAATCGGGCACCCATTCAGTGAGTTATTAGCCTTTTCATCCCAGGGGCCCAGTTGGTTTCATGTGCGAACCTACCCATCCGTAACTCAAATATACCCTGAACTCTCATAGGTTATAATCATAGGGACTATTTATCAACGTGATCACCAACGCTGTTGACGGTTCGTCAGACGGACGTCAGGTCTGAAAGTTATCAGCTTTGTCGTTCCAGGGGCCCGGTTTGATTTCATGTACAATCCAACCCACCACTATCCAACTGCATCCATACCACGGGTGAAGTATTCCAAAAGTTCTGTCTCATCAAGAGGAATCCAACAAAGTCGATGACATGTCAATCGGACGTCTGTAACTCAAGATATAAGCATTTCCGTTCCGAGGGCCCGATTGGTTTCGTGTTCGAACCAACCCGGCCACACACAAATTTCTCTGAAACCCTATGTGTAATATACCGAATCGGTCGTCTCGATCCAAGGATCACATTGCAACTAACGGTGCGTCGATCGGAGGTCTGTGTCCCATGATATGGGCATTTGAACGGAAACTGACCGAAAATAGGGAGTTCGAGCCCGGTCCGACACGACCCGAGACCCCCAGGGTCAGCCCGAACCGGGTCCGGCCCAACGGGGCGTGACCCGGCCCGGCCCGGCCTGGGTGCGGTGCAGCCCGGCCTGGCGCTGGCGCTAGCGCGGCACGGCACCCCCATGGCCAGCGGGTGCGGGGGGGGGGGGGGGGGGTGAGTTACAACCCCTCGCGGTCGACGTAACCGGTGCAGCTCAGCCATGACTATTCATTCCAGCGGCGCTCTGCCGCCGCCATCCGCGGACCACCGGACGTGCTCCGGTGGTCCGTTTTGCTCGCCGCCTTCGCCAACGGTCCTCTTCGGACCCGACCTTCAATACGGAGGCTTCAAAATGACATTGTGGCCCCGTTTGTCATCGCCCGTCAATCCGCGCACAACGTTCAACCAGCGGAGTCTTCGAATTGCTTCCGCGGCCCCGATTCTGGCCGCGGTTTTGTTCGGCCTCAACAGTGCAGCACGAAGGCACCTTGCATACTTTCCATATTTCTCCATGATTTCGTGCGGTTCCGTTGCACCGCACCACCTTCGTTCGAGCCGCAACATAATCAAAAACAATGGGGAGGAGGGTCGGCCATGTTTGTGCAGTCCGACCTCCTCCTGTTATAATGATATCAAGAGGCCATCAATTGAAGTCGACATACGACAAAGATATAATTCACGATCAAAAACAAACAACCCCAACATCAACCCCCAAGAACAAACGATCTGCGGATCAACCTGGAAATGGTTGGTCTGCGCGCGTCGTTCTTTTATCAAATGATAAGTAGAATACCAAATAAATTCCCCTACATTGAAATTGATGTTGCAAGTCATCGGGTCGCGGATGTCGAACGTCATGACAGAAAGTATATGTTGGCATCGCGTTGTCGATCTCCGAGGATCCGTCGTTCTTGTCGACCTTCGTCGGAGGTCATTTTTTTTCGCGTTCTTCGCGTTCTTCTTTGAGGAAGATGTGCTTCAAGGCATTGATTGATTTATCCCAAGCCTCTCACAACCCAACAACTCTAATAAAATAAGCATTTGTCTTTTTTTCTCACACCAAATGTTTTGAAATTCAAAACTGAATCAATCAATTAATTGAATTAATTGAGGAGTTTAAACCGCCAAATTAAATAGGAATTTAATATTCAGTTATATGCCAGAGTTGACTTTCATTTAATGGGGGTGCAGGTGTGTTACCTAATTAAAGGTGGGGGTTTCATTGAAGTTGAAAATGGCGGGGCTTATGTGGTCCCCAGACCACAAATATCTTACATAGTGGAGTAAGATATAGTGGGTCCTGCTTCAACCACTTATCTTAGGTTAAAAAACTATAAATAAAATAAATTGGTTGCCTCATTTTATTTTATTCAATTACTTAACCCAAAATTTAGTAACCACACCCGAGCAAACGCAACTCTGGAAAAGGTGTTTCTAAGAAATTACAGGTGCTTTTATTCCATTGGTGCCCTCAGATTTCAATTCCTTGCACTGATTCAAATGTTAGAAAAACCCGCTCTTTCGTTCACTGAACATACCCGAGATAAACTTCTGAAAATGATTCCGGGCACATCGGGCCTCAGAATCAGGTGTCATAAGAAACTGCGTTCTTGTAAAAACTCGAAGAAAATTATGAAAAAATTTCCCTTGAATCTTACAGGTCATTACAGGACTAGTTACTCCCATTTCAATGACTTTTAAATGAACATGTATAGACATGGACAATTTCAAGCATGTAATGGTGTCCCTATCAATCTCTTATTTATTTATGATTCTTTGTGTTTTGTCAATGTTCGAGCACTCTATTTTTTATTGCTATCTGGTGTGAAAATTGGTGTGATTGAGATGGGATTCAACATCTACGAGGCATCATATGTATCATTGGAAAATAGGAATTAATACTCATGTAGTTCAATCGACATAGTTTAAGATCATACTAATGGACCCATCCATTTTGTTTAACGTCAAATACTAAGGATGTGAATATCGGGACTGGATCCCAATGAGTCATCCAAAATATCTGGATTAATATAGTTATAATAGTCCACATAGATCATGTAACGAGTGAATTTTTCATGAGAGATATGAAAATTAAGGCCTTATGTGGGGCTTATGAATATAAAACTTCCCTAGATTACTTCTTCGGGAATATGGATCTTTGAGTGGGAATGAGATACAATCAGGTCTAAATCCCAATGATGGGACCACACTAGGGGTAATTTCAACCTGATTTTGATACAATCATTTGTAGTCTCTAAGTCCATGTGATCAACGCTCAGTGTGACAAACAAGAGGTAGTGGAATATTATTCTCATTGTTTGAGAGCACACCTGTATGGGGATTACACATTACATTTTCCATTCAAGAGAAAGATTACTCATATCATGGAGGATATAGTAAAGATAATTGGCCTTATTGAGGCATAATATATATCTTGGTTTCAGTAGGAATCAATGTTCTCGTTGTTAACATTATCTCTCAACCTGCAAATGGGATTGAGATGATTCAGGGTATGATTGGGTATTATGTATAGAGTGATGTTCATATATGACCCCATATCTCATCTTCTTATGGATGAGGAATCATGGAATACTTGTAGGAAAATATAATCTCATAATTTTGGAATACCTAGGATAGTAAAGAAATTACACTGAAGTGGATACCTATTTGAGCTCAGGCCTTATAAAGGTGTCCTAAAAATCTATGTTATGGTGGGAATCTGAGTTCTCATAGTTCACTTATCCCTTTAACTGCTAATAGGAAAAGGTGAAAGATCTTGATTAGAGACATTATGGTTATAAATCAGATTTTAGGAGTGCTATGGGAATATACCGAGATGTATTCCGTATTGATTCATTTAATGTTATATTATGTCAGTAATTGGGGTTTACGCACTTAAATGGCAACTTTGGTTGAGGCTTACTCCTGACGCTACTCAATTGGTGGGGTCTTACACATTGATGTATCATGATTGGTATACTCATTCTTTACCATCTAATATAGTAAATAGAGGTGGATACCCTGAGCGGTATGTCTAAGAGAATGAAATAGGTAGTGCATGAACCTATCATATCAAGGACAGTTCCCCTATAAAAGGGAAATGTGGATGAAGGCCATTAGAGGGGGTCCACAAGTAATGTGTCAATGTAGGTTTTCCTGAAAAATTAGTCATTCCATAAGGGATTTTCATGAAATGTCTTGGATATTTTTTTTATCATGTCTTGTTCATCTTCCCGATATGTCAGTGCATCATCTTAACAAGGAAGACATGTAAAAAGGTTTCTTCCAAATCAAATATCATGCCTTGGATTACTTCAAATCAGAAAAGCGTACATGTTTGAGATACTTCTCATAACAAAAGTATGTATTTCTGGGGTCTCGCGCATGATCATCTATTAGGCCACATATGAATTTTCCTATATGAACAAAACATGTCTATGAGATATTCATAACCAAAATATTCATGTCGATTGTCTTGTGCATGATTTAAGTAGACATGACAATGCGATATCACCTGATCAACTTGGATCTCCTATGGACTATCATATGATAGTGTGGAAATTTCTACAGATAATAACATGATTAGGATAACATGCCAAAGTCAATTTTGCATGAAAAAAATGCATTGTTTAAAAAATCTCAGCATGATCAAGGTGGAAAACTCTAAGGTACTTCGCATGATAAATATGGAATTTCCAGGGCTTATCACCTGATGATGAATACATGCCAATGGATAGTCGCGAGGGAAACTCAGCTAGTCTTCATACTTTCACCTGACAATGTTGACGTGTCAACTAGCCATCTTGAGATCAATCCAATATGTCCAAGGAGTGTATCATGACCATTTTGGCACGTCCAAGGATATTGAATGATGTCTCATGTCCCATGAGTACTCTTGAGAACATGTATACTTAATCATTACACACTTCAGGGTCTCACAGATATGTTTAGAATCTTTAATTTAGGTTGAGTACCAAAAGTACCCATCTAAAGGGATAATTCCCTATATCCACAAAGAAAACTGTTTTACTGGGAAGAAAGGAAAATTCTTATGGAAGGGTCTTCCCTTAAATTCTGCAATTAGTTTTGTCCATAAACATGTTGGATGGTTCCCATATAATGGAACTATATATAGGATTGTGGCACACATGACCACAAAGATGTCTTGGGATGGGATGTTGTGGTCATGCATGGGGTTATCTATTTACGTTTCCTATATGGGTGAGGGTGCATCTTGCATGAAGATGGTGAATGATATATTATTCCACACATCATTATTTCATGAACTGCATGGAGGAGGTATCTATGAGGGATGCATTCATGCATCATAATTCATGAAGGCTCTTTATACCATAAGCCTTATGGACCAATGTGATTGATTGTTTAAGGTAGCATTGAGGCATCACATAAGTTGAGTTCCTATGTTGGGGACTGTCTTTATTGGTAATCAAAATGATAATTTTGGAAACCCCTGTAGTTACGGGTTTGAGAGATCATGAATCTCACTCGTTCATGTGAATCACATGTCTTCAATAGAGGGTCTCATGATGGTTTATACCATCACGGTAAGGAAACACAGGGGATTTTTCATTTTCATACTACTATGTCCTCGGTTGCATATAATCACTACTAGATAATGTTGTTCATGAAAATGGAAACATTGGTGTTTGGAATGATTACTATAGCATAATCAAAAAAATGAATTTGGGAAAAATGCATATTCATGGGACTGTTTTATTGCATTCCATGAGGTAAAATCACTCTTGAAATCATGTAACACAAGAGAAGGATCATCAGGAGTTCATTCTAGAGTGTGAATAGGGTATTCACATCATATTATTCTTTATAGGAGATAGATTTCAATACATATAAGGAGAATGTATATGGATATTCTAATGGGAAGTTCACAGGAGATCACATAATTCTAGGAAAATTACGGTTGATTGTATCATTACACCCTACTGCTGCATGATATGGAATGAGGTTTTCACAATAGGGATATACATCTATAGGAGATTTTAATCACTTAGAGATACTGGATCTTATAGGATTCAGATGATGTTATTTTTTCTTGAGTACGTGTGATCTTATTGTGTTCATGCGATGAGTTTGTGTGAGGAAATATAATGGTATATTCTTACGAGAGGTGTCCATGATTTACCTAAGGAATAACTCGGGTTATAAGGGTTATCATGCTCTAATCCTCTTCATTTTTTTCATTTGATGATCACCCCCCTCCTTTGGGAATGCTTTTCTTTAAGGGATTGGATTTATATAGGCCGTTGGAGGTTCAGTTCAATGCCTATTTGTACGAGATAGTCATCACATTACACTAATGAGGCAGTGGATGATTCATCACATGATAATTTCATCTAATCATGTAATGCATCCAATTTCCTATTTTGGAATCTCATTATCTAGAAAATAACCTATTTAATTTATATGATAAATAAATTATAGGTGGGAGAGTTTTCGGTCTCTGAAATTCTAATGATGACTTCAATAATTGATTTTAGTTTAGTATTATGATCAAAGTATGATCATAAATACCTTTTCCAATCACTGTTGGGGGATCCTAGGACATGATACCAAATTCCCCCATCAGAACTCATGTTTTCTATTCTTTTATTCCTTAGACTAATACATATTTTGATGAATGATCATAGGGACAATGTCTATGTTAGGCAGATGTTTATTCTACGTGAAGACCACAATGTTTGAGATTGAATATGGAATTCCATGACTCACGAGATTGATTTGAAAGTGAGAATAATGTAGTTGAATTGAGTTTGACTTCATAATGTGCATAACTGAATCAGATATCTAGGCTCAATAGAGGGCTCAATCAAACAATAGAGATCGTTATGAGGCATGATCAAATTTTACATATTTTATTATCAAGGAAGAATACAATCACATATCTAATTGTTATTATTCTTCCACTTTGATATATAATCCACTTCACTGATTTTACTTTGTCGACTAAGAATATGAGTCATCACCCATGCCAAATTCAATACTTCCTCCCTGAGGATTCGGACCACTAAGCTTATGGCTTGAGATATGTACGCTTTCAGGCTCACGAACCAGGGTCCCAATAAATAGTCCCTATACACATGTCGTGGGAGATATGATACCTTAGATAAATGATATATGGAAATGTCTAATTGATATTAGGAATGGTTGACTCCTGTCCCACATGAGAATGTGGTTGAGTTGGGCATGTTTTTATTGACCGGGCTTAATTTTTGGAATATATGAAAAATACAAACCTTGAATATTAAGAATAAAATTCATAGTAGAATATAGCTGGTCCCAATCTGATATACATTATGTAAATTTTTACAACATGAGGATCCAATGAAAGCCATTTTCTTTTTCCATATAATCTTCAAAATCTTGAAATCCTAAGCAGAAAAGTGTAAGATGCACATATATAGGAGGAAACTCTGTTTCTATGAAACCTTAATTATTTATGATTTCTTATGTAATTTTTATATGTTGTGTTTTGATCAAAAAAATTGATTTTCAAATTTTATGGAATGTTTTACACAATAATAACATTAATTTTTTAATGAATAGACTCTTTAAGGGGTTTTAAATTATTTTTATGGCCTAACAAATTTTCATTTTTATTTATGTCCCTAACTGAGAATTATATTTCTCATCCCACGTTCACATATGTTTTTTATAATACATAATAATGTGTAGGAACTATATAAATCTTAATCATTCAATTATAGTTATTTTTAATGAATTAAAAAAATTATCCTTGAATTAAATAGGATTTTAAACAAAATAATATGTTTTGTGGAAAACATATACCCCATGTGGAAATGTCCACATTACACAATAATGGATTTCTCCACATTATTTAAAACTCTAAACCTAAAAATCATGGGAATTTAGGAAAGTATAATAATTTATATTATCCTAATAATTATGGGTCAGTTAATGTATGAGTTATTATAAGAATAATGAATCCATATCTTCAATGTGAATATTAAAACATCCAATTCCATATCACGCCTTCTATAATTCCTCACATGGATACTCAATTTTAGAGAGGAATAGTCTACCAATTTATCATGTTTCATGATTACACAACCAAAGAATTTCATTTAGGTATCACAATATACCATGTAACATTAACCACACAAGGAGAGGTGAATCAATTATGACATACATAAGTTTTAAATCATTCTAGATTGATATTAAATACATTTAAAAAAACACACCAAAGAACAGTTATGTTTTTGTGTTTTTGAAGACTACATACATAATCAAAATATTTCATGAAATATGTTCAAAATATACAACAAAATTATTCTATTATTGTGCCCTTCTTATAAATGTATTTCTTAATAGCATTCTTCATAACCTTGAGGGAATAGAAACATTTGAAATGGTGAGTTCAGATGATCAACAACTATAATCAAGGGAGATATCAATCGAATATCATATGTATAAATAAAATATGAATAAGGGAATGAGATCATTATAATTACTTTCAATGTTAATATCTAATTAGTTATAGATAATAAATCATGATTCATGGAATAATCTATTAGCATTATAAATATGAAAGTCATAAGAGTAATGAATTATAATTAGTCAACCATGATCCATGAGAGAATATCAGATGCACAAGCACATGTCATAGAAATTGTTCCACAATCATAACAATAAAATATCATTTAAATAGTCAAGGTCCACTTACATGACTATCATAGTGGAAAAAGTCAAAAATTAGATTTCTTTCACTCCCCTTTCTATAATTTCATTAATCAACTTAGACCCCAAGAATATCGTAGTAGACATTGTAAAATAATGAATTGGTTTCCCTCCCCACTATAGCACATTTTATCTCATTAGATATCAATATTTACCTAATACAGTGGAGGCATTTAACTAACAAACATATAATATAATAAGAAACATATATATGTGTTCCCCAAGATCATAAAATCAATCTTCAATTCATCATAACATCACATGATGAAAAGAAAGGAGTTTCATAAAAATTTAATCAACATATGACCATAATCCATATAGAGTAAGAACATGGATAATATCATTATATAATATCCCTATTTAAGAATAATAATCATAAAAGGATTATAGAATTGATTAAATATACATTTAAAGAATATTGGAACCGTTATTTAATAACATGAAAGAAATATCATTTTCTTTTCTTTTCATTTTAAATAAAAAATCCAAAAATATTAAGAATTTTTCTTTTGTTTTAAAATGACCTTTAAATATTTCAAATAAATATTTAAATTATATAATAGTTTTGATCCTGGAAAAATTTATCCACACTATAAATGATAAAACAAATATTCCTTTTAAATTTTTTATAAAAATTCATGAATAACCAATTCAAAAAACAATGTAAAAATTCATTTTAATTCCATAGAAAAGAATTTAATATATTTTTCAAATTAAATTTAAATAATCAAGGGATTATATAAATTAAAAATTTTAAGTAACATGAAAATGGAATAATTTTTTTTATTGACCATAGAATAAATAACATCAATTTTTAATAAAAGCATTTTTTGATCATTTTAGGTGACCTAGAGAATAAATTGGTATTTATAATTTAAGATTATAGTAACAACCATGGTAGAATAAAATTTATGGGGTTTACGGGAAAAGTTTTATATAAATTTTTAAATGAAAATTTAACATAGATAATCCCAAAAATAAATGATATTATAACATAAAACCTATCCTCAGGTCTAGTGTTTCTTCATACATTCTCTTAATACCTTATATAATAATTTTTTTAATAAACATACAAATAAGAACCATATTCATATAATTATTTCAATATATAATTCCATTATAATTTCTAATTAACAGTTTATTAAAATATTGTCATTTAAATTATTATTTGGGTGAAAATCTATTTTTTCCATGAATGTTATTCTTTCGACATGTCATTTCCTTGAAACTTGGTCACAGTTTCATAATATATAGAATATTAATCATGTTATATGTATCATATTGATTCATTACATATTCTTTTATAACAATTCATAATTTTTTTTTGAAAATTGAATTACATCATTAAATAGAGATGGTTGTCCATGCATACACACAGTTGATATTTTCACTTTTCATTAGATGGAACAAAATAATGATAAAAAATAATATAACTCTAAAGAATCCAAAAAATATTTTAAATACCATATATATTCCTTAAATACATCCATATAACCATCAATATTTGGTGAATATGAAAAACAAATCACATCTCTTTGTGGAGGCAGTAGTTCACATGTACGCAAAAATAAAGTTACCATTTCTCATATAATGGAAAATAGGTAGAAAATAGCTATGAAATTATCATTAAAACATTTTATTATAGTAATTATATTGATTTAATAATTTTATTATGGCTATATAATATTTTTATGAGGTTAATAAAATTGAAAAATACTGTTAAAAACAATTATAACTTCATTGAAAACCCTCATTTGGAATTCACCTTAATCATTGTTGGCTTGGTATTAGGGGAAAATAAAGATATTGGATTTAGGGATAGATGTTATAAAGGTTTTGGGATAGGTATTTTAAGATATAAATTTCTTAAAATTTGTGAATAATTGGTTACAGGAATACCTCCTTTTACTAGTGAGTTGGGTGGTAAACATTTATATAATTATAAAATTAAAATATAATAAAGGAATATTCGATTGAAAGGGGATCCCAAAAGAACAATTAATGGATATATGATCATTTAATGACAAAATATCTTAATCCAATTAAATTTAGTGAAGTATATGTGATATTTCAAATAATAAATTTTATGTTAACCCCCTCATAATTCTGTTTTTACCTTAATAGTGGTTACCATCATAGTTACTATTCATTAAAACCAATAACTAAATATCCCTAATTACCAAATTTTATAATAATATTATAATATTTGGAAATAATTTTATCAAATTTTTTTTCTGAATGTTTAAATAATTTTTTTAAAATATACTGGAAAAATGCAACATAATAGTTTTTTTAAAATGATATTAAGCATAACAGTAGATTTATTCCAATTAATTACCTAGAAAAAACCATTAAGATAATGTCAAATTGTATTATAAAATATATTATCTAAATATTTCCTTAAATTCATTCATCTATATTTATTGATTTTATACATAATTTTTAAAATGCATTGTGAAACTATTGATTCTAAAAAACATCTCTATACATCATCACATGAATTTATTTTAATTTATAAAAAATTGATAACCAATTAATTAATTTAATTCATGTGTAAACAAAAAAGTTATTTTTTACTCTAAATTAACATTATATTAAAAATATTTAACAAATACAATTATCATAATCAAAATACTTAAAATTAGTTTTTTGGATCAATAAAATTCACTAATTAAATTAATAATTATTTTAAATAATTATATTTTATTAAAATTATATATAATGTGATTTCATTTCATAATTTATAATAATTATTCACCTGAATTCATGGATTTTTTATTCACAAGCTATAAAAATCATTTATTTATTATAATAGATATATTACAAAATATCAAGGTGTTATATGACAGTAGTGGGAGTACATGTACAATGATTGGCCTCTTCATAAACAATGTGAATCTCTCTTTACATTAGTTTTTCCAAAACAATTACTCATTTTTTAGTTATCTTGGTTACTAATTTTGAAAATCTTAAGAAGTTCCTAAAAAATTATCGATAATACCCAGATATATTGAAGGAACTATTGATCTATACTACAAATACTGGTCTGGGACAATCCTCAATCTCGGTTTTCTTTATAGGATTCATAAATATACCCATTCATGTGATAACAGAACCCTAGAATGTTACTTTCCCAATCAAAATAAATAATTTAATAAAATTTTCATAACATTTTCCAATTTTAAAATTCCCTGGTACAGTACTCAAATGCTCCACAATTTCAACCATTATTTTAGAATATAAGAGAATATCAGCTATAAAGACAACAAAAAAATTGTAAAGGTAATATATAAAGTCTATATTCATATATTCCATGATAGTTTTGGGATAATTGGTTAGTATGAAGGGTATTACTATGAACTCATTCTGTGTGTACTTTGAACGAATGTTGATCATGGTAATATCCTCCTTTTTAACAATTAACTGTTGTTTTCTCAGCAAAAGGTCAACATTAGACAAGTAAATTGACCTTCATAGTTGATATATAAATTTATAAATATATTTTAGGGGGTATTTGTTCTATATCATGAGATTTAAAGTTAATGATAATTAATGTAGATACATGTTGACCCATCCTTAATTTTATTTAATATAACCGGTGCACCCCATAATGAATCTCTTGGGTGTATGATACCCTTATTTAGATTCACAGGTAGATTTATTATATTTATTCTATATCAATGGGGGCCATTATATATTGAGTATTGGATATAGAAAAATGTTTAGGTGTTTGTTCAACTAAAAACTGAAACAATAATTTAGGAGGAATGCAATCCAATTCATCCCAGAATAAAACAATATATTCATTTACAATGGGTATGTTTTTATGGATAATATTGTAGATTTTTTCAATCATTTTAGATATGTATGATTACTCATAAGGTAATAGTATCCATTCCTGAAAAGAAGCCTCCAAAAAATATTCAAACTCCTCCATAAAATATATATAATTTAAAGAAGATTTGAGATGTTGAAAGTGAGTTTATTATCATAGTAGTTGATGTTATATTTAAATAAATGTAGTCAAACAATGCCTTGTAAATAATAAAATTCTACTAAAAGGAGAGTTAAAAGGATTTATAGGAGATTCAACTCACTAATATTTACCAGGGGACAGTTATGTACATGAGATTCAATGATTTCACCACATGGTGTTTTCACTAAGAAGACAACTAACATTTCTTGTGGTGGTATTTCAGTAGTCCTAATAAAAATCGATAATATTAAAAAATTCATAGAAATATAATCTAATAAATAATTTTCCACTCTTGAATTAATAACAATTGTACTTATAAATACTTATTTTTCATGTTCCCCAAGTGAATTAGTGATAGAAAAATATTTTTCCAACCTCTATTAGCCTATGAGTATGTTTTTATCCATTATCCTCAACAAACATTGGAATTGT
Organism: Viscum album; assembly: GCA_963277665.1. Lineage (NCBI taxonomy): Eukaryota > Viridiplantae > Streptophyta > Magnoliopsida > Santalales > Viscaceae > Viscum > Viscum album. The sequence continues at coordinate 558,857,140 of OY728164.1, read as the reverse complement.
GTGTTGTAATTCTTACTATTCATGTTCCTTGTATTTAAAACATTTAACCATATGTTATGGATTGATCAAAAACATCTTCTATTCAATCATATTACTGTGTTTATTCATCTCTCTTTGATATTAATTAGAATGATTCCCCTATATTCAACTATTAAAACATCTCATTGTTCCTATATGGAAAATTTGAAGATGATTATTTCAAAAATGATGAAACATTTACAGTAGTATTTTTTTTATAAATTGGATTTATACCTTAATATTATAGAATTAAACTACATTATCATCTTTTTATCACTATCCCTTGATGGATTTTGATAATAATTAATCTCCAACAAAACTTTCAAGGGAAAGTTGAATATTTACTCATAGATTTCAATGCCTCAAACCTCAAAATAATTTCAAAGACCTTTAATTTATTTACTAAATAAGTATAAATCCTTACTTTCAAAGTATATGGAAAATATAGAGTAATATTGTTCATGCATGGTGTAGTTTTTCTTATGATCCCCAATTGATTTATCCATTTTTTCCTAGAGTATAATATATCACCCCTCCATTTAATGAAGGAGAGTGTAAGGAAAATATTTTTTGAAAAATAAATTTGGTAAAACCTCCCAATAACATAATTCAAATTCAAAATTGTTATTTATATTATTGATCATTTATCACTACCAATTTGATACAACTTTAAAGAGAAAGATAAATAGTATGGTCTTGTATTTTTCTGATCATAGGAGGATATAAAATATCTTATCAATTTAATTAATCAATTGTTTTAGGTTTTAGGGATAAATAGAATTATTAAAATTATAATTCCTTTTCACATAGAGGACAAAATAACATCTTTATCTCTCTTTATAGATTGAAAGTATTCTGTATTATTTATGTTATTATTAATAGAATTCAACTTTTTTGAATGTATAATTATGAGTTTCTACACAAATACTCACATCATATTAGATATTTTTAGGTAAATCATTACATTCCCATAACATTGGATATTTCATTTATTCCTATTATTTATAAATATTTACTAAAATTAAATAAACTTAATGATATCAATAACTAAATTAATAAGAACATAAAATAAAATTTTTAACTTATAAGTAATAACCCAAAATAATATGTATATATAGAATTAAATATTACTATGTTTAAATCTGTGTTATCCATTATAATTTCCATATTAATTTCTTTAACCTTAAAATTAATATATTACATCATCGAATTATATAATTATATAATAATATATATTCTTATAATTAACAATCGTTTCCAAAGAGCATGTGAATAAACCAAAGTATATCCCTCATGAGTGTCAAATTAGTTGTGTAATTAGGACCACTTGTTGTGAACTAAGGGAAAATAATGTTAATACCCAACTAATCTTTTTTATTTTTATTACCACTTAGTGTGTTCTAGGTTACCTTCCCATGAACCATACATGTTATCTCATTTGATCGAAATATTACCCAATGTATTGGGGGATATATAATTCTAGGAACTATTATAAAATTCATAACATATTCATTATTATGTAAGCCATATAAGGAAGTCCTACATAAATAATGAGAATATGAAAATTGCCTAAAATGTAATGGGTTACATAATATTTTCACAAGGAGTAACGAATTTTAATATCATAAATATTCCCAAGAAAAAGAATGGATTAATTAATATCTCGAAGTCCATAATTTATTAAGTAATGATAATTAATTAAAAATAAGTTATAGTGATGAAAATTAATAAGAAATGAGTGTATAAGTATGGTTGAAAATGAACCTCTTTGTGAATTTTTAAGATAACAAAAAATAATCATTAAAGAATGTATGTTCATAACATTTTTCTTAAAAAATAATTTAAACAAATATGGAATCCCATAAAATATTTAATATTGCTAGTATTCATGGAATAGAAAAAATTGTAAAATCTTGTCAAATGAAATATAGTAATCAATAGTAATGATCATGTTAATAGGGGTTTCTTTTGATTGATGATTTAGAAGGGACATAAAAACATGCATAAACCAAGAAAACTATGTATGAAAAAAACTAGGTATATATATAATCCGTATATTTATATATATAAGATATAATTTCAATATAATATTAAAGAGATAAATTGAGTTAGATAAGGAAGTAATAACGAAATGAAAATTGAGTTGTTGGAGAGATTCCTTACCTTAGGTTTGGACTATCATGGCACATGCATTCAAAAATCTATATAATCAAACTATGTTTATTCAATAATTAATTTAGATCCATTTTCATGTATATATATTTTTTAAGGTTAATTTATTATTATATTTCTTTTCTTTAGTATAATATTTCTCACATCAAACACTAGATATAATAACCCTAAACCTAAATTCATAGATCTGGTGGTAAAATCATAAACATAACTTTTTCAGATTTGATGTTGCTAACTTTGAACCAATTGTTTCAATCCAAACATCAAAACAAAAAAAATGAAAGCGTTATATATCTTATATTCTAAATACCTTTTAGGTTTATAGTATTATATAATGATGAAAAAATCAAATAAAAACAATTCAATTGAAATTAATTAATAATTTTTACAACTTAACTAGTTTTTTCACATTAACAAATTTTCCTCATTCGTATGAAATCTCTTATAGAAAGAACTCATTCAAACTCGTTCATTATAACATGGGGGAAATAGAAACCTATGAATATTTTTCTCAAATGTCCGTAAGGGTAAAAAATGAATTAAAATTTTATTGTCATTAATGATAATAAGATGTGAATAAGGGAATGCTGACATAGTTAGAGTGCATGAGTGAATCAAAAAAGAACTCATACCCATCAATACCTGAATTATTGAACATTATTCATGGAATAAAGAAATAAAAAAAGAAAATAATCATTAAAATAAATAATCATGATCCATTTGAAATTAATCTTGGTGAATGTAAACCCAATGAAAATATAACAATCATAAATGAAATGTGTTTGTATCTTTGAACATCCTAATCATAGAATCCAAATAGATCCCTTTCAAATAAAATAATGATACTATTGAATTACGATTTAATTCTATGGAGAATGTATAATTACCCAATTCATTATAATAATATCTAGGCACACCCAACAAATAACCTACAATTGGATCACTAGGCATTATCTAGGCTACCACATCATACTAATTGTAATGGGATCACCCAAAGAAATTTGGTCTGCCCCATAATAAAGGCTATAATGGCTTTACCTCGCATTATATGAGCTTCCCCCATTTTATAATCAATATCTAAGCATGACAACATGAATAAATTATAAGGATATTTCATTTCATTATAAAAAAAATAAAAACAATCATTATCCTTTTATAACACGATTAAACCATGGAAAAAATGGGTTCCATAAAAATATATTTTAAAGATGATTTATTTGTGGAATAGAAATGGGTTCCATAAAAAACGCATTGATACAAAATTAACTTTTAGAAAAGAAATGGGTACCAAAACAACCTCTTTGAATCAATATTAATCCATCTAGAGAAAATGTGAGTATGGTATAATTAAAAAATATCCACATTATAATGGTAGTTACAACAAGGTTTGTTGATGTTAATTAATAAAAATACCATTAAAATTTCATTAAAATAAATAAAAAATAGCCTTTTTATTTTAAAAAATATTCCAAAAATGTTTTATTTAAAAACAACCATGGAAACATATAATGAAATGAATAAAAATAATTCAATAAATTTAAAGAAGAAAATATAATATTGAATTGAAAAAAAATTGTAAAAAATGAAACATTTATATATTCTATTTCGTTGAATATCAATTTCAAAAATTATGAATTTATAGTGTTTTAAGAAAATCAATTTTTTAAAAATAATATGTTAAATTGGAATATTATCTTCAATGAAATGATATTCATAATGGAGGGTAATTCTAAACATGTCGAAAAAGGTATAAATAAAATTCTTTTTTCACAATAAAAATCATAGAAAAATTACCGTATTCAAAAAATGATAAGAAGACTAGTTTAATATTTTTTTTATAATCCATACATGCATTATTTTAAAATATAATTGAAATTAAATTAAAATATATTTTAGAAAAGTTCAAAAAATAGAAAAAATATTACTTATTTAAAAATCATAGGAGATTAATAATACATTTATGAAAAAAATTTAGAAAATATTATTATGTATAAAAAACATATTTTGTACCAAAGAATGAAATAAATTCATATTTCCTAAAAAATATTATCTATTATATTAAGTACTGAATATTGTAAAATTGGTACTATTAATTTTAAATATCATGAATGAATATAATATAATACAATTTTTTATAATAATTTAGAGTTATATCATATTCTTTCAACATTATAGAGTTAATCACAAAAAATCCAGATAACGATGAGATAGTATCATAAAACTCTTACCATATTGGTATCTTTGAATTGTAATTCCCATGATAGAATATCATTAAATGAAACCTTTAATATAAATAAAATAAATATATTCTTGTTATTATATGTCAAAGGGGAATTATATACAATTCATTAAAGATGATAGGTGTATAACATAACATACGTCTTATTTAAGGTAAATTGATTAAAAATAACATACTACTTTGGTAACTTTGAAACCATAAACCCCATGAAATATAGATCCTAAAATGGATATATAAACCCCCATAAATTTATGGATAATAATCATGAAATAAAATCATGGTAATTATATACACGATACAATAAAAAATTGTGGTGAATATGGAGTATATCTCAAAAAAATAATAGAGAGAAGAGAAAACCCTTACCTCGTGTTTGACTCGTCATGCTTGTTCTTTATCATTGTGAATAGAAAACATATTATAATTATTTTAATTCATAATACCATTTTAAATGAATAATTTTAACTTCATTTCACTTATTACCATGTTATATATTATTATATAATCAATTTGGATTACATCAGAAGTTTTGACCTAATTCTGTTTATCTGTCAAAAACAAAATTGGTAGGTTGACTATAGTAAAATGGTTTATTATATAAAAATTTATATAATAATACTAATCACATAATTTTTTTATTTATTCATAAATTAAAATTTTAAAACTAATTGTAAATTATGGTTTTGGAAAATTGGTTCTTTTATAATCATAGAGATGATGTGTTATATGTACGCATTAGTAACATTTCTATTTCTCAATGATCAATATGGAAAAGTGTAAAGTAATATAGTATCTTCCTATAATAATTATAATATCAAATATTCCATATTTTTTATTAAAATGTACATATATATATATATCATAATTTTGTTATGTTGATGAAAATAAAGTCACATTGCTTCGTGAAGGTGGTAGTCTACATATAAAAGAACAATGTTAGAATCTTTTTAGTATAAAGATGAAAATGGTATATTATCCTTCCATAGTAATAAATATATCATTAATATCATCATTATTTAATTTATATCACATATTTTCATTTTTACCCTTATTAAATTCCATGTAATGCGTTACTGTAAAATAAATTACATAGTTTGATGATGATGTAGCATGTTATACACAAGTTGGATGTTACAGTATCTCATATGGAATGAAGTGTAAAAACATAAATATGATGTAACTACTCAAAATTTATAATTATTTAATATATATCACCTATATATTTTAGATAAATTTTCATTTCCAACCGTGAATGTTCGTAATGGAAGAATGTATAACTTTTTTTAGCGAGGCATTGTTCCTCTATAAACAAAAACTATGATTTTTTAACCCATTTTATGGAAGTGGATATTTTTTTAGGTTATATAATTTTTACAAAAACATCCAATTATATGGAAGATACACAGTATATTATATAATTAGTCTTTAAATAAAAAATTTTGTAGTGATGGAAATAAAATAAAGATGCTCGTTGAAGATAATTTACAATTATATGGCTATCCTCCTTAGGTTTGAACTAAACCCGACATAGGTTGAATGTATGCACAAAATAAATATTCTAAGATTAGATTATATAATTTGGGATGTTATTTATATAGGTATTTTTTGAACCGAAATTTATTTAAGGTTGGAGGTATAGAAGAGAGTGAGTAGCCATTTATAATTGGGGGAGAGGACAGAGTTTATTTTTTTAAAAGGATTGAGTACTCCCAAATTTTCCTATGTCTCAGGGGTAAAAATGGACCCTTAATAATAATTATATGTCTAAGGAAATGCATTTTTAAATAAAATTGTTTTAATAAAAGTTAATAAGTCATTTTTACCCTTATATTTTTTCATATACCCCTCGATAAACGCAATTTTACCTTAACCAAGGTAAATAATTTTTATTATGTCCACTATTAATTTTGAAGAGAAGTTAAATTTAACTTATTAGAAAATATAAATTTTTATGATTAAAAATATGAAATAAATTTTTTCAAATCTCATTTAATTATGTTGATAAATTTTTTTAAAATTATCCCCACAGACACGATGAGGAAGCATGTTTTTAATGGGAAAAAAGATCAAAATATTACAATGTTTTTATATCAATGATCAATATGAAATTGATTCAAATTTGAAAAATTATATTAATGTATTAATAATTTAATTAATTATACTTTTAAAATAAATTAAATTAAAATTTAACTTTATAAATAAATTAATAAAATTATGTTTAAAATTAAAATTCAGAATTATTCACTATTCATTAAAATATTAATCTATTAAGAAAGATATAAAACATTCACTAAGAAGATATTTTGATATTCTTAACTGAAAATGAAGTTTTTTTCAAATAAATTTTCTTTATATAAGTAATCTAAATTAAAAAAATCATGTTAACGCAATGAAAAATTGTGTTTCTGATAAGTATATATTTGTAAGCATGAGAGGTTTTTATATAAAATTGATGGGTAATAATAATCATGGAATTAATATAATTTGAATTATATTGATATATAATAAATAAATTTAATTTAAAAAATCATTGTTTTATATTATTTTTATTAATTAAAATGAGGAAACATTATGTGTTTTGAAATTGTTTTTTAGAAGAAAAAAACTAATTTTTAACCACACAATCAAACATATTCTAAAAACATGTGTGAAGTTGATTAAAAATTAATTAGTATATTTAAATTAAAAAATATAGTTAAAATTATTAAAAAACTTATAAAATTTTCAAAAATTTAATATAATATTCTTTTTATGAAAATAAATACAAAAATATTTTGGAAGAAATTGTATTTTTGATGAATGAAATCTCTTTACCACGAATTGATTGATTATTGCTAAAAATTTATCAATAATTTCTATTGTGGAGTACATATATATATAAATTTATATATGTATATATATATATATTTATAAACTTCAAATATTTGGTGGTACTATTCATACACTCATATTAAAGGGCTAGGTTATAATAGTTATATGTATCATGGGTCGTTTAAGTTCGGTGTTTCATGTTGAATATTTTATCTAACATTAATATATTAAGGTTACATATTCCAAAATATATGTAACATCTAATATTCATTTAGAAATAAATATATCATAAATTTTTAGTGTTTTATATTCATATCGATGCTCGATGTTTTGTGTCCATTATGCTATCAATTACAATTTTCTTATTAAAAAATATCATGTTGTTATATCCTCCCCCTTTAATAAATATATTCATTAAAATTTAAACTTAATATAGGATAAAAAATGATGGAAATTTAAAAAAACTGTTATGATAAACCCACATTATAATAATGGTTTATAAAACAACCTCTTAATATGGGTAAAGGTGAAGTAAAAAGGTTATATGAAATGTCACATAACATTGTTTAAAATACATTAATATAGGTTGTAATAGAATAAAAGTATAGATAATTATAGAAATTTAATGATTTCATTGATTATAAGCAAGGTAATGATCAATTTCATGTTAAGGGACTCAAAAAAATATATTTTTAATGATAAAAAATACCAGAGGTTCATTATAAGTTAATGATCTAGGATAATTTTTTTTGTAACAAGATCATTTTCCAAATGTTGAGGAATTCTCTTACCATATAGACTAAAAGAATATAGAAATATATTTGTTGATTATTACTTCATCCTTTAATCAATTTCCACCACAATATATATTTTTCTCTAAAAGATTGTATTTAGAATGAATTTCTATTTCCTAAAGTACTAAAATAAACTTTCTATGGACCATGTGAATTTTGTTTTAAAAGGATGGAATTGATAACTCATTTTATTATTAAAGTGAAGACCTATTTTCTCGATAGTGGTTAGCCCATTACAATTTCCAAAGGACCAAGGGCATATTTCTTGAATAAAAGGATTGAAAGACAATTTTAAAGAAACAATCTTCCATAAATAACTATCCTAAATATTATTCTATCATTTCCAAACTATGTTCGAAACCCAAAGATCAGAAGGATTATATCATATATTATTTTATGATAAAACAATCATTTTACTCAAAAAAATTACCCTATGTTTATGAAATAAACATGTTATTTTCCTATAAAAATTTCATACTAATTGGGACATCATATGGTCTAGTGGTAGGAATTATAACCTTGTGGCCCTTCATTTGTGGTTTTAAACCCCTTGGACTTATCAGATGAAAAGGGTTGTCAAACGACCTTCTGGTTGTCCATTTTTTGGTTAAATATTAAAATATAATTCATCCTTAAATAATACCTCATGTTTATCCAAGGGGTTTAATATTCCCCTACATAATAAAACATCTCCCGAAATATTATTTACAAAATGTAAAATTATAACTATTTAATACACTCAAATTAGCTGTCAAAGAATTTAAACATATGACCCATCATAAAATAAGATAACTATGATGGTATCCATAACTCATAATCTGTTCTCAAATGAAAACATTATACTTTTAAAATTTATCTAAACCCTTCATTTGGTACCAACAATAACTACCCCAAATCATCACTCCTAGATCTATTGTTAAAATGGTGAACATTACATTTCTGGTTTTGATGCCAAAAAATGGGGCTGAATTTTTCTATCCATCTCATACATCATAATAAGAAAAAATTGGATCAACAAAATTATCATGGATTTTTTAGATTTATGGGTTTAGGGAAGTAGAAAAAATCCTACACAAACCATTACATTGAATTTAATTAAAAATTTCCCAACTTAACCTATATTTTTTCACATTAAGAAATAATCAGCATCTATATGAAATCGCTTATAGATATACTTCACTCAACATAGTTCATTATAATATAGATAAAGGGAAACATAATAAGGGTGATTTTAAATACGAAATAAGGATAACCACACACATTATTAATTTAATGTCAATAATGAGTGTAAGAATTGCATAATGGTATGCCGAAATAATAAAATTTAATAAGAAAATCATAAAATAATCCATATCCATAATTACCTGAATCATCAAATATGAAACATGGAATAAGGATTTAAAAATAGAAAGATGAATGAAAATCAAAAATATTGAGGAATTTGGTATTAATATTATTCAAAGTATGAATTATAAACCCATAGAAATAATAGATAAAATGTGTTGGTATCTTAGAACATCATCATCATATGAACCTTAAATAAACCATAAAATTAGAAGAATAACATATCTTACTTACCATATAATTCCATATATAATTTATTCCTTACTGAATATATGAGATCACTATAATGGAAAACCCATTATATAATCTACAACGTGATAACCTGATGCTATATGGTCCACCCGATCATTTAAGATATAACAGGATCACCCAATAATATCTTCTTCACCCATCATATAAGTTATAATGGGATTTCCTAATGAAATATGGGACCCCACATCATTTAAAAAATTTCCTAGAACCACAACATGAATAAAGTACAAAGACATTTCCTCTCATCATAAAACTCATAAAATAATCATAATAACTTTTTTAACATGATTAACCCACGTAATAAATTTTTTTTCCTAAAAATGATTTTAAACATAATTAATCCATGTATAATAAATGGGTACCATAATAATCCCTCTAAAATATGATTAACCCATCTAAAATAAATGGTTTTTATAAAAATCCCTTCGAAACACAATTAACTCGTGTAAAAGAAACGGGGTCCATAATAATATCTTTGAGAATGTTTTAATCTATCTCAAGAAATGATCAGGATAGTATCATAACAAAATATCTTAATTTGATCATAAGTAAAAAATAAGGGTTGTTTATGTTGATGAATGGGAACACCCTTATAATACAATTATATAAATTTTCAGGAAAATAAGCTTTTCATTATGATTTTTTTTGAAAATAATATTATTTGAAAATAACTTTTTAAATGTATAATGAATATTTTTAAAAATAATTTAAAACATTTATTATGTTAAATATAATTTTCAATTGAAATTTTTATAAAAAACAATCTATATTGCATGTCATAATCATTAAAAACAACATAAATACAATGAATTACAAGAATATTAGGGAAAGCATTTATTTAAAAAGAACATGAAAACATTCAATGTAATATTCAATGAAAATTTTTTCATTAGGGAGGGAAATTCCATAAATGTCACTCAGGTTAAAATAACATTCTATATTCAATGTATAATGTTTTCAAAAATCACTTGTTCAGAATACGACAAAGAGGATCCATTCACATTTTCTGTAAAATCCAAATGGGCATTGTTTGGAAAAATACATTACGGTTACATTTAATTTATTTAAAATAGTTAAAAAGGGATAAAATTTCCTTTTTAAACAAAATAATATTGTAATAAAACATTTTTTAAAAAATAATTAATAAAATTGATCTGAAAATAAAACTGATTTTGACCAAAGAGGGAAATAAATAAGGATTCTCAATTATAGTAATTAACTATGTTTAAAAAATGGTAATATTAAGTTAAAAGTTCACGAATAAAAATTTTATAATAAAATTTATTATAATTTCAAGAGGTTGAACATGATATTTTAACATTGCCTATTTAATCACAAACAATCCCACTAAACTATGTGATTATAACATAAAACTCCTACCACTTTGGTAACGTTGAATCATTTACCCCATGATATAATTTAATTAAATGAACTTATAATATCATAAAAATAAGAATCCTTATTATATAAAATTTCAAAGGATCAGTATATACCCCTCATAGAAAAAGATATATGTATAACATAACAAACAATTCGAATAAGGAAAATTGAGACAAAATTCCCTTACTAATTTGGTAATTTTGAAATTGTGAATCCGAAGTAAGATAGATCCTTGAATGGATATGTAGATCACCAAAAATTAAAATATATGAATAATAAAATAAATTCATGGGAATTATATACACTGTATAATAAAAATATGGGGCGAATATTACACATCTAATAAAAATAAAAGTGAGATGAGAAAACCCTTACCCCAAGATTGATTATATCAGAATATTTTTTATCTTTATAAATAATAAACAATTGTTAATTATTTAAATTATTAACAACAGTTTTCATGATTAATATTATTTTTATTTCTCTTATTTACATGTTATATATGATAACTTAATCAATGAAATTTAGATTAGATATTTTGACCATATATGGTTTATGTGTCAAAAATGACTTTGGTAGGTTGAATATGGTTTAAGAGGTCATTATAAGAAAACATCCTGAATAATAATTATGAAATAATAATAATATTTATAAATGAAATTTATTTTTATAAACAACCAAGAAAATTAGTAATGAAAAATGTGTTATTTAACAATCATGGGGAAGGTATGTTGTCTGTACGCATTGGTAACATTATCATTTTCAATAATTAATATAGAAAGGTGGTATGGAATATTTTATCATAAAAATTTAAAAATAATATAATATATATCATATTAGTTATTTAAATATACTTATATATACTATCCTTATGGTCTAGTGAAGAATATAGATTCATATCGTCTCATAAAGGTGGTAGTTCATACGTACAATAACGATGTTCTAAAGTTTTAAATGTAAAAAAATTGAAATATTATATTAAAATAAAGATAAATATTTCATGATTATTATAATTATTTAATTTATAAAATATGTATTCATTATAATTAATTTTATTACCACACATCTAATTCATTGGTGAAAAATGCATCACATGGCTTTGTGAGGTAGTTATCCACCGTACACTGGAGGGATGTTATTGTATCACCTAATTAATAGAATTTAATAATGGTATATATGATATAATTACTCTAGAGGTATACCTATCTTATAAATATCACACATATATTTCATATCCATCATAATAACCAATCATGAATAGTGGTTATGAAATAACAAATGACATCGATCTATTGGGTTGTTGTTCACCGTATATTGAAATGATTTTTCCAAACCCATTTCCTATAATTGGAGATGATTGTAGGTTATGATATTTTCATAATAGAATGAAATTATTGGTGATATAATTAAGTTGTCATAACATATTGTTATAATAATAATTGATGTCGGTGGAGAAAGAAATAAAACAAAGACAGTTATTGAAGAACATTACCTCTTCATCGAGTATCCTCCATAGGTTTCCAACAAAGACTACCTAGGCCAGATTTATGATTACCAATATGGTTCTAAGATGAGAATAGGGATCTTAAAAACTGATTTTGGTAGGTAGTGTCTGAATCCAAGAGGATTGATGGAGTGAATTAGAAAGGGGAGTGGGTGCCCTTTTCTAAATGGGGGTAAGGACATATTTGTTATTTTTGAAAACGATCGACTTGTACAACATATTTTAAATGTAAAAAATGGTCAATATATAACATTATTGAACCTTATAGATTTCATGGTTGAAATACTTCCATAAATAGTTTTTGTACATTTGTATTGGTCAGTTTCAACCTTTTCTTTTTTAGTTTGTCACCTTATAATCTCATTTTTACATTACATGTTGTAAATAATTTTTACTATTTTTATTGTTAATTTTGGTGAAAATATTATTTTACTTTGTCATATAATATACATTATTTTGATTATAAATATGGAATCCATTTTTCAAAATACAATTCATAAAATATGAAAAATAAAATGTAAAAATAATTATGTAGATGAGACGAAAGAGTGGGTTTTTAAAATGAAAAAGTTCAAATGTTTACATATATGTTATATCAATAATTAATATTTAATTGATTCAAATAACCTAAATTTAATTGATTGATATATTTCTAAACTACAAATAATTTTTAAATTAGTTTTAAATTTTAATTTCTTGATTTTTTTTGTGTGACATTGGAATATTTCGACAAATATTTTTGGAGCCAGGAGAGGATATAGTGTGTGATTCTAAGGCCTAGTGTGTTCGGAATTAATTATTTAAATATATTTATGACTCTATTGTTTTTTTCAGAAAAAATTGGAATAACTCTTAAATACTTTGGATGCATTAGTAATCTGAAGGCACTATTGATCATAGAATATAGTTTTTACTCTAAGTACGATATACCCTTTATCGGCCCAAGATGTTTGTGAAAAATTTATAACGGATGAAATTAATTTGAAAAATTAAATTAAAATATTTATTCTATTCAATTAGTGTAGTGAACTTTTCCCTTTATTATTATTCCATTATAACTAATTTTCAAGGATATCCTCATAACCTGGAGAATTGAGTGGTGGGAATGCAGAAATGTTTCCGAACATAAAAATCATGATTCAATGATCGCAAAACTATAAGGAACACCAAAAACTATGTTACTTTTGGATCTTATAAATGATAATTTTATTTGATGATTCTTCATTATAGATTGATCCCAATCAAGGTACACATTTTTTTTTGGATTTATCCTATTTTTTTTTACCAATAATGAATGTGAATTAATCACTTTAAAAATTAATTTTCATGTCAATATTTTAAATCGAGTTCTTGTTTAATCATCAAGAAATATTATAATTAAAATTTTTAGTGTTGATTATTTATTTATTATTCATTCATTATAATAACAACATTGATTCAATTATAACTTGTACAATGAATAAGCTTTATTCCAAAATTTAGTTGATCATTATTTTCCCCTGTAGTTCATTAACCATTTATCACCAATATTTATTGATGAAAGGACATTAATATATTTCAAAAATTAAATTGTTTCCATTTTTTAAATTGAAGAAGTCGGTGGAAATGTAGTGGAATGGTTGTTTCATCGTTCATGAGGGTCGTGTGAAGCTCCAACCAAACACCAAGGAGGAAACTGTATCAAGGGGGTTTAAATTATAATTCAGTAGAATTGATTGAAAAAAATAATATAATATTAAAGTAAAAATAAATAAATAAATGATGGGGTCATTATTCTTGTGCATGTTTGAAGGGAGTCGAGGAACTAGGGATTCAAGGTTGAATGAATTTATCTTTGTTGTGCACTAATATTATTATTAATTGATAATAAATATAAACATGGAAGAAATAAATGGGAGAGAGGTTCATATTGGGCCATGTGGGTTGAAAGTCTTCATGTGTGGGATATATTTCCTTTATTAATCTTTTTAAAATTATAATAGTAATAATATAAAATAATAAGAATATTATTATTGTTAAAAAATTATTTTTTTACTTTAACTTTTACATTTGACATTCGATTGAAGCACCATCATCAATATTGAGACCATGCCATCAATATGTTTTAATCGAGACCAATGTTGTATATCTATTTTAGGATCAAGGTTCAGTCCATGAAAACCTTAATAATAATAAAAATTATAATAATATAGTTATTAAATATTGTATCTCAAATAAATTATTCAATCAATTTTGAAATAATGAACCTTCTACAATATCGTGACCCTAATGTTTATGTGAAATGTTTAGGAACAATATTGGATATTTAATTTGGGCACTTGGCTCATGCCCATGAAGCACCATTCATGCATTTTAATGTGAAATGTGAATTTTTTTCACTAGGTGTCTATTTGGTTAATCTAAATAGAATATCCTGATCATTTTTTATGTGGATCACAGTGGTGTCATCCATTTGGAAATAAGAGTATCTATTCAAAAGAATATCAAATGAATTATGTTTTAGTCCTTCTTGAAAAAGTTGATCCTCAAACATTTTTCTGGTTTTTATAGAACCCAATGCAGATAATAACATACTTAGTCAAACACGCCATGTACCAACATGGACACACCATCTACTCTTTTTTTAGATAGGTTGGATTCATCTTTATCCTCAACTAAGCTTCATAATGAGTTTTTGCGACCAACCTTAGACTAAAATCTATTGAGTGTGTTACCTCATTCTATTCCTATGAGGGTTTAGTGTAGTGTCTTGTTCTCGTAAGAGTGGGTAACCCATTTGGATATTTTTTAGGATAGGTGTAGTGAGTGAGGTTTCCCTTATTTATAAAGTGAGTTATCTAAGAATTCATTGAATACCAAAGCAGTCACATATAACATGTATCCCTCTAAGAGGAATGGAGTGATCCTCATTTCCATTCATGATATCTTGAATGGGGTTTATTGGAATTGACTTGAGAAAACCTAAATGGGTTTCAATCCATTATCTAGGATGATGATTCCAGTAGGTTTTTGTGTTCCTCAATGAGTCTAGGGTGTGTACCCCTACATGTAGATCATGGTATAATAGTTTTTATGAGGTTTAATCCAATCAAGTGTGAATATTAGATGAAACCTATCAGTTTCCTTTGGGATTAGACATGGAGATCAGGAAGTCTTCGATGAGTTTCATCAATGGATTCTTTACTCATGGAGTGTGCTATCCCATAATATTGTTATATTAAGACTTTGAGAAATAATCTTATAACGGATCTAAATTGGAGAACATTACCTTAATATTGTGTGTACTTTTTGACACTATTTGGATATTCCAATTCTAATTGTTGTAGACATATACATGTGTAGAGATGATTGTTGCTTTTGATGATTTGTACTTGGTAATTTTGGGGTTTCTTACTGGGTATTGTTATACTCCCCATTATATGGGGATCTCCTTCATGTGTCATGTCTTATACAAATGAAGGAAACATTTGTGGAGTCCATGGTGGACAAGGAGCAGTTGGATCTAGATTGTGGTAGATAGATCGAGGTGTATACTAGTGTTTCACTTGTCAAAAGTCCCCCTCATGTGAGAAGGTGGGATTATACATTCTAGTTTTGGTTGGGATTTTATTTTTCCACTTTTCACATTTTATTACCTTTTTTAGTATGCTAGTTATGAGACTATATATACATGCATGAATTGTTTTCATCTATTTTTACATTTCAGCACTGTATGATTTTGGATAGTAATGTGTGTGTATAAGTGTGTATGGATGATTTCTCCCATGTGTTTAATATTTATTCTTGTTGCTAGTCCCCAACCCCTAGCCTATTGGTGGTATTCTTGGGGTAGTTGTGTCTCGAGCCCCGTTGGCTAATGTCATAATATAACGATCCTAGAGTAGTTTCTCAGCCTAAAGTGTTATGGAACTTCCTAGGTTTAGGATTGGAGATTATTTTTCCAAGATGTGAGGTTTGTTTGGGGAATTAGTGAAATAATTTTAATGTGTTTCAACATATGATCTCAGGATAGGGTGTTCAGTTTCAGTGTGGATGATGACGTATCCATTCACCAAGACCTTGATAACCTACTTATTGACTCGATATATGTAGAAAATGGATGTAGGTAAAACAACATTACATGCATCATATGGGAATGAGATATTGATATCTTGTATTTATTAAGTCATCTATCTAGATATACTCAATGATTGTGGTACATCTTGATAACAATCATGATGTCTCAATGATGACATCTAGCAAGGATACTGAGATAGTTTTTTGTTGATGACTGGATGAGCGACGATGATCCAGTTCAAGGAATCACTCCTTAGGTATTTTTCTCTAAGTGTCAACAAAGGAATTCTACACCTGTTGAGCATTATATAGATCCTTTTGTGGATCAGGCAAATTATCTACCATGTATTTAGTATCATATAGATTCATTGTGATTGGATCATTGTAAGAACAATCGTATCGTGTTATGTTAGTTCTAGTGATTGATATATTTTTAGAGTTGCGGTGAGAGAGACCCTAAAGATATAGAGACTTGAATTGAGGAAATGGTTCATGTTTTTGACATGTATAGATCCGAACTGATCATATGATTGTGCGTGTGGCCAGTTTTCTCCATGGATCTGTAGTTGACCTTGATGGTACTGGAAGATTACACACCTATTCTGAGTTTGAATCATGAGTTCCAGAGTTATAGATCACTCTGGTTGCATAGTGGGAAATCCCCCCCATCCTTCAGAGATAGTGGAGGATTGGCATGAGTCTATGGTATAAATGTCCCACTTGAATGAGACACCTCTCCAATGGCGGTCTAGGTGGTGAGCCTTATCTATGGTAGTGTAGGGAATATGTGGAACCTAGTGATGGTGGAATTATATGTAACTTTAGACAAATAAGGAAGAGGTAAAATTATCCCACCGAGATACATTCTTGAGACCTGATCCAAAATAGTGCGGGAGAGTTAGTGCCGGCAGAAAAGGATAGTTTAGAGGTATGGTGGATGAGTTTATCTTACTTATTTGTTTTGAGGTTGTGGGTTGTGATAAGGTGTCATAGTAATCTTGGGTGGTTGTATCTAGGCGGGATAAAGAATTAATGAGTTCTATGTAGTGAGAGCATGCAGAGGCTTGAGTGTTGTTAATGGTACAACGTAGGTCTTGGCTGCCCATATTGTAGTTTTTACATGATGTTAAGAGCCACTTTTCCTAAATTGTAAGGCCTATTTGTTACCAACAAACACTAACAAATCCCTTTTTTCTTGACACATGTCTTGATGGAATGGTTTATCTTATAGTTTTCATTGACTTGGTTTTTAACCAGCTATATTTTGGGGGCTATATATACTTGGGTTTCTTTATAAAGCTCATACAGTTTTATGGAGTTATTAGTCATACCCATTGGTGAGTTGAATCCCATTGAGAACTTATGAGACATATGAACCAGATTTGTAACCCTTCATTAATCAGTACATGGTAGTATTCATTGATGGAGTCCAAATGTCCTTGGTGTTAGAGTTAGAGCATGCGAGCAACATGAGAATGATGTAGTTTACCTCTAGTTGATTATTGTAACCCCTCCACTTCTCTAGAGATCAAATGTTTTGAAACATAGAGGTATCAATTGTGATATGTTTCATGGCTAGATATCCACTAGATACATTCCCTGCGTAAATTCATTGAAATCTAGATCCAGGTAATTTTTTTCTAGGGAAAGATGGTGATTCCAATTGAAAAGTGAGAAAAGTTGTTAAGTTGTTTTCCCTTAGTAATACATCCAGCAGAAGTGATGATGTATGAGTATCTTTTGAAATCATTTGGTCAGACATGGTAATTGAAATGTGTTTTCAATTTATTATTTTTTCATCACTCGAATCTAAGGTAGATGACCAATATTACATTATGTACAGTTGGAACACCTGTGCATGAAAAATGTAGTTGGCCTTTTTGGGAATTCCCCCGATTAATGTCATTGAATGTGATGCTTACTTCAAAACACGATTATGGAGAAGATGTGAGATGTTTTTGGAGGTCTTCGGTGCATTTGGGAAAATTTTTTTACCCTAGTCTGTTGGCTAGGTAAAGTGGATCGTTTAGGTTTTTATATAATTTTTCCATGTTTTCATGTCTTTTTTTGGACCCATGGCTGATAATATCGTCTTCCTTAAGTGGGGATGGAATACCATGATGATCACCAATCCAAAAAAAGTGTATCACCTTTTTGAGGACATGTATGAGGGACATTGTGGGAAACTATTATACTAGTCAAAACCAATATGAAATAACACTCAAGTCTTAATTTAAATTCTTGTGATAGTTTAAATTTTGTATTTTATTTAGGGGAGGAGGATGACTACCTGGTACATTTCATAATTCCTTAGTGGAAATATGATTGATTTCCTTTTGAGTAAAAATTTAGAGAGTTTATTTATCTAGGATGGTAGGATACATTCGGGAATCTTATTCCATTTCTTTTCTTAATTTTGTGTCTCATTAGCGATGTGGATTGTTGCATAACATTTATGATACATTAGTTTTGGGATTTCATGGTGTTCTCCACATGTCGCAGCTAAGGAGGTATATGACTGACTAATTGTAAGATATGTACTTGGGTAAGACGAGCTGAGAGTGTGGAGTTTCCTTTTCCAGGATCCAATAAAATTGGTAACAACTATGAGAAAGCCCCATTGTGGGTGAGTATTTTCTTTATGTGTTTGGTTAATGATAGAACATGAAATTATCAGATGATCTAATTGTAGTGAGAGAACTATATGAAACCTCAGTATCCTTACATTTTCTATGTTTTTCTTTTTGGGGACAAAAACATTATTGGAGATAATAATTTAATGATTGGATTTTCTAGTTTATGAATTTGGAATATTTATAAAAATATTTTTTGAACCAATAATTGATAAAACAAGATATTCTAAGGCTCTGTTTAACTGAAACTAATTTTAAAATTATATTAAATATCACACAAAAAATATTTTTCTAAAAAATAGAAATAACTATTAAATGATATGCTAGATCAGAAATATGATTTCCCCATTGAGTTCAGAATGTGGATTCTAACCTAGGTGAAAATTAATCATTGTTTTCAAAATAATTTACGGAAAAATTCATCACAGACACAATTAAAAAAATAAAATAGTTTATTTATTTATTTCCATTGTAAGAATATCCTTTTTTCCTATATAAATATTTCATTCTAAAAAATTTGGAGAGTGACACTAATAACATTTAGAATTGAGTAGTGGGAATAGAGACACACGGTTGAACATCGCGATCATGGATCAATGATTGGAATACCGTTAAGAACCCAAATGAAAATTTTTCTTATGAACCCTATCAATGATAATTGTGGGATTTTGTTATTCCTTAGAGATTATTCAAAATTTAGGTAGGGATTTTTTTGTTGTTTTATACCTTAAGAATATGAATTAATCATCAAAAAAATAATATGTTCGTTAATCATTTAATTTTGGAACTTTCTTTATCTTCCTACAGTCTAAGAATTGATATTGTTTGGGTTGATTTATTTTTTATTTTTTCATACTTAATTCTAATGGAAATGATTTAATGCCAACTAGATCAATTATCGAGGTTCATTCCTCAATTTTTATGGTCATCCTTTTCTTCAAACATTCTTCCCCCATTTATCCTTGGTATTTATTTTGGCCGACAGTATAAGGAATGACTGAAAATAAAATTATTCATTGTTTTATATCGATGTCATGGGTGGAACTGCTATAGAATAGTGGAGGGAAGGATGTTTGAAAGGGAAATTATAATTTATGTGGTTTCACTCTTTAGGATGGCAGTGTGAATCTTCCACGAAAAAACACAAAGGAAACTGAATGCATGGGTTTCAATTATCAATTGTAATAATTAATTAAAAATAATAATTTAATATTAAATTGAAAATAAATAAATATAAGTGATGGGATATACCAGCTTGTGCATGGTCAAAGGGTGGTGAGTTGTAAAGGGGACCAAAATCATCTCCAGTTCCTCTAGTGAACCAGACCATATAGTTAATTAGAACTAGGGGAAAAACCTCATCGGAACATTCACTGTTTGAAAGAAGAGTGAATGTTCTGAAAGAAATGTTTTAATGTTTTGGTGAAAAAATGAATGTTCCAGTGAATTTTTTCCTAGTTTTAGTGGAAAAGATACTCCAGTTCACTTATGGAGTTGGAGACAATAATATTTTCCACTGGGGAGTGCATCATCAATGAATTTGTATTTGGTGTGTATTAATATTATTATTTAATTTTATTATTATTATATATTTAAATTTGAACGAAATGAATCAACGTAGGTGGGCCACATTGGTGGAAATACTCCATGCATGAGATCTAGTTCCATTTTTAATCAATTAAAAAATATAAATAATAATATAAAATGATAACATTCTTATTATTGATTTAAATTTTTGTTTTTTCTATAACTTTTATATGTGATGTCTAATTGATACATCATCAATGGTATAGTATCCTTCAGATCAATATGGTAAACTTATGACCAATGTTGGATACCTATTTCAAAATTGTTGTTAAGGTCCATGAAACACCCAATAATAAAAGAAATAATAATATAATAATAGTATTAATGTTACAAAATATTTTATTTGTCATAAATTCTTCATACGTTGTCGAAATTACGATCCATCTACGACATCACAACATTGATATTGAGGAAACAATTTCATCCAATATTTTTTATTTAATTCAAACACGGGGCTTGGTCTCATGACGCATCGTTCATGCATTAAACGATGAAATGTGTCTTTTCTATAGGTTTCCAATTATGTAAAGTGAATTACCAATCCTAAGAATTTTTTTGTGAGGACCACAATGGTGTAATCCTCTTGGAAATATGTTGCTACATTAATAGGAATATCAGTGGGATAATGTTTTAATAATTCATACCAATAATGATACCCAGTCATTCATGATGAATTTTCAAATCCCTGTCACAGACTGTACCAATCATAGTGATACAAAACATATACCCACACGGACACACCGTGTACTCTTTTGAGGAGTGGTTAAATTCCCCTTTATCCTTAGTTAGTCTTCATTGTGAGCTTGTGTGAGCTACCTTAGACCAATATCATATATGTGTGTTCCCTCATTCTATTTGTACGAGGGTTTCGTGCAGTATCTCAATATCATTATAGAGGGTGATCCCTCTACAACATCTTGATGATCAGGTTAGTGTGGGAGGGTCCTCTTATTTCTGGAGTGAGTTGTCTCAGACGGCATCAACTACCAACTCATTGGCTTAGATCCTGCACCCTCTGATGGGTCCAGAGTGATTCTAATTTCATTTCATGATACATTAGATGTGGTTTTTTGGAATTAATGTGACCATTATTATATGGGAATCGATCCCCTATCTAGAATTATGATTCTAGTAGGATCTCATGACCCCCTAGTGAGCAATGGGAAATGACCCCCCCTGTCTATGAGTCCTGATCTGATCAAAATGATGAGGTTTTATCTAAACGAGTGTGTATTTCAGATAAACCCTATCAGTTTCATTCATGAATAGTTATGATGATAGTGACCTCTTGGATGAGTGTCATTAGTGGTGGTATATATCACAAAGTGGGTTCTCCCAGATGAGTGTTATATGGAACCTTTGAGAAGGAATCCTAGGATATTTTAATGGTGGTGATCATTACCTTGAGATTGTGTTTCTTTTTTGAGTATATCTGGCTATTATTATTTTATGTGTTGTACACATATTCCTATCTATAGATGACTATTTATTTTGATGAATTGTGCTAGGTTGTTTTGGGATTCTCTATAGGGTATTGTTATACTCACCCCTAAAAGGGATTTGACGACACGTGTCTTGCCTTTTTTAGAAAAAGTACCTTTGTTTGGGTCCTTGGTGGAATATGAGTATGTGGATCTATATTGGGCTTGATTTAATGAGGTATATACGTGTGTTTCACTTAAGATAAATCCCCTTCTTATGAGCAGGTGGGACTTTAATTTCTAGTTTTGGTTGGGCTTGTATTTGGCCAACTTTTTCACCTTTTAGAACTTTTTATCTTGCTCTGGTTATGAGATTTTAGATGTATTCATGTTGTATTTTCCTCTTTTTTACATTTCATCATTGTATGAGCTTGGAGATGAGTGTGTGTGTACATGTGTATAAGGAAAATGTTTCTCATGAGTGTGATATGTTATCATGGTTCTATTCATCATCCAATAACCTATTGGACGTTTGTATGGGGTAGTTTTCTCTAAATCCCATCAGGTTAGGTCATGAAAAAATAAAATTTAACATTATAAATATATTAATCCAAATGGAATTTTTCAATTAAAATTTTTTATTTTAAACTATTCTTCAAAAAAATAATCTCTTTAGAAAATTTTCAAAAAGTAACCCATATATAATTCTGACATAACTATTACAAAAATTAATTATATATTTTAAATTTAATTTTCTTATAGTGAAATTTTTTTTATTTAAAACCAAACTTGC
This sequence comes from Viscum album, assembly GCA_963277665.1. Lineage (NCBI taxonomy): Eukaryota > Viridiplantae > Streptophyta > Magnoliopsida > Santalales > Viscaceae > Viscum > Viscum album. Next base: position 558,834,136 of record OY728164.1, on the reverse strand, counting down.
AAACGTGATGAAATATCTGATTTCCGAGATGTGTATTTTTTGAAGCACAATATGATTTTATATCAAATGTATTTCAAATAAAAATTATTGTATAAATATCAATTAAAATTTATTTATTTATAATATATATATAATTTGATACATTCCTCACTAGGTATTATTTTAATGAATTAAAACGGACAAACATTATTCATTTTAAAACAGTTTTTTGAAAAACCTTTTTTAAACACATAAACAAACTTATATTAAAACCCAATTCAAGTTGAATAAAAAGTAATTACAGATATTATATATAACTAAATAATACATATGTTACTTTAAAAAATTTAAAATCATATTTTTACTTTTAAATTTACTAATTTATTGAATTGAAATGACATTTAAAAAAACAGCATTTTCACTATTCACTGAAAAATCAATATTATCCCAAAAATACTGAATTATTATAGAAAGTAAATTTTGATACTATAATTACCAAAATGAAGATAATTTTATCAAATTAATTTTATAAAAAATATAAAAATTGAATAAAATGTCATTTTCATGGAAAGAAAAAAAATCTATTTTAAAGAAAACATGTTTTTAAAGAATAGAATCACTAATAAAAATAAAATGATTATTTGATAAATATTTATCATTAATTTTTCTAGGTAAAAAATATAAATATTTCATAAATTATTAATTGCTAATCATACCCGCCAATTTAAAAAATATGATATAATGATAATATATATCATGGGTAATTTAAATTCAGTGTTTCTTATTGAATATGCTATCAAATATAAAAATATTCGGGTTATGTGTACCAAAATATATCTAAGGGACTAAATTTATTTTAAAATAAATACATTTTAATGTCTTGGGGTGATGCATTATTATCTATGCTCTCTGTTTCATTTCCTTTAAACTATCGAATATAAATTTCTTCTTTTAAAATCATGTGGAGTTTCACTAGAGGTTTTCTGTTTGATTTATTCAAAACTTCTTTCGTATTTTGATCATGGTAAAAAGTGTTATCAAATATTTCTATAATATAAATAATTTTAGGTTTATTGATCATTTATCATTACATTAAATCATGATTAATATAGTTCAGTGGATTGTATAAAATGGACTCAAATAATGAAATGTATCTCAATATGGTAGTTTTGGACTACTAAAATTATTATGGCCATATGATAATAATTATTATTATTAATATTTTTCCAAAAATTTTCTTTAAAAAAATTCGCAATGTATAAAATATTATATTTATAAATATAATACATTTTTATGAACAATAATTTAATCTTTTGATGAAAAATAAAACACATCATCCATTGAGTTAGTGAACCAACTAAATATAATATTTATAATTGTTAAATAAAAATCTCATTTATTCAAAATTAATAATTTTTACGACATTATAAATTTTCAAACTCTTCAAAAAATAAATTATTGGTTCCTTAGATTATAATTTTGTTAAAAATATACAATTTTTCATGAATATAGTTTATGAAATAAGGTTTTATTTATATTTATAAATTTATCATAAAAATGTAATTTTTTAAAAATAATATATTACTGTTTCCTAAAAATTGAAAATATGTATTCTTTGTGCCAAACAATTTTATTATCATTTTTAACACTTTAATTTTATTATATCATACTATGAATTTATAATATGTAACATTAGTATAATAAGGTGCATATAGGTATTGAAATTAGTTGGGTATCTATGAAATATTTGGTACTCAAACCCAACCTTTTTTGTTTACTGAAAATAAAAAACCAAACCCTAACGGATTTGTTATTAAATTTCACCACCTTATTATAGCCTATTATATTTTTAACTACGAATGTATGTACCCTAATCCTTTGAATTACAACATTATTAAATCAAATATTTAAATTTTATTTATAAAATATAAATAAAAATATTTATTAAATTAAGTTAATAAAATTTGTAATTGTACGTTATTAGTCACATATTGTCAACAAATTCAAATATAAAATTAACATATAAATATATTATGAAGTGAACTATAAATAAAAAATAATTTTCATAATTTTAATTTAATTTAAAAAAATATTGTAGATTAATAAAAATTATTTTCATAATTAGGTTCGTGTTTATGGAATCCCAAGAATACTACCTTAACCCTACCCATTTTTTAATAGAGTATACAATTTTCTACACTAACCCTATTAATACACAATTAATCACTACCCATACCATAATTAATTGGATCAGGTTGTGTTTGGTAATCAATAAATTGTTACCCACTACCATACATAAGTGCATGTGCTTTATATTATATTTTTAAATATTACATTTATCTTATTTCCGAAGGGAAATTCCATTTATAAAATTATGTGTCATTATAGATCAAAATAATACATTGGGTTTTTCCACTACCAAATATCTTTTTATGCTCCCATGAAACAAATTATTGGTATCATATCTAGTTTCCCCAATGATTAATCAAGTTATTATTACTAGTCATAGACGAAAATAAATATCATAATTTTTTTTCCAAACATATCGTAAAATAAAGTCAAAATATTTTTTTTTATTTGTCATAGTATACAACTTGTATATATCATAAGGCAATATATATTGTATCTCCATGGATTCAAACTAGACATATCATATGAAATTCAATAATGTAAAATATAACTGGATCTTGGGTTTTCATTAAAATAGAGGGTTGTGGTATATATATGATATGTGGGATACAGTAAAATTCAATTCAGATCATTTGATATATCTAGTCATATTCTTTAATATGAACTGTATTGTATGATCTTAATATGTCTTATTATATGATATATATGAAGAAATTTCTCTATATAGTATCTATGGTATTTTACAACTAATTTTCAGTTATAAAATACAATGTGTGTATAAATATTTGAAAAATTATTTTTAACATTTTTTATTATGGTATATATATTTTTTTATAAATTATAAGTATTGGGCATTATAAAATGGAATTTTTGAATCCCAAATAGTATATGATATTTTCATACTATTTTAAAATGATTAAAAAATAAAAATAAAAATAATAATTTTATTATGTTATTTTCTTTATTTAGATATTTTTTAAATAATATGAATATTGTGTATGATTTATTTATATGATTAAGTTCAGCTAATAGATGTATCCTTTAATTAATTTCCATGAGTGACTCCATGATAATTATACATCATTTACATTTACCTCATTTTTTATATTATAATCTTGATAATATTTGTTGAATATAGTCATTTGATATTACATTTTAGAGATAACATGAATTTAAATATTGGTTGATTAATGTTTACATGGGGAGATGGACTTAGGGTCAGACTACCCACCACCATGGTGGATTATGACTTGTTTTATAATGATGAGGGGTTGAGTATCTTTCACTAAAATATTACTCTTGTATAGACTATCAATCTCATATATCTATATTTGTTCACAATAATTGTTTATATAAAATTTGTATGACAAGAATTTATATTTCAATGATTATGTTTTAATTTTATTATTAGGAATGTAATAAAAATTTGAGTGTTATGTAAAGATTTACACATAAATGTGTTGTTAACATATTAATTTGATAGATAATATAATATTCCAAAACTAAATTGTTGGAATCTTGTATACACCATGGCATAAAACATGAGATAGTAAATACTACATGAGATGATATAAGTTTAATATTCATGTGATAAAAATTAATATGGTTGTACATTTAAAATAAAACCCTTAAAATTCTCTATGTGAGATTCCATTCAAAGTAGTAAATGGCTATAACTTCATTTAGTTAGGTAGCTTCTATTAAAGAAGGGTGTTCTTATATAATATAGTGTAAGGAATATTGTAAATTGTTATTCTTAATGGTTGGGTAACAAAATACATTGGTGATATTTGCTAGATACATATCTTGGAAACCCTCAATGTTAGAATAATTTAGTAATAGAGTTTTGGTTTTCCATTTTATGGATCTGGTTATGGATTTTCATCATCAACAATCCAAGAAGCATAATTATTTGGATTTGGATGATTACCTACCTAAATATATAAGGGATTAGATAAACACTGAAGTAAGAAAAAAATCGTTATAAGTTATATATCTTGGATTACTAAATAGATATAATATACGGGCTCATCATTTTTATTGGGAGTTGTTTAATTAAAAAGTACATTATCAAAAGATATAATATAAGATACTCACCCATAAACATGTCTATGTTATATGTTATTAAATACTGTATGAAAATAAAATTAAGATCCCTTATAGTAATGACATGTAGAACTATTAGATAATGGTATATAATGTTGATAAGGGTTAACAAATTGAAACATTCCGAGATTCAGTATGTGGGTATTATAGATGTAATTTTCAACAACACACACTCATTGGTTTTGGATACTGACCGTGCATTAAACATATGTTCTTCCATGTATGGGATCAAAGATAGGTTGGAACTGCAATATGATAAAGTTTATATTTGTGTCGGTAATGTAGAAAAAGGTGTTTCAATGTATATCAACACTTATGATCCAAATTCTTTAAGTAAATTAAAAGTAGAGTTGGAGAACTGTGACTATGTTCAATCATTAAATTGAAATTTTAATTTTGTATCTTGATTAGACTAGAAGGGATTCACATTCTCTATTAAAAAAATATTTTATATATATATATATATATAATTGATATGTTTTATAGAATTATAAAAATTATAAATAGATTATATATTACATATATGGATATTATAGTCTATGGAATTCTGAATAATAAGATTAGTGTTAATTCAAATCCCTCCTACCATTTTCATTTATTCTTTACACATATAAATGATAAAATCAGATATAGAATCGAAATACAGGTATTATTGTAACAATTAGATTATGTATAATTTGAAAATTATTAATATTTTTTATTAAAAAAGATGTAAAAATCACCATTTATCTGAAATGATAAAAGGGTTAATAGATGGTTAGATTTCAAACATAGTGAAGTACGTGGACTGATGATTACTCAAGAATGTGGTGGTTTTAGGTACTTAATTACCATTACCAATCATTTTAGATAGTATGGATACATGTTAATGACGAAACACAAGTATGAAGGTTTTTAATAGATCAAAGAGTTTTAGAACTAAGTACAAAATCAACTGGGAAATATTATTTATATACTCTCATCAGATTTGGGTGGAGACTACATGAGATAAAAAAATTCATTGAAAATATGAGTTATTTTCATGTTTTTTCATAACTAACTCTTCCCAGAAAAATGAAATATAATGTTTCATCTAAGATGATAAATTATACATTTTTAGAAATGGTTTGATCGATGATGATTCAATGTTACATTCCTATTTAATTATTGGGTTCTTCTCGATAGATTGGTGCATTTATACTAATCCTAACTCCATCATGAAATTAAATTTCACTCCTCTAAACTGAATATTCCCATTTTATTTATTTTATGATTGATATTTATACTCTTCTTGGTGTTTTAGAATTAAATTCCTTCAATTTTAGAAAATACAATGTTTTAGTTAATGTCATGTGGTTGGAACATGGTTAATAGTAACTATGTTGCAAAACTACAAAAATCATGAAACATGACATAGAGTTTTTTTAAGGTTGGGTTATGGTTTATGGAACTAATTATCTCAAAATATGTGGTTTCTTAAAGGTTTTCAAGTAGATGGAACATGATTGGAGTATAGTTTTTTAAATCCTGTACCCAAATCATGTGGTGGTCGAAATTTTTTTGATCATGGGAAATTATATTCTACCCCATTCTGTTTTTAATAAAAAAAACCCCATCCTATTATTTTTACTAATTTGGGACATCCTAGGGAGCCCTACAAAGGACCTACCCTTTCACCTCCTTTGATTATTTGTAATTATCCATCGATTTATTGATGATTTCATATGTTTTTTCCCACATTCATTCTTCCATTTTATTTTTATTTTTATTTTTTCTCTTATTTACCTTGTGTTGGGTCTATTTTTTCATTACCATTTGTGGGTAATTGTTCTAATCCCATATGAATTTGGATCCTCGATTTTGTTAAATAATCCTTAAAGTCTTCACTCTTCATTTTTAAAATTTTTAATTGATCCACAATCGATTTGAGGTTCGTGATTCCATGTTATCCCATATTATTTATAATCCATGTTATTATTGATTTTTATTACACAATTATTATTGAAATTATATATTTATATTCTTATCTGTATATATTAAAAGGTTTTTTCAAAAGGGGAGGGTATTTTTATAGGATTCTTTTAACATCAAAATGGATTTTACATTGATAAATTTTCTATGTATCATAGGTTTATTTCATGGGAAATTAATTTAAATGGAATATAATGTGTTTTTTTCAGTTTTTTTTGTTTATTTCAATGATTATTATTTCTATAGTGTTTCTTAATTGTATAATGATGTTTTCATCCATTTTTTTATTTCCATTTTATTTTTTGGTTGTAATGAGAATAATTTTCTTAGTTTCAATGGTCTTTTTAAATGTCACCTCATTTAAAAGGTTCATTTTAAATGTCATTTTTTAGAGTAGTTTTTTAAATAAATATTACAAGCATAATCACACATGATCACATAGTGAAATATTTATGTGTGTGTAAATGTTATTATGGAATCAAAATGACTACATATATATTTTAAATGATATATGAAAATTTGGTTATTTTTTATAATGGTTTTTATAGAGATTTTATAAAAAAAAAATTCTTCCAATATTAAAGGCCTGGTTAATACATTATGAAAATATATTTTCCCAAATTTTCTACACTCTTGAATAAAAAACCATAAAATAATATCGAAATGTTCTTTATAATTAATTGTGTTTGTTATTGTTATTTTTATGTATTGTAATATGGTATTTTGTGAGATGGGTGTGTTAGAGGGTAGGTTGAGGTTATTCATGGGAATTGTTTTCCCTTCAATCTATTATTGGTTTTTGATTAATATGACTGAAATATTTACTCATCATCAATTACTAGATTCTTATGGATCTTATGAATTTTGGTGAGATATCTAGAGATGGTTTATATAATTATTCCAATTGTTATGGACTTGTATCCTCTAAAATTATAATATGAATAACTAAATGGGTTCTATTGGAAAGGGAATTTGAAATTAAGGCAGAGGTTTATAGACTAGGAATGCATCGATATTTCAAAAAATGATTTCCATTAATTATGTAACACCCCAGGATTTCATAGTGTTTTATTTCTTAAAAATAATTCAATAACTTGCACTATAGGCAACACCGAGTTCAATCACACCATGACGTACAAAAAAAATCCATTAAAAGAGGTCATGAATAGTATTAACAACATTTTGAACTTTATATAATCCTTATAATTTTAGAATCCCTATTATGAGTTTCTTAGTCATAATGCAAGAACAGATTCATTTTCAGTATTGCACTTTTATCAACATTAATAGTGAAACCTTTTTAAATAAAATATTTTAAACTATCTGAATAAATTGGGACATCAAAAAAAAATTTAAATGAAACATCCCAAGATTCCACGGTACGCTTTCCTTTGAATAAAATAGTAGCGTGTGTTGTACGCAACCTTGAGTTTTAACACACGCCACAACCAATCAAACTAGCCGTTATGAATAGTAATACCTAAATTTTGAAATTATATATATTTTATATTTTAAAATGGACTTCATTTTTGGATTCGGAATATCGAATTTAGCCTAAGGTGAAATTTTGGTACTTTTCGGATAACTTTCATATTTTGATGAATAGTGAAAATTACTAAATTTTAATTAAAAACAACTTTTTTAATCAAAATAATTAATAGTGATAAATTGTGAATTTGAGTGGTTTTAAAGTATATTTAGAATATATTTTTACCATTTAATATAATTTTGGTCATTGGACATAATTTTACAATTAAACCGAACATAAACAAGTGTCAATCTTTTGATAGTTATTACCTCTTAAAAACACGTTTTTTGTTTTGACAGCGGGAATTAATTTTAAATTAATTTCTGCCACTTCTGTGTTTTGAATTTAGAAAAATGGATTCCATATTTGGAATCAGGATGTCCAAATTTTGTAAATAGGTAACTTTTATTTTTAGACATTTTGAATAATTACTGTGGTAAATATTTTATTTACCATGGTTAAGGGTAAATCCGGTAAATAAGGGTTAAAAAATAATATTATAATAATACAAAATTACCCTAAAACGTGTCCTAACCTTATTGGTGGACACATACCCGACCATGAGCATCCTTGGGTCAATTTGGGGACCCCTTGGAGCCACTTGTATGTGGTAGGGACACTTTATATTAATAAAGTTAAAATAAAAATAAAAATGGCATAAGCTTACATCTTTTAGAAGAACAATTTTTACATAGGGTTATACATGTTGGATTTTCGATTATAAATATTCATTAGAAATCTAAAAAGATTTCCTACATAACGATATTTTATTTATAATTTTTAGACATCAAATAAGTTAAATTATTAATGACACAATAGTGATGCAATGTTTACCTCATTAATAAATCATTTAAATAAATAAGATTATAATGATTAAAATATTATCTAAAACCTGTCGAATTCTTATTGGTTGATGTTATTTAAAATATGAGTCATCTTATCTTCGACCTCAATGATTTTTGGACCATTATAAACCGAATATAATTATATTATAAAGTAATACTTTCACTCTTTCCTAAAGACCCCTCCTCTCCCTTATAAAAGGAGACCACTTCTACTCATTCCTCACACCTCTCAAGCCACTTGGCTCGTCCAAACTCTGCCCAACTAAGCTCCCCACATCCCTCTCCTCCTCCTTGAAGCTTCCCCTTAGGCAGAAAGCATTTCAAGAAGTCCTTTGGTTCCAACCAAAGTGAGTTACCTAAATTAAAGGTAACGATTTCTCTTAAATTATTTTCATTTATTTTGCTTCTCCAACCCCCAAACTCTTTTTATTTCCTTTCTTTTGTAACAACACCAGTATCCTCAATATACTAGGATGTTGTTATAAGAAGTATTCAAACTACACATACACACAACTCCATCTAATGGATGATGAACATAATGTTTATGTGGACGGCAAACTAACGCCTCACGAAACGATGATTGTTCAAATACATCTTACCGCCTCTCATGGTGGCCATTATGATGGCACTATAATTAAATATGATATTAATGATATATATTTTATATATAATCTTCTGTAATTCCATTTTATTTCATACCATTATTCGTTTCATGTTGTATATACATTCGATAATTTCATTTGAGGAAGTGCGGACTACCGCCCCCTTAAAATGATATGACTCGTTCATACCACACATGGAACGTATAAAGGATGGTGTTAATGAACTTAAGTAACATATATAAAATATTATATTATACTGTAATAGTAATATACCTAAGTATCATTTGGATTCAATTATTTTAAAATAAAAATTAAATGGAAGTTGCGTTCGTGGGTACGTACGGACTACCGTCTCCACGAACGCGATGAGATTCATCCTCCATCGTATCCATTCAAGTATAATTATCATTTGATGATTTAAAAATGATGTTTAAGGACTTGATACCATTATGGATTTGAATAATATACAACCTATCCTTTACAAACATGTCTTACGTAACCAAACATTTAAGAAGAACGAATCGATTATCACCTGAAACGACGATAATACTAAGATATTATTAATAAAGCAATGTTAAAAGATCATATATGATATCATATTAATGTATATTATTCTTGTATAATTTAATAACAATTATTTCACCATTATACAGGAGGTTAACCGACCCCAACAAAGGAAAAGTACAAGGTAAGGGTTATTTCACAATCTCTTCATTATCCGAGGTTGTTTATACGTAATAATCTACTGGGATATCTTTATCATCCACATCCATGTTTCTTAAAAATTTATTTCAAAACATTTTTACTATTTACAAGAATATGGGTTAAAGTCATTTATACCCTTGTTTGACTTTTTATAAGAGGTTTATAAAGGAATCTTTCCGTCGTTTTCAAAACAAGGTCCTTTTTAACCTTTTCGACAGAATTGAGGTAAGAATGTTTTTTTAACTTATACGGCAGGTGCGGTTATTTTACGCCGTTATAAAATCTTCAAAGCTTTCCTTACAAGCTTATAAGAATATTTTCAAAGAAAATGTTTTATTTTATATGGATCTTAAATGATTTCAAAATAAAAGGAGATATTTCTTTAAAAAAAATTTGATTTCATCTACGTCCACATCCTTTGATGGATTTTAAGATTATTTGAAGTTGATTTATTATGATAAGAAACTTCTATATTTTATTGAAGGTTTTGTGATATGTTTGACTATGGATGTGCTATTTTTATACCATTCATAGTTTATGGTGAAATTATTGACATTTCGTATGCTAGTTTTAATATGAATGTTTATGTTATGTTTAAACCTTTTCATATGGGAATGCATTGGACTTAATAAGTGACGGGTGTAGCCCGCTATAGCTCCTCGATGCATCGGTAGGTCTCATGAGACAAACTAGTGTCTTGGCACAAGGCCTTGACAAAATCTTATTTGTAGTCTTGGCACGAGGCCTTGGCTATGTGGTTATGATAGTCTGGCATTATGCATTCCAACATTATGAAAGTGGTTATTGATTTTTGCATGTGATTATTCGATTAGTAGAATATCAATGTGAATAAGTAAATGGAATTATTTCATTTTATTTATGCCATACCATGTTGAATGTTCATGTTTGAAAGGCTTTTGTTTTAGTTATACATTGCCTTAAAAGTTTATTCTTATTTATGAAAGTTTCCGCTATTTTGTTATCCTTACTGGGAATTTGAGCTCACCCCTTTTATATGTTTTATTTTTCCCAGGAAGTGAAGAAGTAAATTATGAATGACCTGCAGGGATATTATGTGGGGATATGAGTGTGGATTATGGAGACTTTATGTTGTTGTAGTAGTTTTTCATTTTATGATGTAATGTAAAACCTATGAATATATCTAGTGTTTCCAAGGCTACTAAACCAATCGGTCTTTCGAGATTTGATCTTTCTTGTGATCATGCCAATGTTACGAAGTAATGCACCGACTCTGGGTAGCTGGGGTCGGGGTGTTACAGTTGGTATCAGAGGAAGTTTAGTACAAACCTTGGAATCTAGATTTAGATAAACTCTGATTAGAGCACGTAGAACTAAGATGAACTTTCAGGATTAGTATAGAAGAACTTTCTAGAATTTTGGTATCGTAGAGATTTTGTGAGTTTTCCGAGAAATACATCCCTGTCTGGATACGAGCAGGTAGAGGCGGCTCTGGAACAGATGTACCTAGGGGTAAAACCCGAAAACACCGCTTTGAGCTAGACTCGAACGGGAACTGGTGCACGACAACGGGCCTTGCTGCACTCTTGGTTACGACACTCCCGGGGGATATGCTTAGGATAACTCTCATTTTCTTACAAATCATTATGAAGGGTTTATGAGTATATACTTCCTCAAAGAAAACATTTTTATGATTATGGATTATATCCATAAATAGTTCAATTTATGTTAAGTGTTTTATAAGTATGGGATTATGTATTTTGATTCATAAACTGATCTAGTTTATGCCATTGTTTAGAAATGGCGCCCAGTGGAAGGAATGAGAACTCCAGAAATGCACATGATCCAAAGAGAAGGAAGGATCATATCTTTCATGGTCTTAAGCTAGAATTGATAAGAGAAATAGTCTCCCATGTATTATCATCATGTGAAGAAATAATATCATGTGTTGATAAGATAAGTAAAGAGTTTACTGAGTCCTATGGCTTTGAAGGGAAGCAAGAGAAGAAAAGGATGGAAGAGAGAAAAATGGATAAAGGGAAGAGGGAAAAGATAAATTTTCCCATATGTGGTAACTGTGGGAAGAAACACCCTGGAACTTTCCTGAAAGGAATGGGAGTTTGTTATAAGTGTGGAGGAAAAGGGCACAAAGTACGTGACTGCAAGGGTGAGAAAATGGTTTTAAATGTACAATGCTTCATTTGCAAGGAGTTTGGACACTACGCGAACCTATGCCCCAGTCATCAGACTATGCCGCAAATGATGCTATTGGATAATAATCATGTTATGATACTACCACAGATGAAGAGGAATGATTAGAGTTCTTATGTTGATTATGTCAATTGAGTGTTGTATCAACAATGTACTTGTTATAATAATTATGGAGTATATAAGGATTGTGCTGCAGTACTATTTCATTAAGGACTTGAGATTGTGTGGAACAAAGAAAAGTGACTCAATAGCAGGATAAATTTTTGGAAAATATATGGTTGAGAGAAAGATAAACCATAATATGGTTCTGATACCGAGTTAGTGATTTTAGAATAATACATGATTGATTTGGATAAATTATGTTGGATATTCTTGAATACCTTGAAACTGATTAATGATTTGTATATTCCATCATTTTTTTGGGGTTTAAAACATTTTTGGATTGATGAAGTATATCCAGCATTCTATATGGAATAGGGGAGCATGAATGTAATCAATAAGGAATATGGTAATTCAAGATGTTTCAGTTTATTAAAAGAATACAAGATGAAGGTATTCATATGCTATTACGGGGTAAAAAGGATCTATATTATGTTTACCTTCCTTATAAATGTTGGACTGTGAGTTTGGACAGAAGTATTTTGGATAGTTCTAGTTTGGATTATTTTGGATTACCATAAAAGGACAACCCAGAGGTCGGGCGGCAACCCGTCGCGTCCGGCAAGGCTGCGAGACTTGAACCCGCAACCGAAGGGCGACAAGGGTGTATCACCTACCACTGGCCAACGAGATGTCCTGGATTAAATAATGTTGTTTTTTTAAAGATCTGGTAGATGAATTATAAATTCATTTATTTTGGAACCCTGTACGAATAGTATAAATAAAAAAATTACATTCTATTATCTTTTAGAGTGAAATATGAGTTTGTGGTAGAAATTTGTTAATGGATAAAACTCTAATTATAAAGTAATTATATCTCCTTATGATCTTAGCCAATCTCATAAATATATTCCTCAACATTAATAAAAGGAACTTAGAACAAAAATGTTGTTCTAGATGGTACCTTAAATCATCACTAATTCATGGCTTTGGGATTGTTGGCCTTTTCATAGCCATGTTCTCTACCACTCTCCATCAAATAATTGATGGTTAGATTTCTCTTCCATATCCATATTTTCCTACATGGAACCCTAGTATGTGTTATTTTCGGTAATCTTCATACTTTCCACTCTTTATTTTAAACAGAGGCCTCGTTAATTCATTTTTCGATGTGGGATTTCAACTATGATATTTTGAAACGTCAAAAATGTGTTATCCTAATACCCTATGTTTTGTTGAACCGATGGTATTTCAAATCATCATATATTGATGAATTTAAGGACCTCAATTATACACTTTTTTGTGATTGATGATCTCAATCACTACCTATAAATATTTACGTTTTTCCTCCAATTATATGTCTCTAATTGCCACCAATGTTCTCTTAATCGAGATCATAATTTGGTGGTGACTCTTTCATTTCTATTTTCCTCATATTAAGACAAAATTTTAGTAACCTAATTTCCGATGTGGGTTTTCCCACAAAGATATTTTCTATTTTCAACCTTTTATTTTCGAAGAACAATTTCAAATTGCGAGGACGCAATTTATTGAAGGAGGGGAGAATGTAACACCCCAGGATTTCATAGTGTGTTATTTCTTAAAAATAATTCAATAACTTGCACTACACGCAACACCGAGTTCAATCACACCATGACGTACAAAAAAAGCCATTAAAAGAGGTCATGAATAGTATTAACAGCATTTTCAACTTTATATAATCCTTATAATTTTAGAATCCCTATTATGAGTTTCTTAGTCATAATGCAAGAACAGATTCATTTTCAGTATTGCAATTTTATCAACTTTAATAGTGAAACCTTTTTAAATAAAATATTTTAAACTATCTGAATAAATTGGGACATCAAAAAAAATTTTAAATGAAACATCCCATGCTTCCACGGTACGCTTTCCTTTGAATAAAATAGTAGCGTGTGTTGTACGCAACCTTGAGTTTTAACACACGCCACAACCAATCAAACTAGCCGTTATGAATAGTAATACCTAAATTTTGAAATTATATATATTTTATATTTTAAAATGGACTTCATTTTTGGATTCGGAATATCGAATTTAGCCTAAGGTGAAATTTTGGTACTTTTCGGATAACTTTCATATTTTGATGAATAGTGAAAATTACTAAATTTTAATTAAAAACAACTTTTTTAATCAAAATAATTAATAGTGATAAATTGTGAATTTGAGTGTATTTAAAGTATATTTAGAATATATTTTTACCATTTAATATAATGTTGGTCATTGGACATAATTTTACAATTAAACCGAACATAAACAAGTGTCAATATTTTGATAGTTATTACCTCTTAAAAACACGTTTTTTGTTTTGACAGCGGGAATTAATTTTAAATAAATTTCTGCCACTTCTGTGTTTTGAATTTAGAAAAATGGATTCCATATTTGGAATCAGGATGTCCAAATTGTGTAAATAGGTAACTTTTATTTTTAGACATTTTGAATAATTACTGTGGTAAATATTTTATTTACCGTGGTTAAGGGTAAATCCGGTAAATAAGGGTTAACAAATAATATTATAATAATACAAAATTACCCTAAAACGTGTCCTAACCTTATTGGTGGACACATACCCGACCATGAGCATCCTTGGGTCAATTTGGGGACCCCTTGGAGCCACTTGTATGTGGTAGGGACACTTTATATTAATAAAGTTAAAATAAAAATAAAAATGGCATAAGCTTACATCTTTTAGAAGAACAATTTTTACATAGGGTTATACATGTTGGATTTTCGATTATAAATATTAATTAGAAAGCTAAACATATTTCCTACATAATGATATTTTATTTATAATTTTTAGACATCAAATAAGTTAAATTATTAATGACACAATAGTGATGCAATGTTTACCTCATTAATAAATCATTTAAATAAATAAGATTATAATGATTAAAATATTATCTAAAACCTGTCCAATTCTTATTGGTTGATGTTATTTAGAATATGAGTCATCTTATCTTCGACCTCAATGATTTTTGGACCATTATAAACCGAATATAATTATATTATAAAGTAATACTTTCACTCTTTCCTAAAGAGCCCCTCCTCTCCCTTATAAAAGGAGACCACTTCTACTCATTCCCCACACCTCTCAAGCCACTTGGCTCGTCCAAACTCTACCCAAATAAGCTCCCCACATCCCTCTCCTCCTCCTTGAAGCTTCCCCTTAGGAATAAAGCATTTCAAGAAGTCCATTGGTTCCAACCAAAGTGAGTTACCTAAATTAAAGGTAACGATTTCTCTTAAATTATTTTCATTTATTTTGCTTCTCCAACCCCCAAACTCTTTTTATTTCCTTTATTTTGTAACAACACCAGTATCCTCAATATACTAGGATGTTGTTATAAGAAGTATTAAAACTGCACATACACACAACTCCATCTAATGGATGATGAACATAATGTTTCTGTGGATGGAAAACTAACGCCTCACGAAACGATGATTGTTCAAATACATCTTACCGCCTCTCATGGTGGCCATTATGATGGAACTGTAATTAAATATGATATTAATGATATATATTTTATATATAAGCTTCTGTAATTCCATTTTATTTCATACCATTATTCGTTTCATGTTGTATATACATTCAATAATTTCATTTGAGGAAGTGCGGATTACCGCCCCCTTAAAATTATATGACTCGTTCATACCACACATGGAACGTATAAAGGATGGTGTTAATGAACATAAGTAACATATATAAAATATTATATTATACTATAATATTAATATACCTATGTATCATTTGGATTCAATTCTTTTAAAATAAAAATTAAATGGAAGTTGCGTTCGTGCGTAAGTACGGACTACCGTCTCCACGAACGCGATGAGATTCATCCTCCATCGTATCCATTCAAGTATAATTATCATTTGATGATTTAAAAATGATGTTTAAGGACTTGATACCATTCTGGATTTGAATAATATACAACCTATCCTTTACAAACATGTCTTACGTAACTAAACATTTAAGAAGAACGAATCGATTATCACCTGAAACGACGATAATACTAAGATATTATTATTAAAGCAATGTTAAAAGATCATATATGATATCATATTAATGTATATGATTCTTGTATTATTTAATAACAATTATTTCACCATTATACAGGAGGTTAACCGACCCCAACAAAGGAAAAGTACAAGGTAAGGGTTATTTCACAATCTCTTCATTATCCGAGTTTGTTTACACGTAATAATCTACTGGGATATCTTTATCATCCACATCCATGTTTCTTAAAAATGTATTTCAAAACATTTTTACTATTTACAAGAATATGGGTTAAAGTCATTTATACCCTTGTTTGACTTTTTATAAGAGGTTTATAAAGGAATCTTTCCGTCGTTTTCAAAACAAGGTCCTTTTTAACCTTTTCGACAGAATTGAGGTAAGAATGTTTTTTTAACTTATACGGCGGGTGCGGTTATTTTACGCCATTATAAAATCTTCAAAGCTTTCTTTACAAGCTTATAAGAATATTTTCAAAGAAAATGTTTTATTTTATATGGATCTTAAATGATTTCAAAATAAAAGGAGATATTTCTTTAAAAAAAAATTTGATTTCATCTACGTCAACATCCTTTGATGGATTTTAAGATTATTTGAAGTTGATTTATTATGATACAAAACTTCTATATTTTATTGAAGGTTTTGTGATATGTTTGACTATGGATGTGCTATTTTTATACCATTCATATTTTATGGTGAAATTATTGACATTTCGTATGCTAGTTTTAATACGAATGTTTATGTTATGTTTAAACCTTTTCATATGGGAATGCATTGGACTTAATAAGTGACGGGTGGAGCCCGCTATAGATCCTCGATGCATCGGTAGGTCTCATGAGACAAACTAGTGTCTTGGCACAAGGCCTTGACAAAATCTTATTTGTAGTCTTGGCACGAGGCCTTGGCTATGTGGTTATGATAGTCTGGCATTATGCATTCCAACATTATGAAAGTGGTTATTGATTTTTGCATGTGATTATTCGATTAGTAGAATATCCATGTGAATAAGTAAATGGCATTATTTCATTTTATTTATGCCATACCATGTTGAAAGTTCATGTTTGAAAGGCTTTTGTTTTAGTTATACATTGCCTTAAAAGTTTATTCTTATTTATGAAAGTTTCCGCTATTTTGTTATCCTTACTGGGCATTTGAGCTCACCCCTTTTATATGTTTTATTTTTCCCAGGAAGTGAAGAAGTAAATTATGAATGACCTGCAGGGATATTATGTGGGGATATGAGTGTGGATTATGGAGACGTTATGTTGTTGTAGTAGTTTTTCATTTTATGATGTAATGTAAAACCTATGAATATATCTAGTGTTTCCAAGGCTACTAAACCAATCGGTCTTTCAAGATTTGATCTTTCTTGTGATCATGCCAATGTTACGAAGTAATGCACCGACTCTGGGTAGCTGGGGTCGGGGCGTTACAAATTATGTCTAAAATCATCTTGATATATTTTTATGAGTTTCAAAGGATTATATATACTCTTATTATTTCCCATATATTTGTATGTGGTTTTAGTTCTGTTTCATGTTTATGCTATGACTCTGTTGTATTTTTATTATTATTTATTTTATTATTGTTTCCTTCATTTAGTAATATCTTAGTATCTTACTTATTTTACTTTTTTCATTATTCAAATTTTATTTATATTTAGTAATTTCATTTATGTATTCCTCTCTTCACTAATATTAGAGTCCCATCTTGATTAGTTTTTACTTTGTTGTTCTAAAAAGTTTATTTTAAAGGAAAATTCAAAATGAAATATTTATATAATGTTTAAAATGTGGTTTAATATTGTTTTGTGATTTAAAATAGGGTTGTAAAATGTTTTATTTCTCATTCTCAAAAAGAAGGAATCCACTATTTTAAATTACTATATTTCAAACTAATATTTTTAGTATATTAAAAAATTCAAAAACACTTAACTGACTTTCTATATGGTTGTTTATGAACACACCCAACATACAGAACTCAGTGTCTATAGACTTAGTGGTTTTCATATGGGTTCAAGTTAATATTTTATAATCACCCATTGAGAAATCATGTTGATAATGATGATAAATTCAAACCATAATATTATGAAATGACTAATAAAGAGTATTGTGAGATCATTTTTATTTCATATATGTATCGAAAATTAACTAATATTTTAATATAATTTATGATTTTGTTCAACTATATGTTTAATAGGTGTACCTATTATTTGTGATTTTACAAGTTTGTTTGGATATTATTTTGGGACAATTTATTTTATTTTTATTTGGACATTTAATTAATAGGTACACCGTGTAATATTATCATTGGAATTAATGTTTTTGTTAAATATTATTTATCATTGATAAATCTTTACCAATTAGTATATTTTATCGCCACAATACTAGTTTCCATTTTGTGTCGATCGAGTATTCCATTTGATATTTTCCATAAACCCGCTTGAGTGCTCAGATAATGGGTCTCTTGGAATACTTAATGAAAATATTGTGTCTGAGTGCACTTTTTTATTTGGGTTGTATATTAGATAAGTGATAGGATTAATGAAGATTAGGGGGTATCTCTTGATGAATGTTCATGATCACTTCCTATAATGATTTAAGATGAAAAAACATGGGATGTTGGTATTTAAGTATTTATATAAATATGTATTTCCAAATTATTTTTAAAGAATATTCATTTGAACTGATGATAATTAAAATTTATTTTTCATTCTCAGTTTTTTTGAGATTTATAGAGATTTGGGGAGAAATGGGATATAAATAGGTTCTTGTAAATATTCCAACACTACTTTAAAAACTATATTATTCCCATGAACATAGTGCTATGAAAATTTTTGTCATGACACGTCTTCAAGGCCCCTGTCATGACAACCCCAACACCACTGCCCATAGGCCAGAGGCTGGCGACTACCACCAAAGACGTAAATCCCGGTAAAATGGGAGGCATTGACATTATATAAGATAACAAACACCACAGAGCACACAAGCCGAAATAACTCTATGTAAACTGAGTACAAGGTAGTGATGGAATGTAAATGGGCCAGAATACAAACCCAACTGAATGTAAAGTACAACTGAAAGGAAAGTACAGCAGCAGAAAAGTAAAGCAGCAACTCCAAGCCGTCCTCTGGAACTTCCATATGAAGGGTGGGTACATATAGCCTCCAAAGCTCCTCGGTCCGGCAGTCTGCTCCGTGTACTTCCCACCAAGTGGTCCACCTCCAGGTACCGTCCAGCTCCACAAGCTTCCACCTCGATCAGTATTGTCCATCGTCGGCAACCAATACAACGTATTACGGGCATAGCCCGTGCAGGGGTGAGTATACGATACTCAGTAGGGACCTCGAGTCCCCCGAAAGCCTCTCTCAGAATCCACGAAGGATCAACCACTATGGAAAGATACAACCACGAAGTATCAACAACACTACTTAGGTATGCTCCAATACATATACCTAAGTCATCAGTTACATTTCGTCTCCAACTCCCAAGCACCACACAGTCCACAACGGAAAGCACAACCCAGTCCAAAAAGGATAGCTCAACCCAGTCCACATAGGAAAACACAACCCAATCCACAAAGGATTGCTCAACCCAGTCCACATAGGAAAACACAACCCAATCCACAATGGAAATCCAGTCAACCACATCAATAATAATGATTGTGAAATAAATACCCAGCTCACATAGGTATACACTTCATAAGTCGATAGAGATGATTAGATATAGTCACTGATTCATCTATGTTGTTGGACCCACATATAATACAAGACCATATAAGCGGTCCGACCCACAAAGGATACAAGACCGACTACTCTAACGGACCCACATAGGATACAAGTACAGATTCAAATACTATCGGACCCACATAGGATACTAGAATAGTATTCATTACTATCGAACCCACGAAGGATTCCAGTACGGTCGTCGTCTTTGTCGAGCCCACGGAGGATCCAGGTATGGTCATCCTCGCTGCCGAACCCATGGAGGATCCTGGTATAGTCGTCCTCCCTACTGAACCCATGGAGGATCCTGGTACAGTCGTACTCACTGCCAAACCAATGAAGGATCCAGGTACCGTCATCCTCGCCGCCGAACCCACGGCAGATCCATGTACAATCATTCTCCCTGCCGAACCCACGGATGATCTAGGTACAGTCGTCTGCACTCCCGAACCCACGGAGGATTCATGTACAATCATCCTCGCTGCTGAACCCACAGAGGATCCAAGTGCAGTCGTCATCGTTGCAGTCGCAGCTAGCTCTAGGGTTCCCACACACAACATTCTCGATTCCGGGAGGGTCTGCTACTCGAGCAAAAGGGGTCGATACATCAAATTCCATGATGTCTAGAGTCTATATATCACAATGTTCCATCTTGTCAATAGGAAATCAACGTGATAGACGATGTGTCAATCAGATGCCCGATCTGAGAGTTATTGGCTTTTCCGTCCTAGGGACCTGGTTGGTTTTTAATCTAAAACCAACCTGACGATACTCCAACTTCATCCTAGCCTCAAGTGGAGTAATCCAAAAGAACTGTCTTACTTATAAGAATCCAACTAAGTCGATGGCACGTCAATCGGACGTCCGGAGCTCAAGTTATCAGTGTTTCTACTCCGAGGGCCTGGTCGGTTTCGTGTTTGACCCCACCCGACCGTACTCAATGTTCTTAAAAACCTTGAGTGTAATATTACTAAACTGCCATCTCCATCCATGTATCCCAATGCAACTGACGGTGCATCGATCGGAGGTCTGTAAGCCATGTAATGGGAAAAAACTGAAAATAGTTTGAGGTGGGGGGATCTGGGCCCGGCCCGAACCGGGTCCACCCATCCTGAGTCCGGGTCCGGCCAGGCAGGGCACGGCCCGACATGGCTTGGCGCGACCCAACCAGGTCCGCTCGACCCGCCACGGCTAGGCTGGGGGGAGGTGTGTGTGCGCTGGCTCGGCCAGCGGGCCGAGCAGTGGGGACACAGTTCCCCCCTTTTCGCTCCACATACGCGTTGGGCGTCATGTCCTCCTCCTACAGATCCCAGGTGGCTGTGGGACCTGGCCACATGTCGCCGCAGCTTCAACCGCAGTGGTTCCTCCTGGCGGCGCGCTGGGCCACCGCCGCCTCCAGCCGCCGGCGCCGTCAGAGATGTCTGCGGGCCACCGTAGCCGCTCCAGTGGTCCATTCTTGCTCCAAAATTCATATATGGTCCCGTTGGGACACGTATATTACTGTGAAGGCTTCCAATCGCCATTGAAGACACTCACCTACATCGCCAATTGTTCCGCACAACAAGAACAAAGCATCGGTGAGTCTGGTTTGTTCGTTAACCCGCACCCACAGCGTCAGAGGTTTTAAGAACCACCAAACAAAATAATACAAAGCGTGAGGGTATAATTATAATGAAAAAGATATTACAATTTCCAAAATCCCCAACCTTGACAAGGAAGACAATCATCGGCATCACAGTACACGACGTCGCTGAGAAGAGGATCGTAGGCATCGCGGTACACTGTGCCACCTAAGAGAGGATCGTAGGCGTTGCGGTACACGACATCGCAGAGGAGAGGATCTTAGGCATCATAGTACACGGCGTCACAGAGAAGAGGATTTGGAGGCGCGTTATTGCTCTCCAAGGAACCAGTGTTCTTCATGGCACCATGAAGCTCTCTCCTTGACCACCAAAATAATTGGCTTCGCTATTATTTTATTATCCACGCAAAGAAACTCCCTCGGAATTAATTCACCACCTTAATTAAAATGTGTTTTCATTTATTAAGGATTGGAGAAAGAAGGTTCCCCATAATTAAACGTGTTGGTAGTTTAAATTAAAAAACGGAAAAGGAAGGTTCCTCATAAGGTTATGGGTTGACATAATTTAATGGGTTGTGGTGACAATTAATGGATGATTTTCAAAATTAATGGGGGATTTACTAATGTGTTTAGAGGGAACTAAATGGTGGGGGTCATGTGGACCCCACCTCTCTAACACCCACAATTGGGTAGTTAAGTGGCTGTGAGCCCCACCCTTAACTACCCATGGGTGGGAAAAACCACCCTTACAAAAATAATAAAAATTGTTCCATAAATTTTTATTTATTTTTTAAACAAACCCCCAAAAATTATCTTCTCCTATTTTGCGAATGTAACTATGGTAAGTGCCCCCTTAAGAAATTATCGGCACTGTGATTTCATCGGTGCCCTCAGATTTTAAATCCAAGCACTGGTTCAAAATTTAGGAAAACTCACTCGTTCGTCCACTGAACGTACCAGAGCTAAACTTCGAAAATTGATTCCGGGCACACCGGGCCTCGGAATCATGTGCCGCCAGAAACTGCGTACTCAAAAAATTCCAAAGTATTTTAAAAAAACTTCCCTGAAATTTCCATGTCTTTACATTACTTTCACATTAGGTCTTTACGTCCCAATAAAGCTACAACAAAAAATATGGAAACAAATTAGGGTATTGAGCATGCATCTGAGCATCCCGCTCCCATGTTCTCTCCTGGAGGTTCCCATGGTAACAAAAAATGTGCACCATAGGTATAGACTGTCCATGTAGGACCCGCTCCTATCAATCCTCAATCTCAACTGGGACCTCCGTAAAAGTATCCATGTCATCGATTTCCATCTCCACATGATCAATGATATGCATCAGGTCGTGGACGTATCTCCTCATCTGAGATACATGGAAGACGTCGTGCACCTGGTGCAACTGAGGTGGAAGGTCCAGGAGATAAGACACCCATCCTATCCTGCTGATAACCTGGAATGGTCTGATGAACGTAGAGATAAATTGCCATCCCAGCCAAATCTTTTTAATCCAAGTCGAGGTGAGACCCATATGAAAACGTGGTCTCCATCCACGAACTGCAGTGGTCTCCACCTCTTATCACCATAGGAATTATGTCTGCTCTGTGCAGTCCTCATCCTCTCCTGGATGACATGTACCTTCTCAGTCATAGCCCGAACCATCTCTGGTCCTACGAGTGCTGACTCCCCAGGGACAGTCCAGCACAGAGGTGATCTGCAAGGCTGGTCGTACAGTGCCTCATGTAGTGTCATCCTGATGGTGGAGTAGTTGTTGTTGTTGAATGCAAACTCTACCAAGGGTAGGCGATCATCCCAGCCATGACCAAAATCAAGGACACATTCACGGAGCATGTCCTCAAGCGTCTGAATGGTCCTCTCATTCTGGTGATCTGTCTACGGGTGAAAGGTAGTGCTCAGGCATAGTTGCGTCCTGAAAGCCTCATGTAACCCCTTCCAAAGTAGGGAAGTAAACCGATCATCTCTATCAGAGATGATAGATGATGGAACACCATGAAGTCGTATGATCTCATGAACGTATAGTCATCCCAAGCTCTCTGCTAAGCCCTGCTCTCCGATTGGTAGGAAGTGGGCTGACTCGGTGAGTCAGTCTACAATCACCCAGATGGTGTTGTGTCCTCTAGAAGTACGTGGAATCCCTGTCATGAAATCCATGGATATCTCATCCCACTTCCACTACGGGACCTCTAACAGCTGTACCATCCCTGTAGGTGCCCGGTGCTCCTCCATCACTTGCCGGGAAGTAAGGCATCGAGAAATGAAAAATGATACAACATTCCCCTTCCCAGAAGTATAGACTATCTCAAAGTCATAGTCCTCATGGAACTCAAGTAAACGACATCGTCTCAGGTCCTGGTCCTTCTATGAGAAGACACACCTAATAATTTTGCTATTAGAGTAATCCGTGAACCATTCACTCATTGAAAAATGAGTGATACAAGTCGATTCTAATTACTCATCTCCACCATTCTTCGTCTAAGTTCCACCAATGCGCTGCTGAGATTTCTCCTTTTCCGAAAAGGGATATATAGTCTCATCCCCTGGATGAACACCAATCTTTTCCTAATACCGTCAATCGTGACATGAACAGTACTATTTAATGCCATGGACGATGTCGTAAGGCGTAGACGCTACTACCAAGAGATCCAACTGTTACTTTCCCCTCCAAGGGTCGAGTCACACTGTCGGCAGTAGTGTGTTGTCACTGGGTCTCCTCCTTTACGTTTCTCGAAAGTGAGGATCATGTAAAAAGTTTTAAACCAGAACCTCTTAGTGTCAAACATACAAGTGGACAGGAAATTAAAAATCACAATGAACAAGTGTCTTTTATTACTGCATCTCAATGTAAAAAGACACAAAGCATCTACAAACAATAGCATAAACAAGCTAGAAGCAACATGAACAAAAGTCTCAATGCTTGGAGCTAGTCCTACTCCTGCCCGTCTGCTCCCGGAGCTCTATGGTCGTAGGCATTAGCTGCCGGAAGCTGAGCTCTCCCTTGTCTAGATGTTCCATGTGGTCGAGGTGGTCCTCCTGTTGGTGGTAGTGGTAGGGCCTCGAAACATTGCCCACCACCTACTGCTTGGCCAGCCCCTCAGCCACGTCCGCCTGCTCCTGGCAGACCACCATAGTTGAACCGCTTCATTGGACGCCCCTCTACCGCACGTTGTTCATCAGTAGGGTGGGTCAGATAGTCTCAATCCATGTGAACCTTCCCACCCAAGCATAGCACTGCTTGCTCCTCGTATGGCAGGCTCTGTGTCGTCTGCCCCGCACACCCGAACCTATATCCTGAGGTCTCCCACCTGACGTCCTGGTCCGCTTGTACCCCTGTGTCTACAATCTACTGTCGGCTGTAGAAGACTCTGCTACAAGTCATCCTGTGGATGGTCTCGTCGCTGGTGGCTACTCAGCGAGAAATCTCACCACTAGAAGGGCTCTCCCTAGCACCCTTTCCTACATCGGGATGTTGAGGGAGATCATTGAAGCCCTGATCTCATGACTCAGAACATGCTCGAAGGTACGTGCCCGGAAGAATGGGTCTCATACCATGTCCGTGGAGTAGTGCGAGAGGTTGTTAAACCTCGCCAAGTACTGGGATACGTTCATGCTGCCCTGATCTAGTTTTTGTAACTCATGGATGTGCACCGCACAGAGGGTGGATGGAACTAACTTCGAGTGGAAGAGGCTCTCGAAATCCTTCCAAAGTAGAGATTCCTCATCCTGCACCTGGAGCATCAGGCTCCACCTTCTACCTGCTGCGGCATGCATGAGACTCATAACAAGGATCACCACGAGGTCATCTAGTGTACCTACCAATCTGAAGACTCTAACAATAGCCTCCAGCAAATCCTCTACTGCCTTAGGATCCATCACTCTGCGGAACCTGGGCGGCCTCTGCCTCTGAAACTGGTGCAATGCCCTCAGGAGGAGTGCACTCTCTGCCGCTAGGACGAGTATCATCGATGGCTCAGCGGGTAGTGGTACCGCTGGTGCCTCCGTTGTAATGGGGGCCTGCACCGTGGCCTCATCACTCGGTGGGATGCCATCTCGCACAAAGATCGGAACCCTAGCTAGCTACCGTGGTGGGGCCATCCTAAGAAGAAATAGGTGTTCCATGGTTAATAAAATATACCTGGTGAGATGACACAAAGTAAACAAAAAGAAAACATTTGAAAATTAAACACACACACAATTAGTGTTTTCGTGCACTGAGTCGGAAATCAGAAGTCAGGGTCCTGGTGTATGGATACGTCGGCCACCGCACCAACACTGGATTCCCTGGACAGAAAAACACACTCAATACTCTAAACACTATTTCTCCACAGAGAAAGAATTATTAGAGTCCTGAGTTTTACAGTAGAACCGACTCCTCTCATTCCAATTTGTCATGACCCGTCCACGGGGCCTGTGCCGTGACTACCCCAAGCCCTCCTCCCATAGGCCAGGGTTTGGCAACTAGAACGAAAGGCGTAAATCCCTGTAAAAGGGGAGGAATTACCTTTATATAAGAAAAAAAACACCACAGAGCACACAAGATGAAGTAAACTCTTTGTAAACTGAGTACAAAGTAGTGATGGAAAGTAAATGGGCCAGAATACAAACCCAACTGAATGTAAAGTACAACTGAAAAGAATGTACAACAGTAGTAAAGTAAATCATCAAATCTGAGCCATTATCTGGAACTTCCACATGAAGGGTGGGTACAAATATCCTCCACAGCTCCTCGGTCCGGCCGTCCGCTCCATGTACGTCACGCCAAGTGGTCCACCTCTGGGTAAAGTACAGCTTCACAGGCTTCCACCACGATCAGTGTTGTCTGTCATCTCCATCCAACACAACGTAGTGCGGGCATAGCCCGTGCAAGGGTGAGTATACGATAATCATTAGGGACCCCGAGACCCCTTAAGGTCTCTCAAAATGCACAAAGGATAAACCACAATGGAAATATACAATCACGAAGTATCAGCAACACTACTTAGGTATATGCCCATACATATACCTAAGTCATCAGTTACAGTTCGTCTCCAACTCCGAAGAACCACATAGTTCACAAAGGAATGCACAACTTATTCCAAAATGGATAGCTCAACCTAGTCCACACAGTAAAAGACAACCTAATCCACAATGGATAGCTCAACCCAGTCCACACAGAAATACATAACCCAATCCACAAAGGAAAGCAAGTCAACCATACCAATAATAATGATTGAGAAAACAAGACTCAACTCACATAGTTATACACTTAATAAGGCGATAGAGATGATCCGATGTAGTCACTGATTCATCTAAGGTGTCGGACCAACATAGGATACAAGACCAGCTAAGTTGTCGGACCCACAAAGGATACAATACTAGCTACTTTTCCAGACCCACTTAGGATTCAAGTATAGAGTCAAATACTTCAACACCCACATAGAATACAAGAACAGTAATCATTGTCATCAAACAGACGGAGGATTCCAGTACGGTCGTCGTCACTGCCGAACCCATGAAGGATCTATGTACAGTCATCCTCGCTGCCAAACCCACGGAGGATCCAGGTACAGTCGTCCTTCCTGCCTAACCCATGGAGGATCTATGTACAGTCGTCCTCGCTGCCAAACCCACGGAGGATACAGGAACATTCCTCCTGGCTGCTGAACACATGGAGGATCCACGTACAGTCGTCCCCCCTGCCGAACCCACGGAGGATCCTGGTACAGTCATCCTCATATCTGAAACCACGAAAGATCCACGTACAGTTGTTCTCACTGCCGAACCCATGGAGGATCTAAGTGCAGTCGTCATCATCACAGTCGCAGCCAACTCGAGGGTTCCCGCACACAGCATGCTTGATTCCAGAAGGGTCCGCTCCTCGAGAAGAAGGGGTCGATACATCGATTGTCACGAAGTCTATAGTCTATGTATGAAAATTTTCTGTCTCGTAAATATGACCTCAACGTGACAGACGGCGCGTTAATCGGACGTCCGGTCTGAAAATTATTGGCTTTTCCTTCATAGGGGCTTGGTTGGTTTTTAAGCTAAAACCAAACCGACCGTACTCCATATGAATCCAAACCACAAGCAGAGTAAGTCAAAAGAACCATGTCACTAAGAGGAATCCAACGAAGTTGATTGCATGTCAATCGGACGTCCGGAGCTCATGTTATAAGTGTTTCCGCTCCGAGGGCCCGGTTGGTTTCGTGTTCGAACAAACCCGGTCGCACCCAATGTTCTTTGAAACCATGACTGTAATATACCGAAATGACCGTCTCGATCTAAGGATACCAAATCAACTTATGGTGCATCTATCGGAGGTCTTCAGGCCATGTTATGGGAAAAATACTGAAAACAGTCTGAGGTGGGCGGTCTGGGCCCGACCCGACACGATCCACCCCCCCCCCCCCCCCTGGGCGGCCTGATCCGGGTTGACCCAACCCGGCTAGGCAAGACCCAGCCCAGTCCGCACGACCCAACCCGACCCGACTGGTGGGGGGTCTGTTGGCTCGACCAGCGAGCCGAGCAGGGGGCACGTGTTTCCCCCCTTTGCGCTCCAAGGATGCAGCAGGCATCTCGTCCTCCTCCTCCAGATCCCGCATGGCGGAGGGATCTAGCATCCTGTCGACGCGGCTGAAGCCACGACATTTTCTCCTAGCGGCGCGTCGGGGTGCCGCCTCCTATGGGTGGCCCGCGCCGCCGGATATGTCCGCGGACCACCAGAGCCACTACGGTGGTCCGTTCTTGCTCTTGAATGCGTCTGTGGTCTCCCTCGGAACCATAGATTATTGTGAAGGCTTCTAATCGCCATTATAGCCTCTCTTCGCTGTCACCAATTTTTCCGCACAATAAGAACAAAGCAGCGGTGAGTCAGGCTTGTTCGTTAACCTGCACCCAACGCGTCAGAGGTTTTAAGCACCACCAAACAAAATAATACCAAGCACGAGGGTATAATTCTCTAGAAAAAGATCATACAATTTGCAAAATCCCCTACCTTTATAAGGAAGATGATCATCAGCATCGCGGTACACAGCGTTGCGGAAAACAGGATCGTAGGCGTCGCAGTACATGGCTTCACAGAGGAGTGGATCATAGGCGTCGAGGTACACGACATCGCATAGGAGAGGGTCATAGGCATCACAATACATGGTATCACAGAGAAGTGGATTTGGCGGCACGTCGTCGATCTCTGAGGAACCAACGTTCTTCATCGTTCTTCGTCGCACCACGAAGCTCTCTCCTTGATCACAAAAATTATAGGTTTCCATATTATTTTATTATCCACTCATTTAAAATCCCTCGGAATTAATTCACCACCTTAATTAAATTATGTTGTAATTTAATTAAGGATGGGAGAAATAACATTCCCCATAATTAACCGCGTTGGATGTTTAGATTAAAAAGGTGAAAATGATGGTTCTTCATTAGGTTATGGGTTGACATAGTTTAATGGGTTGAGGTGACAATTAATGAAGGTTTGTAAAAATTAATGGGGGTTTACTAATGGGTTTAGAGGGAATTAAATGGTGGGGTTTTTGTGGACCCATCCTCTCTAACATACACAATTGGGTAGTTATGTGGCTGCGAGCCCCACCCTTAACTATCCATGGGAGGGAAAAACCACCCTTAAAAAAATAAAAAAAATATTCTGTGAATTTTTATTTATTTCTTAAACAAACCCACAAAAATTATCTTCACCCCCTTTGCGAACGTAACTATGGTATGTGCCACCTTAAGCAATAACCGGCACAGTGAGTTCATCGGTGCCCTCATATTTTAATTCCGAGCAGTGGTTCAAAAGTTAGAAAAACCTGCTCGTTTTTTTACTGAACGTACATGAGATAAACTTCGAAAATTGATTCCGGGCACACCGGGCTTCAGAATCAATCACCGCAAGAAACTGCGTACTCGAAAAATTACAAAGAATTTTTAAAAAAAATTCTTGAAATTTCTGGGTCATTACAATTTGAGTGCCGCAACGTAAGATTGGGGAATGTTCTGTCAATATGTGATTGTAAAACGTTTACAAACAACAACTAACATTAAAATTTTGTTTTAGGATCCAATTTACTATATATTTCTTTGGATATTATTAAATATCATTTTGGATGAATTAAAATGGATTTTTTATGGTGAAACAATTATATATTTTTTTAATTCAATGATCTTATTTACGAATATTTGAATTAAATCAGTATAGGTTAACTCTATAATAAATAAATAAAATTTCCCAAGAGGATTTAAAAAATACTTTTTACTTTTATAAGTAGTAAATTATTTCAAGGATAATAACATTATGTTTTAAAACTATTTTATGTGAATTTTTAGGGTATTGGAATATTAAATGTGGTATTTTATGATTTCAAAACCGAAGTGAGGGGTTTTAGACTGGCTAAAAATGAAAATATAACTTTTTTAGTTTCATGATTTTTATAAGTAGTGGATGTTATTTAATTTTATGTGGTTTTATTAGGAATTATGGTTTATTCATGGATTATAATGATTTTATTTTCAATGCTTATTGATTATTATTATTTTCCATTGCTATTTATAATTTATTAAATAGAAATGTTCCAACGAATCAATGGAGATCAGAATCTTGGGGTTCAAGTGTGGCTTTACTCATTGTAAATTATACCCAGACACAAGATAGAGTTGGTAGAGTTTTGTTACCCTCAATGATTTATTATATTTTATGTTGACTAGAGCTACTAGAATGTTTTCGGGAGCCTTGAAAAAGAATATATGGTCTCCTGGTTTCATGGAATTCTTAAAGCATTATGGGTGAGAGTTGTCTTCGATTTATTTAAATGAGTTATCCTGGGAAAGTGGATGATCATTGTCCCATCCCAGTTGAAATGTGGTATCATGTTGTAGTTTTATTATACCATGTTCTTTTCATGGTATTTTATTGAGGAAGTTAAGGCACAAAACGTGATGGAACTTATGAGTCTCTAGAAGGGTCATCATAAAGATATCCTCATTGAAATTGTTAAATTTTATCAAATGGTAATGTCTCCTTATTTGTTGAAGGAGCATATTTTTTTGAAAGTAACCCTTATAATTATTGGTTTTAGAGTGCTTGATTGTATACTAAATTCATCTAATAGACCTGTTTATGAAGCTTCGATAGAATATTATTCTCAAAAAGGGATCCCATTATGGGTGGTACCCCTATTCCATTTAGTACTAGAATAGGTTCCACAGGTGATAAGATTTTTAATTTGTAGGAACCTAAGCTTGGGAATTAAAATGACATTGGTGATTTTTTTCATTCTATTTTCATTTCTCAAAAATGTAGCGACCTATCATTCTCTTCAAGTGTGTCAAGATTGAACTTTCTAGGATATTCAATTAAAAATTGCAAAATACCATTCACTACTATGATATATTGATTAATATTTTTATTTTTTCAAGTTAATGTTCCAAAAGGAAATGAAGAAGGGAATTTCACCTTTTTTGTCTTAATAGTAACCTAATAAATCATTTTAATACATTCCTCTGTTCCATCCGTTATAATCATTTGTTGTTTTTCCTTGAGGATCTAAGGATATCCTTTTAAAGGAAATGATGACTTATGAAAATTTACAGACTAAAGGATTCTTCTTGAGATGTTATATATATTCCATCCATTAGAACTCATTTCTTGATTTTTCTTAGTTTTAGATTCATGTTGTCTCCTATATTGGTTCTTTGAAATTTTAATTGATTTGTTATTTATCTATGCTAGTGGAATTAATACAAGGAGGGTTAAATAAATATGGGTATCCATTTAGTGTGGGTGGTTGTTAGATGAGAATTATAGATGGATATATATGTGGTAGTTTTATTTAATTTTGTTATAATTTGGAAATATATTTAAGAGTGCCTCCTCCTTTTATTTTGGATTTCTTTATCATTTTTCTTTCATTATTCTTGATCATTAGTGTCTTTTAGTGGAATAAAGTGTAGGTAGGGGATAGTTTCCATACAAAAACCTTCACATTCACCATTTATTTATATATTAATAAATATTTAACCTTATCATCATGTTTTGTGTTAAAAGTCATTGAAATTTAAAAAAAATAAAATTTAGAGTGAAAGGTATGTGTTTGGTGCAAGGTAATTTTTCTGATCTAGAAAACAGATCCATGTAATTATCTGAATGCTTATATGCATGATATCAGATCATTTCTCATTTTTAATGCTTCAATATGACTGGTTGGGGAGCCCAAATTGAGAAATAGATGAGAAGTTATCTCTATTCAAAATCAAACATCTGCAAATGGACATGCTAAATGATTTTGGGGAAAAGTATGGTTTTGAATCATATAATGTAAATCAAGTATTCAAGAATGATTTTTTAAAACAAAAAAAATGTAATCTTGTTCACAATAAAGAAATCGTGGGCATAACCAATCATTCAATCATTGTACGCTTGTAATAAAATACAATCTTCCACTCCAGCCACCCAAAAAACATCAAAGTAAGGTGTGGAAATGTTTCGAGATGCGTGCATAAGATTGAAACTTACACACAAGAAACTTATGCAACTAATGAATCATCAAATGAATCATTTCATGTGAAACCTCTATAGGGTGCCAGGACGAACACTTTTGAACCTGAAATCATACACGACACTGCTCATGGTTTCTCCAATAAACAAAGTGCACCCAATCCCCTAGGTATATGTCTCTAAAGGAATTCCTCCACTATATTGCATGTATGAATACCACTTCCACACTTTCATGGAATACTGGAACACTCTATGTGATATCTTTCAAGACATGTCACATATAGATCTATCTCCACACAGGCCGACAGTGGTGTGACCCTGTAACACCCGAGATTTTTAGGAGTAATATTTTGTTTTTATATATCATCAAAGGAATCTTTCACTACATACTAGCTTGACTTACTTTACACGCAATCGCGACCTTCCTCGATAGCTTGCGTCGTACGCATACCGAGTTTCACTAAACAACGATATGCTATTAAAATATTATTAAAACTAGCCATTATGAATAGTAATAACCACTTTTTGAAACTTTATAAATTTTATTTTTCAAAATGGACTTCCTTTTTGGATTCGGAATACCGAAATTAGCCTAGGGTAATATTTTGGAATTTTTCTGAAAACGTTCAATTTTTTATGAATAGTGAAACCACTAAGTGGTAGGTTAAAAACTGAATTTTTCATAAAACATAATTTTACCGCTTCTGTGAATGGAATTTCGAAAATCCGACAGACAAAGTTGATATCAGTAAATAAAATGTGGTTCAATAAGATAAAAATAATTTTTTGATGAATAGTAACTTTTTACTTTTTTTTTTACCGCGGTTAATAGTAAATAGGGTAACTAAGGGTAAATTTGATATTACTATTACCCTAACACATGTAATAATTCTATTGGATATGTTTAATTCGACCAAAAACAAACTTAGGAATAAAATATGACCATTTTGGCCCACTTGGGTTAGATTAGGACATTTATTATTAATTTATTTAAAAAAAGGTTTAAATAGTTAAAATCAATGTTTAATAAGTAAATCATTTTTAATATGGGGTTATACATAAGATAAATTAGAATATAAATATTCATTAGAAATATAAAAATATTTCCTACATAATTGTATTTTATTTATAATTTTTAGACATTAAATAATTTAATTTATTTATGACACAATGATGATGCAGTAATTATCTTATTTATGAAATATTCACATAATTGATGTTATAAACACAAAAATAAATGTAATTTGAGACTTTTTATGAATTACACTAATTTTATAGGTTACTATGATATATTAGTGTTGATTTAATCAACTTTTTTCGAACATATAATTCTGTTATGACTTTCACAAAAATCATAAATCAAATAGTGTCAAAATTGACACAAAATAGTTTTTAAATCAAATATTATATTATTAATTGTTATTTTATTCCTAAAAATCTAAGTTTCGGCCAAATGACTTAGATAAGGATATATATATTAATAATATACAATTTGGGGTTCGTTTGGCATGTTATAGTAAGTTTATTAACCATATAGTGAAAGAAAACAAAAAGAAACGGTAAAAGTTAAATTATTTAACCTAGAGTTAAATCTAATTGATAAGGTTAAAATAATACCCTAAACTTTTCTAAATCCTATTGGTTGATAATATTTCGACCCATACCCACTTTATCTTCGAAATAAGACCCTTTGGAACCATTATAAATCGATTTTGACTGTAATATAAAATAATATTTTGAGATATTCCTAAGGTGCCCCTCTCCTCCCTTATAAAAGGGCACCTCCTCCTCCTCCTCCTCACACCAATTTGAGCACTCAAGCTCGGCCAAACCCTGCCAATTTATCCTCTCCACTTACCTAGAATAATCCTAGAGGTTCTAGTCTACTTCAAAGACCAATCTTAGTTCCCTAAGTGGAGGATTGAAAGAGGCGTTCCAAAGAAGAGGTAATATCCTTTACCGATCTTTTCAATTTCTTTCTTCCTAAACTTATTCTTCTTTAGTTGTTTCATGATTAAGTAATAACATCAGTATTACATACATACTGATATGTTATTATAAATATGAAACAACCCTAATTCACCTTCTATCCATCCTACGGAAAAATTAAATCACCGCGCGTGCGTACGTACGGAATACCGTCTCCACGCCGTGGTGTAATCTATTTTCCACCATCACCTTACAAGGATGGGTATAATGGTGTAATGAGTAACTATTTATGATTATTATAAAGTAATATTGATACTGAAATAATATATATATACTCCAATACAATTCCACGATCATAGGAACGATATCATCACTCGTGCGTGCGTACGGAATACCGTCTCCACGATGTGATGCGACTCGTTCTACATGATCATCATTACATAGTAATTATATAAATGAATTGAATTAATAAATATGATATATGTTACACTAATACCATTCTGGATATAAGGTATCTATAACCTTAAAATAAGAATAAGAATTTATTCGGCAAAACAAGCATAAGAACAAAAGGCAATAAAGACCCGAGTAACAAGTAACAATGAAATATTACTAACAAGAAGCTAAAAATATGACCATGTATGATATCATATCAATATGTATGATTATGGAATAAGTCAATAACATTATTTAAACCATTATACGGGAGCTTCGGACACGTACAAAGAAAATCGGACCAAAGGTAAGGGAAATATCACAATCTCATTTTTATCCGAGATTGTTTATTCGTAAGTATTTACTGGGATGTATTTTATCATCCACATCCATGTTTTATAAATATGTAATATTATTTCCATCCACCTACAAATGTTTAAATCCAATTTTACCCTTCGGTGGGTTTTTAGTAAAGAATATGAAAGGAATCTTTTTTCGTTTTTCGTACGAGGTACTTTTTGACTTTTCGGACAAAAGTACGAAGAATGATTTTTAACATATACGGAAAGAATGGATTTTTAAACATTATTTCCAAGAATCTTCCTTTATAAGATTTCAGGTTTATTTTTAATCAACTTCTTTTAGTTTATAATTGTATGACATGTTATGAAAAGAAAAGTGTTTTTGAAGTAGAAAGGATATTTTCCTCAAGAATGGAGTTCAAATGTTTTATCAAAATTATTTTCCATCTAAGATAATATAGGGTTCTGTTTTTATCCCTATTATTACATTGATTTGATTATGTTTTGAGGAAATTATTTTTATGAAGTCATTTACTTTATATGATTTGTTTTATGATGTCATGATGTTACAAGAATCCCATTTTTGTTACATGTGTTATGCGATGATGTATGATTTATGATTATGTGGTACACATAAGAAAGGATTCATTATAAGATGGGTGGGACCTATATCTCCCTCCAATGCATTGGGTAAAGATTTTATATCTAATGAGATAGACAACGCTGGAACGGTAGGTTATACCGGTTCAGTGAAACAGGACTGGAACGAGGGTGACTCGGTTCAGAAAGGGACTTTGTCCACTAAGATAGTCTTGGCAATGATCCATGACTAACAAGAAATGATTTTCCATGATTATGTGTGCATGCCACAAAGTTTCAAGTTTCATGTTATGATTATGGGGATCTCATTTTCACTTCTATGATTTGTTCCATGTTAAGATATTATGATCTCTTTTGCAGGTTATGATTTTCAAAAAGATATGATATGATTTTTATTTCCTTTATTCTCCTTTGCTGAGCAGTTGAGCTCACCCTTTTATGTTTTCTTTTCCCCAGGTCAGGAAGATGGATATTAAGTAGAATATGCTAAAAGGGACCCTAGATATGATGAAATAAATGGGATACACTGTAGAAGATTTATGAACCAGTTGTTTATGTTTCCCAGTTTCTAAAGACAATATACCTATAAGGTCCTTTGTGGTTTTGTCATATGTTGTAATAAGTGTGCTTCAATTTTGAAGTATTAACAATGTATGTAAAGTATGGGTCGTTATAGTTGGTATCAGAGGAAAGGTATAGTCAACCATTGGAAACTAGGATGTGAAAGCCTTAGTAAGAACCCTAAGGATAAGTCTAAGCATAGAACACAATCTTAGTGTTTTAGAAATGGCCATGAATACCCTAGGATAAGACCTTAAGTGTGAAATTTAATCCTTGATTATGTGGTTTTCCTATTATAATTAGTGTTGCTCACACTATTCTTCTTGGTTTTAGTCAATGGCTGGAAGCCGAAGGAACCGTGTTAATGCGGAATGCGATGGGCAATGCAATGATTGTCCCCCTGAGAAACCAAACGATATGGGAGCTGGAATGAAAAATTGTGTAGCCATGCTCACACAACTTTCTCAAGTTATGAATCATGCGGGACTTCCAAACGAGCAAAGGAAGGAGAAACATTCTGTTTAATCCTTCATGAGGCAGCGTCCACCTTCTTTCAGCGGGTCTACTGATCCTTTAGTTGCTGAATAATGGATTAGTACTACTGAAAAGATATTTTCAGTTCTTCAATGTTCTGAACATGATAAAGTCATCCTAGCTGTGTATCGTTTGGAAGGAGATGCTGATCAATGGTGGAATCTTATTAATAATACGGGGCAAAGGGATGAAATTGAGTCTATGGAATGGGACAATTTCAAGAACTTATTTTTAAATAAGTACTTCCCTCGTATTCTCCGAACAAAGATGGATAAAGAGTTTCTTGAACTGAAGCAAAGGGGTGATGAATCTGTTGGTACCTATGATGCAAATTTTACAAGACTTGCAAGGTACGCTTCTGGTATTATTATCCAACCTGAGAGTAAGATCGATCGATACTTTAGTGGCTTAAAACCAAGTCTTCGAAGGGCGTTATCCATAAGGGACTTCAATAGCTACGTGGAACTAGTTTGATGTGCTCTTAAACTTGAGATAGAGATTGGAGTAACCCATCAGTCACATGGTTTTGATAAGAAGAGGAACATGGAATTCAAAGGAAAATCTAAAGAGCACACTGAAAAGAAGACGAGCTTTCCCTTATGCTCAATGTGTGGAAAGAAACATGGAGGGAGTTGTCTTAAAGGGACAACTAAATGTTTCAAATGTGGAAAGGAAGGTCATCGGGCATTTGAATGCCGCGATAATGGGAAGAAGATGTCTAATGATGCAAACAAAGGAAGGGATACACAGAATGAACCTACTACACTTCAATGTTTCAAGTGCAAGGAGATGGGGCATTATGCCAATCAATGCCCAAATCCAAGGGTTGATGATGATGGGTGACGTCAACAAAATCTTAAGGCTAAAGATAAAGGAAAGTCACATGAAATTTCTATCAGTGATGTGGAGAACGATAACGAAGTGGTGAAAGGTTCACTTACCATCCACTCTAAAGTAGAAAATGTTTTATTTGATTCTGTATCCACCCACTCTTTTATTTCTGAAAAATTTTCTAAGGGTATCACCGTATTACCTCAACAATTAGATGTTGAGTTAGCTGTGACAACAACTAATGGCACAACAGTCGCATCAAAAGGTTATAATTCTTCTCCGATCGAAGATTGTGGGAAAGTGCTTCTTGCAAATCTTGTGATCCTTCCTTTAGTGGAATTTTATGAGATTCTTGGCATGGATTGGCTTTCTCTACATGGAGCTCATATCAATTGCCAAAGAAGGGAAGTCGCATTTCATATTCCAGATCAATCTACGATCGTCTATCGATGAAAGGATGAATATAACCTTCCAGTGGAAATTCCTTCCATCTTATGGGTCTTGATTCCACTAAATGAAGGTTATTTATCTCAAATGGTTGGTGAGAAACTTACGATTAAGAATATTCCCATCGTACGGGAGTTTGATGATGTCTTTATAGAGGAATTACCGGGTCTTCCACCAAATCGTGAAGTTGAGTTTTCAATAGAACTCGTACCGGGTGCTTTGACTATTTCAAAGACACCTTATAGAATGGCCCCAATTGAGTTGCAGGAATTGAAGAAGCAACTCCAAGATAATCTTGATAAGGGATTCATACGCCCTAGTGCGTCACCTTGGGGAGCACCTGTTCTATTTGTTAAGAAGAAAGATGGATCAATGAGACTCTGCAATGATTATCGAGAACTTAACAAGATCACTATCAAGAACAAATATCCTCTCCCACGCATTGATGACATATTTGACCAACTACGCGGAGCTCAATACTTTTCCAAGATTGATCTTCGTTCAGGGTATCATCAATTAAGGGTCAAAAGGGAGGATATACCAAAGACAGCTTTCCGTACAAGGTATGGACACTATGAATTTATAGTGATGCCATTTGGTCTTACTAATGCCCCTGTTATCTTCATGGATCTAATTAATAGAGTCTTTAGTGACTATCTTGATCAATTTTTGGTAGTCTTTATAGATTATATTCTTGTCTATTCAAAGAGCAAGGAAGAGCATGAAGATCACTTGAGAATTATATTGAAGACCCTGAGAAAGGAGAAGCTTTATTAAAAATTTACCAAGTGTGAATTTTGGCTTAAAAAAGTTGCATTTTTGGGTCACATAATCTCAAAAGAGGGGATATCTGTGGATCCAGCAAAAACAGAGGTTATCGAAAGATGGTCAAGACCAACAACAGTAACTGAGATCTGACGTTTTCTTGGTTTGGCTGGATATTATCGATGGTTTGTAAAAGATTTTTCACGATTATCTAATCCACTCACCAAGTTGACTCGGAAAGGAGTTAAGTTTGTTTGGACAGAGGAATGTGAAGAGAATTTTAAGGAGTTGAAAAGAAGGTTATCCAGTGCACCTGTGCTCACACTGCCTTGTAGTGGAGAAAGGTTTGTGATCTACAGTGATGCATCCAAGAAGGGATTGGGGTGTGTTCTTATGAAAAATGATATGGTGATAGCTTATGCCTCATGACAGTTGAAAATCCATGATAAAAATTACCCAACACATGATTTGGAGTTAGCTGCGGTAATCTTTGCATTAATTATTTGGAGGCATTACCTTTATGGTGAAAGGTGTGATATTTATACTGATCATAAAAGTTTAAAGTATATTTTCACACAAAAGGAGATGAATATGCGTCAAAGAAGATGGTTGGAGCTGATTAAGGATTGTGACTGCTCAATCCATTACCACCCTGGGAAAGAAAACAAGGTGGAAGATGCATTAAGTTGACAAGACCATGCTAGTTTATCCATGACGAGGATCACAAAATATCCAATATTTATGGATTTACAAAGGATGGATCTTGGAATTATAATGGAAGGGGAAAAATCTTATCTTTCTCAAATTAATGTTCAACCATCTATACATGTGAATATTAAAGAGGCACAGAAATAAGATGTCGAGTTACAAGAGAAGGTGAGAAATGTTCCTGAAATCAACCTTGATTGTAATGGGATAATAAAGTTCAGGAATCAGGTTTGTGTTCCTCCCATCCCCGAATTAAAGAAGGAGCTGCTGGATGAGGCTCATAGTTCTTCATTCTCTATTCATCCTGGAAGCACGAAGATGTATTGGGACATGAAAAAGTACTTATGGTGGGATGGCATGAAAAGAGATGTTGCTGAATATGTCTCTCGATGCTTGGTTTGTCAACAAGTTAAAGCTGAGAGACAGAAGTCTAAGGGGATGTTACAACCATTACCCATACACAAATGGAAATGGGAAAACATCACTATGGACTTTGTCACAGGACTTATTAAAACATCCAAAGGCAATAATACTATCTGGGTCATAGTTTATCATCTTACAAAGTCTGCACACTTCATTGCTATTAGAGAGGATTTCTCTCTAGATCAGTTTGGCATGATATATGTAAAGGAAGTGGTAAGATTTCATGGAGTACCAATTTCTATTATATCTGATCGGGATCCGAGATTTACCTCGAAGTTCTGGTGAAGTCTTCAGCATACACTGGATACAGAGTTGAGTTTCAGTACTGCTTATCATCCCTAGAAAGATGGTCAGTCTGAGAGAACAATTCAAACACTAGAAGATATGTTGAGAGCTTGCTCTATGGATTTCAAAGGAGGTTCGGATCAACACCTACCTTTGGTGGAATTTTCTTATAATAATATCTTTCACTCCAGTATTCAGATGGCTCCTTATGAAGCTCTCTATGGAAAGAAATGCAGGACTCCAACTTGCTGGGATGATGTTGGGGAAAGAAAGCTATTAGGACCTGATCTCGTTGATGAAATGGCAGAAAAGGTCAGATCTATTCAACAACACATAAGAGCATCTTAGAGTCGACAGAAAAGTTATGCCGACAACCGAAGAAAAGACCTAGAGTTTGAAGTGGGTGATAAAGTGTTCTTACGAATATCTCCCTGGAAGAGGGTTATGAGATTTGGAAAGAAGGGGAAGTTGTGCCCTAGATATATCGGTCCATTCAAAATACTGGATCGTGTTGGAAAGGTAGCTTACCGATTGGCGCTTCCACCGAATCTCTCTCAAGTTTACGATGTGTTCCATGTATCTCTCCTGAGAAATTACATACCTGATCCTTCACGTGTACCCAGCTCAGAAGTTGTACCGCTGAAGCAAGATCTTTCTTATGAAGAACAACAGATAGAGATTCTGGATCGTAGCGAAAAAGTCCAATGAAACAAGACCACTCGATTGGTGAATGTTTTATGGAGGAACCACCAATTAGAAGAAGCTACGTGGGAGCTTGAGGATATGATGAGGGAGAAGTATCATCGTCTGTTTGTTACAAAGTGACGAATTTCGAGGGCGAAATTCTTTTTAAGGGGGGTAGAATGTAACACCCGATATTTTTATGAGTAATATTTTGTATTTATATATCATCAAAGGATTATTTCACTACATACTAGCTTGACATACTTTACACGCAATCGCGACCTTCCTCGATAGCTTGCGTCGTACGCAATACTGAGTTTCACTAAACAACGATATGCTATTAAAATATTATTAAAACTAGCTGTTATGAATAGTAATAACCACATTTTGAAACTTTATAAATTTTATTTTTCAAAATGGACTTCATTTTTGGATTCGGAATACCGAAATTATCCTAGGGTGAAATTTTGGTATTTTTATGAAAACTTTCAATTTTTGATGAATAGTGAAACCACTAAGTGGTAGGTTAAAAACTGAATTTTGCATAAAACTTAATTTTACCACTTCTGTGATTGAAATTTCAAAAATCCGACAGACATGGTTGAAATCAGTAAGTAAAATGTGGTTCAATAAGATAAAAATAATTTTTTGGTGAATAGTAACTTTTTACTTTTTTTTACCGCGGTTAATAGTAAATATGGTAACTAAGGGTAAATATGATATTACTATTACCATAACACATGTCATAATTCTATTGGATAAGTTTAATTCGACCAAAAACAAACTTAGGAATAAAATATGACCATTTAGGCCCACTTGGGTTAGATTAGGACATTTATTATTAATTTATTTAATGAAGGGTTAAAATAGTTAAAATCAAAGATTAATAAGTAAATAATTTTTAATATGGAGTTATACATAAGATAAATTTGACTATAAATATTCATTAGAAATATAAAAAGCTTTCCTACATAATGGTATTTTATTTATAATTTTTAGACATTAAATAAGTAAATTTATTTATGACACAATGATGATGCAGTAATTATCTTATTTATGAAATATTGACATAATTGATGTTATAAACACAAAAATAAATGTAATTTGAGACTTTTTATGAATTCCACTAATTTTATAGGTTACTATGATATATTAGTGTTGATTTAATAAACTTGGGTCGAACATATAATTCTGTTATGACTTTCACAAAAATCATATATCAAATAGTGTCAAAATTGACACAAAATAGTTTTTAAATCAAATATTATATTATTAATTGTTATTTTATTCCTAAAAATCTATGTTTCGGCCAAATGACTTATATAAGGATATATATATTAATAATAAAGAATTTGGGGTTCGTTTGTCATGTTATAGTAAGTGTATTAACCATATAGTGAAAGAAAACAAAAAGACACGGTAAAAGTTAAATTATTTAACCTAGAGTTAAATCTAATTGATAAGGTTAAAATAATACCCTAAACTTGTCTAAATCATATTGGTTGATAGGATTTCGACCCATCCCCACTTTATCTTCGAAATAAGACCCTTTGGAACCATTATAACCCGATTTTGACTTTAATATAAAATAATATTTTGAGATATTCCTAAGGTGCCCCTCTCCTCCCTTATAAAAGGGCACCTCCTCCCCCTCCTCCTCACACCAATTTGAGCACTCAATCTCGTCCAACCCCTGCCATTTTCTCCTCTCCACTTCCCTATAATAATCCTATAGGTCCTGGTCTTCTTCAAAGACCAATCTTTGTTCCCTAAGTGGAGTATTCAAAGAGGCGTTCCAAAGAAGAGGTAATATCCATTACTGATCTTTTCAATTTCTTTCTTCTTCAACTTCTTCTTATTTAGTTGTTTCATGATAAAGTAATAACATCAGTATTACTTTCATACTGATATGTTATTATTAATATGAAACAACCCTAATTCACCTTCTATCCATCCTACGGAAAAATGAAATCACCGCGCGTGCGTACGTACGGAATACCGTCTCCACGCCGTGGTGTAATCTATTTTCCACCATCACCTTACAAGGATGGGTATAATGGTGTAATGAGTAACTATTTATGATTATTATAAAGTAATATTGATACTGAAATAATATATATATATACTCCAATACAATTCCACGATCATAGGAATGATATCATCACTCGTTCGTACGTACGGAATACCGTCTCCACGATGTGATGCGACTCGTTCTACATGATAATCATTAAATAGTAATTATATAAATGAATTGAATGAATAAATAAGATATATGTTACACTAATACCATTCTGGATATATGGTATCTATAACCTTAAAAGAAGAATAAGAATTTATTCGGCAAAAAACGCATAAGAACAAAAGGCAATAAAGACCCGAGTAACAAGTAACAATGAAATATTAATAACAAGAAGCTAAGAATATGACCATATATGATATCATATCAATATTTATGATTCTGGAATAAGTCAATAACATTATTTAAACCATTATACAGGAGCTTCGGACACGTACAAAGCAAATCGGACCTAAGGTAAGGGAAATATCACAATCTCATTTTTATACGAGATTGTTTATTCGTAAGTATTTACTGGGGTGTATTTTATCATCCACATCGATGTTTTATAAATATGTAATATTATTTCCTTCCACCTACAAATGTTTAAATCCAATTTTACCCTTCGGTGAGTTTTTAGTAAAGAATATGAAAGGAATATTTTGTCGTTTTTCGTACGAGGTACTTTTTGACTTTTCCGACAATAGTACGAAGAATTTTTTTTTAACTTATACGGCAAGAATGGATTTTAAAAAATTTATTTCCAAGAATCTTCCATTATATGATTTCAAGTTTATTTTTAATCAACTTCTTTTAGTTTATAATTTTATGACATGTTAAAAAAAGAAATTTTTTTTTGAAGTAGAAAGGATATTTTCCTCAAGAATGGAGTTCAAATGTTTTATCAAAATTATTTTCCATCTATGATATTATAGGGTTCTCTTTTTATCCCTATTATTACATTGATTTGATTATGTTTTGAGGAAATTATTTTTATGAAGTCATTTACCTTATATGATTTGTTTTATGATGTCATGATGTTACAAGAATCCCATTTTTGTTACATGTGTTATGTGATGATGTATGATTTATGATTATGTGGCACACATAAGAAAGGATTCATTATAAGATGGGTGGGACCTATATCTCCCTCCAATGCATTGGGTAAAGATTTTATATCTCATGAGATAGACATGGCTGGAACGGTAGGTTATACCGGTTTAGTGAAACAGGACTGGAATGAGGGTGACTCGGTTCAGAAAGGGACTTTGTCCACTAAGATAGTCTTGGCAATGAGTCATGACTAACAAGAAATGATTTTCCATGATTATGTGTACATGCCACAAAGTTTCAAGTTTCATGTTATGATTATGGGGATCTCATTTTCACTTCTATGATTTGTTCTATGTTAAGATATTATGATCTCTTTTGCAGGTTATGATTTTCAAAAAGATATGATATGATTTTTATTTCCTTTATTTTCCCTTGCTGAGCATTTGAGCTCACCCTTTTATGTTTTCTTTTCCCCAGGTCAGGAAGATGGATATTAAGTAGAATATGCTAAAAGGGACCCTAGATATGATGAAATAAATGGGAGACACTGTAGAAGATTTATGAACCAGTTGTTTATGTTTCCCAGTTTCTAAAGACACTATATCTATACGGTCCTTTGTGGTTTTGTCATATGTTGTAATAAGTGTGATTCAATTTTGAAGTATTAACAATGTATGTAAAAGTATGGGTCATTATAGACCCTCTCATGACCTATTTTCAGCCTAAGTCGTGTGCTTTCATGATTTTCTCTTATTACCAAGATTCAATAATTTCAGCCAAACCATTATATATGGCACACAATACATTAGTCTTGTATGAATTAGTGAGAAATGTGCCCATCATAATTACAAATATGATGCACAGTCCAATCATGCACTCCACACATCATATGCATAACCCATCTTACGCCCAATAGTTCCTAGGAATGTGCATGTTGGGCCATACCATAGGGGTTCTTTCCCCACACCCCTTATCTGGACCACTGTCAGGATTCGTTCATTTCCCCATGGACTCGTACCTTCTCTAATGTGACAAACCCCTCTGAAAATGGATAGTCGGACCGTGATATTTTCT
Organism: Viscum album; assembly: GCA_963277665.1. Lineage (NCBI taxonomy): Eukaryota > Viridiplantae > Streptophyta > Magnoliopsida > Santalales > Viscaceae > Viscum > Viscum album. The sequence goes on along the minus strand of OY728164.1, from coordinate 558,789,466 downwards.
ATCCTTCTTGCCGATATTTTAACTTTGGTACTTATGTATATCCACCTTTGACCTTTGGAATAATAGAACTAGAAATACTCCTCTAATCATCACGAATCACCATGATTTTACAAATTCTTCTCAGTCTGTTTCCAATTTCTTGAGTTTATATTCTCAATAATCAATTGCAAGAGTATCTTGAGTAGAACCATTCCTCAATAAATTCATCCAAATCCCATAACTGGACTCCTATACGAGGTTAAACCAGAATCAGATGCACTTGTATATGTCTCACACCTACCATTTTTGGGTGACTTATTCCCAATATACCCTTATACATGACTATAGAATTTAGTATACCCTATATAAAAAATATAGGATTCCTCTTGTACAGAATAAGAGATGCACTATTCTCCAAGCATAAGATGGCATAATTTCTCATTATATGACTTTAAACTGTATCATGCCCTATCATTCAATAATATTTAGTTTCTTATTTTAAATAATTGATACTATATATGTAGAAAATAAGATTCCACATGCCATGATTATTGTGGCATAATTTCAAGAGGGTTAGAATCTGTTCGATCATTCCACCACTCCGCCACATGCTTCATGTTTCCTTTATTCAGATCTTCACCTACATTCATGTCTGAATGGACCCCCTAACATCCTGATCCCATGATTATTTGGATCACTACCATTCTAGGCCAATTCCCTAAATGACGTTGGATGATACTTTGAGTTTGGCCCCTCATTTGGAGTACGGTTAGTGGTTGGCCCTCATTTGTTTATTTCCATATCAGGCCAACGCGATGTGGATTCAATAATTCGAATATAGTTATTTTTTATCTAACTTTTTTCATTCCACCCTATTTATGTTCCAAATGTTGGTCATATGATTTACACTTTTCAAATCCCTTCTATTAGACTGATTTCAATTCCCAGGGCATAATCTCACTCATGCACTACCGCATAAATGTTGGCCCCATTTATATGCCTCAACCCACTAGTGAGTTGGAATTCTCTCATGTCCTGACTGGAGGAATATATTATTGGAAGCTTTTGTGTGTTATCCCCATCCATCGTTGTTTCTCCTTAACAGCACTCGAGAACCATCCATGCATAAGCACCATCCACCATCTTCACTCCTTAGTAGCACACGAAAATCTTCTAGGTGTAAGCCCCATCATTCTTTTCCACTGTTAAGAAGCACCCAGGCAGCGTCAATGTGAAATCTACTTCCACTACTACCACTCACAAGAGGCACCCATACCACTTCTATTCTTATTCCCCATCCACAATTTCCACTACATAGCAGCACAAATGCAACATCCATGTGTAAGCCCCTTCCACCATTTTTTCTCCATAGGGGAACCTAGGCATCTTCCCTGGGTATGACTCATCCACCATTTCCATTACAAAGAGTCACCCATGAATCTTCCATGTGTAATCCCTATCTGTCATTTCTGGCCCATAGAGGAACCTCGGTATCGTCCATGCATAAGACCCTTACACCGTTTCCACTCATTAGTTGTACCATGCCAGCTTCCATGAGTAAGCCCCATCCACTGTTTACTATCCATAGAGGTACACATGCAGCTTTCATGTGTAATTCCAATTCACTATTGTGGCTCCATAGCGGCACCTGGGAAGCTTCCATGAGAAATCCCCAACCACCATTTCCACTTCATAGAAGGATCTAGGAAGCTTTCATGTGTAACCCCCATTCACCTCCCATCTTTGTTTCACCATTGCGCTGTGATCATTAGGTCTATTTTTTCTCTTGTTTCTGACACTGAGCATGACTCACGTGAGCTTAGAGTAAACAGTGACCATGAGATACTCTTTGGGTTAATTTTTTAGATAAGCCTCATGCCACTCTCAACTGATCTATTTGGGCATTGGTCATTCCATTCTTGAGAATGATACGTAGGAAGCCTCCATGTGGTTCAACCCATTTACCCATTGGTCCACACCACATCATGTTGGTTTAACCTCATCCTAAGTGATGATAAACTATGTTCCCCTTTTATATAGAATTATTTTTAATAAATAATATCTAACTACATGTCTTTTGATCCATATCTCTTATGACATGCTATGTAAGAAGCCTCCCCAAGGTTCAACCCCAAACACTGATAAAAGTTAGCATCCCCCTTATTGTGACCCCTTAGTGGTGTCATACTAGTTCCAAGGCAGCTAATCATGCATAAGATCAGGACTGAATCCATATTCCTCAAACCAAGAGTGTACCTCTTGCAATGGGTTGTTAATCACACATAACCCCCGACATGTATTCTATATGTTTTCCTTTATGTACAGTCTAATTCTATTCTGTTACATCCAAACTAAATGTACATTGATTACCTTCAATGAGGACATTGGGAGGCCTCTTTGAGGTTCAAGCCCATCATCCATTTTTCATCCTGGTCTCTCCTTCGAGCCTTTGTGTTTTTAAAATAACTTCCCCTAGGAAATGGTTCTATTCACATTCTATCCCCATCCATGCGCTCTATTCTCACGGTTCTCCTTCTCAGGTGTCCCATTATACCGTTGAAAAATATGAAAATTGATGCTCATTCATGAAGATAAATAGGAAGTATTACAAATGATAAATCCTAACAGTATCATAATCTTGACATTAGATCCATCTCATCCACTATCCACACATTTTGGTTCAATCCCCCATCATACATGTTGATCCTTACTATTGTCTGCACATATCGTTGAGATCATCCCATCCATACAATTGCTACCATTTGCGACACCTGACCATCCATCCATGAATAATCCCTACACAATTCATATCAATCCAACCAAAGTGTCCCTATTGTAGAGAGCTAGTATCCATCTGTAAGCCCCAGCATACCTCCAGGCCGTTGTCCTTCAGGCACACCGCAATTACATGCCTCACCCATTCGAACTACATGGGTTTTTATCCCTACTTTTTAAACATTGTACAAAGGAAGCATCATTGGTGTTCAATCCAAGCCAATGGTAATCCTTCATGTTCCACTTAATGGGTTTCACATTCCTTAATCCTCCCTCGGTGGTGTATATAACGGGCTTCACACTGTGATATCATCCCTTTATGAGACACAACACTTCAGGGTCTTCTCTCAATTAGTTTTCTAATCAATCAATCCATGAAACCCCTTTCAAGGGTGGACATTCCCCGGACTTCCTTCAATGGTGTCAAGATCAGACTTCACAGTGCTATATCTTGCCTTTATGAGACACACCACCATAAGTCCTCTTTTATTGGGCATTATGACCTATCCACCCAGTAAACACTCTAGGGACTCACTCCTAGGGATGTAACAATTTGATTTTCCTACATGGGGAATTTTGATCACACCCATCCTATCAGCACAAGTTCATAAACTCACAACCTACCCCATGTAGAACATAGAATGTTTGAAGAAATCCTCAAAAACTATGCCTTCTTCATAACTGTCTCTGCAAGATGTTAAACTCGTGGCATACCTCTTGTTAAACATGGGAAGCTATGGAAAACCTAAAATACATGCCTCTATCATATGATACCCTGTGATCAACATGGTATGCCTTAGGGTCTACAACCTTGAGATTCCATCTTATGAATAAGAACAATGTTGACCAATATCCATGCATCCAGATATTCCTCGACATTCCTGATGTTACAATCTTCTTGGATCGAAGTTTTTTCCCCATCGAGACCCATTGGAATGTCCAGACAGAAGAAGTGTAACTAACAAGTGTCTATAATGTTATGGAAACATGAATGAGATTCATGAATAATGAGAGTGGTTTGTCGTGAACCACAATTCAATTAAATTCTTATTTACCAAAAAATACACCATAGTGGCACACCCTAGGGTCGATCACAAGGAGGCCGCTCACACACACTATTTTTCTATTGTCACTATTTATAATATAACTAATATAAAAATATAATACTAATATTATTGGGAGGAAATAATATAAAATGCATAAAATATAAATATAATATATAATAATAAAATGCAATATAGAATGAATTTAGAAGAATGAAAGAAGGAAATTGTTCTTAGGAGGTCATGGTGGTTGATATCATTGTTTAAAAAGAATCTCAAAATTCATTTCAATGAGGTGATCAAGACCTATCAAACCTCACCTTCTCATTTGAATTGTCATTACCCCATACCGAGACCTCTGCATATAGGGTAATTCTCTTCCTAAAGTAAGCTCAGATACCTCTTTTTTGACCGTCACTACTCATGTCATACTCCGCCGTATGCACAACACAAATACCAATGGGAAGGAAAATTTATAAACGAGAAGAAGATATTAGTGGTAGAGAAAACGGGGCTACTGCTCACCATAATCGATTTAACCACCACCAAAAATCATATAATTGAATAACGGGATTAGAAATTAAAGTACAATAACTCAATCAACTCACCATTCCTTCCCTCGAACAAGCACTGAGGTTAGTTCTCCATTTTTAGTGGAGTTGAGAAGGGAATAACAGTGGGAGAATATATAAAATAAAATAAATGGAAGAAATGAGGTATGAAGAGGAAAGATAAACTAATATATATTAAAAATAAAATAAACTATTACAATAAAAATACTCAACCTCTACCCTTGAAAATGGCTATCCTTGTAAAAGGGATAAGAGATGCATATTGATTGGGAAAATGGTTGATGAAATCTCAACCCAATTCTTTCCTCCGAATGTCAATGACTTTTCGGACCATTAAATGACCGAATTTGGTAAATGTTCCCTTCTTGAAACGTGTTCCTTATATGCTGACGCATCCCTACACAAAATTTCAACCTCATTGGTCCACAGATGAAGGTGTTATTGCAGATTTATTTCGGCACATTTAATCATCCCAAGTGACTTTTCGTATTCCACAACTCCAACTTCCCATTCCATAATGACCCTGAAAAAAGTGGATTCATACGTGGCGCCATTAATGAAATATGTGAATTAATTCCTTCCATATATCCTTGTTGAATTTCAGCTCCAAAGGTCCGGTATAATTCATGATACAAGTTCATCTTTAAAATATTCGAAATTTGTACATAGTTTTCGAGGCACAGAATGTGAGCTGATTTTGGGTCTCTAAATGATTGATTGAGCTGAGCATCCAGAAGGATGAAATTCGGCCAATGATGTAAGTAAACCTATAGAAAAGTAATTTCACAATTTTCCTTAGTTTAGAAAATGATACGGCCAAAATAATTAAATTAAATAAAACAGTTAAACACCAAAATTAAGCCATTTTTTCATTTGAGCTCAAAATACCACTACAAAATAAAAATGTGACAATTGCCCATAAAATAACACTTTTTTGGGATTTAGAACATTGTAATGCAGTATATAATATGTTAAAATTCAAGCTTTATCACTCCCCCACACTTAATCATTGCACTCCTGGGAAACTATCTTATACCAAGGTCAAAACAAACTTCTCAAATCATAAATGAACACACAACTCAATTATCATATTAGAGAAATTACCGTGCCTCATACATGGATCAAAATTTCATAAATCCTCAAAAATCGTATGAATTCATTCAATATCATGTTAATCCTCACATGCATGTCATACCTACCTCCCCAGAAAAACATTTCTCTCTTCACTGAAGGATATTTAATGTGGAGTTTTTCTCATTCCCAAAACATGTGTGATCTCCATAGGCTTTCTATCCTCCTAATATCCCCACTTTACAAAGTAAAAAATGTGTCAATCATGAGTTATTTTTCATGGGTTGTTCTGAGGCTGAGGGTTGGCATGTTTAAAATGAAAAAACATAAGAGGCAGAATGAGGAGGGTTATGCTCTAAAGTGAAGTAAATGCATGAAAACAGTTCTGCTCAAGAATGGTGTACTCCTCAATCAGCTCAAAAATTAATCACCTCTAAACACCTCTTCATTTGGGAAGTTCACACATATAATTTCATCATAAATTATTTTCATCCTTCTTTTCCAAATTTGTAGCATCGTTTCAGCTTGAATTCAAATCTGGATTTCTCTTCAGAATCACGTTTTGAAGGAAAATAGAGGAAGCTTTTGATCATAAAATATTGGTGAACAGCCAGCCCATTTATGTAATGATATTTTGGTCCTCCCATCCATCTACCCATCATGACATTTCTTCCACCCAAGAAGTAATAAATATGGCAACACTTTCAATTCAGCTCAAAAATAATCTTCTGGAAAGAAAAATACAGCCCAACTTCTCCATCCCCCACACTTGAGTTCAATAATAATCATGCATTTATCTTCTAGAGAAGGTTGGAAAGGGATAAATGGCTTGTAATATGGCTGCCTAACAAGGTATTTCATGGATACTAGGGTCTTAAAGAAGGTGTGATGAAAAGGTAAGCCAAAATAAGAGTTTGATGCAAAAAGGGCTTTCAAAACGGTGCCTCAATCATACATAACACACTCTATGAACTCTAACAGCTTTGAAAGAGAGAAAAATAGCATGTTCTGGATCACACAACATGTCTCAAGACTCTCAACAAAAATATAAATGTAATGATGATGTCAAAATGGTTTATAATCCTCTCAGGTTGGGAAATATTTTCAATTTGGACATCACTAGTGGACATGAGTTTCACAATCAACCAAAATTCATCAAATGAAATGATCAGAAATCAGAAACAAAATCCATTCAGAAATCATGAAATTCCTCAAATACTCAAATCAAACAACATGCCAAAAATACCAAGATGGTTTGAATTTTCCCAAGTATTCTATTAAGCTCAATATTACTAAAAACAAACCGAAAAAACAACAAGAAAAATAAAAGCACACACAAAATTCCTAAAAACAAGTTGAAATACCCCCCCCCCCCCACACTTATTCCATTTACTACCCTCTTTTAGATCAAATCATAACAAGAATGATTTTCACACAGAATTTAAATTGGGTAGAAAACAAAATAATGAAAAGGAAAGACACGACCTGATTTATTTTTTAGTGGCAGCCTTGAGTTAATCTCCTAGATATTTCCAATTGACCTAAAAGACATGAAATAAAGAAAATATGATAAAAATAAATAAAAATAAAGATTAAGGGAAATAGAAGAAAGGGGACAATGCTTGGTTTGACCCCCCAAGAGGGTGCTAGGTGTTTACTACCCCTAGTCCAGCAGTTGCAGTAGTTTAACCCCAATCTGATGGTGGATGAGTTTTCATGCTCAGAAACCACCAATATGAAATCTCTCCAATCTTCTTCAGCTCACACATATTGTAGAAGCTCCCAAAAATAGACTTCTTCAGCTTCCCCTCCATGACTTTTATGTTTTGATGATATAGTGGAAGTGGGGAAAAAACGTAAAATAAACCTCCCAAGAAATAATCTTCACAAAACGCCTCCACTGGTTGTTGAAACGGGCACACCATCCTTTCCTCAATTTCATCCATGAAATCCTCATCATCTGAAAAATCAGTCCACTCAAAAGAAACATGAATTAATCGTCATAGGGGGAAGCACATAGACAATTATAATCAAAATTATTAGGAAACTAAGGATCTAAATTTGAGACATCTCCCTGTGGATTCTCAGGTTCCAGCTCTTTCTTCAAGTCAAAAATAGTGGCATTGAATGTGGGAAGCAGCTCGGGTTCTTCCATATGCTCTTCAAAGAGGAATGGCTCATGTTTCTCTTCGTTTTTATCCAAAGATTCAGGAAATGTTTCTAAATTATCAATTTCAAAAATAGTGTCTACAAATGAAATTTCATTTTCAACAAATTCATCCCAATGTTATTCAAAAGGGCTTTCATTTCCAAAAGACACAACAGTTGGTGAATCACTAAAAATTTATTCATTAAATTTTGAAAAAGATGATTCAAAATAAGGTTTCAAAACATCACACACAAGGTTAATCAACATCAAAAATTGGTGGTAAGTCATTTTCCATTTCATGAGTATCTTTTTGAGCTTTCAGTTCTTTCAATCCTTTTAACTCATTGGAAAGAATTTCCCTTTTTCTGATAACTTCATGATTATTTTGTTGAATCACCAAATTATTTTGTTGCATTTCAAGATTATCTTGTTGAAATTTTAAAAAACCATCATGACCAGGCTCCTCATATTGTTTATAATCAGGCCAAACATAGGAGTAGTCACTGTGAAAATCCATTTTTTTGGTTTTTTGTAAAAAAAATTAGTTCTTAAAAAGATTAGAAAATGTAAAAACAAATCAAAAAAAAACTTAGGCAACCTCCCCGACAATGGTCTCAAATTGATGAGAGTGGTTTGTCGTGAACCACAATTCAATTAAATTCTTATTTACCTAAAAATGCACCATAGTGGCACACCCTAGGGTCGATCACAAAGAGGCCGCTCACACGCACTATTTTTCTATTGTCACTATTTATAATATATCTAATATAAAAATATAATACTAATATTATTGGGGGGGGAATAATATAAATTGTATAAAATATAAATATAATATATAATAATGAAATGAAATACATAATGAAGTTAGAAGAAAGAAATAAGGCAGTTGTTCTTAGGAGGACATGGTGGTCGATATCATTGTTTAAAAAGAATCTCAAAATTCAATTCAATGAGGTGATCAAGACCTATCACACCTCACCTTCTCATTTGAATTGTCATTACCCCATATCGAGACCTCTGCATATGGGGTAATTCTCTTCCTAAAGTCATCTCGGATACCTCTTTGCTGACCATCACTACTCAGGTCATACTCCACCGTATGCACAACACAAATAGCGAAGGGAAGAAAAATTTATAAACGCGAAGAAGATATTAGTGGTAGAGATAATGGGGCAACCGATCACCATGATCAATTTAACCACCACCAAAAATCTTATAATTGAATAAAGGGATTAGAAATTAAAGTACAATAACTCAGTCAACTCACCATTCCCTCCCTCGAACAAGCGTCGTGGTTAGTTCTCCATTTTTAGTGGAGTTGAGAAGGGAATAACGGTGGGAGAATACATAAAATAAAATAAATGGAATAAAGAGGTATGAAGAGGAAATCTAAACTAATATATAATAAAAATAAAATAAACTATTACAATAAAAATACTCAACCTTGCCACTTGAAAATGTCTATCCTTGAAAAAGGGAGAAGAGATACATATTTATAGGGAAAATGGTTGATGAAATCTCGACTCAATTCTGTCCTTTGGATGTCACTGACTTTTAGGCCAATTAAATGACCGAATTGGTAATTGTTATCTTCCTGAAACATGATCCTTATCGGCTGACTCGTCCCTACACAAAATTTCAGCCTCATTGGTCCACGGATTAAAGCGTTATTGCATATTTGTTTCATCACATTTAATCTGCCAAAGTGAATCTTCGTATTCCAGAACTCCAACTTCTCATGCCATAATGACCCTGAAAAAAGCGGATTCATACGTGGCCCCATTAATGAAAGATGTGAGCTAATTCCTTCCACATATGCTTGTTTAATTTCAGATCCATAGGTCCCGTATAATTCAAGATACAAGTTCATCTTTAAAACATTCCAAATCTGGCCGCAGTTTTCGAGGCATGGATTGTGAGCTGATATTGGGCCTCCAAATGATTGATTGAGCTGAGCCTCCAGAAGAATGAAATTCGGAAAATGATGTAAGTGAACCTATAGAAAAGGAATTTCAAAATTTTCCTTAGTTAAGAATATGATTCGAACAAAATAATTAAATTAAATAAAACAGTTAAACACCAAAATTAAGCCATTTTTGTATCTGAGCTCAAAATACCACTAAAACATAAAAATGTGACAATTTCCCATAAAATAAAACTTTTTTGGGATTTAGAAAATTGTAATGATGTATATTATATGTGAAAATTAAAGCTTTATCAATGAACAATGACTCAAATCTATGAGGGAGAGACGAAGTGGGTGAAAAATTATGTAGAGGACTCCATGTATGGAGAAACTAACATCCCCTCTTCTTGTTTTGATCATGGTGAAAACGTTGCTAATGAAGTGGTGGATTTTTCCCATCTTTGGAAAGTGGGAATACATGGAAACAACCAGTGCATCCCCATAGACGGATGCATGACCTGATAGAATGTGTCATAAAAACGAATACTTGGAGCATTTCCTAACCATGATAAGAATAAAAATTTATGAAGAGGTATCCACATTGATGGTACATTAATTTTATAACTATGTTGCTCAAACTATGTGCCTTCTTAGAAGTTTCCAGTAGACTATGCATAGTTAGAATATTGTTTTGAAAAGAATGATATGAAAACATGTGTCATTCTCGATGTTTTTAAAATTTCAAAATACTATTCAAATCTCCACGTTTTTAACCCTTAAACCCCCTCCTCTCCACATAACACACTCAGAAATTTCAAGGTATGCTTATGAATGGCCTCTCCTTTCTCCTACATCATCTTTTTAGTAATTAAACATGGATTTATTAGTGTTTTCAAATGTGATATGCCTCTTTATTTAATTATTCTTCTTTTTATTGTTTATTTATTCTTATTAATATGTTGGGTATATTTTAGACAAACCCTAGGTTTTTATGGTTCAAATAACTTTTGGATTTGTCTATTAGGGTGTGTAAAGTCATTTTTGTAGAGTTCCATTTATATTTATGTTGGGTTTTCTCTATCCATGCATAATATTATATAGGTTCATCCATGTTTTCTCATTTTCTTTTCAAACCATTTTATTCCTGAGTTTTCATAAGAAAAATATTATTAAAAATATGTATTTTATAGAATTATATACCGATTTATATTTGTTTCTCGTAGGATTATTTTTAATGGGTGTTTTAACATAAAAATAGGATTCAATTAGAAAAAATTGAAGAGCATTGATAGGTTATTGCATGCGACATGAATGTGTTATATATATATATATTATTTGATAATGGTTAAGCTTAATCTGGTGTATGTGTAATTATTTCATCATATTGTTGAAGGTTTTTATAAGAGTCTAACTGCATTTATCAAATCAAGTGAAAGTAATTAAAAATCTTGTCCAAAAATATCCATGTAATATAATATGAAAAACGTGTAAAATATTGAAATGATGAAACATTTTACAAGGATTCCAAACAATGAATATTTTAAATAATCCCCATTAAAACACATTATAATATGATTAATAAAGATAAATATGTTGTATTAAAATGGAATCCCACCTCTATAATGAACCATGGGGTGTGTAAAATCATCTGATGTTATGATGGGATCTATATTCTCTCGATCGTATGTTATTGACTCCATATACAATAAAGGACTATGAATAGTGTAATGGGTCTCATGAATTTTTTGAAAAGTGTAAGGATCAGGATATACTCCCATCTTCCATCGTGTGGAAACAAGGTTTATAATCCCACAAGGAAACACGTCAGGCTGTAGAATTTAATCATGTAATCATGAGACATTACTGAATTGTTAGGAAAATAAATGCATTCGTCGTATTAATTTTATACCTCCTAAGAATTTCATCATGTGAAATTGTTCATTAAATTATATCATACATATCATAAACACAATAGGATAATAGTTAACATTTTTCTGAAATCACATATGGAATAAATAACCAACCACCCCTATATTAAATATATATATATGTGTGTCTTTATAGAATTTCTCATTCAATAACAAACTTTCTATAATCCCAATTAATTTTTTTCCGTTTAACCTAATATTGCATGGTATAAAAGGCCTATTTAAACCATATCCAAAGCTCCAATTGGAGTTCTTCGAAAACACTTTTGGAAAGTTCTCATTAACTTCAACTTAAATAACATAATATGAAAACCATGTTAATAATATTAAAAAATTATTTTTCATTAACTCTAAAACACTTATTGAGTGTCTAGTTTGATCGAACAATGCATATCATTCCATTCATATTTATGAGTTATCAAACCACATTTCTCTTATCTCAATATATTTATAATTTCTATATGTGTAAACATGATCCCAAAATGTATCTCACTTGAGGGACCAAATATTATATTATGTATATGAGAGGAATAACCCTATCTTAGTTATCCTCCAACCAATTACATGACCAATAACATAACCATCCACCACTATATTAAATAATTTATTATATAGACTATTGTAAGTATGGTATCAATGTTTGAATGCTATCATGAAAGGTATCTCTCCACCTTTAATTAGTGGGGAATAAAATATGATCCATGCACCCCATGTATAAAAAATACATTTATATCAAACTCCATGTGGTATACATTGTATGTTCTCCACCACAAGAAAAATAATTCTATTCTCTATTTTGTACCTCATTATCATATTTTGTATCTCTATAAAAAGAATACTACCCATTCTAACCTTAAAATTTCACCATATCCAAAAATAATCTATGAAGATAATAATTTAGGGATAAAATTGTCGTTTTACATTGAGAGGTCAGTTATCATTTCACATCATGATATATATATATATATATATATATACAATGTGGATTAATTATATAATTGAATTATCATTTAATATGATACATTTTAATATTCATAATCACTTTAAGAATATTAAAAAAATCCAATATATTAAGTGATTTATTATATAATATATGATAAACTGAAAGATCTATTTTATGTTTTCTATAAATTATCGGTTTTGATAACAATTTACAACATATGTAATCCTTTTAACACCTCTATGTGAACATTTTATGAAACTATCCCAGTAATCCATTTGGTAAAAAACATATATGAAGTAATCCAATTTTAAAAATTATGAGAATTAGGAATAATATTCCTAATTGTTCAACTCATTGAACTATTCAAACTTCTTAACTTCACAAAATAAATTATTATGATGTAAACCTTTATTTTATATTTATAGTTATTTCTATGTTTACATTCCTTATCCTTGGAACCCTATTCCACCAAATGATTCCTATAATTAGTGATATTATTCCACTTTTGTATTATGTCCATCCTAAAATATTTAAGGGAAATATTTCAAATGATTTAAATTTTGACTCGTGTAATCCATCGATAAATTGTTACATTAATTTTTCATGATAAAAATTCCAACTCTTTATATTTTCTTTATCATCTAATATAATAAAATATTTTAGGATATTGAGTGAAAAAAGTTTCTTACTTTATACTGGTATAAACCTTTAGTAAAATTAATATCCACATTTAAAATGGTAACTAAATGTAAGACTCTAAATTTCTATTTAACATCATATTTTAATATATTCTTTGAAAAACAAGTACAATTATTATTAGAATTATCCTTTAATTGTTAATTTCAAACTTATATATATCTTAACATAGTAACACTAGTTTCCTAGAAAAAAAAATTCATTTTAAAATTTCATCCTAATATGCGCAATTAATTTCTTTTTATGAAAAATATTCCTTTTGGTATAAATATTTAATCGTAAAACTATTATTTCTATGTCATATATGGTATTATATTTGTTTGGGTAATTTTTCAAATAAAATAATACATTATTGAAATATAGTATCGAAGGTTAGTGGGAACATATTCCCACCTATTTTGAAAAATATGTGTACCTATGTTCTCTCTTAGATACAGAACTTTTACAATATCTTCTTCTCAAAAACATGTTATTGAAATGGATGTATTATAAACCATCTGTATATAATTTATTAAATCATACCTATTCACAAAGTCTATTTGTAATAAAAAACATTCTCTTATCTCATAATGAACATTATATGAAGATATATATCATTAATATAAATTCATTTTATATTCAAAACATCATTTATATTCATATCCTAGATTTAGTACATTTTTTTTATATCATGAATATAATCTAAAGTATCAATCAATTCATACTTCTAACTGGAATCCATTTAATTTTTTTAACATACATTCTCTATCAGATACCCTTCAAAATATAAGAATTAATTTTTATAAAATCCATACTAAACATGAAAATTCCATGTACATTCACAAAATCTATTAGGTATATCACGAATAATCTGATCATATTTAATTTTAATTCTTCCTTCACAAATAAACTATATTTCAATGACCTTGATTTTATTCTTAAAGAATAATTGTGAAACATTATAACTAAATTTTAAGAACATTTCTTACGTTTTCTGTTATAATATCTACTTAAACTATGTTTCTCCTTATCTTGGATAAATCTAAAGACCTTATTTTGTTTATGATGATGATATTTATCTACAACAAAAGCTTTTGTCACATGAGTATCAAGTATAAATAACCATTTCATTATTAATTTTATTAATTGGTCTCCCACTAATATGATAACTTTTTTTTAAAAATTCATAATGACTATTAATGCTCAATGATCCATAATTCACTAATAAATGGGTCTTCTTTAGAATTAATCTCAGTACAAAATTTTTTAGAAATAGAATATTACAAATAATATAATATATTATTTTTAGATATATTAGTGGAAAACACGTTTCACCATCCATCATATACATAAAATAAACTATATTTCTCTCACATAATACCCAATAAAGATTTATAGATAAGGCTTACCCAGAGATAATTCCATAAAACAAGATAATGATGTAAAATCAATGTGAAAAAAACATTATCAAATAAATACCTGATAAAAAAAATACTCAATTAGTTATTATGTTATTTACTAATAAAAGATAACCATGTATAATACAACATTATCATGAAACACCCTAGTTGGATGATTGTGGTCTTGAAAATTTCCTTTTTGGAAGGAATCTGACAACTACTATTTTAAAGAGATTTTATCACACCATCTTATATCATGTTATTTATTTTTTATATATGCATGATTTTTGTTTTTTAGTTTTTAATCCCATTCTATCTAAAAAATCAATATATTCAAATGATATTGATGTGTAAATCTATAAGCAACCCATAAGTATCATTTATATATCTAAAAATAGAAGTCAGACAAACTCATACATATCCAAATGCATCATATGCATCATATAGATGAAAAATTCATTTAAAGGTTTATAATTATATGATATTTTAAATATTGACATGGGTAAAATATAAGATAACTATAACATGACACATTCAAAATCCTAGAAAAGTTATAATTTGTCACACCCTGGCTCCGGAGTACCCAGAGTTGGTGTCATACAGAGGATCGAATTTAGTTCGAGCTCTGAGAAACTAACTACTTATGAAATATTTCTTCTTCTAAAAGATGATACATGAAAATTTTAATTAAAATACGTAGGGTGAGCATGCAAATTCCCAGTAAGGGGGTTTAAAATAAAATTCTATACAAAAATATATCTTTTTATAACATTATTTAAAACATTAAATAATACAGTTCTCTTTAAGAAAAGATATAGAACGTGAAAAATATTATAAAAGAGATAAATTAAAAATGTGAAAATATAAAAACAAGGATCTGTGATTCAAATATAGGAATTCACATTTAGAGTAATAAATAAAAGGCATTTTAAACATGTATGACATATGGATATGAGAGCACCAATTAAACAGCCAAGAGTAATGAATAAACAGTGTTTGTGCTTAAAGGTTATAACTTCAATTCCATACCTTGAATACTAAACCATTAGGTTCTAAAAATATTTCATGCCACAAGCCTTTAAAATTTTGATACTCTTATGTATTGTCTCATAAACATCGACATTATACAAGTAGAATATCTATTTTGTAAATTAATTATCATACACATAATGAGGGAATGTATAATTATGTACTTTAATTTCTGTGTCATGGAATCGTGCCAAGTCCTACGGGATAACAGTAACCAGACCCCATACTGGAGAGCCTCTATAACCAGACATCATCTCAGAGAGCATCTATAGCCGGACTCCAACCTGGAGGGTCTACTGTAACCGGACCCCAACCTAGAGGGCTTAATTTTACCGTTCCCCAACCCAGACCATACTAGTCCAATCCCTTCCTCATATGTTTAATAATTCCATGTATCCAAAGTGTCCCATTACACATTGAATACCTAATTCCTTGTATTTTATTGGGGGTGTCCCATACCACATTGGATACATAAATTCTTAATTCATTATCAAAAGTGATAAATAATAAATAGTTTGAATTATCACAAAAATTAATAACATTACAAACGCTTCTATAAAAATTCAATGAAATACATTACAATTTTATAACATTGGATATATATTATTAATGCTCAATTCATCAGCGGATAAATAGAAATTACATTGGACAATATCATAATATGTCGGTTATTATTTAGATAATAAATTTCCCAACTACATTCATAATCTAGTATACTTTCTTTGCACAAGTGATATTGATTTAAAACACACATGTAATGAATTGATGGGGTTACCACATAAAATTATAGTTTCTTAATTTTTAAAATCCTTGCTTCGTGGAAATGAAAATTCATAGTATTAAATGACTATGTTTGAATTAAGACAGAAGTCATCTGTATACAAAGAATGTGCTAATAAACAGTCACGTCTTATTAAGTGGACATGCCATATGTTGGATAGTAGATAAGGCCAATTGATTTTCAACGCATCATTTGTTTTATATAAAGAATATATTTAATTAAACAAATAAAAAACATACATTAACCACCAAACATTATTTTAGGACAAGATAATTCAGATTATGATTAAAACTTATAGGTACTTAAATATAACCATATATATATATATAATATGTATATCTCACACCCACTAACATCTCTTTTAAATAAATAGACATCATGTTTATAATAAAATACATATAAATCTATTTGTATGGCGAGGATAATATTGTGTCTGAATACATATTTTCATGCACATATATTTTTTTTTCATGATTTAAATTTTTAAAAATTAAATGAATATAATCTTCCTAATTGATTTTAAGTTGGACAAAAGGGAGAGAACAATTTAAATTAAGAAAATAAACCTATTGATTATTAAATATTTAAAAATTAACCGTCTTCTCTTACAGAAGATTCATAAAGCATAAAACATAATTATAAATAAATTTATTCCTTACAAATTGTTGTACTTCCTTGCTCAAACAATTCTATATTACACATATTAAATATTTATTGTATCAAAAACATTATTTAAGGTTTTGAAATAATATTCTAAAACTAATAAACTATATTTTATTTGATTAACATAAATTTGTTTATATAAATACAAGTATATGATAATAAACTAAGTGTATAATCAGGTTTGCAGATATAAAAACACTTGAAAATAAATCCTTAGAAGACAAAAATCTTAAATAAAAATTAAGTACATGAAAATAATTCCTTACAAAACCATAAAATAGAGGGTATATAGAAATTAATAAATTATCTTTACAAAACATAAGATCATAAATTAAAAAAATGTTCGAGACAAATATGTAACCCTTACAAGAAAATAATCCTTTACGCAAACGGGTTTCACCATTCTATATCACCTTTAAAATACTAATTGTGAGGATCATAAGTGTGTAACAAGAAATAATTACAAATTAAAATATCCATTACAAAAATAACCAATTGCTTGTAAATAATAAACCACTTGAGACAAAATACTACTTGAATTCAAAATAAATTGAACTCTTTTAAAAAATACTAATTTTCCCCATACAAACATAAAGTCGTAAAATAAATAAACATTCAAGGAAATGTATAACGAGCCCTTAATAGAAAATAAACTTAAATATAAATTTATTAGAATAAAATAATCCCTTATAAAACATAGGATCGTTAAATTAAAAAATATTGGAGACAAATACTTTACACTTACTTGAGGAGAAGACTACAAGAAGACAATCTAAAATAGCATAGGTTGTGGGGTAAAATTGGAATTTTTCCCTCTTATTTGCACACCAAGTCGAGACTTTTATAGAAACAAAAAAATTGTGAAAAAAGAGACGAGAATGACTCAGATTGCTGCACAAGCTGGGATTTGAGGTGAAGACAACCAAAAAAGGTCATTAAAAATATTAAACGAACCAATACAGGAACCAATTAGATATTGAAATTTTATGAGACAGACAGAAGTAGACCAAAAAAAATCATAATGTTAAAATTTCAAAATATGAGCAGTGGTAAGTGGACCTCATGTCAATTAATTAAATTAATACATTGAATCATTCGAAAATACAACCCAAAAAAGACCACAACTAGTCCGCAGATGTTAATAGGATGGTGAAATAAATAAAAGATTCATTTGAAAATGATATCCTGAAATAGGAAAAATAGAAATAATTGATTGAACACACAAACTGAAGAAATTGATAATTAATAAGATAAAAAAATACTAGGGGTAGTGAAATATTTCTAGTATAATTATGACCAGAAAATTCAAATAATAGAAAACTAAACACATGGAGAAAATTTCAGGAGATCTGAAAATGGAAATAAAAAAACACCTAAAATGAAAATAAAGTAATACTTCCTTTGTACGTTACTAATTAATCAGAACCCTCCATGTGATTCAGAAACCCTTACTCGTGCTTATCCATCATTGTCGGCTCGTTTTGAGATGGAATCGTCAACTAAGAAGAAGAAATAGGAATCCTAACTGAAACCGAGAATTCAGGACGACGTTTGGACCACTGTCGAGCCTCCCTTACTAGATTGAATCTTAAAACCCAGGTAGTATGACCGTGAATCCTATGACTCCAGCGATGACACGGTCTCCCGCAGGCCTCAACTGTTAGATTTTTTTCCCCAAAAAACACCCATGGATGACATCTTCTCAAACCCTAAGTCCAGAAACCAATTTTCCTTCATGTTTTATTCAATCACATTTCATTAATATTATTATTATTATGTAATTAATTCCTTCAATATATTTTATATTATTTTAAACCTAATAATAGTATTATATGTTTAACATATATTATTATAATAGTTTTACCATTATAAAAATCCTAGTATTAAGAATTTTATAAAAATTAATCTATTAAAAATTTATTACTTCATGTATGTATATATATACCATAATATACAGAACCCATATAATTATGTATATAATTATTCATATGATAGATTAAATATTTGATTTCATAAAAATAAATAGTGTATTTTTTTAAACACTGTCATTAAAATAATTGAAATTATTATTACAAATTATATTAATTCAAAATAATCATTTTAAATGAAATTTATAATCCCAATATCAATTTAAGATAATTTTATAATATTATTAGATTTGTATTATATTAAAAAATTTATAAAAATCTATATCATTTTTGAATGTAAAAAAATTAACCAAATTATATTTTAATATAACTATTACAAAAAAATTTCTATTACATAACAATTTTATTTAATAAAAATATATATTTTATATTATAATTTAAACAAATGATAATAATATTAACCTTTTAGAATCAATTCAAAAACTGTACTTATAAATAAAACATCTAACTTTTCTGTTTTTTATTTTAATGAAATCCATCATAAAAATGATTAGATTATAAATAAAACTATTTAATAAAATATTTTTGTGTAAGACCACTGGGATTAGATTTTTTTGGGCTATTACATTATCCACCCCCCCCCCCCCAAGAATTGCATCCTTGAAAATTTGTAATATTTGTACACAAACCACATGAACCTAAGAAACTCTTCACTCTCGAGGTCTCTTTACTGGGAACAGCAATGATGGTAGGGTGATGATGACCTCATGTGGATTCCTAAGGTACTATTCAGCTGCTTGATTTCCTTTTCAAAGACACATTGTGAAAAGCTTAGGTCGAACCTATTCCTAAAGCACTCTACCTTCCATAGAGAGACATGAGAAGTGTTGAGGTCAGAAATTTCAGAGTGGACTAAATCCCAATAAGTCCCACGCACCACATTGTTTATTAAAATATTGATGTCATAGAGTTCTATGTACATATAAAAACATAGGACCTATAATATGTAGGATGCTTCATGGTCCCTATCCAAAGCAGCTTCTATAAATTTACCTACATCTCAGTAGTCATCATCCAAAATGAAACATATAAAAAGGGATTCATGATACATTCCACTTTTCATATATACTGAATATTGTGCAAATACAATACGGTAATAGCCCAGATTTCTTCCTTCGTAAAGATGGAGAATGGTTGGGCGGTTCAACGCCTGATGGATTTTTTTAAGAGTAAAACATATTTTGGAATAAGGATGTTCCACTTCATATCATGTCTTGACAATTATAGTCTCTAATAGCTCAGTAGAAAGTGATAAAATATTTGTTTGTGAACTACTATCTTCTATATAATTTTTTTAGGAAATCAATTTTCATTATGGTAAATATATTTTGAATAGAGACATTGTATTATATAAAAGCATATAAAAACTGTGATAACAACATCATTTATTTTGATATGATTTATAAAACTCAAGAAATTATGTAATCCCTTCTCCATTTCACAAAACACTAGTATAGATTTCCTGATGTCCTCTAATATAAATCCTTATAGATTCCAATGATGTTGGCGATTTACCTAGTTTTCAAAAAAACGGATCCCCAAAGTAGTTCTAAATTCTTCTATCTTTTTTGTCTAGATACAAGGTTTGCAACTAGGTTAAACTGCGTGTGGACATCTAGAATTCATATAGAGAGAAGCATGACATGTATCATGTTTAGTGACAATGGTATGAACATGATGTCGATAATGTAAATGAGTCGTCTCGTTCTGAAGTGATTAAAAGTCTATAACTCGGCCATAGAGACCATAGGTGAATATATAATATAGATATGTTATCCGGAGGTCACCCCCTTGGAAAGCCTCTTCAAAGTCCTCAAGAGTAAAGAAATTATTGGCTAGGGTAAAACATTTAAAGATACCCACTAAATATTTCCCTACTAGTACATAGAATGAGAATTGAGTGTTCATCATGAGGTAATACACAAAACATTCTCCTTAGTGAAGTTGGAGTACATGAGGAGAGTTGGATACTTGGTAGAGGGTTTTTCATGGTAAAAAAATATTTTCAAATGTCTTGTATTTTCCTACATATGATTTGTCCACTATGGTCTCTAATACTTCTGTTGGAAGAGAAAAAAGACTTGTACTTCTGTTTTCTATCTGAAATTCATAAAATATCATTCTTAGTATTACTTAAGTAAATTATCATTATTCAATTATAGTTTTCTAGAGTTATCTGAAATGAATTCTTTTATACCAACTATCACACCCCGACTTCTGAGTACTCGGAGCCGGTGCCACATAGTGGATCGAATTCAGTTCGCGATCTACGAAACCGTCAACTTCTGAAAAGTTTTTTCTTCTAAAACCTATTACTTGAAAAAATTATTTCAAAAACACAGGGTGAGCATGTGAATGCTCGGTAAGGGGTTTTATAATAACATACTATACCAAAATATAACTTTTTAAAACAATCATTTAAACATTCCATAAAACATTTCTCTTTAAGAAAATCTATAACGCATATAACATAATATAAAAGTGATCAATTAAAAATGTGCTAACAGAAATACAAGGATTCATGATTCAAAAATAGCCATGCTCATTTGGAGTAATAAATAAAATATTTTCTAAACATGTATGATATATTCATATGAGAGCACAAATTAAACAGCTAAGAGTAATGAATAATCAGAGTTCCGTATATTGTTAATAATATCAATTTTATACATCGAATACTAAACCACTGAGTGATAAAAAAATTTAATTCCATAATCCTTTACATTTCTGATACTCATATGTACTAGATCATAACCATAGTAAATCTACTAGTCAAATATACATATGGTTAATAATTTATCCTACACACAATGAGGGAATGTATAATGTCGAACATTAATTTCTGTGTCAATGCCTCATGAAAAAATATAGAGGATAACTATAACCGGACCCCGCCCTGTAGAGCCTTTGTAATCAGAATCCATCCCGAAAAGCCTCTATAAATAGACTCCAACCCAGAGGGTCTACTATATCCCGACCCCAACCCTGAGGGCTTACTTTTACTGGTTCCCAACCTGGAACATACAAGTCCAATCCAGTCCTCATATGTATACTAAGGACATGTATCCAAATCGTCCCATTACACAGTGAATACCTAATTCCTTGTATTTTAATTGGGGTGTCTCATAACACATTGAATACCTAAATTCTTAACTCATTATCATAAGTGATAAATAATAAATATTTTTATTTATCACATAAATTAATAACTTTAAAACCACATCTATAACCATTCAATGCATTATATTGCATGTTTATAACCTCGGATAGGTATTATTCATGCTCAATTCATGAACTGGTAAATGGAAATGACATTGGACGATATCATAATATGTCGGTTATTATTAAAATAATAAATTTCCCAATGATATTCATTATTTTGTAAACGTTCTTTGTACAAGTGATATTGTTTTAAATACACATGTAATGAATGGATGGGGTTACAACATAAAATAATAGTTCCATAATTTTAAAATCCTTGGATTGTGGAAATGAACATTTATAGTTTAAAATTAGTATGTTTGAATTAAGGCAGAAGTCATTTGTACACAAAGAATGTGGTGATAAATGGTCATGTCTTATTAAGTGGTCATGCCTTATGTGGCATAACATTTAAGGCTAATTGATTTCAAACACATCATTAGTTTTATTTAAGCATTTATTTAATTAATCATATCCAAAACATAATCTGACAACCGAATTTTATTTTAGTACAAGATAATTATTTATTATGATTAAAACTTATAAGTGCTTACATATAACCATGTATATATATATAAAATATTTATTCGTCACCCCATCTTGCATCACTTCGAAGTAAATAGTCGTCGAGTGTATAATCAAATAATTTTAAATTTATATGTTTTGTGAGGATAATCATGTGTCTGAATCCATATATTCCCGCACAAATTTATGTCTTTCATGAATTTAAATTTTTCAAATAAAAAGTATATAATCTTCTTAATAGATTATCAGTATGACAAAATGGAGAGAAAAATTTCAATTATGTAAATAAAACATATGATGACTAAATATTTAAAAATTAACCATTTTACATTATGGAAGATTCATAAATGAAAAAAAATAATTATAAAAAAATTTATTCCATACAAATTGGTGTATTGTCATGCTTATACAATTTGATAAAACAAACATTCAATATTTATTGTATCAAAATCATTATTTAAGGGTTTGAAATCATCATCTAAAATTCATAAAATATATTTTGTTTGAGTCACATAAATTTAATTATATAAATATATATATATATATGAGTATATACTAAGTATATAATCAGTTTTTTTGGATATAGAAACACTTGAAAATAAATCCTTACCAGACAATAATCTTAAATTAAAATTAATTAGAAGAAAATAATTCCTTACAAAACCATAAAATAGACTGTATATAGAAATAAATAAATTTTTGTTAAAAACATAAGATCAAAAAATAAATGAATGTTTGAGACAAATATTTAACCCTTACAAGAAAATAATCCCTTACGCAAATGGGATTCAAAATTCTAACCCATATTTAAACACTAATTGTGAGGATAATAAGCATATGAAAAGAAATAAATATAAATGAAAATAACCCTTACACAAATAACCAATCCATTGAAAATAATTAACCTCTTGAAACAAAATACTGCTTGAATTCAAAATAAATTGAACACTATTAAAAATATTATTTTTCCCCTTACAAACATAAGGTTGTAAAATAAATAAACAATCAAGAAATATTATAATTAAACCTTACTAGATAAAACCATAAATATAAAATAATTAGAAGAAAATAATCCCATAGAAAACATAAGAATGTAAAATAAATAAGTATTCGAGAAAAATATTTAACCCTTACCTGATGATTGGACTACAAGTAGACCATCTAAAATAGTTTAGGAAGTGGAGTAAAATTTGGATTTTTCCCTCTAATTTGCATGCCAAAATGAGGCTTTTATATCAATAAAAATATTGTGGATAAAGAGACAATACTGACTCAGATTGCTGGACAAGCTCAGATTTGAGTTATGGAAAACCAAAAAGGGACATAAACAATATAAAATAATCCTATAAAGGAATCAATTCGATATTTAAATTTTACAAGACTAACAAAAGTAGACCGAAACAAAATCTAGATGTTCAAATTCAAAAATATGAGTAGTGGTGAGTGGAACTCAAGTAAATTAATAAAATTAATACATTTAATTATTCGCAAATACATCCCAAAAAATACCACTACTAGTCTGTAGATGTTAACACGTGGGTGAAATGAATAAAAGATTTGATTAAAAATGAAATCCATAAATATGAAAAACCGAAAGAATTGTAAGAACACGCAAGCCTAAGAATTCGATAATTAATTAGATAAAACCAATACTTGGGACATCAAAACGTATGCATTATACTTCAGACCAGAAAATTCAAACAATCGCAAAAAAACACACATGGAGAAATATCAGGAGATCCGACAATGTAAATCAGACAAAAACACCTAAAATGAAAAATAAGTACACTTACCATGGTAGGTTAGAGAAGAATCAGAACCCTCCATGTGATACAGAAACCATGGCTCATGTTTATCCCCCATCACTGGATCATTTTGAGATGGAATCATCAACCAGGAGGAAGATATAAGGATCCAAACTAAAACTGAGACAACAAGACGACGGTAGGACCATAGTCGAGCCTCCCTCGTAGGATTGAATCTCAAAACCTGGGTGGCACGACCATGACGCCCTAGACTCCAACAAAGACATGGTCTCTTGTAGGCCTCAGCTGTTCGAGTTCTCTCCCCAGACAATGCCCCTGGTCGACTTCTTCTCAATCCCCAAGTGCACACCCCGATTTTCATATCTTTTTTTTATTCAATCACATTTCATTATTATTATTATTATTTAATTATTTCCTATATTATATTTTATATAATTTTTATCCTAAAACACCTATTATAATATTAACTTATATTATTATAATAGTTATACCATTATAAGAATCCTACTATTAATAATTACCTAAAAATTAATCTATTCAAAATTTATTACTTCATGTGTATTTATATATATAAAAAAATATACAAATACCATATAATTATTCATATATTTATTCATATGATAGATTAAATATTTGATTATATAAATTAAAATAGTGCATTTTTTTAAAACAATGTAATCAAAATATTTGAGATTTTTATTACAACATATAATACTTTAAAATAATCATTTAAATGAAAATTATAATCTCAATATCAACATAATATAATTTTATAATTGTATTAGTTTTGTATTATATTCATAATTTTTTATATATCTATATCATTTTTCAAAATCGAAAAATTAAGAATATCATATTTTAATATAACTATTATTTAAAATGATCTATTAGATAAAATTTTTATTTAATAAAAATAGTTATTTTAAATTATTCTTTAAACAATGGAAAATAATATTTACTTTTGAGAATAAACTCGAAAACTGTACGAAGAAAAAATACAATTATCATTGCATTTTTTTATTTTAATAAAAAGCATCATAAAAATGGAAAGATTATAAATAAAACCATTTAATAAAATATTTTTGTCTAAGATCACTGGGTTTATATTTTTATGTGTTATTACATTATTCCCCCCCTCAGAAGAATTGCATCTTCAAAATTCTAGAATATTTGTACCCAAACCTAAAAAACCTCAGAAACACGTCACTACCGAGGTCCATTTATCAGGAACACCACCGGTGGTAGGGTGCTGACGAACTCATGTGGATTCTTAAGGTATAATTTAGCTGCTTGATTTCCTTGGCCCAGACTAATTGTGAACAACTAGGGTTGAACTTATGCCTAAAGCACTCAACCTTCCATAGAGAGTCACGGAAAGTGTGGCAACCGGAAATTTTAGAGTGGAATAAATCTACTTGTCACATGCGCCACGTAATTCTAGAAAATATTGATGTCGAAGAGTTCACTAAACATACTAAAACTCATGACCTAGAATAGGTAGGCCGCACGATGGTCCCCATCCAAAGAAGCTTTTAGAAATTTACCTACAACTCAGTAGTTATCATCCAAAGTGACTAATAGAAAAAGGTCTTCCTAATAATTTACACTTTTCCTATATGATGTAAATTGTGCAAATGAAATATAATAATAGACCATATATCTTCCTTTGTAATGATGGAGAATGTTTGGGAGGCTCGACAACCAATGGAGTAGTTTACAATTCAGATGTAATTTGGCATAGCAATGGTCCTCATTAGAGCATGTCTTATCAATTATATTCTCTAACAGCTCTGTAGGTTGTGATAAAATATATTTTTGTGAACTCATATCTTCAATCTGAAATTTTTTTACGAAATCAATTTTTATTATGGAAAATCCATTTTAAACAGAGTCATCGTTTTATAAAAATCATATCAAAACATAGAATTATGCATCATTCATTTATACATGATTTATAACACTCAATTAATTCAGTAATCTCATTCTCCCTTTCAAAAAACACAAGTATGGATTTCCTGACGTCTACTAAGATGACTCTTCATTAATTCCAACAATTATGGGGATTTCCCTAGTTTACAGAATAACGGATCCCCAAAGACGTTCTAAATTCTTCTATCTCCTTGGTCCAAATGCAACGCATGCAACTAGGGTCAGTCGTGTGTGGACATATTTAATTTAGATTGAGTGAAGCATGATGGGTATCTGGTTTAGAAACATTGGTATGAACATGATTTCGATAATGCAAATGAGTAGTCTCATTCTCAAGGGCTTCAATGTCCATAACTCGACCATGGAGAACGTAGGTTAGAATATTACATAGATATGTTGCCCGGAGGTCGCCCCCTTGTAAAGCCTCCTCAATGTCATCAAGAGAGAATAAATTATTAGCTATGGTAAAACATTTAAAGATACCCTCTATGTATTTCCTTCGTCGTGAATAAAACTAGAATTGAGCGTTCATCATGAAGAAATAAATGAAACATGCTCCTTGGTGAAGTTGGAGTACACGAGGAGAGTTGGATACTCAGTATAGGGTTTTTTTTGATAAACAAATATTGTCAAAAGTATTTTATTTTTCCACACATGATTTTCCAACTATGGTCTCTTATACTTCTACTAGAATAGAAAGAAACTAGTACTTTCGTTTTCCATATGAAATTAAGAAAACATCATTCTAAGTCTTGCATATGTAAATTTTCATTGTTCAGTTCTGTTTTTTCAGAGTAATCTAAAATGAATCCTCTGATACCAACTGTCATGCCCCAGCTCCGGAGAACCTAGAGTCGGTTCCATATAGAGGATCGAATTCAGTTCGGGCTCTGAGAAACCAGCAACATCTAAAATCACTCTTCTGCTAAAAGCTGATACATGAAATGTTTATTTAAAAAACACAGGGTGAACATGAGAATGCCCAGTAAGGGGTTATAAAATAACATACTATACCAAAATATAACTTTTGAAAACATTCTTTGAATATTTACATATAACATTTCCATTTAATTAAATCTATAACACATGTAACATATTATAATAGTGCTCAATTGAAAACGTGCAAACAAAAATACAAGGATTCATGATTAAAATATTTGCATGATCATTTATAGTAATAAATAGATAAAATTCTAAACATGTATGACATATGCACACGAGATCACAAATTAAACATCTAAGAGTAATGAATAATCAATGTTTTTTGTAAAGTTAATAACTTAAATTTCACACAACGAATACTAATCCAAAGAGTGCCAAAAATATGTGATGCCATTATTCTTCACTTTTTTGATACTCATATGTACTGGCTCTTAACCATATACATTCTACTAGTTGAATATCCATTTGGTTATTTAATTATCATACACATAATGATGGAATGTATAATATCGGACTATTATTTCTGTGTCAAGACCTCGTACCAATAACAAGGTGCTAACTATAACAGGACCCCAACCCGGAGAGCATCTGTAACCAGACTCCATCCTGGAGAGCCTCTGTAACCATCCTTCAACCCGAAGGGTCATTTATAAACAGACCCCATCCCGAAGGGCATACTTTTACAGGTCCCAAACATGTAACATACTAGTCCAATCCATTCCACATATGTTTAATAAGGCCATGTATCCAAAGTTTCCAATACAACATTGAATACCTAATTCCATGTCTTTTATTTCGTGTGTCCCATACAACTTTGAATACCAAAATTATTAATTCATTATCATATGTTTTAAATAATAAATAGTTTTATTTATAACATAAATTAATAACTTTAAAATAGCTTCCATAAACTTTCAATGCATTACATTTCATGTTTATATCTTTAGATATGTATTATTCATTCTCAATTCATGCACGGATAAATGGAAATGAAATAGGACTATATCACAATATGTCAGTTATTAATTATATAATAAATTTTCCAATGACATGCACAGTCTACTAAATGTTCTTCGCTCATGTGATATAGATTTAAAACACACAAGTAATGAATGGATGTGGTTACCACATAAAATAATCATTCCATTGTTTTCAAAAACCATTGTTCATAGAAATGAACATTTATAGTCTGAAATGACTATGATTTAATTATGATAGAAGTCACATGTACACAAAGAATCAGATGATAAATGGTCACATCTTATTAAGTGGCTATGATTTATGTTTCAGAACATATATGGCCAATTTATTTGAAGGGCATAATTTGTTTTATATAATAAATATATTTAATTAAACATATCCAAAACATACTTTATCCACCGATATATATTTTTGGTAAAGATAATTTAGATTATGATTAAAACATATAAGTTCTTCTATATAAAAATATATATATAATATGTATACTTCACACCGACATACATCACTTCGAAGTAAATAGTCATCGAGTGTATAATCAAATACTTATAAATTTATTTGTATGGAGAGGATAATCTTGTGTCTGCAAACTTATATTCATGCACATATATATGTTTTTCATGGATTTTAATTTGCCTAATAATATGTATATAATCATCCTAACAGATTTTCAGTAGAACAAAATTGAGAGATCATTTTCAATTATGTAAATAAATCATTTGATGATTAAATATTTTTAAATTAACCGTCATCCCTTAAAGTGGATTCTTAAATCATAAAACATAATTATAAAAAAAATTATTCCTTAAAAAATTTTGTATTTCCAATATAAAACAATTTGATATTACACACATTCAATATTTATTGTATCAATAACATTATTTTATGGTTTTAAAGCATCTTATAAAATTCATAAAATTGATTTGGTTTCAGTCACAAAAATTTGTTTATATAAATATATGAATATGATTATATACTAACTGAATAATCAGGTTTGAAGCTATAAAAACACTTGAAAACAGATCCTTACCCGAAAATAATCTAAAATAAAAATTATTTAGAAGAAAATAATTCCATAAACTACCATAAAATATAATGTGTAGTGAAATAAATAAATTTTCGTTACAAAACATAAGAACATAAAATAAAAAAAATGTTTGAGTCAAATATTTAATCTTAAAAGAATATAGTATCTTATGAAAATGGGTTTCACAATTCTATATCAGTTTTAAAACACTAATTTTGAGGATCATAAGTATATAATAGAAAATAATTATAAATAAAAATAACCTTTAACATAAAAAATCAATAGCGTGAAAATAATTAACTGTTGGAAACAAAATTATACTTGAATTCAAAATAATTATAACTCTTTTAAAAATACTAATTTTCCCCTTAGAAACATAAGGTCGTAAAGTATGTAATCATTCATGATAAAGTATAATGAACCATTACTAGGAAATAAACTTAAAAATAAGATAATTATAATAAAATATTCCTTGAAAAACTTAAAATTGGAAAATAAATAAATATTTGAGGCAAATATTTAACATTTAATTGGGGAGAAGACTACAAGAAGACCATCAGAAATAGATTAGGACGTGGAGTGAAATTGGGATTTCCCCCCTCATTTTCACACCAATACAAGGATTTTATACCCACCAAACTATTTTGGAAAATGAAATGAGAAGGACTGAGATTGCTGGACAAGTTGATATTTTAGGTGAGGACAACCAAACAGCTACATAAATTATATAAAGAGAACCTATATATGAAAAAATTCGATATTAAAAGTTTATGAGACTGACAAAATTAGACCAAAACATAATCTTGATGTTAGAATTAAAAAAGATGAGCAATGCGAAGTGGACCTCATTTCAATTAATGAAATTAATACATTAAATCATTCACAAATACCACCTTAAAAAATACCACTTATAGGCCTTGGATGTAAACATGCGAGTGAAATTGAATAAAAGATTCGATTGAAAATGTAATCCAAAAATAGGACAAACTGAATGGCTTGATAGGACACGCGTGATGAAGAATTTGATAATTAATAAGATAAATATAATACATGGGACATCAAAATGTTTGCAGTATAAATCAGACCCGAAAATTAAAAAAAATAGCAAAAAAACACTTGGAGAAAATTTCAGTAGATCTGAAAATGGAAATCGGACAAAAACACCTAAAATGAAAAATAAGTAAACCTACCTTGGTAGGTTGGAGAAGAATCAGAACCCTCCATGTGCTTTAGAAACCCTGACTCGTGTTTAGACATCATCCTTGACTTATTTTTAGATTGAATCGTCAACAAGGCGGAAGAAATAAGAACCCCAACTAAAACCGAGACTTCAAGATAATGTTCGGACCATGGTCAAACCTCCCTCGATGGATTGAATCTCGACTCCACGGTAGCACGACCCTGACACCATTGACTCCGGAAATGACATGGTCTTCCGTAGGCCTCAGCGGCTCGAGTTTTCTCCCCAAACAACACCCATGGTCGACGTCTTCTCAATCCCCAAGTCCAGACTCTGATTTTCATTTCTTTTTTTCATTCACATTTAATTATTGTTATTTTTATTAAATTATTTAATTTAATATATTTCATATTATTTTTAACCTAATAAATTTATTATAATTTTAAATTATATTATTGTAATTGTTATAAAATTATAAAAATACTATAATTAATAATTTTATTAAATTTAATATATTCAAAATTTATTACATCATATATATATATATATCATAATATAAAAAACCCATATAATTATTCATATAATGATTCATATGATAGATTAAATATTTAATTTCAAAAAGTAAAATACTGCATTTTTTAAAACAATGTCATTAAAATATTTGACATTATTATTACATCATATAATTCTTTAAAATAATCATTATAAATGAAATGTATAATCTCAATATCAACTTAAGATAAATTTATAATAGTATTATTTTTATATTATAATCATAATTTTATGTAACACCCCAAGATTTCATAGTGTGTTATTTCTTCAAAATAATTCAATAACTTGCACTACAAGAAACACCGAGTTAAATTGCACCATGACTTACCAAAAAAAAAAGCCATTAAAAGAGGTCATGAATAGCATTAACTACATTTTTATCTTTATATAATCCTTATAATTTTAGAATCCATATTATGAGTTTCTTAGTCATAATGCAAGAACAGATTCATTTTCAGTATTGCACTTTTATCAACTTTTGATAGTGAAACCTTTTTAAATACAATATTTTAAACTTTTTGACTAAATGGAGACATCAAAAAATTTAAAATGAAACATCCCAAGCTTCCACGGTACGCTTTCCTTTGAATAAAACAGTAGCGTGTGTTGTACGCAACGTCGAGTTTTAACACACACCACAACCGATCAAACTAGCCGTTATGAATAGTAATATCTACTTTTTTAAATTATATATATTTTATATTTGAAAATGGACTTCATTTTTGGATTTGGAATATCGAATTTAGCCTAAGGTGAAATTTTGGTGCATTTCAGATAACTTTCATATTTTGATGAATAGTGAAAATTACTAAATTATAATTAAAAACAACTTTTTTAATCAAAATAATTAATAGTGATAAATTATGAATTTGAGTGGTTTTAAAGTATATTTAGAATATATTTTTACCATTTAATATAATGTTGGTCATTGGACATAATTTTACAATTAAACCGAACATAAACAAGTGTCAATCTTTTGATAGTTATTATCTCTTAAAAACACGCTTTTTGTTTTGACAGCGGGAATTAATTTTAAATTAATTTCTGCCACTTCTGTGTTTTGAATTTAGGAAAATGGATTCCATATTTGGAATCAGGATGTTCAAATTGTGTAAATAGGTAACTTTTATTTTTAGACATTTTGAATAATTACTGCGGTAAATATTTTATTTACCATGGTTAAGGGTAAATCCGGTAAATAAGGGTTAAAAAAATAATATTATAATAATACTAAATTACCCTAAAAACGTGTCTTAACCCTATTGGTTGATAGATGGTCGACCATGGGCATCTTTGTGTCAATTTTGGGACCCCATGGATCCACTTGTAAGTGATAATGACACTTTATTTTAATTTAGTTAAAATGAATACAAAAATGACACAAGCATATATCTTTTAGAACAACAATTTTTACATAGGGTTATACATGTTGGATTTTCGATTATAAATATTCATTAGAAAGATAAAAAAATTTCCTACATAAGGATATTTTATTTATAATTTTTAGACATTAAATAAGTTATTTTATTTATGACACAATGATGATGCAGTAATTACTATAATAGTGAAAAATTAAAATAATTGATATTATAAATACCCAAATAAATATAATATGAAACTTTTAATGAATTAAACTAATTTTCTAGGCTAATATGATATATTAGGATTGATTTAATGGACTTTGTTCGAAGTAATCAATCTGTTATGAGTTTCACAAAAATCAACTATTGAATAGTGTCAAAATTGACATAAAAGAGTTCTTAAAACAAATATTATATTATTAATTGATATTAAATTCCTAAAAATCTAAGGTTCGGCCAAGAGACTTATATTATGATAGGTTAATCATTAATGGACCACTTGGGGGTCTCTTGGATGTATATAGTAAGTTTATTAACCATAATATATAAAAATACAAAGAGACATTGTAAAAGTGAAACTAATTAACTTAGAGTTAATACTTAAAGATAAGGTTAATATAAGTACCCAAACCTGTCTAAATTCTATTGGATGAGTTGTTTTCGACCTATCCCTACCTCATCCTTTGAATAGTCAACTTTGGAGCCTTTAGAAACCGAATATGAATTTATTATAAATTAATATTTCTATCTTTTCCAAAGGTGCCCCTCACCCCTCTTATAAAAGGGAACTCCTCCTTCTCATTTATTCACACCTTCAAAGCCTTTTGGTTCGGCCAAACTCTGCCCAAATAATCTCCCAACATCCCTCACTACAACCTAGAGGCCTTAGTTTGATCAGAAAGCCAACCTAAGGAGCCCTTTTGATCAAATCAAAAGGAAGAACCCGAAGAAGAGGTAATGATTTCACCACCCTTTTCTAAGTTCATTTCTTCTTCCACTTCTTCTTCCTTTGTTCTTACCATTCTAAAATAATAACTCCAGTATCTCACATATACTGTGATGTTATTATAAGTATGGTACAACCATATTCAGTATTCTATCCACCCTTTGAATAACATGTCACCATACGTGCGTACGTACGGCTTACCGTCTCCACGTCGTGGTGTAATTGTTATTCAATATAATATTATTTGGATGGGTATAATAATGATGTGTAACTCATGTAAATAATAAATATAACATGTTAATGATTCTGTATATATGATATACCATTCATTTATATATTATTTTAATATCAAAAGAATGATATTGTCGCTCGTGCGTACGTACGGACTACCGTCTCCACGAACGCGATGAGATTCATTCTCCATCGTAACCATTCAAGTATAATTATCATTTGATGATTTAAAAATTATGTTTAAGGACTAGATATAATTCTGGATATGAATAAGATACAACAACCATGGCTTATGTAACAAAACATATAAAGAAAATGAGTAAGTTAACACCCGAAACGACGATAATTCTAAGATATTATTAACAAATCAATGTTAAAAGATCATATATGATATCATATTAATATATATGATTCTTGCATAATTTAATAACAATTATTTCACCATTATACAGGAGGTTAACCTACCCCATCCAAGGAAAAGTACAAGGTAAGGGTTATTTCACAATCTCTTCATTATCCGAGGTTGTTTATATGTAATAATCTACTGGGATCTCTTTATCATCCACATCCATGTTTCTTAAAAATGTATTTCAAAAAAATTTTACTATTTACAAGAATATGGGTTAAAGTCATTTATACCCTTTTTTTAAGAGGTTTATAAAGGAATCTTTCCGTCGTTTTCAAAACAAGGTCCTTTTTAACCTTTTCGACAGAATTGAGGTAAGAATGTTTTTTTTAACTTATACGGCGGGTGCGGTTATTTTACGCCGTTATAAAATCTTCAAAGCTTTCCTTACAAGCTTATAAGAATATTTTCAAAGAAAATGTTTTATTTTATATGGATCTTAAATGATTTCAAAATAAAAGGAGATACTTCTTTAAAAAGAATTTTGATTTCATCTATGTCAACATCCTTTGATGGATTTTAAGATTATTTGAAGTTGATTTATTATGATACAAAACTTCTATATTGTATTGAAGGTTTTGTGATATGTTTGACTGTGGATGTGCTATTTTTATACCATTCATAGTTTATGGTGAAATTATTGACATTTCGTATGCTATTTTTAATACGAATGTTTATGTTATGTTTAAACCTTTTCATATGGGAATGCATTGGACTTAATAAGTGACGGGTGGAGCCCGCTATAGCTCCTCGATGCATCGGTAGGTCTCATGAGACAAACTAGTGTCTTGGCACAAGGCCTTGACAAAATCTTATTTGTAGTCTTGGCACGAGGCCTTGGCTATGTGGTTATGATAGTCTGGCATTATGCATTCCAACATTATGAAAGTGGTTATTGATTTTTGCATGTGATTATTCGATTAGTAGAATATCCATGTGAATAAGTAAATGGCATTATTTCATTTTATTTATGCCATACTATGTTAAATGTTCAAGTTTAAAAGGCTTTTGTTTTAGTTATACATTGCCTTAAATGTTTATTTTTATTTATGAAAGTTTCCTCTATATTGTTATCCTTACTGGGCATTTGAGCTCACCCCTTTTCTATGTTTTATTTTTCCCAAGTAGTGAAGAAGTAAATTATGAATGACTTGCAGGGATATTATGAGGGGTTAATAGTGTGGATATGAAGACTTTGTTGTTGTAGTAGTTTTTCATTTTGAAATGTAATGTAAAACTTTATGATTATATCTAGTGTTTCCAAGGCTACTAAACCAATCGGTCTTTCGGGATTTGATCTTTCTTGTGATCATGCCAATGTTACGAAGTAATGCACCGACTCTGGGCAGCTGGGGTCGGGGCGTTACAGTTGGTATCAGAGGAAGTTTAGTACAAACCTTGGAAGCTAGATTTAGATAAACTCTGATTAGAGCACGTAGACCTAAGATGAACTTTGAGGATTAGTGTAGAAGAACTTCCTAGAATTTTGGTATTGTAGAGATTTTGTGAGTTTTCCGAGCAATACATCCCTGTCTGGATACGAGCAGGTAGAGGCGGCTCTGGCACAGATGTACCTAGGGGTAAAACCCGAAAACACCGCTTTGAGCTAGACTCGAACGGGAACTGGTGCACGACAACGGGCCTTGCTGCACTCTTGGTTACGACACTCCCGGGGGATATGCTTAGGATAACTCTCATTTTCTTTACAAATCATTTTGAATGGATTATGAGTATATACTTCCTTAAAGAAAACATTCTTATGATTATGGATTATATCCATAAATAGTTCAATTCATGTTAAGTGTTTTATAAGTATGGGAATATGTATTTTGATTCATAAACTAATCTAGTGTATGCCATTGTTTAGAAATGGCGCCCAGTAGAAGGAATGAGAACTCCAGAAATGCACATGATCCAAAGAGAAGGAAGGATCATATCTTTCATGGTCTTAAGCTAGAATTTATAAGAGAAATAGTCTCCCATGTATTATCATCATATGAATAAATAATATCATGTGTTGATAAGATAAGTAAAGAGTTTACTGAGTCCTATGGCTTTGAAGGGAAGCAAGAGAAGAAAAGGATGGAAGAGAGAAAGATGGATAAAGGGAAGAGGGAAAAGAAGAATTTTCTCATATGTGGTAACTGTGGAAAGAAACACCCTGGAACTTGCCTAAAAGGAATGGGAGTTTGTTATAAGTGTGGAGGAAAAGGGCACAAAGTACGTGACTGCAAGGGTAAGAAAATGGTTTTAAATGTACAATGCATCATTTGCAAGGAGTTTGGACACTACGCGAACCTATGTCCCAGTCATCAGACTATGCCGCAAATGATGCTATTGGATAATAATCAAGTTATGATACTACCACAGATGAAGAGGAATGATTAGAGTTCTTATGTTGATTATGTCAATTGAGTGTTGTATCAACAATGTACTTGTTACAATAGTCATGGAGTATATAAGGATTGTACTGCAGTACTATTTCATTAAGGACTTGAGATTGTGTGGAAAAAAGAAAAGTGACTCAATAGCAGGATAAATTTTTGGAAAATATATGGTTGAGAGAATGATAAATCATAATATAGTTCTGATACTGAGGTAGTGATTTTGGAATAATATGTGATTGTTTTGGATAAATTATATTGGATATTCTTGACTACCCTGGAACTGATTAATGATTTGTATATTCCATCATTGTTGGGGTTTAAAACATTTTTGGATTAAGGAAGTATATCCACCTTTCTATATGGAATAAGGGAGCATGAATGTAATCAATAAGGAATATGGTAATTCAGGATGTTTCGGTGTATTAAAAGAATACATGATGAAGGTATTCATATGCTATTACATGGTAAAAAGGTTCTACATTATGTTTACCTTACTTATAAATGTTGGACTGTGAGTATGGATAGAAGTATTTTGGATAGTTCTAGTTTGGATTATTTTGGATTGCCATAAAAGGACAACCCGGAGGTCGGGCGGCAACCCGTCGCGTCCGGCAAGGCTGCGAGACTTGAACCCGCAACCGAAGGGCGACAAGGGTGTATCACCTACCACTAGCCCAAGATATGTCCTGGATTAATTAATGTAGTTTTTATTAAAAGATCTTGTAGATGAATAATAAATTCGTTTATTTTGGAACCCTATACGAATAGTGTAAATAGAATTTTTTTACATTCTATTATCTTTTAGAGTAAAAGATGAGTTTGTGGTAGAAATTTATTAATGGATAAAACTCTAATTATAAAGTAAGTATATCTCCTTATGATCTTAGCCAATATCATAAATAAATTCCTCAACATTAATAAAAGGAACATAGAACAAAAATGTTTTCCTAGATGGTACCTTAAATCATCACTAATTTATGGCTTTGGGATTGTTGGCCTTTTCATAGCCATGTTCTCTACCACTCTCCATCAGATAATTGATGGTTAGATTTCTCCTCCATATCCATATTTTCCTACATGGAACCCTAGTATGTGTTATTTTCGGTAATCTTCATACTTTCGAATCTTTATTTTAAATAGAGGCCTCGTTAATTCATTTTTCGATGTGGGATTTCAACTAAGATATTTTGAAATGTCAAAAATGTGTTATCCCAATACCCTATATTTTGTTGAACCGATGGTACTTCAAATCATCATAGATTGATGAGTTTAAGGACCTCAATTATACACTTGTTTGTGATTGATGACCTCAATCACTACCTATAAATATTTACATTTTTCCTCCAATTATATATCTCTAATTGCCACCAATGTTCCCCTAATCGAGATCATAATTTTGTGGTGACCCTTTCATTTCTCTTTTCCTCATATTAAGACTAAATTTTAGTAACCCAATTTCCGATGTGGATTTTCCCACAAATATATTATCTATTTTCAACCTTTTATTTTCGAAGAACAATTTCAAATTGCGAGGACGCAATTTATTGAAGGAGGGGAGAATGTAACACCCCAAGATTTCATAGTGTGTTATTTCTTCAAAATAATTCAATAACTTGCACTACAAGCAACACCGAGTTAAATTGCACCATGACTTACCAAAAAAAAAAGCCATTAAAAGAGGTCATGAATAGCATTAACTACATTTTTATCTTTATATAATCCTTATAATTTTAGAATCCATATTATGAGTTTCTTAGTCATAATGCAAGAACAGATTCATTTTCAGTATTGCACTTTTATCAACTTTTGATAGTGAAACCTTTTTAAATACAATATTTTAAACTTTTTGACTAAATGGAGACATCAAAAAATTTAAAATGAAACATCCCAAGCTTCCACGGTACGCTTTCCTTTGAATAAAACAGTAGCGTGTGTTGTACGCAACGTCGAGTTTTAACACACACCACAACCGATCAAACTAGCCGTTATGAATAGTAATATCTACTTTTTGAAATTATATATATTTTATATTTGAAAATGGACTTCATTTTTGGATTTGGAATATCGAATTTAGCCTAAGGTGAAATTTTGGTGCATTTCAGATAACTTTCATATTTTGATGAATAGTGAAAATTACTAAATTATAATTAAAAACAACTTTTTTAATCAAAATAATTAATAGTGATAAATTATGAATTTGAGTGGTTTTAAAGTATATTTAGAATATATTTTTACCATTTAATATAATGTTGGTCATTGGACATAATTTTACAATTAAACCGAACATAAACAAGTGTCAATCTTTTGATAGTTATTATCTCTTAAAAACACGCTTTTTGTTTTGACAGCGGGAATTAATTTTAAATTAATTTCTGCCACTTCTGTGTTTTGAATTTAGGAAAATGGATTCCATATTTGGAATCAGGATGTTCAAATTGTGTAAATAGGTAACTTTTATTTTTAGACATTTTGAATAATTACTGCGGTAAATATTTTATTTACCATGGTTAAGGGTAAATCCGGTAAATAAGGGTTAAAAAAATAATATTATTATAATACTAAATTACCCTAAAAACGTGTCTTAACCCTATTGGTTGATAGATGGTCGACCATGGGCATCTTTGTGTCAATTTTGGGACCCCATGGATCCACTTGTAAGTGATAATGACACTTTATTTTAATTTAGTTAAAATGAATACAAAAATGACACAAGCATATATCTTTTAGAACAACAATTTTTACATAGGGTTATACATGTTGGATTTTCGATTATAAATATTCATTAGAAAGATAAAAGGATTTCATACATAAGGATATTTTATTTATAATTTTTAGACATTAAATAAGTTATTTTATTTATGACACAATGATGATGCAGTAATTACTATAATAGTGAAAAATTAAAATAATTGATATTATAAATACCCAAATAAATATAATATGAAACTTTTAATGAATTAAACTAATTTTCTAGGCTAATATGATATATTAGGATTGATTTAATGGACTTTGTTCGAAGTAATCAATCTGTTATGAGTTTCACAAAAATCAACTATTGAATAGTGTCAAAATTGACATAAAAGAGTTCTTAAAACAAATATTATATTATTAATTGATATTAAATTCCTAAAAATCTAAGGTTCGGCCAAGAGACTTATATTATGATAGGTTAATCATTAATGGACCACTTGGGGGTCTCTTGGATGTATATAGTAAGTTTATTAACCATAATATATAAAAATACAAAGAGACATTGTAAAAGTGAAACTAATTAACTTAGAGTTAATACTTAAAGATAAGGTTAATATAAGTACCCAAACCTGTCTAAATTCTATTGGATGAGTTGTTTTCGACCTATCCCTACCTCATCCTTGGAATAGTCAACTTTGGAGCCTTTAGAAACCGAATATGAATTTATTATAAATTATTATTTCTAGCT
Source organism: Viscum album (assembly GCA_963277665.1). Taxonomy (NCBI): domain Eukaryota; kingdom Viridiplantae; phylum Streptophyta; class Magnoliopsida; order Santalales; family Viscaceae; genus Viscum; species Viscum album. The sequence continues at coordinate 558,749,754 of OY728164.1, read as the reverse complement.
TTTCCAAAGGTGCCCCTCACCCCTCTTATAAAAGGGAACTCCTCCTTCTCATTTCTTCACACCTTCAAAGCCTTTTGGTTCGGCCAAACTCTGCCAAAATAATCTCCCAACATCCCTCACTACAACCTAGAGGCCTTAGTTTGATCAGAAAGCCAACCTAAGGAGCCCTTTTGATCAAATCAAAAGGAAGAACCCGAAGAAGAGGTAATGATTTCACCACCCTTTTCTAAGTTCATTTCTTCTTCCACATCTTCTTCCTTTGTTCTTACCATTCTAAAATAATAACTCCAGTATCTCACATATACTGTGATGTTATTATAAGTATGGTACAACCATATTCAGTATTCTATCCACCCTTTGAATAACATGTCACCATACGTGCGTACGTACGGCTTACCGTCTCCACGTCGTGGTGTAATTGTTATTCAATATAATATTATTTGGATGGGTATAATAATGATGTGTAACTCATGTAAATAATAAATATAACATGTTAATGATTCTGTATATATGATATACCATTCATTTATATATTATTTTAATATCAAAAGAATGATATTGTCGCTCGTGCGTACGTACGGACTACCGTCTCCACGAACGCGATGAGATTCATTCTCCATCGTAACCATTCAAGTATAATTATCATTTTATGATTTAAAAATTATGTTTAAGGACTAGATATAATTCTGGATATGAATAAGATACAACAACCATGGCTTATGTAACAAAACATATAAAGAAAATGAGTAAGTTAACACCCGAAACGACGATAATTCTAAGATATTATTAACAAATCAATGTTAAAAGATCATATATGATATCATATTAATATATATGATTCTTGCATAATTTAATAACAATTATTTCACCATTATACAGGAGGTTAACCTACCCCATCCAAGGAAAAGTACAAGGTAAGGGTTATTTCACAATCTCTTCATTATCCGAGGTTGTTTATATGTAATAATCTACTGGGATCTCTTTATCATCCACATCCATGTTTCTTAAAAATGTATTTCAAAACATTTTTACTATTTACAAGAATATGGGTTAAAGTAATTTATACCCTTTTTTTAAGAGGTTTATAAAGGAATCTTTCCGTCGTTTTCAAAACAAGGTCCTTTTTAACCTTTTCGACAGAATTGAGGTAAGAATGTTTTTTTTAACTTATACGGCGGGTGCGGTTATTTTACGCCGTTATAAAATCTTCAAAGCTTTCCTTACATGCTTATAAGAATATTTTCAAAGAAAATGTTTTATTTTATATGGATCTTAAATGATTTCAAAATAAAAGGAGATACTTCTTTAAAAAGAATTTTGATTTCATCTATGTCAACATCCTTTGATGGATTTTAAGATTATTTGAAGTTGATTTATTATGATACAAAACTTCTATATTGTATTGAAGGTTTTGTGATATGTTTGACTGTGGATGTGCTATTTTTATACCATTCATAGTTTATGGTGAAATTATTGACATTTCGTATGCTATTTTTAATACGAATGTTTATGTTATGTTTAAACCTTTTCATATGGGAATGCATTGGACTTAATAAGTGACGGGTGGAGCCCGCTATAGCTCCTCGATGCATCGGTAGGTCTCATGAGACAAACTAGTGTCTTGGCACAAGGCCTTGACAAAATCTTATTTGTAGTCTTGGCACGAGGCCTTGGCTATGTGGTTATGATAGTCTGGCATTATGCATTCCAACATTATGAAAGTGGTTATTGATTTTTGCATGTGATTATTCGATTAGTAGAATATCCATGTGAATAAGTAAATGGCATTATTTCATTTTATTTATGCCATACTATGTTAAATGTTCAAGTTTAAAAGGCTTTTGTTTTAGTTATACATTGCCTTAAATGTTTATTTTTATTTATGAAAGTTTCCTCTATATTGTTATCCTTACTGGGCATTTGAGCTCACCCCTTTTCTATGTTTTATTTTTCCCAGGTAGTGAAGAAGTAAATTATGAATGACTTGCAGGGATATTATGAGGGGTTAATAGTGTGGATATGAAGACTTTGTTGTTGTAGTAGTTTTTCACTTTGAAATGTAATGTAAAACTTTATGATTATATCTAGTGTTTCCAAGGCTACTAAACCAATCGGTCTTTCGGGATTTGATCTTTCTTGTGATCATGCCAATGTTACGAAGTAATGCACTGACTCTGGGCAGCTGGGGTCGGGGCGTTACATTTTATATATATCTATATAATTTCTGAAAATAAAAAACAATTTGACCATATCATATATTAATATAAATATATTTTAAATTGTTCTATTAGATAACAATTATATTTAATAAAAATAGTTATTTTAAATTATTCATTATACAACAGAAAATAATATTTACATTTTTGAATCAATTCTAAAACTGTACTTATAAATAAAATAAATAACTTTTCATTTATTTATTTCAAATTAAACCAACCTAAAAATTGTTATATTATAAATATTACCATTTAATAAAAATATTTCTTTGTAAGACCACTAGGTTTATATTTTTTGGGATATTCCATGCACCTCTAGGTATGTAGTTAGTCTTGACCCATATCCAGTTACCCTATGATACTTTACTCAAGATAGAATCTAATTCATCATAACTGTAAATACTAATATGCACTAATTATATTCAATAACTAATATAATGTTCACTACTTCAATTAGAAACTGAGTTCATGGTAGGTGGAAAAATAAATTCATTACCAATCTTGGAATATAATTCTACACTCTATTTAGAATAATTATAACAATTATACTAAATCATACACCATTCATCATGTAAAAAAACCATAACTATGAATATAAGAAGAAACAAAATTTTAAATTAATGATCAATACATATATTTAAATATGAGATGGACATTTATGTTCAATTCAAAAGTAAATTAATATTATAAACACATTATAATTATAGATTTAAAATTATGGAAATTCTATAATTATGAATATAAATTTTTTTATTCATTACAATATGAAAACATTCAAATTTATCAATATATAGCACTTATATTTTAAATATATGATATTATATTAATTATAAAATATTAATAATGAAATTTATATTATTTAAACATTTTACATAATCTAAATATCAGATACATAATCATTATTTAAACCATGATCAGGTCAATCATCTGAACATTTTTGGATTTGGCTTAAATAATATCTAAATGAGGGTCCCTTCTAATTTAAAGAATTAAAAATATTTAATTATGAACAAGTCAGGTTTTAATTATAAATGTTGGTCGGAGTGTATACTAAAGAGGGGGGTGAATTGAGTTCTAATTAAAATTTTTGTTAAAACATTTTCTATTAAAACCCCCAAATTTAAAAAACAAGTTAAACTACAGTGATTTTATATAGATTTTAAATGTTCACATAGCTTCTCAATGATTGTTTAGGTTTCAGTAAATTTAACCATAAGATTAAACTAACTTTTTAAATTAACCTACTGATTTACAGAAACTATAAACACTTACTAATTTAACAATCAAATTAACTTTAAAATGGTTTTGTATTTAAAAGTAAAAGTAGCGGAATATGAAATATATATGTAGTATACTTTAAACGTAAACTAAAAATGCACAGTAGATATAACAAGAGGTTCAGTATCAAGCTGATACATAGTCCTCTCAAATTTATATAAATTTGATCCACACCCTGGATCAGGGTTAACAACAGTTTAAAAAATTGTCCAAGCCACGTAGGGACCTCTAGCATAGTTCTTCATGGGGAAAAAACAAAGACCAGGCCACACAAGGACCTCTTCCACAGTTGTCGTGGGTAAACAAGAGTTAAGAGTTTTGGAGTGAGGATTTTGATATCCTCTAGTTCAGTGTAGGAGAAAATATGTGTGTAACATATACAGAGTACACCACAATTCTAGAATGTAAATAAACAAATCACTTAGAGAGAATAGAAAAGAGTTTAAAAAGCTCTAGTGATTAGAAATGCATCTTTGGACTCATTGGATTCATTAGAAATGATTCTGAGTCCTTCTTGGTTTTTTCTGTTGTAAAACAGAGTGTCGAAGTTCAGTTTATGTTCTACAGGAGTGAAGATGTTCTCTTGAATTCAATTCATCCAGTAGTGTAGGATGCATGTGTTGGAACTTCTTTGACGATCATTCAATGTCGTCATCACATTTGTGCTCAGGATTGTTCTTCGGTTCTGTACAGAGCACTTCGCGTGTGTTGTAGAATGTATGTCGAGGTGACTTCTACTTTTTACTGTAGTTGAGACTTATTATTATTCAATGGGCACCGACTATAGGAATTAATACCTTTCCATAAGTATGAGGTACGGTTTCCTGACATGCCAACAGCTATCATTAAATAACAATAATTGCATTAAAAACATAAAATATGACCATTAGCAATATTTAAATAATATTGAAAAAAGGTTAAGAAACAGTGTCACAGTTTGTTGTGCAAAAGGTGTATTCTTCACGGTATGTACTTCATGGTGTCTGAGTCATGGAGTGTCCATCACGGTGTCTGGGTCACGGTTTTCCCTTAACAGTGTCTGAGTCACGATTTGTCCTTCACAGTGTCTAAGTTAGCGTTTTTCCTTCACGATGTCCTGATACTTTTCCAAATAACTGTACTTAATATAAAACATTAATATACATAGTATGAATTAAGCTTAACCATTATAAGATAATATAACTTGACACATTAATACAAGGGATTGATAAGATATGTAAATAACAATGAGATTAATTAACAGTAATATGATTTGTAAATATTAATGAGAGTGATGAATAGAAATAAGATTTGTGAATATTAATGAATGTAATGAACAGTAATAATATTTATGATCATTAAAACATGATTCATAGATGAGGAGTCCAACAATATCCTAATTTTTTATGATCACAAATTATATATACATAATAGATAAATGAGATGCAACTATATAGTATAACAATAGATAAAATAAGTTCAAAACTACTTACTTTTTCTCCCCCTTTTGGGATTATCAACAATTACAGATAACGGAGAGAAACAATGCAGTTTTCATTAAAACACGTTCAAAATACATGATTCAAAATAAGTAGAAAAACAAAAACATCCCCATCAAAAAGAAAGTAGTCACTTAACTCTTTAGGGATCAGCCTTTAACTTTCCTTTATCAGCATCAGGAGCTGATGGTGATGTAGAAGAAGGAATACATGTGGTAGACAAAGATCGTAAGGGTAGACCTTTAACAATGGAGGGAGCCAAAGATGGTGCAGAAGAATATCTAGTCTGTGGTTGGTCAAGAATGACTGGCCTGATCTGAGATAGAGCTTGACTGATTGACATAGCAGTTGAGGCTAAGGAAGGTAGACCGGGTCTGAGGGGTGCAGCAGTTGGAACAATGATAGTGGTACTATACACATGAAGACACGACTTTAAAAGATTTATGATATCAGTAATTATTTCTACACCATATTTCATAGCCTTCTCGAAAACTTCCTTATTCTCCAAGAATTTTTTCAATAATTCTGGTGACCTCTATTAGCTTTTGAATGTGAGATTTAAAAGCTTGATTCACTGGAGGGATTCTCAAATTATCCACAAGATATCTAAAGTGATTTGTCATATCACTTTTAGAGAATATTCGTTTTAGATAGACATCAATATTCTTGATGATATCCTGTTGATCATTATTGACAATCATTGAATGAATTCTTACCAAGTCCAATTCTCGAACAGTGTTCTTAACCAATTATGACAAAGAAAAAATATCCAAGCCACTGATGGAATTCTGGAGTTCTTCTTTGATTATGTATCTTAGTAGAGAATCATCCAAAGTAGGAATAGAAGGTTGACCAGAAGCAAGAGAAGCTATTATAGCTATGGATAGAACTTTGATCTACTTCAAAACATTTAGCAGATATCCAGTGTACTCATCTGTGATCTTATTCAGATTTTCCACAAGCTCTATCATGTGTTACATCATTTTGGTGAGTCTTGTTTCAATGTTATCATCAAAAGATATTGTATAACGATGCACTTGAAACACAATCTCTCTAGAAAGGGTGGAATCAGTTGGGTCAGGAGAAGAAGCAATAGGTGTAGGGGAAGAAATTAGAGAAGGCTCGGATCTCAAAGAAAATTAATTCTGCAAGTATACTACCATACTTTTCAGGTTTGAAACATCAATACTCAACAACTTATTTTCAACTCTGACTTCTTGAATTTCTTGAATCATCCTTGTTTGAATATGAAGATTAATATTTTCCAAGAGAATCGATGCATATTCTTGACTCAGTTGAGTCACTGGAAGAGGTTGAGAGGATATAATCTTCTCAAATCCCGATAAAAGAGTATCTCCAAAGACTTTCATATCATCTTTAGTTACAAAAGATTGTTGATCAGGTAAGGGAGCTAGAAGAGGTATAGGTTCTGGTTGCGATCTTGGTTGAGGTTCATGTTGGGGCTCTGGTTCTGGTTCTGGTTCATGGTGATCTACTGACTTCAGTTGAATGACAAAACAGATATCCATTCCAGTTGTAGTAACATGCTGTGATTCATTCTCATCATAAAATATTTGGAAAGCATATCGAGTGTATACAGTGTATGACTCATCGCCAAGTTCTGATTCTGATTCAAATTCATCAGACTCGGCTGGACTAGTCTCATGATTTTGAGGATCCTCCCCCACAAATTGTGCTTCCATTTCAGAGACTATCGACTCAGCAACATGATCAAGATCCATATGATAAGTTCTGATCTCTTCAACCATTTCTTGCCTTGCCAACTGGAAGGCAAGTTCCATCTTCTCTTCAGTGGAGGGAATTATCTCAAGAACCCACTGTTCCAAACTTAGTGCTTCCAGATTGGCTTGCTTTTCAATTGGGAGTTCTTCTACACCAGCAATCCCTTCCACGGATTTTTGCCCTGATTCTGTTACTATAGAATCTCTTACATCCTAAGATTGGATATCCAGATTAACAAATTATCTAGAAGCTGGAGCTTCTTCCTCAATAAGAACAACTGAAGGATCTACAGTCCTTTCCTTTTCAACAACAACTTCCTCTTTATGAGGTAATTCAGTAGGAACATCAGAAGGTACAACAGTCCTTTCTTTTTCAATAGGAGATGCTTCCATTAGAGGTATTTCAACATCTTATCTAAGTGGTACATCAACTTCCACTTCCTCTTCTTCTTCAACATTTTAGTTTTCAGACACTTTATCTAGTTCCAACCCAAGATCGGTAACATTCTTTGGCCTTCTTGGATAATCAACAGGATAATACTTCTTATACAATTGATCATTATCCTCAACCCATTGCTTTATCTAGGGGTTCCAGTTATTTTTCATCCTTCAGATGGTAGGCTTGGATAAGCAGAACTCAAAATCCTCTAGCTTTTCTTCATTTGGTCCAACATCTCCTTTTTCAACTATCATAGATGAAGTCATCCATGAGTAGAACAAGGGTGTGGATTTAGAAGTGACATAAATAAGCTCACATATATGGTTAATGATGTACTTGAAAAGATTGATCTTATGGTCATTCTTTAATAGGATAGTGAGGAACACAACCTGATACTTCATCACCGCAAAATCACATTTTCTTGGACTAATCAAATTCTGAACAAATTTGAGTAGTAGTCTAGTTTCTCTATCTATCTCTGCAGCTATAGCCCATCTCTTGGTTCCATTACCAGTTAAGGTTTCCAAGGAATTTTCATGATCTAAGATGTCAGATGATGGAGGAGGGTCTCTCTGGTATTCATCACAAATTCCTTCATGAGGAATCCTTAGGCATGGAGCCCATTTCCTTGAAGTGAAAGATCATTTCTGGCCATTGATCCAGTTAGTCACCATGAAATTTTATCCAGCATCAAAAGAAAACATTACAAATTGGTTAAACTAAGATACCAACCTCGGATAAATCGGTCTATCATTTCTAGAGAGCTATTCAAACGATCTTTGTTTTATTATGATTGTCAGGAAAAAAGAATTACTAGACAGAAGCCACTCAGGGAAAATCTATTTTTTAGGTACAACATTATGGTAAATAGGGTTCGGAATTAGAGGTCCTTAGTGAGCTATCCTGGGAGATATATTCTTCTTCTTGGAACTGTGCTTCTAAGGGGTAGATGAAGACGGACGCTTCATCCTTGGCATCCACTGATGGTTCAGGAAAGGGATAAGAACATGTTCGCATGGTAATGAGGGTTCAAGAGAGAGAGAGCAGGAGAGAGTTCGGGTGAGAGATCGGGTGAAAGTTTGAGTGAAGCCTTTATGTTTTATCATTTTTTAATTTCAAATTTCATAAAAACAAAAACGAGGGAAATAAAATAGCTGTGAAATAAAAATTACTGTGATATGGGTTAAAATAAATGCATAAATAATCTTCACGGTGAGATTGTGAGTAGCTGTTAAGGTACGATGAAAAATAGTCGTCATGGTGAGACAATGACCATTCTGTGCAGTCACAGTGAGACAGTTAAGTGACAGACCGTGAACACAAGGTTTTAACGGTGAGACCGTAAGCATGAAACAATAATTGTAAAAAAGTGACCATGAAACTGTAATGTAAAATATAGTAAAGTATTAAAAATTAAGATCAGTAAGATATCTATTTATGATTAATCATACCAAGATCATGTATTATGTAGTCTAATATCTCAGAATTTAATGTTTTAGTGAATATATCAGCAAGTTAATATTCAGTACAAATGAATTCTAAAGTGATATCACCTATTTGGTAATGTTCCCTCAAAAAGTGATGTCATACATCAATATGTTTTATCCTAGAATGTGAACCAAGATTCCCTGAAATGTTAATAGCACCTGTGTTATCACAATATATTGGGACATGTCTTAATTGATATCCATAGTCTAGTAATGTGTGTTTCATCCACAAAATTTATGCACAACAAATTCCAGAAGCTATGTATTCAGCTTCTGTAGTAGATAATGCATCAAGAATTTTGTTTCTTACTAGACCATGATACTAGGAACTTGCCTAAACGGTTGTATTGAAAACGAGCACACATACACACACTAAATATAATATCAGGACGACTAGCAGTCATGTAGAGTAGACTTCCAATCATTCCACTATAAGTGGTTTGATCAACAGATTTACCATCCTCATCAAGATCTAACTTACAGGTGGTACTCATATGAGTGCCACTACTTTTAGTGCTATCCAATCCAAAACATTTTAAAGCATCTCTTCTATATTTACTTTGATTGAAAATAATTCCATCTTCATTTTAAATGATTTTAAATCCAAGAAAGAATTTACGTTCACCCATTAAACTCATTTCAAATTCGTTTTTCCTCATTTTAGAAAAGTCAGTACATAATGATGTTTTTGAAGATCCAAAAATAATATCATCTACATAAATTTGTACAACTAAAACATCATTAAAAATACGTCTTATAAAAATAGTAGGATCAGCTATACCTTTTTTAAAACCTTTGGAAATTAGAAAGGTACATAATCTATCATACCATGCTCTTGGAACTTGTTTTAAACCATATAACGCGTTTGATAATTTGAAAATATTATTTGGAAAATGAGGGTTTGAAAATACTGGTGGTTGTTCAACAAAAACAACCTTATAAATATATCCATTTAATAATGAACTCTTGACATCCATTTGATATAGTTTGAAATTTAGATGTACACCATAAGCAAGTAAAATTCTAATGGCTTCTAATCTGGCTACTAGAGCAAAAGTCTCCTCATAGTCAATTCTTTTTTCTAGAAAATAGCCTTGTGAAACTAATATAGACTTGTTTCTAATTATAATTCTAGATTCATCTACTTTATTTCTAAAGACGCATTTAGTGCCTATGGTGAATGTGTCCTTAGGTCTTTCTACTAGTTTCTAAACTTTATTTCTTTCAAACCGATTGAGTTCTTCTTGCATAGAAATTACCCAAAATTCATCATTAATTGCATCATCAATTATTTTAGGTTCAAGATGTGACAAGAAGGCTTGATGTTCATCCTGATTTCTAAGAAAAGCTCTAGTATGTGTCCCTCTATCAAGATTACCAACATCATCATCTAAAGGATGATTGTTTAGAAAATCAAGTAGATCTAGTAAAGGTAGGAATAGAAATTTCAGGTTCATCTATAGGTTTGGGTACATTAAGGGAAGATTCAAAAATATTTCCAGAATTGGTTTTCATTACAGCAGGTTCATTGATTTTATCATTATGGTTCAGAATAGATAAATCTTCTTCATGATTTTCAAGCGATGACTTGGGCACATGTGGATTAGTATCATCAAATATGATGTGAACAGATTCTTCCACGCATTTGGTTCTTTTATTAAAGACTCTATATGCTTTTCTATTTAAAGAATAACCATGAAAAATTCTTTCATCACTCTTAGAAGCAAAATTTTTAAGATTATCCTTCGTATTAAGAATAAAAACATTGCATCCAAAGACTCTAAAGTAACTAACTTTGGGTTTTCTATTGTTCCATAACTCATATTGGGTCTTCTTGATAACAGGTCTTGTCAAGACACTATTAATAATATAACAAGATGTATTCATAGCCTCAGCCAAAAAATACATAGGCAGGTCATATTCATTAACCATGTTTCTAGAAATTTCTTGAAGGGTTGTATTTCATCGTTCTACTACTCCATTCTATTGAGGTGTCCTAGGGGAAGAAAAGTTGTGACTATATCCATTGTGTGAGAAATAAGATTCAAACTCTTGATTTTCAAACTCACGACCATGATCACATCTCAGGGTCTTAATCTTAAGTCCACTAAGGTTTCCTATAGACTTGGATTATTTAATAAATTATGAACGAGCTTCACTTTTGTGTGCTAAGAAGTACACCCAAGTATCTCTATAAAATTCATCTACTAAGACATTGACATAGTGCTTCCCATTAAAACTAGAAACTCTAGAAGGTCCAAACAAGTCCATGTGAACCAACACGAGAGGTTGAGAAGTTGAAACATCTTTTATTGATTTGAAATGGATTTTGTGTTGTTTTCCATTTTGATAGAGATTACACACTTTGTCATTTGGAAACTCTAATTTGGGTAAGTCTATAACTAAGTTCTTTCTAGTCAGTTTTCTAACTGAGTGTATATTGTAGTTTCCTAATCTCTAATTTAATAACCAAGAAACATTATGAAAATCATTTAATCATGTAATATTTTGTTTAGCTGAATAATTCAGATCAACATCATAAATATTCTAATTTATCAAAGCAGAAAATACTAAAACATTCTTAGAATTAAAAACATTACAAGAATAATTTTCAAACAGGAAATTAAAACCATCACCACACAATTGGGAAATACTTAACAGATTATATTTATGTCCATCAACAAATAAAACTTTAGAAATTAAAACTGAGTTAGTGTTACCAATTTGTCCCAGGCCGATGATCTTTCTTTTAGAATTATCACCAAAGGAGTCATAGCCTCCATCAACCGTTATTAGGCATTTAAATCATGATTAATCTCTCGACATATTCCTTGAACATGCAATGTCCAAGTACCTTATCTTCTTTTGAGAACTATTGAAGCATGTTTCCTACAAATTAGATTTAGATAGGAAATGATTTTGGTACCCAGATCTTCTTGGGTCCAAACATGTTAGCAATCAATGATTTGGGTACCCAAATTTATCATATGGGTCTCATATAATTTGAGTCAAAAGATTTTGAAATATAATATATATTTTATCTATAACTATGTGAGTAAGTAGTTGAAGCAAATGAATTTCCAGAACATTAACTTGAAGAATTTTTTCAAGATTTGGGAGTAAATTTAGTTTTAGTAAAATGTATTTTTCCAGGTTGATAACCTATTCTAGTAGAATATTTTGGTTCCACTTTCTTTCCTAGCATTTTATTTATAGTGTATTTTCCATTTGTGAATTTTTATAAGTCCTTTCTAAGTTTCTCATTTGACATTTTCAGTTCAGTGTTTTCATTTAACAGTTGAGCATTTTTCTCTTTTTCAATAGTAAGATCAGTTTTAAAAGTTGTAGTGAGAGCATGTTGTTTCTTCAATGATTTGTATTTAACCTTAAGATTATTTCATGTCTCTCACAGCATATTGAATTATTCAAATAATTCCTCAGTAGTCATATTTTCAGAATCTGAATTAGAGTTAGTTCCCGAATAATTGGAATTTAAAGTAGGAGTATCTAAGGTTACCTCAGATGTGTTGGTCATGAAACCCATGTTGGCATGATTCTTTTCAGAATTAGACATTTTAGTTTCACTTGTGTTATCTTCAGAAGCACTCCAGGTATCCTTCATAGCTTTTTTGTACTTACTATCCTTCTAATCATATTTCTTCTTGAATTTTGGCTTTGGCCTGTCTGCTTTAATGTGTCCTTTTATTTTGCACTCGTAGAAAACAACTTCATCACTTTTATCTGGATTTTTCCAGTCCTTCTCCCAATGTCCCTTATTGTCATACATTCCCTTGTAATTTTATTTTCTGAAAAATTTCTTCTTCCTATAAAATTTCTTAATCCTTCTGGCTATCTAAGCCATTTAGCATCACTATTAGAGTCTGAACATTCACATGTTGAACTGTCAGTTTGTATTTGAGCTTTTTCTTTTTTTTCTCTTTGAAGCAGTAGTATTGAACGCGATTTATTTCCTTTTTGTTTCATCATCTTCCTCTTTATTCACATTGAGTTCGTCCTCATACATCATAATCTTACCAATGATTCCTTTGATAGGTAGAGCAACAATGTCACATGAATCTCTTATTCAAACAGATGTGCCTCTCCATCGATTTGGAAAACAGCTAAGTATCTTCATAAATTATTCATTTGATGGAACAACCTTTCCAAGTGAATTTATTGTATTGACTATCTCATTGAACATGAGATACATATCAGAAATAGGTTCATTAGTCATCATTTTAATATTTTCATATTTAAAAGTATATGTATTCAATCTCGTTTCTTTATCATTGGTTGTTCCCTCATGAAAAACACCTAAAGTATCCCAAACTTCATAAGAATTTTTGCAAGAAGATATTCTGTTAAATTCCTCATCTCATATTTCATAATACAAAGAACTCATAGATTTATAGTTATTATTGTAACTACTTTAGTAGGTTCATCCCAAGTTTTTCTTTCAGTTTTTGGAATTTTATATTGAGATTCTATAACAGTCCAGATATCAGAACCCATTCTTTCCAAATGAATTTTCAATTTATGTTTCCACTGGGCATAGTTTGTACCATTGAAGAAAGGTGGCTGATTATTAGCAGTAGCATCGTGTCTATTGTCCATAACTAGATTTTACAAAGTAAAATTAATGAGAAAAAATTTAGAACTAACATAAATTTATGATCTTCAAAGATGCACCTAATCTCACAGTTAAAAAATAGAGTGTTTGGAAAACTTATATAAATAAAAACAACCTCTAATACCAAATGTTTGTCGGAGTGTATACTCAAGAGGGGGGTGAATTGAGTTCAAATTAAAATTTCTGTTAAAATATTTTCTAATAATGTTCCCCGATTTATATGACATGTTAAACTGTAGTGAATTTATACAAATTGTAAATGTTCACATATCTTCTCAAAGATTGATTAGGTCTCTGTTAATTTAACCAAAATATTAAACTAACTTTTGAAACTAACCTACTGATTTATAGTAAGTGTAAAAGCTTTCTAATTTAACGATCAAAGTAACATTAAAATGGTTTTGTATTTCAATGTAACAGCAGAAAAATATAAATGATATATATAGTATAATTTAAATATAAACTAAAAATACACAGCAGATATAACAAGAGGTTCAGTCTCAAGCCGAGACTTAGTCATCTCAAATTTATATAAATTTGATCCACATCCTAGATCGAGTTTAAAAATAGTTTACAAAACTGTCCAGATCATGAATGGACCTCTACCACAGTTCTTCGTGGGAAACAAAACAAAGTCCAGAAAACAGAAGGACCTCTTCCACAGTTGTCTTGGGTAAACAATAGTTAAGAGTTTTGGAGTGAGGATTTTGATATCCTCTGGTTCAGTGCATGAGACAGTGTGTGTGTTAGATATACAGAGTACACCACACTGCTTGAAAGTAAATAAACAAATCACATAGAGAGAACAGATAAGAGTTTAGAAATATCTAGTGATTTTCAATGCATCTGTGCACTTGCTAGATTAACCAGAAATGCTTCTGAGTCCTTCTCTGTTTTTTCTGTTGTAAAACAGAGTGTCATAGTTCAGCTTGTGTTCTACAAGAGTGAAGATGTTCTCATGACTTCAGTTCCTTCGGTAGTGTAGGAATTTATGTGTTGGAACTTCATTGAGGATCGTTCAATGTCTTCTTCACAGTTGTGCTCAGGATTGTTCTTTGGTTCAGTATAGAGCACTTCGCGTGTGTTGTAGAATGTATGTCGTGGTGACTTCTACTTTTTACTGCAACAGAGACATCTTTTTATTCCATGAGCACCGGAAATAGGAATGAATTCGTTTCCATTAGTACAATGTACGGTTTCCTGACATGCCAACAACAATCATTAAATAACATTAATTGCATTAAAAACATCAAATATGACCGTTAAAAATATTTAAATAATATTGACAAAAATGTTATGAAATGGTGTCACACTTTGTGGTGTAAATGGTGTCTTCTTCATGGTATGTAATTCACGGTGTCTGAGTCACGATGTGTCCTTCACGGTGTCTGAGTCGCGGTTTTTCCTTCACGGTGTCTGAGTCACGGTTTGTCCTTCACGGTGTTATGATACATAGCCAAATAATTGTATTTAAACTTAAACAGTAATATGGATAGTAGGAATTAAGCTTAACCATTATAAGATAATATAACTTTACACATAAATACAAAGGATTGATAAGATATGTAAATTATAATGAGATTAATTAACAGTAAGAAGATTTGAGAATATTAATGAGAGTAATGAACAGTAATAAGATTTGTGAGTATTAATGAGATTACTGAATAGTAATAAGATTTGTGATCATTAAAACAAGATTAAAACATGAGGAGTCCAACAATAAATATTTTTTATTTTTGGCTCAATATATTACTAACATCCCTTTATAAAATATTTCATATGATTTTTAAATAACCATTTTCATATCTATTTCATAATAATTTCAATATAATTTATAAAGAAGTTATTTAATATATTAAGATTTAATATTTGGTTAATATTTTTCATAAAAAATTTTTACTTATATAAAATTTATCTTTAAATACATTACCAATATTTTAGAAATAAACATATCCCAAAATTTCTTTTATAATTATTTATAATTTTTTTATAAATCATTAAAATAAATTATGAATTTTAAAAAATAATTAAAAAAGAACCTTCATAAATTTACACATAAAATGTAGCCTCTAAAAATATATACCTTTTACCATTAATAGGCTCTCCGAGAACCCTTACATTAAGATAATGTTGTTGGTAATATTTTATTAGACCTTATTTGTGAAGGTATCTATGAGATTCCATTCAGTGGGTAGTAGTGACGTTGAGGATACATTTACAAAGACCTTTTGTGTATAGATATCATGGTATTTCCTTATGCCATATAAAGATAAAATTATGGATCCTTACATATAACCCCTTTTCCCTTACATGAAATTTTAAATATTTTTAGTACCCATACTTATCCTATTAAATCCTTTACCATATAATGGTATCTCAAAATAACCCATACGAAATGAAAAACATTACCTTTCCATAGACTAAGGAAAACTGTTTTACCCTTATGTGAACCCATTCACATAAATGCAATACCTTAGTAACCATTACAATACCAATAACATATGTGTAATATCTTATATACCCTTATTCAACTCATCTACATACTGATAAAGCCATTGTTACCTCTACAAAACTTAGCTAAGTAAAATTAAATCATTTATTATCAACTTTTTAAAAAAAATCAAATGATGGTTATTTTGGTTTCCTTCATCATTCCAATGAAATATTTTATAAATCTAAATCATGGGTCACCACTAATACCATAAAAGGGTTTTATAAGAGTAAACAAAACACAATCCAGATCAAGAAGAAGCAATTAAAAACACTTATCAGACTATCTAAATTCAAGATTATATGAAATTGTTTAGTATACTAAGGTGAATAAATATTATACTGGAATACATTACACCAATGAAGAAATTTCACTACATTAAAACACATTAAAATATATTTAATAAGAATTTTAATGTGCCATCCAATACAAATCCCACATCCTCATGTATCCACATGTTGCATAGAATAATATAACATTTGGATGGGATCCATTTTCCCACCACAATATTCTAGTACCTAAATATGAAAAAAAAATTGAATTGAGCTATAGGTGTAAAGGATTTTGTTCCAATGGTGTGGATCACAATCCACACCCATCCACGGAAATATTGTAAAAATGGTTTTATAAATCCCACATGGATAATACTGAGGCTATTGCATTTACTCATATATTCATAATACATGAGTAAATGATATATAAAATAAATACAATCATCGTATTAATGTTATACATACTCACTATTCCATCTTGTGAAATAATTCCTTGATTTATAGAATATATGGGACAAAAACAATATAATAATAGTTATCATTTTGCTGGAACCGTATATCTCATAAAATAATATACCCTTGTGTGCATGAAAATTTTAATTAACATGGATTATATATATAAGGATTTAGGGAATATCTCCTGTAGTTATTCTATATTGTTTTATAGTTTTATTTTCATTATTGGATTTAATAATGTAGTTTATTCTTAATTTCAAATGCTTTATTACAATGTCGGATTATATTCAAATAGTTTTTAATATAAGGTTTATATATAGACACAAATATATTAAAATATATATATGTAACTACTTGTTTGGAAATTGGAGTCCTTCATTGAAGATGGAAATAATATTTCAAAATATTAATATTTTAGAAATATATTTCAAACAGATTTTGAAAAGCACACCATTAGTTTCAGTACTTGAGTCCTGATTGGAACTTATATAAATAGATTTCCACAAAGTGATATGTTGTTGAATAAAGGACCATGGATTATTTTTTAAATTAGTTTGACAAAAGAATGTTTTTTTAAAGTGTTTTAATGGGTTATTTAGTGAAAATTTGGTTTGTGACGGTGGGTTAATGTTTTTCATGTGTATGGTATTCCTTTTATTTTATTATTGATGTGTGTTTTATATATCAAACATCATGAATCAACCTCTATTACTAGTATCATGGTGATCCTAGGTGTTTTAGTGAGATATAATGAGATGGTATTCGTACATGTCTCAATGATATGGATGTGTATCCTATATCATTAGACTTGTAATAACTTGAGGGATTTCATTGCTTATACAAGATGAGATTAAGTTGGTTGGTTATGGACTAGGATTGCATCGATGGGCCATTAGATTATTCCACATGATTACATCTATGATCATAGCACTAAGAGTTTAGATTTTTATCATGATTATATATACATTTATTCATTTTCTTTTATTACATTTTCTTTTCAACTTTGCCCCACATTTATGGATGGACACTGAATTATTTAGGTGATTATTACTTCTAGTATTTTTTTCTTTCTTAATTACGATGTCAGTATTTGGGCTATTATACCAGGTTGAAAAAACATTTTATATTCCATAAATGTTTATATAATACTTTTTCTTTCTCTTGATTAATATTCATGTTCTATATTTAGTCATTTTGAATAAATGTTATTAAAATTGGGATTAAAAAAGAATTTTTTTAAATAAAATATATAAATAATGTTAATAAATTTCTTTAAGATTGTATTGGGTTTTAAAAAAGGGTTTGGAAATGATTAAAAAGTTATCATTATCAAAATAAAGTAAAACCTATTTTAAATTATTTTATTTCTATATAGTGATTCTTTAATGTTTTGAAAATGGAAATCATATAATATTTGGTGGAATTTTTGTGGGCTATTCATGCGAACACTATACTTAAATGATTCAAGGTCTATATACTATGTGGATTTCTTATAAGATTATGTACCTCATTTTCGGTCAATCATAGAGCGATCATGTTGTTCTTGAGGATGGATGGTGACTTTAGAGTCAGGTGGATATGTTAGTTTGGTATTTTTGTTTTATTTATTTTACATAGATATATCATAAAAATCAGCTACTCTTGTAATATGATTTTTGATATTATTCCACTTAATTTTTACTAGGATGGTTTCATTTTTATGTTCAGCCTAGTTGGATTTTCTTTTACTATAGAATTTTTATTTGTATTATTGGATGGATGATGAACACATTGATGCACCCAAAAAAATTATATATATAATATTTCTGCATGTAAAATATTATATATTTAGGAAAAATCATTCCTAATGACTATTTTTAATGCCATTTAACTAGTTCTGAACCCACCTTGATTTTTAATTTCCATCGAAAACATGAGTGCCTTGATTAGGGGTGTCCCATGCTTTTGGAGTTGGTGGCCTAGCACAAACTACTTTGTACATTATTCATTAATAAGTATCCCATCACACATGATTGTTCTTCTATGTGACAATTCTTGTGATAATGTCATGAAGATAGTTGTTTCACTAAAGGGTCATAGAAGATCCCTACTAGGATGAGAACCTGAAAGTGATACAATAGTTTTCTTAAATATATGTTCTATGGCCGAATTATGTTATTTGGGGACACAAATAATATAGGCCATTAGGTGTGAGGACTCATAAAAAATTTAAGTACATTTTCATGGTGTGCACCCTTGGTAATATCGAGGAGGATATTATGAGAACATGACCCGCCAATAGTAAATCCACATTTCATAGTGTCATTGGATGTTTCTATGTATGGATGTGTGTATTGATCCTTATACATTAAGAGTATTATTAATGGGTATTAAAACTCGCACGCATAGATGTATTAAAAAAACTATGATGACAATTTGTTCATAGCGAGGTAGGATATATTGGGTGTATCAAGAGTAATACAGCATTAATAGATAATGCGAGAAATTATTTTTCCCATATGTTCCATAATGTGTGTTGATATCTCATTCCCTTTGATGGAATTTATATATCCTAAATAAAACCATGTCCATGGTGAGGAATGGGTCAGTTCAATTCTGGGAAGTCAAAAAAGAATAATCGAGCACATAGTTTAATTACACTAGCATGGAACCTGATTGATTGAAGAGATCGAGAAAAAATGGATTACATTACATGGTATGCGTTTGTAGGAGGTTATCCAACATTTTGGTGTTAAATATTTTATCTATGCATTCCTTGGCATATTTCTAGAATATAACATTTGACTTTATGTAGGCTCCACCTAATTTCGCTGAGAAAGAGGCCTATAGGGTCACACCCTTAGTGTGTTCAAGTTTCTCAGTCAAATATTGATTTGAAAAGTTAAATAATGATTATTCTTGATTGTGGTTAAATAATTATTCAAAGTGGTCTGGTCGCATTTATTTGACACTAGTTATTTTAGAAAATATATGGTGGGTGAAATAATATATTTATGACAAAGTAATGTTGTGATAATTAATTAATAGATAAATATTCATTATTCCAGTTTAGTAAATTTGTTGGACGAAGTAATGAAAATGGAGAAACAAATGTACACACTGTATATAATAATATATAAAAGTTGTGTTGTTTTTTTTTGGGTTTTTTGAAATATAATATTATCTAACTAATAAAATATTATTAGTATTAATTTGTTGGGCACATGTCTAGTGATAATAATAGTCAACTAATATTAGAAGACATGGGGTAATACTAATAATTAAATGAAATTAATAAATCATTAGGTTAATTAATTAATTTTATTATTCAATGTAATAAAATACAAATTACATTATTCTCATTAGGTCTATCCATTCTTTGTGGTTTTCCACAACAGATCTGGAAAAATCTCTCAGAAAAAGAGATAACTCGTTTTCTACAAGAATTATCTGAAGTTACAAGATATATTCACCTCCCCAGGACGAATGAGAGAGCTTTGGAAGCATCTCTCAATGAAATTGAAGGCGGAAATAGCAAGAGAAATCTTTTCACCACTTGCACTCAGATATCTCTTCAGCGACATCCATAGATGCATGGAGAACATGTGGATCACTGGTAGAAGAATCCTAAACATGGATTTTAGGATACAACTACAGATCACATTTAATCATGAATGAAAACATCTATGGAGGGATAATTCCATCGACGTAATTATTTTCATTTAATTAAATAAATTATAAGAAAACATGGTGATCCTCTCTATAGTTTTGGGATTTTAATTTTTCTTTTTCATTCTTCATTATCTTCTGAAGATCTGGAGTTTTATCATCTTAGTGGATCTTGGATTGATTGTTGTTAATAGAAAAATTAATGGTGGGTACACCGATCCGCACACATCTATGATTCCTGAAACCAACAAGTGCTATCAGAGTGGTCATATCAATTATTATGATTATGTAGTTTTTCATTGATGATTTATGCACTTAATAAATTAGTATTTAATATTAATGGTTATAATAATATAAATCTAAATCTTGAGATATGTTCCACCACTTTCCTTTCTCGTTCACATAATAGAAACAATTTTTTTTTCTAATTTTGATTGAAATTAAATATAGGATCTCATCAAGAGGAGCCAAAAGGTTCCATGTTATACAACACCAGAACACATTGCTTGTATTATGTAGTACACATTCCGTAGTCAAGTTTCAATGCATCTACTCTGGTCTAAAGAACCAAGCCATGTGTTGGAGTTTATCTAACCCATTATGACTCCATGTGTCGACCAGAAACAACTGGCCCATGGTTTCTGAATTACAAGCCAGCTGGACAACTGCACAAAACGTGTAGTCCATTTGGGATTATGTTTGACTGTGTACCTTGTACATGTCATTATTGACTATAGACCATGTAACACAGATACTACATGGTGTGTGGCCCACTGTTCACCCAATGTACTCCGAGTTTTTCTTATGTACACTTACATGTTATATCTCAGGGCGTATACTTCTGATGGATGTTAAAAGATTGTACATGCCATATACTTAGAACTGCATGTCATGTACTCACCCAAATTATGGAGATTTATTAAAATTTATTATTAAATCATAATAACCCTTGATACATGTACCATGGTGCAGGCATAAAGCTATGACATAACATGTGATTGGTGTTTTATAAATCTATGATTAATTTAACATCTGTTAAATGTTTATTTATACTCATTTGGTAGTTATAAACTTGAATTCAACGAGTTTCATCTAAGTTTAATGTTACGTAAACATTTAATTTTAAATGAATTTATTAGTTTAAAATTATGATGGATGATGATATCAAGGAAATTCATTAAAGGGGTTTAAGATAAAAAGATTGATTAATTAATTCAAATGAATTGATTTGAGCGTGATTTATATTAAAAATCTATTAAATAATTGATTGCATGTTCTATTTAGGCATAAATATCATGTCATTTATGGATGAACATGATCTTGAAAAATAAATTTATATGTGGATGGGTTATTTTAATAAATTTATTTAAATTAAATATTTTGGCTTGCGATCCTTCTACACATTAATCTGTAGGGCATGCTTTCCCAAGTATTATTTTAAGTAAAAATTTATTTTTACCCTCACATGCGAGTGCTATAAAAGAATATGTAATGGATGGAACTCCCATGATAATGGAGGAAACTGAAGCTTTGATCCGTGGTGAAAAGAATAAATGGATATACAAAGGTAGACAAGTGGAAAGTTGTAAACAGAAACTGAAATTCTTCAAGTTGTTTCTCCCCAAGGCCTTGGGTTATATTATCAACCACTAGATAAACAATCCAATATAAGAACCTCATGACCATACCATTTAATTTATATCTATCAGTTGTGTGGTATATTTATTATGTGTGCGTTGTGGTTATCACACAATTTTTTAATTAAACATGCATGAAACATAGAACAAAAAATATGGTCGGCTTATGCATAAATATTATCTTTGACAAGGTTAATCACTTAAGTATATCACACATAATATTAAAAATCATGTAAACAAAAATAATGAAATGGATATTACATATAAGGAAAAAATATCTCAATGAATTATTAAGTGGGTATATCCTTACATTATCTTGGTTAGAATTCGAACCATGGTTCAATGTGCCTGACCAACCCTAGTTGGGGTGCAATAAATTACCAGAGAATTAAAATTCAAGGATTTGTGTTGACATGAATTGGTTGGCATCATGGTTTGTCATCCATAGCTGGACAACGTTTGACTATGAGGAAAATGTTGACGATTTCCAAAATAAAAAGGATTTCAGGATTGGGGAGTCCACTCAGCGGATAAAGGAACTGCGATTAAAAACATTTTTCATTCGGAATGACTACCCAATAACCTTAAAGTTTCTTGAACAGCCCTATTTGTGATAATATGAAGGGAAATATAGATCCATTCCACTATAATATTTATGTAAAATATTATTTTGAAGTCAATGGTGAGGCATATTGGATTTTGATAAAATAGTGGGAGACTAATAAGTATTAATTTATTTATTTGTCTCATTTTTAAAATGAAAATGTTATAAATCATTGTTGATTTTAATTTTTTTAAATGGAAATGAAAATGACTTCAAATATATCATTGCGAACCATACTCGGGAAGGAAAACATTTTCCTATGCACCAATTTCCAGAAATGGAAGAGGTGTTTAGCCATCATCCTTCACAACTAGAGGAAATTATATGCGCTTGAGGAGCCTCTTCCTACTGTGCCTAAAAAAGTGGCCAATGATTAGAAAATATATCTCTATATGAAAAAAATAGATGATTCCATAGATGTATAATGTTTTATTCTCTCATTCAAGTCTAATGATCTCAAGAAGCAACATGAATACATGGATGCGTATAGCATGATTTCTCACCATATGTATCTCTATCAGAAGAATGTGAGACAAGAGAGATACGAGATCACCAGTTATTTGTTCATATCTAATATGAGATATTTTGTTCCAACTGAGCTTCATTTATTCATTTTTATAGACTACATTGAACGCCTAGACATCAGTAGGATTATGTTCCTGAATGAGTTTCATACAGATCTCATCATATCATCACATCACAATACCTTATCTGAATTTATTGTCAACTACAACATGGGAAACAATGAGAAGAGTCTATAAGAAATTCTAACATTAATTATTTAGGTAGATATGGAAATGGGGAATGAAAAACCTATAGTCTTTATGGTGAATAAAAAAAAGAAGGACAAGGAAAAGTGTCCAAGGATTTACTATTGTATGAATCCCCCGAGAATCGTCCCTCTATTAATGGAATGATCCCTTGGTTGGGAAAGGAACAGGAGGTGGTATGTTTTGAATGTGGAAATTTGGGACACTGGAATAGGAACTACCCCCCAGAAGTGTGGGGACCCTAAATTTTCATTCGTTATCGAGTGTAATATTTCCGTTTATACACATTGGGTATTGAATACAACTTTTGGGGATCACATCTATATTAAAATATAGGACCAAATTACATTAATAAATATTTATATAGGGGATGTGGATATTCATGCTGCCATTAGAGCAAGATTGGCTACATTGGCCATTGGTGATTACCATATCTCATTTCCAACACATATTTTTTTGGTTTTACATAACTATTATTATGTGGCGATTTTCACCAGGAACATAATTTTTGTATAATGTTTTGATATAAATAGATTTAATTTCATGTTTGGAAAAAAGAGTAGTTTATTTTATAATAACAATGTATTTTATGTTATTTCACATTTAAATAAATTTTTTATTTATTAAATTAGGAAAACCAACAATTGGAAATCGATAACGAAACAAACTCTCACGAATCATTCAACACTCAGCAGTGGAATCACCTTATCAATCATGTAAACGAGAGGCGCTTGGAAATTCTCTACCAAGATGTCTATTTAGACTCCATTGATCTAAAACAACTTGATAGATGTCACATTTGTTTAAAAGTTAAAATGAACAAGCATCTTTTTAGTGGATATGGTGAAAGGGCCACAATGTTTCTTGGATTGGTGCACACAAATGTGTGTAGACAATTTCATGTAGAAGCTAGAGGTGGATGTTTTTACATCATTACTTTGACTGATTTTTTTGTGTAGATGTGACTATATCAATTAAATGAGGTATAAGTCAGAGTCCTTATAGAAATTTAAAGAAATCATGAATGAAGTAGATAATTAGATTCGTATGAAGTTAAAGAACCCTCAATTGGATCAAGGTGGAGAATATCTAAACCAACTATTCATTGTCATTTTAAAGGAGTTTGAGATTCTATCAAAACTCACTCCTCCTTATACACCATAGAGTAATGGTGTCTGTGAATGTAGGAACCACACCCTGTTATACATGGTTGGGTCAATGATGAGACACACTAATATTCCATTATTATTTTGGGGATATCCATCAGAAAATGCAGAATAGACCATAAATTGTGTAACAAATAAGGTGGAAAATGAAATTCCCCCAACGTTGTGGAATAGAAATAACATCATTTTTTCGAACGCATGTGTATAGGGATGTGATGTGTTAGTTATGGCCATATTATGAAAAAAACTAGCAACCTGGGGGAATGAGGTGTATCGTTATATAATATACCAAAAAACAAATGGATATTAACTATATAACCCTTCAGAAAAAAATGTAACTGTCACCATACAAGACATATTTCATGAGATGGAGAACAACATTAAAAAGGGTATTGGGAAAAATATTGACTATGAAGGTGTTAAAGATCAAGATACACAAGAGTTGGAAGAGGAAACAGTCCCACAGTACTTCATGGAAGCGGTTATATAAATATAAGTACTACGTATGAGCTCAACAGTTGTAAGGTAACCCGAGAGTTTTGGCTTCCTAGTCACTAAAGATGGTGAATCGTTATTTTTGGATAGTGATGGACCACTCTCCTACATGGAAGTTGAAGAGAGATAAACAAATTAATGATTGATAGAAACTATAAACTTGGAGATGGAATCTATGTATCAGAAAACCGTTTGGGTTCCGGTCAATGAGGTAGTTGATTTAAAGAATGTTTGTTGAAATGGGTATTAAAGATAAATATAGACATTGAATGTCATGTTAGCACCTATAAATCAAGGATAGTGGTAGAAGGATTCATAAACCACTAGATAATTTACTAAAACGAAACCTTCTCTTTTGTTTCCATGTTTAAATTCCTAAGAGTCATAATTTCCGTAACATCTTACCATGTTAATGAGATTTGGGAAATGGATTTAAAAAGATAATTATTTAACAGGAACCATAAATATGATTTGTAAATGACATTACCATAGTGTTTTGTGACACTATGTGATGCCAAACGGGTATAGAAGTTGCAGAAATACATCTATGGTTTAATGTAAGCATCCAAGTCATGGAACATTATATTTGATTAAGCCCTAATGGAATTTGGTTTCATTATGAATTAATGTGATCCATGTATTAATAAATGGTTCAGTGGGAATGCGATCATTATCCTGGTAATATATGTGGATGACATATTACATATTGGAAACAATTTACCAGTATTATAGTTAGTTAAGGTCAGGTTGAACAAGTGTTTCCTTGTGAAAGACTTAGGTGAAGCAACATACATTCTAGGGATCTAGATCATTAGTGATAGATCCAAGAGGATTCTTGGACTATTCTAAGATACATACATTTACCAGATACTAAAGATATTTAGTATAAAAGAATACAAGAAGGGATTTCATCCAGTGTCACACGACCTACATTTTACTAAGAGAATGTGTCCTCAAAAACAACAAGAGAATGATAAGACGAGTAAGATCCCATATGATTCATATATAGGATCCATCATGTATGCCATGTTGTGTAGAAGTCTTGATGTTTCCAATTCATTGATCATGGTAGGAATATATCTGGAAGATATCGAAGAACATCATTGGAAAGATGTTAATACCATACTTAAGTATCTGAGAAGAACAAAGTATGTGTTCCTAGTGTCTGGAGGAGACGAGGGACTTTTTATTAGTGGTTATGATGAATCTAGTTTTCAGATAGATCATGATGATATGAAGACGCAATTAGGATGTTTTTTCTCTCTCAAGGGATGAGTTGCAAGTAAGAAGAATTCAAAGAAGCCAGTTTTCATCGATTGTACAATGGAGTCTGAATATATAGCATCTTTTGATGCTGCCAATAATGTCGTTTGGATTCTGAACATTTTCTAGGAGACTGATGAGGTTCCTAGAAATAGAGACCCTATCACATTTTATTGTGATAATACTACATCAATGCATCTTTCAAAAGAAACAAGGTCACATCAAAGGACAAAGACAATTCTCCAGAAGTATCACCTCTAAACCAATTTTTATCAATGGGCTGAGGTTGTAGTGAGTAGAGATTCCACATAAGAGAACATGGACGACCCCATAACTCAAGGTATATCTCTGATGAATCTTGAATATCATGTGGGAGCTAAATTGTTAATGGTTTTTTGCAATTGGATCTTGTCCAAGTGGGATTCTATTGGAGTTTGTGTCCTAGAACCAACTACATTGTACTTTATTAATAAATAAATACCTTATCACATATAGATAGTTATTATTTATGAAAATGCATGAGATAACATCTGATGGATAGTTTTTTCACTAAAAAGGTCATAGCGGATCCCTGTTATGATGGGAACCCGGATATTCTACAACACTATTGTTGAATCTATGTTCTACGGTTAGATGATGTTATTTGAGGGACACAAATAATACTGGCCATTAGGGGTAAAGACTCAAAAGACATCGAGGTACCTTCTCATGATGGGTTCCCTTAGTAATATCTAGTGGGTTATTATGAGAGTGAAACCCACCAATGGGAAATCAACATTCCATAGTGTCATTGTATCTTCCTATCTATGAATGTGTGTACTGGTCCATAGACTTTAATATTATTCTTAGTAGGTATTAAAACGCATGGACATAAATTTATTAATGAAAACAATAATGATACATTGTTCTTAGTGAGTTAGGATATGTATGGTGCACGGAAATAAATACTACATAAATATATTTTGCGATAAATGATTTGTCCCTTCTGTTCCAGAATGGAGGTTGATATCTCAGGCCCATTGAAGGAATTGATATATCATATATAAATCCATGACCATTGTGAGGAATGGGTGAGTTCAATTCTGAGATGTTAAACAAATAATATTTGAGCACATGGGTTTATGGCACTAGCAAGAAACTCGCATGATTCATGATATCATTAAAAAGTGTATTTCATCGCATAGTAGGCATTTCAAGGAGGTGAAACATCATTATGGAATTAACTACTTTATCTATTGGTGCCTTGGAGTGTTTCTAGATGAAACAATTGGTCTTTATATAGGCTCTTCCTAATTCCATTAAGATAAAGGCCTTGAGGGTCAAACGCTATGTATGTCAAACTATCCCAGTTAAATAATTATTTAAAAAGTTGAATAATGATTAATCCTGATTGTAGTTAAATTATTATTCAAGTATGTATGATCACATTTAATTCAACACCACTTTTTTGAGACAATATATTGTAGGGGAAATAATATATTTAGTATCATGTATGTAAGTACTATTTATTTAAGAAATAAATAGTCATTATTTAGGGTCTAATAAATGTGGTGGATGAAATAAAAAAAATGGAAAAACAAAAGTATATGATCTGTATATTAATATATACATGCCTTGTAGTTTTTCAAGGTATTTATGAGAAATAATATTGTTCATTTAATTATATAATATTATATATTATTCTTTGGCTTCATGTTAAATGATAATAATAGTCAACTATTGTTATTATACTTGGGGTCTTACTATGAATTAAATGAAATGAATAATTGCTATCAGGAAATTATTTCATTTTTTTCTTCTATGTAATCACATCCCAATAAAATTATTCTCATTAGATCTATCCATTCTGTGTGGTTGTTCACAAAGGATAGTGTGAAATATCTCATGACAATAATGATTTACATTCCATCAAGAACACTCTCAAGTTATGATAGTGATCCTCCTATACTAGATCATGGAGAGTGCTTTGGAAGTGTATCTCAAGTAGATCGAAGGCGGAATCGCAAGAAAAATATTTTCAGCAATAAAACCATGAGATCCCTTCAGTGATGTCCAAATATATGTGTAACACAATTGGATCAAATCTAGAGTAATATTATACTTGGATTCTATGATGAAACAATAGATCATATTGAATCGTGACTTTAAACACCAACGAAGAGAGAATTCCATCGAGTAAATTCTTGTATTTTAATTAAATTTTATTATAAACAACATATGATGATCATATATATGGTTTCAGTACTTCCCTCATTCTTTTTTGTTCTTTTTTCTTATTTCAATGATCTTGCATTTTATCATCATGATAGATATCATATTGAGCATTGTTAACGTTAAAATTAATGTTCGAATCGCCCATCCATGTGCTTCCATTGTGCCCAAAGCATACACAAACAATTTCTCAAATCTTTATGATATATGGACTTCAAAATATCACAACATGAGTTTTAAAAGTTTTTGGTTTTTTCAAGAACTATTAAATTAGGATTTACATCCACTATTTCTAGGGAGATTTTTGTTGGAAATAGAGAGTGATTCCTCAGGAATAACTCTCAATGTGCTTCCTATGAACCCTAATCCATGAATTTCTTCATTCTTTTTTATTCAATTTCATGTTTCATTGTGGATAATGTAATATTTTGACTATAAAAAGGAATAAAATTTTTCAAAAAGTTGCTCTAATGTGCATGGGATGGAAGCCCTTATGGAAGAGAACCCTAACCGAACTCTTTCATACAATTCTAACGGGAGTTAATTCTATGACACTCTTAAAGGTACGCACTGACAGAAATAAATTATGCCAAATCCCCCTGCCTTTCAAGAAACATGATGAATGAGGATTCCTCAAGGAGGATGATCCTGTTTCCTTACAAAATATACTCAAAGATGTGAAAATTTTCTATTATGGGGTGTATATCCAATCTAAAATATGACAATCTTTATCTACTTCGTGAATTAAAACATCGTATTACACACTAATCGAGTTTCTCATATTGGAAATTGGTACCAATAGGTATAGGATATTTCCATATACTGTTGAAATCATAGGAAGTCCTCGATAAGGTGTATAAGACTAGAAAAATTAATCTTAAACTGGGTTTCCTTATATTATCTGATTTGGACTATGCTTTTAACCCACACACTCATAGGAACACCTTGGAATAAATATGGGTAAAATTCCATGGTGTAAAATGGTAATTTTTTCATCCTCAAATATTGAATGACATTATTTCTTTAATTGGAGAAACTCATCAAATTGACCCAATAACATTAAATTCAAATTTGGTTCTCCTAGACAGAGTTATGGATGAAAATAAATTTGATTCAAATCTTCCTGATATAATGATATTCAATGATAATGATTATAAAAATGAAATTAAAATAGATTATGAGTGAAACACAACCTTTTATATTCTTGATAATATCATTGGAACACAATTTCAAATGGTAGGTTGGTTAGGAAACAAGTTTACCAACAAATTTAAAATGTATGGAAATAATGGATAAAGAATACGAAATATAAGACCCCATTGTGAACATGCCTGAACCATCTATAAAGAACACTAGAATTTGTGTAAAAAACAATTCGACTCTCTTAGAGGATAATTAGGGTAAATCCTTGGAAAATTTAGTTGAAGAAGAAGAAAATTTTATTGGGGAACAATTTATTTTAGAATCCAAATAATATATTGTAATGGATGCAATAAAAAATCCTATCAAGATCTTGGAATTGATGAAGCTGGTATCTATAATGACACTAGGAGACCTTTTGGGATGTTTTCATGATATGTTATTTACAATTCTAATAAAATTATAGTGAAAGTATGAAGGCCATGTGATCATCACTAAATGAACAATATGTGAATAGAATGAAGAGGTTCCAGATACTAAACAGAATTTCATCTCAACATCAGTTCTAGGAAATGTCAAGAAGTAGTTAAATTATATTTTTATTTCTCCAGTAACACCAGTTGTGCAGGATTAGCTGAAGGGAGTCACAAATTTGATCATTCCTTTTGTTTTGGTCACATCAATGAAGTAGAAAAACACTTCTATAAAAGATCTATTCTAACCCATTTTGGAGGATAAACTAAAGGCATTCACATCAGAATCTTGGAAAATTGTTTTTCAAGTATTTCAGTTATGGGAAATGTTGTACAATAGGATGAACTTGTTATGAATATCATAGGTACACCTTATCAAATTTCAATTGACATTCATTCTGTAATAGGATCTCAAACTATTACAAACATTTTTTTCAACAACTATTGGGAATCTATATATTATTTAAAATATAGACCATACTGACAATATAAATAATAGTATTGTGGATTCACCTATGAAAGCCTTTATACATTATCATCCAAAGGATAATTCTAGTGTTGATACCTTGAATAGTCCCTCGACATCTTCTAAAAGTAAGAAGGAAAAGAATACATGCCTAAATATTACAAATTATGTTAGAAGATCTTCTAGGAAAAAGGGATAAAGGAACTAGAAAAAAGAAAGTTCTAACTCCAAATTAAGTCAAAAATGATGATTTTTTGGAAATGTTAGGTTATAAAAAATGTTATCACGTTTACTATTTTAAAAATAAAGATTAACACTCATTGTACAATGATTTTTTCTATTGCTGGTCGCAAAATTAATTATTTCTCAAAGTACTACCACTTGTTTCAGTACGGTTTTTATTTTAGAGGTGCTAGAAAATATTACTCTAATGTGGAATCCTTATGGATCATCTGACACTCCTCTTTACAGAATGTTAATATTTTTATTACTTTAGATATTATTTTCACATGTGACATTATTATTGGTGGCTGATTTTTATATTGTTTTTTTTGTTTAGGAAAATAATACACACCATGATAAGAGGCCTATTTCTAATGAAATGATATATTTGGGTACAAATATTCATATCGCTTAGTTCATATGGGGGGAATTAATGAAATTATTACCTCAAGTGAAAAAATTGATCTGTCTCATGATGCTACATATATGAGATAATTTTATACACCTATTGAAGACAATAACGTAGTTGAAATTTATCTTACTAGTGTGAAATATAATTGGTATAGAAGGAATTACAATTGACTGGACACTAGTAAGTTGGATATAGCCTTCACAGATGACCTTGCAATAAATTAATGGGACATCATCTCCAACACCACCCTTCACAATATTAACTCTAATCATCAACCAATTCTTTTCAATATCTACACCAAAACATGAAACCATCCCTCACTTTTAGTTTTAATAATGCATGGTTCTATAACAATGAATTTACATGCATCATAAAAGAATTATTTTCTCCAATGATACACTAAAATGATGACTTTTATTTTTCTGTTAAGAAAAAATATCATTATCAGAACATCAATCGTTACTGTAGTTATAAATCCAAACAAATTTAAAATGTAATACTTCTTCTTGAGGATGAACTTTACCAACCTATGAAAAATAACACTAGATCTTATTTCCCCATTGATCATAATCAATTAATCAACATTTCTTTAAATCACAACTCTTTGTCCACCTTTAATGATAATATGAGAAAACAAGATTTCAATGTCAAATTGTTATCATATGGTGATATGAATACTATGTCCTATAACTCTCTTCAATTATTCATGAAAGCTGGAAGACCATTAAACATTTTATAAGGAATGGACTACCTTTTATATGATTAAGATGATATTTCTAAAAATATTTTATCTTACATTGAAACAATTTTCAATGTTCCTAACAACAATAAAGTCCGCTTACCAATGGTTTTTCTGGTGGTGAACAATGAGGAAGATAAGAACTTTATTTGAAGAATTTCACTCAATTATGAGATTAAATAAACTATCTTTAGATTGAATCCTAATATTTCTCTAGGTCCTGATGGATTTAATAATTGTTTACATTGGCATTAATTTTAAGGCCCCATCTATAAAAAATTACATAATCTTTAGAGAAGTGGATAATTATACTTTAATTCACATAGAAGATATTTTCAGGTTTATATTATTAATTAATTGAACCATTGTTAAAACATATCATCCCATACTCATATAAGAGGATAATAACAAAAAAGTATCCATTTTTTACACCAAAGAAAATAATTTAAAAACAAGATTTCTTTTCTTGATAAAAATCTTCTTGACTTCTCCCTTTATCTTACACATACTTATTCCATGTGAAAAAATTTTCTAAAAAACATGGGTTGACACCCAAACATAGTAATTGATAAAATAAGGAAAGAAAACATTAGTCTATGAATATTTATAATCAAATGAATTCATAAGAATCCTGAAAAACTCATTGAAATCATAAATTATAATGGTAAATTTTGGAATCTATATAAAACATACTTTATAGATTTTATAGCCACATAGGGAGTAACCTCTATGGTTATGTTTGGAATACCCATCACTGTATATTCATGAAATATCTTCGAAAAGGACTTCATGTATACCTCTGTCACGTTTCCCATTGAATTGGATATCTATCACGGTAACACCTACCCTCATTTTACCATAGAATTTCATATATAAATAATCAATTCCAAAGAACTATATCTCAATCATAACACATGAACAAATATAAAGGAAAAATAACATTTCCACATTGTGATCATAAGATATCATTTCAATATATTTATTTAATTATTCCTTTCTCAAAACAATTTTAAAAAACAAAATACCAAAAAAAGGAATACGGTATTTACATTTCTTTTTAAAAACAATATGTCTTTTAGAGGATGTGAAATATAAAATAATTCTCACATCGATGAAAATTATTTTATTGTCGAATATGTTAAAATGAAACATGAATTTCATTGTCTAGTAAAAAGATTCATAAATAAATATTCCTTTGGAAAACCATTTATTTAAATTATAATCAAAGGTTGTGGTTATACTCAATATAAATTATGGTTTTATATAAATAAAAATATGCATCAATGAATGTATATTGATATGAAGTCCCTTAAATTGAGTCTGACTTGTCTCATTCATTCTTTAATTTACTAAATAATAAACATTGTTTAATTTAAACATTATTTATAACTTTATTGAAGGTTTTTATTCATTTTATATCACTTATTAGCATGTTATAACAATTAGTTAAATATTAGAGTTCATTTGAGATGTTTTATCGATGTTCAGTACTTGAGTAAAAAATTAACTTGTTTTGATGAAAATTATCCATCTTGTCATAATTACATTATCTCAAAAATATTATTCATGATTTTAATAACATATATATATCTATTATATATATAATTATAATATTCCATAACATTTTGAGATAAGAAATTAAATTATTGTTCATGGAGACGGTTGGTCGAATGTACACATTAACGCTACATTCATTTCGTTGTCATATTATAAGAATCAAAACAAAATGATACATATGTAAATTATAATTAGAGTATATTATATATGTTATATATGTTTCATAAGTTCATTAATGTAATCCTTTTTGTGTTCCATGTATGGAATGAATGAGTCAAATCACTTCGAGGGAACATTGGTCCACACTTCCTCAAACGAATTTATTGTATTTACAAGTTATGCAATAAATAATATTATGATGTAAATAAATATTAAATATTCATAGAGCCAATATAAATATAATATATTTCATATATAAATCTATTTCTACCATAATGTCAACTATTATAGGTGGTAAGACAAATTTGAACTATCATCGTTTCCTGATGCAGTAGTTCGTTGTACACAGAAACGATATGTTCTATATCAATTAGATGGAGGTGCATGATAGTTTTGGTAGAAAACATAGCATAAAAACGTCCAATAATATTTAGGATACTGTTTTCCTAAATAATTTAAAAAATATAGGCCTGGGTTTTTCATAAAGTAAATAAATGAAAGTAGATTGAGAGAAGACGTTACATCTAAATCGGGAAACTCCTCCTGATTTTTTCCAAAAGGCCTCCTTAGGATACCTTCTGCAAGAGGTATGGATCCTGGGATGAAATTAGGTATTTGGGAACATAATTTAGAATAATTTGGATGATCTAATGTGGCTTTAGAGGTGTGAGTAAGTGGGTATGTGTGGTGGAATTTTATAACAGAGAAGATAGGGCATTAGGAAAGTCTTGAAATATTATTTTATTATAAATTGATTTTCGAATTATAATAGCTCAAAAGTAAAAAATTTAGTGGATTAATTTATGCTGGGTATAAACCATCTCATCCAATATGTTTTAGACACGTTTAGTTCACAAATTACACCGTATCTTTTAGATTTAACACTTAGTTAAATAAATTAAATCCTACCACACCTTCATGTATTTTTACACTCTATGGTTAATATGGTTACTTTAAAATTAAAAGAGAACATCAAGGGTATAACTACAGATATTTTTAGCATTATCTAAACCATTTGGAAAAATCAAATATTTTTATGACTATTATATAATTTATTAAAATAGTATTTGTTTTAAAAACTCATTTATGTCAATTTGGACACTATTTAGTAATTTATTTTTGATAAATCCATAAAAAATTGATTCATTAGAAAAATAAACATTAACTAAAGCATAACATGTCATAATCATCCAAAAAAATTTCTAAGGAATTATATGTTATAATTATATTTATTATAAAATTTAAAATATCATTTTTAAATCATTCATTAATAATGTAATCATTAAATCATCATTGTCTCATAAATAATTTTTTTTATTTAATGCATAAAAATTATAAATAAAATAAAAAGATTTAAGAAATATTTTTATATTTCTAATTACTATTTATAGTGATAGAGATCTGATATATAACCCCAAATTAAAAAAAATCAAAAAGACACATGTTTATTTTATATTTCCCTTTAAATTAAATTAATTATTATAAAATGGAATTATCACACCCTAGTGGCTCAATGAGGCCTTAAAATAGTCCCAAGCAAGAACATGGTTTACCATATCTCATACAATAGTATTAGGACATGTGTTAGTGTAATTTTATATTTTTATAATCTTATTCTTTTCCCCCATTTATCTTATTTATTCTTTAACCGTGGTAAATTAGAATAAATAATGAAGTTACTATTCATAATGTGTAAAAATAAAAGTAAATTATTTAAATAATTATGAACTTGTTATTCCAAACAGGTAATTCATTTTTTCAAAATTTATAACACAAAATTTTCATTAATTAATTTAAAATTAATTCACGTTGTATAAACCAGGAAGCACATTTTTAGGCATAAAAAACTATCAAAAATATATGTGTGTTTCTATAAACTTTAAATGTTAAATTACTTACAAAGACCAAAATTGGTTAAATGATAAAAACATAATTCCATTTAACATTAAAACAAATTAAAAGTATAACATAACTATACCAAGAAATTACGCAAAAAAGTTTTTTTGAATTAAAATGCATTATTTTTCCCTATTCATTAAAATTTGTTTTTTATTAGATAAATAACAAAATTATAACCAAGGTAAATGTTAATGCAATTCATCCAAATAACAAGGTTATTTAATAAAATAGAATATATATAATTGAAAAATCCTATTTTCAAACTTGGTTCTTCATCTGATGTTGGTAAAAAGTAATTTTAAATATATTTATTGTATTTTATGCTTAAAATTCGATTGATTCTAATTTTAAGCCTATAAAATTCATTGGATAAATGTAAAAATTTTTATCAAATATGTAAAATCATTATATAGTTTATTCTGTTCCTTTTCACCTATATAACGGATAGGCATTAAATACTATTTAAAATAATAATATTATTATTATATTATTTTATAGTATAACTCAATGTTTGGAAGAATGTAATATTTGGGAAAACTCCTTGTTTCATGTCGGGTATGATATTATATATATGTTTCCATTTTAAAATAAAATTAATATTTAAATAAAAATTATTAAAACATATGAAAATATTTTATTCTATAAATACCTGATATGTTACATTATTGGGATGTCATCCAACTTGATTTTTGCAAACATGTAAAATAATTATTTTCCAACAGTGTCCTTCCCCATGGATTAAATCATCAATTTATTTCCTTTACCTCATTGTGTACAATTCTTCTAATATTCATCTGTTTATGTCCATTTCAATAATTAAATCCCATTACAAAATAATCAAAAAGTTCATTTCTAATAGGATTTCAACTATTCTGGATTGAATTGTATCTTAGAACCAATTTGGGTTTGTAAAGCTAAAATCCATTAAAGAATACATTTTACTTATCTAAGAGTGCATCAACACCCCATCTTTGCACCAATTTTCATTCTAATCAATGGATATCTTATGGGATATTTCAAATTCACACAAGGTGTTTGAAAATATTACCCCATATAATCTATTCTATTTTATACTATGGATGACTATCAGAGTCTCTTGCTAACCCATCATATGGACCAGAACAAACATAATCCAATACATGTTTCTAAGAATTTGAATGCTCCCATTCACTTGTTATACTTAGATAACATCATCTTTTTCTTACAAGGTGATAAGATTACTATTTGAAACCTTACAAGTGCTCTCTCTCATTATGAAGTTGTTTTTGGTCAAGGCATTAGTTGGAAAAAATAATCTATTTTTTGGGAGAAACATTCATCCTAAATGGAAATGTAATATTATATGCAATTTAGGCATAAAAAAGTTATTTTCCTTTTCCATATATTAGGTTTACTGCTTTTGGGGGAAGACCCATGTATTTTTACATTTCTAAATTATCCATCTAAGTTCTTAATTGACTCTCCTCCAGGAAAGTTAAATATCTCTATATGGAAGAAAGAATATATATTTTCAAATTGGTTATTATTTCTAAAATGGTTTATTAAATGATGGTTTATATATGGCTCGCTGGTCTTATCAAGAAAATGAATACGTCAATCAAATTTTTTTATAGGTAGCACTCTGGAAAAAATAGGTGATCATACATTGGTCGATATGTTGAAAATCTCTCGATAACTATAGCCTTGGCCTAAAAATATTTTTTTTAATGAAGCCCATCATGATAGACCGACTTGGAATCATTTTTACAGTTATTATGACTCTGTCTATTTTCTCAAAAATAGAAGTATTGATAAAATAAATAATGGAAACTCAAATTTCCTCAACGCTTATACGTGTCCATCCATTAGAAAATTATACTCACTAATTATGACCAACTCTAAATGGATGGTATCCAGAGATTCCAACATGAATTTATAGATGGATAATTAGAATGGTACTCTCTAATGTTCAATGATTCCATCTGATCAGATTCATAATAATAAAAATTATTAAATAAGACATATTCTAAATTCTCAAAATTATCATCTCCCTGACATTATTATGAATTTAATTGGCAACTTCCCCTTGTCAAACACACATGACTTTTTAATATATGAGCCATCTCACAATGGTATTCTTAACACAATTTTTTTTTATAAACATAATTTTTGTAACTATAGAAATGATTTTGGTTTCATACTTGTATTAAAAAACCTCGGATAAAGACGTCAAGATTCACAATTATTTGGCATCTTTCACAGAAAAGGGTTCCCCCAGATTCGTGGCTTTAATATTTTGGAATACAAATATTCTATAAATGTACCCTCTATAATAAACTCATATAATAAGATAATAATCGCCCCCTTTATTATTATTCTACTTATACTAATTTGAACTACATTTATAACATTTTTTCAGATAGTTTATTCTAGAGTGTTTCAACTCTCAACTAAATTGATGTGTGGATATAGAAAGCTAGCAAAAAATTAAGAACATTTTCCTTGATTTTATATTTGAGCATCATCATTTGAAATGGTATGTTAGAAATGTAATTATTTATAAAAATAACTCATTAAACCATAATGTAGGTCAGATGTGGATCCTAATTTCACTACATGAAGCTGCATAATTGAAATAGTGTCAATGTAGAAAAAATTTAAATGAATTTGGGATTCAATGACGTCTTCTAATTAATGGAATTTATTTCCAACCACGATACAGTGTCAAAGTGTTTTGGTGAGAAATATTTTTTGGTAGAAATAAAGTAAATGTTGATGGTTTCTCCAATGGAAATTTGAGTCTCACGGGTTGTGGTGCTATCTTTAGGAATCATCTTGGTCAGATCCTTAGATACATTTTTGAAATTTTTAACATCTCCACTTCTTTGGAGGTTGAAATGATGAGTATGATTCGTGATATTTCATTTTCAAAACACTATGGTTGGAACAATATCTGGATTGAAAGTGATTTTACTACCATTGTACCAGTGATTCTGAATGGTGTGACTCATCTGGTGTGGTCTATTACTACCCATTAGATTGATTTCCTTCACTTTCTTCTCCAGGCCAACTACATAATCACATATATTTTTCATGAAGAAAACATAGTTTTAGATGGCCTCTCTAATAATGGAGTAAGTCAAAAAATTAATTGGCTGATTGACCTCCCTATAAATTTACTTCTTCTTCATGATATGAACTGTAATGTGATTTCATCTTTTAGACTCATGCTACCTCTTTACTTTTCATTATAATTTCTATTTTTTCTTTGTCTAAGGAACCACCTTATTAATAAAAGCACTTGTATGATGATAATCATATGAAAAGATAATCCCTAGTAATAAATTTTTATTATTATTTATCCCAAAAAACTATTGGATATTTTTTATATAATCATATAGATTTTAAATTGTATGATTCTTAATTTAGTGATTATATTGATAAAAAACACAATGATCATAGTGTTAATGGGTGTAAAGTTTGACATAGAGATGTTCAAGACCAAGAAATAATAATTGTTCTAGATGTGGAGGTTAAGATAGTCCCATAATGATTTGTGGAAAAACAACTAAATCAAATTACATATGAACATCAATTGTCTAGTAATATACATAAAGAGATCTTGAGATATGTATTTCTCTTAGCCAATGATGATACAATAAGGGTTAATAGAGTCTATGTTGTCTCTCACTCTTAGTATCCCATAGAGTAGGTGCAATAGACACTTCTCTAGTTCCCCTTCCTCTATAGGGAGAGGGACTTCCTCAAACACATTGACATTTCCTGCATAGGATTTCTCTACATTCAATAACCAAGATTATCTACCATAATTGTATAGCTTAACTCTTTTTTATTCTATATTAATAGTATGACTACAACATGAATATTCTACATTATCTTTTGGAATTTACTGAAGCATTTTATCTCCCATATTTATATATTTTCACTTTATTTAAAAGATTTTTTCCATAAGTTGATTACATTAACATGTATATTTGTAACTCTTCAGTTATGCAGAAATGAGTGGTTTTCAATATGTTGGAAAATTTCTATTTTTATTCCATTTTAAGGTGAGTATGATATTATTTCAACCTATATTGCTTAGAATACCTTCCTCGGTTTATGATTCTCCCTATTTCATTGGTTTTAGGATTTTAACATAAAATGACATCCCCCAACAATGAATATTTGGGTTAGCATCCTAGGATAATAATTTCTTTTTAAAAATCTATTGATTATTAAATGTATATGAAATATATTGGGATGATATATATTATCTTATCATAGGATTATGTCTCATTATCATCCCATATACCCCTACATATGCCTTGAATTTGACATAGTAATGCCTCTTGCAGACTCAAATTGGATTGAAATTGAAGAAGATTACAATTGAACGAAATCATTCACCTTTTTACATTAGGATTATTATGTCCACAGCATTAATTAGTATTAGTAATCTCAATACACATATATATTAGGTGTAATGTTTTAGAATTTTAGTTCTCTATTTTTTGATGGCTATGATACATAAACCCATACAGATATGTTTATTCCATCTAGTATGGAAGAAATCATGGTTTTATAATATGTTTATAAATATTTGATGATTTTATCTATGATTAATTAAGGCCCAGTGGATGATAATCATCTTACACAGTTTCAATTTTGGAATATAATATAATGGGAACAACAGTCATTATCTCCCCATAATTTTTTCCATTAGGGTCATAGTATAAGTAGAATTATAAATTATTTATTCCAAATTGATGTAATTAAAGAGATAAGAGTTCATAAACATTAGTTTCTAACCATTGTTCATCATTATGGTTTGATTTTATTATTAAAATTACATCAATTTCTAATCAAACTTTCTAGAGCTATGGGGATGAGGGTGAGGAATGAAATTATACTTTTATTGATGAGATGGTCATGAAAATAAACATTTGATATAGCAGTTTATTATTTTATCTTACGCATCAATGTTGGATGGTTTGGGTGACTTGGAGATTCAATAGGGTGATAATATGTATTCAAGTCACATCTTGTAAATCAAGAATCTATTTGAGGTTCTGATGCATGATTTTCTGTAAAGAGAATATATGGATTGTAATAATGTTAAATATATGAATAAAAAGATAAATTTTTGGGGATTATAGTTAAACAAAAACTCAATACAAAATACATGTCACAAACAATAGTAGTTAACTATTTTTCCTCTCTAGAAATAGTTATGGAGAAACTCTCCCTCATATATCTCTTCTAAAAATGAATAATTCATTACAATCTAACATCATTTTATTATAAGAAGTAATAAATGGTTGAAAGGAAAGTAATATATATAATATTTGAATTTTATTTAGGTTATAAAATTATATGGTACCAGGACTATTCCTACCTACCTATGCCCATGTTGAAAATATTGGAACAAAAACATATTGACGTGAAGTAGTTAAGTAAGAAAACCAGTGATCAAAAATCATTCAACTATCAAGGTACGAGATAATGGATAGAAAAGACTGTATATATTGAAGATAAAATATAGGGCCAATCCTAAATATGATTCAAATTGGGTTTGATGAATTATAGAGAAGCACTAAATCAAGATTCCTCCACTATAAGGACTCAGCCATAAATGTTTTCATAATTTATCGTTTTACAATGAATTTAAATTCCTTCACTTTTAAGATATTTTTAGGATTAGATTTTTAGATAATTACTCCAAAACCCATACATTAAAATACCATATAATGAAAAAGTGGAAACTTCTGATTAGTATCCATTCTTCCCATTATAATAGAATTTT
Organism: Viscum album; assembly: GCA_963277665.1. NCBI lineage: Eukaryota > Viridiplantae > Streptophyta > Magnoliopsida > Santalales > Viscaceae > Viscum > Viscum album. The sequence goes on along the minus strand of OY728164.1, from coordinate 558,708,619 downwards.
AAAAATAGATCATGATTACATTTTTGGAAAATATCCCTTTATTTTACCATTAATTATTATATTCCAATACCTATCCTTAAATCCTGTGAAAATTGTTTAGAAATGTGGGATCAAAACAAAAAACATGGTATGGGATAGACAAAGAATGAAAACCATTATTCCATTAATAATATGAAAACCCAAGTAATGGTTACCGAAATAATCATTGTTTTTTGAGTAAACATAATTTAAAAAATTACATGAAAAAAACACACACATTTTTCTCAAATAAATTTAATAATACACATTGTATGAAATTAAAATTCATTTTGGCGACATAGATCATCGTTTAAATAAAAGCCTTTTGAAAAGAATTTTTACTAGAATAACCAAACAGATGACTTCGAATTTTATGATTACCCACCACATTAGATAGCTATAACAGCCTCACAAAATTCTAATTGGGATTCCCCATCATATAAGATATAATTCCCTTAATATGAGCTATCTATTCTACCTCATCACATAATATGTAACTGGTTCATTGTGTAATATCTTGGTCGCCCTACCATATGAGGTGTAATGTGATAACCATACACTATCTAGGCGGACCCATCGTGTAATTCTCAAGTGAAAAATAATGAAATAACTATTGTTATACTTGTAATTTCTCAATATAAATCATTTTTAAAAACACTTTTAGACTCATAAGAAAATCATTTTTTGATATCAATATATAATTTTTTTTAAAACCCCAATTCTAATACCATAATACCATTTTATTTTGGAAAATTATTTTCAATACCAAAATACCCCCCAAAAATAAAAAGTGTTCTTTTCAATTAAAAAAATATCTAATATTGAAAATGAAGTAAGAAACATGTAAACATAATAAAGAAATTAATTTTTATTTTCTTCATAATTTAAAAATAATACACTTAATTTGTATATTGTCAAATAATTATTTTTAAAACACATAAAATGATTCCTTTTTAAGCCTTTGAAATAAATTAAAGGTGATATAAAATATACATTATAAATATTCTATGTCTATACAAAATAATTCCAAAATCATTTTAAATCATGGAATCTAAAGTTAAAGATATGTTGAAGGAAAACATCACACGAGTATTTGTTTCAAATAAAAGTACCTTTTCACTTGTGAAACACTTGATTCATAAACCCCATTATACAATTCCATTATGCACAACATTAAATATCAATAAAATAGATAAAATATTGTTATAGAATGTAAAAGGTGTTATATATACACATTATAAATGAATACAGGATTATAAAGTCAAAAGTTTCCTCAATTAAAGTATGGTAAGATGAATTATTTTACCTTGAGTCTGACTTTTCACATGTGTCTTTGTCTTCTTCTTCATTAGGATCTCCTTTTGGTTATCCCCTATATGACATCCTTTGATGGGTTTAAACCCAATGTAAGGATACTAGGATGAGGGGTGGTAATTTTAAAAGTTATTTGGGTAGGTATTCACCAATCGAATGGTATTGAGAGGTGTGAATAGAGGGAGAGAGGTGTGTTCCTTTTATAAGTGGTGTGAGTAGAAAATTTGTAAATTTCTAAAAAAGGGAATTCCACCGATGTTTTTCTATGTAAAGTGTCTATAATAAAGAACCCAATAAAGATATTGTAACAGATAAGGATTAAATATGGACATGCAATGTGTTATTTACAAGTTTCATAGTCATTGTCTCCATAAGATTAACGTTTAAGAAATTAGTAATTCCCATTTTTACCATTATCACTATGATTAATTATGACTGTTTTCACTAATTACATTGGTAAATATTTTATGGAAATATTATTATACATTATTAATTATCCTGGTTCCAAATATGTAATAAAATTTTTCAAATTCAATTCAAATAAGTCTAAAATTTTATTTTTATTATAATCTCATATTTGTTGTGAGACATCATGTTTTTTAAAATAGTATTTTCTTAGAGAAAAGAGATTATATATTAAATTTATGACAATAAAACTCATCACATAAAAATAAAATAATAATTTTTTATTTAATTTCTATAATTTTTTTTTAAAACATTCTTCCTTAGGTATGATTCTAATAAATTAATAAGGTGATACATTATGAAATTTAATATAGTTGTAAGAAAAACCCGACGTTAAACCCAAAAACAAACTTATATTAAAAATCACTATAAAGATGATTAAAAATTATTTATGTGGAAAAAATATAAGTAAATAAAAAATATTTTAGTTAAAAAATATTTAAAAAATATTTTAACTTTAAATTTAATTTTTTTTAAAATCGTCATTTTTCACTCTTTAGTGAAAAATCAATATTTTCCAAAAAAACCAAATTTCACACAAAGTAAATTATGATATTATGATGCAAAAAAATGATATTCATTTTATCAAATTCAAATTGTATTATACAGAAATAATTATTTTAATTAAAATTTTATAGAAATTTTTTTTATTAAAACAAATCCATTTTTAATTAAAAATTAAATAATACTAATATATCCATTTAATTCATATTAATAAAATTTGAAATAATTCATAATATTATTACCTTGGATGTTTTATACGTTTCAATTTTTATAATGTTCATCCTCAAAATTTTGTTCACTTATTAAATAAGTGGGAATATTTCTTCCTCATTGAGTTTTTAGATTCCAATATTTCAACTTCAAACACATGTTTTTTTCATAGAACCTTTACATCAAGAATCACCTTATTAATAAATTAAATCTCTATGAGGTTATGAAATTGAACTATTTGATTCTTTTAATAAAGAGTTTCTTCAAAATAAACTACATCAGAGCTCAAAAACATGAGAAGTATCTGATTCATATTTCATTAACATTGAATCATTATATATGTTGTGTACTTGAGATAAACTCAGAGGTATGAAAAAAATTTAGACTAATGATCCAAATTCCTATAGGATATCATATTGTATAATGATGTGAAGACATAGAAGCTCTGTATTACAAAAATTAATCACACCTTTCCATGTATAAACTTTGAGAAATTCATGATCACCCCCCCCCCTAAAGAAATATATTTCCTGCAATTATCTACATAACCTTTCTGCCTACTCTATGTTTTACTCATGTATCACTAAGTCAATATATCCTTATTTTCCATTTCAACTATCCTCTATGGTCCCATAAATCACATCAACTTATTTTCTCCTACTTTATCTATAAAATAGGTTTCCTACACTACTTTCTATAAAATTACCCACATGGATCCTTCTGAAAACTCGAATGAAAAATGTTATTATAGGAAAATTCACCCAAATATATTTTTTAATACAAACATCCCTGGTAATACATTGTGAAAAACTAATTATATCATCCAATTTTTGAATCATCTTCTCAGACTATGCATCATATTAAGGATGAAAAGTTGTACTAAAATTTAATTCAGTACCAAACATCTTATGAAGCCCATTCAAAAAATTAGATGTGAACCTGAGATCATTGTTTCATTAAATGGATAGAGTAATTCATTTTAACCAGAAAATATCTTTTAAACATAGTCTATAAATATAATATAAAGACATTTTACTTTGAATGGGGAGGAAATGTTCATATTTAGATAATCAATCCACAAAAACTCAAATCTCATTATTACCATAACATGTCTTTGAAAATCCAACCTTGAAATCCATTGATATATTCTCTCATTTCACTCTAGTAATGGAAGAGGATGAGTTATCCCCTTTGATAACTAACGATATGACTATATATACAAACATGTGCTACACGTCATGGTCATTTAAAAAGTATCTCTATTCATTCCATCCAACCAGAAACACTCCTAATTGTCTTTATATATCAATGTGCTTATCAGATACATGGAAAATAGAGAAATGTGATATTTAGTGAAAAACTCCTTCCTCAACTATGAAATATAAGGAACACATACCCTTTTCACAAATCAAAAAATACCTTCTTTATAAATACTAAAATTTTATAACTGACACTTATTCAGGTATTATAATTTTTTTTAAGAATGATTGTTAATCTTTATGATCTCTATAAATTTCATTATAACTAAATCAACTATACTGAAACCTGAATCACAATATAAGATATCTCTACATCCATTTCATATAGGTGTAAATTCATTAATTTATAATCACAACTCATCCCATTGGGACCTGCTCCATGACTCCCCAAGCATGCCTCCAACATGCCAAGGGCTAATGGCTTGCACCGAGTAGGCATAATACAAACATTGGAGGCATTTCATAAGTACCTTCACACATGCACACATCTCCAAACCCACAATTCTAAAATCTATTAAAACACTAGGAAAAAATTTATGCATACGACTAAACCCAACAAACAGAGTACGATAGAAAGTAAAGTACTGAAAGTAAACTATGCCGAAATACAAGCCCACAAAGAAACAAGAGTCTGAGAACTACCATGTACAACCTATAAAAACAAAGAGGTACTGGGGTTGTTTCTCATAGCTGTAGGAACACCTCGGCATAGAGGGAACTTAGAAAGTGTGGTCATGTCCCGGTACACCCTCGACTCTATCGAAAAGCTGCTCGTCTTCACAACACACGACACATGCGGGTAAGGCCCATGCAGTGGTGAGTATAACAATACTCAGTAGTGGACCCGAAAAATCCAAAAGTAATATGAAAAAGAAAGGCACAGTCAGCTCTACGCAGTTAATGTCAAATGACCATATAATAGGATAAAACTATCTAGATATACTCAAATCCCAACCACATATTCTAGGAACATGTCACGCAACAACACACCCCCACTAGGGATTCAGTTCGAAGATTCCACGAAGCACTCACCTGGGAGAACTCACTCCACATGTTTTATAGCTCTGATGATATCTTTATGAGAAGTACTATCAGTTAGGAATGGTCATGAGAGATTGATCCACTCATTCTAAGAGAACACACTTTTGAGTGGGAAGTATCTCGATACATAGATGAGTATCACTACCAGGGCCTTGGCGGATGCTGTGAATCATCCAGATTCACCTGCTAGATAGAGGATTAGTGCCCTATGAAAATATTCACTTCAATATATGACTCTACCTAGGGTGAATAATGGATATAGGGTCTCTCTATCGGCCTATCAGATGGATACCTAACTCTATCTCGGAATGTCCTGCTAAAGGGATAATACTCTGGTAGAAGAAAACAATACATGACCTTTATAGGAAGAAGATTAAGTGGAATTAACCCAAACAAAACATGTCAAAGATATGTTGTACAACAAGATCATTCCATGTACTGAAAAATACAATATGTGCAGAAGTTCCACACATCGTGTCTTCTGACCCCCAGTAATTCTCATGTTCTACATCATGTGTTGCAAGGCTGGTCGTGTAGGAATGTCAACACATGACATGTAGAACAGATCCCACGCCATTTCTGAGTAGCTGGGTTTAGCTCTATGTACGTGACTGTGTGCCCGTACATGAATTTATCCCACGTGCTCCATTCCACATAACATGTACATAGGGGAACCCATGTTTCTGGCCTGGCCTACCCCTATTATGGAGCAGACAATCGTATACTCCATTCCGTGTCTGTGTACTTCACAGAATACATGCCAAGCATTGGGAATGGTCTAACACGCCATGTGACCAGGTTCACACACCGTGTGAAACATATCTGACCCCTGAAATTCAAGCCACTTTCGCCATTTCCACACAATGTGTTCATTAGCATACACGTCATGTATTTATAGAATTACCAGAATCACAAACCTCCACCGTCACACCTCGTGTTCTACCTCGTTGATCGGACTGGCCATCTGATGGCCATGAAACACAATGTTTTAGGTCGCCCAAACATCACGAAGTTGATTTCTTCAGTTTTGGGCCTCTGATCGGCCCTGAAAGCGCATTTTAATCATCAGTGTGAAGAACAGATGAAGAATGATAATTCCCGAACTATGTCAATTAGTCCACTACCATTGTATTGACACCTCTTATAGGTCACCACAATGTCGGATATCCAATTTGGGATCGTTTCATCACGAAACAAATGTGCAACGATCCGTTTTTCGTCGATCCTCAATGAAAATGAAAAAAAGTTGATGAAGATCCATCAAATCAAAATGGGGAATGAACCTCCACCATCGTTCATCACGATGTTGATCAGCTTCCATTAGAAGGATTAAAAAGGTGAATAAAATGGATAATCCAACAAATATCACAATTAAAATTTCTAGAATCAAATCTCGAAAGAAAAAAAATTACACCCTCTCACAAGAACATACAATCTGCGGATCAATATGTCCATGGTTTATCTATATTCATAATTTAAATCCAACAACTAAGAAATATGAATTGATAAAACAACCCCTACCTCGATCCGATTGAAGAACGATCGTCGTGTCACATTTGTTTGTAAGTTTTGTCAGATCCAAGATTCATCATCATCGTCTGCAAACGGGTTCTCCTCCAAAACTCTAAGATCCTCTCTCTCAATTCGTAGGGTTTTGAGGCTAATCATGAGATATTTCCATAAGCATGTATTTAAAAGGTAGGAATTAGGTTGTTGCACAAAAAGAAAACTAAATAGAATAAATTATTATTTTATTTTATTGCAATTATAAACATCCAAAAAAAACTCTTGTAGTTGACCCACGTAGGTTGATGTTTGGCCCTGCTTAAGTTAATGTTTCATAATAATAACACAATGGTGACCTTAGATTTCTGATCCAGGTAAACATTTAAAATATATTCTACTAATATAGGGAAAATGATCATGCACTCTATTTTAAAATTTAACTTATTTCAAACATTTATTCCGGGCACTCCGGGACTCAGAATCACAATCCTTCAAAAGGTATGGTCTCAAAATAATTCCATTTAATATTTAAAAATAATAATTCTTATAAAATTCACGACATTAAATTCTACCCCCCTTGGGTATTTGTCTCCCAATAAATTCAAAACAAATTCCACTCGAAATGATGTGGGTACAGGGAACATATCAGAGCCTCCCACTCTCATGTGCTCTACTGAAGAATCAAGTGCTGCCACTGAAAGCTCACAAAGAGGATTGATCGCCCATGAATGATCAACTCTAGCCGATCGTAGGTCTCCAATGGGTACATAGAAAAGGTCACTCCATCCTTGATGTACAGCTCACCCTAGTCAATGAGGTGTGATGGGTCATGAAAGTACCTCCTCAGTTGTGACACATGGAAGACATCATCGGCCTGGTGCAACTGTGGCCTTAGAGCTAGGCAGTACACTAGCTCTCCAACTCTATGCAGTATCTGGAACGGTCCGATGATCCTTGGAGATTTCTTTCCCCCTTTTCCAAATCTCTATAACCCTTAATGTGGTGATAACCTTAGGAAAACGTCATACCCTTCCTCGAACACGAGTGTTCCCTGTCACTTGTATGCATAATATTTATACCATCTCTCTGCAGTATTCATCCACTCCCGGATGATCTACACCTTCTCGGTGGATTCTCATTCCAACTGTAGTCCCCTGAGTGCCGACTCTCCAAGGATGGTCCAGCAAAGCGGTGACTGGCAGGGTCTCCCATACAAGGACTCGAACAAAGCCTTACCAATGGTGGAGTGATAGATGTAGTACAATGAAAACTCAACAATATGTAGGTGGTCCTCACAACTGCGATCAAATTCCAAGATACAATCACAAAACATATCCTCTAGAACCTGAATGGTACTCTTTGTCTGACCATTAGTCTGGTGATGGAGCGTCGCGCTCAAGCGTAGCTCTGTACCAAAATCCTCCTGCAGTCCCTTCTACAACCAGGATGTGAAGCATGCATCTTGATCTGAGACTATTGTCAGATAGAGTCCCTGAAGCCGAACTATATCTTTCATATAGAGGAATCCCAAGATCTCTACGGGACTCTTCTCTCTAATATCTAGGAAGTGTGCTGACTATGTGAGTCGGTCAACGATCATACAGATGGAATCATTCCTCTTGGATGTCTGTGGTAGGACTCTCATGAAGTTCCCCGACATTTAATCCCCCTTCCACTCTAGAACATCTAGGGGTATGCAAATCCCACTAGAACATGGTGCCCTCCCTTCACCTACAAGCATATAAGGCATCGAAAAATGAACTCTACTACATCCTTCTTTATGCCTGACCACAATAACTATCGTCGGAGATCCTAGTACATCTTCACCACTCCAGGATGTATCATCAAATAGGATTAATGAAACTCCCATAAGACCTCTTCCCGCAACATCACTTGTACAAATGTACATCCCTTGAAAATAATTATGTGCTCCCAACCTTTCGAATATCTATCAGGTGCTTTTCATGTGGATAACTGAGCACATAATGCCTCAATGTTGAAATCCCCAATCTACGCCTCCAAAACTCAATGTTAGAGTGGAGGGGTGGAATCCATCAACTATTGGTATGTTGCATCCTCAATGTGCATGAAGGACAATTGTAACGTGGCTACCTGTTCTATCTACTGACTTAACAACTGCGAGATCAACCTTCTTCTAAGAGAATCCACCACCTTGTTCCCCATCCTAGGTGTATAGATGATCTCTAAATCATATTAATGGAGGAACTCTAGGACACACCTCTAACTCAGATTCATATCCTTCTCAAAGAAGCTATACTTGAGTCTCTTTTGGTCAGAGTATTTGATAATACTCTATCCCATAAGTTCGTGTCACCATATCTTAAAACCGATGACTACCACTATAAATTGAGATCACGGGTCACATAATTATGCTCAGGTGGCCTACGATAGCGTGAACCATAACCAATTACTACATGTCTCTGCATCACGACCTAACTAAGCTTGGTCCCTTATGCATCACAGAAATCTATGTACCGGACACCCTCCATTAGTAATCTAATAATCGAGGTGCTCGTAAAAATCTTCCTCAAATTCTCAAATGTCTGTTGGAACTTCTCCATCTACATGAAGTGTTGCCCCTTCCTGGTCCAGGCTATCATCAGCACTGATATTCAGGAGAAATAAGGAATGAATCTCGTGTAATATCCTCCCAAACCATGGAAGATCTGCACCTTTGTCATGCTCTGAAGTGGCCCCATTCTAACACTGCCTCCATCTTGCATGGGTCCATAACTACACTATCTACAGAGATGACATGTCCAAAAATAGACATTATAAATCTAGAACTATAACATTGAGAGCTTCCAATAAATATGGGGCTATCAGAGTACGTATAAATCCATCCACAGGCGTCTCACGTGCTCCTCCTCGGACGCTGAGTACACAAGGATGTCGTCAATGAAGACCACTATGAACCGGTCTATGTACGGCTGGAAGATCTAGTTCATCTACCCCGTGAACACTACAGGGGAATTTTTTAGGATTAAATGAATCACCAAGTACTGATATTGACTATAGAGGAATTTATAAGTTGTATTTGTTATATCCTTATCCCGTACTCGTAACTGGTGAAAACCTGATCGAAGGTCAACCTTCGAGAACCAATGCTCCCCTCTTGGTTGATCGATGAGTTCATAGATTCTTGACAGTGGATAATTTTTATTCACCATTACATGATTCAAGCACCATTTATCCACACACAATCTCAAACTATTTTCTTTATTCATAGAAAAAATGACTGCGGCCTCCCAGGTTGAATCGCTAGGTCTCAAAAAAAATCCTTTCTCTAAAAATCCTCCAACTGCACCTTCAGCTCGTGAAGCTCTATGGGGAGCCATTTGATATTCTAGTGAGTAAATCGGTGCCATATCGGGGTGTACGTTGATTTCCCAGTGGGGAGGAAGTCCTCGAAAATCTTTGGGAATGAAATCCCCGTACTTTTCCACTACTACTGGGATCTAGGAGCTTATAACATCTACTGCTCTGAGGGTAAGGTCAGACAACTAATGAGTGACCAGCTGCACTCTCTTATGAATGAGCTTGTTATGTTCTAACTAGGTATCTTTTTCCCTGACAAAAGAAAACATCATCCCATCACTGTAGATAGAACGCACTAATCACCTAAAATAGTCAATCTGGGCATTGACTGAAGATAAGCAATCCAAAATGAGAATGACGTCGTAATTCCTCGACACTACCAACAAGAGGTTCCATCCAAAAAACATACCTCAAAGGATATGATTACACAATCTACATAGGTGTGTGATCGTTGTGTCTCCTCACGTAGGTGTCTCCTAGAATAAGGTTCGAGATAACAGCTCTACCAGAATCTCAAGGTTTTTCACAAGACATGTTTCAAGGAAAGAATGACTAGAACATGGGTTTATAAGTATGAAATCCAAGGAAGAGAAGACACAGATTGTACCTCAAATCATCCCTGGAGTCCCTGGGTCATATGCGTCGACTGCATGCAGTTGTCCTCACCTTTGTCCCCAACCTCAGTGAGCCTAGTGCAGACCTCTTGAGGGTGGTGGTAGAAGTAAATATATGTTCCTTCAACAAATTGTAGCTCTAGCAGCACCTCTTCCACATCATCCTATTGGCAGGTCTATCTGCTCCATTTTCTACCATAGTCTCAGGGTCCATCCACCGCCTCCCTATCAGCTAGTCGATGGGTTGGACAATCTCTTAAAATATGTCTCCTACCGTCACATGAGTAGCACCACCTCTTTCTAGGAAGATAGGACCCAACCTGAGAATCCCAGATAGTTGATCCCCTATCCTAAGTCCTCCTTTGATGTCTCCCATATCCAGATCCATGTGCCTGAAATCTACTCGCTTTGTGGAGGTATCTGGGCATATCTGCCTGTTGCTGACTGTCGCCAGCTATCTCTGCTATTCCATGAATATCTCGATCTCGAAGCCCAGCTCGAGCACTCCAAAATATGTTTAAATGAAAAGATACATGATAATAGTTTGTATGTCCCATCGTAGGCCTCTCTAGAATGTCCGAGCTCTAATGTATTGATCTCTGACCATATCAATCGAGTACCAGGTTAGGTTGGTGAACCTTGATGTATAGTCACCTACCGTCAAATTGCCCTACTGGAGCTAAAGAAGCTCCTAGATGTGCACAACGCTTCGTGTATCCAGAGATAACTCATCCTTAAAGAGTCTCTCAAACCCCATACATGAAACAGTCTCCTTATCATTAGTCTATGGGGTCAGACACCACCATTATCCTATAGAAATCTGAAGAAGCCGCACTCTTAGGATCAACATCTTGTCCGCTGGTGTCCTAATGAGATGGAAGACACTGGTCACCGCCTCAAGACATTCATCAGCCGACTGAGTGTTAGTCTTGCCTCAATAAATTTTGGGTCAGTATCTCTAGAACTCCTGGAGCACTCTCAACATGCGCTCCTTATCGGTCGGTACTGATGGTACCATGGGCTACTCCAATGGTGGTGGTATTGATAGTGCACCACCCGGTGGAAACTTCTGTGAAACTGGTCATTGTATCGAAGCCTCATCACTGAGGGGGTCATCCTCATGATAGTGCTACTGAATCTTAATGGGTATGCATCATGGAGGCATCCAATAAAGTAAACAAGATGTACCATGGTTAATGAGTATATCTAGACTGCAGTCAGAAATGACATGGAAATCATAAACCATTCCTATATGATGCATGTACCATCCTTTTATTTCCCCACAATTAGTGTTTTCATGTACTGAGTCAAAAATAAGATTATCAGAGTCCCAGTGTATGGATACATCGGTCGCCGGCGTTAAAATTGGATTATCTGTCCTCAACACTGAGCTCAAAACAATTAACATGGTTTCCCCAATCCAATATCATAGACAATTGGTCCAAAGGTAGAACCGACCACCTCTAATACCACATTGTCATGGCCTGTCCCAGAAGGGGCCCATGCCACGACTCCACAAGCCCGCCTCCAATAGTCCTGGGGCTGGTGACTTGCACCGAGTAGGCATAATACTATCATGGGAGGCATTTACTATGTACCTGTACACACACTAACATCTCCAATCCCACAATTCTAAAAAGTAAAAAAACTAGGGAATAAAAATGCATGCATACAACTAAACCCAACAAAAAATGTACGACGGAATGTAAAGTAATGAATGTAAACCAGGACAGAATACATTCCCATAAAAAATAGTCTGAAAACTACAAAGTCCAACCTGTAAACACAAAGAGGTACTGGGACTGTTGCTCGTAGCTGTAGGAACACCTCTGCCAGTAGGGAACTCAAAAAGCTCAGTCTTATCCTAGTCGGCCCAGCACATTGTCAAAGGGATGCTCTTCCTCCAAAGACACGACATGTGCTGGAAAATATCATAAAGTGGTGAGTATAAAAATACTCAGTAGAGGACCCCGAAGACCCCAAAGTAATACACAAATGAAAGGCACAGTCAGATCCACACAATAAAATTTCTACTGATCTTATAAAAGGAGAAAACAATACATATTTACTCACTTCCAAAACCCGTAGTCTAGGGACAAGTCACACAACATCATACCCCTACTATGGATTCAGTTCAATGATTCCACAAAGTACTCACCAAGGAGGACTCACTCCACAATTCTGATATCTCTTATGGCACCCATTTGAGAAGTATTGTCTATCAGGAAAGGTAATAAGAGGGAGTTGAATTCATTCCAGGAAAACATACTCCTAAGTGGGAATGATCTCGATACAGTGATGGGGATCACTTCCAGGGCCTTAGCAGATACTATGAATCATCCGGATTCACCTTCTAGGTAGAGGATTAGTGCCATCAAGAAATAGTCATGATGATTCCTGACTCTACCTAGGGTCAATAATGGATAAAAGATCTCACTCCGGGCCTCTCGGCAGGATACATAACTCTATCTAGGAATGTCATGCTAATGAAATCGTACTCCTGTAGAAGGAAACAATAAATGGCCATCTGAGGAATGAGAAGAAGTGGAACTGACCCAACCAAAACATGTCCAATATATAGTGGAAAAGAAGATCAATCCATGTACTAAAAAGTACAGGGAATGTAGAAGTGCCAAACACATTGTCTTCTGACCCTGGGTATTGCCCGTGTACTATGGGCCTTGTCAGAAGGCTGGCATTGTAGGAATGTCTGTATACGGCATGTAGTAAAGATCACATGTCACGTCTTGGTACCTAGGGTTGGCTCCGTGTACGCGGGTGTGTTCCCATACATGACTTTATCCCATGTGCACCATCCCGTGTTGTTGGCCTGGTCTGGTCGTGTGGCGGAGTACATGGTGGTGTACTCCCATCCCATGTTTGTGTACTTCCCAGAATACACGCCAAGCATCAGAGAAGGTCCAACACACCATGTGACCAGGGTCCCACACCGTGAGATGCCCGTCTGACCTTGACAAACCTATCCGCCGCCACTTTTACCACATGGCGTGTTCATCGGGATACACGCAGTGTATTGAATAAATATCCATAATCATGAAAATCCACCATTGAGCCTCCCATGTTTCCCCATTCTTCAATCCTACAATCTTATCTCCATGAAACTCAAGGGTTTATGTCACCTTGGTATCACAATGAACATTCCATCAGTTTCGGTCCTCCAATCAGCTCCGAAAAGGAATTTTTATCATCCGTTCAAAGAACTATTGAAGAATGATAATTCTCGATCCCTTTTGATTCATCTTAAGCCATCTATGTTAGACCTCCTATAGGTTTCCATGATTTTAGATCACTAATTTGTTATCATTGCGTCATTAAATGGATGCGCATAGATCCGTTGTTCGTCACCCCACAAGTAATAGAAAAAAGATAAAGAAAATCCAACACACCAAAATGAGGAATGAACCTCTCCTTCATTACTCCCGATGTTGATACTCTACCATTGAAGGATTAAAAATGGTGAATCAAAACAATAATCCAAAAATTATCACCATTAAAAATTACAAAATCAAACCTTGAAATAAATGGGAAAATTACACCCACAAACAGGAATGCACGATCTGCAGATCAACATGATCATGGTTAATCCATTTTCATCATTTAAATCCAAAAATGATGAAATAGGAAATTAAATAACATCCCATTCCTCGATCCGGTTGAAGAATGATAACTGTGTTGGGTTAATTGACAAGGTTCCTCGGATCCGAGATGCATCGTCATCGTCCGCCAATGGGTTCTCCTCCAAAGCTTCATGTGGCTCACTCTAAATTCGCAGGGTTATGAGGCTAACCCTGAGAACATTATATAATATGGTATTTAAAAGTGGTTAATTAGGTTGCTGCGCAAAAAGTAAATGAAATGAAATCAATTATTATTTTATTTTATTTCTATTAAAAATGTCGTGAAACTAACTCGTGTAGATGACCCCCATTGGTTGATGTTAGGCCCCGCCAAAGGTAAATTCCCTCCTTTGAACACAATGATTCCCTCAGATTTCTGATCCAGGATCCAATTTAAATGATATTACACTTATATTGGAAAATATCTCATGGGTGTTGTTTAAAATTTTAATTTATTTCAAACATTTATTACAGGCACTCCGTGACTCCGAATCACACGTCGTTGAATGGTCTGGTCTTGAAATAATTCCATATAATATTTAAATATAATATTGCATGTAAAATCCAAGACACTACCATCATGAACCAATGGGTCACATTACAAATGTAACATGGGTAATATAACATTAATTTTTTTGATTCAAAGCATCATCCACACTATTTTATTTTATGTGATGGTAATGAAATGTGAATTCTTAAACCATGATTAATTATATCTGTCTTATTTTTTAGATTTTCAATTCATTATGAGTGAGTATACATTTATATCTTTTTTGATAAGTATATATTTTACACTTTACACCACACAAATGATGCCTTCAAATCCTTAAATGAAAAACAAAATAAGTTAAATCCAAGTTATTTGTATGGTATGTTAAATCATGATTTTTTAACAGATGCTGAAAATAATAAATTACCTTACCGTTATAAATTAATATATAAGTTATTATTTTAAATGAAGTGTAACTATAGATTTAAAATTTACCATTTATGGAAGGAAGGGATGAAACTAAATCCTTCACCAGCCTTCTATTTACATCCTAAAAACAATCATCACATTATTTTTTCTAGATGTACATAACTACATTAAAGTAATAAATGTTAGTGGGATATAAAAATTAAAAATAAAAATCATCATACAACTAGTAGTGAACCACAAATCTAATAAAACTATGAATCTATGTGATATTTGGGGTTCTTGGACATTCATTGAAAACTTTTTTAATGGGGTCAACATTTAATAAATATTTCGAAATAATATGGCCATGGAAAGAAATGTTTTTTAATCAAAATTCAAAATTACTATGTTTCCAAGAACATTATTTTATTTTAATGTTTTCAAAAAAACCATTAGTTTCCTTAGATGTTCTTCTTAAAACTTATAGTATACCAAAATGTCATCAATAAACATAACAAAAAACATATCCTAGAAATAATTATAAACTATATTGACTAGGTCCATAAATATATTAGGTGAAATAGGTAACCGAAAATGGAATATCTATAAATTCATTATGCCCATATCTAGTCCGGAACATAGTATTTAGATTGTATGCTTCCTTCTATTTCAACTGATGGTACCCGGCCTTAGGTCAAGCACTGAACATTACTGTGCTCCCTAAAACTAATAAAAATATACTTGATATGATGAAAAGGATACTTTATATTAACAATGATATTAATCAAGGCTCTACGATTTATGAAATGTCTCATTAATCCATATTTATGTTTAAACAACAAGACATGAGAACCTTATGGTGAAGTTCTTGTTTGATCTAATCTTCTATCTAATACCTATTACAATATATTTTTCAGTTATAAATGTTCCACTAGATCCATTATAAAAGGGTCATAGAAATATGATTATAATTAATTACTAACTCAACTATAAACTCAACCTATGGATAAAAAATAATACTAGGAAAATCATCCGTAAAAACATACATGTTTCAATTTTCTTTTAGAACACCACTAATTAGATCAATTTATATATATTAAAAAATATGAGATAGTTAACCTTTTATTTCATTGTAAAGACTCTTATACTATAATCCTAAAGTATGTGGTAACTATATTACATTGTAATAAAATATAATGAATCACATAAAAAAGGACCAAATATTTTTTTTCCAGATAAACAAGTTACATAGTTTAAAATCACATTACAAATATAAATATTAAATGGATCATAGATAATCCTTTGAGAAAGCCATTATTCTCCTAGATTAACCATATATATCAATCATAATAATGATCATGGAATATTTTCTGAAAATAAAACATAACAAAGGGGGTATTAAATGCTCAGTAAGTTTATAAAAACATCCGAACCTAACAGAAATACTCATAATAGATTATAGAAAGGTAAATAATTGAAGTGGATAGCATTATACAATAACATTAGCATAATATGTCGAGACTAAATGCTGGTCAAATAATTTCATATAAATAATTACATGAGAATGAAAGAAAACCACAAATAGTTTAATAGTTGAATAATTACATATAATATCAATAACTAAAATCACAATGTTGTAATTCATAATACAAGACATTATAAACAAAAAATTAAGTCTACGATGAGGAGACCATATATAAATGTGTAAGGCATCAGGAAATATCAAATATACATTGTCTCATGAGTCTTATAGATTACATGAGGGGATATAGCATGCCCCACCCATGACATAATAAGTAAAATGCACTACTCATATTAAAGGGGTGAAACATAAACAACAAAAACATTCATAATGAAAAACAAGCGTATGAAATTTGAATACTTTAACAATAAACCATGAATGAAACCAAAATAGAACTTCCATTATCAAACTGATCATAAAAATTAAATAAAATATGGTATATTGTATCATAATAGATAAACATCCATTGATTATAAGATCTAACAAATTATGTTGACATAGATGCAAATACTTTGGTAAAATCATTGATTCTACATAGAAATAAACATTTTACATTGAAATATTTTAAATAAAAATAAGTGTAATTAAAAAAAACATATAGAAATATTTTTAAAAAACCACATAAAATTATGGAGGATTATATTAAACATTAAAGCATACTGATAGGGGAAAATACTCTTATTACATATAATTTAAAAAATAATCATTTTGTATTTTTCTGAAAAAAGAATAGTGCGCCTGTTCTGGAAAATAACAAAATGATTCATTTAAAATTGTTTAATAAAAACAAATTTTTCTTTAAAAAGAAATTAAAAATACATTGTATAATAATAGAAAACATGTTTATAACATTTTTAAAAGTCATGAACATGGAAGGGAAATATTATCCAATAGATACTTAATGAAAAATAATCTCGTATAATGATATGATTTTGAAATAAACCCATAAAAAGATCATATCATTAATCAAATTAATTGTTAATGTTTTTTATATTTAATTCTATATTAAATAACTTAGAATCAAATATGATATATCTTAAATTAATTTCACACATAAGCTAACCAATGAAATATAAGTTTAGACCTATTAATGAAAATTGAGTGATGAAATCCCATATCTTAGGTATGATTTCTATTGTACACATCAGAAACTATTTTATTATGGGTTAAATAATGTTATATGTTTAAAAAATAACAATATTCATATATATGATATCAAATTTTGTCATATTATATCCTCTTATCACCCATTTTTAATAATAATTCGTTATTACCTCTATTTCGAGTGTTAAATGCTTCATTTTCCTACACACATTTCATCGGATAAGTCCTGATTCATGTGCATATGATATAGTTATTTCACATCCCCAATTATTATAAGGTAATGTATATCATATTTCTTAATTCTATACTTTTTTATAATCACTATTTATGGGTGAAAAGTTAAAATAAATTTCATCATGTCCTGAATATGGCAGGTCATGCGTATGCACGAGCGATGCTATCATATCTATATTAAAAAAGGTTAAAGGAGTGGGTAGTATATTGTTTTTATAGAATAATTATGACATTATAATCATTATATATTTCTATTACTTCCATAATTATAACAATCTTCGTGAAATGATGAAGAAAGAAATTACACTATAACATGCAGTGGGTAATCCATATATACCCACGCACAGTGCTTTCATTTTTCATAGGTTGGATAAATGGTTGAAAATTTTTGTATCATATTAAGTATAACATATCATTTCTATATTATAATATATTTATTATTTTATCCAGTTGAAAAACACGATTAGTATGTAGAAGAATAAATATACAAGGATGAGTTCATAAAAATGATCACCTCTTCTTTAGTGGACATCCATTAGTTATTTTATTAAGGTATATAGGGTGGTCATTTTCAGAATCAACTGATATTCATAACTTGTATAATGATGTTGGTGAGATAAATGGATAGGTTTTGGTTGATCTATAAGGTTCAATGTTGTGCGAATAAGTGAGATATGAGGTTCTCTTTGATAATTGAGGTGTGGGGAACTTTTGGAAACTTTCAAAATTTTAATAAATTCATTTTAAATTAAAAATGAATAAAAAGTGATTTTTTATAATATAATAGGAGGTTGTGCCTATGTAATCTCAAAAAATAATTTTTAAAAAACTTTAGGTTAAATTCTTACCCTTACCTTTTCGTTTTAACCCTTATCTAATACATTTAACTCTTACCATGACAACAACGATTTTTTCTCTTTGAGGGGAAATATTGATACTATAAAATGAAAAAATAACCATAAATGAATCATGGATTAAATTTTAAACATTATATCAATCAATTATTTGAATTTTATTTTTAAATTTTTTTTTATCATTTTAAAAAATATTAAATAAAATAATATGAAATTAATGTTAATTTTGAAACTATTTATTTCTTTGAATTTTATAAAAAAAGATATAGTTGAACCAAAAATTTTAACACATAAACAAATTTCAAATTTATCTATAAAATTAATATATGATATTAATTATCTCAAATTATTTTTATTTTAACATTTTAATAATTTTTAATTTTATATTTCTATTAATTAAACATTTTTTGCATTATAATTGTCTATGTCATTAAGATAATAATTTATTTGCTAAAATATAAAAATAAATTACCGTGATGAAGATTGTAATTTTATCATTAAAATTAATATTTATAGTTGAAGATATATTTTGTTTAACAACAAATTAAAAACCTTAATATTATTAAAAACATAAGTATGCCATATTAGACTTTTCATAAAATAAAATATTGTAAAATGATATATGTAAACCAATTTGATCCAATAAGACACAAAATTGGCTCACAGATGATTTTATTTGACACTAACTTACCCAAAAAATTTATGATAAGTGTTAGGGTAATTTTTTATTATTCATATTATTAATATTACCAGTAACTACCTGGTTCAACCTTAACCATGGTAATCAAAATCACAATGTTTACTATTCATATAATCCAAAAATAAAAGCCAAATATTCAATAATTATGGACCTTATAATTTAAAATATGAAATTTATTATTCAAAATTCAAAACATATAAATGGATAAAATTATTTTTAAAATTAATCTAATATACGGGGAGATAATAGTATATTTTAAATTGAACTCAGCTCGAATGTTTGAAATGTTTTTATATACAAAATAAATATAAAAAACATTCAAAATACATAAATTGGATTAATATATCTATATTTTATATAATTTTACATTAAAAACAATTTAAAATATAATTTATCATTATAAATAATTTTTGAATAATAGTTGGTTTTCAATTAAAATGCTGTATTTTTCATTATCCTTAAAATATTAAAACTAATCAAAACATATAAAAAAATCAACAAAAGAAAACATTTAAATTTTTATTACATAAATTAAGTTCATTTTTTCAACATGATTTTATAATAATTTAAAAAATCAGTTTTAAAAAAAGAACTCCATTTAAAGGTGACAAACCACAATTTAGAATAATATAACTTTTATGCAATTGGATTTGTTAATAATTTATTCCTATTAACAGTATTGGATGTATTTCAAAAAAAAATTATTTATAATATAATATACAAATTTTTTAAATTTTTTAATAACATTCATTCCCATAAATATAACTTGTATGTTATAATGGTCATGTTAAAATAATTATATTTCATTGTATATCATTTTTCATTAAAGATTGTTGTTGTGTAAAATGTAAGCTTTTGATGAAATTAAATTTATTTAAAAATAGATATATCATTAAATATATGGGTCCTCAATTTCACCCCCCATTAATTAATTTGATCCTCATAATTTGAAATTGATCTTAAAAATGTAATTTATGATACCTGAAAAAATATGTGAAACCTACATCAAAATTAGTGTTAATAAAACATCCCATTAATAATAGGTAAATAAATTGGGATGGAAATCAGAAAATTTGGATTTTTAATAGTATAAATTATCTGGGAAGTGAAAACTTGGGCATACAAGAAAAATATAACTATCAAGTTCAAATGGTGAGTGATAGAGAGCATAGTCATTAGAAAATTAATCGTCATAAAATTGTAAATTTTTGTTTCGTTAAAATATCATTCATTTCTTAAAAAAATGTAAATGGATAAGTTTTTATTCAAAAAAACTTCCTAGAGATTAGGAACTCCTTTGATATTCATATAAGAGCGTGATATAATAAAATTACACGATTAATATCCATGTCATGAGCATTATATCATAACTTGGTTTCGCATCGATCAATTTTCTATTCATTTGATACATCCATAGATGGATATCCATGATGAAATTTATGCATATAATACTTTTATAATATCATAGGGTTTATAAGTTTTTATTTCACCCCCTTCAGGATTACTGAATTCAAAAATGCTGTCACATATTATATAGTAAATCATATGTTATCCTAAAATAATAATATCCGATGTTTAACTTAATCAATTCCATCTTTAAGACATATCCAAAAAACATTTTTTCAAATTCATAATAAAAAACAATTATTTTTAATATCACTAAATATAAAACATCATTTCATAACCATGCTTTCGAAAAACAATATAATTTATATATTTTTGTTATATGAAAAAGGTATGAAGACATTTATCATTGTTAAACCTTAATTAAATCATCCATGATTCTAATAAAAAAAGAACATGTATATTTGTTAAATCCAAACATATAATAAACATATATAAGGTACATAAACCATAAAATCACTAAAAACATTGATAGTCAACAATAATATTCCATAAAAATACATTTTTCATTTATATCTCCTCATCATGTGTATATTAAGGATTATCATATCTCAGTCATATGTTTTCCAATAGATCAATTTTCCATTAAATCACATTTTCAAGCCATCAATACCACTAAACATATGGTTTTTAATCATTAAAGATGAATTTAATTAGTGAAATACATATATATTTAATGATTATTATAACAAGAACATCATTGAAAAAATAAATATACAACATAGTTCTAGACCCCAAATAAAATAACATTAATCATACATCTTTGACTATAGTTACATTATAATCTTAAACTTGATCCATTTTCTTATTATAGGTTTGTATTAATGTATTCAGTGTGGGAATTAATTGAGGTTGTTTTTCTACTGATCATGATATATATGGAATGTTTTTTTATAATATACTCGCTAGTTTTATTTTGTATCATGATTGTTTCACCGTGAAATGGAGTTTTGAGTATATGGTCCAATATCATACATTTCAAAAAAAATTGTGGCCCAAGGATAAGACCCTTATTACATCATTTTAAGGAATGTATTTAGTAGAGGTATGATTCCAATTTTGGTGATATGGGATGTTTTGATTGGATGTGACCTCATTTTGTGATCATTGGAAGTTATTTGAGTTGTTTTTTTTTCTGGGCATATGAGTATGGTTCTCTAGAAGTTATTGTGGGCTATATATGATGTTTGATTATATTGTGTGTTTTGTAGTAATAAATCATTTTTTTCAATGGTTATGGGATTTTTTATAGGTTTCATTATGTTATCACTGGTTAAATCTCCCTTTTTTGGATCTAATTAGTTTCTTAAAAATGATTAGATGTGGATGGTGGAAGCTTTTCTTTTTTAAAGGTATTATGTAAAATAGGTGATGTACAAGAAACTATCCTCCTCATGTGAGTGTTTTCACATTACCTCACCACATTAGAGGAATTATAAATGGTGGTGATACCTATATTAGGTCTTCATATGCTTAATTCATATTCATTAATGGTTATAGATTACTTTTTGTTTAGAGATTTTTTTTATGTTTTAGGGTAGAGTTTGTGGTTTTCAATAATTATGTGCTTGTAAGGTGTTCCTTTATCACAGAACCATATTAGAAATATTTTTTCCTCATTTATGTCATATAGGTGTTGGTTTTTTTGATTCATTTTTCATCCACTTGTATTAATGACTTTAGGGGAAATAAAGTTGAATGGATGGGAGAATTGTGACCCGCCTATATCAATAACATTTTATATTTTATATTACATTGAGTTAATCCAATAAAAATACTTTTCTCATTTGATGTAAATAATATTTTAATTTTTTATTATGGAACATGTTTATCACAGGGTTGGGAGAAATTTTGAAGGAGTCCAGTGTGATGTGTAATAGTTTTTGTGGTTTGAAATGAAAGGGTAATGAATATTTTGGTAAATTTAGTATCCAAACATTGGAGGTCTCGTTCATTTCTACAGTAAATTATAAGGTCGCGTCCTAATTTTAAATCCAATCATCCTAATTGTGTAAGCTACCCAAGTGTTTAAAATTTTGAGTTTCAAAAAATTACCCTCATAGATTTTAGGGATAGTATCCCTCTCTCTCACTCACATCCATTCAGACGACCCTAGTGTACATACAAGGGAAATATTCCAACATTTAAATTTAGTTTTAATCCTATATTCTTTAAATCGATAATTGATTATGATATTTATTACCGCATTCTCTATTGTTTTTCAATCTTATACAACTGATATGAATTTAGAAATGATTAATTCTCTTTATGAATACCCTAGGTGTGATGGGTTGAGATTTGGGTTTGGGTAGATCTAAATTGATGGTTTTGGGTGTCCAGATCCCATACAGGATAATTTATTACTTGGTTGGATTTTCTCAAATTAAGGCAATGTTTTATGACTTATTTTATTTTGGTTTGAGGCAGGTGTTTTTTAAGAGTTTACATTATTATCATTTCATTTATTTCTTACTGTTTTAAAAATGATTACCTTATCAAATTTGACCTATATATAGAAATTTTTAGGTGTTTCACAAATAAACAAATTTTTTTCCCAGTTGGAATTATGTTTGTTAAAATGGGTTTTATCACCATTAAAATTATATTGAATGCCAAATATTGATGAAAATGACTATTTTGATTTTGAAATTTTATTCTTATTATTTATTTTAATTTACCCCATTTTGGTGATGTTTTTGTTGGTAATTTATAGTTTTTCAATGAATTTATTGAAAATGTGTAATTGATTTGATACCTTCAATGGTTTTAGATTAAAGGAAGTTTTGGTTTTAAATGTTATCAAATGTAGTTCTTCATGATTTAATATTTAAATATTGTTTCAAATTGTTTTTAATTGGTGTTTTTAAATTATATTTCATGTGGTGTAAAAGGGTTTGGCTTCCTAATAATGATTTCAATGGCTTCATATTCACTGTAAAATATGTTTTTTTAAACAACAGAGACACTCAATTGATACCCATGTAATTGATATTTATAGTGTGTATTTTAACCACATAGGTAATGTTTTATATTTTGATACCTTTATGTGATACTTATAATAGTGAAAAGTTTTTTGTGTGTGTGGATGTTGGAGGTGATATGGGTGAATTATTTATTTTTTTCTCTTATCGATAATCTGATGACCATTCCTTACTTATTTGATAAACTATATTTTGAAACATCAAAAAAAGTAAAGTTGTTAATAGATAATCTTGATATGTGCAGCCCCTTTTATCCTATTCTGATTGGGCTATGGGATTTTAAGTCATAGATACTAGGGTCTCTTGGGAAGGGTTGTGTCCTATGGATGATAAGAACTACCAATATGGATTATATAGAATAAATTTTCTTTAGAACAGTATAGACATTTTTGGATTATTTATTACTAAATTACGCTTCCAGTGTCTAGTTTGGGTTTTATAACATGAGTCATATAGAGTTTTACATGATACCAAGTTCCTCTTAGTGATTATTTATGGGATTTTTTGTATACCTTTTTTATAGTCCATTCATCTTGATTTTATTTCTAGAAGCCATTCCTTTGGTTTTTTATTATGTTTTGATCCATTGACATTGTATTTTTTTGTGTTTTATGTCGTTCTAGTTATGTTAATTGTATTAATTAAATATTTAATTATAAAATAGTCTGGGAAGTCATATGTATTTTTAAAAAGGTATTCAGAAATTTTTTTGAAATTAATTTTTCTTGGTTACCATAAATGTAAGGAAGAATCCACATTTCTTGGAACAAAATAATTTTATTAAAAAGGTTTGATTCCACCCTTACATTCTATAAGAATATGTGAGTTTTATAAATGTGATTATGGCATGTAATTTGGTTTATTTTTACTTGAATGTGGAAAAAAACATTTCTTCTTTATGATTCAAACAAATATAAATTACCTGAAATTTTAATAAAAATTTCACATACTCTTTAGTGATATCCTACTATGTGTGTTTAGCACATAATTCATGTACGATATTGTGTGCTTATAACTTCCCTGTATTCATTTTGGTTCCCCATCATAGGAATGTTTTGGGGATGGGATCATATTTCCTAAGGATAGATGTTATGGGGTGTGCAGATTGATCATGAGTCATATTAACGTAGTTTGTTGTGGTTTTAGATTTGGTTCTCTTTTTGTATGGTTTTCTATTATCCTTATCTGTATGGAATTTTATTTCCCTTATTTTGCATAGGATGTTGGATTAGTACCGGTTTTTCCGTTGTTGTGGTTTAAGATTTATTTTTTTCTTTTACTTTTTTGGTAGTTTCATTTATATTCAAAAAACATTTATTATGAATTAATATCTAATATAGGGATGGGTCATACTAGATTCATGGTAGTATCTACTATTGGTGTATATCATTATAGATGTTGAAAATATTACTATGTAGACAATTGTGAGACCCGAGAACTAGTTTCTAGTCCATGTGGATTGGGAATTTCCTTTTGAAAAGTGGAAGAATAGGTCAAGGAAAATGTTTTTTCATCCTCAACCAGTTTATTAGATCCCCACTATATGGTAATCTATTAATTATAACTTTTACTAGGATTTATTTTAAATGAAATTTATTTTTTCGGAATATCCCATTAATTCTTTTAAGGGTTCCCATTCAACCCAAAAATTCATATTATGAAAAAAAATAAGAAAATGGATGTGTATTGTAATCAATGATGATGAGATGATTCTTATAAATAATGTGACTACCATCTAAAGGGAGGCCACCATTAATTATGATTTTGATAAATTCTTAAGTAATAGAATATGAAATGTACACTATATACACTAACAGTCATTCAAAAATTTTGGCCACACACGAAGGGGGAGACTCATAGGATGTAGGTGGGGTTTCTATAAGAAACTAACATGGATGATAGAGTATCAACCAATAAATCATACAGAATTGGAATATGTTATTATAAAATTCTTGGTATGGAATATAAACAAAATTCACCAATTATGATGATAAAGTAAATTAATATATTTATTTCAATGGAATCTTATTTTTATTATGAGTTATATCAAATAGATTTAAAAACATTTTCATTAATTAAAATTTAATTTATTACATATACATGATACAACCCAATATTTTTTATGTTTCAAAAAAGACATCAGATGTATATAATATGTTATAGTTCAATTATGGATTGAAACACAATTTATAGAATATCAAATTTGACGATACAATCAAAGAGATTGTTTTCATAAAAAATTTGAATAAATTTGGTGTATATAAGTGGATTATTTTAAGTGTATTAGTTATTATGATATTATATGTCAATGAACGAATTCTTTTTTGAAATAAATTCATTTAACCTCACTCCATGAATATATAGCTAGGTAAATCCATTTCAATGAAATTCATGGCTTAAAAGGCTACATAATGTGCTTGAAATCTATAAAGATAGATATAATAGGCTTTTTGGGCTTCATTAAGATTCATTTATTAGTAAATTGATAATGAAAAATATGATTTAGAACATAAAGTGGGGGTCAGTACTGTAGTTACATGGTAGATAGATTATGAAGATTATGTATCCTTTTAAGTAGTTACCAATCTTAGATAAAGTTCACTATATGAATACCACGAGGTCTATCATGTATTCCATGTTGTGTACTAGATCATCAAATATTTTCTTTAAATTATATATATAAACCAATAAAATATTAGAAAGAGTCATTGAACTACTATGAATGGAATTTTTAGGTACTTGAGAAGGACTAAGGATATGTACTTTGTCTTTGTAGGAGATGATGATAATTGTTTAAAGGGTTTCCAAAATACAAGATTCAAATGTGATAAATAAAATATGAAATTTCAATATAGTATTGTGTTTTCATTAAATAGGGTATATATTAGTTATAATATTGTCAAATAAGCCACCATAGAGGAATCAATAATAGTGGCAAAGTACATTTCTAGATCAGAAGCTACGAAGGAAGCAATATGGATCATAATGTTCTTATTTAAAGTAGAGGTGGTTCAATGAATTGAGAGAGTGGTAAATATTTACTATTATAATATTTAAGATATCACTTTTTAAAAGGAACCTCAATATCCCAAAAGGACCAAACACAGCATTCACAAATAACATCGTATATGAGAGATTATTGAGGGGGGTGGTGTTAGGATCTGTTGGGTAGCTATATATGACAACATAGTGGGTCCATTGAAGAAATCATTAATACAGTATGTGCATGATTGAAAAATCACTAAATATAAATTACATAAGATATTTTTGAAATGGAATCATAATCTATAATGCAATTATAATAAAATAAAATCTACATTTATTGTTCGTTCAGGCGTGTTGTGATTTATTTACATGAATAGTTGAATACTAATATCCCATCAAAGTATGACATTGAGTCTCAAATTATTGATTATTATTATGTATTTGTATGGGATGTGATGAAATGTCAATATTTGTGTATGTAGTGGCCCAATGAGATAAAATTTTTAGACTTATTTTTTAGATTTTCCCTCTATGTTTTCCCATGGAATGTCATATAATCCTTATTATTCATAAGTTTGTATACTTATAATAAATCCTTATTTATTGAGGATTGTAATATAACTAGAATGAAAACCATAATAATTTTATAAATTTTTGAATAATTTAATTTTTAATTATTTAATCTTTGGAGGGTAGTATTTTTTTATCATTTCATCATTTGGAACACAAACAATATTTTATTTTTCTACTCATATTATATGAAAAAGAATTCGAACATTAATTGAATTAGACGGATGACATTCGTTGTCTCTCTTAGTTAAATCACATGATTTTTTTAATTTACTAGTATTAGGGGTATACGATTTTCTCATCTATTTGATGAATGACAGGTGTTATATTCATTGTACAGATCTGTATTTTTATATAATTACGAATAATGATATAGTCTATACAAGATTGACATTGTTCCATGCATGTGGTCACATTGCGTCATAGTAAAAGGAATTATATAGGTATAAATATGATATATATGATACATATTAAGGTTTACATGTTTATAACATATGTGATTATGATTGAAAGAGATAATACCTAACCCAATAGTAGCTTAAACAGAACTGGAACTTTTCTAGAGGATTTTATTTTCTTATATATATAAAATATATATTTCATATATATTTTTAGCATTTATACTATGGATAATATGGTCACATAGTCAGGCCATTGGGTAAGGATTATGTATTGTAGAAAATAATACTTCTCTCAGGAAAATCAATGGGTCTGTCCACAATTAAATTTCTCAAAATAATAAAATATAAAGGTGGTTAGAAAATAGAATAGTTTGGACTCAAAAGAAAATTACACTATAAAAGTTCGGACAACTAATTGTATTTTATATAGATAATAGAAAACAATAAAAACTGATTGTAAAATTTCATTCATGTTTTTAGTCTTTTTTAATTTTTCTGTATAGATGGTTATGGCCTATTATCATGGTCTATTGTAGCAGAATAGCCCCCAAAAAATATAATATAACATTTAACTAGATTTTCATCATAAAAAACATGAAACATGATTCTATACAATGAAAATTGTGTTATAATATTAAATATAAAATATTATTGATGATTAAAATCACATTATTATAAATCAAAATTATAATTGTATCTAATTGAAAAAAATCATTATATGTTCTTAATGAAGCAGTTATGGAAAAGTGAAAAGTTAATCTATGTTCGTCATATAATATGAAATCACATTCCATTATGAATGGGTTGGTATTCTTGAAAAAATATATAATAAAAATAAAAAATGATGAGTACTAATAATGTATAATAATTTGTATTGAGAAGAACTCAATTTTTTGGAATTTAATATTCTAATAATTTTAATAAATCATATATAACCATGTCAAATTTTAATTATGTACTCTTTAAACCATATGTACAATAAAATAAAATGACAATTTAAAATATTATAAATTATGATAAGGAAAAATATATTATATCACATTAATAAATCTCGATTTCTTATAAAAATAAGAAAATATAATTTCTTAAATCCTATCTGAGAAAAAAATAATATTTATATTTTTATGTTATTGATGGTTGTGGCCACAAAGAATATTAAATTTATATATTACCTAATTTAGAGTAATTGTAGAAGAATCTTACAACATTTGATCTCATCGAGTCACTATCTTGGTCAAAAACAGTTTGAGATATGTCTCCTTTTTTAGCAAAACCCACTCTAGTAAACCATTTGATGATGTCAGAGACTAATAAAAGAAAGATAAATTGACATAGGATTTTAAATGCACATATTTCATACACAAGTATTCACCTTTGATATCTACCACGATAGTCACCCCTGTGGGTTTCATTACATCATGTTCAACTCACCTGCAAGGAAGTATGGGTTCTTCTCTAAATTAATCTATTTTCATATTCATGGTAAAAGGAATGGTAATAAGAATGAGATATTGGGTGATATAAGGATTCTCCCAACTTTATAAACACCAAAATCTTCCAACCATGCACCTAAACATCTAATGAATCGATGGATTTTCAAATGGAAGGATTAATCTTGGGAAACATAAGAAAATTGTCATTCCTTGTGAATCACACATTTTCTGTATGTTATAGGACCAAAAATTGTGAAAAGGGATATTAATTGAAGAAATGACAGGTATTATTCAATAATATAATATGTTTTTATTCAATTGTGAACTAACATTTGATGTTTCAATGATTGAGAAGCTAATTTTCTGCCTGATCTGGTAATCCAGAAGATTTAAAGAAAAATATGACAAAAGTATCATATGTGGGTTGATGGTATCCAAATCAAGCCACCATATGTTGATTTAGAAGGGTTTATTTTTCCATTAACTCCATTATAGAGTGAAAAATCTTAAAACTGTCATTTTTAATCGATGTTAACTTAATAAAAATATAAATTTTTAGAAATTCAAGTAGGGAAGCTAGATCGGTGTCAACGATGAAGTCCCGAGGATAAACCAATAAAAGAGCGTTGGTGTGTCCCTCCAACTAATGTGTGGGATAGAGAGGGTCAACAGATATCATTGCTACTTTTTCTATACCTAATTGATAAATAATGACTCACGAGTCGCCAAAAATTACATATTTTAAATTTGAGGTAATATTCTTCCTCAAGTATTTTCTATTACTAAAAATTCTCCAACACATAATAATAATAGATAAGTAAACATGAAAAAATATCATTTAAGATTTTTTATCAAATAATATATATAAAACCTATTCAACTATGTCGCATTTCATGTAGATACACATTCAACCCATATCCTCTAAATTAGTTTGAAATTTAGATATCAATTATGTTAAGATAGTGAAAAAAAGTTTCATATATCATGTTAATAGAACTCTTAATATCATGTAAATATGACCTCAAATAATGAATTTTATCATACATAATGTTAATTAATATTAAAAAAATTAGTGATAGAGATTTTTTAGGCCACAAATTAATTCATTATTCAATGAAATAGAAATTACTTCATTGGTAAAACCAAGAGAAATGGGATCTTATGTGTGATTCATAGTGGGTGTGTTTAGCTATTAATTAATAAACCATATATATACTCTGGTTTGTGTATAATGGCTACTCATGTGAAATGATTTCAGAATTATAGAGCCATTAAAATTATACATAAAATAAATCCATGAAAAAACAACAAAATAATGTATAAATATAATTACAGTAATGGAAAATAAGAGTACATATAATTTTCTAAGTAGAAATGTTCTTATAGAGCTATTTATTTCACATATATTAGTTTTAATCATACAAGAAATGATTAATTTTTTTATTTTCATAATACTATGTTATAAAAAACTGAAATTAGGAATATTATTTATCAATTAAATGGCTTCAATACAAATAAAAGTCAATCACGATTATAGATATATACTTGAGAGCATGTAATTTGTGTGGATGATTTGATAAACTCAAAGTCAGATATGAAAATAAGTCATTAAGAACCACTGATATAATGCTACTTTGAATTTAAGATAAAAATAATATAATAATGTGTTAATTTTTATTTTTTTATAAATGTAATTTATGATATTTAAAAACAACAGTAGTTTATGATGTTCAGTGATGCTACTTAATCGTGATGATTCACTTCTCTTTTTTCCCTATATAATAAGGATAAAAATAATAATGTAATATAGATGTTTTTATTTTATATAAATTATATTTATTAAATTTAAATCAACAGTACCAAGAAATCATAATAACTGTGAAAAAATATTGATTTTATTTTACATTATATCAGGGAAAATAACTCTATAAGAATAATTATCAAATTAATGGTTATGGTATTTCATGTTGTATTATTTTTCTTTAATAGATAAAAAATTATTTAAAAATATTTAACTCTAGAGTATACCGGAAATCATCATTTTCTAAAATTAAAAATTAGTAGAAATTATTGTTTAAATAAACTGTAAATTCATTGACAAAATGTAAACAGTTATGATTTTTTACCTGTATCAAAGAATCTCTCAACTTTGTAGTTGTTTTAATTATAAATTTCATAAATTTCCCATCCATTATACTGATTTATCATAAGAAAAATTCAAAATATAATAAAATTAGTATAAACACCTGAGAAGTGGTGAAATTAGGTTAACATAAACAGAAATATTTTTTTCTGTGATGGATAAATGCAACGCCAACCGTAAAAATAAAGAGGTGAATTATTTTTGACTAATCAAATGTAAAATATTTTGTAATTAGTGATTGCAAAAAATATTTTTACTAACATAAGAATAATTATTAAGATAATCATACCATAATAAATATTATAATAATGGTGAAATTATTTAATTAGGTTTGAAAATGAATAAATCGTTAATATTCTGATGAAGGCAACATGAATTTATAAAGATTTATTCTAAAAGAAAATTATTAGGAAAGACAGATTTGGGAATGAATTGGATCAATGATTAATTAGATACCAAAAGAGGGAAAACAAAGAATGAAAAATGAAAAATGAAGCTATATAGGTTGGTATAGATTTGAAGGCCTTTCATCCCTATATTAGGGAAGGTTGCAGATAAATAACTATCGACCTTGAAAAAATGAATATGTAATGAAATGTTGACTCACTAAATGTAGCAGTATGTTAGGATATAAATTTAAAATATAGGAAGGAATAGATTTTAAGAATCATTCATATAATAGTTATGGAATGTTATATTACAAAGAAACATCAACCCTAAAAAATGTTTAAAATAACTGTTGAGTGATCGAGTATAATATAACCATAGGGTAGAAGTCAGAAACATTATAGGAAGAAGACACATGAACAAAACGTTTTTAATGAAGGAAATCAAGGAAGCATGATATTTATGTAACATAGTGTAACATTGTAAAATTTTAAAATAACACTATGTTCAATATTTTACATTTCAAAAAACACTAATATAAAATGAATCTCTAAATATTGTTATTTAAATTTGACCGTTATTACATATCTATTAAATTGGTTGGTATGAATAGTATTAGTTGAATTATTAAATATATATATATATAATTTAATCAATACAAATTTATAGATTAATTATTATGAAATATGTACTCAATTTTTACCAAAATTGTATTATGCTTTAGAGAAATGTTTTCTAAAAAAATTGGGTTTCTTGATTTTTATATGTAAATATTTTAATTAATTTTTGGAACATTTTAAAAATTTATTTCATAAAATGAATATTATTTTTGAAATAAAAATAATTAAATTATCATAGTATCAACTATGATAATTGTTTTGGAAAATAATGATTTTCCAATTAATAGTGTAAAACATAAATTTTTATTGAAAAGTATATTTTTATTTCAACCATTTTGGAAGTTTCATTTATTATTAAATAGTTTCAATGAAAAATAGATTATATTATAATATTAAAAATTAAACTGGGTTCATTTGAATCAAATTAATAATTTTTCTTTTTAGAAAATCTTTTTTATACATGAATATGTTTTTTAAGAAAAATAGTATTTTTTTTCTAAAAGGTGTCTTTCATAATATTTTTCACAATTATTTTAAAATAAATTTTTATCAAATAAATAAATTTAATTTTAAAAAATTATATTTATTTGGAGATTCATAAATTACTATTTATCCATGTATGAGTTCTTTATATATATTTTATGAAGTTAAATTTATAGTAAATAGTAAAAAATTGATGTTTTCATTAAATATGATATCATTTAAGACATAAATATATATGTATATATATATATATATTATAAAAAATTGTTACTTGTGGAAAAAATAAATCAAGATAAAATAATTTATGTTTCATCCATAAATAATGGAAAAAATATAGATTAGAACATATTATATAATAAATATAAAAATCATTTTCACTGCTAATAAAATGCCTACGCCGCCCTAGAAGAGTAGATTATCACATCTGGAAAAAATTAATTGGGATGAAATAAGTTTTTAAATAAGTTTTAACATTAATATTAAGAATTATTGAGAATTTATATGTTAATAAATTAGATATATTTATGGAGTTATATTTTCTTATAAATAACCATTACTTATTTATAGTATAATTAAATAGTTTTTTTTAATTTTTCTTGTTGTTTTGATTCTTTTAGTTTCAATGAAATGAATACTATCAAAAATGGAAATAATGATAATTTTTGGTATTAATATTTTTTTATATTATATAAAAATCATGAAAATATTTAATAAGAACAAATGAGATAATATATGGTCTAAGATATCATTATAATCACAACTATTGTACATTTTGAATCATTGTCTCTCGATTTGTTTTATTATATTTTTATCTTTTGAGAAATTCACAAAGTGTTCCTCACCTCAATTATAAAATTGAACCTCCTCCCTCACTTCCTAACACTACTTTTAGCCTTATATAACACCCAATCCATTTACATTCATCTTCTAAACATCATTATACACGTTTATTTGGGTTTGGGACCTTCCAAAATAGTAACCCTAGGTCCCTAATGAAGGGATCTAAAGTGAGTCATCCAAAAAAAGTGGTAATCCTCTTTACCCACTCTTTCATGTCTATGTCTTTTTATAATTCCACTTCATGTGTTGTTTAAATATTAAATTAATAAATCTAGTTTCATTTATATAGTTATATTTTATTATAATTATGATACATCCATGTTCTACATTTCATCCATCATACAAAAAATGAAATTACCGTGTATGGCTATGTTTGACTTAGAGTCTCCACATAGAGGTGAAATTTTTTTTCATCACCACATTACATTTATGATAATAAATCTCAAAGTAATTAATATATATGATATATATGAAATATTAATTATTCTTTAATGTTTAATTATTCTTTACCATTCTTTCGTTCTATCCATCAAAAAATGTTAATAGCATTCATGCATATGTACGACCTACCAATTCCATAAATAGTTTAATTAATTTGTGAATCTATATATTTATAATTTAATATAAATTAATATATATATATATACTATATATGAAATTTAAACCATAAATAATATTCATATGATGATGTCACTATTATACAAGTATAAGTACCAAAACTACTGAATCTAAACATGGATAAAAAAATGAAGTACTTAACACCCTAAACAATAAAAATAATGAAATATTATTAACAAAAAGGTGGTAATATGTTACTTAATTAAAACATATCTTACAATAAATATTTATACGGTTCATTTATAAATTAATAACATTCTTTAACTATTATACATGAGTTTAAATATCATTTTACTAAAAAAAGCACAAGGTTATGTCTTTTAATTCTCAAGTTTATTTCTACAAAACATATCCATTATTCACTTCACATTCCATATTTATGGTATGTATACTTCAATTTGACATGTTTAATCACGAAATACCATATATTAATTATATTTAATGTTCATTTTCATGTTATTATTTTTTAGGAATGATGATATGAAAGTTACAAAAATTCAAGATGGGGTTTTTCACAATATATTTATTATTCGGGATTTTTTATGTTAAATTATCCTCAATAGAATATTTCTATTACATTTTCATATTTTCCAAAATTGATTTAATTTTTTTACTATTCTACTATAATTTTTAAAGCCATTTTTAACCATTTGTGACTTTTTACAATATATTTTGAGATTTATTTTCCTCTTGTTTTCCAAACGAGTTAATTTTTATCATTTGTTACAAAAATATTAACGAATGTTATTTTACTTATACGAAATGACAAAAATTTTCAATTATCGTGATTATTTAAATCTTTTCATAATCATTTAAAATTTTATATGGTAATTTTCAAAGAAATATTTTCAATTTGTATTTTCATTAATTTTTTAAAGGGAATTTCAGTGTAAAAAATGTATTTTCATCAAATCTATTTTTAAATGTTTTTTGTTACTTTTATCAATAATTGAAAACAACCCTTTATTTTACTTATTCACCAAAATGGTTATGTTTTAATGATATCATCCTTTAAATGATTAATTTACATTTTATCATTGGATATTTTATTTCTCTTAAATATCCATATTTTTCTATTAGTGATTTGATTATTTCTTATTCATATACCATTTTTACATGTGGTGCTACATTTTTCAAGTATTTGGTTGACTAGGGGATTATTAATTAATCTGTATTCATTAATCAATATGGATATATGTTGATAATGTATATTGATTCTGGAATTAAATTGATCATTTGCAGATATGAGGACTGTGTTACACAACTAGTGATAAGTGGGGGATATTATTAAATATTCCCTTAATGCATCAATAGTTCACATTTGAAAAATTAGTTGGAAATAATAGATGGGTTTTTACTTGTAATTATTAATTTGTGATGAGAAATTCTGTGAATGTATAGATACCATGATGTTTAAGATCATGGCATCGAATATTAAGCATTTACCTCAATAATAATTTGGTTATTATTATCCACGTTATTTTCACTATGATATTATACATTGAATAATATTGTAATTTTTTTTGATTAATTAGAATTTTTTTCAAAATATTTAAATTTATTGAATGATTCTTCCTTATCATGTTATGATAGAAATATTATTTTTTAAATTTCATGTGTGTTTAGTTATTTACCTGTATATATTAATTTGGATTTGTTGATTCAATATAGCTTATACTATATGTTACCCTTACAGAACATTTGAGCTAACCCTTATTTTTTCCCTAGGATCTGAAGAAGAATTTATTGAATGAGTTTTGAGATATAGAATTCTTATCCACAATATTTTGTTTCTCATGTATTCTATTGTAATTGATGACTTAAATATGTATATAGCTTACCAATTATACTATAATATTCAGTATGTTGGAATGTGATTCTTTGTATCTTATTCCAATATGATAAAGTAGTCTACAACATTGGAATTTTATGGTTATGGTTATTATAGTTGGTATTATAGTATGTTTATTAGAATCCATTGAAACTAGATTTAGGAAAACATAGACTAGGGAACATAACCCTATTAAACAATTTGAGTAAAAGTCTAAGTATATAATAACCTCATATTGAGTTGGTAGTGACCATGGATAAACTAGGTTTATCATATGTAATTTTATATTAAAAATAATTTTCTATGATCTAGAAAACCTTTGAATAATATTTTATTATTATTTTATAGCTCAGCATGGTTATTATAGTTTGATTCTTACACATTAATTTTTTTTTTGTTTTTCTTAATGTCTAAAACTAGAAGGAACTATATTAACATATATGAGATGTAAAATGTGTTGATTATGAGAAACCAAATGGAATGATAATGTGCATGAAAGATATTATGATTATCCATAATTAGTTATCAAGATATATAATTAACAATCTACACCTTAACCAATATATATACTCATGAAATAAAACAAGGATACCATTATTTTATATCTCTAGAAGGGGAGGCCATTGTGGAAAGAAGGATCAATTTCCGTCATGATAAAAATGTTAAAAGAGGCACTATGCAGAATGTATCAAAGGAATGGGGGGATTTTTTATCTGTGGGAAAAAAGGAATCAAAAATATTATCAATAAAAAATGAAAAACCAATTTAACGTAATTGATGAGAATAGTGTCCTCCCTTATTTATTATCAATGGTTCAATGTTATAAATGGGGTAAGTATGGGAATTATTCAAATCAATGGCCTAGGGCAAAATATCATCAATAGAATCAACATGTTTGTATGAGTACTGGTTATATTACTATCGAAAAAGAGACAAAAATGATTATGAAAGGTAGTTTTTATTAAGGAATAATATGTTGAATCATAGTAAATGGTTTAAAAATGTTGTGGAATGATTAAAGAGATTGTGAATTTAGATTCAATGATTATGTTTCAAATGTACTTTATCAATAATATTTTAGTTATATGAATTATGATACTTATAAGGATTTTACTGTAGTACTTCTTCTTAAATGATTTGTAATCATGTGATGAATTATTACAAAAAAAGGGAAATGGTTCTATGACAAGTTCATTTTTTGGAAAACACAATATTTTTTGAAAATGACCCTAAATATGTGAACAATGTTGAGATAATAACTCTAAGGAGATGCTTATGGGATAGTATTGGTGACCTTGAGAGAGAATAGTCTTTTCATGACAATGTATTCCATGATAGATTTTTATTCATTTTTTGGAATTATGAAATACATTCTGTAATTTCATATTTTATTCAATGAATAATGAGATAGTAAATTCATAAAAGAAAGCATGTTTTCATTATGTTTTAATCATGATTAAATTTATAAATTTGTATTAAGTGAAAATGTGATCAAATATTCACATGTTTGGAATGTGTCATTATGAACTGCATTATTATATCTAGAAATAAATTTTTTGATTAATTTTTTTGATTTTGAAAATGCATAGTAATATTTTGAATGATTACAATGGATATCTACTTATTGAATAGATTAAGTTTAAATTTGGATATTATTTATTGATGTTAATGTATGGTTTATTATATTTGATAACATGTGCTATACAATTTGGATTTAAATAATAATTATACCATGAAGGATTGACATATATATTTTATAATTAATTAAATGTGCTTCAGGCATGAAGCATTAATATTGAATACCCATTTCCTAGTGTGAGGGAGGAAGTATAAAAAAATTGAATCATAGCTAAAGGATATGATTATTCTTATTAAATGGAAATAAATAATGAAATTATATTTCTCAAGTAATAAAATAATTACTCATCATTCAGAAAAAGCAACCTAAATTAAAAATGATATGAAATTACTTTTATTATTGAGAAATCAATAGCCTTTTAACCCATTATATATTTATGGGTTTGTAACGGATTACATTATCACAAACATGATCTTTGTCACTTTATAATGATCCTTAGGCATTTTTTCATTGATGTCCTTATTTTCTCCGACAATTAATTTTCTCCAATATGGAAATCCATTTTTTGGTGATTTTTTTTTTCTTTTTCACTCTTTTTATGAGGAAGTTTTATTAACACATTTTACAACTTAAGATTTTAAAAATATTTTTTCAAAAGTCATCCCCTTGATTAAAAATAATAAATTATAATTATGAGGATAAAATTTAAAAAAAAATATTGTAGAATTTTAGACCACTATATTATAAAGGACCACTATCTTTGATATATTACATTTCACACAACACCCATCATTAAAAAAACCCTAATTATTATTATTTAAATATGACTGTTACAAAAAATATGTTAAATTCATGTGTATTAATAGAATTAACCAAATTATTAAATATATATATATATAAGATATATCTATTAAAAAAGTTTCATTAATTTTTCTAAAATATGCACTCAATTTTTAATAAATTTATTTTATAAATTCTAAGTACGTTTTTACAGAAAAAAGTCGATTTTCTTACTTTGTATGACTGAACATTATAATTATTTTTTTAAACCTATATTATTTTTATTTTATAAAATATTTATTTATTAAAATCCTAAAAAAAATAATCTCATGGGGAATTTTTTATATTTTTTTGAAAAGATAGAGTTCATGGCGAATAGTATAAAATAACGATTTTTATTTAAAACAATATTTTTGTTTCAACAATTTACAAAGAATAGTTTTATTTTAAAATGGTTCAATTAATAATTAGTTATATAATTTTATAAATTAACCAATTAGTTTTTATGAATACTGCATCTTTTATGATATCACAAAGACAAAGAAGTAATATAAAAATTTATAGAACTTATCGAAATATTAAATTATGATAATATAATATAAATATCAAAAAAAATTAAAACATGTAAATTAGAATTTCATCCATAATAAATTTGAAATTTATTTTCAATGCTGACGTAGACCTTACTTATCATTTGAATAGTCTTTTTTGGTTTCCTATAAATAATTATTTGGATGGTATATTTTTTTTATATACATGGATTTTAATTATTATTTTTTTATTATATTTATGGTTTTACCCTAATTTTATAGTTATATAACAAGTGGTTTATCCAAATGCGTGTGCAATTCTTGACCAAGGTTAGAAAAGCCATAATAACTCATTAAATGGGTTTTCATGATATTGATGTGATAAAAAACAAATATTTAATGAATATAAATGGTTATTTTGACAATAATAAATTTATTTTCATGATATAAATTCATTTAAAATTATTATAAATTATATAAATACTATATATTCTTAAGAACCAATAAAATAGTATTAATTTAATTAACAGAAAAATTAAATAAATGATTTTAAAAATGATAATAGTAACATAATTTTAGATATATACGATGATTGAAAAATTAGCTATATGAGAATTATAATTTTAGAATATAATAAAACAATTATTTTGAATTTTAAATTTTTCTATTCATGTTTTTTAACTCAATTTAATTAATAGTATCAAAATTTCATATAATGATATTTTATGGGCTTTTTTATTTAATTATATTATAATAATAAATCTATTAAATAATAACAGTTTTTATTATATATAGTCTAAAAATTCATCCCCTGTGTATATTTTCTCGATTTGGTATCATTTGGTTCTTGAATAGTCTTGTTATATTTTAATCTTTTGATAATTTTTAATGCGTCACCCACCTCAACTATAAAAGGGAACCTCCTCCCACACATATTCACACCACATTTATCTATATATATTGAACAATTTCTACAAAATCATCTTATAAAAATAATTATAAATTATATTGGGGTTTCGTACCTTCCAAAATATCAACCCCAGGCCCCTTATGAAAACATCTAAAGGGAGGCCACTTAAAAAGAGGTAATCACTTTTGTGATCTATTTAAATTTTATTTGTTCTTCTAATAACTATTAATATATCTTTTACATAATAAATTAATAAATATTTAAAAAAGATATTTTCATTATGAGACAACTATATTCCACCTTTTATCAATCCTATGAGAAATGAAGGCACCAAACGTGAGTACATACAGTTTGTCGTATCCACATAATGGGGTAATTCATTATTCATCTCCAATTTACTTGGAAGGATTAAAATATGTAAATAATGAATATATATGATATATATAACATAATAATGATTCTATAAATTTAAAATTTTCTTTACCATTCTATGTATCCATCCATAAAAAAATAAAAAGAACATTCATTTGTTTTTATGGCATAATATAACTTTGAATGGTGTAATTCATTTTTCTATATCAATATTAATTTATGACCCAAAATTTCTCTATATTTAATATATATATATATATATATATTATTTAAAAGTTAAATAATTTTCTAAATATGATAGAATGGGGATAAAATTATCAGGATCAGAACTAACAAAGAAAAACAATCATGGAAAAATGAAGAAATTAACGCCCAAAACAATGGTAATAATGAAATATTATTAATTAACATTTGGTAAGATGTCATATACGGATTATATTTTATATTATAAATATGAAAATGTTTCTAGTATAAATTAATAACACACATTAAAACCTATACAATAAGTTAAATCATGTTTCAATAGATGAAAGTTCAAGGTGAAGGATTTTTTGTCACAATGTTATTTATAAGAGACTTATGCAATATTCAATAATTCTTTATTTTTTTGTGGTGTATATAATTCCCTTTGACATGTTATATCATGATACTACTTATATTAATGTCATTTTAATATCCTTTTAAATTTATTCTTTCACATATCTTATGATAGGAATGTAACCAAATAATTAAGGGTTTATTTCTCAATATATTCATTATTCAGAATTGTTTTTACATAAGTCCCTAAAATAAGATATTTATCTTCAGTGTATATTAATTATAAATGTATTTTGAAAATAATGTTTTTATATTACTAATTTTTATTAAATATATTTATCACAAATTTTTTATTTTTTAAATTCTTTGTAAAAGATATCATCTTTTCATTTTCAAAACAACATACTTTAAAATTTTTTTATAAAAACTACAATTAGAAACTTTTTATAACTTATAAAACATGTCCATATTTTACCAAAATCATAAGAGTTTAATGTTATGAACAATATTCATAATTTTAACTATGATATTATTCTTAGATTTAGATTGGAAAAATTTATTGATTAAATATAATTTTTTCCAATGACTCGCATTGAATTTCTAATTCTATCATATCTTCTTTTGTTGGAAAAGTTATTGGTTAAATGGAATGTGTATTTAGTTATTTATCGTTCCATGTTGATTATACATTATTGAGTCTTGATTGATTCCATTAAATGTAACCCTTACCAAGAAAATGATCTCAACCTTATATTGTATCTTTTCCCTAGGAAATGAAAACAAAATATTTGAATGAGTTCAAGGAAGCCATAATTTTACTCTCACCATGTTGAATCAAAGTTATTATATAGTAATGAATTAATTAAAAATGTATATACT
The DNA here is from genome assembly GCA_963277665.1 of Viscum album. Classification (NCBI taxonomy): domain Eukaryota; kingdom Viridiplantae; phylum Streptophyta; class Magnoliopsida; order Santalales; family Viscaceae; genus Viscum; species Viscum album. The sequence goes on along the minus strand of OY728164.1, from coordinate 558,667,116 downwards.
TTACATAGATTAATATTTTATTCGGTCCATCGGGTTGAGAATAATTGTCTCATATTCAAATGTAATAAATTAGATTCCAACTCCAATATTAGGGAGATAGTGTTGTTACGACCTATTGTTGGTCGGAATAGATGACCCAAGAGGGCTGTGAATTGAGTAACTATAATGATTTTAGTAAAAATTGGTTATTTACAAAATAATACCCCCTATAAAAATAAACACAAATAGTGATTTTTTAAATGTCTTGAAGGTTTAATTTGGTTCTCTATGGATTGATTTGTTCTCAACTTTCTCAATCATAGTATTATCAAAACATTTGAATCAGAACTAATGATTCAAAATCGATATAAACAACTGAGAAGATAACTATAAAAGTTAATTTTATCTTAATTCCAGATATAAAAAATATATAAAAAAACAAGATAAGCATCACAACAGATAAAACAAGAGGTTCATCTTCAAGAATATACTTAGTCCTCTCCACTTGGTGATCACCTATGACAATGCAATTTATATTTATAAACCTTTTATCCACACCCTATATCGGGGTTCAAAACAGCACATTGTCTGTCGAGGTCACACCCTACCTCTACCACAATTATTAATGGGGAAAACAAATAAACATATCTCACAGGGTCTATTCCACAGTTCGATGTGGGGTGAAAGTGTATGAAAGGGATTTAGATGAGGATATTCTTTTATCCTCCATTTTAGTGGAGGAGATAGTGTGTGTGATTCAAATAGTTATACACACTGGTCAAAATAGTACTGATAAAAACACAACAGAGTTATGAAAATGAATAGGGATTATAATTCTCTGTGGGTTGTGCATTAATTCATGGGATTCTAAAGATGAGGATAAAATGATTTTCGAGTCCTCTTTTGCATGGTGGCTTCAGAATAGAGTGTCGTGGTTTCTTGTGAAAGAGTCCAGTTCTTCTATGTTATAACATAAATCTCTTTTATGTATATGCTAGGTAATCCCAAGAATTTAGTTTCACTCTCTTCAATATTCTGATTTCTCACAGTGTATATTTCAGGGCATTCTTCAAGCTCTATATTTTTCTGTATATCTCTGTGTATTCGTCTCACTTCGGTATATCACAGTTGAGCTTGAATTGATGCCTTTTTTTACTACAAGATACACTATTCATGAAGATCTCCGTGTGTTCATGTACCTTGTTCTATCTATGAAATGTCCTATAGAAAATATTTCATAATGTCAAAAAAATTAATTTTTTAATTATGATCCTTAGAAATATATTTGAATTAATAAAATTGAAGCAGTTATTTATGACTATCGGTGAGTAATATTTGGTATATTGTCTTTGGTTTGGTAAATTTGGTCTGTCAACATTGGTGATTCGTGTTCAGTGTTTCTTCTTTGGTCTATCAACTTCGGTCTGTCAACATCGGTGTGTTGAATTCTTCTTGTCAAACATCGGTAAGTCGAACTTTGGTGGGTCGTTTTCGGTCTGTCGAACATCGGTCTGCCGAATTTCAGTGTATCAGGGAGTCAAAAAGATTACCAAGTTTCTAACATACACAAATCATTAAAATACTAAGTGTTATACAAAATTAAAAGTATAAATACACTTTTAAACAAAATTATTCAATAATATAGGTTATAGACTTATTTAAGTATATTTTTTTGTAGGCCATAATTGACTTAATTAAAGATATCTAAAATGTCATGAACGAGTAGAATATGTATATTGACATTATTTTTTATTATGAAAACAACATTATCATAGAGGGTCCAACAATATAGCCCTTTTTGGTATTTTTTTTGGCATACATGAAAACCAAATATATAGAGTATTGTTAGCTTCACATAGCATCCTTTCCATGTTTGAATATATAAAACAAGGATCCCACTTAAACAATGGATTAAGAAGAGTAGATGAAATGTGTCCAAAACTAGAAAAACTCCCTATTTGATAAATAATATACTGATTAGTCATAATAGATGACATATTTTTATCCACCTTTTGGGATTAGAAAAAAAAATAATTGTAGTGAGGATAAATAACAGAACGGATAGGGAAGCATGAAGATTTTAATTAAAAGTCGTAAAAGTAAAAGGTAAACAAAAAGATAAATATTCCTATCAAAATATAGAATCCATATAAAATGGTTTGGTTAATGAGGAGCATTTTCTTTTTTCCCAAAGGATCTGAGGGAGAAGAAGAAGGATTTGTAGTGGTAGGGGGAAGAGTTTGTCCGAAGACAACACTAGGAAGGGAAATACATGTAAGAATAGTAACTGCAAGGGCTAGCTTCTTTTTTGACCACACACTAAAGGGATTTTTCTTTTAGATTATTGTTCGAATGTGAGAAAGGTCTTGAGAGACAGTCATTGGAGCAAGAGGCCGAGAGGCAGGACCAATTGATGTAGCTAGAGGGACCACAATAGCCTCAGACTGAATATACAGAAAAGGATTAAAGAGATTGATTAAATCATTACTGATTTCACCACCATTTTTCATTTCGTTCTTTATAAAATTATTATTTTCCATAAATTTACTCAACATAGGTGTAAAATTATTCAATTGGAGGACTTGCTTCCTGAATGCTTCTATGACGGGAGGAATTATAAGATTTCACCTGAGAAACATGAATCTATTGATGAGATAATTACTAGTATAATTCTAATTGAAATTATAAAGACCCATACTTTACATACATTTTTAATACTTCAAAATTGAAGCACACATATTACAACATATGACAAAACCTCAAAGGACCGTATAGGTATAGTGTCTTTAGAAACTGGGAAACATAAACAACTAGTTCATAAATCTTCTACAGTGTCTCCCATTTATTTCATCATATCTAGGGTCCCTTTTAGCATATTCTACTTAATATCCATCTTCCTGACCCGGGGAAAAGAAAACATACAAAAAGGGTGAGCTCAAATGCTCAGCAAGGGAAAATAAAGGAAATAAAAATCATATCATATCTTTTTGAAAATTATAACCTGCAAAAGAGATCATAATATCTTAACATGGAATAAATCATAGAAGTGAAAATGAGATCCCCATAATCATAACATAAAACTTGAAACTTTGTGGCATGCACACATAATCATGGAAAATCATTTTTTGTTAATCATGACTCATTGCCAAGCCTATCTTAGCGGACAAAGTCCATTTCTGAACCGAGTTCACTCCTCGTTTCAGTCCTGTATCACTGAACCGAAATAACCTTCCGTTCAATCCATGTCTATCTCATGAGATATAAATATTTACCCAATGCATTGGAGGGATATATAGGTCCCACCCATCTTATAATGAATCTTTTATTATGTGTTCCACATAATCATAAATCATGCATCATCGCATAACACATGTAACAAAAATGGGATTCTTGAAACATCATGACATCATAAAACAAATCATATAAGGTAAATGACTTCATAAAAATAATTCCCTCAAAACATAATCAAATCAATGTAATAATAGGGATAAAAACATAACCCTATATTATCTTAGATGGAAAATAATTTTGATAAAACATTTGAACTTCATTCTTGAGGAAAATATCCTTTCTACTTCAAATACATTTTTCCTCTCTTAACATGTCATAAAATTTTAATCTAAAAGATGTTGATTAAAAATAATCTTGAAAACATTTAAAGGAAGCTTCTTGGAAATAATGTTTTAAAAATCCATTCATGTCGTATAAGTTAAAAAAACATTCTTCTCGTACTTTTTTCAGAAAAGTCAAAAAGTACCTCGTACGGAAAACGCCAAAAGATTCCTTTCATATCTTTTACTAAAATCTCACCAAAGGGTAAAATTTGATATAAACTATTGTAGAAGGATATAAATATTACATATTGAAGAAACCTGGATGTGGATGATAAAATACACCCCAGTAAATGCCAAAGTATAAACAATCTCGGATAAAAATGAGATTGTGATATTTCCCTTACCTTAGGTCTGGTTTGCTTTGTACGTGTCCGAATCTCCTGTACAATGGTTTAAACAATGTTATTGACTTATTCCAGAATCATACATATTGATATGATATTATATATGGTCATATTCTTAGCTTCTTATTAATAATATTTCATTGTTACTTGTTACTCGGGTCTTTATTGCCTTTTGTTCTTATGCGTGTTTTTCCAAATAAATTCTTATTCTTCTTTTAAGGATATAGATACCTTATATCCAGAATGGTATTAGTGTATTATATATCATATTTATTCATTCAATTCATTTATATAATTACTATGTAATGATGATCATGTAGAACGAGTCGCATCACATCATGGAGACGGTATTCCATACGTACGCACGAGCGATGATATAGTTCCCATGATCGTGGAATTGTATTTAAGTGTATTTATACTATTTAAGTATCAATATCACTTTATAATACTCATATATAGTTACTCATTACACACTTATACTCATCCTTGTAAGGTGATGGTGGAAAATAGATTACACCACGGCGTGGAGACGGTATTCCATACGTACGCACGCGCGGTGATTTCATTTTTCCGTAGGATGGATAGAAGGTGAATTAGGGTTGTTTCATATTTATAATAACATATAATTATGTAAGTAATACTGATGTTATTACTTTATCATGAAACAACTAAACAAGAAGATGTTGAAGAAGAAAGAAATTGAAAAGATCGGTAATGGATATTACCTCTTCTTTGAAACACCTCTTTGAATCCTCCAGTTAGGGAACTAAGATTGGTCTTTGAAGAAGACCAGGACCTCTAGTATTATTCTAGGGAAGCGGAGAAGGGATTTCGGCAGGGGTTGGCCGAGCTTGAGTGCTCAAATTGCTTTGAGGAGGAGGGGGAGGGGGTGCTCTTTTACAAGGGAGGAGAGGGGCACCTTAGGAATATCTCAAAATATTATTTTATATTAAAGTAAAAATCAGTTTATAATGGTTCCAAAGGGTCTTATTTCGAAGGTAAAGTGGGGATGGGTCGAAATACTATCAACCAATAGGATTTAGACAAGTTTAGGTTGTTATTTTAACCTTATCAATTAGATTTGACACTAAGTTAAATAATTTAACCTTTACCGTGTCTTTTTGTTTTCTTACACTATATGGTTAATACACTTACTATAACATGCCAAACGAACCCCAAGTTGTTTATTATTAATATATATATCCTTATCTATGTCATTTGGCCGAACCTTAGATTTTTAGGAATAAAATAACAATTAATAATATATTATTTGATTTAAAAACTATTTTGTGTCAATTTTGTCACTATTTGATATATGATTTTTGTGAAAGCCATAACAGAATTATATGTTCAAACCATGTTAATTAAATCAACAATAATATATAATAGTAACATAGAAAACTATTTTAATTCATAAAAAGTCTCAAATTACATTTATTTGGGCATTTATAACATCAATTATGTTAACATTTCCTTAAAAGGGTAATTACTACATCATCGTTGTGTCATAAATAAATTAATTTATTTAAAGTCTAAAAATTATAAATAAAATATCATTATGTAGGAAATATTATTATCTTTCTAATGAATATTTATAATCGAATTTATCTTATGTATAAACCCATATTAAAAAAATTTTAGTTATTAAACTTTGATTTTAACTATTTTAACTATTCATTAAATAAAATAATATTAAATGTCATAATCTAATCCAAGTGGACCTAAATGGTCATATTATATTAATAAGGTTGTTTTTGGTCGAATTACACTTATCCAATAGAATTAGGACATGTGTTAGGGTAATAGTAATATCATATTTACCCTTAGTTACCCTATTTACTATTAACCACGGTAAAAAAAAGTAAAAAGTTACTATTCACTAAAAAAAATTTGTATCTCATTGAACCACATTTTACTTACTAATATCAACCGTGTCTATCAGATTTTCTAAATTCCATTCACAAAAGCAGTAAAATAAAGTTTTATGCAAAATTCAGTTTTTAACCTACCACTTAGTGGTTTCACTATTCATCAAAAATTGAATGTTTTCAGAGAAATACCAAAATTTCACCCTAGGCTAATTTCGGTATTCTGAATCCAAAAATGAGGTCCATTTTGAAAGATAAAATTTCAAAAAGTGGTTATTACTATTCATAACGGCTATTTTAAATAATATTTTAATAGCATATCGTCGTTTAGTGAAACTTGGTATTGCGTACAACGCAAGCTATCGAGGAAGGTCGCGATTGCGTGTAAAGTAATCCAAGATAGTGTGTAGTGAAGGATTCCTTTGATGATATTTATATAACATAAAAACAAAATATTACTCATAAAAATCTCGGGTGTTATATTCTACCCCCCTTAAAAAGAATTTCGCCCTCGAAATTCGTCACTTTGTAACAAACAGATGATGATACTTCTCCCTCATCATATCCTCAAGCTCCCATGTAGCTTCTTCAAGTTGGTGGTTCCTCCATAAAACTTTCACCAATCGAGTGGTCTTGTTTCGTAGGACTTTTTCGCTACGATCCAGAATCTCTATCGGTTGTTCTTCATAAGAAAGATCTTTCTCCAGCAGTACAACTTCTAAGCTGAGTACATGTGAAGGATCAGGTATGTACTTTCTCAGGAGAGATACATGGAACACATCGTGAACTTGAGAGAGATTCGGTGGAAGCGCCAATCGGTAATCTACCTTTCCAACACGATCCCGTATTTCTAAAGGACCGATATATCTAGGGCTCAACTTCCCCTTTATTCCAAATCTCATAACCCTCTTCTAGGGAGATATTCGTAAGAACACTTTATCACCCACTTCAAACTCTAGGTCTTTTCTCCGGTTGTCGGCAAAACTTTTCTGTCGACTCTGAGCTGCTATTATGTGTTGTTGAATAGATCTGACCTTTTCTGCCATTTCATCAACGAGATCAGGTCTTAATATCTTTCATTCCCCAATTTCATCCCAGCATGTTGGAGTCCTGCATTTCTTTCCATAGAGAGCTTCATAAGGAGCCATCAGAATACTGGAGTGAAAGCTATTATTATAAGAAAATTACACCAAAGGTAGGTGTTGATCCCAACCTCCTTTGAAATACATAGAGCAAGCTCTCAACATATCTTCTAGGGTTTGAATTGTTCTCTCAGACTGACCGTCTGTCTGAGGATGATAAGCAGTGCTGAAACTCGACTCTGTATCCAGAGTATGCTGAATACTTCTCCAGAACTTTGAGGTAAATCTCGGATCCTGATTAGATATAATAGAAAGTGGTACTCCATGCAATCTTACCACTTCCTTTACATATATCATGGAAAGCTGATCTAGAGTGAAATCCTATCTAATAGAAATGAAGTGTGCAGACTTTGTAAGATGATCAACTATGACCCTGATAGCATTATTGCCTTTGGATGTTTTAGGAAGTCCTGTGACAAAGTCCATAGTGATGTTTTCCCATTTACATTCGGGTATGGGTAATGGTTGTAACATCCCCTTAGACTTCTGTCTCTCAACTTTAACATGTTGACAAACCTAGCATCGAGAGACATATTCAGCAACATATCTTTTCATGCCATCCCACCAGAAGTACTCTTTCAGGTCCCTATACATCTTCGTGCTTCCAGGATGAATAGAGAATGAAGAACTATGAGCCTCATCCAGCAGCTCCTTCATTAATTCGGGGATGGGAGGAACACAAACCCGATTCCTGAACATTATTATCCCATAACAATCAAGATTGAATTCAAGAACATTTCTCACCTTCTTTTGTAACTTGACATCTTCTTTATGTGCCTCTTTAATCTTCACATGTATAGATGGTTGAACATTCATTTGAGAAAGATAAGATTTTTCCCCTTCCATTATAATTCAAAGATCCATCCTTTGTAAATCCATAAATATTGGATCTTTTGTGATCCTCATCATGGATAATCTACCATGGTCTTGTCGACTTAATGCATCTGCCACCTTGTTTTCTTTCTCAGGGTGGTAATGGATTGAGCAGTCATAATCCATAATCAGCTCCAACCATCTTCTTTGATGCATATTCATCTCCTTTTGTGTGAATATATACTTTAATCTTTTATGATCAGTATAAATATCACACCTTTCACCATAAAGGTAATGCATCCAAATCTTTAATGCAAAGATTACCGTAGCTAACTCCAAATCATGTATTTGGTAATTTTGCTCATGTATTTTCAACTGTCGTGAGGCACAAGCTATCACCATATCAGTTTGCATAAGAACACAAACCAATCTCTTCTTGGATGCATCACTGTAGATCACAAACCTTTCTCCACTATAAGGAAGTGTGAGCACACTGGATAACCTTTTTTTCAACTCCATGAAATTCTCTTCACATTCCTCTGTCCAAACAAACTTAACTCCCTTCCGAGTCAACTTGGTGAGTTGATTATATAATTGTGAAAAATATTTTACAAAACGTCGATAATATCCATCCAAACCATGAAAACTTTGGATATCAGTTACTGTTGTTGGTCTCGACCATCTTTCGATATCCTCTGTTTTTGTTGGATCCACATATATCCCCTCTTTTGAGATTATGTGACCCAAAAATGCAACTTATTGAAGCCAAAATTCACACTTGGTAAATTTGGCATAAAGCTTCTCCTTTCTCAGGGTCTTCAATATAATTCTCAAGTGATCTTCATGTTCTTCCTTGCTCTTTGAATAGACAAGAATATAATCTATAAAGACTACCACAAATTGATCATGATAGACTCTAAAGACACTATTCATCAGATCCATGAAGATAACAGGGGCATTAGTAAGACCAAATGGCATCACAATAAATTCATAGTGTCCAAACCTTGTACGGAAAGCCGTATTTGGTATATCCTCCCTTTTGACCCTTAATTGATGATACCCTGAATGAAGATCAATCTTGGAAAAGTATTGAGCTCCGCGTAGTTGGTCAAATAAGTCATCAATGTGTGGGAGAGGATATTTGTTCTTGATAGTGATCTTGTTAAGTTCTCGATAATCAATGCAGAGTCTCATTGATCCATATTTCTTCTTAACAAATAGAACAGGTTCTCCTCAAGGTGACGCACTAGGGCGTATGAATCCCTTATCAAGATTCTCTTGGAGTTGCTTCTTCAATTCCTGCAACTCAATTGGGGCCATTCTATAAGGTGTCTTTGAAATAGGCAAAGCACCCGGTACACGTTCTATTGAAAACTCAACTTCATGGTTTGGTGGAAGACCCAGTAATTCCTCTGGAAAGACATCATCAAACTCCCGTACGATGGGCATATTCTTAATCGCGAGTTTCTCACCAACCATTTGAAATAAATAACCTTCATTTAGTGGAATCAATACCCATAAAATGGAAGAAATTTCCACTGGAAGATTATGTTCATCCTTTCATTGATAGACGATCATAGATTGATCTGGAATATGAAATGTGACTTCCCTTCTTTGGAAATTGATATGAGCTCCGTATAAAGAAAGCCAATCCATGCTAAGAATCACATCGAATTCCACTAAAGGATCACAAGATTTGCAGGAAGCACTTTCCCACAAACGTCAATTGGAGAAGAATTATAAACTTTTGATGTGATTGATGTGCCATTAGGTGTTGTCACAGCTAACTCAACATCTAATTGTTGAGGTAATACGGTGATACCCTTAGAAAATTCTTCAGAAATAAAAGAGTGGGTGGATCCAGAATCAAATAAAACATTTTCTACTTTAGAGTGGATGGTAAGTGTACCTTTCACCACATTGTTATCATACTCCTCATCGCTAATAGAAATTGCATGTGACATTCCTTTGTCTTTAGCCTCAAGAGTTTGTTGACGTCGACCATCATCATCAAACCTTGGATTTGGGCATTGATTGGTATAATGCCCCATATCCTTGCACTTGAAACATTGAAGTATGGTAGGTTCATTCTGTGTATCCCTTCCTTTGTTTGCATCATTAGACATCTTCATCCCATCATAGTGACATTAAAATGCCCGATGACCTTCATTTCCACATTTGAAACATTTACTTGTCCCTTTAAGACAACTCCCTCCATGTTTCTTTCCACACTTTGAGCATAAGGGAAATCTCATCTTCATTTCTGTGTGCTCTTTATATTTTCCATTGAATTCCATTTTCCTCTTCTTATCAAACCCATATGACTAATGGGTTACTCCAATATCCATCTCGACTTTGAGAGCACATTGAACGATTTCCTCGTAGCAGTTGAAGTCCCTTATGGCTAATGCCCTTTGAAGACTTGGTTTTAAGCCACTGAAGAATCAATCGATCTTACTCTCAGGTTGGATAATAATACCAGAAGCGTACCTTGCAAGTCTTGTAAAATTTTCTTCATAGGTATCAACAGATTCATCATCCCTTTGATTCAGTTCAAGAAACTCTTTCTCCATCTTTGTTCGGAGAATACGAGGGAAGTACTTATTGAAAAATAAGTTCTTGAACTCGTCCCAATCCATGGACTCAATTTCATCCCTTTGCCTCGTATTCTTAATAAGATTCCACCATTGATCAGCATCTCCTTCCAAACGATACATTTCTAGGATGACTTTATCATGTTCAGAACATTGATGAACTGAAAATATCTTTTTAGTAGTACTAATCCATTGTTCAACAACTAATGGATCAGTAGACTCGCTGAAAGAAGGTGGACGCTGCCTCATTAACGATTCAACAGAATGTTGCTCCTTCCTTTTCTCGTTTGGAAGTCCTGCATGATTCATAGCTTGAGAAATTTGTGTGATCATGGCTACAAGATTTTTCATTCCAGCTCCCATATCGTTTGGTTGCTCAGGGGGACAATCATTGCATTTCCCATCACATTCCGCATTAACACGGTTCCTTCGGGTTCCAGCCATTGACTAAAACCAAGAAGAATAGTGTGAGAAACACTAATTATAATAGGAAAACCACATAATTCAAGAAAAAAAATTTCATGCTTAAGGTCTTATCCTAGGTTATTCATGGAAATTTCTAAAACACTAAGATTGTGTTCTATGCTTAGATTTATCCTTAGGGTTCTTACTAAGGCTTTCACATCCTAGTTTCCAAAGGTTGACTATACCTTTCCTCTGATACCAACTATAACGACCCATACTTTACATACATTGTTAATACTTAAAAATTAAAGCACACTTATTACAACATATGACAAAACCACAAAGGACCGTATAGGTATAGTGTCTTTAGAAACTGGGAAACATAAACAACTGGTTCATAAATCTTATATAGTCTCCCATTTATTTCATCATATCTAGGGTCCCTTTTAGCATATTCTACTTAATATCCATCTTCCTGACCTAGGGAAAAGAAAACATACAAAAAGGGTGAGCTCAAATGCTCAGCAAGGGCAAATAAAGGAAATAAAAATCATATCATATCTTTTTGAGAATCATAACCTGCAAAAGAGATCATAATATCTTAACATGGAGTAAATCATAGAATTGAAAATGAGATCCCCATAATCATAACATAAAACTTGAAACTTTGTGGCATGCACACATAATCATGGAAAATCATTTCTTGTTTTTCATGACTCATTGCCAAGACTATCTTAGCGGACAAAGTCCATTTCTGAACCGAGTTCACTCCTCGTTTCAGTCCTGTATCACTGAACCGAAGTAACCTTCCATTCCAGCCATGTCTATCTCATGAGATATAAATCATTACCCAATGCATTCGAGGTAGATATAGGTCCCACCCATTTTATAATGAATCATTTCTTATGTGTGCCACATAATCATAAATCATACATCATCGCATAACACATGTAACAAAAATGGGATTCTTGAAACATCATGACATCATAAAACAAATCATATAAGGTAAATGACTTCATTAAAATAATTCCCTCAAAACATAATCAAATCAATGTAATAATAGGGATAAAAATAGAACCCTATATTATTTTAGATGGAAAATAATTTTGATAAAACATTTGAACTTCATTCTTAAGGAAAATATCCTTTCTACATCAAATACATTTTTCCTCTCTTAAAATGTCATAAAATTTTAATCTAAAATAAGTTGATTAAAAATAAGCTTGAAAACTTTTAAAGGAAGCTTCTTGGAAATAATGTTTTAAAAATCCATTCATGCCATATAAGATAAAAAACATTCTTCTCGTACTTTTGTCGGAAAAGTCAAAAAGTACCTCGTACGGAAAACGCCAAAAGATTCCTTTCATATCTTTTACTAAAATCTCACCGAAGGGTAAAATTTGATATAAAATATTGTAGAAGGATATAAATATTACATATTGGAGAAACATGGATGTGGATGATAAAATACACCCCAGTAAATGCCAAAGTATAAACAATCTCAGATAAAAATGAGATTGTGATATTTCCCTTACCATAGGTCCGATTTTCTTTGTACATGTCTGAAGCTCCTGTATAATGGTTTAAATAATGTTATTGACTTATTCCAGAATCATAAATATTGATATGATATCATATATGGTCATATTCATAGCTTCTTATTAGTAATATTTCATTGTTACTTGTTACTCGGGTCTTTATTGCCTTTTGTTCTTATGCGTGTTTTGCCGAATAAATTCATATTCATCTTTTAAAGTTATAGATACCTTATATCCAGAATGGTATTAGTGTAACATATGTCATATTTATTCATTCAATTCATTTATATAATTACTATGTAATGATGATCATGTAGAACGAGTCGCATCACATCGTGGAGACGGTATTCCGTACGTACGCACGAGCGATGATATTGTTCCCATGATCGTTGAATTGTATTTAAGTGTATTTATACTATTTCAGTATAAATATCAATTTATAATAATCATATATAGTTACTCATTACACCATTATATCCATCCTTGTAAGGTGATGGTGGAAAATAGATTACACCACGGCATGGAGACGGTATTCCGTACGTACGCATGCGCGATGATTTCAATTTTCCGTAGGATGGATAGAAGGTGAATTAGGGTTGTTTCATATTTATAATAACATATCAGTATTTATGTAATACTGATGTTATTACTTTATCATGAAAAAACTAAAGAATAAGAAGTTTAAGAAGAATGAAATTGAAAAGATCAGTAATGGATATTACCTCTTCTTTGAAACGCCTCTTTGAATCCTCCACTTAGGGAACTAAGATTGGACTTTGAAGAAGACCAGGACCTCTAGGATTATTCTAGGGAAGTGGAGAAGGTATTTTGGAAGGCTATGGCCGAGCTAGAGTGCTCAAATTGGTGTGAGGAGGAGGGGGAGGAGGTGCCCTTTTATAAGGGAGGAGAGGGGCACCTTAGGAATATCTCAAAATATTATTTTATATTAAAGTCAAAATCGGTTTATAATGGTTCCAAAGGGTCTTATTTCGAAGGTAAAGTGGGGATGGGTCTCACTCCTATCAACCAATAGGATTTAGATAAGTTTAGGTTATTATTTTAACCTTATCAATTAGATTTAACTCTAAGTTAAATAATTTAACTTTTACCGTGTCTTTTTGTTTTCTTACGATATATGGTTAAGACACTTACTATAACATGCCAAACGAACCCCAAGTTGTTTATTATTAATATATATATCTATATCTAAGTCATTTGGCCGAACCTTAGGTTTTTAGGAATAAAATAACAATTAATAATATAATATTTGATTTAAAAACTATTTTGTGTCAATTTTGTCACTATTTGATATATGATTTTTGTGAAAGTCATAACAGAATTATATGTTCGCACCAAGTAGATTAAATCAACAATAATATATCATAGTAACCTATTAAATTATTGGAATTCATAAAAAGTCTCAAATTACATTTATTTGGGCATTTATAACATCAATAATGTTAACATTTCCTTAAAAGGGTAATTACTACATCATCGTTGTGTCATAAATAAATTATTTATTTAAAGTCTAAAAATTATAAATAAAATATCATTATGTAGGAAATCTATTTATATTTCTAATGAATATTTATAATCGAATTTATCTTATGTATAAACCCATATTAAAAATGTTTTAGTTATTAAACTTTGATTTTAACTATCTTATCTATTCATTAAATAAAATAATATTAAATGTCATAATCTAATCCAAGTGGACCTAAATGGTCATATTATATTAATAAGGTTGTTTTTGGCCGAATTACACTTATTCAATAGAATTAGGACATGTGTTAGGGTAATAGTAATATCATATTTTCCCTTTAGTTACCCTATTTACTATTAACCGCAGTAAAAAAAAGTAAAAAGTTACTATTCGCCAAAAAATTATTTTTATCTCATTGAACCACATTTTACTTACTGATATCAACCGTGTCAGTCGGATTTTCAAAATTCCATTCATAGAAGCGGTAAAATTATGTTTTATGCAAAATTCAGTTTTTAACCTACAACTTAGTGGTTTCACTATTCATCAAAATTTGAAAGTTTTCAGAAAAATACCAAAATTTTACCCTAGGCTAATTTCGGTATTCCGAATCCAAAAATGAGGTCCATTTTGAAAGATAAAATTTCAAAAAGTGGTTATTACTATTCATAACGGCTATTTTAAATAATATTTTAATAGCATATCGTCGTTTAGTGAAAGTCGGTATTGCGTACAACGCAAGCTATCGAGGAAGGTCGCGATTATGTGTAAAGTAATCCAAGCTCGTGTGTAGTGAAAGATTCCATTGATGATATATATATAATATAAAAAAATATTACTCATAAAAATCTCGGGTGTTTCTGAATTACTTATCCACCTTTTCCAGAATCTCTTTCTTTGCTGTAGAGGCTTCATTTGTGCACTGCCTGACCATATTGTCGAAAAGGTCTATATTTCGATGTACTTTTTCAAGGGTTTATTTGTCTGAAATAATTTTATGTTTTTAAATTTCCTCTCTCATCACAATCTTGATAGATTCCAAATCATAAACAATAGTTTGGCCACTCCTAGAATGGGATGGGCCAGTCAACATTTTTCCATGCTCTTCATTCTTCTTCTTTAGGTCCACCCTGAGTAGATGAGTTACCAAGTTCCTAAGAACTTCAATAACACCACTAAAGAACTTTTGAAGTCATAGATTAACGAATTTAACTCATTTTTCATCTTTCTTACTTCTTATCTCATTATGGTATTTTGTCTAATAATGTTTTTCTATATAACAATGATATTCTATTGAATCTCCTGGATCACTATTCTTGCAATCATTGTTGCATCAGCATCTAAGATATCTGAAGAAGTGCAGGCTTCATTTCTGGATCCAACTGAATATTTCACAAACTCACACATATCATTTTTAAATTTCTCAAAATAAGCCATAGTGACATATTCAATGGGCACTAACTGAACTACATGTTCTACTGGTGGAGGTGCAGTTGTTGAAATTGGTACAATAATGTTCTGGTTCATCATGGACTTCTGGAATAGAAGGAGGAGGTATCCTCTCCTCATCTTGTTCATACTCTAATCTAAGAAGAATGTATCCTAGATTATCATTCCATTATCTATTATAGGTCCCATATCTGGGATCGACAATATCATTTGTTATCCTCCTTCCCGGAGGCTCAGGACCATCAATATCAACATCAACTTCTTCATTATGGTTTCAGTCCATAATATCTTGTCTGGGAATAGGGACCAACCGAACTTCAGGTTCTGCTTCTGCTGCAGCCACTACAACTTCAACATGCAATTCCTCAAACTGAGGCACTAGAACGTCATCTTCTTCCTCTTGGTCATTAGCCATAAGATCATTCAATTCCAGAATGATATATTGATTTTTAACATTAATAAGAGGCAATTTGACCTCATGTTCAGCCTATCCATGGTGAATAACGTATTGTTCATTATGCACATCACAATCACCTGTCCCATGTATAAATTCCTCACTGGAATTGTTAACCACATGTTGTCCCACTTTTATGAAGTCCCTCACAAGCTCATTATTTCTTCCATTATCCCAATCATCACAATATTTATCATCATCATCATCATCATCTGATTCTTCATCAGATTTACTAACATATACTTCAATTCTAGTTACTTAAGTATCTTCCTCATCCTCATCACCTAAAACATATTCTATTAATAGAAAATACAAAGGTGGACTATAATTTCCATAAGGCATATCTTTGAGGCTTTTAGCAATATCAGGATCACTCCTATCATCAAAAGGAGATCCTTCTTCCATTGGCACTTCAAGCACATCTTCCTCATCAGAATAAATTGGAAACTCTCCTGGTTTGAGACCTGGATCAACTTGGTCCTTTGGTCTAGAAGGGTGGTTAAATAGATCTAAAAACTCATATAGTCTTTCTTCATCTCCTACCCAACATCTCTTCCAAGTGTTCCAGAATATTTTCATCATTTCCCAAATATCTTTTTGAAGGAAAGAACCACTACAGGCACATACCACTTCATCACCATCATCCACACAACCTAATCTTTTTAACATGGAATAAATCACCCTCAGATAGTAAAAGATGGTTTTCTTCAGGAATGGATTAATTAGATAAGGTATATAAACCATTAAATACCAACATAGGTTTACTTTTATCTCATATTTCAACAAAATTATCAAGAAAACATCCCAATACGTCACAGTAGTGAAATATCTCTTCCTTGGGCAGATTTGATATTGTATGATCTCAAAAAGCAGTCTCACTTCTCCATTGAATTCATTTGAAATAGTCCTCCTGGATTCTCTATTTCCAATTAGCCACTTATTAGAATATTCTTAAGAGAAAAAATTAAAAGAAGGTGTAATATTACTAGGATAGTTAGCAAAGACACCTTCATGAGGTATTTTAAAGCATTCACCCAATTCCATTGATGAAAATGCTATCTCATTTCCCATTACTACATACTTCATCTTTGCTACCTCAGCTTCATCCAGGGATATCCTCAAATGTGGATAGAACTCATCCATTAGTATGGGATTATATCATCTTTCATTGTTGGAGAACCAATGAAGCCATCGTTGTGATTCCAACACTTTCAACAAAAAAGACATGATTGACAAAATCCAATCAGTAGACACCTCTTTTTTATATGTAACCACTCGGATTTCAAAGCATGGTTTCGTAGTCCCAGTAGACTCACATTTCGGACGCTTAGTACAAAGATATTTTCTAGGTTCTTCCATTGCACGCTTGGTCCTTGTCATGACATGACATCCAATTTCAATAGTGTGGTGTGGTCCAGAGTCAAGAGGAAGAGTGAAAAATGGAACAAGTATTTATGGCAGGGGTAGGTGATAGATTGTGATGGATTGACCTAGAAATATCATTTATAGATTGTAAATCATAAAACATAAAAAATAATCGCAGAAAAGCAGGTGTAAAACTACATTATATTAGTTAAAATAGACAATTTAAAAAAATCTATAACTACATCAGTGGAAATAAAGCGGTTTCAAGATGATCAGTATCAATGAATCAGTTTCCACAAGATTGGTTTTGAGGGATCAGTTTCACGAAAATCGTTTTCATGAATATTGGTTTCAAGGGATCCGTTTCAAGAATATCGGTTTCAAGGGATCAGTTTGAAGAAGATCAGTTTAAAGGGACCAATCTAAAGATGATCACTTTCAAGGAATCAGTTTCAAGAGAATCATTTTCAAGAAGATATGTTTCAAGGGATCAGTTTCAATAAGATCGGTTTCAAGGGATCAGTTTCATGAAAATCGGTTTCAGGAAGATTATTTTCAAGTGATTCGATTCAAGAAGATTGGTAACAAGGGATTGGTTTCATGAAGATCATTTTCAAGGGATTGGTTTAAGGAAGATTGGTTTCAAGGGATCCGTTTCAAGAAGATCAGTTTCAAGGGATCAATTTTAAGATAATCAGTTTCACGAAGATCAGTATCAAGGGATCAGTTTCAAGAATATTAGTTTCAAGGGATCAGTTTCAAGAAGATCGGTTTGAAGGGATACTACTGATTTATCATTCGTAGTTCATGTCTGATATAATTAATTCTCTCATATCATAAGGTATTGTTGAATATATCATCAAGATGATGTTTAGTCCCAATAAACTCCAACGTTATATCACCTTTTTGGTAATGATAACTCAAAAAGTGATGTCTTACATTAATATTCATTGTTCTAGAATGAGAAATTGGATTTTAGGAGATGTTAATAGCACTAGTGTTATAAAATTTTATGGGGATATGATTAAATTAAAATCCATACTCTAATAAGGTGTGTTTCATCCACAAAATTTATGGATAACAACTACCTACAATAATGTATTCTAATTTAGTAGTTTATAAAGTAACTGAATTAGGCATTTTACTACGCCATGATATTAGTGACATTCCCAAAAAGTGACAAGTTCATGAGGTACTCTTCCTATCTTACATACATCCACCAAAATCAGCATTTGAATTATGAAGTAAATCAAAAGGATGTCATTTTGGATAGAGTATTCTTATGTTAATTCCATACTTGAGGTATTTGAAAATTCATTTAACCACATTTAGGTGTGTCTATTTTGGTTTTTCATGAAATCTCGCACACATAGCCACACTGAACATAATATCTCGCCTACTAGTAGTTAAGTACAAAAAACTCCCAATCATTCCTCGGTAGGAAGATTGATCAAATAATTTTCCATTGTCATCAAGATATATTGTACATGTAAAACTCATAGGGGTTTCAAAAATCTTAATCCTATAAATTCCATTTATTTTCAAATGATCTCTTGTATACTTACTTTGATTTATAACAATACCTTTTTTATTATGAAATATTTGAAAACCCAGAAAATATTTATGTTAACCCTTTAAACTCATTTAAAACTCATTTTTCATTTTGATTGAAAATTTATAATATAATGAATATTTAAAAGATCCAAAGATAATATCATCTTCATATATATGGGTGATTAAAACATCTTTCGAAACTCTTTTTATAAATAAAGTAGGATCTGCATGTCCTTTTGTAAAACATTTATAAATGATAAATTTACTTAACATTCATACCATGCTCTTGGAGCTTGTTTCCAACCATATAATGATTTAGATAAATTGATCACATTATTTTGAAAAAGTGTATTTGTAAAAACTGCGGGTTGTTCAACAAAAACATCCTCAAGTATATAACCATTTAGGAATGAACTTTTGACATCCATTTCATAATTTTTAAAATCTATGTGTGCTTCGTAGGCAACTAAGATCCTAATTGCATCAAGTCTAGCTACTGGAGAAACAGTATCTTCATAATAAATTCCATTTTCATGATTATAACATGGGGAAACTATTATATAATTATTAATAAAAATATTTCCAACATCATCTACCTTTCTTCTAAACACCCATTTGGTTCCTATGGTCAATGTATCCTTAGGTCTATTTACAGGTTTACAAACATTATTTCTTTTAAACTGATTAAGACCTTCTTGCCTGGAAATTTCCCAAAATTCATCATTTATTGTATTGTAGATATTTTTAGGTTAAAGATGTGAAAAAAAACCTTGATGTTCAACCTGGTTTCCCATGGAATCTCTATTTTGTGTTCCTCTATATAAATCCTTAATAATTGCATCTAAGTGATTATTCATAAGGGTTTTAATTGATCCAGAGAATGTAGGACTAGATATTTCAGGTTGGTCAGGATGATCTTGTTCACTACGGTTAGGATGCAGAGAATTTCTAGAACTCAATGTTTTTATAGATTTCTTCACATGATTACATTAATTTGTATCATCAATGTCCAAATAGTACATATCTTCTTCAATATTCTCTAGTGAATTCTTGGGTTCATGTTGATCTGCTACATGGAACATGATGTGTATAGACTCTTCCACACATTTGGTTTTTTGTTAAGGACTCTATAGGCTTTACTTGATGTATTATATCCAAGAAATCTTCCACATCACATATAGAAAAATATTTAACTCAAATATATTTAGTGTTAAGAATATAGATTTTACATCCAAAAACATTAAAATAACCTACTTTGGGATTACTATTGTTCCACAACTCGTAAAGAGGTATCCTAAGAATATGTCTAATTAGGACTCTATTTATTATTTATCACGCTATATCAATGGCTTCAACCCAATAATAAATGGGTAAATCATATTCATTAAGCATAGTCTCAAATTTTTTTTGTAATGTTCAATTTCTTCTTTTGACCACACCATTATGTTGGGGTGTCCTGGGTACAGAAAAGATATGATTATAGCCACTTTGTGAGAAAAAGGCTTCAAAATCAGGATTTTCAAACTCATATCCATGATCACTTCTTAAGGATTTAATCTTAATTCCAATACTATTTTCTATTGTCCAAGCATACAACGCAATGTGTGAACAAACTACACTTTTATGAGATATGAAAAAGGTCCAGATATACATAGATAAATCATTTACAACAACTTAAACATAGTGATTCCCATTGAGACATGAAACTCTAGATGGTCCAAAAAAGTCCATGTGAACCAACACAAGAGGTTAGGAATTAGTTACTTAATTCATTATTTTGAAATAGATTTTATGTTGCATTCTCTTTTGACAAAGATTACATATTTTGTTGTTTGCAGACATTAATTTGGGTAAGTCTCTAACTAAGTCTTTTCTAGTTAACTTCCTAAGAGAGTGCACATTTTAGTGTCCTAATATTTTGTTCCATAACCATGATTCCTTATGAAAATAATCTAAACAAGGAACATTTTTCTCAGCTAAAGAATCTATGACCACATTATATACATTTTCATTTCTAAGATCAGTAAATATTAAATAATTTTTAGAATTAAAAATATTACGTTCATCATTTACAAATTTAACATTTAATCCATCATCACACAACTAAGAGATACTATGTAAATTTAACTTTAATATATCATCAAAAATGTACTTTTGAAATTAATACAGTACTACGGTTACCAATCTGGCCTAAGCTGACAATCTTCCCTTTTGAATTATCATTGAATGTGACACGTACATCATCAACATCAATTAGTATTTTTCAGCATGAGTAGTCTCATATCATGTGTCTTAAAAATTTGATGTCCAAGTACCAAATTGTCTTTGGAGAGCTCTTTAGAAAATTTTCCTTCAAAACAGATTATGTTGAGTGTAACATTGGTACCCATATTTTCTTGAGTCCCGAGAGGCTAGCTAGTAAAACTTTGGGGACCCATACTTGTCTCACAATTTTTCAATAATCAAAAGATTTATTTTGAGGTATAAAAACTTTGTTTTTTTCCTTTAGAGAATTTTTATTAAAGAAATGGCCCAGAACATGAACTATCTGTGAACTGTACATATTTCAGAACAAATTTAGTTTTAATTTTCCTTATTTTTCTTGGTTGATATCCTAGACCAATTGTGTATTTTAGAGAAATCTATTTTCCTAGTATCCGAGTCAAGGTATCTATACCTTCAATAAAATTCTGAATAACTCTATTTAATTTCATATTTTATAATTTTAGTTCAGTATTTTATTTTATCAACTGACAATGTTTTTCTTTTTCAATATCTAGATTTGACATATAATTGGCATTTAGAGCATGTTACCTTTTAATAAATTTATATTTAACCTTGAGTTCATTAATGGTATCCCCAATAATTCAATAGTTTTCAAATAGTTAATATTTAGTCATATTTTCCTCATTGTTTGATTCACTTTCTTTCATAGAATAGTAATCATTATGTACATGAGAATTGGGTGTCACCTCAGATATTTATGTCATGAAACACAGGTTTTCATGATTGTTCATGTCATTATCAGAAGTTTCAAATCCACTTGAGCTATTTTCTGACACACTCCAAGTGGCATTAATGTCCTTTTTATATCCTTTTCCCTTTTCTTCATACTTCTTCTTCAATTTTAGCTTGGGCAAATCACCTTTCACATTACCTTTTCGTTTTCACTCGTAGCATTCTATCTCATTTGCATTATCATTCTATTTACAATCATTTTTCCACTTTCCTTTATTGTCATACGTTCCTTTGTAGTTTTATTTTCTATTGAAATTTTACTTTCGGTAGAACATCATGAATCTCCATGCAAGATGAGCCATCTCATCATCACTATTAGAGTATGAGCATTCACATGTTCATGTGTCTATTGGAACATGAACTTTTTCATTATCATTGTTCTTTGATGTAACGGTATTGAATGCTATAGATTTCTTCCTTTGTTCATCATCTACTTCTTTATTCACCATATGTTCTTCATACATAATAATCATTCTAATTAGTTCCTTCACAGGTAGCTTGCCTATGCAACATGATTCTTGAATAAAAACAAAAGTTCATATCCATTCATCAGGTAAGAATCAAAGAAACCTCATAATGTGGTCCTTGATGTCCACTGGTCCCTAATAAGTCTCATGGTAGTCACTATTTAATTCAACATGATATACATTTCAGAGATAGGTTCATCGTGATTCATTTTAAAATTATCATATTTAATATTATAGGTATTTAATCTCATTTCATTAACATTATTTGTTCCCTAAAGAGAAATTGCTAAGGTATCCCAAATGTCATATGCAGTTTTATAAGAATATATTCAGTTAAACTCCTCATCTCCAAGGGCACAGAACAAAGCATTCATTTCGTTAAAATTATTGTTATAGGAAGTCTTGGTAGGTTCATCCCAAGTGTTTCTAGAAGTTTCAGGAATATCATATTTACTTTTAATAGCAGTCCTGATTTCTACTCCCATAATTTCTAGATGTATTTTCATTTTAAGCTTCCACATGAATAGTTAGTTCCATTAAAGAGTGGTTGTTTATTGGTAGCAACACCTTATTATCTATTTTCAATGATAAATGATGTAAAATAATTTCAAAGGGACAATAATTTAGAAATAACAGAAATTTGATGATCTTTGAACACAACTATAATCACATTTGACACAATTTAAAAAACTAACAGTAACTTTCACTTTCCTCTGATACCAAATGTTGGTTGGAGTATAGGACTAAAGACGGGGATGAACTGAGTATCTATAAAAATTTCGGTTAAAAACGGTTCTTTACAAAATAATATCCCCCTTTGAAAAATAAACATAAATTCATTTTATAGTGAATTTATAAAAGTTATGAAGGTTCAATTTGGTTATCTAAATATTGATTAGATCTCATCTTTCTAAATGTAAGGGTTAGTAAATTTTTTTAAACAAACCTACTATTTCAAAACATATGTAAACACTTTATAATATAACTATCAAAGATCATTTTATCATCATTATAGAAATACAAAATATATAAAAATACATGATAAAAAGCACAGACGATAAAACTAGAGGTTCATTATCAAGTAGAGACTTAGTCCCATCCACTTGGTGATCACCTGCCACCATGTACTTTATATTTATAAACTTTTTTTACACACCATGTATCAGAGATCACAGAAGCACACAGGCTGTCCCGATCACACATGACCTAAAAAACAGTTTTTTGGGGGAAAAAATAAACAGATCTCATAAGATCTCTTCCACAGTTCTACATGGGGTAAAAGAGTTAGAAGGGATTGAGAGTGAGGATATTTTTTTATCCTCTAGTTTAGATTAAGAGACAGTGTGTGACATTCAAAAAGTTATAAAAATAGCACAAAATAGTACTTATGGAAACAAAATAGAGTTATGAAAAATAATAGGGCTTATAATTCAATGTGTGTTGTCCATTAATGTTATAGATACCACAGATGATGAGAAAATGATTTATGTGTCTTCTTCTGGATGTTGGTTTCAGAACAGAGTGTCACAATTTCTTGTGAAAGAGGTCGAATATTCATTGGGAGGAAATCAAGCTCTTTTAGGTAGATTATATGTGAACTAATGCTTTGAGTTTCACTCTCATCAATATTTTGAGTTCGAACTGTTTATATTTCAGCATGATCTTCAAGCTCTATTTGTGTCGGTATATCTCGATGTATTCATCTTACGTCTGAGTATCACATTTTATCTCGGATTGACGTCCTTTTATACTTCATGATCCACTAGGCATGATTCCCTCTACACGTGCATGTACCTTATACTATATATGGATAATTCTACAAACAAAATTATATAATGTCAGAGACATGAAATTGCCTAAATATAACCATTAGAAATAAATTTTGAATTATTAAAATCAATGCAGTTATTTAGGACTCTTGGTGAGTCATTTTATGTCTATTATATTTAGGTTGGTATCATCAGTCTATCAACTTTGGTGTGTTAACATTGGAGTGTCAACTTCGCTCTGTCAACATTGGTCTGTCAACATTGATATGTCGACTTTGGTCTGTTGAAGTTCGGTCTATCAAACTTTGGTGTGTCATTTTTGGTCTGTAGAAATTTGGTATATCGAACTTCAGTGTATTAGGGTGTCCAAATTATTATGAAGTGTATGTCTTAAACAAATCATTACAATAATAAGTGTTATCCAAAAGTACATTCATAAATACACTTGTAAAAATAATTACTCAAGAATATAGGTTATTGACATATTTATGTATATTTTTTTGTATGACATAATTGATTTACATAGAGATATTTAAAATGGCATGAAGAAGTAGAATCTGTATATAGAAATCATTTGTGATTATGAAAACTACATTATAATAGATTGTATAACACCTTTTTCATTTAACAAGATATTTAGAGGAAAGAGTTGTTTCATCACCAATTATAGTGGAACTATAGGGTCATTTTATGGATTAGGATAGGTTGGAGTCATGAGACCGGATCATTGAGTAGGGATGATTGAATAAAATCAATATATAGTGGGAACCCAAGGGAAATAGATATGAGTTTTAAAGGAATGATACATAGGAGAGGAATATTGAGATTGGAGGCTCATAAGAAATGTGAAAAAAGTGGAGGTAAAAAACACATGAGGGGACAAAACATTTTTATTGGGGGAACCTATGTTTAACAGATGTAGTATATTTCTTTCAAAAATAATGGGATTCAGATAATCCATATCTAAAATAGTATTTGTTGTCGTGTTTTTTATTGGTGATATTAAGAGATTTTTTGTGAATGTGGGATATTGGTGGGAATTCAATTAAATTATGTCATTAATATTATTCTATTGACCATGATCATAGGCTATGATATCTATGAGATGGATATCATATCGTACAATATGAATAGATTATATAGGAGGATTATGATGCCACTAATTCCTATATTGTATAGTATGATACACTTATAGGAATATTATATCATGAATGGGATGTGGGCATAATATGCATCACGTCCTGTAATGTTTTTATTTGGGTCCAATCAATGAGATAGATTATATAAAGCTTCTCATATATTTATTGAAGGTGTTCAATGAATAAACACCCAAGGGGTTCAATGAATAAACACCCAATGAGAGTAAATTCCCAAGTGTCACCCAATGATTTTGAAATAATAGATGTGATTCATTAAATAATGATTGTTGGGATTCCTATAAAAGGATATGGTCAATCTCAGGTTTGTTACTCTAATTGCATGAAATGTTTATTGATTCTCTCTTACTTTCTGTAGTATCATTAGTCATGAATAGTGATGGAACCACACCTCTCTCTCACCCCCTCTCTCTCTTTCTGTGAATCCTCAGGTTTTCAAATAGGATCCAGTTGTTGGTGGATTTCCTTTAAAGGATAGAATCTTAGGGTTGTTTCTCCTTTTAACATCAGAAAACCAAATTTTATTGGTGAAGAACATTGAGGTAGATGAATCAAATTTATAGGTATGTTGTCTCTTTGATTATTCCATACTTGTTGATCATTGAAGATAGATATATTTGATTTCCTATTCAATAATTAAAATTATTGTACTTATGATTAATTTTATATTAATATTTTTTGAATATTAATAAATTTATAATCATATATTGATTGTTCTTCTTCATTAACTAGAATGTGACGATGTCCATCGAGTACTTTTCAAGATAAAAGGTCATCGTAGTTCCCTGTTATGATGGGAACCCTAATGTGCTATAACTACATTATTAAATGATTTTTATATAGATGGTTGATATAATCTATAATGAAATAATTGACATATGTTATATTGGTTATGGAGCTTACAAGTCAATGAAACTATTTCTCATATATTATTCCCATGGTAACCTCAATAGTAGAGATTATGATAATAGAATTACAGATAAAAAACCAATATGGTTTATTTATCATTATAATATTTTATTTATGGACATGAGTAATGATCCTTATACATTAATATTATTAATAATTCAATACAGAACTCATTTGATTTGATGTATTGATGAAATATATGATGATATATTCTCCGAGTGATGTGGGATATGTCAGGTGTGTCATTGTAAACATTGAAAAATGAATTTTTTGATGAAGGCTTTATCAATTATATAGTCAATGGGGGTTAATATATCATTTTCCTTGACAGGAATGAAGAAACATGAATAATTCCATGGCAATGGTTGGTTATTAGAAAGTTTATTTTCAAAAAGTTGAGGAAATGGATTTTGAACATATAGGTTAATGACATAAGTAATTCAGCCTACATTAATGTGATATCAAGACACGGTATTACATTACATATTGAGAATTCATGGGATATTGTATTTCATTTTGAAATTAATACATTTTTCTCTGGGTAACATGGAATGTTGTTAGATGCTTACCTTGGACATTAGGAAAGTTATGCCTAATTCCACCAAGAAAGGGGTATAGGGGTCACACACAATGTCTATCCCAAACCTCATTAACATTTTATATGAATTAAATATTATATTACAATATTAATCTCAAGTTACAAGGGATGATATTTATTTAGTTTTTTTTATTGAAAATATCTAGTCCGTAGTTATTCAAGAAAATAAATATATATGTTGAATATTTAATAAGTATTTATTTTATATATTGTTGAATATTATATATATATTTTAATCAATTAATAATTTTGTTGTATTTATTCATTTAAATAATCATTCATTATTATTTTTTCGATAAATAACGTCCACTACTAAAAATATTGGTTTATTAAGCACTAGGCTTTATTATCGATAGCTAAAAGCACTGATAAAGGCACCCATTATCACTGATAGAAAAATCGATCATAAAGAGGGCCTTTATCAGTTCTATAAAAACACTAATAAATGGTACATTTCATAAAAAATAATAATTTTTATTATAAATAATATATTAATATGTTTATATTGATATAAATGTAATATATATAAATTTAAATGTGTTTTAGATAACTCTAAATAAGAATTTACATTAAATATATAAGATATTTATTGAAAATGGATAATAAAATAATTAAAACTAAATTCTTTTAGGCCATTCCAAAAAAAAATTAATAATAATTATATAATTATTTTTTAAGTAATACTCATTTAACAATAGTTGGATCACATAAACATTAAATGAATTAATGAAAGGTCTAAGATATTTTGAAGACATTACTTGACCTTTAAACGACTGTAAATTTTGATCCGAGTGTCCAATTGTGTAATACCACATATCAAATCAAATCACATGATGATGTCTATGAACTTGTTAAATAGTGGGGCCTATGGACAAATTTTATGAGTCCATAAAGGTGCATAGGGCCAGTAAAACAATTTTTTGTTGGGGAATCCTAATTTTTTAACATTCGATGGAATTTATTCTACCTTTAAGGGGTTATTATACCTTTTTAAAGAGGGGACTCAATTTTCACACATGACATACATTCATATTGATATTGTGGTATTGAGTTTTTATTTTCTCTTTCATACTTTGGTTTTGCTTTTAATTAAATATATGTATATTTTCTATTGTTTACAATAAATTATTTGTATAAATACATATATCAAAATATTTATGTTAAAATATATTTTTAAATATATAAAATAGATATTTATTATTAATTTTATTTAAATTAAAAAAGTATCCATTTTATTTTCCTAATACAAATGCATTAATAAGTATACACATACCTATAATTGTATTGTTAATATATAAACAAGTTTCTTTCAATATATATATATATATATATTATAACATTTGTAAACAAATTAAAATTCTAAAAATGTATTTAAAATAATATCTAACCATTATTATATTATAAAAATAACTGAATATGTATATACATATTCAAATATATATGTATATATATATATAATGTTCATATATACATATAAGTGTGTACTAATAAAAAAATCTATATTTATATTGTTTTATAGTACATGTAAATGACTATTATATAAAATATATAATATATAATATACAAAATATTTAATATATAAAACATAATATATTTAAATATATATATATATATATGTTTCGCACACATAGGAACACGTATTTTATAATTTTATCTGAAAATACATATACAAATATATGAATACAAAATATATGTATATATATATATAAAATATTATGATAAAATAAACAAAAAAACATCATGGTGTAGAGGTAATGGTATTTGCATTCCAATGGAGATGTACAATGACCAAATCCATGTGTGGGAAAGAGGATAATTTTTTTCAAGTACTGATAAATGGTGTAGAGAATCACAAATAAAGTTATTATTCAATGATATGGGTTCAAAGTGGTCTGAAAAATTCCCCCTTTCTTAGCAGTAAATATGACTTATAAATTCCCCCTTTATCAGTCCTAAAAATCTCAAATAAAGTACCCTTTTATCAACACATTTTTGCACACTGAAAGGGGCCTTTGTCATTGATTTATGTGGGCACTGATAGAGCCTTTCCATTAACACAACTTTGGTAGTATGTTCATTATAAGCACTAATAATATCCCATTACTAGCATTGTTTAATGCCAATTATGTAGTCATAGATGAGGAATAATGTGTAATTATTATGATTTGGAGAGAGATGAAATATTAAATACTATTTGAATAAATATGAATTTAATTTTTTATCCACAATTTTAGAGATTTTCGTGTAAATAATAATTATATTATTATTTTTTTAATATGGAGTTTATTTTGGATTAATAAAATAATAAGGATTCATGTGCAATTATTTATTCTCTAAATCTAACTCTAAAACGATCAAACGTGATCTGAATGATCCTAAAGAGATGGATTGGGTGAATCAGTTACCCTTTTTAAAATTATTTCCCTATGAAACAACCTTTTCCTGCCATTAAAGAGATACGAAATCACAAAAAAAAAACAATCATATACACACGAACACATGTATTTACGTGGTTCACTACTCTATAAGAGTATCATGTCCTTGAAATGGTTTGTAAATTATCCCAGACAATCAAAACCAATAGAAAACAATCATTTGTATGTGGTTACAACATGTATGGTGTATCCTTACACATTTATATTAACATTAATCAATTAATATTGATGATAATATTCAGACATGTTAATGAGTGAAAAATGTTTTTGCAACAAATAACTGTTCCTTCACAATAAAAATGATCGACTAGGATGTGGTAAGGATGCCACTATTTATTCCAAATTTCACTACAATAAATTATTTATTATTCAACACTTTATTTCCCAGAAACACACATGAACATTCTTTTATATGATTTCTTAGTTAATAATAGCACAAATCAATATATTGATCTATTATTTTAGGTGTTGTTGTCGTGCATTGTTTATCTCATTGCATTCACTACCACATGGAGGTGAATACACTATTTTTTTATTCCTCAATGAGTTTCTCACATTTTTCATGTAAATTCAAAAAATAACATAAATTAATTTAGGTTTTGGGGATTTGGAATTGTCCATACATTGCATCCGATTATCTTCACAAAAGTATGTGCAACTATTGATCTCAAGTGCACAGTCTATCATTGTGTAATAATGTAGTGCACATTTAAAGGTATTATCTTAATATATTTTTCCATAGAATAAGTACCTCGCACTAAGCCAAATAGACTCACATAACTAGTTCTTCACATAGCACTTTAAGTGTGAAACACAAGTTCAAGGCCTATAAATCATCATCCTTATGATGCAAGAAGCTCGTTGAAATTCATATTGACAAAACAAATATTAATGCTTCTATGATATATCTAACAAATGATATATACGATTCAATGATCAAAAAAATCCAATGGACTCCAAAAAATTCTATATAGAGTCATGTGTCACTACCTTATACCACTTGTGTTCTGAGTTTAAGGTCATGTATGATATAATTTTTTAAGCCATATAAAATATTAATTTCTTTAGCTAAGGATATCAGTTGAATCTCAAAATAATACCATTTGGGTTCCCATTTCTTACACCTCACGAATTAGAGAAAAATATAATCGCATACATTGTGATTTAGATTTATTATTCATGAAAACAAACAATCAATTCTTCATTGAATGTTTGGTACATAATCATATTCATTATGTAGTTGAACATTTTTTGTGAAATGTTTTCAGGAAAATTGAATGTTACATATAGGTTAGATTCTTGTATATTTATCTTGGGATCCAATCTTTCATGCTTAGAATATTATCCCCAAATATGGTCGGATGTTGGATAAAGATTTTGGTATATAACCAGTGGAATTGTGGAAATTATAAGTCAAGAAAATGAGTTCATGTTGATAACGACGTTGTGGAGGCTCACAGATCAATGGGTTGTGTTAGATCAAATGGATTTGTTATATCATTATCATTTTAATATAGATGAATTTTAAACCCATTTAGGTTTCTCACATTTATCCTTGTTGAGTTTTATCAATGCTATATTAATGAACTTGTTACTATTGTAGCTTCAATCTGACACTTGGGTCGACACTAAAATAAATAGTACACCCTCGTATGGGGTGGGATGACATGCTCACCCCAAAGAGCACAAATCTCCCAATCACACCTATGAACCCAATGTGGGAACCCATATGTTCCTAATATATGGTTTCTCTCCAACAATCCAATATACGGCCTTCCAGCTCCTTAACCACCAAACATGCCTCCTTTGGTCAGAACATCCACATGGTTGACATTGGAGTCCCATGTCTGGATGATGGGCCAGGCGATGGGGCTTATAGTGGTTGGAAAATTATTTTATTGTAAGACCCAATGAAAATTACTTAACAAAAAATAATAACAGACTATAATTATAACTTCAAATTCCTTTCACCTCTTAATCAATGTATTATCATGAAAATAATCTTTTTCATGATCATATTTAATTTATCTTCTTATTCAATTTTTGAAATATATATTCTGTAGAAATCCTCATCATTAAAAACACTTTCATCTCATCTTCTAAATTATTGAAAAAAATGTTTAATCTATGACACATGTATCTTACATGAAGATCAGTTAACCAATAATCACAGTTTTAATAGTGATTTATGTGTAAAACAATGTAAAGAAAATATCATGGATCATCAAAATATTACTCCTCAAGGATTCTTTTGTACAACCAAAATCATCAAAACATAACTACAAAATTCATCCCAATAATAATACCCTTTTGATATTGTTTTTAACTATGTAACATATATCAATAAAATTTTGAAATACATACAAGGAATAATTTTTCCAAAAATTCTAAGCCTACCTGATAGAACTCAGTGTAAGAAATTAGAATTTGTGGACAAAAATAAAAAAAATTATAATCAGTTATTTAATATACTATATATAAGAAACATTATCCTTAAGATTAAATAATTAAAAAATAATCCATAAAATAAAAAAATTCATTCCCGCTTCTTCTACAACAAACAGTTATAGAAATTCACAAGTGGAAATCATTGTTTACCCCATTTTATTACCCCCATTAAATATATGTTTTCCACCGAAAGGTAAACCACATACCAATGTAGATATTTATGTTAAAAAATTATTCATCCCTTGGAAAATTCCATCTAATGACAACGTGGGAGAGTTTACAAAATCCCATACCTTATAATTGAATAGAAGATGGTTGATCATCCATGATTAACCATATCATTTGAAATGGGTCCACTTGAAATATTTTTGTGAAAATATCAGCAACATGGTCCATAGTAGATGAATTATATAGCTATATTTATTGATTCATCGCATTCTCATTGATGAAGTGATATTTTCTATCAATGTGTTTAGAATTATAATGTTTTACAGAATTTTTTGTGATATTTACACCAATTTGAAAATAAAATACTAATACAAAGGGAATGATCACATTAACCTGCAAATATTATAGTTCTGTATTCATCCGCATAAGATGTATTGTAGCTTGAGTAGAAAAAAACTCATATTATACTATAATGATAGTTAATTAATTTTTTTCTTTTTATTATATATAATGAATATTTCTCTCAAGAATAAAAATCGACCAGATGTGTATTTTCTATCATATATACTGCCTTCCCAATAATAATTAGACAATGTTGAATATTTTTTTATAATTTTACCCAAAATATATTGGCCATTTATATTTCCAAAATTTATTTTCCTACCATGATTTGAGATTCATTGGGATAACTTTAATACCAATCATATAGATAAAAAATAATAACTATATATGTAAATGAAGACATTAAATATAATGAAATCTCTACAAATTTTCTAATCACACTGGTATAAACCTCTATTCCTTCAATATTTTTGGAAAACATTGTTCGCACTAAAATGGGTGTGGAAACTAAATTGGAATCTTTCATACCAAACATCTTCAACAGTTCCATAGGATGATTTTCTTGAGATATGAAAATGTATTTCTTATTTTAAAATAATTGTAATCCGATAAAATATTTTTGATCGCCTGGAAAAAACATCTAAAAAATATTTTTCATGGCCTTAGTGAACCACTAACAAGTTTCTTTATAATTCCCTTTAAATATGATAGCATCATCATAAAAGTTGAAATGGTATAAACCACAAGAAATTCTTTTAATAATCGGTTATTATAAAATCTTACACTCTTGCTTTTTATCTTCCTTAGGATTATATATAAATTATTAAATCATACTCTCAATGCTTTATTTAACCTATACAAATCCTTCTTCAATTTTAACACATGGACTTCATCTTTTCCAATCATGAAGAAACACAGTTGTTCAATATAATCTTATTCAATGAGTTCTCAATTAATAAATTATCACATGAAATCCATCTTTAAATTCTTATATCTACACATTGTAGATACAACAAGAATGATTCTGATTGTTTCTAATCATTAAACTAAATCAAATGTATCATACAAGTCAACTCATTAAATTTTTGTGTAATATTTACAAAAAAGTCATTCCTTTTTTCTTATCACATCACCTTCCTCATTCATCTTGTTTTGGAACACCAACATTGTACCAATAACATTTTTATTTTCTGGTTTGGGTACAATATCCCAAGTATCATTCATCTCAATTTAATCTATATATCTATTCATATAATCCACCCACTCTCGATGCCCATAATCTTCATCAATATCATTTGTCAAAAATTTTATGTATAAGTATGAGAATATAACCTTGAAGATCATCATGTTTTTACTTATTGATGATGATCACAAATGATATATTAAAAATCCACTTGTTTCCTTACCCTAGGTTGAGAAGAATGTAATTTTTCCTCATCCATTAATATTTCTAAATTAGAATCCTCTTTTCGTGTATCTATAATGTTTTTAATGAAATTTTAACATTTTTTAACTAAAACTACCTCATCTTCCCTTTCATCTACATATATAACCATCTATGAATCTTTTATATAATATTTATGAACATTCCCACCTTCTGAGTAAACAATATTTCCTATTTCATTATTATAAAACTTTTATCCTTTACAATTGGGGGTAAAAAAGATACCATCAACTACTCTTTGATAAAACATATCAATATTTTCACCCATGACTTTTATAATACATGGAATTCTAAAAACCTGAATGAATTTCAAACATGGGGTTTCTTTATAATACATAACATTAAAATTCATATAAGATCTTTTCCAATGAAAACATTGTATATGTACATAAACAACTACTCAAATAAATAGCATAAAAAATATTGAGAAGAAACATTTTCAATCAATATTGTTCATTTTATATCCACTAAACATCTATTTTTTATTTTATTGACATGGTTCTTCTGTTGTGTGTATGGTTCACTAAATTCATGATGAATTTGATGTTTTGAAATATAGTCACCGATTGATCCACTTGTATATTCTCTATCATAATTTGTTTGAATATTCTTCATAGATTATCAATATTCTATTTCTTCACTTCTCCTAAAATTATTTGAAATTATGAGATCCAATTATTTATGTTTAAAAATATTCATGTAATTTGAGTAAAGTAATCAATAAAATAAATAAACTATGTATCTTCATGTGCTGAATTCTTACTCATTGGATAAAAAATTTCATAATTTATCATCTCCAAGGGATGAGGGTAATTTAACTCAACTTTTTTATGTACTGAGTTTGTTATCTTCCCTTTTTGGCATATAGAACAACAATAATATATAATTCTTGTCAGGTCAAGAATATCACGAATAATTTTATTTTGCGTAATATTTCACAAATTCATATGAAACATACTCCCAAAAAAAATTTCCGTGATATATTTATTTATACTATGCTCAGATAGAATGAAATTTGTGCATCCCAAACATTAGAAACGTTTCTTTTATTCTATTATACTTTGAAAACAACATTCTTGACTTTAATTCATATACCAATTAAACCCTATCATCTAAAAAAATATAACTACGATCATCAGAAAGTTGTGAAACACTCAATAAATTAACTTTCAATCGATCAATATACAATAACTTTTTGGATTTTAACTTTTCATCCCAAATTTTGACATATCAAACACCTTTGATTTTGAATGACTCGTCATTCAAAAAAGTCAATGTAACTTCTTTATAATAATTCACATTACATAAAAACTTTTATTCCCATTCAATTTTTTAATAACTTCAACTAAATAATCAAGGTTTTTTCTCATTTTTTTTCATTGATATTATTTTCAACAAATATGACATTTTCCTTGAATTTTATTTCTTTTTATTTCATTTTTTTGACATGTTCTAAAACCATTTTTTGTTGGAATCATAAAAATAAAAACATTTTCTTGATTTCTAGGCTGATCACATATTTAAAAAATATTTTCTAATGGTTAGAATCTATTTTCCATATTTAAACGATCATTCTGAGGTTGTTTCCCTTAACTGTGGAAACTCCCCCTTAATTTTTTTTCACCAAGTTATCCTAGTTTCCCTATAATGATGATAATTAAAACAAAATATATATTATGTATTACCAAATCCTCTATAATTACCAAATTTATAGTAGAAGTTATATTTATTATTGTTTCTTTCATACTATTTTTATTTTTTACATGTTTTTTAACAAATTTCCTAATTAATAATTTGGAACTATATTATAAACATATATTTTGGTTATCACCTGAATTTTTCTTTCAGTATATATTTTTTCTCAGTGAAAATAGAATTTTGAGAATTAGAAACATTTGGTTCTGCATTTAAAACCCTAAAAACTTTTGGATTTTCATAATGTATTTTTTTATCTATATATATTGTCTTTCTATCCTTCTTTTTATTATGATCATCTTCATATTTTATAGGTTTAAATTTCAATTATCTTTCCCCAACTATTGTAACTAATTTTTTAATTTTATTATCCATTTTTCATCTATTAACTGTTTTTGTTGAGAGAGATATATCTTTTCTCCTTCTCATTCAACTTTTCTTAATGCATGATATTGAAGATCTTATTTTCATTAACCAAATTTTCTCAAACAACTGATAGCTCATAGAAACGTTGGCTTCTATTCAAGAAAAGTTTTTTGAATGTTTTCACAAATATTTCCATTTATAAACATCTTGTTCCCCTATTCAATGATTATGATTTTATATGATATTTTTTATCACTATTTTTATCATAGACATCATATGAGTATATAAATATACTGATCTATTTCATTCATAATATGTGAAATTTTCATCATACACCTTTCCAATTAAAAGTAATTTAGTACCATTAAAAATAATGTTATTAGCCTATCCTTCACTATCTTCATCTTTATCATACATAGATAGGTAAGTTATCCTCTTTTGTTTTGAGAAATTATAGTCCTTTCTTCGAAAATAGTATTTGGATTTGTCTTCATTCTTCTCGAGTGATCTTCATAGTCTTTTATCATCTTCATCACTTTCTTTATCTTCTATTCAATGATGAATTTAAATTTTAAAATTTCTCAGTGGTTCGCGAATAAAACACATCTGGGGTAGCAATATTATTTTTTACTTTATTGTACATATTTATACATTTATATAAAACAAATATATAATTTCATAAAAAATATTATCTTACCTCGTCCTCAGTGGTACAATCAATGGATTTTACCTTGAGAAAATTATAACAATTTCCTTTACATTCTTCTTTGAAATGAATTCCTTGATCAACCTTTTCATTATTCTTCATCACCTTTTCTCACATCATCTCATACATGGTGATAGTGATGTGTAGATCATATAGAGATAGAGTCTCAGGATCTCTATTTTGTGGGATTGAAACATTGAAATCAAATTTTTAGGATGAATTAATATAATCTTTTACACGATATTAAAATATTTAAAATTCCCACTAATACATCTTATGCTACTCACAATTTCATTCTTCATTTCAAATAAGACACCCACATATTCATTATAACCCGTCATAAGATCTTCATACATAAATATCTAGATTTGTAACTTATTTTTCTACAACATTGAATTTACATCAGAGACCTTAATAAATTTATCTTTGATTAATTTGGTTATTTAAATTCCTTTTAATCTATGAAACATAAATTTAGATAGTGAAGAAAATATAAAATTTCAAGCTCGGCCATCACCCTCAAAAAAATTCCCATCTACAACTAACAATGGTGCACATTAAGTAGGAGGAAAACCACCATTAACAATGTCAATAACTTAAAATCCAATGTAAATAAGGAGATTTAGAATTCTATCATACTTGATATGATTTCAATTCGAACAAAATACAAGAATAACCTTATATTTCATAGATTTATGAATGTCTATAGCAGCTTCCTATTCCACAAAATAAAAAAAGAGTCAATGAAGTGAACAATTCCCTATAATACAACATGAAAGGGACTAACAAGATACATATAATCACTAATAGGGGGATGGGGTGAATCAATTATCTCTTTTTAAAATTTATTATATAATAAACATCCTTCTATTTTTATTAAATTGACGTGAATTGACTATAAAATAATATGCACAACCAAAGGATAACAAATACTTTCAGGGTTTACAACTCAATTATAGTAGGTAGTCCGTGGAATTGTTTGGAAATAATAAAATACCATAAAACCTCATGAAAATAATACTTTATATGTGGTGAAAATAATAATTTAGTATCATTACACTATGAATTTAAATTTAAACAATTAACAATTCTTGTTCCCCTCAAATAGGGTAATGAGTAATAATGTTTTTTAAAACAATTAAAAAACATAAACTCATAATATCCAACAAGATGTTGTAGGTATTATATTATTAATTCATATCTTCTCTTTAATAATGCCTTTATTCATCTTGAAATTATATATTAGTAGTATACATGAACATTATTAAAAAAATTTCTCAAAAAACACTAACACATAATAATATATTATTCTCTTATTTTATGTTCTTTTATCATTTATTGATTATCTCATTTCCTTCTCAACCTCATGAAGGTGAATACATGAGCTATGTATTCTAAAAATAGTTTCACACATATTCATGTTCATCAAATCATGCACATATAATTATTCACATTTGTGTGAATTTGAAACTACCATATTGTGCATCTAGTTCACTTCACACAAGTATATTCTACATTGGATGTCAAGTGAACAAGTTATCCTTATCCAAGAATACCACGTACATTCAAATGGATTCATGTATGATATTTATCCATTAGGTATATTCTCATGATTACCTTAAGGGATTCATGTATCTAGTTCTTTATGTGTCACTTCATGTATGAAACAAAAGTTAAATTCATATAGATCATATTCTTCACAAACTAAGAGGGTCCCAACTCATCTTGTTTGTTAAAAGAACATCCATAATACTCTTTTTCCTCTAATAAAACATGAAATTTCCACCAAATTCCAATAACTTCTCTCAAACTATAATCCTTTGTATTTATAGATGTTTATCACTACCTTCAATTTCCTATTTTATCAGTTTAATGTCGTGTAAGATATGATTTTTAAGTATTTTTGAAGACTCATTCAAAGTGCTAAAGGTATCATATGTGTCTATGAAAATATCACATGTGTTATCTTTTCTTTTGACACCTCATGATGCATAAAAAATGGTTTCTATTTTTTTTAATCGTAGAATATTCCTTCATGAATCCAATCCATCTGTACTCGATCAAATGTTCATTTTTTTTCATATTCATTCAGTAGTTGTGCATCCTCAGACCAATGTTATCATGCAAGAAAATTTTGTAATAAATTTCAATCATGATCTCATTGGCTTGGGATCCATTTTCCATGACTATCTTAATTATTATCAGATATGGTTAGATATCGAATGAAACTAATGACATCGAACTAGTGTCACTGAGGATGTCATATGTGAATAAAATCAAAAAAACAAAGACGATAATGACATTGAGGATCATGGATCCTTGTATTGAGTTAGAACAAACAAACATGTTATATCAAAATCATTTTAATATAGGTGAATAGTACAATTGCGTATGTATCTCACATCAATCTCTTATGTGGTCCAACCACACTATATTAATGATCTCATTCCCACTACAACTCCAAGATAACACTGTGGTCATCACTCAGATATACCGCACACCCATATTTGGAGGGCTGAAATGATCTCCCCCTACTTGTCCAATGTGTTCAATCACACTTGCAGACCTAGTGTGGCCTACCAATATGTCCCTTATACACTGGTTCCCTTCTGCAGGCCTATACAAATCCCACCCACCGTTTATCAACCATACAAGCCTCTTTTAGACAAAACTAACACAAGTTTGAACTTATATTCCCATATGTGATTGATGGCCCAACCAACATAGCTTATAGTGGTTGGATTATACTATTTTTATAATACACCCAAAATAATTACTAGAAACTATATATATACTAGAATTTAAACATTAAATTCATAGAAACATATTTTTTAATGTATGTTCATGAAAATAATCATTTTTATGATCACATTTAATTTATCAACATATTTTATTTTTTTAATATATATTCCAAATAAATCATCATTTTAAAAAATAGTTTCATCTCATATTCTACATTTTTATATACAATGTGTCACTATTGACACGTGTATTTGACTTTAAGATCAGTTCACCAATCATAAAAGATTTAAAAGTGATTTATGTACATAAATATAATAATGAAATGTCATTCACTAACAAAAGATAACACCCCAATCTATCTTTATTACAACCAGAATCTTCTAAATATAACAAAAAAACGGTCACAAAAATCTCTATGCAAACCCGAATATATCATTATCAACAATACTCATCGTTGTACCCAATGAAATTCCATAGACAATTATCTCAAACCGTAGAGACATATTCTGTTATAATTATCTATATAATATTTATAAATCCACCTTGTACACATTATCATGTCATAAAAAACATAGAATAAATTTTCTATCCATAATGTGATTCCCATATAATAAATGAAAAAAAACTACAAGAATTAGAACCATCTGATATAGGACCTGGAGAATTATATAGCATTGTTATAAGGTTCATGAAGCATGTCTGGATCGACACTAGAGGGATTCTACTCTTTGATACACTAACTTAATAATGGTAAGACAATAATTAGTCAACCAAATTGTTAATGAATAAACAATTTCAAGGCAAGGTAAATTTTATTCTTAAAAATTAGTTTTGAATTATATGTGATGATGCTACATTTCTAGATTCTAGGTTTTATGTTCCTCTAATTCTTTGGTTTATTCTAAAATAATGATGTAAACCAATTATGGGGAATGAAATCAATTGTATCCTTTATGCCCCAAAAGCATAAAGATCATTCCAATATAATGGTCATTTCCAAATCCGAAGTTTACAAAATGATCCCCTAAAACTCTTCAAATGTTGTGGAATACCATATATTATATGATATGTAGGTTCATATGGAGGACATTTTTTTTATTATTAAAAAAATTATGAATACAAATTTTTTCACAATATATTAATTGTATTTTCTAATTTATCATGATTTCATGTTGGTTGAACATATATAAATATATATATATCATATAGTGTAATGTCAATTGACCTCTAAATGTATGAATTTGAGTAATGCATGAATAATTTTTATTAATGATTATTATAGGATACGATAAAATTTTAATGATATCATTGGTATGAATATTTTATAGAGATATGAAATATACTCATGAGAAACAAATAGGAATTTTGGGCACTAGATAACCCATCAAGCATATCACATAGAGCGAAATACACTATGTCATTGGTATTCTAGGTGGGAATGGATCATATTTGTTATCACCAATACCTGAGGCTAGAGAAAATCCTAGAATGATAACCTTCATACTTTTATACCTTTCTTATAAAATCCTTGAGGCATAGCTAATTGAGTGTGGTTTATAATGTCCCTCATTTTGAGGTTGGTTATAAACTCAAAAGGATTATCAGTTTTTCATTTTTTGAATGGACTATGTTTTTAATCTATACTTGTAATGCAATTAAAAGAGTTTGAAAACTCTAAAAATTATGGTTTAGATGATGTTTAAGACTTGATATGTTTGTCAAATGTTTGGTTGAGTATTGGGAGTGTCTGGATTCCAAGAATCAATTTTAGGGGAATTGGGATAGGGAACATTGTTGGTTCATAGTTAGTGATAATTGTGCACCAAAAACTGTATGACCATTTTTTTCATTGTATTTTTTCAAACTATACTATAGGAAGAACTAACCATTTGAATTGGTGAAATAGTGAAAGGGTAGTTGTACAGTTGAAACACTATTTGAATAATCTTTCTCTAAACTAATCAAGGTGGAAAGAGTCCTGGAAGTGGCCATGAAAAAGTAGCATACAATTTGATTAATCATGATCTTATCCATGTATGGGGGTGTTCCATTTGGAAGTGGCACCACAGTGTAGGATTACTATTTTTTGAATTGTACATCCAACCTATTTGTCTCATTAAAAGGGATGAAAAGACCATTTTCCATTGAATTCATTTTCTTTTCTTACTCCCTTATTTTCCTCATTTTCTACATATATAGAAAGTATATCAATATCCTACTTTGTAATCCTTATATAATTCAATGCATATCCTTCATTCATTCTTGTGGTCATTCATCGTCAGTGGCGTTGGAAAGCCCTTGGTTAGTCCATGATTCCTCCTCCTTATTTTCATCAATTAGATTTCTATATCAGATGTCATTTCCATGTGATCTCATATGAATTATTTTTAGGATGATTTTAGATTCAACTAATTTCTACAATTCAAGATGTAATCAAATCTTATAAATAAATAAGTTAATTTTCATAATATTGAGGTAGTTGGTCTATATTATATTCCCTTAAAGTTTAATCTTTTTTATAATGTGTCATTATACCTCATTCAATAATTTCTATATGTTGATACTAAAATTTAAAAAATGATAAATTAAATATTTAGGCCGAATTATTTCTGACATTACAACCAGAAAAATTGATAGAGGTTGATGACTCAACCCAAAAAAACTAATTATGTTGAGTCCAAGTAAATTTTTATAACCATCATTGGGTTTCTTGTGACCAAAACACCAAATGGGTGTATTGAACTGTCAACTTGTTACTGGAAGTTATGTTTGAATTAAATTAAATGTTAAATTGATGAATAAAATCTATTAAGCCTTAATCATCCTGAATATCCCTAAGACATTCAATATTTATTTATATAGAAAACCCTATTTTAAAGGATTATGTGGAAGCCTTATATAGACCATAGGATTCATGGAATTACATGATCTAGAGGACTTTGAGGAATTCATCCCAGACTATGACTACATGGAACCATCCCTCACAAACATATTCATAAAGATCAAAACACTACATTCAGATGGCTTTTCAGATATAAGTCATGTGAAGTGATTCACATTCCTGGTATAAATGGAAATTACCATACACACTCATTCATCAAAATCCAATAGATCTGATCTTGGGAATGCTCCTTCTTTGAATCCTCCTACGGAGATTATTCCTCGTAGAATCATTCTAGATCATGTTTTCACATCATGTGGCCTGAAGGATTTGAGGTGGCTTGAAGGCCTAATGGTGGCTGTAAAGGCTTACTGGTCCGAAGGCTTGGAATGAATCAATGACCATATTGGAGACATAAAGATGAATAGTACCAGTTATTGTAGTACCAGATAGTACCTACTGTAGTAATTGCTACAATAACTATAATAGTGCCTAATATAGTACCTACTAAAGTAATACTACAATACCAACTTTAGTACCCAGAAATATCCCTTCGACCATATTTTAGAATGTAATTGCCGATTAAATAAATGAAAATATTTTTAGGCATGTATTTAAACATGTCACTATTTATTACTATTATATGAAATGATCATGATGAATCATGTTATATGGAATGGTATTTCCTCATGGCCATTGTCTATATCATAAATGTTAAATGGTTAGGAGATCATCACATAAAACGTAAAAGTATTAAATATAAATCCTTTTATTATTATTATTCCATCATGGGCAATGATTGTTGTGTTTGGATTAAGGGATGTGTGGGAAGAAGGCTTCATACTCGCTTTACATGATACATTAGGCATGGAATACCTTATCATTAATTGATACCTTATTCATTTAGTACCTTATCATTTATGCATACATTGGGAACGATATGCCTTATAATTTATCGAGACTTTGGGAAAGGCATCCCTTTACTTTTATTAAGACCTCAGGCATGGCTCCCCTTATCATTTATTTATACATTGAGATTGGTTCCCCGTATCATTTATTAAGACCTTTGTAATTGAGTCACATATCATATATTGAGACATTGGTCATGTAATACCTTACCATTTATCAGTACATGGGAATGGTATCCCTTATCAATCATTATGATCATTGGGCATGACATCCCTATATTAATGTATGAGACTTGTAGGATATCCTTACAAGGATGTCAGGGTATTAAGTCTTGGTTCATTTCAAATTCATATACATCTATATATTAAAATTCATTTTTGTGTATATTGATGAACTGTCTAGAGATATTCATTATTATCCCAAAGATTGTCTTTTCAGTTGGTATTTCCTTGGGAAGCTCGAGTTGACATGTGTGTTGTTTAATTTATTGCACTACTAGTCATTATATCTATAATCTAATTTATTTTATATAAATATACATCATTTTTCATTAGAAATAGTTATTTTTTGGACTATTTAGTTTTACTCACACACTATTTGTGTCACTGAGGGGTGCCCAGATAGAACTTTTGACTACATGTTAGGAAATGGAATGTACTTTTTATTGTTTCTTACTAAGGACTATGACATGACAAGGTGCTTTGGGATCTGGTTGTACATAGGATTCCTATAAGTGGTTCATATTTTTTATTTATTTTTTCATTAAATCATTTATATATGAACCTTTTATATGATGTCTTCATCTATTATGACTTATCATTTTCATGTATGGATGTTTATTTGGCATTTGTTGGGTTATAAAATTGTTATTTTCATCCACTATTTCAGTTAATTATTTTTTATTTTCAATTTTATTACTAATATATACGCTATATTATACCCATTGTACCTACATTAGATCTTTGATACTAGTTTGGAAGCCTCTGTAATATTGGGAGGTGTGCTTGAGGGTATGTGACATATCCGCTTCAGAAAAAATTTCAGTGGGTCCCAGTTAGGAATGATGTAAGTTGAATTAAAGAATAATATTCATTTTTCAAACTATTTTCAAATATTATACATTTGGATGTGAATGTGTTGAAACTTTTTATATAAATGATGTTTGCATCTGGAGACCCCACAAATGTGGTAATGATCAAGTTCCCAAGGATCAGAATGTTGTTCATGATTTTTGTTTTTACAATTGAATGTCATTTCACATTGAGTGATTGATTTACTTCCATTTCTTAATTATTATTTTATTTACCAATTGTCCCTATACAGAAATAGTAGTGGTGAGTT
Organism: Viscum album; assembly: GCA_963277665.1. NCBI lineage: Eukaryota > Viridiplantae > Streptophyta > Magnoliopsida > Santalales > Viscaceae > Viscum > Viscum album. Next base: position 558,623,119 of record OY728164.1, on the reverse strand, counting down.
CTTACATCATTTCATGAATAATAGATTCAATTATTATTATAAATCTGGTTTTTATACCATTCCTGTGTGATTATTTTTCATGTTCTTATTTACAGAGTGTTTAAGAAATGATTTACTATGATTATTTGTGTACTATTTTGGGTGAATAATTATCATTCCCATCTATATGCCATTAATTTGGGATTATTTAGAAAACTTACATTTATATCATGCTTTTGTAAATTCTTTCCTTGGGTATCAAAATTCGGCTTATGTATCAGCTTTTTATAAGTATTTTATTCATTTTTCTCGATTCTATTCTATATATATTAAGGATTTATGATTTTTTATAAATGTTTTTTCATCAACCTAAATGGAGTTTTCCAATATAGCATGATGGTGGTAATATTACCAACAAATTATGAAATATTTTCTCCATTAACCTTTCTTTTCATTGGATTACATGTTATTATTTATGATTAAATGGGTTCAAAATGAAATTCATTATGATTATAACCCTTTATAAACGTCAAATGCTGACCCATGTAATTTAATAATTGAATATAAACATGTTATATTCTAAGAAAAAATGTAAAAACCTAGTGGATGTTACAGGAAAACCAATACTAATTTATAAAGGACGATATCTTTATTAATGGTGAATATTAATGAATCTAACTAAACCATGATATCGTTAGAATTGTAATTCTTATAAAAAATGGTAAAATTTATATAATGGTGAAAATTTATATTTTATGAAGGTTTGTACCTTCATAAAATGGGAATGATGAACTGTATAATTGAATACTTATACGATTCCCATAGCCCTTATATGCGAGTTTTAGAATTATATATCTTTGAGGAAAATCCGCTAAGGGTGAGATAAATCATAAATAAATCATAGTTTATTAGGTTTCACTTTAATATGATGCAAATTTTAATTTATGAAGTGTTTCCACAATAAATTTGGAATGGATTCCTGTATAACTGAACCAATTTTAAAATTAATTGACCATTATAGGTCTATTATTATCCTATATACATTTTTACATAACCCCATGCAGATATTCATGTGCTATATGGGATTGTAACTTATAGATTCATTAGACACAAATACTTTGTTTTTTATAAATTTATGGTTGAATATTAGTTCACCAAACACCTTAAATTGATAAAAGACCATTTATCTACTTTTTTAGCATTGTTCATATGAGTTATCGGAAAATTAAAATTATACTAACAACATTAAGATTGTTTTCTATATGGGTTGAAAATGAAAATTTTTAACTGTTCCTATATGTGAAGAATTATGTCCAAATAATGGTTAAAAAGGAAATGATGAGATAATTTTTATATAGTGAATCATGGATCCAGCTAAATAAAATGTTATTTACACTTATTAGATTCTTTCAGTTATCATTTGTACATGGCACTGCCTATAATTTTATATTATTAATAGTTTATAATAAATGTAAAATTGATGAAAAATAGGGGGATGAATTAAAAACATTGGTTTATTATAGTAATGATGAACCTTCATGTAAGGGTAAATTTATACTTTCCCTAAGAGATTATTTGGATGTGAATTTGGATGTTTCTCAAAGGTTTCAGCAGCCTATTTTTACTGATTTTTCCTAAATGTCAGGTAGTAGATCTTAGTGGGATTTTAGGTGTGACTCTAGTTTAAAGGTACATTCATTATACTTCAGTGAGTGATTATTTATTTAGGTAGTGACCTTCTATATGGGAAACAATTAGGGTTTAAAGATGAAATTATAAGCTTGATAGGTGTTTTCTGATCCATCTATTCTTGGTTAGACTCTTAGAGAATGAATTGAAACCCCTAGAAGATGGGTGGTTTCCATATAATTTGAACCTCACAGTGGTATTACTTCATACATATACTAAGTTTTTTTATCCCTTTATTCTCTTATGTTGACATTGTGACCCTCTAGATAGCACTACCTTATTAGTATTCTCATCTAGGATAGGGGCTTGATAGGATAATGCTTTAATGGACATGTCCTTATGCCTAAGATGAAGGTATTCACCCTTGTAGGTTGATAGTTTCTTACATAACATTAGTCTCACCTCTTAATATAGAGTACATAAGTGCAATAAATTTAATGTAATAGATTCCCTTTTTTGGAATATGGTTTGCATGGGAGAGACCTTTTGCCCGGATGGGAGACCCAGAGGCCCTTAATTCTTGACTAAGACACTAGTGGGTCAGTAGTGTCATTTTTTAGGGAAACCATAAATAGGGGTTAGAACATGGTCTATGTTTTCTTTATAGGTGATGATAATAGTAATATACTCATTTACTACTGATTCACTAGATGTTCTCAGGTTTTGTATTTAGGCATAGTGATACCTGTTTTTTAGGAATCACATAGGGTGATCATGTATCAAGAAAGGCTTTAATGGGAAGTATTTAATGGGTTTCAAGACCTATTAACCCATGTTTTCACATTATATCATTAGTTTATAAAACTAAAACATCATGTGGGTGGTTTCTCGATAAATCATGGAACTTGTGTGGTGACCAATTTTGAAGATGTGTTCCAAATTAGCTCTAGGTGTTTTAATACTGATGTAGCAAGTTGTATGGTTTGTAAGCCTTATTGATGAATTAATAATATACGAATGAGTTGAGTGTGGAATAGGGTAATATGGGATGTTTTCCAACTTTTTATGACCAATTTAGTTGACTCTAGTAATACCCGAGTGTTGTTGATGTAGAATGTTGGTGAACAATCATGTCTATGTTGAGGATTTAGTATTTCAAATTTGATGCTTGAGGACATGGGAACCCTTATATTTGGTTGAATATAAATGAACTAACCATAATAAGGGATACTTTTATTTTAAATTTTGTTTTTTAGATGGTTGAACCATGTTTAATCCCATATATTCATTTTTAATAGATGTTTTTTCAAGCGTTATTAAAAGGAATGAACTGGCTGTTCTGAAATGAGAGTGGTTCAGGGAGAGTGATATATTCCTTTCAATGTAATCTTAGTAAAGTCCTAGTTTATAGGTTATCATGTTCAATATATTTAAATAATAATGAGTATTCTAATATAATTTTTTATATACACCATGGTACTAAATTTTTCACATTTGGATTTTTGATAATAATCCTACAGAGTTATTCTGGTGGAGTGATTAAAATTAAATCCAAAAGTTGGGAGTATAACTATGTTCTGTTGAGATTCGAGAACATCATTTTGAGCTTAATTTTTTAAAATATCATGCGAGCCATTCATTGGAAGCATGAATGGGTTATAAGTGACAAATATGTTTGCACTTTGGAATGATCGATATCTTATCCAAGACAATAATTGTGTTTGATGATGGATGAGAATTAGTTTTTGTAATCATTAAATCACTTCGTTGATGTAGTGATTGGATGATTATATGTTGGGGAGAAGAATTTCAGACATTAGTGGTGAACCTCATGTAAAAAGGTTCTTGTGAACTTGATACCAACTGTATGATGGTAGTTTTGGATCATGTATTGTTATTGAAATGTTGAACAATTTAAAGTTGTCTTTCTTAGTAAATTCTAGGCACAAGATCAAATATATTCTTAAGAGAATACTATGTGGGGGAATTCGACCCATAATTACCTATAAATACCAATGGTTTTAGGATTTTGTTTTCTTTTATGGTTTTTTTATATTAATGTGTTTGTTTTGAATAGGGTATGGTTCATCTAAGAGACATCACCATGAGTCAGTTTTGGGATTTAGTAAGAATTCATAAAATGATATTATGGTTCCTTGGGATAAGTGTTTGGATATTTTTTGGCAATGCTTCACATGTATAGGTCGAAAATTTTTATGGTAGTCAAGTAGTCGTGACTTAACATAAATTTCATCTAATTTATTGATGTGTATGTATCAAATCTTCTTTGGAGCGCCATTAAGATGAGACACATGCACGTAAAATTCCACTCATGGGTTCTTCAAGAAAAAAAGATACGGTGAACAATATGAACATGGTTGAATGGAATTTGAATATTTTTATTAAATCAAGAACCAATGGAAGTATTCTTATGTTTGATCAGTTAATGTTGCTATGATCATTTTTAGGACACTAAGGGATAGATTCACTCATTAATTCTAATGGTGGGAGCATCATTGTAAGGAATTGGTTGTTTAAGTCTAGAACCTATATTAGGGATCATCAAAGGATGGTTCATGAAAAAAATATGAATACATGATTATGTCTTCTGATAGGAAGTCTATAGTAATTTTCCTCCTATTATGTAATTAATGGTTATGATAATTGACTCGAGTTTTACCAATTTCAATGATGTCTTCTTATAGTGATGATTATAGGTGCATTGGGAATTTTTAAATGCAACATAGCTGTTTCAGCCTGAAAATCATGACCCATGTATTTCAAGTGAGGTTATTCATTGATCCCCAAGGATTCTTTAAAAATAGAATTTATATTTTGGGGAGGTTATAACTGTAACATCCCAAGTAAGTAATGAATAATAGATATTTTTATCTATGTATATTAATGATTAAGATAGTGTTATATAGGCTTAAAATGAAAATAACTACAATCTTATGCATGGAATACACTAATATTCTTAAAAGATTGTTTTACTGCCTTTTGATGGAAAACCATTTTTGAATCTATATTTTGACAATTTTATAAACTATGTTTGTCAAAATAAACTTATCCTTTATTATTGGGACATAAAAATTTACCTTGTGTAAATTTTTGGTATTTTTCTGACAATGTTCATTTTTAATGAATAGTGAAAAATACTGCATTTTACATCAAAACTTCTTTTTAATCTAATTTATTTATATGATTAGATTATGTTTTGAATTGTTTTTGAAGTGAAATTAGAATATATTTTTACCATTTTATCCAATGGTGGTCATTGGAATCAATTTCACTTTGAAATTAGACTTAAACTGGTGTCAATCTTTTAATACTTTTGTTTTGTAAAAACACGCTATTTGCTCTGGCAGCGGGAATTAATTATTAAATTAATTAATGTGACTTATATGATTTTAATTTTGTAAAATAGACTTCATTTTTGAATTCGGAATATCAAATATATATTTGGGTGAATTTTTGGTAATTTTCTGAAAAACTTCAATTTTTGATGAATAGTGAAACCACTAAGTGGTAATCAAGCAAACTGATTTTTCAGTTAAATGAATGTTTACCACTAATGTGTATTGAATTTTTAAAATCCGACATACATGGTTGTCATTAATAAGTAAAATGTGGTTCAATGAGATTAAAATAATTTTTTGGTGAATAGTAACTTATTAAGTTTTTCATCGCGATTAGTGGTAATTAGTGTAGTTTAAGGTATAAATAATGAATTAATAATATGAAATGACCTAGACACGTGTCCCAACCTTATTGGTTGTGTCATGGCCGACCAAGAAAAGCCATGGGTCAACTTGGGGACCCCATGGAGACATTTTGGTTGGGAAATGACATAAATAACGTTTTATTAAATGTTAAAGTAAAAATGACACAAACATAATATGTTTCACGAAAACAATTTTTACATGGGGTTATAAAGATCAGTTATTTGATTATAAATAGTCATTGGAAAGCTAATAAGATTTCATACATCATAGTATTTGTTTTATGATTTTTAGACATTAAATAAATTAAATTATTTATGACATAATAATGATGCAGCGATGACATCATTATTTGACGATTTAAATAAAATGGGAAGATAATGTAAAATCTATGATCTACACATGTCCAAAACTTATTGGATGAGTGGATTTCGAAGCCTTATCACCTTATCCACGAATTATATCAATGTGGGACCTTTTGAAACCGAAACACATTTTCAAATAAAGTAATATTTCTTTACTTTCCAAAAGTGCCTCTCCTCTCCTCTTATAAAAGGCCCCCACCTCTACCTCATTTCACACACTACTCAAGCCTTTGGCTCGGCCAACCCCTGCCCATTTACTCTCTCCACATCCCTCTCCTCATCCTAGAGGATTACCTTTGGGAAGAATCCTTTCAAAGGAAGCCTTTAGTCTCAAATCAAAAGGAGTTACACTTTTTAAGGTAATTCATTCTCTCATGTTCATTTGTTTTATTTTGCTTCTCCAACCCCCTAAACTCTTTTTATTTACTTATTTTGTAACAACACCAGTATATTAAATATACAAGGATGTTGTTATAATATTTATTTGAGCTACAATCTCACACAACTACATCAAATGGTTAAAGATCATACAATTTCCGTGGATGGCGAAATTCTGCCTCCCGAAACGATGATTGTTCAACACTCATTTAACACCTTAAAATGTGGCCATTATGATGTCACTATTTTTATATATGATATATAATATTTTTATGTTTTCCTTAAGCTTCTGTTTTTTTCATTTTGGGAATACCTTTATGGTTTCCATTATGGGTAAACACGATATCTTCATTTTAGGAAGTGCGGACTACCGCCCCCTCAAAGTGATTTGATTCGTTAAATTCCATATGTGGGACATATAAAGGATGGAACTATGATATTATATATGATATTATACTGGAATTATAATATACCTTTATATCATTATGATTCCATTCTATAAAATACGAAATAGAAATGAAAGTAGCGTTCATGTGTACGTACGGCTTACCGTCTCCATGAACGGTGCATTTCATTTCTTACCTCTAAATGATTATGTAATATTATAAATGCAAGTATGTACTGGATATATATGACATATATGATATCTACATCATGAATACCATTCTGGATATAATGAACCTTTGACCAAATTAACAACATGTAAGTGTAAGAAGTCTATTTTTGACTTAAGAACCAAATACCGACAAAATGAACATTATTAACTTAACTGATTACATGATGTTCATAACATGGTATAAAAGGAATAATGAACTTGAAAAAGATTCATAATCAAGTAGAGATTAACACAAGTTTATTATTCAGGAGATTAAAGAATGGTCGGGTCAAGTCGGATACGAGGTATGGGACTTCGTCTCAATCTCCTTTCATTGAGGCATATTTTATTTTATACACAACATTATTTTATACGGTGTATAAACCCCTTTTAATTTTACGTTTATTCAAAAGAAATCTTTTTTATACGAAGCGTTTACTAAACGACAAAAGGGAATGTTTTTGTCGTACGTATGTGGCGACAACGACTTCTCCGCCGTCGTGACCGTTATTTGAGGTTCGTCTTCCTCTACAAGCCATACCTTTTTTTTAAAATGAAAAATAAATACCATGTTTTACTTTGGTATTGAAAATGGCTTTCATAATGTTTTTATTATATCAATGTGTTGTATTGATATCTCGTGATTGAAATGTGGAAATGTTATGTTTTCTTTATGAATGTTTTATGTGATATGATTATGTTATGGTTCTTGGGCATTATTATGAAGACGGGTGGTTCCGTGATAAACTAAGGGCGGGTGAGCCCGTTATAGCTCTCCAATGCATTGGGTAACGCGAAGGAGTGAAACGTTAAGGTTTCTCTAAAGAGATTTTAGGGAATATACTTTGATGGGTATTCCAAACGTAACCAAGAGGGTTACTCCCTACGTAAGAATGTTATGAATGCCTCAAGTTACCTTTATGTCTTATGATTTCTATGATTTATTCATGATTTTATGAGGTATGTTAAAGTGCCTATGTTTTATGGGTAAAGTATGATTTCATTCTTATGTATATATGAACTCATGTTTCCTTTCCATGTTTTTTATAACCCATACTGAGTTTTTATGCTCATCCCAAGTTTTTGAAATGTTTTTCACAGGTAAAGGGAAAGGTACATGATAAGATGATAGAGTCAAGGATGTGTCAATAAATAATCCATGTTTTATTTTAAATGTGTTTCCATTGATGGGAATGAAGAATACTATCTTTATGTAACCACTTTGTTTATATGTGGAATGTAATGAAAGTTTTATGATCTAATTCTCTAAAACTCTAAACCTGAAAAGATCCTCAATGTGTAATCTTGAAATAATTCAAGATTAAGTAAGGATTAAGGCTGGGGCCTTATAGTTTGTATCAAAGGTCGGTTTAGATAACTTTAGGAGTTAGAATTCTATTAAATGATTATCCAAAAATATTTTTTGAAATGATATAGAATTTAAAGATTACCATGTTGCTTCATCTAAGACATGTTTTTTCAGAATGGTTTTCCGCATAGGAAACAGGGAAGCAGTGCTAGGAAGGCATACAAAAGAAAATAACCTTCCGAATCAGCATCCAGAAATGGTCGGAATTGGAACTGAACAGTTTGTTGCAGTAATGGCGCAGTTGACCCAAGCGATAAATGGCGGTGATATCCATACACGAGATCAGCCAGACCAACCGCAGAGGAACATGTCAGTGGTGGAACATTTCATGAGGCAACATCCACCATCATTCAGAGGATCATCTGACCCTGTGCTAGCTGAAGGGTGGATTAAAGCACTGGAGAAGATTTTTGATGTCTTGGGGTGTTCAGACAATCAAAAGGTTAGTCTTGCTATTTACCGTTTGGAGGGTGAAGCAGATCAGTGGTGGTCTATGGTTAAGAATATCAGGGACGCCGATGAGATTGATGCTCTTGACTGGGATGAATTCAAAGGTATGTTTCTTGAGAAGTATTTTCCTAAGGCTGTTCGACTTAGGATGGAAAAGAAATTCTTGGAATTGAGGCAAGAGGAAGACTCAGTGGCTGCCTATGAGGAAAGGTTCACTCGATTGGCAAGGTATGCTCCAAATTTTATCCGAGACCTTGATAGTAAAATCAATCGTTTTTACTTAGGATTAAAGCCAAAATATCGAAGGGCATTAGCTTCTCGTGAGTTTAAAAGTTATGAAAAGATTGTTCGTTGTGCTGAGAAGGTGGAAATGGAGTTTGCCGATGACCAATTTTTCTATAACAACCAGCAAAAGAAGAGACTGAGGTGGCAGGAGAAAGGTAAGAATTCTTCAAAAAAGTCTGATGGTAAGAGAACTAAGTTTCCAGTTTGTGATAAATGTGGAAAAAGGCATGCTGGGGAATGTCTTCTAAATTCTGGGAAGTGCTACCGATGTGGTAATATGGGACATAAGGCTCGTGATTTCACTGAAAAGGATCAAGGTGAAGGTAAGAACAAATTTGATTTACAGTTAGTGAAATGTTATAAGTGCAATGAGATGGGTCACTATGCAAACGAGTGTCCGACAAAGAGCTTGAGTGATGGGAAGCAGTTAGACTACAAGCAGAAAGTGGTGTTGAAATCCTTTGCAACTACTTCAGAAGATGTCGGGCCATCAAATGAAGTTGTATCAGGTACTTTGTTTGTTTTTTCAGATTATGCCAGTGTGTTGTTTGATTTGGGGTCTACACATTCTTTCATCTATGAAACCTTTTCTAGTAAAATGGGAATACAATCTCAAGAAATGACTCCTGAACTTTTGGTAAAAACACATGGGGGGAATGTTGAGGCAAAAAGAATTTATAAGAATCTTCATATCCTTATCTGTGGAAAGAACCTACTTGAAAAACTTATTGTTCTACCTCTAGTAGAGTTTGATGTTATCCTGGGTATGGATTGGCTCTCTATTTACCATGCTAAGATTGACTGTAAAGCTAAAAAAGTTTCTTTTCAGAAAGACTTTCAGTTTGTTTATAGGAATGATCCCTTACTTTTGATAACATATCAAGAGGCCGAGAAACTTGTAAAAGATGGAAATGAATGTTACCTTGCACACGTCGTTGAAAATAAAGGAACTGTTCAGATTAATGATGTGCCAGTGGTAAATGAGTATCCTGATGTTTTTCCTGATGAGTTGCCTGGAATAATACCAGATCGGGAAGTTGAGTTTACTGTTGACTTAGTTCCTGATGCTAAGCCAATTTCAAAAACCCCCTTATCGAATGGCAAAAATTGAAATTTTAGATTTGAAGGAGAAATTGCAAGATTTATTAGAGAAAGGTTTCATTAGACCTAGCACATCACCATGGGGTGCTCCTGTTTTATTTGTTAAAAAGAAAGATGGTTCCATGAGACTTTGAATTGATTATAGAGCCTTGAATAATATCACTGTTAAGAACAAATATCCTTTGCCTCATATCGATGATTTGTTTGATCAGCTCCAGGGAGCTCAGTTTTTTTTCAAATATTGACTTGAGATCGGGGTACCCTCAGCTGAAGGTAAAGGAGGCAGATATTCCGAAGACCGTGTTCCGTACGAGATATGGCCATTATGAATTTTTAGTAATTCCTTTTGGGCTAACCAATGCACCTGCTGTATTCATGGACTTAATGAATAGAATTTTCCATGAGTTCTTGGATAAGTTTGTGGTGGTTTTCATTGATGATATTTTGGTGTTTTCTAAAAGTAAAGAAGAGCATGAAAGACATTTAAGGGTTATCTTGCAAACCTTAAAAGAAAAGAAACTGTATGGGAAATTCAGCAAGTGTGAGTTTTGGTTGCAACAAATTTCTTTCCTTGGTCACATTGTTTCTAAAGATGGAATAACTGTTGATCCTGCAAAAACAAAAGTTTTGGAAGAATGGCCAAGACCCACAAATGTAACCGAGATTCGTAGCTTCCTTGGTTTGGCGGGCTATTACCGAAGGTTTGTTAGAAATTTTTCACGGTTATCTAGTCCAATGACTAAGCTAACTCGGAAGGGTGTTAAGTTTAACTGGACAAAAGAATGTGATGATTGTTTTCAAGAATTGAAAAGAAGATTGGTGAATGCTCCAGTTTTGGCACTACCTTCCAGGAATGGTGAGTTTGTTATATACAGTGATGCTTCATTGAAAGGACTTGGTTGTGTCCTAATCCAGAATGATCAGGTAATTGCTTATGCTTCACGATATTTGAAAACTCGTGAGGTAAATTACCCTACACATGATTTGGAACTAGCTGCTGTTGTTTTTTCTTTAAAAATTTGGAGGCATCATTTGTATGGAGTAAAGTGTGAAATATATACCGATCACAAAAGTTTAATGTATATATTCACTCAGAAAGAGTTAAACATGAGACAAAGGATGTGGCTAGAATTAATCAAGGATTATTATTGTACAATTCATTACCATCCGGGAAAAGCAAATAAAGTGGTTGATGCTTTGAGTCGAAAAAGTAATGCTTCATTAACAATGTTGTGTTTGGAACATGATCCTTTGGTTAACGATTTGATGAACTTTGGCATAGAAGTTGTTGGTACAGGAAGTCCTTCTGTTTTGTTTCAGGTATCAGTGAGATCTTCTCTATCAAATAGAATTAAGCAGGCACAGAAGCAAGATAGTGAGTTGCAGAAAAAGGTAGAGCTGGTTCAGAAAGGTAAGTTGCCTGAATTCAACATTGATAATGATTGTGTTTTGAGATTTGGGAAGAGATTGTTTGTGCCTTGTGATTCACAGTTGAAGAGATAGCTGTTATGTGAAGCTCATAGTTCTCCGTTTTCAGTTCATCCGGGCAGTACTAAGATGTATAGAGATCTGTGGGAGTATTACTAGTGGGATGGAATGAAAAGAGATATTGCTGATTTTATTGTGAAGTGTTTGACATGTCAACAGGTTAAAGCAGAGCGGCAGTTACCGAAAGGGATGCTTCAGCCATTACCAGTTCCAGATTGGAAATGGGAGAATATATCCATGGACTTTGTTGTTGGATTACCGAAGACATCTCGAGGTAATAATGCAATCTGGGTTATTGTTGATCGCTTGACGAAATCTGCTCATTTCCTTGCTATACGAGATACATTCTCTCTTGATCAACTTTCCCATTTGTATCTTAAAGAGATAGTCAGGTTACATGGATTTCCTCTCTCCATTGTATCGGATCGTGATCCCAGGTTTACTTCTAACTTTTGGAAAGGCCTTCAGAAGTCGTTGGGTACTGAATTAAATTTTAGTACAGCTTATCATCCTCAATCAGATGGGCAGTCAGAACGAACAATTCAGACATTGGAGGATATGCTACGAGCTTGTTCTATGGATTATCAGGGAAGTTGGGACCAACATCTTTCTTTGGTTGAGTGTTCATATAATAACAGTTTTCATTCCAGTATACAGATGGCGCCATTTCAGGCATTATATGGGAAGCGATGTCGAACTCCAGCTTTCTGGGATGAAGTGGGTGAAAGGAAGTTGATGGGACCAGAATTGGTAGAAGAGATGGCAGAAAAAGTTCAGCTGATTCAGAAACACATGAGAACAGCTCAGAGCAGGCAGAAGAGTTAGGCGGATAACCGGAGGAAGGATCTATCTTTCGAGGTAGGTGATCATGTTTTTCTCAAGGTTTCTCCTTGGAGAAGTGTGATGAGATTTGGTAAGAAATGAAAGTTGAGTCCAAGGTTCATTGGACCATATGAAATTCGGGAGAGAGTTGGATCAGTTGCATACCGGGTGGCTTTACCTCCGAGATTATCTCAGGTACACAATGTTTTTCACGTTTTTTTGTTGAGAAAGTATATGCCAGATCCATCTCATGTTTTGAGTCCAGAGGTAGTTCAGCTGGAAGAGAACCTATCTTATGAGGAGCAACCGGTCCAGATTCTTGACCACAGGGAGCAATTGTTACGGAATAAGGTGATTCATCAGGTAAAGGTTTTGTGGAAAACCCACATGATTGAAGAGGCAACATGGGAATCTGAAAATGCAATGAGGGATAAGTACCCCCATTTATTCGATAAGTAAATAAATTGCGGGGACGCAATTTTCTAAAGGGGGGAAGGATGTAACATCCCAAGTAAGTAATGAATAATAGATATTTTTTATCTATGTCTATTAATGATTAATATAGTGTTATAGAGGCTTAAAATGAAAATAAATACAATCTTATGCATGGAATACACTAATATTCTTAAAAGATTGTTTTACTGCCTTTTGATGGAAAACCATTTTTGAATCTATATTTTGACAATTTAATAAACTATGTTTGTCAAAATAAACTTATCCTTTATGATTGGGACATCAAAATTTACCTTGTGTGAATTTTTGGTATTTTTCTGACAATGTTAATTTTTTAATGAATAGTGAAAAAGACTGCATTTTACATCAAAACTTCTTTTTAATATAATTTATTTACATGATTATATTATGTTTTTAATTGGTTTTGAAGTGTAATTAGAATACATTTTTACCATTTTATCCAATGGTGGTCATTGGAATCAATTTCACTTTGAAATTAGACTTAAACTGGTGTCAATCTTTTGATACTTTTGTTTTGTAAAAACACGCTATTTTCTCTGGCAGCGGGAATTAATTATTAAAATAATTAATGTGACTTATATGATTTGAATTTTGTAAAATATACTTCATTTTTGAATTCGGAATATCAAATATAGCTTAGGGTGAATTTTTGGTAAGTTTCTGAAAAACTTCAATTTTTGATGAATAGTGAAACCACTAAGTGGTAATCAAGAAAACTGATTTTTCAGTTAAATGAAAGTTTACCACTAATGTGTATTGAATTTTGAAAATCCGACATACATGGTTGTCATTAAGAAGTAAAATTTGGTTCAATGAGATTAAAATAATTTTTTGGTGAATAGTAACTTATTAAGTTTTTTATTGCGATTAGTGGTAATTAGTGTAGTTTAAGGTATAAATAATGCTTTAATAATATGAAATGACCTAGACACATGTCCCAACCTTATTGGTTGTGTCATGGCCGACCAATACAAGCCATGGGTCAACTTGGGGACCCCATGGAGACATTTTGGTAGGGAAATGACATAAATAACTTTTTATTAAATGTTAAAGTAAAAATGACACAAACATAATATGTTTCACGAAAACAATTTTTACATGGGGTTATAAAGATCAGATATTTGATTATAAATATTCATTGGAAAGATAAAAATATTTCCTACATCATAGTATTTTGTTTATGATTTGTAGACATTAAATAAATTAAATTATTTATGACATAATAATGATGCAGTGATGACATCATTATTTGACGATTTAAATAAAATGGGAAGATAATGTAAAATATATGAACTACACATGTCCAAAACTTATTGGATGAGTGGATTTCGAAGCCTTATCACCATACCCACGAATTATATCAATGTGGGACCTTTTGAAACCGAAACACATTTTCAAATAAAGTAATATTTCTTTACTTTCCAAAAGTGCCCCTCCTCTCCTCTTATAAAAGGCCCCCACCTCTACCTCATTTCACACACTACTCAAGCCTTTGGCTCGTCCAAACCCTTCCTATTTACTCTCTCCACATCCCTCTCCTCATCCTAGAGGATTCTCTTTGGGAAGAATCCTTTCAAAGGAAGCCTTTAGGCTCAAATCAAAAGGAGTTACACTTTTTAAGGTAATTCATTCTCTCATGTTCATTTGTTTTATTTTGCTTCTCCAACCCCCTAAACTATTTTTATTTACTTATTTTGTAACAACACCAGTATCTTCAATATACAAGGATGTTGTTATAATATTTATTTGAGCTACACTCTCACACAACTACATCAAATGGTTAAAGAACATACGGTTTCCGTGGATGGCGAAATTCTGCCTCCCGAAACGATGATTGTTCAACACTCATTTAACACCTTCAAAGGTGGCCATTATGATGTCACTATTTTTATATATGATATATAATATGTTTATTTTTTCCTTAGGCTTCTGTTTTTTCCATTTTGGGCTTACCTTTATGGTTTCCATTATGGGTAAACACGATATCTTCATTTTAGGAAGTGCGGACTACCGCCCCCTCAAAGTGATTCGATACGTTAAATACCATATGTGGGACATATAAAGGATGGAACTATGATATTATATATGATATTATACTGGAATTATAATATACCTTTATATCATTATGATTACATTCTATAAAATATGAAATAGAAATGAAAGTAGCGTTCATGTGTACGTACGGCTTACCGTCTCCATGAACGGTGCATTTCATTTCTTACCTCTAAATGATTATGTAATATTATAAATGAAATTATGTACTGGATATATATGACATATATGATATATACATCATGAATACCATTCTGGATATAATGAACCTTTGACCAAATTAACAACATGTAAGTGTAAGAAGTCTATTTTTGACTTAAGAACCAAATACCGACAAAATGAACATTATTAACTTAACTGATTACATGATGTTCATAACATGGTATAAAAGGAATAATGAACTTGAAAAATATTCATAATCAAGTAGAGATTATCTCACGTTTATTATTCAGGAGATTAAAGAACGGTCGGGTCAAGTCGGATACGAGGTATGGGACTTCGTCTCAATCTCCTTTCTTTGAGGCATATTTTATTTTATACACAACTTTCTTTTATACGGTGTATAAACCCCTTTGACTTTTAGGTTTATTCAAAAGGAATCTTTTTTATACGAAGCATTTACTAAACGACAAATGGGAATGTTTTTGTCGTACGTATGCGGCGACAACGACTTCTCCGCCGTCGTGACCGTTATTTGAGTTTCGGCATCCTCTACAAGCCATACCTTTTTTTTAAAACGAAAAATAAATACCATGTTTTACTTTGGTATTGAAAATGGATTTCATAATGTTTTTATTATATCAATGTGTTGTATTGATATCTCGTGATTGAAATGTGGAAATGTTATGTTTCCTTTATGCATGTTTTATGTGATATGATTATGTTATGGTTCTTGGGAATTATTATGAAGACGGGTGGTTCCGTGATAAACTAAGGCCGGGTGAGCCCGTTATAGCTCTCCAATGCATTGGGTAACGCGAAGGAGTGAAACCTTATGGTTTCTCCGAAGATATTTTAGGGAATATACTGTGATGGGTATTCCAAACGTAACCAAGAGGGTTACTCCCTACGTAAGAATGTTATGAATGCCTCAAGTTACCTTTATGTCTTATGATTTCTATGATTTATTCATGATTTTATGAGGTATGTTAAAGTGCCTATGTTTTATGGGTAAAGAATGATTTCATTCTTATGTATATATGAACTCATGTTTCCTTTCCATGTTTTTTTATAACCCATACTGAGTTTTTATGCTCATCCCAAGTTTTTGAAATGTTTTTCACAGGTCAAGGGAAGGTACATGATAAGATGATAGATTCAAGGATGTGTCAAGAAATAATCCATGTTTTATTTTAAATATGTTTCCATTGATGGGAATGAAGAATAATATCTTTATGTAACCACTTTGTTTATATGTGGAATGTAATGCAAGTTTTATGATCTAATTCTCTAAAACTCTAAACCCGAAAAGATCCTCAATGTGTAATCTTGTAATAACTCAAGATTAAGTAAGGTTTAAGGCTGGGGCCTTATAATAACATCCTACATTTAAGAGTGGGTCAAATACTATAATGGATATTGAGTTTTTCATTTTGTGGATAAATGATGTTTTGAGTAGTGCATCAGAATGAAATTCTAAGAGTTGGATCCATCTAATCATATTTTACATAGATTTTATGGCCTGAGAGTCTTCTCAAATGTTTGTATGGGTTTTTGGAGAATGAATCTTAAAAGACTCAATTTTAGGTGACAATGGATGTGGCACATAGTTTGTGCTTGATTAATGATAGTCATTCACCTGAATCTGTGTATCAATTTTTGTATGGGACATAGATTGTTTAAAATATGAGAGGGTCCTAGTGAATCATGTTAATTGATTTAGAGGTGAAAGGGTGGTCACAAGGATTGTGCACAGTTTTTATCAAAATGATCTACAACCATGTGCTATGTATTGAGCTCTCGGTAGTGTCCATGCATGATCTACTCATGATTTCATTAACTATTAGAATATCATGGAGATGGTGGCATCCCATTGGATATTCAAACCACATGGTTGGAACATGATTTTCCAAATAATGTGTTCAAAATATGTGGCTCTTTAATGAGGAAGAAAATACAATTTTCAAGAACTAATAATTTTAAAAAACATTGAAATAAACCTCATATCACTTTCTACAACCTCATATGAAGCACCCCCTTCCATTACATTTATGCCAACACATCATATAATATATAAAGAATAAAAAATATCCACCACTGGGATATAACATAGTGGTATGTCAAAAATAGAAATAAGGTGGCCCTATAGAGGGTCACACAACCATTAAATAATCCCTTTATAAAATGACAACATATCCATTCAAAATAGGTTTGGAATTCCAATTCACATTTCAAAATTTGATATTCTATTTCATACTGTCACTTTAAATAAAATTTTCAAATCACGCCTTGAAATCCATTTGGAAAATAAATGATTAATTCTAATACACTTTTAAACCATCATATGAAAACTATGATTTAATACTCATTTCACATATTTCAAACACACTCCTTTTTACAAATTACCCTTTTAAAGCATAAATAATTTCATTATTAGTTAACCAGTACCAGGAACCAATTTAAAAAAAATATCCCCCATTGTAAAATCACTCAGACATAATATTGACCACTTTTAATTCCAAATAATTTTATTTCTAAATCAAAACATGATGATACATAAATCTCATTTTTATAACAAGTGTGGAATAAATTGCAATCCTTTCAAATAATATTAGATACCAAATTTATATTTTTGTGTCATCAGAAGGAAGTTATAAACATCCGAGGATTTTTTGACATGAATTACAAGGAAAATTTCATAAAAACGCAAACATCATTCATGTGGAGACTCATCACAGCACATCACCTTTGATGGTGAATTAAATAAAATGAAAGGAATCACCTTATACACTCACAAAAAAATTTAATAATAGTTGGTAAAATCATTATAAAACCAAATTTGATTCGAAATAGTTGTTATGGTTAATTATTGAACAGAAATTGAGGGGGTAGATGAGGGAAAAGAAGGGAAGAGGGGATAAGAGGAAATAAGGTGATTACCTTGAGATACCTACATAAAATCAACATGGTTGTGTCTAATAATACAGTTTGAGTGTGGACATGGTCCCCTTCACACACACCATTTTTTTCAATTGAGTGGGAGAAGAAAATAATGATTTGGGCCTTAACAACAAATAAGAGTTAATGTTAAGTTTAAATTTTTATAAAAAATCAGTAGATCACATGATTAAGATGTGCAATAAGACAAATTCAGCAGCAACTGTGTGGTTTCTAAAAGACAACACCAAGCACCCATATCATATGTCCAATTTTTTTAAACAAATATGAACTTACTGTTCAAATCCCCACTGTTAAAACAACAACACTACCACATGTTCACTCACACAATTTCTCTTCACTAGGCACAATCTATGTGAAAATACCCAAGTCCCAAAAGGACCGACATTATCTCAACTAAAACCAACAAGGTATTGTTCAAAAAATGTGCTTCCCATTATCACAAAACAATGAAAGAAAAAAGAACTGGAAAGGTCTATTCACATGGGGATCCTTATTAATCCATATAAACCATCTATGGTGACTGTATGATTAAATAAAAATTAAAAAACTTATATTTTAAACAATAATTTACTGAATATTAAAATTACAAAAGATAATATTAACCATAAAAAATTAAATGAGGATATAGAAATTCTCCCAACCATTACACTTTCACCCCCCAAACTCCATTGATGAATATAGATGAAAAGGATAATTGAAGGACCCGTTTGCTACATAAGGGATGTGAGGGGTTGGAAAGACATAATGAAAATCTAGAAATATCGAAACACCTAAACAAATCTTATGAATCATGAACTCAAATATAAAACATAAAAATGTATCTCAAAATATAACATAATTCTAACCCTCTGGGAAAAAATATCTTAGAATAAGAAGAACATATATAGGCTCCCTCCATTTATAATTCCTCAAAAGTGCCGAGATAAATTGGAAAAACCATCTATAATGGGAGTTACTCTATTCTAAACATGATTTAAAAAAATTAAATATAATTACATAATTTAACTATTCATAATTAACCACCATGAAAATTACGTATATTCAAAAACCCAATGGAATAAAAAATAATCCATAGGCTACATCCACCATCTTTGAACATTAACATATCCTTAAAGCAAAAATGATCTATAAAAAATAAAAAATTAATAATAATATTAGGTCACCTAAGTCTATAAAATTTAATATCATCAATTAAGAAAGGAATCCTCATCCAAAAACATTCCCCAACATGAAATAAAATGGGATATAACCTTGGGACAAAAAAATGTGTAAAGGGGGTGTAGGGCCTTATACCCGGAACACCATTTCTAGATGATCCTAGTGTGAAAGAAATCATCACTAGAAATTTCCTAAACACAATGGGTTAAATATATATCCTAGTCAATAAAAACACCCACCAGTGGATTACCATATCATATTCATCAAATCCCAAAAATGGAAAGTTCCACACACAATCTTCAATAAGAAAAATAAGACATTAAATCATACACACAACCTAAAATAATAAATATCTTAATAATAAATAACTGCGAAAGAATCAAGGAAATGTCAAATAGATATTTTCTCAATATCCTAAATCTTAACTAGATATATTTAGAAAAAATCACAACATTATCCATCACCCAAGACTACTCAGGTTAATTCAACCCATTAAATTTATAAAATTATTCCTCCGCTCTATAAAATAATAATGTTAGTGATCATAAAATAGGGTAAAAAATGTCTCAAAATGTACTGGATAAAATATTTCTTGGCTCTAAAACTCTATTTGGTGTTTTTCCATAGTCAATAACAAGAAAATATATACCAATCAACAAGATGATTCATCTTATAGATCAACCGCAAAGAAATAATTTCTATATTTTCTTAAGTAATATTGAGAAGACATTGTCATGAATTGGCCCACTGTGGCCTACCCGGCCTGAGATAAGTAGAGTGTGACTCACTAAGCCAACCTTTAGTAGGATAGGGATTGGTGACAATAATTGATCAGTCATATCACACACATGGTATACCTTAGTCTAAGTTACTTCTACACATGAATAGACATCTCCGAATACCCATAATATTGAGTCTGTTAAATAAAACTGATGTTAATGAATTAAAATATCTATATAACATAATGAGAGAATTAACAAATTATTAGAAATCATAATGGGTCAAATTCATTTAGAAGAAAACTAAAAATTAAGTCCAAACATATAGAATGAGGGGACAATAATCAAATGAAACGCCAGTTACAAACCACAATCTGCCTAGATTTTATAAGGTCCATTTAATCTATGTCCATCTATGACCCAATTAGACAGCTTTTCATCTATAGAAGACATTACATGTGTGGAAAAAGTCCAAACTATGGTCAGTATAGAAGTACCCAACTGGACACCCTAAAATAAACAAACATATAGCATCGTGAAAGCAGTAAACTCGTCTTCATAAAGTGTTGTCAATAATTAAAAGTGGCATATAATAATATCACCATGATATACTAATTATAGAAACGATGTCTTAGGATAAGGTCTCAAACACATTTTTCAATCTATGATTGTTCTTAAAGAACCAAGTTAATTCTCTTCCAGGATAACCCACTACATGAGCCTAATAATGATGATTGTGCTCATATGAGAGGTTATGGTCATCATGGATTTTCAAAAATAATTATGTTTCTGAACTCAAAATATCACAATAAATAGATAGGGGATCACACCCAGGGGCATGGGGGTACTGAAAAATGTATAAAAATTACTTAGATGATCAACACCTTGGTATGTTGGTCACACGTATTCTGAAAACCCCACATAGGGAAGATGATCTGACAGAATACCCAACCCTAGGCCTCACAATGGATTCCCTAAAATTATATCTGAAACTAATCTCATAGAGTGGTTCACATCCTATGCTCAAAAAATTATTCATTACTCTACCCAAATGAGGAATGAACTGATTGAACACATCCTGTGAAAACTAGTCATTAATAAATATAAATAGGGCCTCAAACTGCCATGGAGAAAGTACATAGTGTGTAATTTGAGTACAAAATTGTCCATTCCTAACACGAGTGTGCTTTGTTTTATGAACCATGTTCATGTGAATTGAGTCGTACCCATGTACTGTAACACCTCATGTTTTAATGAGAAATATTATTTTTAATTACTTTGATGTCTTTTTTTTATGCTACACCAAGATTATCTTGTGCTATATGCAACACCATATTAGCATACAATATACGCTAACACTATTCTAGGCTTGTGTTGCATGCCAGAGCAACCGTTCTTGATAGCGTGTGTTGTACGCAATATCGAGTTTCACTAAACAACGATATATTGTTATAATATTTAGAAATAGCTGTTAGGAATTGTATTAATAAAATTGCTAATGTTATAACATTATTATTCATCTTACACATTTTCTAGAACATCATATGAGAACAAAATAAATTTTTTGAGTAAAATAAGTATTTTTTTTAAAAAAAATTCAGTTTTTCCACCTTTTGATGGCGCACCTACTTGAAATCTAGTTTTTGACATGTTTATAAGATCAATATGAAAAAAAAAATTCATTGGAATTAGGATATAAAAATTTACTTTGGATAATATTTTCATATTATTATAATAACTTTCATATTTTAATGAAAAGTAAAAACGTGCTATATTTTAATTAAAAACAACTTTTTTCATCATAATAATTTATAAGATTAAAATATAATATTTTATGGTTTTAAAGTATAAATATAATATATTATTACCATTTAATATAATATATGTAATTATCCTTGATTTTACATTGAATTAATAGGTAAAATCATTTCTATCTTTTGCAATGTTCTAACATTCCAAACTCATTTTCTTAATAACAAAATTAATTTTAAATTTATTTATGAAACTTCTGTGATTTGAATTTTTAAAAATGGATACCATATTTGGAATAAATAGGTCCAAATTATGTTAATTGGATACTTTTTATCTTTGGTCATTATGAATAGTAACTACGGTAAAATTTATTTACCTTAGTTTAAGATAAATCGGGTAATTAGGGGTAAATATAATATTATAAAATTACCCTAACACTTGTCCTAATATAGTTGGATGATTATATTTTACCCGAAATCATACTTGGGTCTAAATGGAATCTAATGTAACCCACTTTTATTGGATTACTACCTATTATTTATTTTGATTAAAGGAATGTGCAATGTCTCACTCAAAATTTAATAATTAGATTATTTTTAATATATGGTTATAAAGAATATAAATTCTATTATAAAGAATCATATTAAATCTATAAAGTTTTTCTTTATCTTGGAGCATTATTATAATTTTTAATAAAAAAATTATTACATTAAAATCTTTTAAATTAATGGTGTAGAAATTATTTATTTAGTGAAAAATCAATAATATAGTTTTTATTAAAATAATATTACCTATCAAAAGGATCATAAACTTGACCAAACATTATTGGTAGAGTATATCTATACCATAATCATCATAGGGTCGATTTTCGGTCCATTTTTAGTCTTATAAAGATGATTAAGACATTTATATTATTTTATTTTAAATTGTGTCAAAGATGTCACCTTCACAATTTTATAAATATATCAATTTAAATGTTGTTATTTTAAGATGATAAATTCGAGTAAAAGTATTATTATAAAATTTATGAGATTTATATTCATCATAGGATATTATTTTTAATTTTTATGCAAAAAAATATGTATATTAAATAATTAATCAAATATGTTGTGGTAATTATTTTATTAAGAGATACACAAAATAAATGGTTTTAAATATATTAAAATAAATATTATATGAACTATTTAATGTTCTCCAAGAATTTTCTAGAAAATTTGACATGTTAGTAATCTATTAAATGTTTTTGTTAAAAAATACCCTCTATGTGGATTTTATTTATATTAAAATAAATGAATAATGACAAAATTGAAACTATTATTATTTTATAAAAATAACATATTATAAAATTATTTAAAAATTAAAAAAAAATATTTTAAATTTATAAATTGAAATTTATATATTCTAAAATGTCATAAATTATACAATTATGAAAAATTCAAAACACATACATAATTATTTATAACAATTTAAAAATTATAATTTTATTACAACAAATAAAATTAAATAGATTAAATAAGGATAAATCAATTTTATAATGTTCAATATAGACTCTCAACATGTATAAATTTTATTTGTTAATGTGATTAAAACACTATCTCATCTAATCTTGGTATTTGAGTCATTTTTGGTGGTTTTTATTGGAGTATGAATTGACTATATATTAATATTTCTTATGTTACCAAAGGTGCCCCTCTCCTCCCTTTTAAAATGGGCACCCCTTCCCTCTTATCGTCACACCATTTTGAGCCTCCAATCTCTGCCAAACCCTTCCAATTACTCTTTTAAACCTCCCATGTTATATCATATAGGTTCTATCCTTCTCAAAATACCAACTCTAGTGCCCTAAGAAGAAGTTTAAAGGAGGTGCGTCGAGAAAATGGTAATCTCTTCTACCAGCTCTTTGAAGTTTAATTCTTCTTCTAATTCTTCTTATTTAGTTGTTTCATTATAAATTAATAACATCAGTATTATTTATATACTGATATGTTATTTTAAATATGAAAAAAAACCCTATTTCACTTTCTATCTATCCTACGGTAAACGAAATCACCGCGCGTGCGTACGTACGGAATACCATCTCCACGCTGTGGTGTAATCGGTTTTTCCACCACCACCTTACCTGGAAGGGTATAATGGGGTAAATAATAACTATATGTGGTTAATATAAAATCCTAATAATTATCAGATATTATATCATCCACTCCAATTCAATTAAATAATTATGGGAACAATATCATCACTCGTGCGTACGTACGAATTACCGTCTCCACAACGCGATGAGATTCATTCACCATGTTAACCATTAAAGAATGATTATAAAGTATATATAATGAATAATAATGGAATATATGACATAATAAATCAATTTTATTTATGTATATATATATATATGTCATCTACTTACTTCCATTCAAGTCAATAAGGAAAGAAAAACAGTGTTCATGCGCACGTACAGCCTGCCATCTCCATGAACAATGTATTTCATTTCATTCATCAATCAATTATATATATATATATATACTGAATATATATGATATATAAATCATGATTTAAATTATGGATGTAAGTAAATCCTGATATATTTAATAATAATATCAAGAACGACTAGTCTAATCACGTACGATAAATAAAATGATTTTACCCAAAACGCTGCTTTAACATGGAATTTACAAAATAATGGGTAATATAAAGTCATAATTGAACCATATATGATATCATAACAATACATATGACTCTGTAATAAGTCAATGATATTATTTAAATCATTATATAGGAGGTTTGGAAATGTACGAAGCATATCAGACCTAAGGTAAGGGATAACTTTTCCAATCTCGTTTTTATCCGAGATTTCTTATTCATAAGTATTTACTGGGGTTAAATTTATCATCCATGTCCCTGTTTTATAAAAATGAATTCATGTATTTTTAAAGATCTTTTTACTGATTTTTTACTTATACTACATGCTATGTAAGAAATCATTCTTTTGTTTGCGTTATGCGGTACTTTTTTTACTTTTCTGGAAAAAGTACAAGAAGAATGTTTTTTACATATACAGCATGAAAGGAGTTTTACGGTTTCATAACACATTATTTTCATGAATATTAATCTAAAATATTCATTAAATATTTTTTTAAAAATACTTTTATTTTAAAATTTCATGGCATTTTGTGAAAAGAAAATGATTTTGAAGAAGAAAGGATATTTTCTACAAGAATTCATTTCAAGTGTTTTATCAAAACCATTTTCCATATAAGATGGAATTATTTCATATGTGTATGTTTCAAGTATAATGTCTCTATTATTTACATGGTTTCACTTTTATTATGATAAAATTATATCCATTTGTTTTATATGGATTATGTTATGATGGGATGTTGTTAATGAAAATCATTTTTATTCTTTGGGAAATGAAGTATGATTTATGCTTATGTTGTGGAACAAGTAAGAATGGTTTCATTATGATATTGGTGGGACATATATCTCCCTCCAATCCATTTGGTAAAAATTTATATCTCATGATATAAACATGGATATAATGATAAGTTAATCCAATTCAGTGATACAGGACTGGAATGAGGAGTGAACTTAATTCAGAAAGATACTTCTTCCACTAAGATGGTCTTGGAAGCAATTCCTTGGCTACTATGGAAATCATATCATGTGCTTAATGGTTTTCCAAAATTAAATGTTTTATTCCCATTCTATTTTATCATGATTGTTGTTCCTTTATGATCTATGCATTACATACTGCCCTGATTTATTTCACAACTCAGGATTTTTATGTTTAAATTTTATGTTCATGTTTTGCAGTTCAAATGTATATGGTTTGTTTTATTTTATCCATGCATACCCTTACTGAACATTTGAGCTCACCCTTTATATGTTTTCTTTTACCCGAGATATAAAGAATGGTTTTAGGTAAGAAAACAAAAGGGGAAGATCTTAATTGGAGATGTTTAAGATCTTTCACCTTGGTGAATGATTTTGTTATGTATTAGGTATTCCGAAAAAGTAATGTAATGTCCATGTATGTCAAGTTTGGGGTCTCTACAGTTGGTATCAGAGGAAAGGTTTAGTTAACCTTAGGAAACTAGGATGCGAAAACTTTAGTGAGATCCCTAGAGATATTTCTAAGGTATGTCTAGGGATGTCCCTAAGGTTATGTATAAGTATAGTTTATATTCCTAGATTTACGGTAATGATATTATAGTTAAACCTAAGATGATAGATATTTAAGGTAATCACCATTTATTATGTTGTTTTCCCTAGCATGACTTTTTCCTCTCACACTATTATTTTTGGCTTTTAGACGATGGCTGGAAACCGAAGGAACCATGTTGATAAATGTAATGTACAAGGAAATGATTGTCCTCTTGAACAAACCAATGTTATGAGAGATGGAGTGAAAAAATCTTATTGTTATACTTACAGAAGCTATGAATCATTCTGGACATCCAAATGTGTAGAGAAGGGAACAATATTAAATTGAGTCCTTCATGAGGAAACATCCACATTAATTCAGTGGGTCCTCTAATCCACTTGTTGCTGAATAATGGATCAGTACCATTGAAATGATATTTTACATACTTCATTGTTTGGAACATGAAAAAGTAATTCTGGCTATTTACTGATTAGAAGGTGAATCAGACCAATGGTGGACTCTAATTAAGAATACGAGGACCCAAGTTGAAATTGAATCCATGAAATGGGATGAGTTCGAGAACTTATTTTTCAATAAGTACTTCCCTCATATTATTCGAAAAAATGTAGAAAAGGAGCTACTTGAGATTAAGGAAATGTATGATGAATCTCTTGCAATATACGAAGCGATTTGTACAAGGCTTTCAAGGTATGCATCTGGATTTATCATCCAACCTAAATGTAAAGTTGATCGATTCTTCAGTGGCTTAAAACCAAGACTTCGAAGGGAATTACCTATAAGATAATTCAGTAGCTATGAATAAATTCTCCATTGTGCTATAATGGTAGAACTATAAGTTGGAGTTACATATCCATCTCATGGTTTTGAAAAGAAACGAAATATAGAGTTCATGAAAAAATCTCATAACATTGGTGAAAAAAAGATGAATGTTTCTTTATGCCGAAAGTGTGGAAAGAAGCATGGTGGAGATTGTATTAAAGGGACTAGAAAATATTTTCAGTGTGGAAAAGAAGGTCATCGAGTAGGTGAGTGTCAAAATAATGGAAAAAGGTTATCTAATGATGTGAATAGTGAAAATACTACAGAGAACAATCCACCAAAACTTCAATGCTTCATGTTCAAGGAAATGTGGCATTATGCTAATCAATGCCCTAATCCAATAGTTAATGATGATCGACGTGAACAACCTCTTAAGGAAAAGGAAAAAGTAAAGTCACACGTGATCACAATTTGTGATATCGAGTATGAAAATGATGGTGTGGATTGATTAAGTGTTTATGTAATGTGATTTCCAAATAGTATCATGGAATCTCATTTATAGTATCATGGAATTTTGGAATATCTATGTATTGGTTTTCAATAATTTTATGGTACTGGTAACAATGAAAAGTGATTGAAATATTTTTAGAACGTAGACGATATGCGCATAATGAAAGGAAAAAGTGAAAATGAAATTTTTGATAGTATTCATGAACTCATTACAGATATAAGGATAAAGTTATATCATAGTTTGAGTATATAGAAATTTTGGGATTTTGGTATGTGGAAGGAGTTATCATTTGTCAGAATTCATGTTTTCACTATGGTTCTATGGTAATTCACATCTCAAAAGAATATATGATTATGGTATTCACATGTTTGGAATGTGACTAACAAGATATATCTTATGATATATGGAGGATAAATGATGGTATTCATGTGATTGTTATGTTACCTTTAAAATAATCAATTTTTTATACTATGAACATGGATAGATGTATTTTGGATATGTGTAAATATTGGAATGAATTAAGTCAAACATAAGATTGTATTGTTTAAAATGAGAACGTTTTTCATTTTTATTGCCAGAATGTTATAATAATGTACTTTTAGAAAAAGGGACAACATGCAGGACGGACGAGAACCCGTCGCGTCGAACAAGGATGAGGGAATCGAACCAAAAACCGAAGTTTGATAGGCCATTATCGCCTACCACTGGCCTACAATAAGTACCTAGATAGTAGAAACATGTTTTATTTTATTAAGAGGTATGATAGATTAAGTATTAGTCCATTTTTAGCTTCATATACGATTAATCTCACCATAAGATGGACTTATGTATATAACTTTCTCTAATCCTAAGTTTGAGAAAGATAGAATGCCCCAACATTCTATCACATGATCCGCTAACACTTGAAGAATGAATAATTCAACTTCTTTTCATTAAGAGATGAAGTGGAAATTATTCCTGGCACGAATAATAGTGAGATTGAGTAACTATTTCTTCTAATTCAAATTCTTTAACTTCAGAGAAATGATCTTGAAAACCAAAAATGATGTTCTAGTGTCTTCATTTCCGATGAATTAGATGGTACCGTAGATAATCACAAATTTATGGATTTTTGGTTGTTGAATTTTTTCATAGCCTTGTTCTCTACCACTCTCCATTAGAACATGATGGTTGGATTTCTCTTCCATGTCCATATTTTCACCTTTCTTCTACTATTTCAAAATCCAGTAATTAGATAATTTGGGTAACTGTTACATTTCATATTTTAGTTTTTAATGTTACATTTTGGTACTCCTTTTTACGATGTGGTTTTCTATGAAACAAACGTTCAGGTAGTAAACCATTTATAACCCCGACGAATTTTGAGGATGACACTCATTTTAAGGGGGGTAGAATGTAACACATCGATATTTCATGAGAAATATTATTTTTAATTACTTTCATGTCTTGTGATGAATGCTACACCAAGACTAGCATGCACTATACGCAACACTATATTAGCATACAATATATTCAAATACTATTCTAGGCTTGTGTTTCACGCCATACCAACCATCCTCGATAGCGTGTGTTGTACCCAATACCGAGTTTCACTGAACGACGATATATTGTTATAAGATTATGAACTAGCCTTTATGAATATTATTAACTACATTTTTTATTTTATAACATTATTATTAATCTTACACATTTTCTAGAACACCTTATGAGAACAAAGTAAATTTTTCATGTAAAATAAGTATTTTTAAAAAAATGTTGTTTTGCCTCCTTTTGATGGCGCACCTACTTTAAATCTAGTTTCTGACATGTTAATAAGTTAAATTTGACAAAATAAAATTATTCTTTGGATTCAGGATATAAAAATTTTCTTTGGATAAATTTTTCATACTATTCTGATAACTTTCATATTTTAATGAATATTAAAAACATGATATATTTTAATTAAAAACAACTTTTTTCATCGTAATATTTTATATGATTTAATTATAATATTGAATGGTTTTAATGTATAAATAGAATATAATTTTACCATTTATTATATTGTATGTCATTATCATTGATTTTACACTGAATTCAAAGGTAAAATAATTTCAATCTTTTGCAATGTTTTTACTTTTTAAACTCGTTTTCATAACAATCAGATTAATTTTAAATTAATTACTGCGACTTCTGTGATTTCGAATTGGAAAAATGGATTCCATATTTGGAATAAGTAGTTCCAAATTGTTTTAATAAGCTACTTTATATTTTTAGTCATTATGAATAGTAACTACGGTAAATTTTATTTACCATAGTAAAAGGTAAATAAGGTAATTAAGGGTAAATATAATATTAACAAATTACCCTAACACGTGTAATAATATAATTGGATGATTATATTTTACCCTAAATAATAATTGGTTCGAAATGGAATCTAATGGAACACATTTTGTATTGGATTAAGACCTTTTATTTATTTTATATAAAGGAATGTGAAATGCCTCACTCAAACATTAATAATTTGATTATATTTAATATAAGGTTATACAGAATATAGATTATATTATAAATACTCATTTGAAATATAAATAAGTTTACCTTATCTTGGTAATTTACTTTTAATTTTTAATAAATATTTTATTACCTTAAAATCTTATACATTAATGATGTAGAAATTATTTATTTAGTGAAAAATAAATAATAGAGTTTTTATTAAAATAATAATACCTATCAAAAGGACCAGAAACATGACCAAACATTATTGGTCGAGTATATATATAAAATAATCATCCAATGGTAGATATTTGGACTATTTTGAGTCTTCTAAATCCGATTAGGACATTTATATTATATTATTTTAATTGATGTCAAAGATGTCAGCTTCATAATATAATTAATATAATAATTTAAATGTTGATATTTTAAGATGATAAATTCGAGTATAAGTATTATTATAAAATCTATGAGATTTATCTTCATCATAGGAATTTATTATTAATTTATATTCAAAATTTTTGTATATTAAATAATTATACAAAAATGTTGTAATATTTATTTTATTAAGAGATATACCAAATAAACGGTTTTAAATATATTAAAATAAACATTATATTAACTATTTAATGTGCTCAATGAATTGTATAGAAAAATTTGAAATGTTAGGAATATATTAAATATTTTTTAGAATATATCTTCTGTGTAGATTTTTTTTAAATTAAAATAAATGAATAATTTCAAAATTGACACTATTGTTATTTTATAAACAAAACATAGTATAAAATTGTTTAAAAATCACAAAAATATATAAAAATTATAAATTGAAATTTATATTGTCTGAAATGTCATAAATTATCCAATTATAGACAATTCAAAACACATAAGTAATTATTTATATCAATTTAAAAATTTGAATCTTATTATGAAAAATAAATTTAAATAGATTAAATAAAGATAAAACAAGTTGATAATGTTTAAAATCAATTCCCAACATGACTAAATTTTATTGTATGACAAGATTACAACCGTATATCATCTAATATTCTAAATTGAGTCATTTTTGGATGTTTTTATGTGAGGTTGAGTTTATTATAAATAAATATTTCTTATGTTTCCAAAGGTGCCCCTCTCCTCCCTTATAAAAATGGCACCCATTCCCTCTTCTCTTCACACCCTTTTGAGCCTTGTAGCTAGTCCAAAACCTGCCAAGTCGTCTCCTCAAACTCTCTAGTTATATCATATAGGTTCTGGTCTTCTCAAAATGTCACGACCCGACCTCGGGGCCCGTGCCGTGACTACCCCAAACCCGCCTTCCATAGGCCAGGGGCTGGCGACTAGCACCAATGGCGTAAATCCCGATAACTGGGAAGGCATTGCCATTACAAAAGCAAACAAACACCACAGAGTAAGCAAGCGGAAAAGTAAACACAAGCCAAGAAAAGTAAAAGGGCCGGAAATACAAGCCCAACTGTAAAGTACAACTCGAAAGGGAAAAACAGCAGCTGGAAGAACGAAGCGGCTCCTTGGTCGTCCTCCTCGATTCCTACCTGAAGGGTAGGTACAGATGGCTCAGCTCCTGGATCGTCCACCACGGATCCTACCTGAAGGGTAGGTACAGATAGCTCCTCTACTCCTCGGGTCCTGTCGTCTACTCCGGGTACGTCCGCCCAGTGGTCCTCCTCCGGGTACCGACCTGCTCCGCAAGCCTCAACTGCGATCTGCGCTGTCCGTCGTCTGCAACCAACACAACGAAGTGCGGGCATAGCCCGTGCAGGGGTGAGTATAAGCTACTCAGTAGGGACCCCGAGACCCTTAAGGTCTCACTAAATCCAACATGGATATCCACAAAGTAAAGACAGCAATCACGAAGTAACATCAGACTCTACTTAGGTATATGCCCATACATATACCTAAGTCATCAAGTAACCCATCCAATCACAAGGATACACAAAAATCATGAAATCAACGGATAACCATCACCCAGGTATATGCCCATACATATACCTAAGTTATCAAGCGACCCATCTCAATCATGAGGAAACACAAAGATTCATTGACTCAGCTCAAACCAGGATTTTCATTATCGAAACCGTAACTGCTGAAGAGCTCCGTCTCTGGAGTGTATAGTGGTCCTGTCACGACTCCGAGGTACTGCTCACTAACCTAAGACTGCTGAGGTACTCCTCCTGTCGAGTACTGCGGGTTTGCGGCCAACTACCGGGCGCTCCGTCCGCTGAGGGTCTGTCGCCAAATACCGGGCGCTCACCCAAATAGCCTACTGAGGTACTCCTCCTGTCGAGTACCGCGTGTTTGCTGCCAACTACCAGGCGCTCCGTCCGCCGTGGGTCTGCCGCCAAATACCGGGCGCTCCGTCCACTGGGCTAGTCAACTCACTCCAAGTCGAGTCGGTCAAGCAGTCGTCAGGTCTCAGTCGGCTACACGGTCACCGTACTCTGCACGCTCGTCTCCGGGAGGGTCCGCTCCACGAGCTGCTGGTCGATACTCCAAGTATCACAAAGTCCCACAAAGAAGTGTCTCAAAGGACCGCCTCATCATAGGGGTCTCAACGCAACAGACGGCGCGTCAATCGGACGCCCGGTCTGTGAGTTATTAGCCTTTTCGTCCCGGGGGCCTGGTTGGTTTCGTGAGCAAACCAAACCCGGCCATATCTCAACTGTACCCCGAACTCTCATAGGGTAAGCACATAGGGACCGTTTCTCAACGTGATCACCAACGCCGCTGACGGTTCGTCGAACGGACGTCCTGGCTGAAAGATATCAGCTTTTCCGTTCTAGGGGCCCGGTTGGATTTCGGGTACAATCCAATCCGGCCATACTCCGACTGCATCCAAAACTCGGGCGGAGTATGTCAAAAGTTCTGTCTCATCAAGAGGAAGTCAACGAAACAGACGGCGCGTCAATCGGACGCCCGGTCTGTGAGTTATTGGCTTTTTCGTTCCAGGGGCCCGGTTGGTTTCGTGTACGAACCGACCCGACCGTACTCCGTCGGCATCCAAACCTCGAGCAGAGTAAGCCAAAAGTTCCGTCTCACTGAGAGGAATTCAACAAAGCTGATGGTACGTCATTCGGACGTCCGGAGCTCAAGATATGTGAATTTGACCGAAATGGTCCGAAAACGGGGGGGGGTCCGGGTCCGGGCCGACCCGGCCCGACCCCCCTGGGTCGGCCCGAACCGGGTCCGACCCGGTTGGCCCGGCCCCGCCCGGCCAGGGCCGGTCCGGCTCGGCTCGGCCGAGCGGCCTGACAACCCCACGGCACCAGCGGGGTGTCGCGCTGGACACCCGCGGGGTGCCGCCTGACAGCCCCGCGGCACCCGCGGGGTGTCGCGCTGGACACCCGCGGGGTGTCGCCGGACACCCCGCGGCACCCGCGGGGTGTCGCGCTGGACACCCGCGGGGTGCCGCCTGACAACCCCGCGGCACCCGCGGGGTGTCGCGCTGGACACCCGCGGGGTGCCGCCTGACAACCCCGCGTCACCCGCGGGGTGTCGCGCTGGAGACCCGCGGGGTGTCGCCAGACAACCCCGCGGCACCCGCGGGGTGCCACCCTGGACACCCGCGGGGTGTCGCCAGACAACCCCGCGGCACCCGCGGGGTGCCACCCTGGACACCCGCGGGGTGCCACCCTGGACACCCGCGGGGTGCCACCCTGGACACCCGCGGGGTGCACCCTGGACACCCGCGGGGTGCCGCCGCCGCCGGCTTCCGCGGGCCACCGGAGACGCTCCGGTGGTCCGATTTGCTTCCCGTCAGCGCCTACGGTCATCCCGGGACCCGACCTTCACTGCGGAGGCCTCAAAATTAACTTGCGGCCTCGTTTGTCGTCGCCCGTCAATCTGCGCTCAAGAACAAAATAAAATTAATTTAATCTGCGACCTCTTTGGCGCGGCGCGACGACGTCGCGTGCTTGATCGACTTCTTGGCGTGGCGCGAAGGCGTCTCGATCTTGTTTGATTTCGTTCCACAGCGCGGCGCGACGGCGCTGCTCAATAGTTGCCGTACGATTCCCGCGTGGTGCGACGACACCACGCCATCTCGCTCCATCCGCAAGAAACAACAAGAATAAAGGGGGGGGGGGTTCGGCCGTGTTTGTGCGGCCCGACCCCCCTCGCATTAGTTTGATAACAATCGGCCTTTCTAGAACGATAATCCATCACAATCTTTTTAAAAATAAATAAAAAGATTCGGAAACAAGGACCGACAAAAAAAAAAGAACCTTCAAGATCGAAGGAAAGATCAACAACTTTAAAAAGGTTTAAAACCCCTACCTCAAGCGTTGTCGCTCGCGAGTTCGTCGCGGAAGAGGACGATCGTCACGGAAGAAACGTCGCTGGAGAAACGTCGTTGATTCCGTTGTCGTCGAGGTGCGTCCGAAGGGAGAACGTCGCTTGGAAAGGAACGATCGTCGCGGAAGAAACGTCGCGGAAGAAGCGTCGTTGATTTCCGCGGTTTCGGCGTTCTTCGCCGGAGGCCGGCGTTCTTCGCGTTCTTCGCCGAAGAAGAACGCTCTCCTCCAAATTCTCCCCACGCCACAAGCTTCCACCCAAAATAAAATAAGAGTAATCTTATTTTATTAACGCACAAGCAACGATAAAAAAAAGAAACGAACAATTAATTCGAAGAATTAATTTACCAAAGAAACCGCACAATTAATTGGACGAAAGAAACAGCCCAATTTAATGGTCTGTTAAGAAACTAAGAAACCGCGTCAGTTGACTTTCAGTTTCTTTGACGGGTTTTTACGGGTGCGTTTCTTAGCGGAAAGAAACGGCAGGGCTCGTGCGGGCCCCACCTCACAAATATCCTACCAAGGGGGTAGGATATTTCTGGATAGTATCCTATCCAGTTCAACTCAGTTCAAGCCGCCTTTAAGTGGCTTCAAGTGGCTTCCAAGTGGCTTAAGCGAAATAAAATAAAGTTGTCGCAAAATTATTTTATTTCTTAACCTTAAGCCCGAAAATTAAAAACCACACCCGAGCAAACGCAACTCCGGAAGAGGCGTTTCTAAGCGAATACTGGCGCTGCGATTTCATCGGTGCCCTCAGAATTCGATTTCGGGCACCGGTTCAAAAGTTAGAAAAACCCGCTCGTCCGTTCACTGAACGTACCCGAGCCAAAACTTCGGAAAATGATTCCGGGCACACCGGGCCTCGGAATCAGGTGCCGTCAGAAACTGCGTTCTTGTAAAATTCCAAAGAAAATTAAGAAAAAAATTTCCTTGAAATTTACGGGTCTTTACATTACTCCCACCACAGGGCTTTACGTCCCCGTAAAGCTTCACCACAGACTTAGGGAAACAAAGCGGTACTGAGCACGCATCTGAGCCTTCCGCTCCCATGTGCTCACCTGGAGGTTCCCGCGCTGCCAAAGAAAGTGCACAAGAGGAATCGACCATCCTCCTAGGATCCGCTCCTGTCGATCGTCGATCCCCACAGGAACCTCCGTATAAGACACTCATCGCCACCGTCTAGCTCCTCATGGTCGATGATATGCGAAGGGGTCGAGCACGTATCTCCTCAGTTGGGATACGTGGAAAACGTCGTGCACCTAGTGCAACTGAAGTGGTAGGGTCAAGCGGTAAACCTCCTCGCCTACCCTATTAAAGACCAGAAGGTCCGTCGAACATCGGAAGTAACTTGCCTCCCAGGCGACATCTCCGTAAACCTCGTCGAGGTGAGACCCGTAAGAAGACGTGGTCGTCATCCTCGAACTCCAGAGGTCTCCATTTCTGTTAGAACTGAAACTCAAAACGACTGCTGCTATGAGGGTAAGTTTGACCGACTCAAGAGTGATCGGTCGCACCCTCCTGTGCAAGAGTTACCCTGCACTGCCTGGGGTTTCCTTTTTCGCCGACCAAGGAAAACCAATCCCAACGTTTGCCTAAAACCGTCAATTTGAGTATGAAAAGTTATTGCCCATTCCATACTCAAACTAACGTCGTAAGGCCTCGACGCTGCCACCAAGAGATTCCAACCAGAACTCTCGCCTCGAGGGTCTGACCACACCGTCGGCGTAAGTGTGATTATCGAGTCTCCTCCCAAGGTATCTCCAGACGTGAGGGTCAAGTCCACGGCTTACCGGAAACTCTAGGTCTGGAACAAGATTTGTGGAAGCGAGGAATGATTCATATCGACGTCTGTTACTACAGCATCTAGTAGTGGACATAGACTGTCCCTTGAATCATTTCTAGAGCCATTGGGTCACACTCCTTGACCGCATGCAGCCGCACTCTTCCTCCGCCCTCCAGCTCCCTGATCCTGGCGGGAAAAACTAAGGCGGGTGGTTGTAGCATGTTAGGATGTACACCACCTCATGCTGCTCACCTAGCAGTTCCTCCACGTCTGCTGCTTTGTAGACTCATCTCTCCTTTAAGCTTCCTCTTCTTGAAACATTTAACATGCCCGAGTCCCTAAGACTGGCACCGGTTTCCTGTTTCTTACTGCACTGTACAGTCTTCATCCGCTCTTGGATGAACTGCACCTCCATTGCATATGATCTGGAAGAGCTGCTAAAATTTCTCCTTTGCCGAAAAGAGAAACCTGGTCTCATCCCCTCTCTAGATGAACCACTCCTATTGCCTAATACAGTCAATCCTGGCATGAAGGATGCATTCATGCCATGGATGACGTCGTAAGGCCTCGACGTAACTACTAAGAGATCCAACTGTCACTCTCGCCTCCAAGGGTCGAGTCACACTGTCGGCATCAGTGTGAGGTCACTGGGTCTGCTCCAGTTGAAATCTCGAAAGTGAGGGTCAAGTCAACAGTTTAACCGGGACCACTCAGTAACATCACAAAAGAGGACAGGAAGGCAAACATCACAAGAGATAAGTGTCTTATTTATTATTGCAGCTCATAATACAAAGACACGAATACAACATCAAACATGGAACTAGAAGTACAAGAGACGTATCCACTAGTTCCGCTCCTGTCCACCTGCTCCAAGAGTTCTACTGTTGCTCAAGCATTTGTCGCTGCCTCTATCTCGATGGCTCCCCCAAAGCCTGCGGATCAGGAGTCGGACAGTCACGTGCCAGATGACCCTTTCCGCGGCATGAGTAACACAACCTGCTCCTTGCACGGCTAGCTCTATTCCCACTCCGGGTGCCCTGCACCACCGGTCCTAAAACCCGAGATCGCCCAACTGCTGGTCTGGTCTTTCTGGGCCTCTGCATCATCTGTCTACTGCCCACAGATGACTCGGCTTCTGATCGAAAAACACGTGGCAAAGGCAGCAGCTCCTGATCACGCTCGGGGTGTAGAGCTACTGGCACAAACTCCACCCTGAAGAAGGTCTCAAAGTCTTCCCATGTGAAATCCATTCCATCGCAAAACTGGAACAAGTGGCTCCACCACCTACCTGCTGCTGCCTGAAGAAGGCTGGCAGCAAAGGTCACCATGAAGTCCGATGGCGTCCCCACTAGCCTGAAGACTCCCACCACAGCCTCCAGCCAATCCTCAGCCGCCTGCGGGTCCGTCTCTCCCCTAAACCTGGGTGGCCTCTGGCGCTGGAACTCATGCAGCGCACTCAAGCGTCGTGCATCGCCTACTGCTGGGGCTGGTGGCATCGGTAGCCCAACGTATGGTAGTACCGCTGGCACCTCCGCTGGTGCCTCAATTGCAAGAGGGCCCTGTACCGAAGCCTCGTCACTCGACAGGCTGTCAGCACACACACCCCTCTGGGCTCTAGTTGGTCGTCCGAAAAAAGGCATACTGAAGGAAACAACGTAACACGGTCAAACGATTAAACCTGGTGAGCTGACCTGGTTTGAGCTAACATTTTTAAACTTTGGAAACACACACGCAATCAGTGTTTCCGTGCACAAAGTCGGAATTCAGTTGTCAGGGTCCTGGTGTATGGATACGTCGGCTGCCCGCACCAACACTGGACTCCCTGAACTGAAAACCATACTCGGTACTCTTAACACTATTGCTTCACAGAAAAGGAAACATCAGAGTCTATGGTAGAACCGACCACCTCTGATACCAATCTGTCACGACCCGACCTCGGGGCCCGTGCCGTGACTACCCCAAGCCCGCCTTCCATAGGCCAGGGGCTGGCGACTAGCACCAATGGCGTAAATCCCGATAACTGGGAAGGCATTGCCATTACAAAAGCAAACAAACACCACAGAGTAAGCAAGCAGAAAAGTAAACACAAGCGAAGAAAAGTAAAAGGGCCGGAAATACAAGCCCAACTGTAAAGTACAACTCGAAAGGGAAAAACAGCAGCTGGAAGAACGAAGCGGCTCCTGGGTCGTCCTCCTCGATTCCTACCTGAAGGGTAGGTACAGATGGCTCAGCTCCTGGATCGTCCACCACGGATCCTACCCGAAGGGTAGGTACAGATAGCTCCTCTACTCCTCGGGTCCTGTCGTCTACTCCGGGTACGTCCGCCCAGTGGTCCTCCTCCGGGTACCGACCTGCTCCGCAAGCCTCAACTGCGATCTGCGCTGTCCGTCGTCTGCAACCAACACAACGAAGTGCGGGCATAGCCCGTGCAGGGGTGAGTATAAGCTACTCAGTAGGGACCCCGAGACCCTTAAGGTCTCACTAAATCCAACATGGATATCCACAAAGTAAAGACAGCAATCACGAAGTAACATCAGACTCTACTTAGGTATATGCCCATACATATACCTAAGTCATCAAGTAACCCATCCAATCACAAGGATACACAAAAATCATGAAATCAACGGATAACCATCACCCAGGTATATGCCCATACATATACCTAAGTTATCAAGCGACCCATCTCAATCATGAGGAAACACAAAGTTTCATTGACTCAGCTCAAACCAGGATTTTCATTATCGAAACCGTAACTGCTGAAGAGCTCCGTCTCTGGAGTGTACAGTGGTCCTGTCACGACTCCGAGGTACTGCTCACTAACCTAAGACTGCTGAGGTACTCCTCCTGTCGAGTACTGCGGGTTTGCGGCCAACTACCGGGCGCTCCGTCCGCTGAGGGTCTGTCGCCAAATACCGGGCGCTCACCCAAATAGCCTACTGAGGTACTCCTCCTGTCGAGTACCGCGGGTTTGCTGCCAACTACCAGGCGCTCCGTCCGCCGTGGGTCTGCCGCCAAATACCGGGCGCTCCGTCCACTGGGCTAGTCGACTCACTCCAAGTCGAGTCGGTCAAGCAGTCGTCAGGTCTCAGTCGGCTACACGGTCTCCGTACTCTGCACGCTCGTCTCCGGGAGGGTCCGCTCCACGAGCTGCTGGTCGATACTCCAAGTATCACAAAGTCCCACAAAGAAGTGTCTCAAAGGACCGCCTCATCATAGGGGTCTCAACGCAACAGACGACGCGTCAATCGGACGCCCGGTCTGTGAGTTATTAGCCTTTTCGTCCCGGGGGCCTGGTTGGTTTCGTGAGCAAACCAAACCCGGCCATATCTCAACTGTACCCCGAACTCTCATAGGGTAAGCACATAGGGACCGTTTCTCAACGTGATCACCAACGCCGCTGACGGTTCGTCGAACGGACGTCCTGGCTGAAAGATATCAGCTTTTCCGTTCTAGGGGCCCGGTTGGATTTCGGGTACAATCCAATCTGGCCATACTCCGACTGCATCCAAAACTCGGGCGGAGTATGTCAAAAGTTCCGTCTCATCAAGAGGAAGTCAACGAAACAGACGGCGCGTCAATCGGACGCCCGGTCTGTGAGTTATTGGCTTTTTCGTTCCAGGGGCCCGGTTGGTTTCGTGTACGAACCGACCCGACCGTACTCCGTCGACATCCAAACCTCGAGCAGAGTAAGCCAAAAGTTCCGTCTCACTGAGAGGAATTCAACAAAGCTGACGGTACGTCATTCGGACGTCCGGAGCTCAAGATATGTGAATTTGACCGAAATGGTCCGAAAACGGGGGGGGTCCGGGTCCGGGCCGACCCGGCCCGACCCCCCTGGGTCGGCCTGAACCGGGTCCGACCCGGTTGGCCCGGCCAGGGCCGGTCCGGCTCGGCTCGGCCGAGCGGCCGGACAACCCCACGACACCCGCGGGGTGTCGCGCTGGACACCCGCGGGGTGCCGCCTGACAGCCCCGCGGCACCCGCGGGGTGTCGCGCTGGACACCCGCGGGGTGTCGCCGGACACCCCGCGGCACCCGCGGGGTGTCGCGCTGGACACCCGCGGGGTGCCGCCTGACAACCCCGCGTCACCCGCGGGGTGTCGCGCTGGACACCCGCGGGGTGTCGCCAGACAACCCCGCGGCACCCGCGGGGTGTCGCGCTGGACACCCGCGGGGTGCCGCCTGACAACCCCGCGTCACCCGCGGGGTGTCGCGCTGGACACCCGCGGGGTGTCGCCAGACAACCCCGCGGCACCCGCGGGGTGCCACCCTGGACACCCGCGGGGTGTCGCCAGACAACCCCGCGGCACCCGCGGGGTGCCCCCCTGGACACCCGCGGGGTGCCCCCCTGGACACCCGGGGGTGCCACCCTGGACACCCGCGGGGTGCCACCCTGGACACCCGCGGGGTGTCGCCGCCGCCGGCTTCCGCGGGCCACCGGAGACGCTCCGGTGGTCCGATTTGCTTCCCGTCAGCGCCTACGGTCATCCCGGGACCCGACCTTCACTGCAGAGGCCTCAAAATTAACTTGCGGCCTCGTTTGTCGTCGCCCGTCAATCTGCGCTCAAGAACAAAATAAAATTAATTTAATCTGCGACCTCTTTGGCGCGGCGCGACGACGTCGCGTGCTTGATCGACTTCTCGGCGTGGCGCGAAGGCGTCTCGATCTTGTTTGATTTCGTTCCACAGCGCGGCGCGACGGCGCCGCTCAATAGTTGCCGTACGATTCCCGCGTGGTGCGACGACACCACGCCATCTCGCTCCATCCGCAAGAAACAACAAGAATAAAGGAGGGGGGGGGGGGGGTTCGGCCGTGTTTGTGCGGCCCGACCCCCCTCGCATTAGATTGATAACAATCGGCCTTTCTAGAACGATAATCCATCACAATCTTTTTAAAAATAAATAAAAAGATTCGGAAACAAGGACCGACAAAAAAAAAAGAACCTTCAAGATCGAAGGAAAGATCAACAACTTTAAAAAGGTTTAAAACCCCTACCTCAAGCATTGTCGCTCGCGAGTTCGTCGCGGAAGAGGACGATCGTCACGGAAGAAACGTCGCTGGAGAAACGTCGTTGATTCCGTTGTCGTCGAGGTGCGTCCGAAGGGAGAACGTCGCTTGGAAAGGAACGATCGTCGCGGAAGAAACGTCGCGGAAGAAGCGTCGTTGATTTCCGCGGTTTCGGCGTTCTTCGCCGGAGGCCGGCGTTCTTCGTGTTCTTCGCCGAAGAAGAACGCTCTCCTCCAAATTCTCCCCACGCCACAAGCTTCCACCCAAAATAAAATAAGAGTAATCTTATTTTATTAACGCACAAGCAACGATAAAAAAAAGAAACGAACAATTAATTCCAAGAATTAATTTACCAAAGAAACCGTACAATTAATTGGACGAAAGAAACAGCCCAATTTAATGGTCTGTTAAGAAACTAAGAAACCGCGTCAGTTGACTTTCAGTTTCTTTGACGGGTTTTTACGGGTGCGTTTCTTAGCGGAAAGAAACGGCAGGGCTCGTGCGGGCCCCACCTCACAAATATCCTACCAAGGGGGTAGGATATTTCTGGATAGCATCCTATCCAGTTCAACTCAGTTCAAGCCGCCTTTAAGTGGCTTCAAGTGGCTTCCAAGTGGCTTAAGCGAAATAAAATAAAGTTGTCGCAAAATTATTTTATTTCTTAACTTTAAGCCCGAAAATTAAAAACCACACCCGAGCAAACGCAACTCCGGAAGAGGCGTTTCTAAGCGAATACTGGCGCTGCGATTTCATCGGTGCCCTCAGAATTCGATTCCGGGCACCGGTTCAAAAGTTAGAAAAACCCGCTCGTCCGTTCACTGAACGTACCCGAGCCAAAACTTCGGAAAATGATTCCGGGCACACCGGGCCTCGGAATCAGGTGCCGTCAGAAACTGCATTCTTGTAAAATTCCAAAGAAAATTAAGAAAAAAATTTCCTTGAAATTTACGGGTCTTTACACAAAAGTCCAACTCTAGTTCCCTAAGAAAAAGTTTAAAGGAGGTGCGCCGAAAAAAAGGTAATCTCTTCTACCGACTCTTTCATGTTTCTTTCTTCTTCTACATCCTCTTATTTAGTTGTTTCATTTTAAAATAATAACATAATTATTAATTATATACTTTTATGTTATTATAAATATGAAACAAACCTATTTCACCTTTTATCCATCCTACGGAAAACAAAATCACCGCGCGTGCGTACGTACGGAATACTGTCTCCACCCTGTGGTGTAATCTGTTTTTCCACCTCCACCTTACATGGATGGTTATAATCGTGTAAAGAATAACAATATATGGTTAATATAACATCATACATATTCTGATATATTATATCATCCACTCCAATTCAATTCAATAATTATGGGAACGATATCATCGCTCGTGCATACGTACGGATTACCATCTCCAAGACGCGAGGAGAATCATTCTCCATGTTAACCATTCAAGAATGATTATAAATTACATATAATGAATAAAAATAAAATATATGACATAATTAAGATACTATATTAATGTATATATATATGCCATCTACTTACTTCCATTCAAGTCAATAAGGAAAGTAAAACAGCGTTCATGTGTACGTACGACCTACCGTCTCCCTGAACGGTGTATTTCACATTATTCATCTATCTATTATATATATATATATATACTGAGTATATATGATATATGTAATAATAATATCAATAATAATAGGTCAAAACACGTAAGATAAATAAAACGATTTTACCCAAAACGCTTCTTTAACATGGAATTTACAAAAGAATGGGAAATATAAAGTCATAAGTGAACTATATATGAAATAATAACAATGAATAATATTCTATAATAAGTCAATGACATTATTTAAATCATTATACTAGAGTTTCAGATATGTACGAAGCATATCGGACCTAAGTTAAGGGATAACTTTTCCAATCTCGTTTTTATCCGAGATTGTTTATTAATAAGTATTTACTGGGGTTAAATTTTTCATCCATGTATATATTTTCTAAAAATGGTTTCATTTCTGTTTAAAGTCCTTTTTACCCATTTTTTACATTTACTACATGTTATGTAAGGAATCTTTCTTTTTTTTACGTTATGAGGTACTTTTTTGACTTTTCCGGCAAAAGTACGAGAAGAATGTTTTTTAACTTATATGGCATGAATGTTTTTTAACAGTTTTATAACGCCTTATTTTCATGAAGAAAACTCGACAATATTTAATGACTATTTTCAACAAAATCCTTATCCTCTAAAATTGCATGGCATTTTGTGAAGAGATAATGATTTTGAAAAAGAAAGGATATTTTACTCAAGAATTCATTTCAAGTGTTTTATGAAAACCGTTTTCCATATAAGATATAATTATTTAATATGTGTATGTTTCTAGTATAATGTCTCTATTATTTACATGTTTTCACGTTTCTTATGATGAAATGATATAAATTCTTTTTATATGGATTATGTTATGATGGGAGGATGTTTATGAAACCCATTTTTATTCTTTGGTTTATGATGAATGATTTATGTTTATGTTGTGGAACAAGTATGAATAATTTCATTATGAAATTGGTGGGACCTATATCTCCTTCAAATTCAATGGTTATAGACTTATATCTTATGATATAGACTTGGTTGGAATGGTAAGTTAATCTGGTTCAGTGATACATGATTTGAACGAGGAGTAAACTCAATTTAGAATGTGACTTTTTCCACTATGATGGTCTTGGCAGCAATGCCTTGGCTACTATGGAAATCATATCATGTTATTAATTTTTTTCCACACTTAAATGTTTTATTCCTATTATATTTTATCCTAATTGATGTTCCTTTATGATCTATGTCTTACGTACTTCCATGATTTATTTCACAACTCACGATTTGGATTTTTAAACATTATGTTCAAGTTTTGAAGTTCAAATGTATATGGTTTGTTTTATTTTCTCCATACATACCCTTACTGAGAATTTGATCTCACCCTTTATATTTTTTCTTTTCCCAAGGATATAAATAAGGTTATTTGGTAAGAAAACCAAAGGGAAAGATCATTATGGGAGATGTTGAAGATCTTTAACCATAATTAGAAGATTATATTCCGAGTTTCCAAGGAGACAATACTATTATAGTCCTTTGGTCTATATTTTTTTTTATGAATCATGTATTCAGAAAATGTAATGTAATGTCCATGTACGTCAAGTTTGGGGTCTCTACATGTACCTTGGTCATGCATTTGTACCTGGTTGTTCATGATTACCGAGTTCTGCATTTGTACCCTGGTTGTAACCATGTACTTATTTGTGTTTGAGTGTTGGGTCATTATTTAATACTTGGGCCTTGCCTATGTACCTATCTATATTCATGGATGTATACCCTAAGGGTTCATGTCGAGTCATCAGTAACGAGCGACGTTTAATTTTATGGCTACTACATGGAATGTAAAACATTATTTCACATGTAAACCTTATCATCATAGGAAGGGACCAAACATCGTGTGTTATTCAGACTACACGATATGTTTTTATAAGTTTTACCAGACCAGTGTGTTCTTAACATATTCGATGTGTCTGCTACCACCATATATTCTACTTCCAATCTCACTATGAAATCATGGTTCATGTTCGACTAAACCCCATCATAGCTTA
Source organism: Viscum album (assembly GCA_963277665.1). Lineage (NCBI taxonomy): Eukaryota > Viridiplantae > Streptophyta > Magnoliopsida > Santalales > Viscaceae > Viscum > Viscum album. Next base: position 558,579,029 of record OY728164.1, on the reverse strand, counting down.
TTTCCAGAATCTGACCAAAAAAATCGTATTTTTATGCTCCCATGTTTCACTATGACCATCAAACACAATAAAATCATATTGAATAACTGTTGATGTAATAATGATTGGTCCTCCATTATCATTATGTATAAGAAATTAAACTTTGAACACAATCCCAAACCAGTGGTGAAGATACGATTCACCGTTATCAAATGTTCAATGATCATCCAATAGGAATTTTTAAATCCACTGGACAAGAGAATACATAGGTTGATATTTTGAAGAATGAGGTGAGGAATTTATAAAAAATCCAAGGACCAAACCTTGTCCAATGTTCAGGTTGGCCTATATCTATTTTAATATGAATGATGAGCGATGGGAAATAATCAAAAAATACCATTTCCTATGTTCTAGGATGATTATTTCATCAACCATAAATCATCCATTGACATGTGAATCAAAATGTTAAAATAATTTATTAATGTTCGATGGAGTATAATAAAAATGCGATAAATCTGAAAAATAAAATCATACCAAGTGTTAGGATTAGTCAGTACCGAAGAATGATTATTCTTTATTATAATTGGTGAGATCCATGAACTCTGATTTGAATTCTAATTTCCAATCCATTTTATTTCAATGTTCATATGATAGTACTACTCTAATTTATTTCTATTGATCCCTGGGTTTATGTGGATAACCTTAGTAATTTTTCCAATTTTTTATATTATATAGGGGGATTATGTCAAGCATTTAAAATAATAAATAAATATATTTTTAATTGATTTTATTATTAGTAACCATGACTGTAACATAGAACAAATACTAAATATGACAATGATTATGTTTTTTATATGGAAAAAATCACACTCTATATTTAATGGTTGTCTCATATTTCTAATTTTAGGCATTATTTGGGAGTTATATCATTATTTTAGAAAACATTTTCATGTGTTTTATAAATTTTTTATTATTTTTATTATGTCAAAAACCGCCCCCCCTAGGCCTTGGAATCTCACATGGACTCAGCACCTAGCCTAAACAATATTCCTTAAAATATTCCGAATATGTATAAGGAAAAAAACAAAGTCATTTCAATATCCCCACCTTATGAATTTTAATCCAAAAAAGAAAAATTCCTTCTCAAAAATTTAAATGTATTAGGCTTACTTTTTCTTAACATACTACCAAGTGATCTCTTTTAGATACATGTTATTACACCAGACATACACCAAGGGAATCACATACAGACGAAGGATCATATCATGTTGATCCTTAATCTCTATTGGTTACTCTACAAAGTTATTCACATCCTCGATGTCCATCTCACCCCAATAGATAACATTTTATGGGTCATGCACATACCTCCATACTTGTGACACATTGAATATATCATGTTCCCATTATAAAAATAGAGGTATGGACAAGAGGTATTACACCCCTGACCATATATAGTTATTGAAATGTTTTGATGAATCTAAATGACAACATGAAACCCTAGGAAAAAATATACAACACATACAAAGGAGAGAGCTTTAGGAACACATGGTCTTGCATGTTGAACTCAAAAGGACACCATCAATTGCCTACATAACCCATGTGACTACTCTAGGCCATTATCATCCACTCATGGATTACAAAAACATCTTCTAGTGTCACATGCACTAACTCTTGACCCATGAGTGAAAAATCACCTCGATCACTCCATCATAGTGTGTACCAACATGGTATCTTATACAAGGCCTCTAATAGTTCCATAATTATGGAGGAATGGTAGATGTTGTTTAGAAAAACTCCACGAAGGGTAGGTGATCCTCCAAATTACATCCAATGTATAAATGCTATCCCAAAACATATCCTGCATAACTAGAATTATCTACCCCATCAGGATATCATTATAGGGGTGAAAGGTCAAGATCAATTGAAACTATGTCCCAAAGGCCTCTTAAAACTTCTCAATAATCCAGATGTGAAGTGAGAATCATGGTCTAAAAATATTTTCATGGGAAATCCATGGATATGGACTAACTTCTTCATGTAATGGTATTGAATACTCTCAACTGAAATCTTCTCTCATACAACTAAAAGGGGTCCAACTTGGTGAGTCAGTATACTATCACCTAGATGGAATCTTGTTATCTAGAGGATCGTGGAAAACATTTCATGTAGTCTCTATAGGTTCTATCTAACAAATACTCTAATACCATAAGGTTTTAACCTAAATATATTAATACCTGGTCTAAATCATTCTATTACTGATATGTGATTCATCAATATGAAAACTCTACTACACACTTCTTCATTATTATCCACCATAATTGATTCCCATTGTCCTAATGTATATTTCTTCCACAGGGATATACCTCCAAATGGAATATATAAAAATACTTTAAAACCTCCACCTACGACATCACTAGTACCATAGTCTATTCCAGGAAAAAAAATGTGCTCCATACCATTAGAAAATCTATTAGAAATATGTCTTGTGGATATCTGAATAAACAAGGCCTTATAATTAGTATCTCCATAATTAGACTCCCAAACAATTTATAGATATGGAAAGGTATCATCCTTTGATGTATAATGGTACCAACCATTAACTACATGTAAGATACACCATAATCGTCTACTATGAACAACTACAATTAGGCTAACTACTTCACTTAACAAATATGAATAAGACCTCTTACTAAGATAATCATCAACAATTTTCCCCTTCCTAGAACTACAGAATATTTATATGACATTGATATAGGGGAACTCTATAAATGTACTATATATCGAGTTAAAATCCTTTTAATAAAATATATACTTTAGAATCAATGCTTATTATATATTGAAATCCGCTCAACCATAAGATAGAGTCACTAGATCTATAAGGAGAAAACCAAAAATATGAGTTCAAGATCATGGGATTCAATGTTCTTCTCTTGTGTTCCCAAATTTTAAAACTTGTAATCTATCCCCACCAGAAGTTTCATTCGGACACATCCATGGCATGTTTTAGAGGAATCATAGAACCCTATTCTATCAATTGCATCCACTAGAAGTCTCAAAAATTGGGAACTCATCAACCATTTCTGAAACTCATGAAAATATTGATAGAACCTCTATTTACACATGAAATGATTACCCTTTCATGTAGAATAAGTCAAGGGTTCTGATATCATGGTCAAATCAAACACCAATATCCAATAGCATTAGGCCAACCCAAGGAATCTTTGTAGTATTGTCACACTCTTGTATAGTTCCCAATATAAAACTATCTCAACCTTCAACAAGTCGACCACCACACCGTCTACTAAGATTAAATGTTTCAGAATGTAATCCTCTTGAATATATAACTGAAACCTCAAGATGTTCCCATTAATTTGGTACTCTCAGAGTACATCCAATACCATCCATAATTATCTCAAGTGCACCTCCTAAGAAGCTGAGTAGACTAAAATGTTAGAAATAAAGACCCAAAAATTCAGTCTAATAGGGATGAATGATCTGGTTCATGAGTCCCATGAACATAGATATAGAATTAATTATACCAAAATGAATCACCATGTACACATAATGACCATAGAGACATCCTAATGTCATCATTGAAGTATCCTCATCTCAAACATTATGATAGTGATATCCTAACCAAAGGATGTACTTTGATAACCATCTATCTCATCTCAGTTATTTGAAATTATAATTGATTCTTGGCATTGAATGACTATCCATTGTGGTCTTCAAGATTAGGAGATGATACAATACAAAAAACCATACTCTCTCATCCACTATGTTGGGAATAAACATTGTGTTTGCATATGGGGAACCATTGGGTTTGGAAATCCCTTCCTCTAAAATACTCTAACTAAAAGATTTTGTCATGAGGCTATCCAAGATCCATCTAATATACTGGTGAATATATTTGGTATTACCTTAATGAATTTCTATGTATAGTTCTATCAATAAGTGGGATGGAATACTAAGAAAATTCACAAGAAATACATTCTCTTACTCCGATATTGCCATATGAAACTGAAATCATATAGAATCTATTATATCAAGGATCATTATATCCAAATGGATAGTAACAAGTAGATCCCTTATTCATATGAATTAATCCTTATCTTCTTGGGTTTCCATATCATCGATGAGGGAAACCTCATCTTGTCTATGTGGCCACACCACATGTTATTCTTAAAACAATAAATATGTTCATTGACATTGTATATATTGTCCATACCTAGTATGACATAATAAGGCCTCATTACTTATACAAAAAAAATACCAAAGGACCTTATCTCCTATAATTGGTAGGTCACATTGTCATGAAAAATGTGAGATCAGTTAATCCGCTCCAATTGGAGTCTCCAAATGCAGTGGTTGAGCCACAAGATCAAATGGAATCATTAGGTCTCGAACAATGGATGCAGTAAAAAACAGTGTCCTGAACCCATGTCCATCATTTCTATAAATAACGTATAAAATTTGGTTTTCGTACCAATAATATTCCAGGGATCCTCTATATCAACTTCCTCCACTAGTAGTAGCTATCCTCATCCCTAACTACAAGATCCATTTGTGTAGTGTAGACTGGCTAGGGATGGGGGTGGTAAGAGGTAAAATTGTTTACCAACTCCAGCTACTCTCCCTGATCCTCTATGATGTCCACCATCCTACAAACCTCCTTTAACAAACCACACCCTATAATTGGGTGGCCCATTAACTGTATCTCGGTCAGATGTATGGAGTGTTGGAAAATCCTACATGAGATATAACCGACTGTTAAAAGAATAGAACCATCTCTCCCTAGGCTGACTAAACCGTCTTTGTAACACCCGAGATTTTTATGAGTAATATTTTGTTTTTATGTTATATATATATCATCAAAGGAATCTTTCACTACACACTAGCTTGACTTACTTTACACGCAATCGCGACCTTCCTCGATAGCTTGCGTTGTACGCAATACCGAGTTTCACTAAACAACGATATGCTATTAAAATATTATTAAAACTAGTCGTTATGAATAGTAATAACCAATTTTTGAAATTTTATAAATTTTATTTTTCAAAATGGACTTCATTTTTGGGTTCGGAATACCGAAATTAGCCTAGGGTGAAATTTTGGTATTTTTCTGAAAACATTCAATTTTTGATGAATAGTAAAACCACTAAGTGGTAGGTTAAAAACTGAATTTTGCATAAAACTTAATTTTACCACTTCTGTGAATGGAATTTTGAAAATCCGACAAACAAGGTTGATATCAGTACGTAAAATGTGGTTCAATGAGATAAAAATAATTTTTCGGTGAATAGTAAATTTTTACTTTTTTTTACCGCGGTTAATAGTAAATAGCGTAACTAAGGGTAAATATGATATTACTATTACCCTAACACATGTCCTAATTCTATTGGATAAGTGTAATTCGACCAAAAAAAACCTTATGAATATAATATGACCATTTAGGTCCACTTGGATTAGATTATGACATTTAATATTATTTTATTTAATGAATAGTTAAAATAGTTAAAATCAAAGTTTAATAACTAAATTATTTTTAATATGGGGTTATAAATAAGATAAATTCGACTATAAATATTCATTAGAAAGATAAAAAGATTTACTACATAATGATATTTTATTTATAATTTTTAGACTTTAAATAGATTAATTTATTTATGACACAACGATGATGTAGTAATTACCCTTTTAAGGAAATGTTAACATAATTGATGTTATAAATGCTCAAATAAATGTAATTTGAGACTTTTTATGAATTAAACTAATTTTATAGGTTAATATGATATATTATTGATGATTTAATCAACTTTTTTCGAACATATAATTCTGTTATGACTTTCACAAAAATCATATATCAAATAGTGTCAAAATTGACACAAAATAGTTTTTAAATCAAATATTATATTATTAATTGTTATTTTATTCATAAAAATATAAGGTTAGTCCAAATGACTTAGATATGGATATATATATTAATAATAAACAATTTTGGGTTCGTTTGGCATGTTATAGTAAGTGTATTAACCATATAGTGAAATAAAACAAAAAGACACGGTAAAAGTTAAATTGTTTAACTTAGAGTTAAATCTAATTGAGAAGGTTAAAATAATACCCTAAACTTATCTAAATCCTATTGGTTGATAGGATTTCGACCCATCCCCACTTTATCTTCGAAATAAGACCCTTTGAAACCATTATAAACCAGTTTTGACTTTAATATAAAATAATATTTTGAGATATTCCTAAGGTGCCCCTCTCCTCCCTTATAAAAGGGCACCTCCTCCCCCTCCTCCTCACACCAATTTGAGCACTCAAACTCGGCCAAACCCTGAAATTTTCTCCTCTCCACTTCTCAAGAATAATCCTAGAGGTCCTGGTCTTCTTCAAAGACCAATCTTAGTTCCCTAAGTGGAGGATTGAAAGAGGCGTTCCAAAGAAGAGGTAATATCCATTAACGATCTTTTCAATTTCATTCTTCTTCAACTTCTTCTTATTTAGTTGTTTCATGATAAAGGAATAAAATCAGTATTACATACATACTGATATGTTATTATAAATATGAAACAACCCTAATTCACCTTCTATCCATCCTACGGAAAAATGAAATCACCGCGCGTGCGTACGTACGGAATACCGTCTCCACGCCGTGGTGTAATCTATTTTCCACCATCACCTTACAAGGATGGGTATAATGGTGTAATGAGTAACTAGTTATGATTATTATAAAGTAATATTGATACTGAAATAATATATATATACTCTAATACAATTCCATGATCATAGGAATGATATCATCACTCATGCGTACGTACGGAATACCGTCTACACGATGTGATGCGACTCGTTCTACATGATCATCATTACATAGTAATTATATAAATTAATTGAATGAATAAATATGATATATGTTACACTAATCCCATTGTGGATATACGTTATCTATAACCTTAAAAGAAGAATAAGAATTTATTCGGCAAAACACGCATAAGAACAAAATGCAATAAAGACCCGAGTAACAAGTAACAATGAAATATTACAAACAAGAAGCTAAGAATATGACCATATATGATATCATATCAATATGTATGATTCTGGAATAAGTCAATAACATTATTTAAACCATTATACAGGAGCTTCAGACACGTACAAAGCAAATCGGACCTAAGTTAAGGGAAATATCACAATCTCATTTTTATCCGAGATTGTTTATTCGTAAGTATTTACTGGGGTGTATTTTATCATCCACATCCATGTTTTTTAAATATGTAATATTATTTCCATCCACCTACAAATGTTTAAATCCAATTTTACCCTTCGGTGAGTTTTTAGTAAAGAATATGAAAGGAATCTTTTGTCGTTTTTCGTACGAGGTACTTTTTGACTTGTCCGACAAAAGTACGAAGAATGTTTTTTTTAACTTATACGGAAAGAATGGATTTTTAAAACATTATTTCCAAGAATCTTCCTTTATAAGATTTCAAGTTTATTTTTAATCAACTTCTTTTAGTTTATAATTGTATGACATGTTAATAAAAGAAAAGTGTTTTTGAAGTAGAAAGGATATTTTCCTCAAGAATGGAGTTCAAATGTTTTATCAAAATTATTTTCCATCTAAGATAATATAGGGTTCTGTTTTTATCCCTATTATTACATTGATTTGATTATGTTTTTAGGAAATTATTTTTATGAAGTCATTTACCTTATATGATTTGTATTATGATGTCATGATGTTACAAGAATCCCATTATTGTTACATGTGTTATGCGATGATGTATGATTTATGATTATGTGGATCACATAAGAAAGGATCCATTATAAGATGGGTGGGACCTATATATCCCTCCAATGCATTGGGTAAGGATTTTATATCTCATGAGATAGACATGGCTGGAATGTTAGGTTATACCGGTTCAGTGAAACAGGACTGGAACGAGGGTGACTCGGTTCAGAATGGGACTTTGTCCACTAAGATAGTCTTGGAAATGAGTCATGACTAACAAGAAATGATTTTCCATGATTATGTGTGCATCCCACAACGTTTCACGTTTCATGTTATGATTGTGGGGATCTCATTTTCACTTCTATGATTTGTTCCATGTTAAGATATTATGATCTATTTTACAGGTTATGATTTTCAAAAAGATATGATATGATTTTTATTTCCTTTATTCGCCCTTGCTGAGCATTTGAGCTCACCCTTTTATGTTTTCTTTTCCCCAAGTCAGGAAGATGGATATTAAGTAGAATATGCTAAAAGGGACCCTAGAAATGATGAAATAAATGGGAGACTCTGTAGAAGATTTATGAACCAGTTGTTTATGTTTCCCAGTTTCTATAGACACTATACCTATACGGTCCTTTGTGGTTTTGTCATATGTTGTAATAAGTGTGCTTCAATTTTTAAGTATTAACAATGTATGTAAAGTATGGGTCGTTATAGTTGGTATCAGAGGAAAGGTATAGACAACCTTTGAAAACTAGGATGTGAAAGCCTTAGTAAGAACCCTAAGGATAAGTCTAAGCATAGAACACAACCTTAGTGTTTTAGAAATGGCCATGAATACCCTAGGATAAGACCTTAAGTGTGAAATTTTATCTTTGATTATGTGGTTTTCCTATTATAATTACTGTTGCTCACACTATTCATCTTGCTTTTAGTCAATGGCTGGAACCCGAAGGAACCGTGTTAATGCGGAATGCGATGGGCAATGCAATGATTTTCCCCATGAGCAACCAAACGATATGGGAGCTGGAATGAAAAATCTTGTAGCCATGCTCACACAACTTTCTCAAGCTATGAATCATGCAGGACTTCCAAACGAGCAAAGGAAGGAGAAACATTATGTTGAATCCTTCATGAGGCAGCGTCCACCTTCTTTCAGTGTGTCTACTGATCCATTAGTTGCTGAACAATGGATTAGTACTACTGAAAAGATATTTTCAGTTCTTCAATGTTCTGAACATGATAAAGTCATCCGAGCAGTGTATCGTTTGGAAGGAGATGCTGATCAATGGTGGAATCTTATTAAGAATACGACGAAAAGGGATAAAATTGAGTCTATGGAATGGGATGAGTTCAAGAACATATTTTTCAATAAGTACTTCCCTCGTATTCTCCGAACAAAGATGGAGAAAGAGTTTCTTGAACTGAAGCAAAGGGATGATGAATCTGTTGGTACCTATGAAGCAAAATTTACAAGACTTGCAAGATACGCTTCTGTTAATATTATCCAACCTGAGAGTAAGATCGATCGATTCTTTAGTGTCTTAAAACCAAGTCTTTGAAGGGTGTTATCCAAAAGGGACTTCAATAGCTATGAGGAAATCGTTCGATGTGCTCTCAAATTCGAAATGGAGATTGGAGTAACCCATCAGTCACATGGGTTTGATAAGAAGAGGAAGATTGAATTCAAAGGAAAATCTAAAGAGCACACTGAAAAGAAGATGAGCTTTCCCTTATGCTCAAAGTGTGGAAAGAAACATTGAGGGAGTTGTCTTAAAGGGACAAGTAAATGTTTCAAATGTGGAAAGGAAGGTCATCGGGCATTTGAATTCCGCGATAATGGGAAGAAGATGTCTAATGATGCAAACAAAGGAAGGGATAAACAGAATGAACCTACTACACTTCAATGTTTCAAGTGCAAGGAGATGGGGGCATTATTCCAATCAATGCCCATATCCAAGGGTTGATGATGATGGTCGACGTCAACAAAATCTTAAGGCTAAAGACAAAGGAATGTCACATGCAATTTCTATCAGCGAAGTGGAGTACGATAACGACGTGGTGAAAGGTACACTTACCATCCACTCTAAAGTAGAAAATGTTTTATTTGATTTTGGATCCACCCACTCTTTTATTTATAAAGAATATTCTAAGGGTATCACCGTATTACCTCAATAATTAGATGTTGAGTTAGCTGTGACAACACCTAATGGCACAACAGTCGCATCAAAAGTTTATAATTCTTCTCCGATCGAAGTTTGTGGGAAAGTGCTTCCTACAAATCTTGTGATCCTTCATTTAGTGGAATTTGATGTGATTCTTGGCGTGGATTGGCTTTCTCTACATGGAGATCATATCAATTTCCAATGAAGGGAAGTCACATTTCATATTCCAGATCAATCTACGACCGTATATCGATGCAAGGATGAATATAACCTTCCAGTGGAAATTCCTTCCATCTTATGGGTCTTGATTCCACTAAATGAAGGTTATTTATCTCAAATGGTTGGTGAGAAACATACGATTAAGAATATTCCCATCATACAGGGAGTTTGATGATGTCTTTCCGGAGGAATTACCAGGTCTTCCACCAAATCGTGAAGTTGAGTTTTCAATAGAACTCGTACCGGGTGCTTTGCCTATTTCAAAGACACCTTATAGAATGGCCCCAATTGAGTTGCCGGAATTGAAGAAGCAAATCCAAGAGAATCAAGATAAGGGATTCATACGCCCTAGTGTGTCACCTTGTGGAGCACCTGTTCTATTTGTTAAGAAGAAATATGGATCAATGAGACTCTGCATTGATTATCGAGAACTTAACAAGATCACTATCAAGAACAAATATCCTCTCCCACGCATTGATGACTTATTTGACCAACTACGCGGAGCTCATTACTTTTCCAAGATTGATCTTCGTTCAGGGTATCATCAATTAAGGTTCAAAAGGTAGGATATACCAAAGATGGCTTTACGTACAAGGTATGGACACTATGAATTTATAGTGATGCCATTTGGTCTTACTAATTCCCCTGCTATCTTCATGGATCTAATGAATAGAGTCTTTAGAGACTATCTTGATCAATTTGTGGTAGTCTTTATAGAAGATATTCTTGTCTATTCAAAGAGCAAGGAAGAGAATGAAGATCACTTGAGAATTATATTGAAGACCCTGAGAAAGGAGAATCTTTATGCCAAATTTACCAAGTGTGAATTTTGGCTTCAAAAAGTTGCATTTTTGGGTCACATAAACTCAAAAGAGGGGATATCTGTGGATCCAGCAAAAACAGAGGTTATCGAAAGATGGTCAAGACCAACAACAGTAACTGAGATCCAAAGTTTTTTTGGATTGGCTGGATATTATCGACGTTTTGTAAAAGATTTTTCACGATTATCTAATCCACATTCCAAGTTGACTCAGAAAGGAGTTAAGTTTGTTTGGACAGAGGAATGTGAAGAGAATTTCAAGGAGTTGAAAAGAAGGTTATCCAGTGCACCTGTGCTCACACTGCCTTGTAGTAGAGAAAGGTTTGTGATCTATAGTGATGCATCCAAGAAGGGATTGGGGTGTGTTCTTATGCAAAATGATATGGTGATAGCTTATGCCTCACAACAGTTGAAAATACATGAGCAAAATTACCCAACACATGATTTGGAGTTAGCTGTGGTAATCGTTGCATTAAAGATTTGGAGGCATTACCTTTATGGTGAAAGGTGTGATATGTATACTGATCATAAAAGTTTAAAGTATATTTTCACACAAAAGGAGCTGAATATTCGTCAATGAAGATGGTTGGAGCTGATTAAGGATTATGACTGCTCAATCCATTACCACCCTAGGAAAGAAAACAAGGTGTCAGATGCATTAAGTCGACAAGACCATGCTAGCTTATCCATGATGAGGATCACAAAAGATCCAATATTTATGGATTTACAAAGGATGGATCTTGGAATTATAATGGAAGGGGAAAAATATTATCTTTCTCAAATGAATGTTCAACCATCTATACATGTGAAGATTAAAGAGGCACAGAAAGAAGATGTCGAGTTACAAAAGAAGGCGAGAAATGTTCCTGAATTCAACCTTGATTGTGATGGTATAATAATGTTCAGGAATCGGGTTTGTGTTCCTCCCATCCCCGAATTAAAGAAGGAGCTGCTGGATGAGGCTCATAGTTCTTCATTCTCTATTCATCCTGGAAGCACGAAGATGTATAGGGACATGAAAGAGTACTTCTGGTGGGATCGCATGAAAAGAGATGTTGCTGACTATGTCTCTCGATGCTTGGTTTGTCAACAAATTAAAGCTGAGAGACAGAAGTCTAAGGGGATGTTACAACCATTACCCATACCCGAATGGAAATGGGAAAACATCACTATGGACTTTTTCACAGGACTTCCTAAAACATCCAAAGGCAATAATGCTATCTGGGTCATAGTTGATCGTCTTACAAAGTCTGCACTCTTCATTACTATTAGAGAGGATTTCTCTCTAGATCAGCTTGCCAGGATATATGTAAAGGAAGTGGTAAGATTTCATGGAGTAACAATTTCTATTATATCTGATCGGGATCCGAGATTTACCTCAAAGTTCTGGAGAAGTCTTCAGCATACTCTGGATACAGAGTTGAGTTTCAGCACTGCTTATCATCCCCAGACAGACGGTCAGTCTGAGAGAACAATTCAAACCCTAGAAGATATTTTGAGAGCCTGCTCTATGGATTTCAAATGAGGTTGGGATCAACACCTAGCTTTGGTGGAATTTTCTTATAATAATAGCTTTCACTCCAGTATTCAGATGGCTCTTTATGAAGCTCTCTATGGAAAGAAATGCAGGACTCCAACTTGCTGGGATGAAGTTGGGGAAAGAAAGCTATTAGGACCTGATCTCGTTGATGAAATGGCAGAAAAGGTCAGATCTATTCAACAACACATAAGAGCAGCTCAGAGTCGACAGAAAAGTTATGCCGATAACCGAAGAAAAGACCTAGTGTTTGAAGTGGGTGATAAAGTGTTCTTACGAATATCTCCCTGGAAGAGGGTTATGAGATTTGGAAAGAAGGGGAAGTTCAGCCCTTGATATATCGGACCTTTTGAAATACTTGATCATGTTGGAAAGGTAGCTTACCGATTGGCGCTTCCACCGAATCTCTCTCAAGTTCACGATGTGTTCCATGTATCTCTCCTGAGAAAGTACATACCTGATCCTTCACATGTACTCAGCTCAGAAGTTGTACCGCTGGAGCAAGATCTTTCTTATGAAGAACAACCGATAGAGATTCTGGATCGTAGAGAAAAAGTCCTACGAAACAAGACCACTCGATTGGTGAATGTTTTATGGAGGAACTACCAACTTGAAGAAGCTACATGGGAGCTTGAGGATATGATGAGGGAGAAGAATCCTCATCTGTTTGTTACAAAGTGACGAATTTCGAGGGAGAAATTCTTTTTAAGGGGGGTAGAATGTAACACCCGAGATTTTTATGAGTAATATTTTGTTTTTATGTTATATATATATCATCAAAAGAATATTTCACTACACACTAGCTTGACTTACTTTACACGCAATCACGACCTTCCTCGATAGCTTGCGTTGTACGCAATACCGAGTTTCACTAAACAATGATATGCTATTAAAATATTATTAAAACTAGCCATTATGAATAGTAATAACCACTTTTTGAAATTTTATAAATTTTATTTTTCAAAATGGACTTCATTTTTTGATTCAGAATACCGAAATTTGCCTAGGGTGAAATTTTGGTATTTTTCTGAAAACCTTCAATTTTTGATGAATAGTGAAACCACTAAGTGGTAGGTTAAAAACTGAATTTTGCATAAAACTTAATTTTACCGCTTCTGTGAATGGAATTTCAAAAATCCGACAGACACGGTTGATATCAGTAAGTAAAATGTGGTTCAATGAGATAAAAATAATTTTCTGGTGAATAGTAACTTTTTACTTTTTTTTACCTCGGTTAATAGTATATAGGGTAACTAAGGGTAAATATGATATTACTATTACCCTAACACATGTCCTAATTCTATTGGATAAGTGTAATTTGACCAAAAACAACCTTATAAATATAATATGACCATTTAGGTCCACTTGAATTAGATTATGACATTTAATATTATTTTATTTAATGAATAGTTAAAATAGTTAAAATCAAAGTTTAATAACTAAAACATTTTTAATATGGGGTTATAAATACGATAAATTCGACTATAAATATTCATTAGAAAGATAAAAAGATTTCGTACGTAATGATATTTTATTTATAATTTTTAGACTTTAAATAAATTAATTTATTTATGACACAACGATGATGCAGTATTTACCCTTTTAAGGAAATGTTAACATAATTGATGTTATAAATGCTCAAATAAATGTAATTTGAGACTTTTAATGAATTACACTAATTTTATAGGTTACTATGATATATTAGTGTTGATTTAATCAACTTGGTTCGAACATATAATTCTGTTGTGACTTTCACAAAAATCATATATCAAATAGTGTCAAAATCGACACAAAATAGTTTTTAAATCAAATATTATATTATTAATTGTTATTTTATTCCAAAAAATCTAAGGTTTGGCCAAATGACTTATATATGGATATATATATTAATAATATACAATTTGGGGTTCGTTTGGCATGTTATAGTAAGTTTATTAACAATATAGTGAAAGAAAACAAAAAGACACGGTAAAAGTTAAATTATTTAACTTAGAGTTAAATCTAATTGATAAGGTTAAAATAATACACTAAACTTGTCTAAATCCTATTGGTTGATAGGATTTCGACCCATCCCCACTTTAGCTTCGAAATAAGACCCTTTGGAACCATTATAAACCGATTTTGACTTTAATATAAAATAATATTTTGAGATATTCCTAAGGTGCCCCTCTCCTCCCTTATAAAAGGGAACCTCCTCCCCCTCCTCCTCACACCAATTTGAGCACTCAAGCTCGGCCAACCCCTGAAATTTTCTCCTCTCCACTTCCCTAGAATAATCCTAGAGGTCCTGGTCTTCTTCAAAGACCAATCTTAGTTCCCTAAGTGGTGGATTCAAAGAGGCGTTCCAAAGAAGAGGTAATATCCATTATCGATCTTTTCAATTTCTTTCTTCTTCAACTTCTTCTTCTTTAGATGTTTCATGATAAAGTAATAACATCAGTATTACTTACAAACTGATATGTTATTATAAATATGAAACAACCCTAATTCATATTCTATCCATCCTACGGAAAAATGAAATCACCGCGCGTGCTTACGTATGGAATACCATCTCCACGCCGTGGTGTAATCTATTTTCCACCATCACCTTACAAGGATTGGTATAATGGTGTAATGAGTAAATATTTATGATTATTATAAAGTAATATTGATACGGAAATAATATATATATACTCCAATACAATTCCATGATCATAGGAATGATATGATCACTCGTGCGTACGTACGGAATACCGTCTCCACGGTGTGATGCGACTCGTTCTACATGATCATCATTACATAGTAATTATATAAATGAATTGAATGAATAAATATGATATATTTTACACTAATACCATTCTGGATATAAGGTATCTATAACCTTAAAATAAGAATAAGAATTTATTCGGCTAAACACGCATAAGAACAAAAGGCAATAAAGACCCGAGTAACAAGTAACAATGAAATATTACTAACAAGAAGCTAAGAATATGACCATATATGATATCATATCAATATGTATGATTATGGAATAAGTCAATAACATTATTTAAACCATTATACAGATGCTTCGGACATGTACAAATCAAATCGGACCTAAGGAAAGGGAAATATCACAATCTCATTTTTATCCGAGATTGTTTATTCGTAAGTATTTACTAGGGTGTATTTTATCATCCACATCCATGTTTTATAAATATGTAATATTATTTCCATCCAACTAAAAATGTTTAAATCCAATTTTACCCTTCGGTGAGTTTTTAGTAAAGAATATCAAAGGAATCTTTTGTCGTTTTTCGTACGAGGTACTTTTTGACTTTTCCGAAAAAAGTACGAAGAATGTTTTTTTAACATATACGGCAAGAATGGATTTTTAAAACATTATTTCCCAGAATCTTCCTTTATAAGATTTCATGTTTATTTTTAATCGTCTTCTTTTATTTTATAATTGTATGACATGTTAAGAAAATAAAAGTGTTTTTGAAGTAGAAAAGATATTTTCTTCAAGAATGGAGTTCAAATGTTTTATCAAAATTATTTTACATCTAAGATAATACAGGGTTCTGTTTTTATCCCTATTATTAAATTGATTTGATTATGTTTTGAGGAAATTATTTTTATGAAGTCATTTACCTTATATGATTTGTTTTATGATGTCATGCTGTTACAAGAATCCCATTTTTGTTACATGTGTTATGCGATGATGTATGATTTATGATTATGTGGAACACATAAGAAAGGATTCATTATAAGATGGGTGGGACCTATATCTCCCTTCAATTCATTGGGTAAATATTTTATATCTCATGAGATAGACATGGCTGGAATGGTATGTTATACCGGTTCAGTGAAACAGGACTGGAACGAGGGTGACTCGGTTCAGAAAGGGACTTTGTCCACTAAGATAGTCTTGGAAATGAATCATTACTAACAAGAAATGATTTTCCATGATTATGTGTGCATGCCACAAAGTTTCAAGTTTCATGTTATGATTTTGGGGATCTCATTTTCACTTCAATGATTTGTTCCATGTTATGATATTATGATCTCTTTTGCAGGTTATGATTTTCAAAAAGATATGATATGATTTTTATTTCCTTTATTCACCCTTGCTGAGCATTTGAGCTCACCCTTTTATGTTTTCTTTTCCCCAGGTCAGGAAGATGGATATTAAGTAGAATATTGTAAAAGGGACCCTAGATATGATGAAATAAATGGGAGACACTATAGAAGATTTATGAACCAGTTTTTTATGTTTCCCAGTTTCTAAAGACGCTATGCCTATACGGTCCTTTGTGGTTTTGTCATGTGTTTTAATAAGTGTGCTTCAATTTTGAAGTATTAACAATGTATGTAAAGTATGGGTCGTTATAGTCTTTAACACCCTAAACCATGGAACCATTATCACGATATTTCCAATTGAAGAATATTTTACACAAGGTTCCCTTCATCTATAATTATCCACCTACTACTAAAGTCTCTGCTACTTTGTTCACACTATCATCACCAACATTTGGTGTCTTCTTGGATAGAAATATGTATATTACTCATAATGATGCAATACCCCAATATAGGTAGGGATTTAAATCGGTATCATAGTAGTCTCATTGTGTCAGTGGTGAAAAGAATCAAAAGTATATTCCTAGAAGAATGGATCAAAAACAATATATATAGAGTATCATGAGAGGTGGTTGAACCTCAATGAATACATAGTAGTAATCATTTTACCCTTTTTAAGCTATAGAATATCTTGTATTTGAACCACTTATTATGTAGCTGGTGAGAAATTATCTTTAAAAATAATCTCAAACTTTTTCAAAGAAACATTTTTTCATTATAAAAACGAGTCGCCAGATCCCACTTTCGCCCTATTAATTCATGAATAAGGCTTGCCACTATGACCACCATCTGACATGAAGGTGTCCTAAAAAATCAAAAAACTCACCAAACTACCTTAATCAATTCCCCAATTCCAGGAAATATATCTATTCTAAAACCCTAATGTATAACTACTTATTAGACTCATTATTTTCACACATCATGTGTGCCTCATCCACCAGTACTGATGGAGAAACCTGCAACTCAACGGGTGGTGGTAAGGCTAGAAAACATCCCAAAGAACCACCTCCTAAAAATGTCCCTATATTGAAGCCTCTTCTTAAGGTGCATCATACTTGTGATCATGTTGTAAAATAATAGTTGTAAATGGTCATGGAGGTATCCTAAAAATAGAAAATATGTTCCACAGTCAAGATTATATCATAGAATCAGTCTGGAGAAATAAATGGAAACCATAACGCATCCCTATTCTAAGAATATACCATTTTTTTGTGGAACTAGTGTCTAATTTTATCGATTCAAATAAAAGGCTATAAATTTCTAGGTGAATGGATATATTGGTTTCCACACCATAACTGGAGTGTTGGGCCTACGATCGATGATTAAAACACTTTAACACTATTTTCATAATTTCCAATCCAAACCGCATTGATATACAATCTCAAAAATATATTCCTTAGATAACAACCATGATACCACTATATCAAAACCCAATCTACTGGAGCCCATTAGGTCTATGATAAGCTAAGTGTAACACCCAAATCCAACCATTTATATGATATGGAATGGTGGAAAGTTCTAAATTGGAATCTCACACAAATGGGAGGCCTTATCCTAATAAAATACTACCATAGATAGCCATGGAATGTTAAAAGGTAAATAAAACATGTAAAAATGAATTCATACATAAAAATGCATTTATTATAGTATTAAAAATCACAAGAATTCATTATGAGATGAACAAAATCCATCAAAATCTATAAATGAGGTATAACATTCAAAAATGAGGGGCCTGTAGTCAATTGCACCACTTGGTATAAACCATGTGTTAAGGACCCAAACCTAAGTAGTCTGTATCTAATGCCTTAATTAATTACATTGGTAATATGAATAGGAATTCACATGCCAATGGACTGAATAGTTTAGTAGATTTGGAAAACCAGATACAAACATAATTGTTAAATTACAACAATGAAAAGAAAAAAAATATAGAATATTCATTGAAAAAACCCATAAATTACTAGATTATACCTAAAAGTAAATCATAATATACATCTTCACATATTTGGGAAAAATAAAACATATGAAGAGGGTGAGATTATATGATCAGTACAGGTAAGAAATACAGTATAAGCTATCATAAATAATCATAATAAAAAAATAAGTGTAAAAAATTAAAAAATTCATTCCATTAAAACATAAACATAATCATAATATGGAAATAGTAAAAGATGATTAAATAATTCCACAATTAATAACATGAAAAAGAATCTTAAATAGGGATATTCTACTAGTAGAATAATCAAATGGACTATCAATTAACCATATTACAATGAAGGAATGTATAATGCATGTCATCATAAAAAAATTTCTAAGCTTCATCCAAGAAACAACAAATAAATGGGAAAAACTCAGTCTAGTTTTTCTCATGAGACCTACCGATGCATTGAGGGGATATAGCGATCCCCACTAATCGCTTACTACATACAATGCATTTTTTATATGTTTAAAAAATATCTATCTATATAAGTATCCAATACCACTTTAAAATATTTTAATCATAATCATATATTAATTCACTTTAATGAAAACATTAAGAAATTCTTGAGAGAATTACCCTTTTCATTGAAATGAATAGATATTTTGAAAAATCATTGTAATTTTCCATAAAAATATGATTGTAGACATTTCTATCCAAAAAAATTAATAAATAATATATTTGATGAATAAATTATTTTCCACATGTAAACAGAGTTTTTAATGAACTTTAGGAATGATCTACTTGGATGCGGTTTATGGAAAAATATAAAAGAGTCTTTAAATAGTAAAATGAATAATTTTTTACATAACATTGAAAATGTTATAAGAATGTTTTTTAGTATTAAATGAGTGATTAAAAAAAATAATTTTCTCTTATAACTAATTTTGGTCGATACCTGAACATTGGTATGAAATTGGGAGGTTCCCTTTAAATAGGTTTGCTTAACAGGAGGAATTGAAAAGGGGCCCTTCTGAAACATGTGTGTCACCATCCAAGAAGGATAAAATGATTTGGATATATGATTTTTCAGAATATAAATATAATATATAATAAGTATTTAAAATCAATTAATAATTAAATTCGGGTAAAGAGGTATAAATCTTAACTCGAAAGAAAAAAATTGTGGTTTGTGATGAAACACTCACCATATTGAAAACAGTCCACCCATATGTCCCATGAATTTATTTATTATAAAATAAGGAATTTAATACCATGAAAAAAATATATTAATGATATTATATATCATTTTGTGGTATATATACCCTACACAAAATAAATAGTTGTGATTTAAGGAATATCTCATGGAAATAAAAGTGAGATGAGAAAATTCTTATCTTATGCCCGAAAGTTTTTTGAACATGTAATTAATGTCCTGGATAATAAAATTATATTCACTAATAATTTAATTCATAAAATACAAAAAAAATTATTTCACAAATTAAAATTTTATGAATTTCATTTATTCTCTTCTAATGAGTTATAATATTTAATTTTGTCTTTTGGGAGTGTTCTTTTCATTGGTTTTCAAAATAGGTTCAATTGTATAAATGTAAGAAAGATCATGTAAAATGATAAATTGTTATCATGAATGGAAATTATATATTATTAATTAACACCCAAAATATTAAATATTAATTTAATTTATTTGGTTTTTTTGGATTAAGATGAATCATTAGAGAAGATGTTATTGATAATCATTTAGATTTTTTTGGGGTTCTTTTGATCAGCACAAATTAATTTTGTACCATTAATTAATATTATGTTTATATATGGGTTCCATAGAATTAAATAAGATGAAATACATATATTATAATTTTTCAAACCATAAAATGGTTTTATTAACCTCCATGAAGGTGGTAATGTAAAATTATATCACATTGTCCTTGATAGTGGTATATCGTCACATTAGGGACAATGTATTCATTTTTAGAAAAAAAGGGGGGAGGAGATGGGTCTAATTATGTGTCATCAATTAAAACAATAATATTAAATAATATACAAGATACTTGTGTTATTATCCATGTTTGGACGTATGATATTAGAATAAAATAATAAGAAAATAAATTTAAAAAATTGAAAGAGAACAAAAATGGATTTACATTTTAATTTTTTCTCCTTGAGAACCTCCATAGGGAAATTGGTTTTAGTATTTTGGTGAATACAAAGGATAATAAACATTATAGAGAGGATAGTTAGGGGGACTGGATAGAAAATAGACCATCTTCAAGGATTTGGAAGTGTGAAGATAAGATGTGGTGAAGGGTTATATTTATAGGGGATGAGAGGGGGGTTTCTATTATTTTATTCATTAGTTTATTATTATTGGAAAAAATCTATGAATAGATTTACTATAATGAATAAATAAGGTATATATGGTATTATAGTAAGAAATTATGTTTTTACATAATCCATTCATCATCAATTACTCGTCCATGACACAAAAATTCATTTATTTGTTTAATACTAAAAACTCATTATTCACTAAAAATACTACTATTTTAGAAAAATATCAAAATTTCATCCTAACTATTATTCAACATTATTAATTAAACAATGAACTCCATTATATGAATATAATTTTATGAATATGATAAATTTATTTTTTAAATAAAATCATCATTTATTCAAAAAATACAGAATTTAAATATAAACCTGGTTTTATGACACTTTGAAAAATTAATAAAGGACTCATAAAATTAAATTATAATAATTAAAAAAACAATAAAATTTTATGGTTCTATCTTATGACAAAAAATTTTATTTTAAATCATTATATTAATTATAAATGTTTTAAAAAAATATATAGGAATTACAAAAATACTAACACATAATTTATGATTTTTAAAATAGTTATTTACTTAGTTCATCATATAAATATACCATATTTTTATTTATAAGTTACCTAGATATTATTTAAAATTTAATTTTTTAATTTAATATAAATATAATAAACTTAATGTTAATATAAAGAAAATTATATTTTTATAGAAATTGGGATTTTTTCACTCTAAACTTGAAAATAATTATTTTCATAAAAATTAAAACGATTCAACCAAAGTTAATATTTAAAATAAAATTTTAAAAATTAGTTTTATTTTGTTAATATATTTTTTAAATGTTTCAAAATTTAGTTATAAAACAAGTTCCCCATTAAAAGGCTATAAAACCTCCTTTATAAAAATATAGTCTTTTATGTGCAAAATATGTTTTATTCTTATCAATTGTTTATAAAATAACTTATATGAACGTAAAGACATTATATTAAATATATAATATATAAATATCATAATTTTTTATACTACTCACTCATTCAAATTTAATGGTGAAGTTAAAATGGTCAATTTAAAATAATGATTTTTAATTATATATCCTTATTCATTTATACTTGGAGTTGTGTGAAACCTATGATGGTGAAGAAATTAAATTCAAAACAAGACATACATTAAAATCATGAGATGTTACATTCTCTCCTCCATTAATAAATTTCTTCCTCAAAATTTGAAATTGTACTTCAAATATCAAAGGATGATACTCAGAAACACTTTTGTGGGAAACCCACATTGAGAATATGGTTAATAAAATATACTCACAATAAGTGTTAATGGTAAATGAGGAGGTAACCACAAAACCATGATTTTGTGTAGGAAATTATTAGTGAAAAGAAATATCATAGTCCTAGAAGATAAATATAAAAATCAATTTCTGATGAAGAGTAATGGAGAACATGGTCATTAGAAAGTTAACCATTAAAAAACTATAAATAATATGATCAGATAAAATAAAATTGATTAATAATAAAGGAATAAAGTGTTTTTGTTCCAAAATAAGTTTCCTAGAGTTGTGTGATTCTTTCAATATTCAGATAAGAACTTGAGAAAATAAACATACTTGATTATTTTCCATTTCAAAAGCATAATTTCGACATTTGATTGTTATTTTATCTCTTTCCACTTCTCCCTTACACCTGAAAATGAATATTCTAGACGAACTTATTATTCTAGGAGCACATTTAATGAATCATATGGTCTTTATGTCTTTCCTACAACAATTAAATTTTTACTGAAAATAAAAAACATAGAACATGTTATCAAAAAATACTAATATCAAAATTTAAACATGATCTATTCCATATGTACTCAATATTAAAATTCATCTAAAACATCTATATCAACATTTAATGTCCTAATTTTTTGAAAGAAGGTCATTAAAAATTTAAAATCAACTTAACATTATATTTCATTAGACATAATGAAGCTCTTAATCCCACATACCAAATATATGGATACCTTTATCACCTTAAATCCTTAATGAAAACATACTTTCCTCCAAATCCATAAATAATAATTATTGTAGTACAATAATTAAAAATCACATGAATATTATAAATATATAATTATTGATAAAATATTCCAATAACCTTTTTCTTTAAGCCAAACAAATTCATATTTATCATTCCACTTCATATGAGGTATTATAATAAGCATTAACCTGATCCATTTGTTTCTTCTGAGTTATATTTCATTGATGTTTGGGATATTGATTTTTGTAGTGCCCCATATCATTGTATTTAAAGCATCAAATATTTTAAAATTTTTTCCTCTTGAAATTATGATCCTGGTTTTTTTTAAATACTCAGTTGAAGAAAAACTATTTTACTCTTAAACATATACCATGGTGATTTATTCCATAATTACCACATATGGGAAAATAATTATTTATCTTATCCCCTTTATCCATCATTTTATCAATCATCTTATTTTTATATTGGTTCCTTTTTAAACCATAACGAATTGTGAATTATTTCATTATCATTATATAACATGTTAGTATATCCTCATATGATGAGAATGTTTGGGAGACTTTTTCTGTTTCAATGATTGGCATAAGACCATAAAATATATGCTTATTATTACACTTCAGATTACTTTAATTGGTTTGGTTCCCATTCTTTATGGGAGGATCAATTTCTAAAACATGATATACACTAAATTATGTTAAAAATCATAATACCTAATTTCAAACTAGAAAAACACATGACAGAACTTGTAAAATTATGCATTTCTTATCTCAAAATCATTAACATCGTTTCTTGGGGACATATTTTCTTTTAAACCCTTCATAATATTTTATAATGAAAATTTGAATTAAACTAACAATATCCCCCCATGTGTTTCAAAATACATGTGCAATAAGTCTTATTTTCATGTATAACTTTATATTGTGTCTGGCCCGATACACCTTGTCAGAGTTTTTACCCACAGGTACATCTTTGGAAAAACCATATCCACTTGTTGTTTCAAGAAAATAATGTATTTCGAGGAAGACCCACATAATATATACCTTACCAAAATTCTATTATATTAATCTATTCATGTCCTCAATGTCTATATTATGGTTGTGTTATTGAATCTTGTTTTCTAAATCTAGTTTCCATGGTTACTACTTAACATGACCTAGTGCCAACTGTAATGATCCTGTCCACAGTATCCCAGAGCCAGTGCCATTCTTTATAACATCAGTACTATGAACTAGTGTTCTCATCCCATATGACTGAATAATTTAGTATATTTGAATAAATTGATAATAATTAATTTTTACATTACATCATTTGAAGTAAAACCCAGAAAAACCATTAGAAACACACATAAACACCTAGATTATCACTTTACCCCATTCATAATACACATCATTGCATCCTAGGGAAAAATAAAACATAATAAAGAGGTACACATAGATAATAATTAAGGGTAATAAATACAATAGAATATATCATAAATAAACATAATTAAAAACATCATGGGGAAAAACTAAAAATTCATGTCACTAAAACATAAGCTTGAGCATAATATGGTAAGAATATAATCTAATTAAATAATGTAAAATATAATCACCTTAGAAAAAATATTTACCACGGATATTCTAATTCTATAATAATCACATAGACTATAAATTACCAATATTATATTGAGGTAATAAAAAATTTCAGACATCATAAACATAAAATCAAGGCTTCATCCAAGACACCATATACAAAATTGAAAAAACCATGCCTAGTTGGTCTTATGAGACCTACCAAAGCATCGAGGGTATATATCAGGCCACTTACATCACCTATGAAGACCAATTAATTCTTAATATTTCTAATAAAAAGATATATTTAAATCAAATTATCTCATACCACATTTAAATACTTGAATTATATTCATTAATGAATTTACTCTAATAAAATCATTGAGAAATTCTTGATAGAAATACCCATATTAATTAAAAGGAAGAGTTCATTTGGAAATTTATTTGTATTTTTCATAGAAATAAGTTTATAGAAATTGATATCAGAAAAGATTAAAGGGAATAAAAAATATATTTGAGGCATTAATGATTTGCAACATGTAAAAATTGTTTTTAAGAATAATTACAAATAAGCCACTTTGGTGCAATTTCGGGAAAATCTAAGAGACTTTTAAGAGGAAAATGAATAATTGTTTTCATAAAACAAAAAAAACAACATAAGTAATTTTCATAAGCTGAAATGAGTGACTTCATAAAAATAATGTTCACCTATAATATATTATGAAGTATACTAGAATGTGGGAATGAATTTGAAAAGTTCTCTTTAATCAGGCTTCTTATTAGTTGGGATTGAAAAAATGGGCCTCATAAAAAAAATATTTATATATAAAATATAGATGAAATGATCTAGATGTATGATTTTGGAACATATATATAGAATTTATAAAAATTATGTAAATATAATTAATAATTCCACTAGGGTAAGGATACAGAATGTGTAACTAAAAGGAAAAAATCAAGGTTCAGGAAGAAACACTTACCACATTGAAAACAATCAAACTATATGCCCCATAAAATTAATTATCATCTAATAAAAATTTTACTACCATTGAAATAAATATATTAGTGATATTAAATAAAAATGGTTACTATACATACAACATTCACAATAAATAGTGGTGAATAAGGCATTTCTTATGGAAATAAAAGTGAAACATGAAAACCCTTACCTATTGCCTGAAATTTTTCTTCACGTATAATTAATGTCTTGGATTATAAAATTTGAGTAATTAATAATGTAATTCAAAACCTAGTAAACATTTCTTTTTTAGTATACTTTTATCAAGGTCGTGTATGTTATTTTTGATTATTTATATGAATTAATTATGTCATTCAGGTGTGTTCTTTTTCTTAGTTTTCATGATTTGTTCAATTGTATACATGTACGAAAGAAAATATAATATTATAATAGTTATATATAATTGGAATTATATTTTATTATTGAAAATATAAATGGTTATATAAGTAATTTGGTAATTTGGTATGAGTATGAATCATTAAATAAGATGTTATTGATAATCGTCTATATAATTTTGGTGTTTTTTTATCATCACAAACTAGTTTTCTCTCAAAAATTACCATTGCGTATATATACTAGTTCCAGAAAATTAAATAATATTTTATTCATTTAGTATATCCTATTTTATCAATAAAATTATTTTTATGACCATACTTGAATGCAGCAATATAAAATGAAGTCTCAACATCGATGATGACGGTATATTGACACATCACGGATGATGTTTTCATTTTTGGAATAAAAGTGGGGAGTATAGTGGTTTGATGATGGATATTACATTATGAAAATTAAATTAAATTATGTATATGATAATAGAGTTTTCATTCATTTTTTGGATCAAATAGGTAATGATATAATAATAATAAAATAAATTCAAAGAAATTGTATGATAATGAAAAAGGATTTACCTATTGAATTATTATCCATAAGAACCTCATGGAAAATGGATTTGTTATTTTGTTGAGAAAAAGGATCTATAAAGTGGGAGAGAGGATGGTTATAGTTATTGGGCATAAATTAGAAAATATTCACATATATGTAATTGTGAGGAGAAGAAGTTGTGAGGGATCACATTTATTGGGCATGTGGGGGGGGGGGGTTCCATTATTTTATTCATAAGTTTATTTTATTTGACTCAATAATATGAATAGATTTATTCCAATGAATAAATAATTTAAATAAGGAATTATATTTTAAAAATTTGTGCTTACATATTCCATACATCATCGATGACTCATCCATGACATAGAAATTCATTTATCTCTTAAAACAACAAATTCACTATTCAACAAAAATTCAACTATTATAGAAAAATACCCAAAACTCACCATAATTAATTTTTTATGTTTAGAATACAAAGAAGAACTCCATTATATAAAAATAAGTTTTTATATTTTTAAATTTAAATTTTTAATTAAATTTATTATTTATTCAAAAAATACCAATTTTGATATTATAAATTGTTTTATGACTATAAGAAAAATTAATAAACTCACCTGATTACTTCACATTCCATTAAAATAATCTAAATATTTGGGTTTTCTTAGATATATTTGGAATTCAACCCTTAAATATGGAAATTAATATTCAAGATGAATTTTTCATGCCTAATTAACTTTTATAAAGTCATATTGTATTTAAGTCATTCCTTTATCCTTTAAATGTTTACAATAACCAAGAACATTATCATATGTTATCAGAAAACAATAATTTCCAAAGTTTATCTTGACACATTCAATTATTACTTATGATTAAGACTGGTATAAAATAATTCATTCCACATTAGATGAACAAAAATAGAAAAAGAAGGTCTCTAAATTTTTTAAATTCAAATTAACAATAAATTTATTAAAAAAATGTAGCTCTTACTCCCATATAACAAATATATGAATATCGTGATCACCTTAAAACCATAATGTAAATATAAAATCTTAAAAATCCATAAAGGAGAATTACTGTAGTAAAATTCTTTTGTATATCATTAAACATAAAAATATGGAATTATTGATAAATACTTATATAACATAATTATTTAATCCAAACATAGGCATATTAATCATTCCTCTTCGATTGAGGTACTAGCTAAAACATGACCATAAATAAATTTCTTCATCACAGCTATATTCCCTTTATTATCGAGGCATTCATTTTCATAGTGCCCAATATCAATATAATTTATGAATTGAATATTAGAAAATTATTTCGGTATATTTAAATTATGATCTTGGTGGATTTTTTATCTATTCATAATGAAAATTATTTTTCCTATTAAGTATATACCAAGGTGTTTCCTTCCAAAATTATCAGATGTGGGAAAATAACTCATTTCCTTATTTTTTTATTCCTTATTTTTTCATCCTCTTCTCCACATTCTTCTTTTGATGTCATAAACCCCGGAGAATTCTTTCCATGTCTTAATAGCACATGATATTATATACCCATATGATGATAATGTTTGGGACACTTATTCCCATTGAGATAATTATATTAGACAATAAAGGATATTTTCATTCAAACACAATTGATCACTTACATTAGTGAGGTACGTGTTCCTCCTATGAGGTGTCATTTATATAGAATAGAATGTAATAAATTATGTTTGGAATCAAAATACATAATTTTGAACACGAAAAACATTTAACATAAATTAGAGACTTATGTATAAATAATCCCATTATAAAAAAACATGGATCTTTTGGGACATATATACTTTTAAATTCTTTATAATGTTATGTATTGAAAATTTTAATTATCCAAATCATATCCTCTTGGAGATTCAAACCGGTCTCAAAGTGAGGCATTTTGTTTTCTACTAGGTGACATTGAGTCAATCCCGATGCACCATGTTGGAGTAGTAATCCCTAGGAACATCTATGCTAGAAACATGTCCAATTTTAGTATCCAAACATTGATCTATTTATAGGAATACCCACATAATATCTACCTTTTAATAATTCTAGGATGTTATTCTATTATTATCCTCAAAGTATATCGTAGTGTTATATTCTCTTATATAAGTTTTATAAATATATTTTGCAAGGTTTCTACTAAACTTTATCTGACACCTACTATAAAGACCCCAACCCCAATAACTAGAATCTGATTCCTTACATTATTACATAGTTACAATGAAGAATATTTTTCATCCCAATATATTGAATAGTTTAGTATCTTTGGTTTCCAAATGAAGAAATAATTGTTACATTACAACTTTTAAAGGGAAAACAACATATAAAGTCTATTAGAACACTAATAAACTTGTACATTATTCTTGCAAGTCATTAATAATATACATATTCACATCCTGAAGAAAATTAGAACATCAGACAATGAGGATATTATATTCTCAATAAGGATAAGAAATATATATGAAGATATATTGAATTAGTATATGTAAAAACGGCATGGAGAATAACTAAAAACTCATTCCATTAAAACATAAACGTGAGCATGATATGACAATAATAAAACTGATTATATTATCACATGAGAAATAATCATATCCATGGTTATTATACTAGTCAAATAATAACATTTAATATCAATTATAGGTATTATAATTAGCGAATACATTATTCCAAACATCATTAACGTACTATCAAGTCTTCGGCCTAGACACCATTCATAAATGCATAAAACCCAGTCTAGTTTTTCTCATGAGACCAACTGATGAATCGATGGGATCTAGTGGGCCCTGCCTATAGCTTCCATATCCTTTTACACAAAACATTACATGATTTTAAGAATAAATATAAATTAGAGTACAAGACAAGGATTGTTAAGCCTAATGTCTTGGTAGATTATGGACATAAGACATAAAACATGTTGCTAAAAAAATCATTATTTAATCTTCATAAATAGATCCTAACTTATTTTGATCACATACATTTTCATAGGTTACCCAAGGGAAAACATTACAAAAGGGATGAGCTAAATAACCTAGTAAGGGAATTAACATTAGAATAAATCATAAGCCCATGATCTAGGAGGCATGAAATTAATGATAACAAAATCATGGAACTTAAGATATCATAACATATAAACATGTGTTCATATAAATATAGAATCATATAAATGATAAGGAATCATAAAAAATGTCTACAGTACGACTATGGCTAACCAAAAATATCAATTTCCATAGTAGTACGGATGAAGGCTAACTGCCAATATCATTTCCCATATTAGTATGGGCAAGGCTAACTGCCAATCCAATTTCACATCACATCTCATGAGAGATAAATTTTCCGAATGAATTAGAGTTCTATATGGGCACACCCATCTCAAAATTTTAATGAATATGCTTTCCACATAAATAATCATACAAAATCCACCATACATAAACATAAGGGTACGCATGGAAATAATTTCATACCACAATCATTACATAAATCATAAACAAAGGGAGTATCATTAAAGTGTCCATGAAATAAATATATTTGAACATTAATAGAAGTTCATAAGCTAATATAGGCCTATAACATGGTATGTGATTTCAAATAGAAGTGACAAAACATAATAATTGATTTGAGAAACATTAGCATTAAGACATTTTTTGCAGTTTTTAGGAAAGCACCATAGAGCATTTAAAATAGAAAATAAGACAATATTTTTTGAAAAACCATAATTTATCAATGGACGATTTAATAATAATAAAAATATTTTATAATTAAAATGGTAGATTAAAATAGACAGTAGAGTTCACTTGAAATTGGAAAAAAAATTCAGGATGTTCATTTAAAATAGGTTTTCTTATCGGAATGTTCTAAGGATGGAATCTTTTATAAACATGTATATCCTCAAAATAGAGTGATGAATGGTTCTTCATAAATTAATTTTATTTAAATAACAATGTTTATAATATGTATATAAATAGATACGATAACTTCATTTTGATATAAAGAACGATAAGTCAACCTGAATGAAGAATGATGTTTTGTGTAGAATTTGTTACTATTTATCAGCATGGTGTTGGGTGTGCCTAAGAGGGCATGATAAGAGAGAAAAGGGGTTTATCAGCACCTATACATAATGAGGTAAGTGTGGGGGAGGTGCGTAATCATACCCCATCATTATGGATTACAGATAAAATGGAATAGCATAAAGGACATCTTGATTAAGTGTGAAATGGAGAGGATCACTTACCTTAAGTAAGATGTTGTTTTCCAATTATTCTAAAGGACCTCTTGGGTCTACTTCCATTTAGAACCTCTTAAGGGGAGTGTTTTTGGTATTTTCAAGAGACTAGGGGCCTCTAGAACTTGGTGAGGATCTTAGGATGTGATTTGGGTAGAATATTAGCAAGGAACAATGCTTGAGAGTTGTAAATAGAATTGGTGTGATGGGGGTTATAGTGTAGGAGAGGAGGTTTTTCATAATATTATAATCATTAGTTAATTGTTTTTTAAAAGGATATGAAATAGTGAGTTGTAATTAACCTATAATAGTAATAAATTCATGTCAGTTCGAACCAATGGTCATTTACATCATCCATGACTGAAGCATGATAAAAAAATTCAGGTTTTAGCATTTATCATGAATTATTGGATTTTACTATTCATAAAATTTCATGCTTTTTTGAAAAATCCCAAAAATTCACCCTAACCATTTTCTGACATGTAGAATCAATAAATGAAGCCCATTTTTTAAATATAATTTTCTACATATGATTAATTTAATATATAATTAAAATCATAATTTATTAATAAAAAACCAGTTTAAAAACATTCATTTACTTATTCTAAAATATACGTACATCATTCTTTCACTTGAATATTATTTGTATAATATCATAGGTTTGGTTACTATTCATTAGGGTATATAACTATTAATAAGGGATTATTATATTCATAATTTTAGGATACTATTAGCCCAATATTTTGTATTTCTTATCGGACACCCAATAAATGAATTATCACAACCGTGTATGTCATATTTTCGAAATTCCAAACACTGAAATGAAAAACTTTTTTTTAAAGGTCACATAGCACTTAGTGGTTCATTATGTTGTTATTTCATGACCTATTTATAAGAAAGGAATTTCCAATTATAAAACATTGGGTCGTTATATACTTCCCCTTATATGAAATTTCTCTATCAAAATTTAGTTTTACAATTTAAGTTGTAAACATGTGTGGGTGCTTTTCCTTCATTTCCTCATCTAGTTCCCATGTTTCCTCTTCATACTTGTTGTTCCACCACAGTACATTGACCAGGTGACTAGTCTAGTTACGTAGAACAATATATCTCTGAAATTAGATCTTCATTGACTTCTCCTCACTTTAAAGATCATCCTCCAACTGTACTACCTCTGAAGAAAGTACACGGGAAGGGTCTGTTATGTACTTTTTTAAGAGGGATAAATGAAAGACATCATGTACCTTCGACATGGTAGGTGGATGCTCTAGTCAATAAACCACACCTCTGACTCAATCAATGATCTCAAACGGGTCAATATACCTGGGACTTATTATTCCATTCTTCCCTAATATCATGACCTTATTCCACAGATATATGAGTACAAATAACATGTCTCCAACTTTGAACTCAAGGTCTCATCGACAATTGTCGGCAAAAATCATCTATCGACTTTGGGATTCCTTGATATAGTATGGAATGGTTTTCACCTTCTCCACCATCTCTTCATCCATTTCATGTCCTAGAATCTTATACTCACTGACATCATCCAAACACACCAGTGTTTTTCACATTTTCCTACTAATGGGATTCATATGGTGCCATTCAGATGCTCGAGTGGAAACTATTATTGTAGGATAATTCAACCCATGGAAGATGTTGGTCCCATCCTCCTTTGATGTCCATAGAAAGTTTTCTTAACATATCTACCATTGTCTAGATAGTATTCTCAGATTGGTCTTCAGTTCGAGGATGATAGTCCATACTGAATTTCAGTTTAGTTCTTAGATCATGTTTGAGACTTTTCCCAAACTTCTAAGTGAATCATAGATCTCTATCGGATGCAATAGATAGTGGTACTCCAAACAATAATACAATTTATTTCATGTAAATCCTTCTAAGTTGATCCAATGAGAAGTCCTCTCGAATCATGATAAAGTGAGATGTATTTGTATGATGATCCACGACGACCCATTTATTAATATTTCATCTAGATGTCCTAGGAAGTCTAATGACAAATTACATGGTAATGTTCTCCCAAATCCATGTTGGTATGGGTATTGGTTGTATCATACCCTTATACATTTTCCTCATAGAATTAACTTGATGTCATACTTGGCACATTGATTAATATTCAGCAATCTCTATTTTCATATTATCCGATAGAAATTTTTCCCATAGATATTGATACATCTTTGTGCTCCCAGGGTGGATAGAGATGGTTGAGCTATGTGCATCATTCATGAAACTCCTTATTTTACATCAGATCAGATGGTACATATAATCATGTCCTACAACACAATAATTTTAAACCAATAAAAATGAGGAAATACTTTTTCTTATAGATTCCACCCTTTTTCAAAATTTCCACATATTTTCTTTTATCATAGTTTATTTTTTCCATGAGGGATGGTTCAGCAATCATTTGAGAAAGGATCGCTGATGTTCCTTCTTTAATAATTCACATGTCCATCCTCTACAAATATATTACAATCAGATCCTTTTCAATTATCATCATTGATAATGATGGAAGATCCTTTCTATAACAATCAGATCCTTTTCAAATATATAACGATCAGATCCTTGTTTAGCGTACTATTATGGTAGTGCATTGAGAAGTCATAATCCTTTATTAACTCTATCCATATTCACGGGTGCATATTAATCTCATTTATTGTGAATATATTTTATAGACTATTGGGATCATTATATATATCACACTTCTCCACATAGGGATAATGTCGCCATATTTACAATGTAAAGATCATAGCCAACAACTCAATATCATGCATATGATTGTTTTTCTCTTTGATTATCTACTACCTTATGGCGTATTCTATCACTTTATCATTTTTCATTAGCACCCAGCCTAAGACCTTTTTTGAAGCATCACTGTACACCACACATAGCTCTCCACATATTTGGAGTTTTAGTACCGGTGTAGTGAAAAGCCTGTTTTTCAACTCCTTAAAACATTATTCACATTCATGAGTCAAGAAAACCCTACTCTCTTCACTGTCAGCTTTGTCAGTGGGTTGGAAAAACATGAAAAGTTCTCCACAGATCGTCGATAATATCATGATAGACCCAAAAAGTCGTGTATCTTCGTTACAGATGTTTTCTTGGGCCACTTTTGAATTTCCTTTGTCTTCAAAGGATCCAGATATATCCCTTTGTTGGTGATAACATTCCCCAATAATGATACTTCCTCCATCCAAATCTAACATTTATTTTATGTGTGATACGACTTCTCCCATTGCAACATCTTTAACAAAATATTCAAATTCTCCTCATATTCCTCGTTTCTCTTGGAGTATATCAGAATATCACCCATAAAAACTACCAAAAAATTTGTAACGGTAATATCAAAAGACTCTATTCATTATATACAGGAAAATTTCTGTATCATTAATGATTCCTAAGGTCATTACTATGAACTCATAGTTTCCATACCTCATTTTAAAGGTAGTCATGGTAATATCTTCCTTCCTCGCCTTTAGTTGGTGATATCCTGAACGAAGGTCCACTTTAGAGAAATAGCAGTCCCCATTAAGGTGATTGAACAAGTCATCTATCCATGGAAGGGGATATTTTTCTTTATTTTGATTTTATTTAGTTCATGATAATCAATTCATAGGTGCATTGATCGATCATTCTTTCCGACATAGAGGACGGACACACCCCCATGGTGAAGCACTCGAGCATATTAACCCTTCTCCAGATTCTCCTACAACTGCATTTTTAGCACCTCTAACTCTATAGTGGCCATTCTGTAAGGTGACTTTGAGATAAGAAGAGATCCAGGGATATGTTCGATTGAGAACTCAATCTCTCGATTATGAGGAAGACCAAGAAACTCTCCGTGGAATACATTAGTGTAATCCCTCATGATGGGCATGTATTCAATAATGACTCTTTCATTTGTATCAATCATTTTAGATTGATATGTTTGCTCATAAAGTAACAATATCCACACTTGAGACAATGATTCTAAAGAAGATTTGTCTTCCTCCTTACACTTGTAAAGAATCAGAGGATGTTTTGGGATGTGATGAGTGATCTCGCTATCCAAATAGTTGATGTTGGTCGTGTACAAAGATATAGAATCAATGCCCAAGTTATCTTAAAACTCCACTAAAGAAATTATGACCAGATTTATTTGGGAGGTTCATTCCACAAAAGTTAACTAGGGTTGAGTTATAAACCATGAATGCAATAATTTCCTTAGCAGTTTTTCTGAAAGAGAACATTTCCTACAATTTTTTTGTGGTTTTTGAATTTTTCAACTAAAATTTAATGATATGAAAGAATTCATAGAACCAGAATAAAATCGTATGCCTTATATTCATAAATAAATAACAAGAATTCATGTCACCACATTGTTTTTCTGCTCGTCCTCGGCTGTAGTGATAGCATAATCCCTTTATTGTTTCCTTGGAGGTAGTTTCTGATTGCCTTCAACAACCCATGGCTTTGGGAAATTGTTTTCACAATTCCCAAATTCCTTGCAGTTGTAACACTTCACTGTAGGATGAGTGTTGATATGAACCTTCCTTTCTTCTTCCACATTAGCAGGATTCATCAGATCTCATCTGTATTTATTATCCAGAAGTCCAAACATTCCACAATTGATGTAATTCATGGTTTCCATCAAACAATTCCCCGGAAGCTTCCTCACACATCTTTTACAAGGGAAAAGGTCATCATTCTTTCCATCATGGGTTTTGTTTGTTGAACAACCCATGTTTTTCGCTTTTTTTCTTCCTTCCACTAGGACCATGAGACCACTGAGATTATCCAATCTTCATTTCAACCTTGAGGTCACAATGGACAATATCCTCATAACTGTCGATGTCTCGAATCTCCAATGCTTTTCATAAACTCATCTTTAGTCCCCTAAAGAAGAGATCCACATTGGATTCGGTGTTCATGGAAAATCCATAGTTGTACGTTTCGAGACTTGTAATGTTTTCTTTATACACCCTGATTGAATAATCTTCCTTCTTCTTGAGTATGAGGAACTCTCTATCCATATGTAGATGGATGGTTTGGGGAAACGTTTACTAAAAAACATCCTCTTGAATTCATCCCAATCCAATGAATCAATTTCCTATTGTGACTTTGTATTCTTGAGAAGTTTCCACCACTGATAAGCTTCCCCATCAAAATGATAGACTTTCTGTACAACATTATCTTACTCTGAGCACTAGAGGACAGAGAAGATCTTTTCAATGGAGTTAATCCATTGTTCCACAGGGAGGGGATCATATGATATACTAAACATGGGATGGATTTTCCACATGAAGTATTCTATGTAAACATGTTCATTCCTTGGAGTAGGAGGCCATTCCACATGATTCATGTTATTATTCATAACTTCGTAAAGTTGAGAAAGTACTATCATGTTGTTTTGAGCACCTTTTCTTGTCATATAAGTCATATAATAAGGTAAATCTTCACATTTCATATCACATTGGTGGTTGTAATGTGTTCTTCAATTCCTCGCCATTATCAAATAAAAAGAACGTATAATCAGAGGTCTTGAAAACTTATCATTTGAGCATAAAAAGAAAACTTTTAACATAAAACGATAAAATTGTAAAGGAGAATTATATCCAAAATTATGATTCCATAGGTATAAATCCAGGTTATCCTCGATCTATTTCATAACATACATTCTTATGGGATTTTCCTATTTCCTTAATAATGGTTTCTACTAAGATCATGAATTTTCCAAAGCATATTCCCTGGGAGTGTCAATACCAAGAGTGCAGCAAGGCCCATTGTTCTGTACTAGGATACCATGGTTCATTCCTAAAACTCTTTATTAGACTATTCAATAATAGATACATCATTTTCAGATCCACCTCTCCCTATTTTTATCTAGATAGGGAAGTATTTCCTTGATAAACCACTTAACCTATACTTACAAAAACATAGGGGTATTTTCTTTTAATTCGTCTCATCCATAATTTTCTTACTAAACTGCTCTATTACTATTCTCCAGAAATAACTAAAACATCCCAGGATACCAACTATAGCATATCCATACATTTACACAAAACATTTCAATATATTAAGCATAGTTATATGTCATAGTACAAGACAATTATTGTTATGCCTAATGTGTTTCAAGACATGGTACAAAAAACAAAAAACATAGGGATAAAAAACTTCTTTATTTAATATCCATAAAAATATCCTTACTTATTTTGAGCACATAAATCTTCATAGGGTACCCTGGGGAACACATGAACAAAGGGATGATCTAAAGAGCCAAGTAAGGTAATGAAAATATGAATAAAGCTTAATCACATGATCTAGGATGCATGACATAATGATATAAAAATCATTCAACATATGAAATACTGACATATAAACATGGAATCATATAAATCATGTAGAATCATAAAAATGTCTTCATTATGAGAAAATATAACCTCCAATCTTGTTTCACATAGTAATACAGGTCAAGGCTAACTGCCAATCCAATCTTCCATAGTATTATAGGTCAAGGTTTAATTCCAATCTCGTTTCAGAATGCATCTCATGAGTCCTAACATTACCCAATGCATTAGAGAAAAATATGGGCGCCCACATCTTAAAATTTTCATTAATATACTTTCCACATTAATAATTATACATAATAAACTAGACATAAACATAAGGTTTCCCATGTAAATAATTGGGTACCACAATCATGACATAAAGCAAAACCAATTGGCTTATTATTGAAATGTCTATGAACGAAATAGATTAGAACATAAATTGACATTCATAATGTATAATAGGCGTATAACATGGTATGTGAATTCAAACATAAGTGACATCATAAAACAAATTTATTTGAGAAACATTATCATTAAATCATTTTTTCGGTTTTAAGGAAAACACTATTGAGATTTTAGGATAAAAAAGAGGGAAAATTTTGTATAAAAACAAAATTGAACCAAGAAGGTTTTAATAATGAAAAGACTTATTTTAAAAACACAGTTATGTGTTAAAAAAGATGATAGTGTTCTCTTGAAATTGGATAAAAAATGGAATGTTCCCTTAAAACTGGTTTTCTTATCGGAATGTTCTAAGGTGGGAATCTTTTTAAAAACATGTATATCCCCAAAATAGAATAATGAAAGGTTCTTCCTAAATGATTTTTTAAAAACTAAACAGAATTTATAATATTTTCATAAATAGGTAATATAACTCAATATTTTTATAAAGAATGATAAGGCGACCTGAAATAATAAATAAGGTTTGCGTATAATTCGTTATGGTTTATTAGGATGGTTTCAGGTGTACTTAAGAGAGCTTAATGGGAGAGAAATGGGGATTATCATCACTTAACAAATCATGAGTGAAGTATGTAAGAGGTGATTAATCGTGACCTATAACTAGGAATTACACATAAAATGGTATAGTATAGAGGAAATCTTGATTATGAGTGAAATGGAGAGGATCCCTTACCTTATATCTGACAGTGTGCTTTAGTTGTTAATAATGATCTTTTGAGTCTACCTCTTGTGAGAACCTCTTAAGGGGAGAGGGTTTGGTATTTTTAAGAGACTAGGGAAAATTGGACATGGGGGATCATGGGGAGTGATTTGGACAGAATATTTGCAAGGAACAAGGCATGAGTGTAGTGAAAAGAAGGGGGAGTGGGGGGGGGGGGTTATAGTGGAGAAAAGGAGGGTTCTCATAATATTATAATCATTAGTTTATTTTTTTTCATAATACAAGAAATAGTTAGTATTCCATGACCTATAATTGTAATAAATGAATTTTAGTTCGAACAAATGGTCATTTACATCATCCATGACTAAAGCATGATGTAGAAATTCATGTTTTAGCGTTTATCATGAATTGTTGCATTTTACTATTCATAAAAATCAAGTATTTTAGAAATATCCCAAAAAAATCAACCTTACCATTTTTTATGTGTAGAATCAAAAAATGAAGTCCATGTTTGAAAATTAATTTTCTAAAAATGATGAATTAAATATTTAATTACACTCATAATTAATTATTTAAATCCCAATTTTAAAACATTTATTTACTAATTCTAATATATAGGTACATCATACATTCCGTTGAATTTTTATTATACTATCATAGGTAAGGTTACTATTCATTATCATATAGCACTATTCATAAAGGTATGTTACTATTCATATAGGTTGGCTACTATTCACAAAAAATTATGTTTTTTATCAGACTCCAAATAACTAACTGATCACAATCATGTGTTGTAGTGTTCCAAAATTTCAAACACAGAAGTCAAAAAATTTGTTTAATGGTCACATATCACTTATTAGTTCATTATTTGGTGATTTTAGGACATATTCATTAGAAATGAATTTCAATTTATAAAACATATGATCGATACATAGCCCATCACTTAATATGTCCCGTAAATTCCACATATGCCTAATAAAAACTTCTTTATATATAAATGTGTCCCATTAGTCTTTTTAATTTTTGAATCAAAATCAAAGATGAAGGTAATCTAATAAAATCGTTGAGAAATTATTGAGATAAATACCATTTTTCTTTGTAAATAAGAGCATTTTTGGAAAATTATTTATATTTATCATTAAATTTTGATTGTAAACTTGTATATCTCAAAAATGAAAATGGATGAAAAATAATATTTGAGGCATAAATTATTTCAAACATGTAAAAAAAGTTATAGTAAATATCGGAAGTGAGCCACATTGGTGAAGTTTAAGGGAAAATATATGAGTCTTTACATAAGAAATGACATAATTGTTTTCAAAAAATTGTAAATGGACTATGATATCCTTTTGAGATGAAATTAGTTATTTCATATAAATAATGGTTTCATAAAATATATTATGTAGTATACATGAAAATTTATTTGAAATTGTGATGTTCTCTTAAATTGGGCTTGTTAATCAAGAGGAATTGAAAAGGGGACCTCATAAAACATGTATCTCCCTATTAAATAAATATGAATTGATATGGTTATATACTTTTAGGACATATGAAAATAATATGGAATAAATATATAAAAATAATTAATAATTATAAGAGAGAGAAAGTTTAACCCGAAGGAAAAATCAAGGTTCAGGATGAAACCTTGACTACATTGCAAACAGTCAAACCATATGCCCCATGAAATTAATTATTATCAAATAAAACATTTAGTACCATGAAAATAAATATATACATGATATTACACACAAATATTAGGTATACATACAATACACACACACAAATAGTGGTGAATAATGCATATCTCAATGATATAAAAGTGCGATGAGAAATTTCATACCTTATGCCCTATAGTGTACTCCACTTGTATATAATGAAGTGAATAAAGAAACTAGATTCAGTAATAATTTATTTCAGAACCTATTCATCATGTATATAATTTATTATAATTTTATTAAGCTCATTTATAGTCTTTTTGATGAGTTAAAATATTTATTTCTATCATTCTGGATTACTTTTTCAATGGTTTTCAAGAATTGTTCAATTATATAGAAGTAAGAAAGATCATGTAAAATGGTATAGTTATCTAAAGTTGATATTATATTTTATTAATTAATATAGAAAATTTTAAATGTTTATATAATTAATTTGATTATTTGGGATTAGGATGGATCATTTGATAAATAATTAGTGACAATAATTTAATTTATTTTTGTTGTTTTTTTATATTCGCAAAATATTTTTTCCTCATTAATTAATACTATGTATATAGTCATGTTACAGAACATTAAATAAGTCTTAATAAATATATTATAATCTTTTTTGACCATAAATATTTCTTTTTTATCAGAAATCAAGGTAGAGATAGAAAATTAAGATGCATCGTCCACGATCACGGTAAATCATCACATCACGGATGGTGCTTTCATTTTTAGAATAAAAGGAAGAGAAGGGATATTGATGATGAATATTACATTAAAATAAAATTATTATATAATATATATGATATTATAGTTATCATTCATTTTTTCAAATAATAGGTAAATATATAATAAGAATAAAAGAAATTAGATGAAATTGAAAGAAAACAAAAATGTATTTACATCTGGAATTATTATTCTTGAGAACATATTTAGGGAAACTTGGTTTGATAATTTTTTTTTAAAAACGGATCCTGGATGTGGTGGAGGGGATATGGGGGTATTTACCTTAAATGATACAACATTCAAGGATTTCTATGTCTGAGAAGAAGAGGTGATGAGTGGTGATATTCAAGGATTCCCTTCAATAAATACATTAAATATAGAAGCATAGTTTTATACATCTGGATTAAATCATCCATGAATCATCCATGAATCATTCAGGGCACAAAAATTCATTTATTTGTTAAATTTCGCAAATTCACAATTCACAAAATTCAAATATTTTAAAAAAATTCCAAAAAAATAACCCTAACCATTTTTCTTTGTGTTGTATTATAAAATGAACTCAAACTTATGAAAATAAGTTTCTAAATATTTTAAATTTAATTAGTAATTGAAATCATCATTTATTCAAAAAATATTGATTTTAAATATATAACTGGTTCTATGAAACATTGAAAATTTAAATATGATCACATTAAAATAAATTATAATAATAAAAAATATTAATAATAATTAATGATCCCATTTTATGAAAATTTATTTTATATTAAATGATTCTATTAATTATAAAGTTGTAATTGAATATTTATGACATACAAAAATACAAACACTTAATTTATCATTTTTAAAACATTTATTTACTTTTTCCATGATATAAATATAGAATATTTTTATTTATAAGACACTTAAATTTTCCTTGTACATTCATGGATAACGTAACTATTCATATAATAAATATACTAATATAAGGAGAATGATAGTTTTATAAAAAAAATGAATTTTTCACTACTCACTAGAAATTAAATATTTTCAACAAAATACCAAAATACAACCCTAATATAATATTGACATTTTACTTTTAAAAATGTAGTTTATTTTGTTCAACATAATTGCTAAAAGTGTAAAAAGTTATTTTCAAAATTTTTGTTCCATTAAATAGAGGTAAATGTTCATTTAAAAAAATATAGCCATTTCTGTAAAATTTTATTTATTCATATCGTATTTTTATAAAATAATTAGGAAAAATTTCAAGACATTTGATTAAATATATAGTATATCAATTGTATAATTTTTTAATACTATTTATTACTACTAATTTAAGGGATACATTAAAATAACCATTTTAAAATAATTATATTTAATTGTATATCATTGGTCATTTATTCTCGGTGTTCTGTGAAACCAATGTTGTGGATGAAATTTAATTTAAAAAGAGACATACCCTAAAATATTTTGGAGTAACAATGGTGGGTCTAGATCGACAAAATTATACTTCCTCCTAGTTTACCATGGAACCCATCATACTACATGTCATCTATATAAGAGACAATATGTTTGGTTAGATAACAAGTAGGGGTGTGTATATTCAGACCGAGCTGAATTACCCAAAATCACAAACACATAAATAATCAAGAGAGTAGTCACCTCATTATTAAAAGGTAATATAAATCATAAAATAATATATAAAATAAAAAAATAAAGAAACATATGATATACACTGTGTAATATCATAAGGACAAATCCATAATTCTAGCCTCGAATTCTACTCAAATCTTCAAGGTAACACTAGTCGTGGAGAACTTTCTCATTATATCTGATAATTATGATGTCACTTATCATATAGGTTTGGATCATTGGGCCTCTCCATTAATATTTACACACATGAAGTCATACAATCACGAAGAAATGATAGGGGATCACAACCAGGGTCGTGCGAGCACCATAAATCCTAACATGTTTAATCCTTTTTGTAAGACATCAACACTCGGGTATGTGGGTCACACTGAATCATAAGCCCCACCTAGAGATGAAGATATTACAGAGGATCCCACCCTAGACCAAAAAATGTATTTGAGGAATTCTATCTTCGACTAATCCCATAGAGTGGGATATATCCTATTATTGAGACATAATTCCTCACGCTACCCTCATAGGGAACAAACTGAGGAAAGTCATCCTAAAGAAAACCAATCCATACTGAAGAGAATAAGGACCGCAAACCACCCTAGGGAAAGTAGATAGTGTGTCCTAATATTACATGATGATTATTTCCTTCCTTCGGAAACCATATGTCCTCCAACCCGTAACCATGTATATTTTGGACAATCCCATTTAATTTTTTCATGCTAGTGTACATGGTCGTGTCCAAGTATCGGGTCATGCACATGTACTCTAGTCAAGCACACTGACCTGGCCATGTATGAGTATTAAGTTGTTTTTGTGCACTCTATTCATACCTATGTACCTATTTATGTAAATGACCATTTATGTAAAGGGTATATATTGAGGCTCCATGCATGTGTTATGTGGTGGTTAGAGGGGTCCACATGGTGTGTGGTACTCTATTTCATGCATAAATCCTAGGATCATATGAAGGGACCTCAAAATGTGTGTTCATCGTCCAACACGACGTGTAGAAGATAATTTTAGAAATCCCATAATTTATTCATACATTCTATCACACCATCACCACCCATGATTATCAAGCCCCACTGTCACTAGTGTATAAAATCCAGCAACAAAAATCTATTTATGAAGCATCCATGCTGCACCGCATCAATTGCACACTCAGTATATGAAGAAAATAACTGCAAATATAATCAAGATCGATCCTATATCTTTGTAATATTTCAAAAACATGTCATAGATATCAATCATGAACCTATAGTGAAGTTCCAGTATTCCAAATATTAATAGCACAATGGTAATCCACCAGGTATTAATCGAACTATCATCTAATGCAATACTGACAATGATGACAAGAAGAACGGGGGAAGAAATGCATAAAACAGAATTGCGGGGAATGAACCTCATCCAATTTTTTCCTCAACCCTTTGTCTTGTGAATTATTAACAAGGGTTAATAATCAAACAATATCAATTTCTACATTCTAGGATGATAATTACATCAAAAATAAATCATCCATTAAAACACCAATAAAATTATTAGTAGAACTGTTTCATGTTTGATGTGGGATAATTAAAAATAGTATAAATCCTATAAAAACATTCTATATAGAGTTTAGAATAATCACTGATGATTAAAGGTTCTCTTAAATTGTCATTGGAGATATCTATGAACCTCGAATGGCATGCCGATTGGAAATCCATAGTCCGGTGTTGATCATATGAGATTTCTCCACAATTGAAACACTCTTGATCTATAGGGTTATGTTGAAAATAATATAGATTTTCCATAATTGGGATTTTATGGATGGCGGATTAGGGTGATCATTTAAAATAAGAAACTAATTAACTAATTATCTAATTTTATTTTTTGTTCCCTCAACAAAACTTTACCAAAACACATAGCGACAATAAAGATTATTTCACACATAGGGTAATGACTACACTCCAGATTTAATGGTGAAATTATATTTCCTATCTAAGACTCTATTCATGAATTATTTCATTATTTCATAAAAACTATATGCAAATGATATAATACATGAATAATTTATATTATATCAATATCGATCCTTCTTGAGACATGAAATATCATGATCAATCAAACCCTAGCCTAAAACATAATCTGTAAAATATTACAAATAATTATAAGGAAAAAATAGAGAAATTACATTCACAATAATGAAACAAAAAAAAAATCTAACTCATTCAAATTTTACATACCAAACTAAAAAGTCCTAAAACACACAGAGGGATAAATCCAAAACACACAATTCTATTATGGTAAAATATTCTTGAGAAAGTTCATATTTAAAACCCACCATTTTCCACAATTAGTACCAAATAAATTTCAAAGGGTATATTTGATTTAAAAACAACCAAACCCCCTTTGAAATAATTCACCTTAATTGGAAAACATAGTTATGCTCTTTTCATAAAAATCACAACATTTAAAAAGAGTCCAATATAAATTCACCAAAGTACTAAAATGTTTTGAAGCATTAAAAATTCATTAAAAATAAACTCCAACATCTCAAATATCTATTTCTATTTCAGAAATACTTCTTGAGTTTTATAATGAATCACAAACATTTCTTGAAACTCGCTTCATTTTAAAAAATTTAAATAAACCCCACTTTCATTTAAAATCAATTTCATAAGATATACTTAATTTCCAAATAAATTTCCATATTCCCATAATGAAATAAAACACTTTCAATACATTTCATGAATGTAAAATTCCACATACAATAAACTATTATTCATATTTTTGAAAATCCAAAACAATTTA
Organism: Viscum album; assembly: GCA_963277665.1. NCBI lineage: Eukaryota > Viridiplantae > Streptophyta > Magnoliopsida > Santalales > Viscaceae > Viscum > Viscum album. Next base: position 558,534,203 of record OY728164.1, on the reverse strand, counting down.
TAAAATCATGTATTTAATTTAAAACTGATTATCTATGTTCAAAATGAAGGTTACGACAAACTTTTTTCAAAACGCTTCACAAGAACCTAATTTCCATTATTTTTATAACAATTCTAGATTCATAAATAATTCTACCTATAAAATATCTTTTTACATCCAAAAATTAGTTTCTGAAAACACCAAATGACATTAAAACATTAGTCCAAATAATAAAGTGAAAAGAATAAAAAAAATTAATCCAATAACATAAATACACCAATGAAACACACCCAATTAACCTCACTTAAATGGTAGACACTATTGAGGACAATATAATATCTATGGTATCCAAACATAAAATCCAGGGGGATGAATAAATATGAACCATTTTTTACTATAGGTTTAAAAACCAGATGTCAAAGAAGAAAGAGCTTATCTAGTGGAACATTGAACCATTTTTAAGGGAAATTAATGTTTTTCAAAACCGTACAAGATAGTCATCCACTCTATTTATTCATAACTTTTTACCCCAAAACCTTAAAAAGAACCCCAAATCACCAATATTCTCTATACGGAACAAACAAATATCAATAATTTCAAACCAAATCCCTAATTTGAGATTAAAATCTATGTAAACCTTGGAAAATTAGCTCTCATGGTGATAAAGATCTATATAGACTCTCCCCAAAATTACATCTTGAGTACCGAAAATCATGTCTCCATGTTACATAATTTCCTAAATAACAAGAAAGTGTTAAATGAACCTAGGTTATTTTAAGAAGCAAGGATCTAATACAAATTGTAATGAACTAACCCAAGAGAACCCACCACATCCATTGAACCATTTATCCACCAGTTCTAATGGGTTTTCATGATCTCCGTATGTTGTAAATTAGTGCATGGTTTATAATAAAATACTATAAGCAACATTTTTTTACTATTATTAATCATATAAATAAGAAGTAAAAACTACTGATAATCTTACATGACTAATCTAGACCTTATATACCCATACATATCAAATAAAATGATCCAAAGAAATATTTCAACCATATAGGGAATAATGTAATAAAAATTCATTAAAAATATATAACTAAACAAAATATAATGAAATAAGATACATGAGTAAATAATATTATGTAACCCATGTTTAAATGGCCAATAAAACCTTAGTATGAAAATAAAAAAATAAATTGAAAACCCCCAGGTGACCAATGGTCACTCCGCACCACCACAAATCCATCAATAGACAAAGATGAAAATGAAATTAAAGTCAATGTCTTGGAATATAAAAGGTATCATTTGTGACAAATACACACACATACACTGGTGTGTATATAGGGTGTGATTGAGACATTCCCAGTGTGATCTAACCATGTAGTCTATGAAATTCCGTTCAAAATATTGTTCATAAATTCTAGTAAAAATGTTATATAAAAATGGTTTTTAATTTTTAATAAGTATTCATAATGAAAACAATCATCATCTTTTCCACCTTTCCCAAATTAAATCCTTAAACAATCTTTTCTAATTTTTTCATATCTATTATAAAATGTTACATTTATTATCAAATAATGAAATGAATATTTCATAAAATTCTCTTTCGAACAATGAAAATAAAAGGATTCTAAAATAAATGAAACGAAACTAAACCCCTTTTCACTGTTTTCTTAAAATGAATTTCTCAAAACTATTTACAAAACACTAATTCCACTCAATTTACAAATCAAACATTCCAAAAAAAATCAAAATATATAAGGAAACCCATTAGATGGATCAGAATCAGAAACAAGCAACACATGAATCATTATATTAATGATTCATAATAAAACTATGATATCCAAAATATTGTACCATGTGATCCATCAAGGATAAGGGATCAAAATCAATGTGGAATCTAAATCCCCTAATAAATCCTTAATCGGAGAAAAGATTCATGTGGAACTCACTATGTTTTAACATAAATGAAACTATAATCAGATTCCTTAGTTCACTCTCTAGGGGCCCCTGTAAGAAACAAGATCATCCCCATTCATCCTCCCTTTCGGTTAATGAGTACATTATATTCCCTTAAGAGGGTTATACTCTCTTAGGGAACTAGCTAGTGAGTGTACACCCAATAAGTGTAACATGCATCTATAAATTCTATTATCTTCCAAGGTTTTCATGATTTCAATTAATAGGGGTGAGAAAGCAATAATGAATGGGGTCGCTACATGTATAAAAACTAATAAAAAATTATTTAATAAACCTCATATAACCTCTTACATCATCGCGATAAATAGACACATCCTTTTAATTCATTCGAATGCCTTATTTCATATATCAAATGAACAAAACATTCCTTTCAAGGACCCAACATATAGGTACATCATATAAATAATGGTCTCAAAATAGGTTCATATAATCATTAAACTATTACTTTATAAAATATTTTAAAAGACTGTCATAATAGGTTTGGAATGCCCATAAACATTTTATCATTTCAAATTACATTTCAAAATAGCACTTGAAACCTATTTTGAAATCAAACCATTGATGATAATCCAATTTTAAACACCCATAATACCTATATGCCTTAAAACCATTTCTCATAAGTCCCGCACATAGATCCCTATATCATCCAACCCCTTGAAAAATATAAGACATTTAATTCAAGGCTAACCAATGTTGAAAAATACATTAATACCATGGATTCCCCTTTTGATAACCTATAAAATATTTATGGAAAACATATTATTTAAGACATTATATTTCTAAATAAATAATAGAAAATCAATAAAACACATTTTCAAACCCATTAATGGAAAGTAGCTGATATCCAATCAACCAATAATGTATTCCATATAAAATTTTGTTCCATAATATGGTATATAAAAACATCCAATAATACCATGACATAAAATATAAGGGGGGTTTCAAAGAAACACCATCCTATTTCTGGATGAATATCATCATAACATGTCATCTATGATGTGGAATACACCAACACACATAGAAATAACCTATACACACACTAAAAAAATAAAAGAATCCTTAATAAACATATCATAAACACAAATATTAATCCACATGTTGTTTAGTGATTGTGATAAAATGAAAATATAGGGGGTAGAAAAGGGAGAATAAAGGAAGAGTATAAAATAGGAAATAATGTTATTTCCTTGAGAAACCTACTTGAAATCAATGGGAATAAGCCCAACAATCCACAAAGAAGGGTGGAGGAACTACCCTTGACACACCACTAGTACAGTAAAATGATATAGAGATGAAAACAAGTCTTTATGTCCTAAAAATACGGAATATAAATAAAATTTAAATATAAATAAAACTAGTAATATCACATAGTGAAGCTTTACGATTAGAAAAAATATAAATAAGTTGTACAGTTTTCACCAGATAAATGCACCAAACCAAAATGTTTAGTTACATGTATTACCTTACCATGTTCTAGTCATTAAAAAATACAATGTAAATCCTAAATCACTAGTTCATGGTGAATCACATGATTTTCCCTATCATTATCTAGTCATGTGTTTTCACAAAAATCCCAAAAGGACATTCATGGTTTCAACTAGAACTCACATGGTTTACTCTAAACCATGTTCTACACATGCACAAAAAAACATGAAATAAAATAATGAAAAACAAAGTTCTATTCACTCTCGGATCTTCAAGTTCCTTAAAAACAAAGAACACAAACCGTTCAACGGATGACATAATATTGAAAACCAAATTTCTAATCCAAAACACCCAAAGTTTAAATTTACCCAGAAAAAAAAAGAAAATATAAAACAATAGTGACATAAGGGTGTCCCAACCTATATGTATTTTAGGCATTGGTACATGTGATATATTTATGTAGATAATCCCTAAATCAATATTACATAGAATGAAATATTTCTATGTCAAAATATAATTAAGGGGTTAGCTTAATGAATGTAAACATGCAACTACCTTTGGCAATTCTTAAAATATTATCGAGGTATATTGTAATTCTATTGTCTATATTCATTTTTTTGGAAAAATTATGACTTTTACCAAAGTCTTTCCTATTATATATCTTAAATAATGTGTTTCATGTCGTGAAATGATTGATAGTTATTTTCTTTCATGCAAGGGTTGAATTAAATAGAGGAGGAATTTAGTCATTAATTATAATTCATATATAAAGTAATTAGAACCCAATTATTTACCTTTAGGGATATATATATAGATATAGTACCCATATCATGGGGGATTTATGTGTACATTAAAGTCTCCCCAAGACTCTATCAAAACACCCCTCCCATAGATATATTTTCAAACCTCCTTTACATTATGTGGTGCATATAAGGCATTGAGGGTGGAGGATATCACTTGGACATAAACCAATTATCTAACTCATATAAACCTTTGGTGGAATGATTTCATTCATATGCTTCATGGTGATCATTATCAATTCCACATGAAGATAGTAGTGTAGAAAAAATATTATAATGTACACATTCAAATGTTTCATCATTTCTTATTTATGGATCTTTTCATCTATTTAAAATGGTTCAATATCTGACATGATTTTACAATTAAATCTTATAACATTAACAAGACTTATTAGATACATTTAAATCTAACTATTTTTCTAGGGGATCCTCTAAAACTAGTGTCCATTCATAGACACTAGGAATTATAACATGTGTTCATTTCTTCCATAAAAACATATCCCTCCTATTGAATGGGATTAATTCATTATAATTGTTTATTTTTAGGCAGTAAAAAAACACCCACTTTGGGGTGACAAAAGATATCATCCATTTCAGTTTATTTTTTAATGTTTTATATTTTGATAAATTATCAAGTTGTTGTTAGGATTCTTGTAGTTTTTTAGAAGACATTAGAAGGTGTTTAACTTAATATTGAAGCTCCTTAATAATATTTAGTATGAATTATCTCCTAGAATATTTCATCACAACATTAATTTTTTCATCATCGTCATTAGTCTGAAATGAGAAACTATTAAATTTGTGTGTTGCGGTAATAAAATGATTTTCAAAACTATATATTTTATTTTATCATTGGATATTTGATGTGTTTAAAAAAATTAATAAATAGAGAGTTTGAGTTTAGAATCCATCATTCAAGGTGAAAATCAGTTTTCATTATTTATCATTTCACTTGTTTTGAAATCATTGATTTTATATGATTATTTATGTGAGTTTTTTTCTATTTTATTTTTATTAACTCATGTGAGTAAACGATAAAAGAATATTCATGGCTTGAACTGACTAAAAAATCTTTTTTCTTAACTGAAGAGATATTTTGAGAGTATTTTACATACTCATTCTTACAATCTATTTCAAGATAGTCATATTACATGTGTGATGTTGTAACATGACAAGATTATTATTTCAAGCTATATTATCTAGGTGTTCTACGTATTATTGAATCCAAATTCATTATTAATCCCCTATAAAAAAACATTTTTATATAAATTTTACATTTCAGCACCTTAAACCTTATAAACCATGAATTTAATATTTTGTAAGACATATTTTATTCCAATTAATACATACATACCTACAACTTATTACATTTAATGTTATGTTCTCAACTAAGTGTGGGGGATAAGGTGTGTTTATTATAATTATTTAGATCAAGTTATATTTTTTAGGATCGTGGGTTATAAGAATTCACATCTATAATATACATTTTAGTAACCATATTTAATTCATATTATTAATACTCATTACCGATTATCATGTAAAAAATGTTTATGTGAGAAAAATTATATACATTATTGTAGAAAAAAATAAATTCCAAAAAATCTTGGATAATATATTTTTATTCACTAATATTTATTGTTGTGGTTGGAACCACCAAACCAATAAGGGTGATGGGAGTTTTAGTGTTAAATTTATAAGGATAATAGTGAGTTAAATTAATAGTTTGACACTTGTTAAAAATTATCATACATTTTAATATAGAGATTAAAACTCTTTATTAAGCCTCTCAATATTTCACATTTAAATCCCACCAACCCTTAAAACGAAAAAAACATTTTGAAATCCTTCTTCACTAGTGAACTTATCATTATTAGTAAAGAACATAGGATATTGAAAATCATATGTTGAATAACATGAATCCATGGAATCATCATAACTCCACATAAAATGTTCCTCGAGTGAAAAAAGAATATTTAAATTTTATTTAATTTTCTAGTGGCATGGGGAAGAGTAAAAGGCTAAAATCATTAAGATAATAAGTGATCGTAACTTATAAATGAGACATGATAAATTTAAATGGTTACTTAACTAGATCATTTGTATTTATTTCTATCGTGTTGTTGAACTTGATAAGAGATTTTTTATTGAATAATTGACATTTTTTGGAGTGAAATTAGTAATTCATATTAGTGATTTATTAATGTGAAAAATATCCTTCATTAGTGCTAAAAAATTTTGAATCTTGATTGTGAATTTATATGTTTCTAGATTATATCAGTTTTAAAAAATAACTTATAAAAGATCCATCTATCCGTGAAAAAAAAAATATGATCATAAAGTGTATCCTTTATCAACTTCTTTTTTTCACTGATAAAATAAAACTTCCAGTTCTGTGCTCTTGTAATATATATTATACAATAATTTTTTTAAATTTAAATTAAATTCCAAAAACAATAACAAAGAATATTATTAAATTCATACAATAATTTTGAACATTGATTTATATATTTACATAGATAATTATAATTTATTACAAACATCAAAAAATTTAAATTTTTTGTTTCGTTGTCATTGGATCCCCTTAAAAATTATCATAATCATGCTACCAGCAGTCGAAAAAATAAACCCAACATGAAAAAAGAGTGTACATATATAAAAAATTATTCGTATATTATTAATAATTTATGTAACTAAAATAAATATAAATATGATTCAATGAATTAATAAAATAGAACATTTGAAAAGTAAACAATGCACTTTGATCCATACAGGGTACACCATGTGTCCTATTGACATTAGGTTGAGTCCTACAAGTCACAAATGGATTATGTAATATTTCTCTAAAGTATTAAAAAAATATGAGTACAATTTCATTATTTTAAGTATGTAATTAATTTTTGGATCTAAAATGAATATTTTAAAAAAGAAACATTAACATTGATTTATATTGGGACATTGTGTGATATATTATTATATGTTCAATTCCTACATATCACAAATTATGTATCGATAATTTTCATGAAATATAAGGACAATATGATTTAATTTTCTCAATTTTCAGTGAGTGACTAGTGTTTTTAACTAAAATGTCATTTTCAAACTAAAAACACTCACTTCATGTTATATTATGTACATAGCGTGTTAAATTAATTATTGGATGATTCTTACATTCCATAAATTATGTAGGGATCATTTTAATAAAATATCAAGACAATCATATTGGGTTTTATCTATTTTTAGTTAGTGTAAAAGGATTTTATCTAAAATATCATTTTTAAAATAAAATCACATATTCGAGTAATATAGGGAACATTTCATTTCAAATTGATTTGTGATTTTTTTTTTCATACATGTAAAAATAATATATTGACCATTTTCATAAATTATCAAGAAAATATAAGTGTATTTTCATGGTTTTTAATGAATGATGTGAGTTATTAATAAAAATGACCCTTTTATGCTAATAACACACACTTCAAGTCAAATATGGCACATCATGTGTCGAATTGACATGGAGGTGATTTCTATAAGTTAAAAATGATTTATGTATCATTCCCATAAATAATCTAGAAAATGAAAGTAAAATTTATTATTTTTTAGTGAGTGGTGGTGTTTTGAACTAAAATTTTACTTTAAAATAAAGACAAACACTTTCAATAATGTTAGCCACATTGTGTGTCGAATTTATGTGTGAATGATTAATAAACATGAAAAATGATATATATATATATTATTTCACTAATGTATAAATCCAATTCAAGAATTGTTTTCCCTATTTTATAGTGTGTGATTAATTTTTTACACAAAAATTTCACTTTTAAATAAAATCATACCCTTTTAGTCATACCATTCATACTATGTGTCATATTGACATGATGTTGATTCATTAACATAAAACATAAAATTTTGAATATTTTAACATTTATCATGAAAATTTGAGTGTTTTTTGTAGTTTCTAATGAGTGACATGTTTATTGGTCAAAAATGTTATTTTTAAACTAAAAACACAAACTTTGAGTCATAGAGGATAATCCATTGGTCTGATTGATGTGAGGATGATTATTATTGGGATTAGGATGTTTCGTTAATTCAAAAACAATCACTCACTTGAATTTGAGAGTTTGTATGTATTCTTTGATCTTATTTGAGTAGTAGAAGTAGAAACCTTTAATATAAATTTTAGACTCCTAGAATTAGGAAAACATAAAAGGAATGATGTGAATAATGTTCTTTGTGAATGGTGAACAATTTACCTACTTGGTCGATTGAGTTAGTAGAAGTCTCAGCTGAATAAGAATTCCATGAATCAATTTCCAAAAATGTTGTAGGTTGGTGTTCCCTTTTTAACCAGAAATGGACATATATAAAAGGCGGTGGGACTATTTTTGAAGTATATGTACTATAGTATAACACAATATATGGTATTTTAAAAATTATAATGTTAATTTATCAAGATATATTTTTTTCTAACAACATGTACATTTGGAAACATATATAATTTGTAGTGTTCTCCTATTGATGTAGGGTGAATTTATGAACTATGTAAAACAAATATTCCTTATTTGTTTTCCCATTCTTCATATTCTGGTGGGTGTGTGTGATTTTTATATTTTTCAATGATTAGGGTGAATCTTGAATTCCTAATTCTAATTATATAAGGATATAATGGGAGATCATATAGTTAAAATTCCATTCTAAAGAACTGTTGGAGGATACCAAAATCTAATCAACTCTAGGTTCAAACATCCAATGTTTTTATGGGATTTCATTAGGTGTTTTCATACCTAAATAGTGTTATCAAATTATACCTTAGTTTGGACAAACATATTAAATTAGGAATCTTTCTCACATTCCACAAATTCATATTGATTTATAATTGGTCATTATATCATGTAACGATATAGAAATATATAAAGGTGGGTTTAGATAAGTCAACAAATAGAATAAAATTCATTTTATAAAAGATTTAATTAGATTTATATCTCTTCTAATAGGATCTTGACCTTATTATATGTGAAAAACTTGACAAAGATAGAGAAATGATAATGGTAAATGTTTAAGAAATAAGTATTAGTCTTGGTAAAAATGATGTTGGCCTTGATGTTTTCCTTTATTATCTAGGAAATGAAGACTATATTTAAACATGATATGACCCTAGAAGAGAACAATGAAAAATAAAATTAAAAAAAATATTATTGATGATCTATTTACTTAGTTTTAGGCTTTTGGAATGATGTTGAATATTGGATCATGGGAATTATTTCAACATGATCAGAAGTTATCTTGTATCAGGGAATGTTTCCTTTAAAGATGACGTGTGGGCTATAATATTACATTAATCTTTTCTAGAATATGGGTATGACATTGTTACTATGGTCATTAATTCCTATAGAATGTTTTATATTGTGTTTGTGTACATTTCTAATTTCATCTTTAATGAAGAAATTCATAGTAGAGTTATCTAATAAAATTTTGGTAGTATATTGAATAAAAATCAAAGGTGAAAATCAACTCATTAAAAGAATAATTGAAAATTGAATGAAAACACCAGAGACTAGAGTCATTTATATTGGACTAGAACATGTCTTACTTGTTGGAATTTTGGTAAGAGGGGAAATCTTCATAGGGACAAAAAATAACACAAGGGAGACACAGTAATAAATTATTCAAGAAGTTAAAAATATGTTAACGAAATGAAAAATTTTTGTGATAAAATGCTCATTATTCACAATCTAATGAATTCAGGGGTTATTGAATCGGGTTAATCCATTAACACCTTGAATGGTTATGGATGCATAACGAATTATGTATCCAGAATCATTGGGGAAGTGCTTATAGTAGATACTAATTATTTGGAATTGTTTAGAAAGGTATATGTAAATCTACATGTATCAAAGTGACTTGGGGATTTATAGTTAAGGAACCACAAGTTAAAGATAAAAAATTTATCTAAATTGATGTTCTGATGGGAATAAAATGGTAATAATTTCATCATATGAAAAACTATAAGCCTATCATTATAGACTAGGTCAATTTAGTAATAATAAAATGGAGGTTCTATTGGGGTCAGGAATTATGAAGCTCGATTATATAATTATTTGAATTTGTGGGAGTTATTTTATTGGAATTCAAAAATGATCTCAATCAATATGAATGGTTGAAATCCAAATTCGTGGAAGTTTAATCTAGTTCACATGAATTTCAATGTACTTTATTCAGTTCAATCTCAAAGATGATCAGGATATATTGACTAATTTATTGATGAATCCACAAGGATTATATGTGTTTGGTTTCTAAAAAAATATAACATGTTTTATATAATTTTAATGTTAAAATATAGGGTTATTATAGATTGTGGTCAGAAATTTATCTGATTTTTATTTGATAATACTGGTGAATAGATTGATATAAACATTCATAACATCTTCTGGAAGAAGGGTATCATTCTTGGGAGAATATTACTCAAAACACCACAATGTAATGGATAGGTAAATATTATGAAATTTAATTTAACATAGAAGGATAGGTGCATTCGTGTGACATTTCATATTACCAAGTCCATCATAAGAAAAAGTAATGAACATGTATGTATACTAGTAAGATTTAAGAATATCCCTTAAAATATGAATAAGTATACCTGAATAAATTTGGTTTGATAAGCTACCAAAATTATCACACCTCAAAATTTTATGTTTCATTACTAATTCTCATCATGATTTAAAAGAAAATGGTAATATATTAAAACACTCCAATGAATAATTTTTTTTATCATATGGAAATAATTATTTTGTTTACTGACTGTAGAGTGCTGATCAATAGAAGACCATAAGTATTCAATATGTAATATTAAATGAGAATATTCTATAGTGTGATGTGAAGTTGGTTGAATCAAAACCTGAGGATAATAGGTAACAACTAGTCTATAAGTTTATCGTGATAAAAATACTAAAAAGTTATATATATTGGTGATACCATACCTCAAAATTAATGAATAGAATGTTTTACCAATGGAAGGTGTCTAAAAATTATGAAAAAAAATTAAACATATTATGAAATGATCTTGAAGTATATTAATCAAAAATATGAGCACAAGAATTTCAAGAACCATAAAATAAAGTTCCATTGAATGAAAAAAATAATCTTATAATATTCTATAATGGTATATGACTTGTATAGTGGTATAGAGATAAAAATATAATCATATATGTAACCATTTATCAGGAACCTAGATTTCTAGAAAAGGAAACAACACTACGTGATTAAGTGAAGTTAGAGTTTGTAATGGAAGAAGAAATGAATTCCATAAAGTTCCACAAAACATGATAGATGATTGAACTGCTGAATGGGAAATGAGAACATGGAAAAATGGACCTATTATTTGAAATAAGAAGATGATTGAAAGAGATATGATGCATTATTGGTGGTGAGAGTATTCCAATATAAGAAATAAATCAATTTAATTGATATATTATAACTAGTTGTAAAGCATACTATAATTTCAATACTATAAATCTATGTTGCATCTGATGGTCTATACTAGGTGCTGATGGATGTGAACACTACATTTTTGCATGGGGATTTGGAGGAGGAGATCAACATGATAAATCCTAATAGTTTTGAAGATGATCTGAAGTAGGTCATTTTTTGAAAACTAACGTCTTTATGGATTGACATAGGATCCTAAAAAATAGAACGAAATGTTCTACGAATTAATTAGTGAGGAAGGTTTTACAATGAGAGACTCTAATCACTTTTAAAATTAGATGTATTATAACGATGGAGTTTATATATTTTATCCATTTATATATTGATGAAATGTTACTTATAGTACCATAAATTTGGAAGATTAATCATATGATGATTAAATTTTCCATAATGATTTGAATAAAGAACCTTGGACAATCCAATAATATCACGGGGATAAGGATTAAGAAGGATTATAAATCTAAAACATCAATGTTATCCAAGAAAGAATACATCCATAATATACGTGAAATATTTCAAATGAGCATATGTAAATATAGGGGATTTTTTAAATTTATCCAAATACTAGGCACCTTCAGTAAACAATAAGGACCGACACATGGTTAAAATACCATATGCATCTGCTACCTGAATCAGTATTTATTTAATAATATGTATATAAGTTGAAATTTATTTTGTAGTCGGAATAGTAATTTGATTCATGAATAAATCTAGGAAGGTGCACTAGGAATCTATGAAGTGGATCATCCAATATGTGAAAAGGAGCAACAGATACATCTTTTTTACTTCAAGGAAGATTATCATGTATATCGATTTGTAGATATATATTATAATAGTGAATCGAAGACTCATAAAATCACAATGTTTTTTATACTTACATTTAGTGGAATGGAGATCGGTTGGATGTCATAGACAAAACTAGTGGTTAATTTTTATACAAATAAATAATTATCTGTTGCAAATATAGAAGTTGGAGAAGAGATGATCTAGTCTGTGCATTTACATAAAGAACCCTAAAAATAAAAATAATAAGTAAAAATATTTTCTCATAATCAAAGTGTCATCCACCTTTACAAGAATCTAGTATTTCATGAAAAAATGAAACACATTGACCAAGAATTATATTTATTATAGAATCTACTACTGGATGAGGGTTTTGAGCTATTAAATATCATATGAAATCAACATTCAATAGATAGTTTCTATAAGGTGTTATTATAATATATCCTAAGGAAGAACTACACATTAGTATGACCTAGTTGAACAAGTGGGGGATGGAAAATACTATGAAAATTTTAAAAGGGAGAGTTGGATTCCTACTGAGATTAAGGATTCCAATGTGTTTTTGTAAATTAATAATCATGTTGTAGATTTTAAGGGATGTGATGTTTCTTCATGTCCCTGTTAGTTCACTCATAGGATGATTATAGTATTCTAGTGTACTTTGATATTTTCCTAAAAAACAAAAGTAAAAAAAATTTATCATTTGAATCATACTACCAGATGTTCGCAAACATTCAATGAATGGTGTAAAAATTGACTTCCAGGCCTAGAGACTTGTGTAAAAGATGGTTTTGTTGAATCAGTAAAAGCCTCAATTGAATTAAAAAGTAACTGTAATGTTGGATTCAAATATTGTAGTTTGTTTTACCTGTATAACCTATAATGAACCTTTATAAAATAAACATGTGACCAATTGTTGGGGTATAGCATGTTTTAATGTAAAAATTGTATTGTATTCAAAAAATATCAATGCTGGATTACCATGCTACATTTTTTAAAATCATTATACTTCCATTTATATAAAGAGATTTTAGTGTTCTCTCATGGGATTCCGATGAATATATGAACCACAAAAATCCAAGGTATCATATTTTATCCAACTCTTTATATTATTTATTGTTTTTGTGACTCATATTTTTTAGTGGGGATTAGGTTGCATCATGGATTACTAATATTTTATCTCTATGGATACAATGGAATATTCTATAGTTGAAATTTTTTGGTGTCAATCTACCAATGGATTTGAATTAGTGGTGAACACAATGTTATACCATCTAGTGATTGTATCGGCTTTTCATTAAGCCTCTTCTTCCACAAAAATTCATTATTCTCAATAATGAGTTATATATTAATTTCATAAAGTATCTAGACAATATGAGTGTTTATTCTCTATTCTGAGTATGTGATGCTTGATTTCAACAAAAATATCAATTTTAAACAAAAATCAGCCACATTGAGTTATATGATAAAGATAACGTGTCTGATTAATATGTGGTTAGTTATTATTTGTCAAAAATGAGTTATTGATCATTATCAAGAAATAGTAATATATTCCCTTTTTTCTACTTTCAGTCAGTGACACGTGTTTTTAACCAAAATGTCATTTTTAAACTACAAACACAAACGTTGATTCATAGCAAGCACACTATATGTCAAATTATAATGTGTTTATTCCTATATCTCATAAATTATTTATGTATTTTTTCCATAAATATCAGTACAATTCAAGACATTTACACTTTTTTAAATGAGTGACAAATGTTTTAAACTAAAATTTTATTTTTAATTGGATACTCACACTTTGATTCATAATGGACACACCATGCATCAAATTAATGTGATTTTTATTCTTACATATTACAAATGATGTATGGATCATTATACAAATTTATCAAAACCATATGAGTATTATTTCATATTTTTCTATTACTGTGGCATGTTTTGAGAAAAAATATAACTTTAAAACTAAAAACATGCACTTCGTGTCGTATCAAGAAAATTGTATGTTGGATTGATGTGGGTTTTATTAATATGTATCAATAATGATATATAGATAATTTAACTACAGTGTCAATACAATATCAGTAATTTTTCTTGATTTTTAGTGAGTAACGTCATTTTTCAACTAAAAGGTCACTTTTTAATAAAAATGTGGACTTCTAATCAAGTCAGTAAAACCATATACATAATATATATGTGGTATATTGAAACATATATAAAATTATTTACAGATCTTTTTCCTATATTTTCATGATAAATTGAGTATTTTTTCTTGATTTTTAATATGTGATGTGTTTTTTGAGCTAATATATCTCTTTTAAATAAAGAAATTAACATAATTTCAAAATGGTCACATCATGTGTAAGAGTCATATACAGTTGATTCATCAACATTAAAATGATGTTTGGACCATTTTTAAAAAGTATTAATAAAATCTAAATATGTGTTATTGGTTTACAATTAGTGGAACATGATTTGAAATAAAATTTTGCCTTCAATCTAAAAAACGCACACTTTCAGTCATATTTGGAAGGATGTGTGACATATTGAGGTTTTTATGATTTCTACACATGAAAAATGACTTATATATCAGTTTAATAATTTATCATTATATATTATCCATGGTTTCAAGGTCTGGAGTTTATGTTTCATGTATTAAAGTAAATGGTTAATTGTAAACTAAAAATGAACAATTTGAGTGATATCAGATACACCATGTGTACGATTAATGTGTGGTATATTCCTAAATGAAAAAATACTAATGGATTATTATCCTACGATATCCATAAAATACAAGTGTTTTTTTATTATTTTTAGTGAGATCCACAAGTTTTTAAGTAAAATTTCATTTTTAAAATAAAAACATTTAAATTTAGTCGTACTAGGTACATCATGTGTTAGATTAATGTTTGATAAATTTATAGTCATAAAAAATTTTGTACGGGTCATTTTTATAAAAATAACTAATATAATATAAGTGTTTTTATATATTTTTAGTGAGTGGTACATGTTTTTAACTGAAACATCATTTTTAAATTGAAAACATGCACTTTGTGTCATACCAAGCCCATATGGTGTCCTATTGATGTGTTGTTGATTCATAAATGTCACAAATGATGTTTAGATCATATTACTAATGCTTCAATATCGTAAAAGTTAATTTTTAATATTTTTTATTGAATCCCAAATGTTTTTAACTAAAATGTCTCTTTTAAACTGAAAAACATGCACTTTGAGTCATATTGGGTGAACCATATGTTGGATTGATGTTTGGATAATTCCTATGTATTGAAAATTATGTAAGTATTTTTTTAGAATGTATCCATACCATACAAGAATATTTTCTCTATTTTCATTGATTGATTCTTGTTTTGAACTAAATTGTTACTTTTAAATAAACAACATGAACATTCAATAATACTAGTCACATCATGTTCCATATAGATGTGCAGACGATTTATAAACATAAAAGAGTTTTATGGATCATTTTCATAAATAATAAATAAAATTTTAGATACACATCATTATTTTGATTATGTGATGCTTGTTTTGAACAAAAATGTAACTCATAAATAAAAACATTCACGTTCAGTCGTTTCTCCCACACCATGTGTAAGATTGACAAGTGGTTCATTCCCAAACATCTAAAACGACTTATGAATTTTTCTCCTACTTTTTAAGGAAAATATGAGTTTCTATTAATTGTTTCCATTGAGTGACACATGTTTTGAACATAAATGATACTTTTGAACTAAAAACATGCACTTTTAGCATACCTTGAAGGAAATGTGTCTAATGGATGTGATTTTCATTCTTAAATACCATTAATTACATATATATTGGTGTCCTCAATTATCAATACAATCTATGTGTTTTTTCCTAGTATTGATTAGGTTATTAATATTTTGAACTAAATGGTCATTTTTTACATTGAAAATTTGTACTTTCAGTATTACATGGTGCATCATATGTATGATTAATATAAGATTGATTCATTCCGGTATAAAATTAATAATGGATCATTGTCTTAAATTATTAATAATTTTATTTATTTTTCTATATTTTCAGTCATTGACATCTGTTTTATGTAAATATTAATTTTTAACTAAAAACGCATTCATCGAGTCATATTAGGCACATTGTGTGTACGATTTACATTCAATCTATTCATATATGTCAAAAATGATATATGGGTCATTTTACTAATATTTAATGACATTATAATTGTTTCCTCTATTTTTATTGAGTTACAGATGTTTTTAACTGAAATGCCAAATTTTAACTAAAAACAAGCACTTTGAATCATACAAGACATACCATGTTTCATATTGATATTATATTGATTCTTACATGTCCTAAATAATGTATGAATCATTATAAAAAATTATTAAGACAATATGAATGTGTCTTATTAGTTTTCAATGAGTGATTCACTTTTTAAATAAACATTTCTCTTTTAATTAGAAAACAAGCAATACGATTCATACCAGACATTACTGTGCCCTATTGACATGCAGTTGGTTCATGAATGTCAGAAATGATTTGGGGATAATATTTCTAAAATAACAAGATAAAATGAAAGATAATGTATTTCAATGTAAAGTATGATTTGCTTACATTTCATTTTAAGCCCTTTATTTAGGTCAATAAAGTGTTTTCTCAAGTCCATAAGAAGGCTCGGGGGTGTTCCAAGGGTTTGTGACATGAAAAAGGCTGGAAAGAAGTTTTCTAGGATATCTGTAGGGTCTATTCATGGTTATACTTATCTATGGGGACATCCTAGGTAAACCATAAGGAATATGGATATTCATAGGGTAGCCTCTATACGGTTTCTTCACTATTTTCCAAAATTTTATGGTCAACCGTGTGTCGCAAAAAAATTAATTTTTTTAAAAAAGTTCCATTATTGGGTTTTTATGTTCCACTCGGGATTTTTTCCTCCTCTCCTCTTGTAACCCTAGGAATGAACCAATTATTCCATGAACATCCATGGTTTGAACTCCCTCATCTTAGGTCTGTTAGGAGTATTATTGTTTGAGAATTGAATATCCGAGTAAGGTTATTCTACCTCATTCTTTACTTTTTTGGTTTGGGCTTCCCATTCGTCTTATATCTCTATCCAAATCACATAATGCTATATTTTTTGTGATATTTAGGTTTAGGATTAAAGGTTTCATTGAATCATGATCTATTGCCCCGATTAAGGGTGTGTTCACCAATTAATTCAAGGAAGCTGATCTACATGTTGTATCCCTTGTGTTTCAAGTGGAATTGTTCATGTATGGATATGTTCATAATTTTCAATTTCTGTAATACTTGTTCACATTGATTTATTTGGATATAGTGGTTCTCTAAATGGTTAATTTTATTCCTCATGATCTCCATGGGAAGCAATAAGGATGTCCGAATTATAATTTGGGCCACTCATGGGGTGTGTCGATATTCCATGAACATAGAGTTTAGCTAAGTAAGTGTAAGGTAATTGTGAGAGATCATAGAGCCAATGATGAATATGTTAATATGCTTTATGGATGTTCAATTATTGATTTAGTATACATAAAGGTTTGGTAATGTCCTAAGAGGTTATTTGGTTGGCATGAAAATGGTTAAATGGATGAATGGGAAACTGCTAGGGGATTAGCTTTATACTTGAATATTTATAGAAAGATTTGAATGGGAAATGGGAAATGGGGATAAAGGGTTAGGTAATATAAATTATGAATGTGTTAATTTATTGATGAAATATATTAATTTATCATTTATTAATATTGTTGTGATGTTTTAATTTATAATGGTTATTATTTTTCTGATATGGTTGATTGCGGTGAATGACAAATAAGCATGTGCACTTGGATTTATAGAGTGGGGTATAGAATTGATGCTCTCCTATCATGGTTATAGAAGGACCAAGGTTCTATATCCAGCCAAAAATGAATAGGTTAGGGAAGGGGGCAGAGTTAGATTCCCCTAATAGTTTCATTCCAGCCGGTCTGAGTCTTCGAGGTGAGGGTATTGGGAATTCTTGTGATATGATGCCTAGTGAGATATGACATGTTTAATTCCCACATGTTGGTAACATTGATCATACCTGGTCTATTGAACTCCTGAAAATGGTGAAATGATAAATGAAATGTCTTGGAAACACACATGGGAAATTTGGTAGGATAACTGAAACGAATTTAAAAAATGGATTTTTGAACTATTTTCCTTACATGAATTTGTTACCATTTAAATTCACTATCTATTGACCGGATATCATTTAGAATACATTAGTGGCATTCAACTGAGATATACTTGCACCCTGGTCGTGTTTTCGTTGGGTACTCAGGAAGATTTCATTCTTGTATGTTAGGATATGGGAGAGGGCCCTATACAAATGAGTTGAGTTGGACTTTGGACATTTACATGTGAGGTTCCAGACATAGAGTATAGAATATTTTGAGGTTTCTGTCGGTTTTCCTCTTATTGGGGTATTGTTAGCATGACACTATAGTATAACACTATATATTTACAATTATATATAGTAGTACAATGTATTGGAATTGGTAATTTATGAATTTTATTGATTATTCTCTATTATTCACATTATTTAAACTATTTTCTTATGTGTATAACTCTGTTAGAGAAGGCGTAGTCTCCACATGTATCATATTAGACCCTTGCTATTAGTTGTCAATCTCTGGTATATAAAGAGGCATGCTTGAGGTCATGTGGTTACCCAGCATGGGGCACCGGTTTAGTGGATTATGGGTCAGAGATGTTAAAAATTGGTATAAATGTTAGGTTATTTTCTCTTTCTTATTATTTGGGGATGGTAGACATGAGTTTAGGAATATGTCAGACCATGGTAATGAGCTCATTCTTGGGAGTACCTAACCCATGTATGAGGGAAAACCCAAGTCACCTGGGGATGGGATTGTTTTCCTTGTTGGGTGTTGTTATATTTGATTATAATTCACCATCGGGTGGGGCACTTGTTGTGTGATTTTATGGTTTTGTGATACTTCTATCATGGTCTGAAGGGTACGAATTTGTGCATTAACGCATCATTCTTGGAACCTCTATAAGTAGGTGACATGCATTATGTTCGGCACATAGACGAGATGGTTGGGCAGGATATGGATGTCAAGATGTGTTTGTTATCTTAAAAGTAATGAAATTGTGCCTAATAAGATGGTATGAATGGGTAAAAAGGATAGTCAAAAGGGTCAGTTGTAATTTAAAAATGGTTCTTAATAAATATATGGAACTCTATTGAATGGGTGTAAAAGATAATTCTTGTAACCATGGGAATTAAATACCATTGTTAGCCATTACTTTAGGGGATATGGATAAGGGTAGTGACCCAGTTGTGTGTGGGCCCATTTGGGGAGAGTATGCACACTGGTTTGGTTATGGAAAGTGAAGTGTCTACCTATATATTTTTATCCATTAATAAAAGTGTTATAGTTGTGTTTTAAAGATCATATTTGGCATTGTAGATAAATTCCACCTCGAAGACGGGTGCCGGTTGGGTGACATGAGGACATTAGTGAGAATTATCTTCTAGTAATAGAGAAAAAAATGTGGTGATCCAAGAAGATAGGGAAGAACAGTTCTTGGAGAAATATTTTCATTTTATGATGATTATGGAATGAGACCTAGGGAGAGTTTTACCGTGTATGATTGATCTGACCATGGAGTTTCAGCTATAGCACCCTCTGAACTTTACCAGAGAGGGTGGTTTGGAGGAAGAGGAGTTTTGAATAGGCTTCATCCAAAATATTATAGACTAACTATAGATACCTATCGTGAGATGAGTCAATTTGGCAGCCAATATGCTGAGGAGTGATGAAAAACGTTTGTGGGACATGATAGTCCAAATGGAGTAGACTTAAGGATTTATGTGGAAGGATTTTCATGAGATGTTTCTAGAGAACTTCTACCTAGAAACCAAGAGGTAGGAGAAGGATGGATATTTTATGAGGTTAAATTAGTAGACAATGTTGTTAGTGGACTATGCAAGTTATTTCATGTATCTATGATGCCTCATTCTGACATTGATTGGAAACGAGGTAGTTGTAGCGAAACACATCATGGATGTGCTGAGACAAGAGATCAAATATCATTTTAATATATTTCATCTAAATTTATTTTCCAAAGTGTTTGATAAATCCATTATCATTGATGGGAACCTTGAGGGACCGTCAAGAAGTAATGTTAGGGCACCATATAGGTGAGAAAGTGGTGTGGCTTCTGATAGTAGGAAGCGCCACTTTGGAATCTTTCAGTAGGTTGGAAGCTCATTGAGTAGTTATTAGAGGGGGTTATTATATTAGGATGATGACCAGGTCTTCTATTATCACTATGTTAGGCCAGGGTTCAAGCATGTCTAGTTTTCCCACCCATAGGTTGAGTGCCGAGCAAGTGGCAGGTTAAGAAACTTGTAGTGATTCTACAGGAACCCATAATAGTTTGGGAATGATGGAGGTTAGAGGAAAATTCCATGTGTGGGTAGGGGGTCAATTAGCTCATATCAGGTAGGCAGTTCGAGCTCCATGGGTCTTACTATCCGAGGCGGTGGACATGGATCTCTGGGGAGAGATCATCTTTACCAACAGAGCAGTTCAGAGTAGGGTACTGTATAAGGCCCCAGCCTTTAAACTTACTTAATCTTGAGTTATTACAAGTTTACACATTGAGGATCTTTTCAGGTTTAGAGTTTTAGAGAATTAGATCATGAAACTTGCATTATATTCCACATTTAAACAAAGTGGTTACATAAAAGATAGTATCCATTCTTCCCATCAACGGAAACATATTGAAAATAAAACATGGATTCTTTCTTAACACATCCTTGACTCTATCATCTTATCATGTACCTTTCCCTTGACCTGAAAAAAACATTTCAAAAACTTGGGATGAGCATAAAAAGCTTAGTAAGGGATATAAAAATATGGAAAGGAAACATGAGTTCATATATACATAATACTGAAATCATAATTTACCCATAAAACATAGGCACTTTAACCTACCTCATCAAATCATGAATAAATCATAGAAATAAAAAGACATAAAGGTAACTTGAGGCATTCATAACATTCTTACGTAGGGAGTAACCCTCTTGGTTATGTTTGGAATACCCATCACATTATATTCCCTAAAATCTCTTCGGAGAAACCTTAACGTTTCACTCCTTCGCGTTACCCAATGCATTGGAGAGCTATAACGGGCTCACCCGCCCTTAGTTTATCACGGAACCACCCGTCTTCATAATAATGCCCAAGAACCATAACATAATCATATCACATAAAACATGAATAAAGGAAACATAAAATTTCCACATTTCAATCACGAGATATCAATACAACACATTGATATAAAAACATTATGAAAACCATTTTCAATACCAAAATAAAAGAAAAGCAAAACATGGTATTTATTTTTCTTTTAAAAAGAAGGTATGGCTTGTAGAGGAAGCCGAAACTCAAATAATGGTTACGATAGCAGAGAAGTCGTTGTCGCCGCATACGTACGACAAAAACATTCCCTTTTGTCGTTTAGTAAACGATTCGTATAAAAAAGATTCCTTTTGAATAAACGTAAAAGTCAAAGGGGTTTATACACCGTATAAAAGATAGTTGTGTATAAAATAAAATATGCCTCAATGAATGGAGATTGAGATGAAGTCCCATACCACCTTGAAGCTTTTAAAATTTTAAACCATTAATATCCATATAAATAAATCCTTAAAACCATTTTGAAAACATGGATATTAATAAGAACAAATAATTAAAACATTTAAAACGATATTTTGGTTAAAGGGGTTTTACCAAAATCAGAGACACTTGAATACAATAATTGAGGAATAACATTTAGTCATAACTTTATAATATCATGAGAATAAATGGATTCATGATATAACACTCCAAAGGGCAGTATATACACCATATAAGAGTGAATTGGTGCATAACAACAATGATCCCTCAATAGAAATGTCAAACGTGATGAAATCCCTTATAAAGAAGGTATCCTTAAATTAAGGACAAATCAATCTCAAAATATGTGTGAAAAATATAAATAAACCCAATATAAGTGGATATTAAGTGTAAAACAGTAAAAGGTCATTCACACATATTCAATGGATGACATATTCAATGACTACATGTTGAACCCAAAGAAATCGAAATTGGGTTAAAAATTTTCCTTGACAGCCTAATGGCATCACATCAAATTGAGTTGATTAGAGATAAAAAGAGTATCTCATCACTTGGACACAAAATTTACATCATTAAGGATATATGAGAACATATCCCAACATAACAATATGTAAATTAAAAGACTCAACAAAAGAAGTCTTTTAAAAAGAGGAGGGTGAAAGGTTCCCTTACCGACTTGGGTATCTTTCAAAACATACACCCCATGAAAGAAGGGAAATAAATCATTGATGTAAACACTCATAAACGAAAGTATATTACACAAAGAGTAGAATAATGGTCAGTACATACACCACTCAAAGGAAATTGTGGCAAATGTAGCATAAATCTCACGGGGATAAAAGTGAGATGAAAAATCCCTTACGAAAACTCGGCAGCCTAACGGCGCCACATAAAACTTCCAAAAGGATTGATGAGAGAGAATAGGGTCTCTAATCACATGAACATAAAAATTACAGTAGTAGTAATATAAAATAACATCCCAATCATAAGAAAGATTAGCTTAAAAGAAATTACATAAAAGAGTGTACTTAAAAAGAAAGAGAGTTGTAGGATCCCTTACCTCGGGTCCGACTTGACTCGATCGTTCTTTAATCTCCTGAATAATAAACTTGAGTTAATTTCTAATTCCTTAATAACCTTTTTTCAAGTTCATTATTACTTTTATACCACTTATTACCATGTCACAAACATTATGTAATCATTTAAGTTAATAATATTTGTTTTGCCGATATTTGGTTCTTAAGTCGAAAGTGGTCTTCTTACAATTACATGTTGTTCATGTGGCCAAATGTTTATTATATCCAGAATTGTATTCATTATGTAGATATCATATATGTCATATATATCCATTACATGCATGCATTTATAACCTTACATAATCATTTAGAGGTAAGAAATGAAATGCACCGTTAATGGAGACGGTAAGCCGTACGTACGCATGAACGCTACTTTCATTTTTATTTCGTATTTTATAGAATGTAATAATAATGATATAAAGGTATATTATAATTCCAGTATAATATCATATATAATATCATATTTCCATCCTTTATACATCCCACATATGGTATTTAACGAATCAAATCACTTTGAGGGGGCGGTAGTCCGCACTTCCTTAAATGAAGATATCACGTATACCCATAATGAAAGCCAAAAAGGTAATACAAAAATGAAAAATACAGAAGCATAAATAAAACATAAACATATTATATATCATATATAAAAATAGTGACATCATAATGGCCACCTTTGAAGGTGTTAAATGAGTATTGAACAATCATCGTTTCGGGAGGCAGAATTTCACCATCCACGGAAACCGTATGTTCTTTAACCATTTTATGTAGTTGTGTGATAGTGTAGCATGAATAAATCTTATAACAACATCCTAGTATATTGAAGATACTGGTGTTGTTACAAAAGAAGTAAATAAAAAGAGTTTAGGGGGTTGGAGAAGCAAAATAACACAAATGAACATGAGAGAATGAATTACCTTTAAAAGTGTAACTCCTTTTGATTTAAGACTAAAGGCTTACTTTGAAAGGATTATTCCCAAATGGAGTCCTCTATGATGAGTAGAGGGATGTTTAGAGAGTAAATGGGCAGGGGTTGGCCGAGTCAAAGGCTTGACAAGTGTGTGAAATGAGGTAGAGGTGGGGGCCTTTTATAAGAGGAGAGGAGGGGTACTTTTGGAAAGTAAGAAATATTACTTTATTTGAAAATGTTTTTCGGTTTTAAAAGGTCCCACATTGATATAATTAGTGGATAAGGTGATAAGGCTTCTAAATACACTCATCCAATTGGTTTTGGCCATGTGTAGTTTGTAGATGTTTCATTATCATTCCATTTTAATTAAATCGTCAAATAATGATGTCATCGTTGCATCATTATTATGTCATAAATAATTTAATTTCTTTAATGTCTAAAAATTATAAAAAAACTACTATGATATAGTAAATCTTTTTAGCTTTCCAATGACTATTTATAATCAAAATTTGGACTTGTATAACCCCACTTAAAATTTTTTTTGGTAAAACATATTATGTTTGTGTCATTTTCACTTCAACATTAAATAAAAAGTAATTTATTTCATTTCCCAACAAAAGTGGATCCATGGGGTACCCAAGTTGTCCCATGGATTGTCTTGGTCGGCCATGACTCACCCAATAGGTTTAGGACAAGTTTCATGGTGTTTTCACATTCTTATAATATCATTTTTACCTTAAACTACACTAATTACCACTAATCGCGATTAAAAACTTAATAAGTTACTATTCACCAAAAAATTATTTTAATCTCATTGAACCCCTTTTTACATATTAATGACAACCATGTATGTAGGATTTTTGAAAATAAAAACACAATTATGGCAAAATTTCATTTAAATGAAAAATCAGTTTTTATAAGTACCACTTAGTGGTTTCACTATTCATCAAAAATTGAAGTTTTTCAGAAAATTACCAAAAATTCACCCTAAGCTATATTTGATATTCCGAATTCAAAAATGAAGTCTATTTTAAAAAAATTCAAAACATATTAGTCACATTAATTAATTTAATAATTAATTCCCGCTGTCAGAGCAAATAGCGTGTTTTTATAAAACAATAAGTATCAAAAGATTGACACTAGTTTAAGTCTGATTTCAAAGTGAAATTAATTCCAATGACCACTATTGGATTCAATGGTAAAAATATTTTATAGTTTAACTTTAAAACCAATTCAAAATATTATCTAATCATATAAATAAATTAGATTAAAAAGAGGTTTTGAATTAAAACACAACATTCTACACTATTCATTAAAAAAATGAACTTTATCAGAAAGATACCAAAAATTTACACAAAGTAAATTTTGATGTCCCGATTCTTAATAAGAGTTTTATTTGGTCCAAAATAATTTTTAAGAGTGAACAAAACTATTTTTAATGACGGTTCTCCATCAAAAGGTGATAAGTGAACCTTTAGTGAAAACTAGGGCATATACGCCAAAAATTGAATTCTTTCCGTATTTTAAGCCTTTATCTTTTATTGTCTAAATGTAAAAATATTTAAGAACATATATAATCATATTTTAGTTATTTCTATCCATTCCCGCCAATACAATGGCTACATGTTAACTACCATTTAAAATAATATTATTTTATTATTAGAGTGCAACGTAATATTCCCAAGAAACTCGTTGTTGCGTGTTGGGTACGCCATCGAGCATAGCGTCCCCTTTAAAGTCATATTAATATTTTATTCACAAATATGGATAAATATGAAAATTTGATATTCATTATTTACCTGGGGTGTTACATCCTTCCCCCCTTTTGGGAATTGCGTCCTCGCAATTTTAAAATTGCGCTTGGAAACATCCTTGAAAGTCCCACATCGGAACAAAAGTCGGTAAAACAAACACTTTAAAATAAAGAAAGATAAGTACAAAGGTCACCCGAGTTAACCCATACTAGGATTCCAAGTATGAAAATATGGACATGGAGGAAAAAACAAAGGGTCATGTTCTGATGGAGAGTGATAGAAAACATGTTTAGGAGAAAGTTAACCACGAGAAAATCACAAACTTGTGATGGGTTAAACGGTCTTCGATTCCCCAGTAGGAAAAGTTAATAGACAACATTTTTGTTTTAAGTTACTTTTTATTGAGGAATTTATTCATAAGGAAACATAATAACTTATCATATTGACTTTTAACCTTTATTAGATTCCTTACACAAACTCATATTTTCTCCAACAGATGAGTATTTAGGAAGACTTGTTCACATTAAGAGTACTATAAACAACTTCTAGAGGAGCACCTAAAAAAAGAACTATACATTTCCCATGTCTTCAAACCTTAACCAAAACTAAAACCAAAAAGGTTACTACAAGATCAGATAATCCAGAAAAGGATAACCCATTAAAAAGAAAATCTATGCTTAATCTCCAAAATTTGTCCAACAAAACCCAAAGTTCAACGAGGACCATCCGATAAACAATTTTTCCATAAAATTCTTCAAAGTAAACCAATATAATATTGAAACCCAAATATTTGAAGGATTTAGTCACATAGTCTTCCAAGTTAAATCGTAACATTTATCTCCAAACAACATCAGTTTCTCCTAAAGTCTCGTATTGAAAAGTAATTATCCTAATCACATATCCTCCATGATAGGTTAATAATTTTCATAAATAACCCAAAATCAACTTACTCTTAATTCATAAAATCATATATCCAAAAAAAATCAGTCAAACTAACCAGGGACTTCACGTAGTCCAGTGGTAGGCGATAAATACCAGTCGCACTTTGGTTGTGGGTTCGATTCCCGCAGCTTTGTCCGACGCGACGGGTTGTCACACGGTCTGCGTGTTGTCCTTTTTCCAAAACTATATAATTCTCAAATCATTCCCCAAAACGAGATAAAATCTTCAAAAATATTCATAACATATTTTAACCTCAAGTTTATCTCATTCCTTTCCTTTTCCATTATATCATAGAGTAACCCATAATTACCTAAAAAGTAAGGATCATATAAACCCAAATGGTTACCTTAATAATTATTACCTGAATTTCCACATCGAGTTGGTCATCTCGTAAATGATGCATTAGAGAACTCACCAAGGTTGAAGTGATTGATCATGACTCCTTGATAGTTGGTTTAGAACAACTATGAGATTCCTCATTGAATCCCCCATCTCATCTAGTATCTTAATCAGAGAACCACCACATTTTCCTTCAAACCCATTGTCACTTTGGTGCCTGCTAGATCCATCCATTCACTAAAAACATAAATGTCAGTGTGAGTATATCAACAAAAACATCATGTACTAATGAGGAAGGCAGACTCCAAGATATACTTACTCATTCACTTTATCTAAAATTAGGACTCTTTCTGAAATTCTAACCATTATGGTAATGTCACTTATGCTTAAAGAATACCCTAACCTCTAAAGTTATCTAAACCGACCTTTGATACCAACTATAAGGCCCCAGCCTTAAAACTTACTTAATCTTGAGTTATTACAAGTTTACACATTGAGGATCTTTTCAGGTTTAGAGTTTTAGAGAATTAGATCATGAAACTTGCATTACATTCCACATTTAAACAAAGTGGTTACATAAAAGATAGTATCCATTCTTCCCATCAACGGAAACATATTGAAAATAAAACATGGATTATTTCTTAACACATCCTTGACTCTATCATCTTATCATGTACCTTTCCCTTGACCTGAAAAAAACATTTCAAAAACTTGGGATGCGCATAAAAAGCTCAGTAACGGATATAAAAATATGGAAAGAAAACATGATTTCATATATACATAATACTGAAATCATAATTTACCCATAAAACATAGGCACTTTAACCTACCTCATCAAATCATGAATAAATCATAGAAATCATAAGACATAAAGGTAACTTGAGGCATTCATAACATTCTTACGTAGGGAGTAACCCTCTTGGTTACGTTTGGAATACCCATCACAGTATATTCCCTAAAATCTCTTCAGAGAAACCTTAACGTTTCACTCCTTCGCGTTACCCAATGCATTGGAGAGCTATAACGGGCTCACCCGCCCTTAGTTTATCACGGAACCACCCGTCTTCATAATAATGCCCAAGAACCATAACATAATCATATCACATAAAACATGCATAAAGGAAACATAAAATTTCCACATTTCAATCACGAGATATCAATACAACACATTGATATAAAAACATTATGAAAACCATTTTCAATAACAAAATAAAAGAAAAGCAAAACATGGTATTTATTTTTATTTTAAAAAGAAGGTATGGCTTGTAGAGGAAGCCGAAATTCAAATAACGGTTACGACGGCGGAGAAGTCGTTGTCGCCGCATACGTACGACAAAAACATTCCCTTTTTTCGTTTAGTAAATGCTTCATATAAAAATGATTCCTTTTGAATAAACGTAAAAGTCAAAGGGGTTTATACACCGTATAAAAGATAGTTGTGTATAAAATAAAATATGCCTCAATGAAAGGAGATTGAGACGAAGTCCTATACCACCTTGAAGCTTTTAAAATTTTAAACCATTAATATCCATATAAATAAATCCTTAAAACCATTTTGAAAACATGGATATTAATAAGAACAAATAATTAAAACATTTAAAACGATATTTCGGTTAAAGGGGTTTTACCAAAATCAGAGACACTTGAATACAATAATTGAGGAATAACATTTAGTCAGAACTTTATAATATCATTAGAATAAATGGATTCATGATATAACACTCCAAAGGGCAGTATATACACCATATAAGAGTGAATTGGTGCATAACAACAATGAACCCTCAATAGAAATGTCAAACGTGATGAAATCCCTTATAAAGAAGGTATCCTTAAATTAAGGACAAATCAATCTCAAAATATGTGTGACAAATATAAATACACCCAATATAAGTGGATATTAAGTGTAAAACAATAAAAGGTCATTCACACATATTCAATGGATGACATATTCAATGACTACATGTTGAACCCAAAGAAATCGAAATTGGGTTAAAAATTTCCCTTGTCAGCCTAATGGAATCACATCAAAATGAGTTGATGAGAGATAAAAAGAGTATCTCATCACTTGGACACAAAATTTACATCATTAAGGATATATGAGAACATATCCCAACATAACAATATGTAAATTAAAAGACTCAACAAAAGAAGTCTTTTAAAAAGAGGAGGGTGAAAGGTTCCCTTACCGACTTGGGTATCTTTCAAAACATACACCCCATGAAAGAAGGGCAATAAATCATTGATGTAAACACTCATAAACGAAAGTATATTACACAAAGAGTAGAATAATGGTCAGTACATACACCACTCAAAGGAAATTGTGGCAAATGTAGCATAAATCTCACGGGGATAAAAGTGAGATGAAAAATCCCTTACGAAAACTCGGCAGCCTAACGGCGCCACATAAAACTTCCAAAAGGATTGATGAGAGAGAATAGGGTCTCTCATCACATGAACATAAAAATTACAGTAGGAGTAATATAAAATAACATCCCAATCAGAAGAAAGATGAGCTTAAAAGAAATTACATAAAAGAGTGTACTTAAAAAGAAAGAGAGTTGTAGGATCCCTTACCTCGGGTCCGACTTGAATCGATCGTTCTTTAATCTCCTGAATAATAAACTTGAGTTAATTTCTAATTCCTT
This sequence comes from Viscum album, assembly GCA_963277665.1. Taxonomy (NCBI): domain Eukaryota; kingdom Viridiplantae; phylum Streptophyta; class Magnoliopsida; order Santalales; family Viscaceae; genus Viscum; species Viscum album. The sequence continues at coordinate 558,504,393 of OY728164.1, read as the reverse complement.
AAGAACATTTTTTCAAGTTCATTATTAATTTTATACCACTTATTACCATGTCACAAACATTATGTAATCATTTAAGTTAATAATATTTGTTTTGCCGATATTTGGTTCTTAAGTCGAAAGTGGTCTTCTTACAATTACATGATGTTCATGTGGCCAAATGTTTATTATATCCAGAATTGTATTCATTATGAAGATATCATATATGTCATATATATCCAGTACATTCATGCATTTATAACATTACATAATCATTTAGAGGTAAGAAATGAAATGCACCGTTCATGGAGACGGTAAGCCGTACGTACGCATGAACGCTACTTTCATTTCTATTTCGTATTTTATAGAATGGAATAATAATGATATAATGTTATATTATAATTCCAGTATAATATCATATATAATATCATATTTCCATCCTTTATACATCCCACATATGGTATTTAACGAATCAAATCACTTTGAGGGGGCGGTAGTCCGCACTTCCTTAAATGAAGATATCGCGTATACCCATAATGGAATCCACAAAGGTAAGACAAAAATGAAAAATACAGAAGCATAAATAAAACATAAACATATTATATATCATATATAAAAATAGTGACATCATAATGGCCACCTTTGAAGGTGTTAAATGAGTATTGAACAATCATCGTTTCGGGAGGCAGAATTTCACCATCCACGGAAACCGTATGTTCTTTAACCATTTGATGTAGTTGTGTGATAGTGTAGCATGAATAAATCTTATAACAACATCCTAGTATATTGAAGATACTGGTGTTGTTACAAAAGAAGTAAATAAAAAGAGTTTAGGGGGTTGGAGAAGCAAAATAAAACAAATGAACATGAGAGAATGAATTACCTTTAAAAGTGTAACTCCTTTTGATTTAATCCTAAAGGCTTACTTTGAAAGGATTCTGCCCAAAGAGAGTCCTCTAGGATGAGTATAGGGATGTGGAGAGAGTAAATGGGCAGGGGTTGGCCGAGCCAAAGGCTTGAGAAGTGTGTGAAATGTGGTAGAGGTGGGGGCCTTTTATAAGAGAAGAGGAGGGGTACTTTTGGAAAGTAAGAAATATTACTTTATTTGAAAATGTATTTCGGTTTTAAAAGGTACCACATTGATATAATTCGTGGATAAGGTGATAAGGCTTCGAAATCCACTCATCCAATTGGTTTTGGACATGTGTAGTTTGTAGATGTTTCATTATCTTTCCATTTTAATTAAATCGTCAAATAATGATGTCATCGCTGCATCATTATTATGTCATATATACTTTAATTTCATTAATGTATAAAAATTATAAAAAAATACTATGATATATGAAATCTTTTTAGCTTTCCAATGACTATTTATAATCAAAATTTGGACTTGTATAACCCCACTTAAAAATTGTTTTCGTAAAACATATTATGTTTGTGTCATTTTCACTTCAACATTAAATAAAAAGTAATTTATGTCATTTTCCAACAAAAGTGGATCCATGGGGTCCCCAAGTTGGCCCATGGCTTGTCTTGGTCGGACATGACTCAACCAATAGGTGTAGGACAAGTTTCATGGTGTTTTGACATTCTTATAATAACATTTTTACCTTAAACTACACTAATTACCACTAATCGCGATTAAAAACTTAATAAGTTACTATTCACCAAAAAATTATTTTAATCTCATTGAACCACATTTTACTTCTTAATGACAACCATGTATGTCGGATTTTTGAAAATCAAAACACAATTATGGCAAAATTTCATTTAAATGAAAAATCAGTTTTTATAAGTACCACTTAGTGGTTTCACTATTCATCAAAAATTGAAGTTTTTCAGAAAATTACCAAAAATTCACCCTAAGATATATTTGATATTTCGAATTCAAAAATGAAGTCTATTTTAAAAAAATTCAAAACATATTAGTCACATTAATTAATTTAACAATTAATTCCCGCTGTCAAAGCAAATAGCGTGTTTTTATAAAACAATAAGTATCAAAAGATTGACACTAGTTTAAGTCTGATTTCAAAGTGAAATTAATTCCAATGACCACTATTGGATTTAATGGTAAAAATATTTTCTAATTTAACTTTAAAACCAATTCAAAATATTATCTAATCATATAAATAAATTAGATTAAAAAGAGGTTTTGAATTAAAACACAACATTCTACACTATTCATTAAAAAAATGAACTTTATCAGAAAGATACCAAAAATTTACACAAAGTAAATTTTGATGTCCCGATTCTTAATAAGAGTTTTATTTGGTCCAAAATAATGTTTAAGAGTGAACAAAACTATTTTTAATGACGGTTCTCCATCAAAAGGTGATAAGTGAACCTTTAGTGAAAACTAGGGCATATACGCCAAAAATTGAATTCTTTCTGTATTTTAAGCCTTTATCTTTTATTGTCTAAATGTAAAAATATTTAAAAACATATATAATCATATTTTAGTTATTTCTATCCATTCCCACCAATACAACTACTACATGTTAACTACCATTTAAAATAATATTATTTTATTATTAGAGTGCAACGTAATATTCCCAAGAAACTCGTTGTTGCGTGTTGGGTACGCCATCGAGCATAGCGTCCCCTTTAAAGTCATATTAATATTTTATTCACAAATATGGATAAATATGAAAATTTCATATTCATTATTTACCTGGGGTGTTACATACTGAGACTGAAGCCTAGGGTAAATGGGTAGATTATCTCTTTGTATTTCAGGCTATACGAGAATGCAGAGAGGCATGACCATCTAGTGGTTGTGGTATGATTCTTGTAGCATCCATGATTTATACAACTGTATTTGAAATAGGTACCACACATTCATTTATTTCTTCTCAATTCATCATTGTGTTTGTAATAACAGGTGATACATCATGCGGGGTAATGTCACTTGATACTCTTATAGGAGTTTCAGTTGAGCTCATCAAGCATTGTAAGGGTTGTGGTCTGGAGGATGGTGGATATAATTTTCTATGAGATATGTTTGTCCTAGAAATTCCTTGTTTTGACCAAATCTTGCGTACGGACTGGTTAGTGTTATATCAAGCTCATATCGACTATAATCGACATTGGGTAACATTGAAATCTCTCAATAAAGGCACTTATGTCCTTCATGGTGAGTGGGATATTCAAGCTGGATGGGTAGGGCCACTATGCCAATATTTGGGATAAATCACATCCAAAGTGGCATGCCATATTAATGAATATGGAGAATAAGGAAAACCAAAATTCCCTTTTTTTGTGCACCCGTTTCAGGATGTTTTTCCTTATCAAATCATGGGGTTACCACTTGAGATAGATGTTTAGTTTGAGATTGAGTTATTGTGATGAGTGTAGCCATTTTCCATTCCACCATATCGAATGACACCAGCAGAGCTCAAAAAACTAAAACATAAGTTAAATTAATTACTAACTAAGGGAGTTATACATCCTAGTACATCACCTTTGGTATCAACTGTGTTGATTTCAATGAATACTGATGGATCACTAAGGCTATAGTTCAATTTTAGGAAGCTGAACCAAATGAAGGTTGAGAATCGATACCCCCTTCCTAGAATCAATTACCTATTTGGTCAGAATAGATGTGCCTTGGTGTTATCCAAGAACAATTTGAGATCAAGATACCGTTAGTTGAGGGTGATGCCTTCTAACATACCCTAGACAACTTTCTATTAGAAGTATATGTTGTATGAAATTCTGTTAATGTTGTTTGGGATGACCAATTCACCAAAAATGTTCATGACCATAATGAACCAGATATTTCACCAATATCTAGATTAGTTCATATTTGTCTCCATTGATGACATCTTGGTGTACTCCAGAACTCATGATGATCATTCCAAATATATTTACATCATTATGTGTACACTAAGAAAGCATAGTCTTTATTCCAATCAATCAAAATATAAGTTTTGGATAGATGAGGTGCACTTTCTAGGACACATAATTTTTATGTTAGGTGTGTCGGTGGATCCCGAAATGGTGCAGGATGTGGTTTCATCGGAGAAGCCCAAGAAAATCTCTACTGTTTGGAGTTTTCTGGGTTTTTCTAGTTATTAATGAATATTTATTTGAGGTTTCTCTCATTTGGAAGCACAACTCGCATGCCTAACCAAGAAGGGGGTTAAGTTTGATTGATCATTGGCTTGTGAGAATTATTTTTAGGAGCTGAAAAGCTATTTTACTACTATAATTTTTTTTTATCATACTGAAACTAGCCAAGAAGTATGCCATGTTTTGCGATGCATCTAGTGTTGGTCTTAGGGAAATGATGATGCAGGATGATTGGGTTGTTGCTTACGTGTCGAGACAATTGAGGCCACGTGAAAGGAATTATCCTTCACATCACCTGAAAAAGCTACTGTGGTTCTTACCTTAATGATTCAGATTCATTATTATTTGGTAGAACCCTTTAAGGTATTTTCCGACCCTAAAAGTCTCAAATGAATCATCTCTTTGTGGGAATTGAATCATTGATTATGACGGTGGGTTGAGTACATACAATCTTTTGATTTTGTGTTGGTGTGAACACTACATGGAGGGAATTGTGTTACCAATGATCTAAGCTGCAAGTTAAAGAATCAGGTTGATTAGGAATCCAGTTTAAAGTGGGTGATGATAGATTTTTTTTGAGATGAATTTGAAGGTATATGATGGGCACCAGAAGATGACCCTTACATCTATAGCAATTGATGTTGCGCTTTTGATCCAAGTTATAGAGAGACAGTTGTTAGACTCGATGTGTTTGGATGTGTAGAGAAATCTTAAAGGTGGGGTGTCATCATCTTATTGGACTTTCGGTGCTGATGGAGTTGCTTACGTTCATGGTTGTGTTGTGGTTCTGGTAGTTGAATGGGAGGATTGGATGAGAGGGTTTCATGCATGTAAGTGGGAAATTATTCTAGGCTTGACTACGATTTATAATGATCTTCATATGCAATTTTGGTGTCCAAAAACAAAGAATGATTTTGTGATTTTAATGGAACGACGTGTTACCTTTTAGTATGTGAAGGATGGACATCAGCATCCAGGTTGGGTTTTTTAGGCATTGTTTATTCCATTGTGGAAGTGGAATAACATCATGATCGACTTCGTAGTGGTTATTCTGAGTATAACATGAAAAATTCTACAATTTAGCTACTGGTAGATCGGCTGACAAGAGTGTCTCATTTATTTGTGATCTAGGAAAACTATATAGTTAACTAGTTAGAGGAATTATATGTTCCATAAATAGTATGGTTTCATGGTGTTCCAAGAACCAAAATTTGAAATCATGATCCACATTTCCATTCACACTTCTGGAGGGGAATACAAAAGGAACATGGTACCCAAGTGTTTTTGAGTATGAGTTACCACAAACAGATTAACAGGTAGTCAGAATGTACAATTTAAGTATTAGAAGACATGTTGAGAGATAGTGTTCTTGATTTCAGTTTTTTGTTGGAAAAGAATATGTTTCATGTTATGTTTTCATAAAAAATAGTATTTACGATACAATTTAGATCACAACATTTGACGTACTTTAAGAGAGATCATTTAGATCTCTATTGTGTGGGTTAGATCCTGGGGAGTCTGAGCTATTAGGATCATGTCTTGTGCAGGATACATTAGATAAGGCTAGTTTTATTCAAGATCATGTTGAAAAAGCTCTGAGTAGGTATAAAAAATATGCATATTGTCATCATAGACCTCTTGAGTTCATGGTGGGTGATAGTTTGTTTCTTTAGGGGTCTCCAAAGTTGGTTCACCCTCAAATTTAGATGCAGGACAAGTTGGAACCTAGATATGTGGGTCCATTTGAGATTGTGGAGAGGGTGGGACCCGTGAAATACCTATTATCTCTTCCATAGTTTTATAGTAGGATGAAATGTGTTTTTCATGTTTCACAACTCTGAAGGTATCCCCTGATCTATCTCATTAGTTAAATGTCGAGGATGTTGAGCTTGAGGCTGATGCGTCCTTTGATGAGAACCCATTTCATATTTTGGATCATAGTGATAAAGTTTTGTATGGTATGGTCATTCCTTAAATTCATGTTCTATGGAATCATGTAAAAGTTCAGGAGGAATCTAGGGTGTAAAAATCTAACATACGAGACCAGTGGCCCATTCTCCTTTCATTGGGTACTCAATAATGCATGGGAGGAGCGGCTCAGGGATGAGCTGTTATATTGTGGGTTGTTTTTAAGTTCTCGGATTTCTTTATAAAGTTTTTTTTGATAATTATTGGTTTTAAGCCATTTATTATTTGCAATTAAGTATTTCCCAAGTCCTTAAGAAGAATCGGGCGTGTTCTAGGTGTTCAGGACATGAAAAAGGGGAAAAAGTGTTTTCTATGCAATCTTAGGGTATGTGCATAGTTAGACCGATCCATACAGACATCCTAGGTAAATCGGGAAGTAGAATGGTTTTCAGAAAGTGGCCTATACATGTTTTGTGCATAGTTTTTCAAATGGTGTGGGTAAATTGTGCATCCTAGAAATATTTACAAAAAATAAAAAAATCCAATATGGGGTTTTTATGTTCCACTTAGGATTTATCTCTTCCTTTATTATTTCAACCATAGGAATGAACCGAATCTCCCAAGAGATTCCAAGGATATATCTTCCTCATCTTAGTACCATGTGTAGTGTTGTTGGTTGCAAGTTGATGATCCAAGTAAGGATAATATCCCTCTTTCATTTCATTTGGGTTAAGGGTTCCCATTATTCTTATATCTCCATTTGAAGAACTGAAACCACTATTTTTCAATGAGATTTAGGTTCTGTCTTGAAGGGTATGTTGAATTGGGACTTAATTCCTCAATTAAGGGTTTGTTCACCAATGAATTCAAGGATGGTGGTCTTCAATTTGTATCCCTTGAGTTTCAAGTGGATTTATGCCTGTAGGATTTTTTTCATAATATTCCATTAATGTGTTCTCGAATTCCTTTGATTCAGTTGGATATATTGGGTGTCCAAATGGTTAGCTGAATTCCTCATTATCTTTACTTGATGTATGGAGGATGGCCAAATGAGAAATAGGGCCACCAATGGAATGTGTTGATATTCCCCATACATAGATTTTAGCTAAGTATGTGTAAGGTCACTATGTGATAACATAGATCCCATGATGAATAGGTTAATATGCTTTAAAGATGTGCAATTAGAGGATTAGTAATACTCTTAGGTTGGAAAATGTCCTAAGAGGTTGTCTGGTTGGCACGAAAAAGTGATAAATGGATTAATGGTAAATTGTTAGGGTATTGTATTTATACATCAATATGCATAGCAAGATAGGCATGGGAAATGGTAAATGGGCTAAAGGGTTAGGTAATATAAATGTTGTATGTGTATATGTGTTGAGTTAAAATGTTAATTTTACAATTATTGATATTATTTATAAGTTGTAAATGATAACAACTATGCTTGTTGTGATATGGTTGATTGTGGTGAATGATAAAAAACACATGCATGTGGCTTGGTAGATTGGGGTATATACATATGAATATACACCCATAGGTCGAGCTGGATAGACATTCTAGATAAATCCACAAATTAATGGTTGAGGGAAGGGGATAAAGCTTGATTCCCCTAAGAGTTTCATTCCATCTGAACTGAGTCTTCTAGGTACGGGTATAGAGAATTTTTGTGATATGATGCCTAGTGAGATAGGACATTTTTAATCCCCACATGTTGGGAATGTTGATCATTACTAATCCATTGAACACATGAAAAGGGTGAAATGATAAATGAAATTTCTATTAAACTAACATGGGATATTTGGTAGGATAACTAAAAAGAACACAAATAAAAATATAATTTTGAATTGTTTCCTTTACTTGCTTTTGTATAACATTTTCATGAACTATCTGTTGACCGGATACCTTGTAGACACCGTTGGTGGTGTCTTGATGAGTTTTTCTCACACCCTGTACGGGACACTATTGGGTACCAAGGAATATTTCATACATGCGGGTTAGGATAAAGGTAGGTTCCCTATGCTAGGGAGTTGAGTTGGACATGGGACTTGTACAGGTGAGGTTCCAATCCTAGAGTCTGGACCATCTTGGGGATTTAAACAATTTTCATTCTTTTAGGGTTTGATCACCTGACACTATAGAATATCATGACATATTTACCATTTTATATGGTTATACCCAGTTTGGGAATTGGTTATTTATGCATGTTATTGATTTTTCTCTATTTATTTGATATGTAAACTGTTTTCAGATGTGTCTTAATCTGGTAAAGTGAGTATATTCTCCCCACATAATCTATTATACCTATGCTTCTAGTTAGCATCCTCTGGCATACAGGTTGGTACGCTTGAGGTCATGTGGAAACTCAGCTCCGGGCACTAGTTTAGTGGATTCTAGGTCATGGACGTTACAAAAAATGGAATTTTGGATTTGTCTTAAATCAGTGAAATGGGTTTCTAACAAAAATTTTACATTTAATTGAAAATCGTGGTTTCAATCATATCATCTACTCTGTGTGTTAAATTGAAGTGTTGGTAATTCATACAGATTATAAATGACATAAGGAATATTTTCCAAAATTATCAATATAATATAAATGTGTATTCGTGGATTTCCATGAGTGATGAACATTTTGTACAAAAATGCTTTTTTTAAAATTAATACCTATATATTGAGTCATAACGGGGACACCATCGATGACACTGATGTACAGATTATTCCTACCCACCACCAATGACATATGGATCATTTCTCTAATGTATGAATATTATCCAAGCATGTTTGATATGTTTGTAGTTAGTGGACCATTTTTTGAATAAAATTTTATTTGTAAAATTAAAACATGCACATTGAGTCATTTATAAAATGAAAAAACACACTATTTATCATATAAAATTAAATAAAACAATATATATACGAGGATAATAAATAATATCTAAGTCAATGTATATATATATATATATTGTGCTCTTATTTTAGAATATAATTGTTGAAGAAATATCAATTTTAGATAGAGTAACATATACATGATATTTATAAAAATTATCTAAATAACGAGTAGATACACATGATAATAAATTTAACTAAAAAATAATAAGATAAAATGATGATAAAACTTACTGAATAAGTAATAATAAATCACTTCTTTATGATTTATGAAATCATTTTGACCGTATGTACTTTTCCCACATATTTCAAAATAAATCTATTTCTTATTTAGAATATGTGGAATTCTAATAGTCTTGTTAGTAAAGGAAAAAATATAAATAAGAAATAAATAAATAATTTATAAGAAATTTTAATAATCATTCAAAATACCTTTTTAGGGATGCAATTTTTTATGGAATATAATATCTATCATAAAGTTGAAAATGTAATGATCATAATCATTGTTATTTTTTGTAAACTATAAAAATATTGTGAATGATAATTAATTTGTTTTGATATGTGTTTCGGTAGTAAAAAAATTATTATATATACCATAAAACTTATCTAGATGTAGAGATTAGTAGGCTCCTTATTTTGACAACCCTTCTTTTTATTACACAATTACTCATAATTTATTACATAAACATCACTTGATACAATATAGGAGATCGAGAAGTCTAGTGTCTTTGGGGATTAGGATCATTATGTAACAACTTATAACCGGAAATACAACATCTTTATTTAATACTTACATTACATGACCTCTAAATTCCAATGTACAAAGCATTTCATGAGAAAACTTGAGGACAAGCAAAAGAAAAAGGTTAGCAAAAAAGCCCAGTAAGTGAATAATCATGGAATAACATGATGAATAAAATACATGTTAGACAATAGGAATATCAATAGAGCACAAGAGAAGCATAAACATAAAGGCATGATAAGGCCTGATAATCATTAAATGGAAATGTGGCAACAACATTTAACATGGAATTAGCTTGATCTAAGGCTCATTGCCCAAGGAGAATTAGTAAATCTTCATTGGAAATAAAGCATGAGTAAAACACCGTTGCACATAAATTATCATGATTAAATACCCAATGAACATGATGTATCATTATACTATTCTTAACCCAATGCATTGGAACTATATAAGGGTGAACCCTTCATAAACATTGTATTTCATGCATAAGTGTGCCACATGGCTCAGATAAATGGGCACGACAATCACTACACAATGACAATGGCCTGGATAATCGGTCCAATTTCTATAGGGTAATGACGTGACGTAAGAATTCAAAATAATGGATGATGAGAGGGAAATGAGTATCTCATCATATATACAAGAAATGTACAGTAAAGGGTTTATATAGATAATTGTCCCAAAAATTGTAATGGTATTTAGAGTCATGATAAAAAATAATTTCTTGAATGTAAACGAAGAGAGAGAAATTCCTTTCAGAATTTTTGTATTGTAACAGGTGTACATGGGAGGCATTTACTGAGATAGAAAAGGGTCTCCCATTATTGAAAAATAAAGTGGGTAGTATGGGTGAGTAGCAAAACCATACCCAAACAATTATAATTGAAATTAAAAGTGCGTAAAAATTTAATGAATGTTGGAAAAAAATGAGAAAGGAAGAAAAACCCATACTTGGATATGTGCTTCCAAAGGCTTGAGAGAGTCTTATTGGGAGCCTAGGGAACCTTGTAAGGATTTTAGAGAGAGGATGGAGTAGGTTGGACATAATCCAAAGGCTTTTAGTGTGGAGGATGTGGGAGATTGGGTGGATTTATATAGGAAAGGAGAGAATCCTTTAATATTTAGGGCTGGGATAGCTCACATTAAACTAATCCAAACCACAAACCAGCCCATGGTTTTTTCCAATGGTCTTCAGAAAAGGGAAGTGGAAATAAATATATTATAATGACAAAGTCTGAACTTCTTAAAATAAGGGGTTTTCTTAGGTGGAGGTGAGTCACACTCTCATTTATAACACATTAAAAAGACAAGATGTTTAATAAGTCGTGAAGGGTCCTATAATGCTTCGAAAAATAAGTCAAACAAACCAAAAACAACATTATTTTAAAGGTAATACATATATTGGCAGAACATAAATCCTATGGTTTTTTATTACATCGCTAATGGGTTATTATGTTGTCATAAAACACATTATATATTTTAACAGTATTTAATTTTTATCCAAAAATTTGACTATCTCAGAAAATTATGAAAAATTCAGCATCGGTTCATTTTGGCGTCCTGATTCCAAAAATAATATTTATTTTATCTAATTAATTTTATAAATATGTTAATTATTACTTTTAAAATAACAACCAACATTTATAAAAAATTCACGGGTTTTGAAAAAAATGTAATTCAAAATGTAATAAAAAATACAATTGCATTCATAAAATTATACAATATTTTATATTTAATAAAAATTAATGTAATAATAATAATATTCTTATATTAAAATATTATTTAATTCAAAAATACTTTAATTCATAAAAAGATATTTCTTAGTTGAATATTATCGAAAAATATTATTTGTTCTTTAAAAAACTATTTACAAGGTAACAATAATATAATGAAAGTATATTCATTATTATATAAAAAAATAATGTATATAACCATAGTACATGGGTCTTATAACATAACCCCTTATAACACCCACTTATGTCCGAATAGTAATGTCTATGATGGCCCCAGACTCTGGGTATAAGGCCCCAGCCTTAAACCTTACTTAATCTTGAGTTATTACAAGATTACACATTGAGGATCTTTTCAGGTTTAGAGTTTTAGAGAATTAGATCATGAAACTTTCATTACATTCCACATTTAAAAAAAGTGGTTACATAAAAGATAGTATTCATTCTACCCATCAACGGAAACATATTTAAAATATAACACGGATTCTTTCTTGACACATCCTTGACACCATCATCACATCATGTACCTTTCCCTTGACCTGTGAAAAACATTTCAAAAACTTGGGATGAGCACAAAAAGCTCAGTAAGGGATATAAAAATATGGAAAGGAAACATGGGTACACACATATACATAAGAATGAAATCATACTTTACCCATAAAACATAGGCATATCAAATCATGAATAAATCATAGAAGACATAAGACATAAAGGTAACTTGAGGCATTCATAACATTCTTACGTAGGGAGTAACACTCTTGGTTACGTTTGGAATACCCATCATAGTATATTCCCTAAATCTCTTCGGAGAAACCATAATGTTTCACTCCTTCGCGTTACCCAATGCATTGGAGAGCTATATCGGGCTCACCCCCCCTTAGTTTATCACGGAACCACCCGTTCTTCATAACAATGCCCAAGAACCATAACATAATCGTATCACATAAAACATGAATAAAGGAAACATAACATTTCCACATTTCAATCACAATATAACATTTTAGGATATTGAAATAATGAATCCATTCAAAAAGAAACCATTTCCAAAACCATTTAAAACATTTAATAAAGATATTTTTGAATCAAAGTGTCCCATACCACCTTGAAGCTTAAAATTTTTAACCATTAATATCCATATAAATAAATCCTTAAAACCATTTTGAAAACATGGATATTAATAAGAAAAAATAATTAAAACATTTAAAGCGATATTTTGGTTAAAGGGGTTTTACCAAAATTAGTGACACTTGAATACAATAATTGAGAAATAACATTTAGTCAGAACATTATAATATCATGAGAATAAATGGATTCATGATATAATACTCCAAAGGACAGTATATACACCATATAAGAGTGAATTGGTGCATAACAACAATGAACCCTCAATAGAAATGTCAAATGTGATGAAATCCATTATAAAGAAAGTATCCTTAAATTAAGTACAAATAAATCTCAAAAATATGTGTGACAAATATAAATACACCCAATATAAGTGGATATTAAGTGTAAAACAATAAAAGGTCATTCACACATATTTAATGGATGATATATTCAATGACTACATGTTGAACCCAAAGAAATCGAAATTGGGTTAAAAAGTTCCCTTGACAGCCTAACGACATCACATCAAAATGAGTTGATGAGAGGTAAAAAGTGTATCTCAACACTGGGACATAAAATTTACATCAATAAGGATATATGAGAACATATCCCAACATAACAATATGTAAATTAAAAGACCCAACAAAAGAAGTCTTTTTAAAAAAGAGGAGGGTGAAAGGTTCCCTTACCGACTTGGGTATCTTTAAAAACATACACCCCATGAAATAAGGACAATAGACCATTGATATAAATACTCATAAACGAAATTATATTACACAAGGAGTAGAATAATGGGCAGTACATACACCACTCAATGGAATTTGTGGCAAATGTAGCATAAATATCATGGGAATAAAAGTGAGTTGAAAATCCCTTACGAAAACTCGGCAGCCTAACGGCGCCACATACAACATCCAAATATGGATTGATGAGATCAAATGGGGTATCTCATCACATTAAAATAAAATGTACAGAAAGGGGAATATAAAGGAACATCCCCCAACATTACAAAGAGGAGCTTAAAAGAAGTGACATAAAAGAGAGTACGTGAAAAGAAAGAGAGAGGTTAGATCTCTTACAAAAGTTCGGCAGCCTAACGGCGCCACTCAAAACTTCCAAAACGGATTGATGAGAGAGAATAGGGTCTCTCGTCACATGAACATAAAAATTACAGTAAGTGTAATATAAAAGATCGTCCCAATAACAAGAAATATGGGCATTAAAAGGAATGACATAAAAGTGTGTACTTAAAAAGAAAGAGAGGAGTAGGATCCCTTACCTCGGGTCCGACCTGACTCGATTGTTCTTTAATCTCCTGAATAATAAACTTGAGTTAATTTCTACTTCCTTAAGAACCTTTTTCAAGTTAATTATACCTTTTATATCACTTATTACCATGTCATAAACATTATGTAATCATTTAAGATAATAATATTTGTTTTGCCGATATTTGGTTCTTAAGTCGAAAGTGGACTTCTTATAATTACATGTTGTTCGTGTGGCCAAATGTTTATTATATCCAGAATTGTATTCATTATGTAGATATCATATATGTCATATATATCCAGTACATGCATGAATTTATAACATTACATAATCACATAGAGGTATGAAATGAAATGCACCGTTCATGGAGACGGTAAGCCGTACGTACGCATGAACGCTACTTTCATTTCTATTTCGTATTTTATAGAATGGAATAATAATGATATAAAGGTATATTATAATTCCAGTATAATGTCATATATAATATCATATTTCCATCCTTTATACATCCCACATATGGTATTTATCGAATCAAATCACTTTGAGGGGGCGGTAGTCCGCACTTCCTTAAATGAAGATATCGCGTATACCCATAATGGAAGCCATAAAGGTAAGACAAAAATGAAAAATTCAGAAGAATAAATAAAACATAAACATATTATATATCATATATAAAAATAGTGACATCATAATGGCCACCTTTTAAGGTGTTAAATGAGTATTGAACAATCATCGTTTCGGGAGGCAGAATTTCACCATCCACGGAAACCGTATGTTTTTAACCATTTGATGTAGTTGTGTGAGAGTGTAGCTCTAATAAATATTATAAAAACATCCTAGTATATTGAATATACTGGTGTTGTTACAAAAGAAGTAAATAAAAAGAGTTTAGGGGGTTTGAGAAGCAAAATAAAACAAATGAACATGAGAGAATGAATTACCTTTAAAAGTGTAACTCCTTTTGATTTGAGCCTAAAGGCTTCCTTTGAAAGGATTCTGCCCAATGGGAATCCTCCAAGATGAGGAGAGGGATTTGGAGAGAGTAAATGGGCATGGGTTGGCCGAGCCAAAGGCTTGATGAGTGTGTGAAAAGAGGTAGAGGTGGGGGCCTTTTATAAGAGGAGAGGAGGGGCACTTTTGGAAAGTAAGGAAATATTACTTTATTTGAAAATGTGTTTCGGTTTTAAAAGGTCCCACATTGATATAATTAGTGGATAAGGTTATAAGGGTTCGAAATCCACCCATCCAATAAGTTTTGGACATGTTTAGTTCATAGATATTACATTATATTTCCATTTTATTTTAATCGTTAAATAATGATGTCATCACTGCATCATTATGATGTCATAAATAATTTAATTTATTTAATGTCTAAAAATTATAAAAAAAATTCAATGATGTAGGAAATCTTTTTATCTTTCCAATGACTATTTATAAACAAAAATATTACTTGTATAACCCTTCTTAAAAATTGTTTTAGTAAAACATATCATGTTTGTGTCAATTTTACTTTTCCATTAAATAAAAAGTTATTTATGTCATTTCCCAACCGAAATGTCTCCATGGGGTCCCCAAGTTTACCCATGGCTTGTCTTGGTCGGCCATGACACAACCAATAAGGTTGGGACATGTTTCTAGGTCATTTATTATTATTAAAACATTATTTATACCTTAAACTACACTAATTACCACTAATCGCGATTAAAAACTTAATAAGTTACTATTCGCCAAAAATTATTGTTATCCCATTTAACAACATTTTACTTCTTAATGACAACCATGTATGTCGGATTTTTGAAATTCAAAACACAAAGATGGCAAAATTTCATTTAAACGGAAAAATCAGTTTTTATAAGTACCACTTAGTGGTTTCACTATTCATCAAAAATTGAAGTTTTTCAGAAAATTACCAAAAATTCACCCTAAGCTATATTTGATATTACGAATTCAAAAATGAAGTCTTTTTTACAAAATTCAAAACATATTAGTCACATTAATTAATTTAATAATTAATTCCCGTTGTCATAGCAAATAGCGTGTTTTTATAAAACAATAAGTATCAAAAGATTGACACAAGTTTAAGTCTAATTTCAAAGTGAAATTAATTCCAAGGACCACTATTGGATTGAATGGTAAAAATATTTTATAATTTCAATTTAAAACCAATTAAAAAGATAATCTAATCATATAAATAAATTAGATTAAAAAGAGGTTTTGAATTAAAATGCAACATTTTGCACTATTCATTTAAAAAATGAACTTTATCAGAAAGGTACCAAAAATTTACACAAAGTAAATTTTGATGTCCCGATTCTAAAGAAGAGTTATGTTTGGTCCAATAGAATTTATAAGATCAATCAAAACTATATTTAATGACGGTTCTCTGTCAAAAGGTGATAAGTGGACCTTTCTTGAAAATTAGGGTATAAATGCCTAAAATTGAACTCTTTCCGTATTTTAAGCCTTTATCTTTTATTGGGTAAATGTAAAAACATTTAAAAACATATATAATCATATTTTAGTTATTTCTATCCATTCCCGCCATTACAACAGCTACATGTTAACTACCATTTAAAATAATATTATTTTATTATTAGAGTGCAACGTAAGATTCCCAAGAAACTCGTTGTTGCGTGTTGGGTACGCCATCGAGCCTAGCGTCCCATTTAAAGTCATATTAATATTTTATTCACAAATATGGATAAATATGAAAATGTCATATTCCTTATTTACCTGGGGTGTTACATCCTTCCCCCCTTTTGGGAATTGCGTCCTCGCAATTTTAAAATTGCGCTTGGAAACATCCTTGAACGTCCCACATCGGAACAAGAGTCGGTAAAAAAATCACTTTAAAATAAAGAAAGATAAGCACAGAGGTCACCCGAGTTAACCCATACTAGGATTCCAAGTATGAAAATATGGACATGGAGGAGAAAACATAGGGTCATGTTCTGATGGAGAGTGATAGAAAACATGTTTAGGAGAAAGTTAACAATAAGAAAATCACAAACTTGTGATGGGTTAAACGGTGTTGGGTTCCCCAGTAGGAAAAGTTAATAGACAACATTTTTGTATTAAGTTAATTTTTATTGAGTAATTTATTCATAAGGAAGCATAATCACTTATCATGTTGACTTTCAACTTTTACTAGATTCCTTAGTCAAACTCATATTTTTTTCCAAAAGACGAGTATTTAGGGAGACTTTTTCGCATTAAGAGTACTATAATCAACTTCTAGAGAATCACCTAATCCCCAAAAGAGAACTATATACAGCCCATGTATTTAGGCTTTAACCAAAACCAAAACCAAAAAGGTTAGTACAAGATCAGATAATCCAGAAAAGGATAACCCCTTATAAAAAGAAAATCTATTCTTAATCTCCAAAATTTGTCCAACAAAACCCAAAGTTCAACGAGGACCATCCGATAAACAATTTGTCCATAAAATTCTTCAAAGTAAACCAATATAAGATTGAAACCCAAATATTTTAAGGATTTAGTCACATAGTCTTCCATGTTAAATCGTAACATTTATCTCCAAACAACATCAGTTGCTCCTAAAGTCTCACATTGAAAAGTAATTATCCTAATCACATATCCTCCAAAATCAACTTACTCTTAATTCATAAAATCATATAACTAAAAAGAATCAGTCAAACTAACCAGGGACTTCACGTAGTCCAGTGGTAGGCGATAAATACCAGTGGCACATTGGTTGTGGGTTCGATTCCCGCAACTTTGTCCGACGCGACGGGATGTCACACGGTCTACGTGTTGTCCTTTTTCCAAAACTATATAATTCTTAAAACATTCCCCAAAAGAGATAAAATCTTCAAGAATAATCATAACATATTTTAACATCAAGTTTATCTCATGCCTTTCATTTTCCATCATAACATATAGTAACCCATAATTACCTCAAAAGTAAGGATCATATAAACCCAAATGGTTACCTTAATAATTATTACCTGAATTTTCACATCGAGTTGTCCATTTCGTACATGATGCATTAGAGAACTCACCAAGGTTGAAGTGGTGGATCATGAATCCTTGATATTTGGTTTAGAACAACCACGAGTTTCCTCATTAAATCCTCCATTTTATCTAGTATCTTAATCAGAGAACCACCACAGTTTCCTTCAAACCTGTTGTCTCTTTGCTGCCTGCTAGATCCATCCACTCACTAAAAATAGAAATGTCAGTGTGAGTATATCAAGAAAACCATCATGTACTAATGAGGAAGTTAAACACTAAGATACACTTACTCATTCACTTTATCTAAAACTAGGACTCTTTCTGAAATCCTGACCATTAAGGTAATGTCACTTATGCTTAAAGAATACCCTAACCTCTAAAGTTATCTAAACCGACCTTTGATACCAACTATAAGGCCCCAGCCTTAAACCTTACTTAATCTTGAGTTATTACAAGATTACACATTGAGGATCTTTTCAGGTTTAGAGTTTTAGAGAATTAGATCATGAAACTTGCATTACATTCCACATTTAAACAAAGTGGTTACATAAAAGATAGTATTCATTCTACCCATCAACGGAAACATATTTAAAATATAACACGGATTCTTTATTGACACATCCTTGACACTATCATCACATCATGTACCTTTCCCTTGACCTGTGAAAAACATTTCAAAAACTTGTGATGAGCACAAAAAGCTCAGTAAGGGATATAAAAATATGGAAAGGAAACATGGGTACACACATATACATAAGAATGAAATCATACTTTACCCATAAAACATAGGCATATCAAATCATGAATAAATCATAGAAGACATAAGACATAAAGGTAACTTGATGCATTCATAACATTCTTACGTAGGGAGTAACCCTCTTGGTTACGTTTGGAATACCCATCACAGTATATTCCCTAAATCTCTTCGGAGAAACCATAACGTTTCACTCCTTCGCGTTACCCAATGCATTGGAGAGCTATATCGGGCTCACCCGCCCTTAGTTTATCACGGAACCACCCGTTCTTCATAACAATGCCCAAGAACCATAACATAATCGTATCACATAAAACATGAATAAAGGAATCATAACATTTCCACATTTCAATCACAATATAACATTTTAGGATATTGAAATAATGAATCCATTCAAAAAGAAACCATTTCCAAAACCATTTAAAACATTTAATAAAGATATTTTTGAATCAAAGTGTCTCATACCACCTTGCAGCTTAAAATTTTAAACCATTAATATCCATATAAATAAATCCTTAAAACCATTTTGAAAACATGGATATTAATAAGAACAAATAATTAAAACATTTAAAGCGATATTTTGGTTAATGGGGTTTTACCAAAATTAGTGACACTTGAATACAATAATTGAGGAATAACATTTAGTCAGAACTTTATAATATCATGAGAATAGATGGATTCATGATATAATACTCCAAAGGACAGTATATACACCATATAAGAGTGAATTGGTGCATAACAACAATGAACCCTCAATAGAAATGTCAAATGTGATGAAATCCCTTATAAAGAAAGTATCCTTAAATTAAGGACAAATAAATCTCAAAAATATGTGTGACAAATATAACTACACCCAATATAAGTGGATATTAAGTGTAAAAAAATAAAAGGTCATTCACACATTTTCAAGGGATGACATATTCAATGACTACGTGTTGAACCCAAAGAAATCGAAATTGGGTTAAAAAGTTCCCTTGACAGCCTAACGACATCACATCAAAATGAGTTGATGAGAGGTAAAAAGTGTATCTCATCACTTGGACATAAAATTTAAATCAATAAGGATATATGAGAACATATCCCAACATAACAATATGTAAATTAAACGACCCAACAAAAGAAGTCTTTTTAAAAAAGAGGAGGGTGAAAGGTTCCCTTACCGACTTGGGTATCTTTCAAAACATACACCCCATGAAAGAAGGACAATAGATCATTGATGTAAATACTCATAAACGAAATTATATTACACAAAGAGTAGAATAATGGGAAGTACATACACCACTAAATGGAATTTGTGGCAAATGTAGCATAAATCTCACGGGAATAAAAGTGAGATGAAAATCCCTTACGAAAACTCGGCAGCCTAACGACGCCACATAAAACTTCCGAATATGGATTGATGAGATCAAATGGGGTATCTCATCACATTACAATAAAATGTACAGCAAGGGTAATATAAAGGAACATCCCCCAACATTACAAAGAGGAGCTTAAAAGAAGTTACATAAAAGAGAGTACGTGAAAAGAAAGAGAGAGGTTAGATCTCTTACAAAAGTTCGGCAGCCTAACGGCGCCACTCAAAACTTCGAAAATGGATTGATGAGAGAGAATAGGGTCTCTCATCACATGAACATAAAAATTAAAGTAAGTGTAATATAAAAGATCATCCCAATAACAAGAAAGATGAGCTTTAAAAGGAATGACATAAAAGTGTGTACTTAAAAAGAAAGAGAGGAGTAGGATCCCTTACCTCGGGTCCGACCTGACTCGATCGTTCTTTAATCTCCTGAATAATAAACTTGATTTAATTTCTACTTCCTTAAGAACCATTTTCATGTTAATTATTCCTTTTATATCACTTATTACCATGTCATAAACATTATGTAATCATTTAAGTTAATAATATTTGTTTTGCCGATATTTGGTTCTTAAGTCGAAAGTGGACTTCTTATAATTACATGTTGTTCGTGTGGCCAAATGTTTATTATATCCAGAATTGTATTCATTATGTAGATATCATATATGTCATATATATCCAGTACATGCATGAATTTATAACATTACATAATCACTTAGAGGTAAGAAATGAAATGCACCGTTCATGGAGACTGTAAGCCGTACGTACACATGAACGCTACTTTCATTTCTATTTCGTATTTTATAGAATGGAATAATAATTATATAAAGGTATATTATAATTCCAGTATAATGTCATATATAATATCATATTTCCATCCTTTATACATCCCACATATGGTATTTAACGAATCAAATCACTTTGAGGGGGCGGTAGTCCGCACTTCCTTAAATGAAGATATCGCGTATACCCATAATGGAAGCCATAAAGGTAAGAAAAAAAATGAAAAATACAGAAGAATAAATAAAACATAAACATATTATATATCATATATAAAAATAGTGACATCATAATGGCCACCTTTGAAGATGTTAAATGATTATTGAACAATCATCGTTTCGGGAGGCAGAATTTCACCATCCACGGAAACCGTATGTTCTTTAACCATTTGATGTAGTTGTGTGAGAGTGTAGCTCTAATAAATATTATAACAACATCCTAGTATATTGAAGATACAGTTTTTTTTACAAAAGAAGTAAATAAAAAGAGTTTAGGGGGTTGGAGAAGCAAAATAAAACAAATGAACATGAGAGAATGAATTACCTTTAAAAGTGTAACTCCTTTTGATTTGAGCCTAAAGGATTCCTTTGAAAGGATTCTGCCCAAAGGGAATCCTCTAGGATGAGGAGAGGGATGTGGAGAGAGTAAATGGGTAGGGGTTGGCAGAGCCAAAGGCTTGATGAGTGTGTGAAAAGAGGTAGAGGTGGGGGCCTTTTATAAGAGGAGAGAAGGGGCACTTTTGGAAAGTAAGGAAATATTAATTTATTTGAAAATGTGTTTCGGTTTTAAAAGGTCCCACATTGATATAATTCGTGGATAAGGTTATAAGGGTTCGAAATCCACCCATAAAATAAGTTTTGTACATGTGTAGTTCATAGATATTACATTATATTTCCATTTTATTTTAATCGTTAAATAATGATGTCATCACTGCATCATTATGATGTCATAAATAATTTAATTTATTTAATGTCTAAAAATTATAAAAAAAATTCTATGATGTAGGAAATATTTTTATATTTCCAATGACTATTTATAATCAAAAATATGACTTGTATAACCATTATTAAAAATTGTTTTAGTAAAACATATCATGTTTGTGTCAATTTTACTTTTCCATTAAATAAAAAGTTATTTATGTCATTTCCCAACCAAAATGTCTCCATGGGGTCCCCAAGTTGACCCTTGGCTTGTCTTGGTCGTCCATGACACAACCAATAAGGTTGGGACATGTGTCTAGGTCATTTCTTATTATTAAAGCATTATTTATACCTTATACTACACTAATTACCACTAATCGCGATTAAAAACTTAATAAGTTACTATTCACCAAAAATTATTTTTATCCCATTGAACCACATTTTACTTCTTAATGACAACCATGTATGTCGGATTTTTGAAATTCAAAACACAAAGATGGCAAAATTTCATTTAAACGGAAAAATCAGTTTTTATAAGTACCACTTAGTGGTTTAACTATTCATCAAAAATTGAAGTTTTTCAGAAAATTACCAAAAATTCACCCTAAGATATATTTGATATTACGAATTCAAAAATGAAGTCTATTTTACAAAATTCAAAACATATAAGTCACATTAATTAATTTAAGAATTAATTCCCGTTGTCATAGCAAATAGCGTGTTTTTATAAAACAATAAGTATCAAAAGATTGACACCAGTTTAAGTCTAATTTCAAAGTGAAATTAATTCCAACGACCACTATTAGATTTAATGGTAAAAATATTTTCTAATTTCATTTTAAAACCAATTCAAAAGATAATCTAATCATATAAATAAATTAGATTAAAAAGAGGTTTTGAATTAAAATGCAACATTTTGCACTATTCATTTAAAAAATGAACTTTATCAGAAAGGTACCAAAAATTTACACAAAGTAAATTTTGATGTCCCGATTCTAAAGAAGAGTTATGTTTGGTCCAATAGAATTTATAAGATCAATCAAAACTATATTTAATGACGGTTCTCTGTCAAAAGGTGATAAGTGGACCTTTCTTGAAAATTAGGGTATAAATGCCTAAAATTGAACTCTTTCCGTATTTTAAGCCTTTATCTTTTATTGGGTAAATGTAAAAACATTTAAAAACATATATAATCATATTTTAGTTATTTCTATCCATTCCCGCCATTACAACAGCTACATGTTAACTACCATTTAAAGTAATATTATTTTATTATTAGAGTGCAACGTAAGATTCCCAAGAAACTCGTTGTTGCGTGTTTGGTACGCCATCGAGCATAGCGTCCCCTTTAAAGTCATATTAATATTTTATTCACAAATATGGATAAATATGAAAATGTCATATTCCTTATTTACCTGGGGTGTTACACTGGGGGTGACTCGGATTACATTTCTCGGGTGGTAATCCATAACATCTTCCATTTCTCTCATAGGTTGTCCCACTCGAGCATAACATATTCACGATTAGCATGGGCTTGGTCAAGTATAAATCAGAAAGACGCAATCTCCTTTCTGTGCTCTAACAAATAGGCTTTGTATGTGGCACATCTACTGGATGAGGCCATCATCTACATTGTATGAGTAAATTGGATTTGCTAAAGCCCTTAATTTATACTAATCATGTCATCCCTATTCAATGGTTATATTATCAATGGTTAAAAATCGTAAAAGTATTTTAAAGTAAAAAACATATAACCAAAGAATTTGACATTTTATATAAAAATTTTACATAAAGTGTCATTTAATTAGACCAAGAGGTATTTCCATTAATGAAAGTTTGGGTCATTACAATCTTCCCCCATTAATTTTTTTTCCCTCGATGTTTTATTTTCCAACAATAAAATAGATGTGGGTAACTCTGCTTTATCATCTCCTCGGATTTCCATGTCGCTTCTTCAAACTTGTGGTTTCTACACAACACCATGACGAGGGGAATTGTCTTATTTCGTAGAACTTTTTCTCTACGATCTAAGATCCTCACTGGTTTCTTCTCATTAAAAAGATCATCCTCTAACTGTACCACCTCTGAAGAGAGTACAAGTGAAGGGTCTGGTATGTAAGTCCATAAGATGGATACATGAAAGACTTCATTAACTACGGCCATGGTAGGTGGAAGTGCTAGTCTATAGGCCACATCCTAGACATGAACAAGAATATAGAAGGGGACGATGTACCATGGACCTAAATTCGCTTTCTTTCCAAACCACATGACCTTCTTCCGTGGTGATATGAATAGAAATACCATGTATCCAACGGCAAACTCATGGTTTCGTCGAGTATTATCTACATAACTCTTTTATCGACTCCAGTATTCCTTGATATGCTCTTGAATGTTTTTCACCTTCTTTACCAATTTATCGACCATTTCTAGTCCAAGAATCTTATGCTCATAGACCTCATCCCAACACACTGGTGTTCTACTCCTTTTCCCATAAAGGGCCTCATATGGTGCCATTTGGATGCTCGAGTGGATACTATTATTATAAAAGAACTCAACATGAGGAAGATGTTGATCTCATCATCTTTTATATTCCATTGAGCACGCTCACAATATATCCTCACATGTTTTAATACTACACTCGGATTGTCCATGAGTTTAAGGTTGATAGGTCCTCCTATAGTTCAATTTAGTATTCAGAGCATGTTGATGAATACTCCAAAACATAGAGGTGAATATTGGATCTCGATCAGACACAATAGATAGTGGTACTCCATGCAACCTTATGACTACCTGGATATATGTATGTGCCAGTTGATCCAATGATAAATCTTCCCGAATTTCAATCAAGTCTGCATCCTTTTTAAGAAGATCTATAATAACTGATATTTAATTGTTTCCTTTGGATGCCTTTGGAATTCTGGGGACAATGTCCCTAGAAATGTTATCCCATTTCCATTCTTATATGGACAATTCTTGAATCATCCCCTTAGACTCCTGCCTCTCTACCCTCACTTGATGACACACCAGGAACTATGATGTATATTCACTGATCTACTTCTTTATATTATCCCACCAATAATTCTCTCAGATATCTCTATACATCTGTGTGTTTCCTGGGTGAATTGAGAAATTTGAACTATGTGCATCATCCAAAAGTTCTTTCTTCAGCTCCGGACTAGATGGAACACATCGTCTTTTCCCAAATCTCACAACTCCATCTTCATTAACATTAATCTCCAAGTATTTCCCTTTTCTGATAGCTTCCACTTGTTCTTGAATTCCCACATCATCTTTTTAATAATATTTTAACCTTTCTAAAAGTCACGACTGAGCAATAATTTTTGGAAGGACTGATGATGTTCCCTTCATTATGATTCCCATTTTTATCAACATAAAATCTTTGAAGATTTTATCCTTTTCAATTCTCACCAACAATAGAATCGTTGGGTCCTTTCTACTCAGGGCATCCTCCATATTGTTCGCTTTCTGTAGGTGGTAATGGATTCAGTAGTCATAGTTTTTTGATCATCTCTAACCATCTTTGTTGGCGCATGTTCAACTATTTCTGTGTAAATATATTCTTGAGGGGTTTGTGGTCCGTATATATTATACACATCATCCCAATGAGATAATGCCACCAAATTATCCAAGAAAAGATCATTGCAGCCAACTCGAGGTCATGTGTTGGATAGTTCTATTCTGGAACATTAAATTTCCTTAAAGCATTGGAAATGAATGTCATTTTTAATCAATATGCATCCCATCCCTACTTCGAAACATTACTGAATACCACAAAAGGTTATCCACTTGTGGTTAAGGTGGGAACAAGTGTTGTGATAAGCCTCCAATTCAACTTCTTGAAGCTTTCTTCACATTCATAACTCCAAGCAAACATTACTCCCTTTCAAGTTATCGTGGTAAGAGTGTTGTACAATCATGAAAAATTACTCACAAATCGTCAATAATATCCAACTAACCCCAAGAATCAATGGATATAGATTACCTATGTTGGCCTCGTCCATCCTCAATTGCATCTTTTTTGGAGGGATCCATAGATATCACATTACTTGTGATGATATGGCCCATGAATGAGACATCCTTAAGGACTACCAAAAACTTGTCAAGGTAATCTCTAAAGACTCTATTCATCAATTTCATGATGATTGCTAGAGCATTATTGAGTCCAAAAGGAATTACTATGAATTCATAGTGTCCATATCTTGTATGAAAAGAAGTCTTGGGGATATCATTCTTCATCACCCTTACTTGATAATATCTCAATTGAAAATCCACCTTTGAGAAGTATTGTGCTTCATGTAGCTGATCGGAAAAGTCATCTATTCATGAGAGAGGATACTTGTTCTTTATTGTGATTTTGTTAAGCTCATGATAATCAACACAAAGAATCATTGACCCATATTTCTTCTTGATGAAGAGGACTGGTGGACCCCATGGTGAATCACTTGGGAATATAAACCATTTATCGATATTCTCCTGTAGTTATTTATTCACCTCCTCAAGCTCAAAAAGCCATTCTATATGTATTCTTTGATACTGGAAAGGCCCCAGGTATAAGTTCAATTGAGATGTAAACATCTCTTTTAAGAGGAAGACCAGAAAATTCCTCAGGAAACACTTAAGTGAATGCCTCACTATAGGCATTTCTTCTAGGATGGTTTCCTCCTTAGACTCAATCATCTGAGTCAGATATGCATTCTCATAGGGCAGAAATATCCACAATTGAGTTGATAGAGCTAAAGAATATTCATCCTCCTCCTTTCACTTGTAATGAATCGGGGGCTGATTCTCCACATGGACAGTGATTTCCCACTCACGGCAATTTATGTTGGCTCCATATAAGGAAGGTCAGTCCATGCCATGAATTGAATCCAATTCCACCCGAGGGAGTATGAATAGGTTCACCGGGAAGTTTAATCCATAGATTATTATAGGGGAAGAGTTATATTCTTTGGATGCAATCATTTCCCCATTTGTTGTACTCACCAACATCTTCACTTCCATGATTTGTGGTGGTGATTAGATTGTTCTACCAAACATTCGAGATATAAAAGAATGCTTGGAACATGAATCAAATAGTAAATCACTATTCATAAATGAATAACTAGAGTACCTTTCACCACTTTGTTGTTCGGGTTCATTTCGGTAGTAGTTATGGAAAAAGCTTACCCTTTTTGCCTTGGAGGTTGTTGGTTGCCTCAAAAAAGACTTGGAATATGGAAATGATTTTCAAGATTCCATGTTTCTTTTCAGTTTTAGCAATGAACAATGAGTTGAGGTAGGAACAGAGAATTTCTCTCCTCTATCGCAGCTGCGGGTCTTTCATTCTTACAGTTAACAGTTAGGTGCTCTTCTCTTCCACACCTAAAGCATTTCCTTTTCCCCATTAGTCAATTTCTAGGGTTCTTCATTCAACACCATTGGCATGTGGAGTACTGGATCTTCTTAGCACCGTTAAATTTATCCATTGGACCACCAGCATTGAAGTCCACCATATTCTTATTATCCCCATGACACCCCTGAGAACCAATGATCTTTATTTTGACCATGGGGGCACAACATACAATTTATTCATAGCTTTCGATGCCATAGATCACCAGTGCTTTCCGCAGGGTAGGTTCTATCCTTCCAAAGAAGCGGCCAACCTTGCATTTAGGGGTAACAAAAAATCCAAAAGTGTATCGTGAAAGACATGTGATGTATTCCTTGTAGGGTCGAACAGATACGTCGTCTTTTTTCTTGAGGTCAAGGAAGTCAATTTCCATCTTACGACATAGGGTGTGCAGAAAATATTTGTCGAAAAACATCTTCCAAAAATCATTCCATTCCAACACCTCTATCTCTTCCTCATGATTCGTATTTTTGATCCATGTCCTCCATTTATTAGCTTCACCATCCATACAATAAGAAATTAGGAGAACCTTCTCTTATTCATAACAATGAAGGATGGTGAATATCATTTCAATGGAGTAGATAAATTGTTCAGCAATTGAGGGATCAAATGATCCATTAAAAGTATGAGGCCTTTTTCTTATGAAGCTCCCGATAGTGCCTTGTTATTTATTAGGGGGGTGGTTGAACATTCCTTTGGACCCATGTTTCTATTCAAATCTTGAGTTAGATTGGATAGAAGCATGACAATGTTCATGATTCCTGATCCCATTGGATTGGGCATCTCATTAGTACAGTCATCACATTGATCTTCAGATCTGTTGTCATCCCGAGTCTTCCTATTAACGGTCATTGGTTAGAATAAAAGGAATGTTTGGGGTACAACAAAAAGGATTATACAATAACAAAACTGATGACTTATAAATAACATTTATTTCTATAACATATTAATCTATTGGATTCAGTCTATGTTATCCATGATCTACTTTCTAACATATATTGAAAGGGAATTTTTGTCCCTTAATAATGGTTCATACTAATCATGAGAATTTAAAAATGTATATCCCTCAGGATTTTTATAACCAAGAGTGCAGCATGGCTATTTTTTTGCACCAGTTCTCGTCTGAGTCTAGCTCAAAGTAGTGTTTTCATGTTTTAACCCTATGATACATTTGTGCCAGAGTCGCCTCTACCTGCTCGTATCCATACATGCATTTATTTTCTTGAAAAACCACTTAATCAATATTCACCAAAACATAGAAATGTTTTTATTATACTAAGTCTTGACTCTAAGGCTTCACTAGGGTTTTCTAATCCTAATTCCAACAATAACTTAACCTATCCTTTGATACAAACTATGACAAACCTTCTTTTTATTACACAATTATTCATAATTAATTGTATAAATATCACTTGATACAATAGAGAAGATTGAGAGGTTTAGTGTCTTTGGGGATTATGATCATTACATAACAAATAAATACATGAAATACAACATCTTTATTGAAAACATCGTTTACATGACCACTACATTCCCTCGTACTTAGCATTTCATTGGATAACCTGAGGACATGCATAAGAAAAAGGTGACCTATGAAGCCCAGTAATGGAATAATCATCGAATAAAATGAGGAATAAAATACATGTTAGACAACAGGAATATCAAATTTGCACAATAGAATCATAAATACATAATCAGGATATAGCATGATAATCATATCATGGAAATGTGGCAACAACACATAACATGGAATTATCATGAGCCAAGTCTCATTGCACATGGAGCCTGAGTAAATACTCATTGCACATAAAGCACTAGTAAAACCCATTGCACATGAATTAGCATGAGTAAACACAGATTTCTCATGATGTATCATTATAAATATCTTATCCCAATGCATTGAAGCGCTATAAGGGTGCACCCTTCTTAAACATTTCCATTCATGCATAAGTGTGCCACATCGATCATATAACAGGGATTCATAAAACATAATCATTTATTCCACAATAATGGAATGTAGAATATATACATGAAACATTATAATAAATAATTAAATTTTCATAAAGATGAATACCCTTTATTGAGAAATGTGCACTGTATTCACTACACACTGACATTGGCTTGGAAAATCGGTGCAATTTCGGCAGCGTAACGGCATGACATAATAATTCATAAAAATGGTCGATGATATAGAAAGTGTTGTCTCGTCATATTTACATGAAATGGAAATTATGCGGGTTATATAGATATATTTCCCAGCAATTGTAATGGTATTTAGTGTCATGATACAAAATAATTTTTTGAATGTAAAAATAGGAGAGAGAAATTCCTTTCAGAATTTAAGTATAGTAACGGGTGTACATGGGAGGCATTTAATGAAAGATAAATGGGTATCCTTTCATTCAAACATAAATTTGGAATTATGGGGGAGTTTATAAACCATACCCCAAAATTTATAATTTAAATTAAAAAGGCATAACATTTTAATGAATATTGGAAAAAAATGAGAAAGGACGAAAAAACCCTTACTTGGAAGTGTGTTTCAAAAGACTTGAGAAAGTCTTGAGAGAGGATTCTTGGGAGCTTGGGGCACCTTGGGAGGATTCTAGAGAATGGAGGTCAGAGTTTGGATGAACACCAAAGGCTTCGAGTGGGGAGGATGTTGGAGATTGGGTGGGTTTATATAGGGTAGTGAGGGAATTTTTTAGTATTTATGGTTAGGAAACCTCACATCAAACTAACCCAATCTAGAAACCAGCCCATGGTTTTATCCCATGGTTTTTGGGAAAGGGATGTTGAAAAAAAATTTATAAGTCCAATGCCTGAAATTCTTAAAATAATGGGGTTTCTTATGTGGAGGTGAGTCACACTCACAAGGATGAAAACTTAAAAAGACATGATTCTTAATATGTCTGGAAGGGTCCATTAATTCTTCTTAAAATAACTCAAAAAATAACAAAACCTCATTATTTTAATATTAAAACATATATTGGACGAATATTATGCTCATAGTATTTTATTACATCTCTAATTGCTCATTATTATGTCATTAAACACATTATATATTTAAATGGTATTTAATTTTTTCCCAAAAATTTGACTGTCTTCGAAAATTATTTAAAATTCACCGTTGGATAATTTTGATGTCCTGATTCCATAAATAATATTTATTTTATCTAAATAATTTTCTAAATTTGTTAATTTTAACTTTTAACAGAAAAACTTTCATTTATCAAAAATTCTAGTGTTTTGGCAAAAATGGCTTTCAAACCTTAATAAAAATAACAATTGCATTAAAAAAATTATATGATAATTTATATATAATAAAAATTCATTTAATAAAAATAATAATATATTACTAAAATATTATTCAATTTAAAAATAATTTAATTTATTAAAATAGATTTCTCAATGGAACATTAACTAAAATAGAATTTGTGCTTTAAAAATCCATTTACATGGTAATAATAATAAAATGAAAGTATATTAATTATTATATATAAAATTAATGTACATAACCATAGTACTAGGGTATTTTTACATAAATCCTTATAAAATCGGCATATGACCGAAGAGTAAGTTGTGTTATGGTGACTGACTCTTGGGCTGGCTCAGATAACATTGCTCAGGTGGTAATCTCTATCAACTTCCATTTCTCTCGTAGGTTGTCCTTCTCGAGCTTAACATATTCAATCTCGG
Organism: Viscum album; assembly: GCA_963277665.1. Taxonomy (NCBI): domain Eukaryota; kingdom Viridiplantae; phylum Streptophyta; class Magnoliopsida; order Santalales; family Viscaceae; genus Viscum; species Viscum album. Next base: position 558,473,815 of record OY728164.1, on the reverse strand, counting down.
CTTGGGATTGGCCAAAAGCAAAGCCCAAATACACATCCTCTTTTCCGAGATCTGACAAATGGGATTTGTATGTGGCACATCTACTGGATGATTCCATTGTTTCCTTTGTCAGAGTAAATTGGATTTGTTAAATCCCTATATTTATACTAATCATGTGATCATTGTTCAATGACTATATTAGCAACCGTCAGAATTCTTAATAGTATTTTAAAATAAAAAAAACATAATACCAAAAAAGTTGAAATTTTATATAATAATCATACATAAAGAGACATTTAAGTATATCAAGATGGATTTCCATTAATGAATGGTTGGGGTGTTACACTTATGCTCATGGATATTCCACGTGCAATGATTTTAATGATATTTAAACAACTTCCTATCAAAAAAATAATTAAAATAAAATATGAAACATATAATTCAAATTATATTTTGTAAAATGTAGAATGTAGTGTTTTAAAAATTGATATAGGTTATCATGTATTATTTATTAGTTGGTATTACTTGTTTTGAATCCAAAAAAAAAATCTATGGAGATTAAAAATTTAATAGAATGAGAAACCAATGCTTCCTAAGAAAAATAAATATGTAATGATATAAAGGAAAATATATTCTCTATGATTATATCATAGAGTTTTACTAGTGTATTGGGGGTATTAATAATAATTAATCATCTTTAATATTATTTTAAAAAACTATAGTCAATTGCTTCAGTATTATTGAAATTTAATTTTCTTCCAAATACAATTTTGTAAAGATGTGATGGGAATATTACTAAGTAAAAAATATTATTGGATTTTCCCAACATATTGTACTAATATAAATACCTATAAAAATTATGAATAGTATTTTATTGTAAATAAAATAGTAGATCCATAATTGAGAAAAATGATAATGAATGTAAACTTTATGTATATATTTAAAACTAAGACTCCCAGTCCACAATGCAAGAAGATTTAATCTAAAATATCATTTTCAATATAGTATATAATTGTGTCTTCACACATTTGTAATTAAAAATAAATTAATACTAGATTACTACGTTTGAATTTTTCTCTAATGAAATCAAAATATTATTGAATTTGGTTGTTGAACTAGTTGTATAAAGGTACTCCCAGGTGGTATTTTCAATTTATTTATTGATCCTTTAATTTTTTTTATTCGAAAGTCTATTTCCCCTACATTTCTCAATTTTTAATATCATTCCTAGGTTCTATAATTTTTTCATTAATTGTTAATTTTTCTACAGAAAAAATAAATTTTATGCCACATACCTCAAAATCCACATGAATTTTTAAACTATAAAATGGGAATTATATAAAAGATATAATTTAAAGGTTGATTATGTGAACATCCAGATCCTGAAGGGCAACATGTGGTTCAATGCTCAACTCATGATCTACATAACTCTATAGACACATATAATTATTTGGACATTTTTTATTAAGATGAATATCTACATGGATATTATATATTATACCCCTCATTACAAGGTGATGGGTGGTTGATGATAGATATAAATCACAATAATTTTCACCTAGATTAATATTAGTACATGAATTATATTAGTATCTTCCAGATTCACTTATCAAAAACATGTTATGAAGAAAATAAATTTCCTTTCAAAATGAAATCTTTTGAGGGTAATGGCTAACCTAAAAGATGGGTTAAATCTTCATGTAGTGGTTATTTTTGTTTCATTTATTACCCTTAAATTTTTGAAGTAATATTCTCCAAAATATCAGTTTCCAATTATGTTTTTACACTAGATATATTATTTTTGTATTTATTGACATCTATTTTCTTATCTTTATCCCCCTATGCTTTTATTATATCATATTATGATTAAGGTGACACTTCAAAACCCACACCTATAACACTGTCATAATGTATTGGCCACTTCAAGGCCACTGAAAATAGTCATTCATTGTGTACAAACAGCGATGATTCTTATATCTGAACCAAATATATAATGTTTAAAAATAATTAGTCATTATTATGTAATATAAATTTATTGAAAAATAAATTATTATTGTATAATACATACACTTGATTCCCATTTTCATTATGTGATTTCATATACTATAATATTGTTATTATTTACATGAGAATCCTTTCATAGCACATGATGTCAGATAGAAGTGTCTTTGGATTTTTATTTATCAATCTTGTCATAATAAAAAGATCATAATCATGTTTTTGTGTCATGCCACATATAAATTATTACTCTAGATAGAAAATTAATTCCATTTCTTCAGGTGATGAATACTACATCCCTACATTATTGTACCAGAATATTTGTTTGGATATATGAAACTTTTATTCAACACTATGTTACTGTTTCATAAATTAATAATTCATAATCATAATGATTAATACCGGTATTTCCATTCCAAAATGATGCCCCCCCTCGCAATAGCTAATTAACACATTACTTGATTTATGGTTTATAAAGTGTGTATATATCCATGTTTAAAATTGATTTACATTCCCTTTATCATCCATAAGATAATTATTTTTAATAATTTTTTGAATTACTTTACGGGCCTTTCCACTAGCCATTAATAAAAATTTATCTTGATGAACATTTCGTATAAATAAATTCTGAAATGGATTATGGAGAGAAAAACATTTTATTATTATTTTATTTTATAGTAAAATAAAGAAAGTATATCATAATTTTACCCTAATCTATTTTAAATTTAGTTACATCATCTTTGAAAAAAATTGCACCGTATATCTATATCAATCGGTATACGTATTTTTGTGGATACACTGATGTTACTAATGAAATGGTCATTTTTTGGTTATTATGCTTTCCTTATGAATTGAATCCAAATTTTAATTTTATTCAACTACTTCTCATCTTAAGAATTTTTATTTACACTGTCATTCTAGGATGCTCTTATTTTTTCTCATACGTTGGTTTTTCAGCTTCAATTATTTCGTTAGTTTCAAAATTATCAATATGTTATTCCATTGGACTTGTATCAATAGAAGGTGGAGAAATGTATTTTTTCTTTTCTATTGAAAGAATTAACATGTGGAGTATCATATTTTCCAGAGAATTTAGATCATCAACATGTGGAGAATCCATTATCTACATTAGTGGTCTAACATTTAATTTAGATTATATGAATGCAGTATTGAAAACATAAAACCAAAGGGAAAAAATGTGTATTAAAAAATTTGTAACGAAATTATTGAACATGGTTTTTTCTTTTTAATGGTTGAAATAATTTGATCCCTTTATCACATATCCAAATTCCATCATTCTGGTATCCTCTATCATAAAAGACCATGACTCTGGTAACACTAATGCAAAATGACTTTGACATCGCAATAAAATTTTCATCCTTAATCGAATTAAAATCTGACCATACAATGATTTTGGTTGATAAGAAATTAGTTTACCACTTTCTATTATTAAAATCTAAGACATAAAATACATGTTTAATATCTAATTCCATTATAAAATTTTCTTTCAAGAACCCTTCCTTATTATAATCCACATTCAAAAATCCTAATTAATTAATTTAACAATACTCCTATTGTCAACCCAATTTCATAGAAAAAGGAACTTGAAATATTTAAAATAATCCAACTCTAATATTTGATCGACGATTCCATGGAATTAAATAATCATGTAAATTTGATTTCATTACTTGTTACCAAATGTATGAGTTACTTTCTCCAAAAGGGAAATGATGTGGCCTTAAAATTACAAGTTTTTACACATCTTTTTAAAATTTTGTAATAATTAAATTTATTATTTGTTACCTTAGTGTTAAATAATTGAGTTTTAGTAATTTCATATTTCAATTCATTAATTAGTCATTTTTATAATGAATTCTATGTTTTTAGCTTTCAAAATTATTAATTTTCTTAATTACTTTTGTTGATTATTATTTTTTACTGATTTATATTTATGTATTAACTCTATTTGAATTATTAGATTTATATTTTATTTTTATTTTTAATTAAATGGTCAATCATTTTTTCATTTAAATAACCTAAATTTTAATTTCATTTGAGCCTTGTTTTATTATGATTTAACTTAAAAAATTAATTATAATCCTATAATTTTTATATTCTATTTCAATTTAATTTTCCGATATAAAATTATTTATTTTCCCTGTTTTTTATTTTTAGTTAGTTTTTTTTAATTTATATATAGTTTTTATATTATTTTAATATTTATTTTTAATTGTATTAATTATTCTATTGTTTTTATTTTGATATTATTTCACCTTTCAATTTAAGTAACAAAAATAATTAATTGATTTTTTTATTATTTAATTTTTCTATTTTAATTATAATGTTTTAATAATATTAAAAATGATTGTGGAATTTTTTCACTATAGGAGTCTCCACCATAACAAAATGTAAATTAAGTCCATTTGATGATTTAGAATGATGATGTATGACATGTTTAGTGAATTGGGTGGAAAAAAAATGATGTCGGTGGATGAATCCGATGACCAACTAGAGTATGATGAAGGATTAAAATATGGTATTAGATAGATGAGGAGGGGTGTCATATATTCAAGAGGGGGATTACACCTCATGGTGACCGTTCAGGAGTAGAAGTAGTAATGGGGATATAGGGAGTCCTAGACATAACAAGAAGGGAAAAGTGGTTTTCATTGATGATGACAATTAAAAAGGGAGAAATCATCTCCTTAGTTTCTTTATTTAATCAATAATATCAATTTTCCATTCTAAATGATTTTAAATGATTCTTTAATAAATATTTTTTTGGTAGTTTAATGGAACTAGGTATATTCTTAATCACCTTTTCACATCATTTTTACAATGCATTAAAATATAATGGAGGGATTGGTACTGATTTAAATTAAAATTGTTTGGTTCCTTTTATAATTATTTTAAAAACTAGATGATTATTTGGAAATATTGATCATGGATTCATTTATTCGAACTTATTTTTCAACTAATGGAATGTTTCAGTTAAATTTATTCCAATATAATTTCTTTTCTATTTTCATTACAGTTTATGATTCTTGGATTGGCAAACTCCATGATATAATCATCGAAGGGATTCATCTTTTAGAGTGGTATATTAATCCAATTTATTTTTGAGGCTGTTATATTAATTAAATTTTTTTTAAATGCAAGTCATTTTAACCCAATTAATATTAATATTCCCTAGTCATCATTCTTATTCATATTCATCAATATTTTTCTGCATTATTTTATCATCGTAGCTCCAATAAATATTATTTGTATAAAGAATAATTGTCACATTTTTTCAAATGATATTTAAAAAATATAAAATGTACAAAATATTTTTTCATATCAGTATTTTACATCGGACATTTTTTGAAAAAAAAATTCACTCTCATTTAATACTCTTTACATGGTTTTAACCCAATGAACTGATGAATAGTAATAAGTATAATTTTATAAATAATTAAACTGTTTCATATTTCAATGAATAACATTTCATTTTTACACCTTTTTAGGGGAATTCTTCGTATGACCACAATTTGAAAAAAAAAATTGATTCAAAAAAATTCATATAATTTTTTTCTAAAGTGATTACTTGTTGCATTCAAAGCCAAAATATTCTTGTATGTATGTGAATGTATGTTTAATTTGGATATCATAAAAAATGAAGTACATGACGGAAGTTGTGATCCTATTAGACACTTTTGTGTATATTATTGATATTATAGACACACGAACTAGAATTGTTCCTATAATAAATAGTAACATATTTATTGTTTTGAAGAAAATTATAATCACTTTGTGCTCGAAGCTGAATTCCTATAATAATTAGAACAATTTTTAACTAAGATAGATGATAAGAGGGATCTTAAGACAAAAATAAGGCTTTGGAAAAACCGTGAACATCAAATTAATAATTATCAAAAATAAGATAAAAAGCATCAAATATTGAAAGACATGTTCTAAGCGTAGTAAAAAATATTGATCGAATAAGAATAAATTGTAAAAACTGCTGAAGAACTTATTATATGAGCAATTGAGAGACAATGTGAAGTGGATTGTGGGGTTGAAATTATGGATGGTAAATATAATGTCTTTGATGAATCTAAAAGTTATAATAAGAAAATTGAAAAAAACGCAAACTCCATAAATAAATGTAGAAATATAAATAAATTTAAAGAGAACATAAATGAAAATGAGTTGGAGGAATATAAACAGAAAAAATAAGAGATTCAATAAGAATTTATTATGATTTTCATGATCCATAGAATTGAAAATTGGAAATTTTTATGAGCATTGAAAGCGTGATTACCCAAGTTGTGGAGAATCTGAATAATGGGAACTTAAATGTAAAAATATCATCATGAACTTGTTCTGAAACGTTAAATAAAGAATGGTAACTAATAATTGGGTATATATTTGTATACAACAACAAACACGAAGTCACTGATTGGGATAATTCTATAATTATTAATAAATGTGGTCTACCTACTTTTGAAAGTGTAATCCCACCAATCATTGAAATGAATTATGATGTAGATGACGATCTAATTATTTATGAAGAAATATAAATTGATGTGATTTCACTTCCATGTTCTCACATTCATCTTATTTCTCAAACATTGTTAAATGGAATAGAAAATAATTTTTAAAAACATAGGGGAAAATATTAAATTTGAAAATTCTAGAATTTGAATTTATTGAAGCTAAACTGCAAATTTCTCCCCCTAATATGGAACTCAACGAGTCACCTGGAATTTATTTAGAGAGTGAACTTTTTCAAAATTCAATTCAAAATGATATGAAATAAAAATTAGAGGATTTTTACATGTTTAAATTTCTAGAATCAGTTGATTATGGTTTTCAATTTACTTGTGAAGAACATTTTGAATAAATTCATAATATTTTAAAACCTTAATATGTGAATGATCAAATAAATTATCATCCCATTTGTTGACATACATCCTCAACAGATTTAGTTTTAGAACACAATATTTTTACTAATATTAGTTTATAAGGTGATTATAACTTGAGTTTCATTATTTCTAAATCTACTGAGAATATTATTACTAATCATATTAAACCTAATAGTCCAAACTCTTCCACAAGAACCCTTGAATTTGAATTTTTTGGGTTATTTTGGGACATATTGTTGTGAATATAATGGCAGATGACTAGAAGAATCAATTTCACCTATGTACCCTCATGAAAATCATAAATGGTTTAAAACCGAGTGAATTTAAGAAGTGGAAAACACTATTATGAGTTGTGATTTTTATGATCTTTTTTAAGCTTCAAATATTCTTGGTAGAGTTTGAGGGAGTTATTTCTTTTTCACCTGAACCTAAATGTATTAAAGATAAAAATAATGTCGATTTCGGTTCTGATTTCTCTTCTCAAAATAAAGACTCGTTTGATTATATACTAAATGATAAATAGTGTTTCTTAGGGATTTTTTAAATTATTAATTGAGGCATGTGTTACCTTAGTTGTCTAAGAACCCACAAATTCCCTTCTTATGTTAAAAATGCTTGGAAAGAAAACTACTTCTAGTTTCAAAATATAAAACCACACCCACATAGTGACTTTGATTATCTTCAATATGAGTTTTGATAAGAAATTTAAAACCATTTTTGTATTGATGGAAACCCATGATTTTTACCTTTCAATAAATTTTTTTTGTTCTTTCAATAAATTGTTACTAAATACATTATCTTCAGTGATTCATGGGATTCAACCCATGGTCTGTCTTTATTTTTACTTTTTTTTACTTTTTTTTAAGAATAATACACTTCAGTCCGGTTTTCTTTTTTACTATATCTTTGGTAGATATAATTTAAAATTGTTCATGGTTATGATTTTTAGGAAAATAAGTTGTAGAGGATTAATTGAGGAGAAATGATCCCTTTTCTATTCAAATAATAATATTCTTCACTATGGAGCCTCACACGATAAAATTTAACATGGAATGTTATTTTTTTTATTTTTTAATCAATTTTCTACTCTTCTTTTATAATCACTTCATGAATTTCCATGGTTTGAAACTATCTTTTAGATTTGATTGTTACTAGAAATTTTTATTATTTTCCTTTCAACTCATTCAAATTTTGAAACAAATTATGGGGGAGTTCAATACCTAGTTGTTTTATTTTAAAAACACTTATTTTTCTTTGTTGGGTGTTTTCATACACATTTAATGTGCTGTTGAAAATTTTGATTGAATTTAATATGTTAAATTATTAACACCCACTTCACATTGAACTAAATTTTCACATGCTTCTTTTTTGAAAATAATTTAAAAATTCTTATCAATATATTTTATAGAAATTCATGTGATTATATTGTAAAAATAAAATTTATGGATAACAATAATTGATTTAACATTACTCTAACCATTGATTATATCACATAACTAATGAATTGATAAAAATATTTTAACATCAAAAGACAAATTGTTTTTCTCAACCATTTAATTCTTCTTTTGAGACAAATTTTAGATTTATGTGTGGGGGAGAGTGACTTCTTTTTCTGTTCTAAAATGACCTTTAATGTAAAAAATTAAACTCCAATAAAATTTTGGTATATAAATATGTCAAATTTCTTCAAAATTATTTCCCAATTTAAGGATATTTTGGATATATTATGCAATTAGTTATTGTATTTCTTAATTGATAATAACATACTAGTTTTTTTACGGTTACATTTAATCTAAAAGTTTTATGGAAGTATGACTACTGATTGACGTTTCTAACATTGTTTATGATTTTTTATTTTATAACTAAGAATGATAGTGTCATAGAAATGATTCTTGTGGAGTAACGATGTTAACTTTAGGAAACTAAAATCTTAAACTAGAACATAAGGGGTTCACTTTTTATAAATTTTAAAAAATTTCACCTTAGGGAGAAAATTTAAAATGTGGTCTCATAAGTCATTTGAATCTATAGTAAAATGGGAAAATGGGAACCCATGGTGATCCTATAAGACACTAGTAACTATGTTTGTTTTTTATTGATCCATCTATACATTCCAAATATGTTCATAATAATAGTTCATTGCACATGTTACATGGAATGGATAAATTCAAAAAATAAACAACAATGTATATACTAGTCAAAAATGAGATCAATAAAGGGATCAAATATTTAAATGCTACATAAATAAGGGGAAAATTGATATTTATGAAAATAAATTACGTTTTCTCAAGTATGTGATTCAAAAAATTACTGTTTAAACATAGATTTTTGGAACTTAGTAAAAATTTATATTAGAAGGTGTCTTTTGTTATAATTTTATTTCTCCTTATATGTAACTTGTTATCACTCTTCGTTATAGATCATGAACCTAAATTGAAGTATGTCAACATGTAGCTTCATATATGTGGCATGAATTCTTTGGCTGTGAATGATTATTTGTTCCCTTGACCTCATATTATGTTTTTAAAATTAGGCATGACATTTTATGAATATTTCTTTTGAAAATCCTATATCACATTTTTTATTACTCATTATTTAAATTACTTAACATGATTCATTTTAAGTTTTTTTATTAAAAACATTTTTTTTCTACATGAAATAATATGTTATTGAATTGGGAAATCAATGATTAACAGTGGGGGAATTCGATGTGGGATCAAAATCACGTGTTTTATCATATCTTTTTATTATGTTCTTAATCATTTTACTAATAATTTTTTAACATTTATAATTAATTGATATTTAATAATTTTATTGTTTAATTTTTTGAATAAATCATTTTTTATAATTAATTATGCATTTTAGATCATAAAATTATTATTTTATTTAAATAATTTTTTGGTTCGTTATTTTTTTCTAATTAACTATTAATGGTTAATTATTATTGAAATTTTTTTAATTAATTAACCAATCGTTCATTTTTTTGACTTTAACTTACTTAAATTGTAATTACATTAATGTCTAATTTAGTTATTATTTACCATTAATAATTAATTTAAATCATTTAATTTTAATTTTCAATTTGAATTTAATTTTCCAATATCAAATTATTTATTTTCCTTTATTTTTATGTTCTGTCATTCTTTTAATTTAGTTTTAGTTTTTAATTTCATTTAATAATTAATTTGAATTTAATTAATTATTCAATTGTTATAAATTCCATTTTTTTCATCTTTTAATTTATGTAACAATAAAAAGTTAATGGAATTTTTCTTATTATTCAATTTTGTATTAAAATTAAAATGTTTTAATAATTTAAAAAGAAATATTTAATTTTTCACTTTAGTAGTCCTTACTGGAACCTCGGTCCAGTTGAAGGTATGCAGTGATAATATATGATGCACTAGGTGAACTGGGAGGAAACCAGCTAATGTCGGTTGAAAATTATCCTCCCAAGTTTATTTATTTAATTTTTATTATAGTTTTCTAATTTTGTATAATTAACAGTGATTAATGGAAAAATTCTTTGTTCTGGGATATATTACAACGAGGTTTATAATCAATTTCTTTTTGACATCATTTTTTCAATAAATCAAAATCAATTGGTGAGATAGAGACTGATTTCATTTACGATTTTTTTTAACCTCCTTTTTTCATTTCAAAAATCTATGACCATTCAGAATGATTGATCATGGATATATTTAATTGAAATTATTTTTCACATGATGGAATATTTTGGAAATATTTATTCCAACGTCAATTCTTTTCCATTACCAATTCAGTTTGAGAGTTATTGGAGTGGTGAACTCCTGAATTTCATATTTCTATGTGATTTGAATATTTTATTGCGCTCTCATTTAATAGTCTTACCTTGGGCTCAATCATACAAACTGCTATAAATTATTAAGTTGGAGTTTATTAATAATTAATATTTTTCACATTTTAATGAAAAACATTTAAAGAAACCGCATTATTTCTCAGGGTACTATGTTCATCATGTTTCATTGTAAATAATTTATAACCATAACTTAGTAGTGTTTTCAGATTATTTTTGTTTCTTGAAAACATTTGTTGACAACATTAACATAAGGTTCATAGTAATGAAATGTGATTTTAAATGTAGTGTTTTCTACCAATGTTAGAAATATCTTTGTGTCTCAATATATGGATTTGTTTTAGGAAAAGGAGGATTTCCACAAAGAAATTTGGTGGACTATAAAGTTCCAATAACACCCAAAGTTTCATGTAATTAACCCTATATTTAGGGTTTTCAACTGTGTAAATTTTTCGGTTGATGTTTAAAAGGGTTTGGAAGAATTTTAGAATCTTGTGGGGACATTTATAAAGGTCCATGGTTGTGGTATGGTTTTTTGGATACTGTGAAACTCCCATAGGAAGCATTGAAATGTAAAACATATAGGTACACGACTAGGAACACATTCTTTCCATACTATTTAGCCACCCATTGGAAATTTTGAAATGTGGGATATAAGGAATATTCACAGTTTCAATTCAGTTTACCTAACCATATGGATCACCATGTGAGGTGATCCTTGTAGTAGTGTTATGTGCATGATAAGTTCACGTTTTCCCAACTATGTGACTAACAATGAACAGTTTAAATACAATATCCTGAAAAAACTGGATCTAGGTTGGGATTATCTCTAAACCACTCATTTTTTCACTATATAGGCCCTAACATAATATTTCTTCCCCCAAAAGGTAATGGAATATTTCCCCATCAAACCAAAAGTGATCAGTAGGCTTTCCATGGTGTGTTAAAGCACAATTCCCATGGTATGTTTCCTTTTATGGTAGTTTTTCACATTTTTTTATAGATCTACATTCACCCCTCCTTTTAATTATTAGATCTAATCAATTTTGGATAGATAATTGGGGGTTAATTCCAATTGTGTTATATTATTCCTTTTTGACATTATATGAAGTAATATATGGTGGTTTTTTGGTGATTCAACAAAGTTTTGTGGGTGTTTTTATGTCATTTTTTGTTTTCTCGCCTATTCATAAGGTAGGTGGCTTCACTCATGACTCCTATTATTAGAACATGAAGTACTAGTTGAAATTGTTTTGTTTTGTTGAAATTTATTGTGATGTTTTTGATGAATTTATTGACAAAAATTTAATTTGGTGACATTTTATGAAATTATGTATGTTGGGTGTTTTGGTAAAAAGTGAATATGGTATCATGATTTTGATATGATTATTTTAAAATAGATGTTGGTTTTTGTTTCATGGAAAATAAATTTTAAAAAATTTATGGTTTAATTGAAATTTTTTTGAAAATATATTTTTGGCATGTGGATAGATTAATTGAGTAAGGCTTTGTAGAATGGGACATATATGTGTCTTGAAGTACGACCATCAATGCGATGTAAAATGGACATGATGTTACCCCATTTATGGTAACACCAAGCTTTTGTGGATGAAATTGTGTGTGTGTGTGTCTGTGCGATTATGTGAAGTAGAATGGGATATGCCAAATGGGATTTGAAAAATGTATAAATGAAATTTTTGGATTCTATCCTTGGAAATTTGTTTTGTTTGAGAAATGTTTTTTTATATGCAAATTGATTTATATTTTGAAATAAATTGTTTCACTTTTTTGTATAATTTTTTTTATAAATGTGTTAACATTTTCTATCCTAGTAGAGTGAGTAGGGAAGTAATTTATTTTAATATTTATGAGTTTCATTACTCATCCCGTTTTTGGAACGTTGGTGGTTATACAGATTTTGTCTATCAAGATACTGATAAAGGAATGGTATTTCATTTCTTTAGTGTATCTTCATGATACTTAATTATATTGTATATTTCGATCATGGAGAACATTGTATTTGTGGATTTATCTCTTGGTGTCTTTTAGGTATGATGGATTTTTCTTATTCATTTTATTTTGATGTTGGGATCCTTTCATTGTGGTAGCCAATTGTTGTTTGGTTTTGATATTAATGGTAGTAATTTTATTTTTATACCATTTTATAATGAGTTATATTGTGGGTTTTTTATGTAATATGGGTTGGGTTTTATTGTTTTAAAAATGTAAAATCATTCCCATCTCTTAATGAAGCCCTTGTCATTAATTTCCATACATTCTCATGTTGGTGATGTCTCTTAAGACCAAGTAGAAATTCCTCCATCACTAAATCCAATGAAGAAGGGTAGAATGTGAAAAGTCTTATTGGCTTGTTCCTTCAATGACATTCAAATGGTATTGTTCTATTTGATCCTTTGTGATCATTCTTTTTGGTATTGGAGTTGAAAATTATTTTTGGTTATTCCTAGATTTGGAATAATAGAAAGAAGTAAGATTATCAAGACATTAAATGACGGTCATAAAAATACATAGCAGAACTTTTTTATGATGAACATAATGTTATCAGGGAGTTGGGCACATAAGTGGTTTGGAATAACTTATAAGAGATGAAATCTCATTTTCAAGAGTGTAGCGAATGAGACAATCATGAAATTCATTATAGAAATTACATTACACTAGGATCAAATATTTCATTTTGATTAATGATTTACTATTGTGTCCAAACATGTTGATTTGTTAAAAATGTTGAAATAGTGTTCTAATGTGTGATTTTGAAAAGGTCATGATATGGGTATTTTAAAAATAGATTGATTTTCAAAACATGGAATAATTTTAAAAATTGGTTAAATGTGGAAAATGATGAATTTTTAAGAGATATATTGTGATATGTGTGATTTTATAAAATTTCAAATTGTTAAGCCTTCAGTTTCTAGAGAGTGAGACATATAGAAATTTTTCTGCATATAGAAAATGAAACCTATTAAGAATCATTTAAACCATCTAGAAGAATATGGTGAGAATGTGGTTTCACTTGAGCCACAAGTGAACCAACAACTAGTTCATAGTATAGTCCAAACCATTCAAGAGATGGATAGAGGGTATAATAGGAATGAATGGAGGAAACTGGATCACTCTATCAAGTTCCAAAAGTAGAATACTCCCGCCATTCGGGGTGATTCAGAACTAGATAAGGCATAGGTTTGGCCGAATAGAATTAAAAAAATGTTCTATTTTTTGGAATGATAGAAGAGCTGAATGTTATGTTTCAAATTTATATGCCACGGGATCTTGCATGTCTGTGGTGGTATTTAAATATTTATGATAAATTATACCAAGTCCTTGGTTTTATGTATTTTTAAGAATTATTAATCAAAAAATTATATCCTCACACATTCAGGATTGACATAAAAATGGACTTTATTATCATGAATTAGGAGAGCCTCAATATGACCTGTTTCATGGATAAGTTAATGAATTTAGACCAATTTTCATACAATCATGTTGTCGGTGCATCTTAGAAGAAACATATCTTTGAATTAGGGATAAGGTAGAATATTATCTCGAATAACAATTGTCTCTATATAAGGGATTACACTGAGATGGTCAATAGGGAAATGGTGGCATAATAGGACATCTCAGAAGCTAGAGGAAGAAGAAGAATGTTGATACCTATGGTAAATGGTTGGAAATCAACTGGTGGGTGAAAGTGGAATAGGAAATCCTATTTCCAAGGTATGAGTACGAATCCTAATTATATAGTTGGATCTGTAAATCATCCTCCATCATCCCAGAGAAATATAGTATGTTTATAGTGTGGTTCTCTGGACCAAATTGAGTGAGATTGTACGACACCACCTAGAGCATGCCACAATTTGAACCATATGGGGAATTTTTAGTGATATCTCCAAATTTTTCTAAGGTCGGGTGTTTTGGTCACTTATCATGTGTCCTAGACATCATCTACATTATCAGCTGAGGGTAGAAGAACACCTCTCATCAGTAGAACATATCTAGAAATTATGATTCTATGAATACCATGACTCATTGTCAACTAGACAATTCAATAAAAAAACAAATTGAAATGAGTATGTATTTATATGGAGATGATAAGGTGATTGTGGATGAATAATCGTGACCATTGATAGTGATAGGTATAATTATTTTGAATTATACACTTATGAAATCCTTATTTGATAAAATTAATCCCATTTTTTATTTATTATCAGGTTATTAATTTACTGGGTTTAAATGTTAAGGTGGTTACTTCTATGTTAAAACATAAAACTCATTGTGGTAAACAAGAATGTAGAAAATTTATGTGTAAATAATGTTCTGTAAATATTGATCAAGCGATGTTGATATGGTATTTCTCTATAATTTAAATTGATGACTATGATATAATCCTGGGAATGTATTGGTTGACAGTGTTCAAGTATCACAATGACTATTATTCACAAATGGTCAGTTTCCAATAGGGTATGACATCGAGCATCTTTTTAGAGTATACTAAAATGTAACAGCATGTGCAATTGTCTTTTTGGCACTAATATTTGGATGTATCTCAATCCAATTAAAGGGTCAAATTTTTAATAGATGGAATATTTCAAGAATAGAAATTTTCCAATGGTTTTTGACTATTTTATAGATGTTTTTCCTATATCTTTCATTGGGTTTCTACTCATAAGAGAAGTAGATTTTATGATTGATCTCTTTACTGGGACCAGTCCGATCAGAATTCCATCTTATTGGATGGTACTAATAGAATCATGGGATTTGAAAGTTTAGTAAAGAGAGTGTGATATAAAAGGTTTAATTTGGCCTATTTTTTCATCCTGGGAAGCACCGGTCCTATTTATCAAAAAGGTGGAAAAAATATTTGATTATCTCTAGATTATCATATTCCTAAACAATTTGAGATAATGAATTAGTGTCCACTTCAATTTATTTCGGGTCAATTTGATAATCTGAGGGGAGCACATTAGTTCTCTAAAATTTACTTGTGAATGGGATATCACCAATTACGAGTTTGTAAATAGGATATTCTAAATATATATTTTAGTAGTTGATATAGCCATTATGTATATGTTGTAATGTATTTTAGTCTTATGAATGCACTAGGGAGCATTTATTCATTTATTAATTGGATATTTTATAGATATATGTATTCATTTGTGGTGGTATTTATGGATGAAAAATTGGTGCATTTAATGAAAAGTTATCTACAGGAGAAATACATGGCGACATTGTTTAGTATATAATGTGATTTTCAATTTTATTCTAAATTATTAATGTGTGCCTCTTAAACACAAGAGGTACATTTCCTTGACTTTTTAATCTCTAAAAATGTTGTTTCTATGGATCCAGAAAAGATAAAAGATAATATCTTTAAGAAACGTGAAAATAATGTCTTTGAGATACGTAGTTTCCTCGGTCTAACTAGTTATTTCTGATCCTTTGTTAGTGACTTCTCATGAATAGAATCCTCAACAATAGATTTGATAATGAAATTTGTTCCATTTCAATGGAATTATGAATGTTAAAAGTAATTTCTAGATATTAATGTTTAGATTAAATTAGAACCAATATTTATTTTTATTTAATCAGGAAATGGGTACATGGTATATTGTGATGCCTCAGGATATAGGTTGGGATGTGTTCTCATGAAGGGGTATCAAGTGACTGCTTTTTGATCAAGGTATTTACGGTTGAATGAGATGAACTATCGAACACATGTTTTTTAATTAGCTTCTCTAACCCATTCATTGAAGACATTTCAACATTACCTCTTTGGTGAGAAATTTATGGTCTTTATGGATCATAAGATCTTGAAACACATTTTCTATTAAGGGGAATTGAACATGAGGCAAAGAAGACAGATTTATTATCATAAATATTTTTATTTTGACTTGATATATACTATGGTTAATGACAATTTGGTGGATAATTCATTAAGAAGGAAATTATATAGTCTCATGTAATAAGATACTTTAGATTAGTGGTAGTTTATGTTGATCCTAGAAGACATGCACTGGGAATGTGAAGACTGAGGTGAATTTGTGGATTTTGTTCGTTTGAATTTTCATTCAGATTTTGTGAAGCTGATTAAAGATGCACATTTATCTAATTAAAAATGAATGGCTATGAGGTTTAGACTCAATGGTGGGGTTACCATTGGGGGATGAAATCCAGATGCGAAATCCATTTTATGGTTTCTAGATCAGTTTTTCATTCCTATGGATTTTCAAGAATAACTCCTTCATGACTACCACCATTAATGTTGGTTTGTTCATCCAGAATTCGAAAATATGTATAAGGAATTGGACGATTCGTTTTATTGGGTATGTGTAAAAAGGAAGGTAAGTGAGTTTGTTTCATGGAGTTTAATTTTCAGTTTATTAAGACAGATTATTAATGACCAATATTTATGTTGTAGTATTTTCCAATTAATATTTGGAAATAGGAATCAATATACATGTATTTTCTAACATTCCTCTCATGAATGGTTTGGAAACATGATTCTATATGGGTGATAGTGGATTGGCTCAAAAAGTCACCACAATTCATTCCTATTTTTGAATCTCATATGGTGGAAGAATTATCAAAAATCTATATCCATGAAGTGGTAAAGAGGCATGGAGTACTTGTTTCGATAGTATCATATAGAGATCCAATGATTACTTCTCATTTTAAAAAATCCATAAAATAAGACCATGTGGATCAGTTGACCATGAGTACGTCATATCGCCATCATACATATGGGAGATCTTAAAGGATGAAAACCCCATTAAAGGGATTTTCACATGCTTATACAATGGATTATTTGTGGGACATGGTAAGAGAAGATACCATTAGTGGAATTCCTTTATAACAAAAATTATCAAGCCTCAGTTCATATGGATTATTATGAAGAGTTATATGGGTTAAATTTTTATTCTAGACTTTTTTGGGTAGAAATAGGTGATAATTCAATGGTTGGACTCAACCTTTTCAAAGAGACATTGGAAAATAATCAGTTGATTAGGCATAGGATGTAGACGACACATAGTCATCTTAAATGATACGCAAATATTCACCGAGGAACATTATCATTTGAGGTCATTAGTTATGTGTTTTTGAAAATATATCCAGTTCATGGGCATCTTCATTTTTTGGAACGAGTTAATGTTTTCTCCTAGATACATTGGACCTTTTTAGATACTAAAATGGGTTGGTGCAGTGGCATATCGGTCCATATTTCCACCACAGTTTATTGTGGTGCATGATTTGATTCATGTATCCTACTTGAAAAAGTATCATCTTGATCCAAAAAGTGTTATTTAATGGTATCACAGTGGCCTAAGATGAATTCTTCATTGGTGAATATGCCAATAGAGATAGTGGGTAGGTAAGAGAAATTATTATGTTGTAAAATCATTGGTCAGGTGAGGTTCTTATGGAAACATTGTAATGTCCATTTAGAGACATGGGAACAGTGGAAATAAATTGTCAAGTAATGGTCAAAAATCATTCATAGAAATTTTTGTTTTCTACATTCCGTGGATGGAAAGACCAATTTTGTGGAGAATGGATCCCCCCAGTTTTTATTAAGTAACAATTTATTTATTCTTATTATTATGTATATGAAGTGTTTTGGTGAATTTTGTGAGGATTTGGTAGACATTTGGAATTTTTTTGGACATTTTTTAAGGATCGTGATTGGTGCACAGTTTTTGGAAACCATGAAAGTCATACAAGAAATCATTCAATATAAAATAGGTGCCACTGGGTGGGCAGATGATTATGATCACAATTTTTCCACACTATGTTTCCACCCAAAAGTAACCAAGGAAAGTTTGATCGAGGAATTTTTTATGGTTTTTTCATGGTTTTCCAAGCCATGCTAACAAATTATGCATGTTTATCCTAGTGGTAGAGAATAGTCCATGGTTAGCACCTGGTTTGGCTACCTATGAATCTAACTGTGCACAATTTAAAAACTTGATCCAATAAATGTGTGTCTATGTTGGGATTAACCCTAAACCCATTATTTCCTTCTATTTCCAACCTATCTTGAGATTTATTCCTCACGAAGGCTCTGGAAAATTTTTCCATTGAACCATAAGTGATCTGGAGTATTTTCTTCGTGCGTTAAAGCCCAATTCCCTTGGTAAGTACCCTTTTGTTGTATTTTTCATAGATATACTTTCTTCCCGAAATCAGTTACATAGATCTAGTATGTTATGGATAAATATAATATGGTAAGATCTAATCATCATTATATTTTGCATTTTTTATGTAATGGGAAGAGATATAATTTGTGTTTTTATAGAATCAATCCAAATTTTTGGTCGTTTCATTAAAATTATTCATTTTCACCATAATTCTAGAGGATCATGGCTTTACTCTCGACCCATCTTATTATAACATGAAGGATTAGTTTTAGATTGAATGTTTTTCAAAAAATTGATTGTGATTATTATTCAATTTATTTATTGAAACCTTCTTTGGTAAGTATTTTGGGAATTGTGAAAATTGGGTGTTTTGGTACAAAGTGAATTGGTAACATGATTTCTAAATGATGATTTCAAAAAGGTAGTTTGAATTTTATGAATGGAAAATAATTTTAAATTTAAAGATAGTTTTTTTAAAATTGTTTGGAAAATATTTTTTTACCATGTTTTTTGATTAATTGCATAATCATGTGTGAAATGGGATGGATATTGGTCGTGATGTACCACCATCAAATGGATAACACACGGATGTGAAGTTACACCATTAAATTTAATATTGGGCTATTGTAGTTGAGTGTGTGTGAATGTTTGAATATGTGAAATAGAATTCTATATTCCATATGGTTTTTAAGAAATGGATAAATGAAGTTTTTAGATACATTCCTTGGAAATTGGTTTTTCTAGAAAATATTAATTTTTAAAGGAAGTTTCATTATATTTCGATACAAATTGATTCCATTTTATTATATACATTTTATAACATTATAATTAGTAGTATTTTAAGTGAGTAATTCATTTAGGGAAATCCTAATGAGATTCATTACTCACCCTTTCATTGCCATATTGGTCCTTTTGTAGATATTTTCTTTCAGGATACATGTAATAGAAATGTATCACATTTCATTAGTGATACTTCATGATACAATGATCTATTGTGGAGTTGGATCGTGAAGTATGTTGGATCTATGGATTTATGTCATGGAGTCTTTTATTTTTCTGGTAATTATCTTTCTTTGTGTATTTTTATGTTGGTAGCCTCTCATTGTGGTACCCGAGTGTAGTTTGGTTTAGAAATCAATTGAATAACATTGAGTTTCCTTACATTGTTATCATGCATCATATTTTTTTATGGAATGTTTGTGGAGTTGTTCTATTTAAAAATAAGGTAAAATCATCCCCTGTTTATTTATGAATCCCTTGTCATTAATTTCCATCCTTTGGCATCATAGGGACTTCACTTAAGGCCATGTAGAAATTCCACCTCTACTAAAGACAATGAGGAGTGGTGGGATGTAATAGAACCTAAATGGGTTTGTGGTGATATGGTCCGCATAGGAATTTTTATATGCGATCAACATAGTGAGATTTTGAAACTACATTGTAAAATTTAAAAGCAGAAATATTTTTTCATAGAAGTAGTGTTTTGAAAACCAGAAAGGGAGAACTCCATTTTGTGGTTGATGGTGGTGAATTAAAAGCCATCATAATGGGATTTTCATTTGTGATCAAAGATAATGATTTAAAGGTAGATGAATTGAAATATTTACACATATAATGTTGTATTATATGAAAAATAAATGGATCATTGTTTTTGGATAAATATGGTTTTAAAAGGGTTTCACAAAGTGTATTTTTGTATTTGAATGAAGGCAACTACCGAAAACAAATAATGCACTGTGTGAATAAAATAGTGATTGCACTATGTGGTGATAGTCAATCCACAAATTATTTTATATAAATTTAGAATATTATGTATTGAATATTAAATTTCCTATATAAAGTATCCCTAATCATGCCATTGGAGTTGATATAATTTCATTTGAGAGAATTATTATTGGAATAATTAATCTAAATCTTAATGTGTTTTGAAAAGGTGGTATCCCATTAAAGTTAAACTGGCGAAGGAGAACACCCATAAAGAAATCTTAGTTTTAAGACGTTGTTTGTGGGACACTGTAGTCTCGAAAGTAAAAGAATCTTGAAAAACACTCACACATGCAGTGAAAGTTTTTCACTAAGGGTTTAATTCAGTCTATGGGGGATCAAAAATAGTCTATGATTGGTCTCTCTATAAGGAAATGTTCACAATGTGAGTTGTATTTATTCTATAGAGTTGTTTATGGCACACTTATGTGTGATAAAAATTTTTTTGGTGTTTCAAATCAATAGACGAATTAGGAGGACTAATGTGGAAACTTTAGTTGGGGGAGTAGTATTATTCAAATTAAGATTGGCTATATACTAGGTGGGATGGTGAGTCAATTATGAACATTATAATAGTGATTAATTTTAGTGTTTTTTGAACATAGGGAAATTATATTCCTATTATAGTTGGATGTAGTCCATTTGGTTAAACCAAGATAAATTTATGTTTATCGTGCATGAATTCTTTTATGTTAATATCTTACTAAGGTAAAGGGGGAGAATAATGTTTTTAAAATAATGAAAAAAGATCATAAGAGAAGTTATTATTAATATCTAATATCATGATTTACACCCCTATTGTGTAGTTTAACCTATTTTAGAAAATAATATTAATAAAATCTTAATGTTGTCTTTAATTTTCTTCTAGATAACATAGTATGTTATAATTTCCAAGGAGTAACAGTCAGACTGAGAGGTCTTAGCAGTCACCCACAATGATGTGAACCCAAAAGTACCAAGATATTATTATTAATTATATGTTAAATATATGGATGAAATCATTTTAGGAATACAAATCATAAAATCTATCATGTGTGGAGACTCATAGGTCTTTGATGCACCTTCAAATGGTGTACGTCCTAGTTAAAATTCAATATAGGTTATTTTGAGAACGAGACCAGCCAGAAAAAAATCCATAATTATATGTATCATTAGATGTTCTTATCTATGGAAATGTGTATTTATCCTTATACTTTAATACAATTATTATTGATTATTATATGTCATATGATTTAATGTAGTGATGAAAACATTAAGGACATATGTTCACAGTGAGGAAAGATAAGTTTTGACTGTCACGAGTAACATTTCATTAATGAATATTGTGAAAAATAATTTTTACCTTATCATATTTAACAAAATTTTATATATCATGACCTTTCATGGAAATAATATATCCTAAATAAATAAATTTCATTGGTGTTATATATTAAAGTATGATTTTCCAAAGTTCAATGAATGAGGCATCACACACATATTTTAATAGAATTTTAATGTAACCCTCAAGATTAGATATATCATCATAATGGTAATATATAACAAAATAACCATCCATGTGTGGTTTTATGTCATTTAAATTTAGTTCTTTCTCTATGGGTGCCTTGGTGTGTTTCTAGACACATACCCTGGACATTAGGATACATCGCCTAATGCCACAGAGGAGGAGGCCAAGATGGGAACACACTACGTTTATCCAAAACCTCACTTATATTAAGTTATTATTTGTTGTTTAAAAATATGAATAAATAATATCACTACATTTGGTTTTATAATTAATCATGTTTTCTTGATCACATACATTTTTTTCACCAATTATTTGAGAGAATATTTTGAGACCATAGTATTTAATAAATACTTATATTCAATTTAGTGAATATAATATTTATTTATGTATTGGGGAATAAAGAAATAATAATTATTTAATATATATATAGTCATTATTCAATGTCTTATAAATATTTTTGAGGAATGGAAAAATTGGTTTAAATGTCTAGTGAGAAATAATATAATTTCAATTTAATTTCAATAAATAATATATTATTTAATTTTTGTGTTTAGAGCAGGTAAAAATATTTTTATTATTCTTATTGTTATCATTTATTCATGAATTAAGAATAATAACAAGGGATTATATGAAATTTTTATTTTTAACACTATATATATAAACCCATTTATATTATTTCACTTATAGAGAAAATTCTTTTGGTTTTGAACAATTATAATTAGATATTATCCTCTCAATTTTCTAAAGATCACCCTCTTATAGAATTCTCTCATTAAAAGAGAGAAACACTCTTCCACCACAACTCTAATGTCTAGTTTGATCAAAAGAAAAAATTCCATAAAAAGATTCTTGTGGAAATTAAAGGTGAAATATGTAATCATTAGGGTCTGTCATGATAACACATGGAGATTCTTATGGTGATGTCAGGAGGCTTGTGAACATGTGTGGATCACCTATGGAGGGAATCTACTCTTGATTCATGCAACATAACGACAATATAAGGTATAGATGCGGGAATATTGACCAATGTTGAAATATTTCTTTTCAGGGTGATTATTCAATTACTTAAATTAATTATAATTAACATGTGATGCTCTGGTTCTTTGGTTCTATTGTATTATCTCATTAATATTAAATGATTTTATTTTTTTATCATGGCATTTATGGTCATTTAAATCTCAAATTAATTGTCCATAATGAAAAAATATCTAGTTGGGAATGTCCAGTCTGGCACTTCAGTTGAGCCCATAACGTTTAATAAGTATCGATAATTGGTAACAATTACACATATTTATATAAAATTACCAATATTTACCAATAATTTATAATAATTCTCACTAATTAGTAATAATTTTTAATACATATACATAATTACTTATATTTAGAGATCTTTGCCAATAATTAGTTGAAATTATAGAAATCTGGTGATAATTAATAATAATTGTTTAAAATCTCTAATAATAGTTGGTAATTATTAATAAATAGTAATAATTA
Source organism: Viscum album (assembly GCA_963277665.1). Classification (NCBI taxonomy): domain Eukaryota; kingdom Viridiplantae; phylum Streptophyta; class Magnoliopsida; order Santalales; family Viscaceae; genus Viscum; species Viscum album. The sequence continues at coordinate 558,450,184 of OY728164.1, read as the reverse complement.
GTAGTAATTATCGATAAATATTATAATTTTTTATAATTTTTTATAATTTATATTAATTTATAATAATTAGTATGCAATATTTCTATTCACTGTTAGTTTTTTACATAGTAAGAATTTCTGATATTTAGTTTCAAATAACTCTAATTATTTCTATTTGCAAATAGTTATAAGTGATTTTTAATTTTTAATTTTATTTAATTTTTTATCATCCATAACATTAATCTGATTAATCATAACAAATATATTCATTTTCTATTTCTGTATATAAATATTGAAGTGCGAATTATAAAACAAATTTTTTGGGGAATCATGATTCGATAAATCAACATAGAAATCAAAATTTTTATTGTATAAATCCTATATATATTGTAGGCACTAAAACATTTCTATCAATTGCATCATCAAAACCAAATTTCATTTTAGAATGGAAAATTAAGTGTCCTTTTATTAAATCTGATTTTAGAGGATTTGAAATTTTTTAAATAATAGTGGTTTATCTATTGTGTTTTGATTTTTGGAGTGATTGTGTGTTTTGGTATCAACATGGTGATCAAAATTTTGGAGAAGATACATCTAATTTGGTTCCATTTTCATCACAATTTAATAATTTAGTACATGAGGTTACTCATGAATCTTTTCAAAAAATAGGAACTTATAATGATAATTGAACTCCCATGTTATAACCACATAAAATTTATGATTGATTGAATTTTTATGATGATTCCTTACATCTTGGATGAAACATAATAAAATTTGATGTTGTAATTAAGTTTATGTCTATTAAATCAGATGATGGACTGTAAAATAGTTTTTTTATCAAATATTATGATGGGTTAAATCACAGTCACCTGTGGGAAATGTGTTTCCTTTCGATTTCTATGAGATAAAGAGGTAATCCCACAATATAGATCATGGGTATCAAAATAATCATGCATGTCTAAATTATTAAATCGTTATATTTGTGAAAATGATTCATTGGTAAATTTTCATACAAGTGTACAATTGAGGTATAATGAGGCACAATAGGGGAATTGTATATTGGTCTGTATTAAATATTTGAGGTATTTTCCACATATACAAAGAATAAACCATCTATTTCTGTCTCAAAACACAAAATCAATTATAACATGAAATAATCTAATATTTCCACAATAAAAAACATAAATCAACCCTATGAGGGTGATTCATGTAATCCGTTTGATAAGGTTTATTCCTGATTTTCTTAATAATATTAAATGTGTTATATGGTCTTTCTACTAATGGTTTCTATCAATTTAGTTCTTATGATAGTCAGAATTTTTATTGGACCATACATATATCTTTATACAACATAACAGTTTTCATGTAGATGAATGATCCATATATCATTTTGACATTACTGATTACCTAACATAAAAAAAGATTGATGTTTATTTGAATCCCTTGAATGATAATTAAAATTTAATGTTCTATAATGTTTTTGAGAAAGATAATTTCATAACGAATGATGTATTCATGTGGAAAATTATTTAATTCCCATCATATTACATGTCCTATAACTATATTACACAAGGTACAATACTTTATTATTGAAATAATAGTTTATACTCATCAATTTAAAATACATTTTTTTTTATTATTGTATATTTTATCCTACAGACGATCCATTCTGATGTAACATAAATAATTTTTGAAAATTAATAATTAAAATATATGGACCTACATAAAAAATCTCATGTAATGATTTAAAATATATTGTATCTTAATTACCTCTCATTATATTTTGTAAGAACATTAAATCAATAAAAAATAAATGGATTTCAGAAAGATAAAAGTTATATAAAATGATATATTTTTTATGATCTTCCATATTTGTTAGATCTGCGGTTATGTCAAGTGTTATATGTCATTCATATTGAGATGAACTATTTTTCTAACCTATTTTATATACTTTTGGAAAAAATTATTATGACTATAAAAAATTTAAAGGAAATATTAGTTCATGAAAAAATTTATTGGCATACAAATAATGATTTATTTGAAAATGAATGATCAAATAATGAAGCCAAAAGTTGCTTATACAATTTCAAAAGAAAATAAATTATTATTAATCTAATGGAATGAATATTTCATCTTACTATATGGATATGTTTCGAATTTATCTTGATGTCTTAGAAATGGTCGTATTAAATAAATTAATAGTCATGATTGTAATGTTATAATGGAAATAACCCTACGGATTGGCCGTAGAGGATTGGAGAATTATTCGATTCGGGATGTTCTGAAAAAAATGAAATATTTTTTTTGAGATATTGTTATGGTGAAAATAGACTATGATGCACTAATTAGGCAACAATAATAATTAATTTTAATATTAAATAAATTGGGAAAAGAGATTACTTGTTTTATTTGAATCAATGAAACATATCATATTATATTTTCCAAATGAAGAAAAATGTGGATGGCTAGTAATGATCTGATGGGTGTACCCATATGAGAGATGCATGTATAAATTGAATAAAAAGGTATGTAACAAATAATTAGTTTAATGATCAATTACATAATCATATTGGAATGTGTAAATATTAATTTAATGTTTTCTTTATTTTAAACCTAAATATCCTTAAACCCATATCTGAATTGGTTATAATTGGGGAGATTTTTATGATTTAATTAATCATTAATTTTCATTTTTTAATAATCCTAAAATTTGATTTCAAGGGGATAATGAATTCTGGATTTTAGTTGATGAACACTACAATGAATGTATATATGTGCTTCTCAATTTTGAATAAAAAAAATTAATTTTATAAAAAGTAATACCATTAACAATTCATTAGAGTTGTGAAAAGTAGATTAATATTATTTAATTTTTTGGTTATATGATGATCATATCAAGAAACTATTCCTATTAATTTCACCAGCTTCTCTTGATGACAAATATCAAATTACTTTTTTATATGATTTTAAATACTGGAAAATAAAAAAAAATTATTGTTGAATATAAGAAATATATTTATTATTTGTTATATTTCTAATTTTGTTAAATTTTTTTGATATCGAAAAATACAGGTAAAATTGATAATCGATTATGTGTATTGAGTTAGCCACCATCCATATTAATTCAATTATTTAATTGATATGTGTTGAATAATTTTTTATTCCATATGTGTGAAAATAATAAATAAAAAAATATAATGGGGGATTTTTATTGAAAGGATCTCATTATAGAGAATGTGAAGTTGATTTTTATAAAATACATGATGAAATAATTGATATGTGTTACCCAAGCGGGCATAATGTAACACTTTTTAAATAATATTGGTTTGGTACTAATAGACTATTGAATATTCATCAATGTTATTAAATCATTTAGATTAAATATATTATCCTTCATGCAATAAATAAATAATTTATATTATCTCATCAACCAAATCAATTATAAATTCAAAATTATTTAGGTGCTTCAAGTAATTTAATTGGATGTTAGAGCAATATATAAATTAAATCCTTGGAAAATAAATTTATTCTAACTAAAAGTGGTTCTGATGAATTGAAAATAATTAAAAAAATCAAGAGATAAATAAAAATACACATTTTACATGAAGAGACGCTATTATTGGTGATGGAACCCCACAATTATTGACTGATGATGATGGTGATGTAACAAATAAATTTGGAATAACTAGAGACGATGATGTTGGATCTCCTATAAAAATTAATTATACATATGAGGAAGATAAATATAATGACACCATTGAATATGAATATTATTATTAATATGAATAATGATAAAATTAAATGAAGGTTATAGTCACGATTAATATATATTTCCTATTTTCATTTAGTTTTAGATAACATTATATTTATGTTTCAGATGGATGGAGACTATTGTAATGATATATTATGGGAACTAGAAGAGGCTTTTCATCAAAGTGATTAGCCCTAGGTTTCATCGTATGACCCATAGGTTTATACTAGTTCATTATCAACATGAAGGGATTATGTTCTAGTGATATTAATGATTCAAAACCCTATTCTTGTGTGACGTATGCCTCTTGGTTTTGATCCATTAATGTTGAGGTATGTTTTGTTTTGTATTTTAGTTAATATTGATTAAATTTAATTAATTAATTTATGTACAGATTGTTTGAATATTTTTTCCCTAAATTTTTATTGCATAATTTTTAGATATGGGGAGTGATTCTACAGAATTATTTTTCCTAACAGTGGGTGACATATGATTAGATCCACATTAATTTTCATTATTTCATTTTTGATCATTGGATAGTACATAAATAAATAACTCATATAATGAAATTTATTTAATTATCAACATACTATAATTTTTTATTTATAGGGTTTATGGTATCCCATAAAAGATATCACGAGATCTAATATCTTGGAGTCTTTGGAGACCTTTTTGAATGAGAGTTCTCATTAGTATTTTACAATTATGAGAAAGTGATACATAGAGGAATCTAGAGCCCTGGGTTTTTATCAATATTATTATACCCATAAACTTGATCACATCTCATCTCATGTTTGAGTTTTTTACCTACTAGATGGGATATTGTTTTTAGGGCAGATAATCATCAGGATGATAGAACTAGGGTATACATGAGGTCAAAAATTGAGATACTAGTCTTATATATTGTACCCATCGATGAAATATGGTAAATAATTTTTTTAATAATTTATATATTATTAAAAAGATAATTTTCTATTTTTTATTCATATAGAAAGATGAGAATCCTGATTTCATGGAGTTTAATGTTTTTAAGATGATTTACATTTATCCTATCACTAGGGAGATTATTGGTTGATATCATCATCCAATTATAGTCTATATATAATTTTTTGTAATTTAAATAATCATAGTTACTATTTTAATTTAAAATCACATTATAAAGAGGAATATGAGAGCGCAAGTTCTCACACACATGATTAGAGTCAGGTCAATACTAAGGGTCATGATACCAGTATGCTAGGATTTTACGAGGTATCTTGGTTGCAAGTAACATAGTCTGTTATCAAGAAGGCCTAGGTGGTTGGTATCATTTCTCCATTGATGCGTAACAATTATTATAGAATTGTTGTGTGGTCATCATCCAGCACTATGGGAGCCTATGGAGAGTCATTATAACCATCGTGAGAGTATGAGGAAAAGTTATAAACTATTAATGAGGTTATAGAGAGCATGTATAGAGAGAAGGAGGAGATTCATCAAAATCTATAGAACTAGGAGGAGGAGGATAAGTAGCTTCGATGGATGGATCAACAACAAGGGTATATGATAAAATACATGTGATGACTTGCACATGTTATAGGGATGGAGTTCCCTCCACCTGATCCATGAGATGATCCACCACATCCAAATTAACTCTCATGTTTTGTTGAAAAAACATTATATAAGGATTTTTTATCTACATATTTTGTGTAATATAGTTATTAATTTTTATAGAAGTAGTTTTATTGATTTGGTTTTTTTAAAAAAATATGTCACATTAATTTTTTTTCTTAAACTGTACGTTTCTATTTTTATTTTATTTTTTCCAGGTATTTAAGATAGAAAATATTTTCAGTCCCAAATAATCTATTGTGTTGGAATAGATATTATATCACAAATAATTTTTTATGATGAAAAATTTATTTCATCACAAATACCAATTCATTTATATAAAGTGGAAAATTATTTGCGATAAACATTTATCCCATTGCATAAAAAAATTATTGCAGAATTCCCTAATTATAAATATGTTTTTTGATTCAATTTTCATCGACATGATTATTTCTACTAGAACCCATCAAAAAATAACTAAATTTTTAGTTGTGACCTTTATGGCCTCTAAAATAAAAGTGGGGATTAAGAGTCCATTTCAAAACTCTTTTGTTTTACCAATGATAATGTTATCTTTTATCAGTACCATTTTCACGTAGATAATGGCCCTTTTATCAGTTCTAAAAGTGACTCTAAATAACATATTTATTAACATTAGTAAAAATTTTAGATAAAGGGTGATTTTGAAAGTGCAAAATCCAAAGCATGTTAAAGAAACACTTCAACTACATTTTTGATTTAGTAATGAAAAGAAAACATTTATCAATGTTGTTCTTAGTACTGATGAAATTTTGGAAAATTTATTATTATTTTGAGTGATCAAAACCCCCTAGGTACCCTCACTCCAACTCTCTCCCACCCTCTCCCCCTTCAATGCTCACAACACCCCTTTTTCAACATTTTATCAACTGATCAACTGCCTGTTCACCTACACGTGTGCCTATAATCCATCTTCTGACACTCCTTATGCATTTGAACCCACTATAACACTTCCCCAAGTTTATCTTTTTACTATAATTTATGATATTTATATTTATTTATATATATATTTACATATATCAATTTTATTAATATATTTATGTATACATATATAAATATTTATAAATACATTTATAAAATAAGTGTCTATGTGTAATATATATATACACACACTTATATATATTTAATATATTATATATATTAATATTCATTTTTATATATTAGAATATTAATATGAATATATATTTGTTTATTAATATGCACACACTCACATAAAAAACATTCTATATATATATTGATAAGTATATATATTTATATATTTTTATAAATTAGAAACGTGAGATAATGTTTTAAATGAAATGTGTAAAAACTATTTCCATATGATTTATATAATAATTTTTAAAAACATTTATTAGACGTGTCTTTATATTTTATTTTAAGATATAAATAGTATACATTATATATATATATATACATATATATTTATACATATTCTAATATAACAGTGTGTTTAGATATAATTTTTAAAAATGCTTTTATAAATATTTATTAAAAATAAAATTATATAATATATTTCATGATAATGATGATTTTATAAAAATACATTTATATATGATGTATATACCAAATATTGACACAGATACACACATTTACACACATACGTACACATTTAAATTTCACAGTTACATAGTCAAGTATTTACATATATTAGAATATATAAATAAATATATATTTTTTTATTAAGACCCATATATTTTATAAAAATATTACTTGTAGAGAGAGATAAATTAATTCATTTTATAAGGTAAATAACTTGATTATGTTTTATTATAAATTAAACTAATTATAAATATTTATTATCATGTGGTTTTTATATTTTAAATTTCATTCTTAGGTAAACATGTTTAAATATTAATTTTAAAAATGATTTATTATATGTAAATATAATCAAATAAAAATAAGTTAATTATAAATAAACTTCAAATATGAAAATTGGTAAAATTAAAAAACCATAATTTCAATATGAATGTAAGCATTGTGAATAAATTTAATATCCCCTGAAAACAGAAAAACAATACCCGAATAAAGAAAGGTGAAATATCATCAAATATTAAAAAATTATGGTATCCCAAATAAGCTCAGTTTTAGAGGCCATATGGGAATTTTTGCCCTTGAAAAAACATTGATCTTATATCCACCAATATGAATGGAGTATATCTCTTCACTTTCACTGATTTGATATGTAGTACATCCCAAAAAGACACCCAAATCAAAATCTATGGTTATTTGATGATGAAGTCATGTTTTCAATTTATTTTAGATCATTAATTAATTTATTGAATTTTTTTTATCAAGATGTTATTAAATGAAAATTACTCATTAATAATTAGAAATTTATTAATTAATATTGTTTAAAAATTATTTTATAATCCACTTTAAATAAATATTTAATTTATTATTTATAAATTCATATCTTTCCTTAGAGAAATAAAATTTAAAATATTATTTTATATTTATATCAATATAAATATTTTTATAACTTAATTTATGATTTTTAATGATATATAATTTTTTATGAAAAATAACCAGTCTGAGTGCTAGAAAAAAGTACAGAACAAGAGACCCCTTTATCAAAATTAAATTAAGGCACTGATAAAAGAACATAGTATCATCACTTCTGTTTTATCATTGATAAAGGGGCCCTTTATTAGTGTTTTTTTAGAACTCACATAGGGTTCCTTTTTCATTTATTTTTTCTAGAAATTATAAAGAAACACCCTTTATCAATGCTTTTTAATAGCCTAGAAATTTCCATGATCTATAATAGTTCCACGTACAAAAACATACATGTACACACATACGTGCACATACACATATATGCACATGCATGCACATACATGTACTTACATTGGAAAACATACACATACTATATAAACATACACATACTACATAAATATATATGTAAATACAAATATACATAAAAAAATATACATTTACATACCCAATTACACACACATATGCATTCACATACATACATACACATACATCGACAGAAATACATGCACATACACATAAACACACACATCCACGATACATACATCTATATATATACCCATATATATATACATACACAAAAGTACATATACACATACAACAAATACGTACTCATGAACTTAAATATACATTCAAATATATACAGATGACCATACACATACACATATATGCATGTACATACAGACGTATACAAACATCCACATACATTTACATATATACACATACATACAAGTATATGTGAGTATATATTAAATTATTTAACATGAATATAAATAAAAAAATTAAAAAATGAACTATATTTAGATAAATATATTTTCATTTATATCAAATTATTGATTATGAATTTGAAGCATTTAGACATGGGTTGACTCATGGGTTCATTAACACTTGAATTATGAATAAACCACTCTTCCCTAGGACCCAATACCCAACTAGACACATGCATCTATCCCTCTATTCCAAATATCCCCTACCACTCCCTTACGTCGCTGGCTGGGAGTCCCAATGATCATACCTCCCTCTCCCTCAGTCACCTCTCTACCCAACATCCTACCATAAATGGATTTCCTCCTCCCTAATTATTTTGTTAATAGAAAATCCACAATGTATCTCCTATTGCAGTCATCATCGATGCTTCTATAGTACTCATTTCCCTTAAATTTTCCCTATATAACTTCCACATAGATTCTAATATCATACAATTTTGTATGATTTACTCACCGAGTGACCCTATGATATGCCTTGAATTATATTAAATTGGGTTACACCTGCTTCTCATGTCATATTAACTTTTCAACTAATCCAAAAAAGTTGGTGTAATATTATACTAAAAATTGTAAAAAAAAAATTGGGGCACTGCCATTCAAAAAATTCTGGATTCTCTTTATCTGCCAAAATCAAGAATGAAAAGCTAATCCCCACGTTCCCCAGTAGAGAGAAGACCCACTGAGGAGAATGAATATCCTAGAAATTAGAAAAAAAATTATATAAATTCTGAAAAAAAACAATTTAATTTCATAATAATTAAAAAATATTAATGATATAATAATGATAAAAAGATGGATTTGGTGCCCTAGAACCAGAATTATTTTACATTATGATAAAAATTATTCATTGTTTTTAATATTAATAAACTCATTATTGCATCCTGATTATTCTTCAATATAATGTATCATGTGATAATGTCTTATGAATTGTTTGCATACTGAAAGGTCAGTGAAGTTCCCCTCTATGATGAGAACCCAAAAGTTTCCTAATATTATTGTCAAAAATATGTTCAATATCCATATGAAAACTTTTTTAGGAACCAAAATTATATATGCTATAATGGTTTGAGATTAATAAGACTCTAATGCACCTTTTTATGGTGTATTTCTTAGTTAATATCCTATGTAGGATATTAAGTGAACGAGACCCACCAATAAGAAATCCAAATTTATATGTGACATTAGATGTTTCTATATTCATTTTTTTGTATTAATTTTTTTACTTTAAGATTATTATTAATAAGTATTATAAGTAATTTATTTTTTATGTAGTGATGAAAATGGTGAAAAAATATGTTCGTGATGAGGTAGGAAATGTGGGTGCGTCACATGTAATATTTAATTAATGAATAATGAGAATGAATATTTTTTCATTATATTCATCAATGGAAGTTGATATATCTGGAAATTTGATGGAAATGTTAGAGATTAAATAATTACATGGATATGGTAATCTATAATCAACATCAATATCAAGAAAGTAAATGAAATATATATCAAGCCCATAGGTTAATGGAAACATAAGGAAAATTTCTTGATTAGAGATATCAGGATAAAGGTATTATATTTCATAGTAATCATCTGTATATGGATTTATATAATTTCAAAATTAAATTCTTTCTCTATTGGTTCCTTTGTATTTTTTAAACACAATCCTTCGACTGTGGGTTTCTTTGCATAATGCCACTCCGAAAGTGGACAATAGGGCCACACACTATGTGTATCCAGAATCTCAATTAAATATTATTATTATTTAATATTTCAAATCATTAATAAAAATTATTCCTAAACATGGTTTAATATTAATTCTTTTTTATTGATTCTATATATTTTTTCACCTGTTATTTGATAAAATATTTTTTGTGTAAAATATTTAATAGATAATTATTTAAATTTTGGGAATATAATATTTATATATTTAGGGGTCAATAATTAAAAGTTTTTTATTTATTAAATAAATATTCATTATTCATGGTCCGATAAATATTTTAGAGGAATTTTGAGTCGAGATTATTGATCTGTAGAGATATATATATATATATTGAATATTATTTGAATAAATAGTATTTAATTAATTTCATTAGTTTAACGCACGTCTATAATTAATAATAATTATATTATTATTATATATGTAACTCCCTGAGATTTTATGACAATTATTCTTTTTAATTTCATTGATGTAATTTTTTTACGCTTCACCAAGATTATCTTGCGCTATAAGGAACACTGTATTAGCTTGTAGTATATAAAACACTATTCTTGGCTTGTATTACATTCAAGAGCTACCTTCCTCGATAGCTTGTGTTGTACGCAATACCGAGCATCACTAAACAACGATATATTATTAAAATATTATATAAACTAGTCATTATGAATAGTAATATCAACTTTTTAAAATTTTATAAATTTGTTCGTTCAAAATGGACTTTATTTTTGGATTCTGAAAATCGAAATTAGCTTAGGGTGAATTTTTGGTATTTTTCTGAAAACATTCATTTTTGATGAATATTGAAAAACACTAAGTTATAGTTTAAAACTGGATTTTAATTTAAGTAATTATTTATTTTTGTTAAATTTATTTTAGGCCAAAATAGATACATAATTCCTATATAAGTTCAATGTAATTCATTGAAGTCATTTTATAATAATTTTAGATATATAAAATTTTTATTGAACTTTTTACCACCTATTACCCACCTCCTAAGAGAATTTACATATTTATATAAAACATAATTTTACCGCATCTGTGAGTTGAATTTTGAAAATCCGAGAGAAACGGTAAATATCAAGCAGTAAAATGTGGATCAATATGATAAACATATTTTTTGGTGAATAATAACTTTTTAGTTTTATTTACCACCGTTAAAAGTAAATAATGTAATTATGGGTAAAAATGATATTATTATTACCCTAAAACATGTCTTATTTCTATTTTATAATAATAATTCGACCAAAAACAACCTTAGGAATAAAATATTAACCTCTTTTTTCCACTTGTATTAGATTAGGACACTTACTATATTTTTATTTAAAGAAAAGTTAAAAGAGTTAAGATCAAAATTTAATAAATAAAATATTTTTAATATAGGAATATAAATAAGATAAATTCGACTATAAATAATCATTATATATATATAATTATTTCCCACATAATGGTAGTTTATTTATATTTTTTAGACATTACATAATTTAATTTATTTATGACACAATGATGATGAAGTAATTATCTTATTAATGAAATATTAAAATAATTGATATTATAAATACCCTAATAAATGTAATTTGAGACTTTTTTAAAATATCACTAATTTTATTAGTTAAAAAACATATTAGGGTCAGTTAGATAAATTTTGTTTTGAAGTAATTACACTGTTATGCATTTACAGAATACAAAATACCAAATAGTGTCAAAATTTACATAAAATAATTTTTTTAAAAAATATTATATTATTAATTGATATAATGGTCTATAAAATATCTATTTCAGAAAACAGACATATATATTAATATATATGACATTAATTAACCAATTTGGCTACTATTGGCAGTTTATAGTACGTTTATTAACCATATAGTGTAAGAATATAAGAAGACACGGTAAAAGTTAAATTATATAACTTAGAGTTGAATCTAAATGATAAGGTTAAAAAGGTAACCTAAACTTGTCTAAAACATATTGGATGATAGGATATCGACCCAGAACTTCTCTATCCTTGAAATAAATCACTTTTGATCTATTATATACCGAATATGTGTTTATTATAAAATAATACTTAATGTTTTTCCTAAGGTGCCCCTCACCCCTCTTATAAAAGGGCACTCCCCCTTTTCTCTAATTCACACCACCAAAGCCATTTTACTCGTCCAAACACTACCTAAATTCCTTCTATACTATCCTCCTTTTATCTTAATGGCCTTCCTTTATTCAGAAGGCTAACCTATGGAGCGGTTTTGGTCAAATCAAAAGGAAGAACCCGAAAAAGAGGAAAATATCTAACCACCTATTTCATATTCTTTTCTTCTCCCACTTCATACTTCTTTTTTGTTTCCATTATAAAATAATAACTCCCATATCTTCTATGTAATGTTATGTTATTATAAAAATTTTACAACCATATTAGTTAATTTATCCATCCTATGGATGAAAATGTCACCACATGTGCATACGTACGGCTTACCGTCTCCACGTCGTGGTGTAGTTTGTTAGTCAAACATTTCATTATTTGGATGTGTATAATAATGAGTATAAATTACATAAATAATAAATATAACATTATTATAATTATTTATTTATGATATACCATCCAATTATATATTATTTTAATATCAAAATAATGATATCATCGCTCGTGTGTACGTACAGACTACCATCCCCACGAACGCGATGAGATTCATTTTCCATGATAAACCATTCAAGTATGATTATAATGTATATATAATAAATTATAAGGAAATATATTACATAATAATTATACTGTATTTATGTACATATATTTTTCATTTACTTAATTCCATTCAATTCAATAAGGAAACGAAAACATCGTTAATGCGTACATACAACCTACCGTCTCCATGAACGGTATATTTCATTCTGTTTATCGATCTATCATATATATTTATATTCTGAATATATATTATATATAAATCATGTTTTATATTCTGTAATTATGTAAATCAGGATATACTTAATAATATCATGAACAGCTGGTCGAAACACATACGATAAATGAAACGATTTTTCCCAAAACGCTGCTTTAAAATGGAATTTACAAAACTACGTGTAATATAAAGTCATAAGTGAATAATATATGATATCATAAATATTATTATGGTAATTTTACAAGTTAATAATATGTTTAAACCCAATACACCCGAGTCTCAGACACATACAGATGAAATTGGACATAATGTAAGGGTTAATTTTTCAAATCTCATTTTTATCAGAGATTTATTATATGTAAGTATTTACTCGGGTTATATTTTTCATCCATGTACATAAAAATGTTTTTCATAAAGTTTTTAATATTATTTCATGTATTTTTAACGTCATGTTTACCCCTATTTGACTTTTACATTGTTTTATGGATGAAATATTTATTTTGTTTACCATAGAATGAACTTTTTGACTTTTACGACAAAAGAATGAGGAAAATGTTTTTTTAACTTATACGGAATGAACAGATTTTACCGGATTCATAACTTCTAATTTTCATGAATATTCCTATACAATATTTCATTATTATTTTCAAAAAAAATCATTTTTTTAAAATAGCATGGTATTTTGTGAAAATAAAATGATTTTGAAGAAGAATGGATGTTTTACTCAAGAATTTATTTAAGTGTTTTGTCAAAAATATTTTCCATATAAGATGAAATTATTTAGTATGATTATGTTTCAAGTATAATATTTCTATTATTTACATTGTTTTGTTCTTCTTACAATGAAATGATATCCATTTTTTTATATGTATTATGTTTTGATGGGATGATGTTTGTGAAACCCATTTTATTCTTTGGGTTATGATGAATGGTTTATTTTTATTTTGTGGCACATGAAAGAATGATTTCATTATGAGATGGGTGGGACCTATATCTACCTTCAATGAATTCGGTAAATATTTATATCTCATAAGATATACATGGATGAAACGCCAAAAGAATCTGGTTCAGTAATACAGGGCTGGAATGACAAGTAAACCCGGTACACTAATGGACTTTGTCCACTATGATGGTCTTGGTAGCAGTGCCTTGGGTACTATGGAAATAATAACATGTGCTTAATGATTTCCACAATTACATGTTTTATTCCAATGCTATTTTATCATGATTAATATTCCTTTATGATATATTTATTATACACTACCAAGAATTAAATCATTACTCGTGATTTTGATGTTTTATGTTCATGTTATTATGTTGAAACGTTTATGGATTGTTTTGTGTTCTCCATTTTTACCCTTACTGAGTATTTGAGCTCACCCTTTTTATGTTTTCATTTCCCCATTATATAAATAAAGGTTTTAGTATTAAAACAAAAGGGGAAGATCTTATGTGAGATGTGGAAGTATTTTCACCTCAATTAGTAGATTATGTTCTGAGTTTCTGAAGACACTAAACTATAACGGTCCTTGAATGTTAGTTTTTGTTATGTATTAAGTATTCCACAAAAATAATGTAATGTCCAACTATGTCAAGTTTGGGTACCTACAATATAAATGTTTTTTACATGTATTAAAAAAATATTGGAACATTTGGAATTATTAATTTTATCACAAGAGAAATATAATCTCAATTATATAATTTCCCTTATAGAGCCAATTTATTTAGTTTTTCACAAAGATATTGGGAGAGAATACTCTCAAAGCCTTAGAGAGCTCCCTATCTGAGAATAATCATAAGAACGATGGGTAATCCTCCTCCACCGACATTCAATAATTTTAAGAGATCAAGTAGAACACATTCTTTAAGAGATTATTTTTGAGATTAAAGGTGAACAATGCAAGGGTCCGGATACTTCATGCTAAAACCTGAATATTCCTATTATGATGTCCATAGGTCATTAAAACATGTGTGGATCACTGATGGATGGAATCTATTCCGGATTCTTACAATACAACAATGATACAATGTGGAGATATTTTCAGATCCATCAACCCAGAAACAACTCTTTAGAAGTTAATTAATTTATATATTAAATTAGTTATAAATAATATGTGATGATCCTTCTATTTTGGTACTGGTGTTTTATATTATCAATGTTATTTAATTTAATTACTTTGATCATGGAATTTATAATTTTTTATATCTAAGATCAATCATCGATTACAAAAAATAGAGTGGCGCATGCCCAATCCGGCTCTCCCATTGTGCCTAGATCCTTCAAGTGGTATTATATAAAGAACACAATTATTTATAATATTTTAAGATCATTTATTTATTTATACATTTTTGATTAGTTTTCAATTCCAGTTTAATAGTATGTTAAAATTAATTATGAGACCCCACTTCATTATCTTCATTTCATGAAAATATAATTAAATTGAATAATTTTATGGATAAAATAAATTTGAAGAACTCATCTAAAGGTGCTGAGAAATATGGCTACATAACACTATAGTACATTTAATGTAGCCTATTGGTACATGATGTGTATTTGTGTTCAGTGAACATAGAATTAACATGCAATTAATTTTAGCTGTATTCATTTATTACACATAGTTAATTTAATTATAGAATGTGTGCGGACCAGGCTAGGAAAAAACATGTTCATCCGAAGTAGATTTGGATAATTCCTGTACATGACATGTTTTACTTTTCAATCATTCCAGCCATATATTTTCATAGACGACATATATGATTGGTGGTCATGTAACATAGAGACCACAAACCGTATCTCCCATGTAGAAACATTGTACTTAAATATTTTCCTTGTATTTATTACACACTGAGTCCCTAACCATGTTTCGCTGATATATGGTGAGAATAATAAGTTATGTGTGTCTAGAAGGTACACATTTTGTACTTTTATCAAATAATATAGATTAAAAAATTTATTTGTCATAATAATTAAAAATTGACAACATGTGTTCCAAGTTGTCATTAAAAATATATTACATTTCATTTGATAGGTTTTGTATATGTTAATTTTCTAACTAATTTTATTTTTATTGTTCTAAACATCATCTCATGTATATGTCAAAATATAGTTATGCCTCTACGTGCATCAAAATATTACGCACTACATAAATAAAATGTGTTTTATGTGGTGGTTAAGTTGAAAGTAGGCAATGTGACATTACAAGATATGTCATGCATATGGGATTCTAAAAGATTAATCAATATATGAATATAATACATGTTGGGTAGTTCATACGGGTAAACACCGTGCTTCCTCATATGTGAATTTCTGTATGTAGAAAATTTAAATTTAATTTATTTAATTTGTTTAAAATATTGTTGGATGAGAATTTAAATAAAATTTTTATGATAACTAATATTATATAATAGATTAATTAATGAAAATAATTGATTGATTTGTGTACAATTTATCTTAAATGAGAATGAATAGAATTGAAAGATAACTTCATTAATGGTGTAATATTTTCATGTATGTATATTATCATTAGAATATACCAAACAATTATATGTAGTTTGATTAATTTAATTAATTAATGAATTAAATTGATGTAATGTGTGTCATCTGTCCTATCCTGAAGTAAGGGTATTTATGCCAAATGTTCCTTTTATGTAAACCCCATGACCAATATTTTTGTTTCTCTCACATGTGTGTGAGTAAAATCATATGCAATGGATATATCCCATAAAATAGTTTATTAATTTCAATTTTGGAGCCAGGGTGAAACCAATCCTAGAGAGATACAACGGTGTACAAGTGGACTAATGTGACACAAACAATAAATGGTTCAATGTGTTTTTCACCTAGGTCGAGGGTCAATTTATCATCCACTAGATAAATTAATAATTATTAAATGATCATGATAAAACCACATTATTATTTTACTTCTATAATGTTTCACTGTAATTTCATTATGGATGTTTTTTCACTATCACATTAAATAATGAAATATCAATCATGTATGATTGAACTAAAATAAATTTTGTTATACATAAACAATATCTAAGACATGGTTAATCACTTAGGTAAATCCAATATAAATTACAAAGAATGACATAATGATAAAAATTAAAAATCTACACATAAATATAACGTCCCTTTAATATATATATTTAGTTGGTTTAGCCTTCAACCACTTACTTTAAAATTGAACCATCATTCAATGTGATTAACTAGCCAATGTTTTGTTTCTTTCAGTTATAAGAGAATTATAAATTGATGTTTGAGGTTGAATTAACATAGTACACCTCAAGGGTTCACATATAAAGTAGTACATGGTGAAACTAAGATGGAAATGTTGAGGAAATACAATTTATGGATTTTAGTATATGGTAATTTACTCAAAATATATTTGAACTGTGAGTTAATGTCGTTGGAATTTGAAATGCCCACCTAAAACCCTTCAAATTACATGACCAACCAAATTTTGGGTGATGAGAAGAAGAATATAGAACATTTTCACTAGAATATCCAAGAAATAGGACATTCCCATAAAAATGGTGATGGAAATTGGGTTTTGATAAAATAGTGGGAGAATAATAAATAAAATATTTATTTATTTATCTACATTTTATCAAATAAAGTACTATAATTGTATTTCTTCTATTTTTAGGGAATTTTGTATTTAACTTCCAAAATATCACTATTGTCCATAATTTATAAGCATAACCTTCTCATAGAAACTAATTTCCAAGATTTTCAAAGGCACTTATGCATTATATTATTCCAAGAATAGAAATTATATGTGCCAGGAGAACATGTTTATGAAGTTCCGAGCTAAAAGGCTAGTGAGGAAGATTTGTCGCTCTAATAGTAAAATTTGAAAAATTTGACATATGTTTATTGTTTCATGATATCATCAATGACCAATGGGAAACTGATGCAACAACAGGACATGAATGTGTATAGCATGATGTCTCACCTTTAGGTTCAATATCAAGAGAAGGTGAGATAAGAGATATATGAGATCTGTATTTCTATTTTTTACAATTAATAAAGAAGAGACTATACCACTTGATCCACATTTATTCAATATCATTAGATACATTAAAAACTTAGATGTATTAGGGATCAAATTACCAGATGCGTTTTCCATGGATCACATACTTTAATCACTTCCCAAGTCCTTCACTAGTTTTATTATTAATTATAATGTCATCAATAATGATAAGATTCTTTTGGAAGGTCTCATATTTATTATCCAAGTAGAAAATGACATGGGAAAAATATGTTTTAATTATAGTTAATAATAAAATAAGAATAAGTAAAATGTTACTGAGACTCATAAGAAGTCTAAATCTCTTGAGCACCATCCTTTCAAGAAGAGGATGATCCAAATGTAGGTCACAGAAAATGAGGTAGTATGTTTTGCATGTGGAAAGCATGGACACTAGAAGAGGAACTACACCTAAAAGTAATGGGAAACTAAAAGTGTGTTCATTATCAATTTTAGTATATAATTTTTAATTAATTTGTTATTATATATATCATTTGGTGCTTGGATCATTATCCAAATGTAGTAACCAAGAAAATTTATAATGATTTCCAGAGGAGAGGTGTATTTGTGTACTTCTGATGGTGTGAGGATGGCTGTTCTAGCTAATTTAGACTAAAACCATTCATTGAAAAAAGAAATGATATTAATTTTAAAGGATTGATATTACGTACTATCTATTACCAAGATCGTAATTTTTGTTTCCTTCATAGATACAAATTATTTTATTATAAAATATGGAAATAATGTTTTCTTCTTTTATGAAGACAACATAAGTTATAGTGTTACAAATTTTACTAATTGACATTATGATTTAAATTATGAGAAAAAGTTATTGGTTATTGAAAAATAATCATGATCACATTACTCAAATATCACCCATATATGGCATTTATATCTTTGTTATGTAATCGAGAATTTTTTTGACAAAACCGGATCAAGATGTTCATTTGGAAAACTTTGAGCTAAAACCACTTGAATGATGTTGTGATTTTTTACATGGTAAAATAACCCGACCACCATTCAGTGTACATAGTGAGAGATACCTAAATCTCCAAGGTTTTTTACACACATATGTGTGTCAACCTTTTCCAGATGAATCTAATGGTTTTGAACTCTTATATAATAATTTTTACTGATGACTTAAGAAGATATGGATATGTCAACATAATGAGGTATAATTCAGATAACTTTAATAAATTTAATGAATTTAATAATGAAATAGAAAATCAACATGAAATGAAGATAAATAAATATTAATCATGTTAAAGTGGTTAATTACCTAACCATAAGTTTGTCGAATTTCTATGGGATTTTGGGATTCTAAATCAAAAAAATCCACCTTAAAATCCATTGTTGAATGGTTTTAGTGAAATTAAAAACCATGAATTGTTATAAATGGTGTGTTCAATGATGATTCACACAGGTCTTCCATTATTATTTTGTTGATATTCATTAAAAACTATAGTACATAAATTAATCTGTGTAATAACTTAATCATAAATTGGTATTTCCTTCATGTTAGGGAGTGGAAGAAACCCATTTTATCACATAATTGTGTTTGGGGTTGTGAGGAATTTTTTAAGGCCTTCATATGAAACAAAAGAGAATCATGGGGAATAATGTTTATCTTTATTGGGTGCCCTATGGTAACAAATAGATACTTCCTATGAAACACATCAGACAAGAAGTAATTATCGCTAAATGTGGTTTCTTTCTAGAGAGGGAAAATTTATTCAAAAAGGATTGTTGGTGAAATATTGAATTAAATGATGTTTATTCTCATGATACATAACATTTAGTATAGGAAAATGTTCTATAAGACTTTGTAGGATCAATATTGATGTAATAAAACTAGATATATATTGTTTTCTTGTCAATGAATATGGTTAGTCATTATTGGTTGACAATGATGAACCCCAAACCTAAAAAAGGGGTAGTAGATAGCCTAAAAGTTTAAATATTAAAACAATCCATTAATTTCAAAGTGGATTCCATGTATCAGAACCAAATTAGGGTTCCAATTGATCTTACAGTTAATGTTAAGAATGTTGGGTCAAAATAGGTATTCAGCATAAAACTAACCGAGAAATGTAATTTAAATACTTATAAAGAAATTATGATGGATAAATGGTTTAAATATAATTATGTAAAAGAATATGATGAAACCATTTAACAAGTTTCCATTCTAAAATCCATTATAATTATACATCATATAGAAACATACCATTATTATTAAATTTAGAAGATGGATGTTAAAAATTTCTTCCTTATTGGGAGCCGTAAATAAAATATCTACATGACAAAACTATAAGGTTTGGTGACTCAAGGTGATGCCAAAAGTATATGCAAGTAATAGAGGTCTTTTTATGGATTGAAGCAGGATTTTATGCATAGAAAATTCAATCTGATAAAGCTAAAAAATATTTTTTTCATTATTAACATATGTAAGCCATATATTTAATATTTCTTAATTGTAAATGTTGTTCAAAAACTTTTAGTACATGTTTATGACATATTACAAATTGGAAACAATGTTCCAGTATTATAGTATATAAATAAATGGTAATAAATGTTCCTCCGGGATGGACATAGGTGAATTAACCTAAATTATACGGTCTATGTTCATTCATGATAGATCCAAGAGGCCTCTTGGACTAATTCAAGGTATATACATTGACTATAGACTAAAGATATTTAGTATGAGACAATCCAATAGGTGATTGGTTCTAGTTTAACATGGTATACATCATTATAAGAAAATGTTTCCGTAGTCCCAAAAGAGAATGTTATAATGAGTATGATCACATGAACTTATGAAATAGGAACAATCATGTATGCCATGTTATGTACTAGATTTTTCATTGTATATTCATTGGTCTTGGTAGGTAGATATGATGTTTATCTTGGAGAAAAATAATTTTTTTCTATGAAGGAAATATTAAATTATCTAAGAATAACTAATTATATTGTTGTAGAGTTTGGAGGAGATGAGGAGATAGTTATTAAGGGTAAAACTGATGACAGTTTTATGAAATATCAAAATAATTTAATTCTTTTGTCATGGTAGGATTATTTCTTCAATGGACATGTTTTGAGCCATAATATTTCAAAGAATATAGTAGTCACTAATTCTACTACAGTGTCTGAGTATATAGAGGCTTTAATTGTATCCAAAAAATATTAATGGATATGGAAATTTATCTATGTTATTGATGTGTTACTTATCAGTAAAGGCCCTATCACATTATATTGTGAAAGTACTATAGGTGTGGCCCTCGAAAAATAGACAAGGTCACACCATTAGAAAAAACACATACTTCGAGAGTAAAACCTCTTCAGGGATTTTTCTCATATGATTAAATATTTAATAAGTAAATTTTTAATGGTAGACAACATAGAAGTTCTATCGATTAAAGCTACATCTCAGCAGAATCATGAGGATCATGTGAGAGATAGAAGAACAATTGTTGTGATTAGTTTTATCTACTTAAATAGGGAGTTTTTAGAGTTTGTCCCATAAAACCATATTTTTTTACATTGATATAACCTATGTTGAGTTTTTTCAATATCCAAAAAATCCTTATCATATCCTGATTGTTCTTATATGTAACATAGCATAAGATAATATCATAAAGTGTAGTTATCACAATGAAAGGTCATAGCAGTTCACTACTATGATGAGAACCCAAAAGTATGTGGATAATATTCTTAAATATATTATCTATATACCATTTAAATAATTATAATGATAAAATTGATTTAGGCTATCAGGGGTGGATACTTATAGGTTATTGAGGTAACTTCCACTAGTGTACGCCATTGGTAATATACTATGTCTTATATTATCAGAACAAGACATTCCAGTATGAAATCCATATTTATAAGTGTTGTTGGATGTTCTTATCTGTGGATGTGTGTACTGATCATTTTAATTTAATATTATTATGAATATGTATTATATGTCTGGTATTGTGATTTATTGTTGATAACTATTATGAAATATGTTCAGAGAAAGGTAGGATATGTTGGGTGCGTAACGATTAATATTTCCTTAAAGAATAATTCAAGAATAAATTTTTCCCTTATATTATTTAGCATATGTTGATATCTTAGTACCATTTATAGAAATGATATATCCTAAATAAATTGGTACACATGGTGTTCTAAAATAATGTTTGACTTTGATAAAGTCAATGAAATAAACATCGAGTACATTGGTTAATGGAAACCACATAAAACCTTCATGATAAGTGATATCATGTTGAAGGGATTATATTACACATTAAGTGTCCATATATGGTTTTATTTCCTTGTGACGTTAATTTATTTTTCAATGGGTTCCTTTGCGTGTTATCAGACATTATCCTTGGACTTTGGGATACTTCTTTTAAGGCAGCTAAAAAAGAATCTTAGATGATTTCTCACTAAGTGTATCCAGTACCTTAGTCAAACAATATTATTTTTTATTATTTAAAAAGTTGATTTAATAATATTCTCACTTGCGGTTTAATAATTATTCATTTTTTTTATCACATATATTATGTCACCATGTATTCAAAAGAATATTTTGTGAAGAGAATATTTAATAAATATTTATATTCTCTTTACTGAATAAAATATTTATTTATTTACTAGTGATTAATGTTGTGATATTTATTTATTAATTAAAGAATCATTATTCATATTACGATAAATATTATATAGGAATGGTGCACCAAGTTTAAAGGCACGGTGAGAAAGAAATTATATTTAATATTATAAAAATAAATAACATTTAATTTAATTAATGATTTTAACACATGTCACAAAATTATAATAATATTATTATTATTAATATATTCATGAGGTTCATTAAGGATTGAGAATGAAATAATTATGCATGTGAAATTACTAGTTTCTAACAATATAAATATTTAATCACAATTATATTACCTTTATGGTGGATCTAATTCATTTGGTTTTTCCAAATGAGATCTAGAGTGAATCCTTACAAAGCCCTATGAAGCACCATCTCCAATAAATATATCATGAATAGAAGGAAATCATCCTCCACCACCACTCGCATGTCTTGAGAGATTGAAGATAATCCTTCATTAATGTTATTCTTACAGAAATTAAGGTTGATTCCTGTATGCTTTAAGATATATCATGATAAAACCCTTAGATTCCTATGATGATGTTCAAGGGTTTGTGGGACACATGTGAATCATCTTCAAAGGGAATCTATTCTCGATTTCTGCCATGTAGCGACACTATGACATCGATATATTTTTCTTTTCCATTAACGAAGAAATAATTCCTCAAGAGGTAATTATTTAATTACTTAAATTAATTATAAATAATATGTGATGATCTTAAGCTTTATTTTCATTTCATTGTCTCATCGATATTGTTTTATTTGAATCTATTTATTAAAAAATTTATCATCATGTAAATCTCATATAAATCATCAATCATGACAAGAGTTCAAGTTATAAAAGCCCAATTTGGTGCATTCACTATGCATAGAACTATCATAAAATTTACAATTAAATATAAATTCATAAATATATATCATTTACAATTATATTTGGGATTTTTTTATTCCTAATCTTATTGAATTGGAACAATGTTCAAAATATTTAAGATGTTATGGAACATGGAAAATGTCAAAGTCTTAATCAAAATATCCGTATAATTATTTTATATGTTAAACGTATTGATATGCATTATTATAAATTCAATAACTTCTCTAATAATTTGAATTCTAATATATTTTATTAAATTGAAAAAAATTAAATTCATGGAAAAATGTAATGTATATTATCACTATAAACTATTAATAGAACATTATAAATATTTTTTATAGTGTAAACCTTTAAGATAAATTTCCTCCATGATAGCCTCATCTAGAGAAATATACTTAGCCTTTGTGGTTGTAAGGGTTAAAAAAAATGCATATTGCGTTTATTGGAAAATTGACCTCCACGGGCCATAGAAACATGGCCTATGAAGACATTCTGAGTGTTAATGATCATTAAATAATAGAAATATAAAAATTCGACAATAATTTATTCAGAATAGAAATTTTTACTATAGAAAATAGATAATTCTTATGTAAATTAATTGTACCAAAGAATGAATTTAATGACATGCCAATTTGGATTTATAATATTATATATAAACCTATATAAAGTACATACCAAACAGAAGGTCTTCTACAAATCATGGAATACAAGATAATAACAAAAATGATAGTGTAATAAAAAAATTATGTAATAAACATCATTCTTTGTGGTAGGTGACTATGTCAAATATAATTTAAATTGTTGTGAAAAGGGAATATTAGTAGACATGAAGGATCCAAATAAACTTCTCTTCAAAAAATTCATAAAACAATCATGATGATATAGGTATAGAATATTCTTACTTATACCTCAATTTATTTCTATTCCCAAAACCATTCTAGCATTAACATTATTTTTATTTCAAATAACTTCTTCATATTTTAATTAATAGTTATTTTAGTTTCATATCTTTTAATATTTTTAACATATCATCCCCAAAATAAGTAGATATTGAATTTATTTTCTAAAAGATAGAAAGTTTACACATGAATCATATTTTCTCCAATTAAAATGATTATAAAGCATCAAAAAATAAATTTTATTATAGCACTACCATGTGTATTATTTCAAACAATATAAATATTTATTGAACATGAATAAATTTTTGGGAGTGAATTCAATCATGATATCATCCATAGGATTGGTATACAATTTCTCATCAACATCACCCAAATGAAAATAAATTTTAAAGTCAAGATACTTGATATGAAGGTTGTTTTCCGTATATAGTTAAATTCCATAAGGGGTTCAAGCTTTAACATATTAAAACAATCACTCCTTTTTATATTGTTTCATTGATAAAAAATTACTTCTCTATTATTCTCAAGACAATATATATATATATATATATAAGAATGAAAGAAAAAAAATTACTTAATGAAACCAAATTTAGTTATTCTAGGTTAAATACGAAGGAAAGATTCCAATGTACCAAATCCACTAATGAAAAATACCTTTAAAATTTTGATAAAAAACTCTATATTCCTCTTTTTTTACTATTAATCATATTTTCAAATCTCACTTATCTCTCAACTGAAGTAAAAAAATTGATCCTCTATACTATTCATTAATTTTATGAATCATATTATATTTGGGTAGGACATATGTGATCTATCCATGATGATAATTTTTCTTTTGAGAGATAAGATCCTCCTTTCACATAAGATTTATTCCATAAAAACACCAATGTAAAATTATTTTCACCTTTTTTGGTTTATTTTTCAAAGCATGATTTCCACCACATGAAGTAAAATGTGTTATATCCACAACATTATCTCACCACATAATAATAAACATGTGATGCCTTAAACTAACTACCACACAAAAACCTACTTAATCAACTTCCTTATGTGACTGGCCTTCGCATATTTCCTTATACAGTTGATGTTCAGTGTATAAAAACGTTTTTGAATCAATTCAATGAACACACTTATGAGGTTTATTTTCCCCCATTAAAAACATTTTGACTTAGTGATTATTCCATGCAATAGAAGTCCTCTCATTAATTCATTCTTTTTACAAAATAAGTGATTTGCATGTCCTTATATAGGAAAGGGCTCTGAAAATCTGCAAATTCTAAATTATTGTGAACTTCATTACCAAAAAACCCATCAATTAAAAACATTTTATCATCTAATAGAAAAATATTTTCTCCTTATAAGACACTATGTTATCCCACAATGTAATGTACCATCAAATAATCATTGACTTCATTTTCCAAAACACCATCACTTCTCCCCTAAAATAACAACCTTATCATGCCAGCACATGATCCTATTTCGTGGTCTATTTTAGTCTTATGTGATTCCTCATATAAAGGAACCATTTAGATACTAATATTTCCTAGTATGTAATTTTATAATCTCCAATTTTATATTCATTCCTCTTGGAAATTCACTTACAAAGGACCCCATTAGAATTTATTGGTTTGTTAACAATGTACTAGGTTTGGTTATTTCTAAATGAGTGCATTTTATCATTCATAATAGTGATCCCATCCATGAAATTTATATAATTAATTAATTATTTATATGGTTTGGGATCCGTGATTATAAGAACTTGGGTAATTTTATTGATAAATGTCATCATGTTTGAAAGGCCATAAGGGGAAGGAGGCCTAATGACCATCCTAACACTATCTCTAGTGAGCAGGTACACACCAACGACATTGGAAATAAAACTATCTAGCTCATACATATATATGAAATGAGGTTGGGTATCAGATTAATGATGAGGTGGATATTGATTAATAAGAGCCTCGAACTTGGTAGGATTTCTTATCTCATGATCCTCGATTTGAGGTTCATTACTACTACATTGAGTGGAAGACATTGACTTTCGAGAAGCAAATTCATGGAATATAACATCATGACTATTATCCATTTTTTATAAAATATTTTTTAACCTATAGATTATAAAATTTAACACTATCATTAAATCCAATGAAAATGTATTTAAGAGCTATATGATCAACCTTATCAGTGTTAATGTGGACATAGGATATTCACCCAAATACCCACAAGTGGTTATAAGAAGGCGGCATATTATTCCATAATTCTTCTAGAGTTTGAAAATTGATTAGAATTAAAAATATATTTACTAATGAGATATATTTATGTAGTTTCATATTCATCCCATTCGGATTTTAGAAGTCCCATGCATGAACGCATGTTATGGACCCACTCCAAAATGGTGTGATTCATACACTCCAAGAACCAATTCTATTATGGAGTATCCCTAATATTTTGATGTCATATAATTTTTTCAGTTTCAAATAATTGTATAAAATTAGTTGACAAGTATCCCATCCCATTATATGTTCTCAAAGATTTTATTTTTCTTAATTTTTTTTTCAATATTGGATTTCCATGTTTTCAATGTATCATACACATCATATTTATTTCTGGGAATGTAGATCCATACATTCTATTAATATGCATCTATAAAAGTAATGATGTATAATCATCCCATGAGGGAAGAATTCATAGAATGACATCATAAATAAGTGTAAAGGTACTCTTTGGGGTTTTTTGAATTAATTTAATATCGATTAAAAATTATTCTTTATGATTTACCTAGTATATAATTTTCTCAATAAGGTATATTTCTAGGTGTTATGTCATTCAAAAACCCATTTTTAATTAGTTCCTAGAGTCACATAGAGCTTTCATGACCAAAACCTTTAATTCCATAGCATAGTATTATTTGTATTCATGTAATATACAACTAAAAAAGTTAGAATACATGGTTAGTTTTTATCGATGAACTAGCATACGTCACAAATAACCTTCAACAGATACCTTTTTGTGACATATAGTATTACCCACCACAAAGAAATATTTTTTTTCTATAGATAAAGGAAATGAAATTCATATTCTTCTCTATTATTCCTCATGGGAAGGCTATTAGTGAAAAACAATATATTCCTTCGCAAAATGTTCTGTCGACACATTTTTGGCTATATATAGTCTGTTGTTAATACCCCATCACAAAAATCATTAATAAAAATTCAGTTGAAACCATTATCCACCCACTATTCTCCGCAATACCGTCTTCCTTCATCATGACCCAAAATTTTTCGTGATTCGAGTTCGAATCACCGAAGTACATACTCAAAATCTATTCCCCTACTTTTTTTGGGATTCCCCATTCCCTCTCATGAAAATTGCTTCTGTCAAACCTTTGTCCAAATGATTTATCGTATTTTTATGGTTTAATCGGTATTTAGGGTGATCATAGGTTTACTCATCCCTATTTGGGTGCCCTCAATCTAATACGGAATGTTCTGGCTCCCCAAACGTTGATTCCACTTGATTTGAGGTCATTTCCAGAGTGTTTAACATTTTGATTTAGGAGATTTTAGCTATTTGTGTGTAAATCATGGTTTATTTTGAGTTTAATATATATTTTCAATCAAAATATGGTTTCAAAATGTTTTTCCATATTACATTTAAAATAAATTCTTATTTGTAATTGTTTTAAAAAAATACCACATGCGACACATTTTTTAGGTTCATATTATTATAGCATATTTGATCTTCAGAATATTTCGATTTATGAATGATTATAGATTTATTATTTTATAATTCGAATGTATTTAAATGTAAAAATTTAGTAATAATTGAAAACTATATTATTTATTAAAATATTTCTAACAGTTAAAAAATAATTAGTTAATAATTTTAATAATTAATAAATATTAATAGATGACAATATTTTTTAATATATATTATGAAAATATTTATAATGATAATGACTATTACAAATAATTAATAATTTTTAAAAACATTTTTATAATTAAAAATTAATTAATATTACTTTATTAGTAATAATTAAAGAATACAAATAATAATTTGTAAAAAAATTCTAATAACTTTGAATATAATATAAAAATACCAATAATTATAAAAAAACATGATAATCAGTGAAAATGCAGTAATAATTTTAAAACATTTAATAAATTATAAACATAATGTTAATAATTAATCAAAATTTGTTTTCAATATTATTAAATTATTATAATTTTTAATAAATTGTAAAAAATTATTTAAAATACTAATAAATATTAAAAATCATTAATATTTATTTAAAAAATAACTATAATTAGAAAATATTTATTATTAATAAATTAGTAAAAATTAATATTTAATATTAATTTATATTAAAATATTGTAATAACATGGAAAATCTATATAAAAAATACTAACTTTTATTAAATATTTATAGTTATTAGCAAAAAATCTAATAAAAAATATATAATTCTTTTTAATATTAATATATAATTATTAAATTGTAGTATTAATAATAAAAGTAAATAAAAATAAATTGTAATAATTTCTTATAATACAAATAAAGCTTATAACTATTAAATTTATGTATTATTTATGGAAAACATAGTCACAATAAAATAATGAATTAGTATTACTTAATATTTAAAAATTAATAAATATTTTTAACTATTAGAAATTTTTTTTAATAACTTGTAAAAGTATAAAAAATTACTACAAATAAATAATCATTTAAAATAACTAAAACGATGTAGTAATAGTTTTAAAAAATAGTAATATTCATTTATTAATTTGTAAAAATTAGTAAATAATTATTAATAATTAGTAAATTTTATTATTACATAGTAAATATTATTAATAATTTTAAAATATTAGTAAATTGTGATAATTTTTAAAAAATTATTATAAATATATAAAATACGAATAATTATTAAAAATGTGTAATATTTATTAAAATTTATGTTATGATTAATAAATAAATAGTATTGATTACAAAATAATTTTAATAATTGGTAAAAATTAATTAATATTTTCAAAAATTAGAAACCTTTTTGTAATAAATTCAAAAAATAAATATAAAAAATAATGTGAATTATTAAAAATTTATAATAATTATTACCAATACATTAAAAATTTAATGTTTAATTATTAATGAATAAATAAAGTTTAATAATCAATAAATAATATTTAAATATTAATAATAATTAGTAAATTTCAGTTTAAATTTTTAAATATTATGAATAATTTATTAATATTAATAATTTATGATATTTTTTATAAACAGTAAAAAATATTTAACACTATAAATTATTAAAAATTAGTAATATGTATTTAAAATATAGTTATAATTAATAGTTAATTAATATTACATTATAAATAATACTAATAATTTGAAAAAATTAATAACTATTATTATTAATTTGTAAAAAATTTACAATAACATATAAAAAAGATATAAAATACAAAATAATTTTAAAAATTTGTAATAGAAATGTACAAGTTTAGTGATATTCTAAAATATAAGTAATAGTAAATTATTAATCTATAATAAATCATTAATAATTAGTCAATATGAGTAATAGTTATAAAATATAGTAATACATAATAAATATTTGAAATAATTTATAAATATTAATAAATTATGACATTTTGTAATAAATTGTACAAAATTATATCATAAACTAATAATAAATAAAACATTAAATGATTAGTTTACATTATTTAAAAATTTAAATAATTATAATAATTAAGAAATAATTAGTTAATACTAGTAATAATTAGTAAATATTAGTAATAATTAGTATATATTATTAATAATTATTATGTATTATTGAAAATCAACATTACTTTAAAAAAACATTAAAAATATAAAAAAGACAAATTAAAAAAAATGATAATTTCAATTCGAAATTATTATAATTTTATAAAAAATTAGTACTAGGTAATAAGTATTTGTAATTAGTAGTAATAATTTTTATATTTTACTATTAATTTATACAAATTAGTTAGAATTCAGGATAAGTAGTCACAATTAGACATTATTAAAATTTAGAAATAAGTTATAATAATTATTCACATTGAGTAATAATTATTTATATTTATGTTTTTTTATATAACTATGGAGACATGAAGTGGAAATCAGTTTTTATATTTGATCGTGATTGGATAAATAAATGAAAAATCCATTTTGACCTGGTATAAATCATTTCTACATTGAGGGCGTAGGAACATTTATATCATTTGTATTATCAAATTCAAAATTTTTTTATGAATGAAAAATTAAATTTAATTCTAAGAAATGTGATCTAGGGAGATTCAAAACCTTTGATAATATTGTATATCATATAACATTTTTTGGTTTTTTAAAGTATTATATTTTTCAATTTTAACATGGTGAAGGAAATTTAGTAAAAAATAAAATTGTTATATTTTCTGATCCATCATTTCATAATTTAGTAATTTTTTTTGGGATCATATATTAAAGAAGCAACAAATCATAATGATATACCAAATCATGAATCTAAATAATTGCAATTTGTTTAATTTGGTGAAATATACAGAGGTAGCCTTATATCATGGATGCAAGATAAGAAAACATGAATCTGTTACTATATTTATGGCCATTAAGTTATATTTTGGTATTTTTTATTGTTTTATTGATCAAAAATATTATTTGGACAATTTTTTCATGATATAAATACCTTGACAACAGGTTTATATAAAAGAAAGATATTGGTTCATATTTTGGTTCTTTGTTATCAGAAAATCGATCTGTTTAAAATAATTATATCTTTTATTATGGTCATTATTTATCATTATTTGATTTTCCAACTTGTGGAGAATTTAAGTATATAGATGTACAGTAAGTAAAGTACATATTTCCAATGAAATAGCTAACGTATTATCCAATTGTACCTCATTTTCATGGTCTATTTATGGTTTGAAACACAGATGCATTGATGAAATGACATAAATCAAATATTTTATTTAGTAATATATCAAATGATTCATGTAATGGAGATTTATGGAAACACTATTATCAGGTGAATACTTCTTTTTCTTCAAAACCTCGTAATATATAGTTGAGCCTTTCTAATTAAATTTTTTTCCATTTGGTTCATACGGTAGTCAATATACTTATTGGTTTATTTTCATTACTTCGTATAACCAAACTCCTCAGATGATAATGGAAGAACCACATATATGTTATAAAATATCATATCCAAGACTTATTTTAAAAAATATCTATTATTAGTTTAATACACTAATTTATGTGTTAATTTAATTATGTAATTATAGTGTAACAACATATGATAAAGATAAAGATCACAAATTTACTCTAAAATTTTAATTAATCTAGAAAACCAGGGACATTCTTTTATATGATATGTTTTTTGGGTGGAGTACAAATGGTCTAAAATCATGTTCTTATTTCATGGATCACAATCAATGAATTTATAGTTTTCCAAGGAAGAAGTACTAATTTTTTTACAACCATCAGATATTTATTCCTGTTGATCGCCCTTTTGATGGAATAGAAATAATTTTACAGTAAGTAGAATCAAAGAGATAAACCTCCAGCAGTGATATTTGTTACTTACGTAAAATCCTCAATCTCATCATGACAACTTTCTTACTTTCGGACTAACTATAAACAAAAAAAATATATGGTATGAAGAGATATCATATTTGGATAATGAAAAGTATTTTTTGAGACCTGAATTATTGTTCTAATTTGTTAGTTCATCATGTGTTAGATTTAATTTATGTTGAGAATAATTGATTTTAAAAAAATATTTCATAACACATTGGATACACTCTGTTATGTAACAAATTTTTTGGAATCCAAAATCATCCTATTCACATTATAAAAAAATAATTTTATTATTCCATCAATGGATTAGATATTAGAGGTTACCAGATGGTCATGCTACTATTTTGACACTTTTTATCATAAATAGACATACTTCAAGGTTAAAAAGTCATGACGATCATGTAATTATATAAATAATATTACTTATTAATCTTAGTGTTGTTATACTATTCAATATTGAACTTGATAACCAAAATATCATATTTCATAAAAGATATTTGTGTGGAAACAACATATTATGAATCATTGAGCATGCTCCAAAATGATGTTGTTTTAATTCTATGTAAATTAGGGAAAATATTCCTGATGGTTTTCTTTGATACCAGGAAACATTTAATTTTTTATTTTTCATATGAAGATAAATGTGCAGGACATATTCAATTATAATTGATATACCTATTTGAGAAATGTTTATATAAATTAATGAATAAAGAACAAAAAAATCATCAGTTTAAGGGTAAATTTCCTAAGAATGATTATAGTAGGAAATTTCAAATTTATTCTATTCTTATATTATATATTAATAATCTTAAAAACATAATCTCATGGGTCATAATGAGGAAAATGATGATTATTTCCCCGACCATAAATTGTATTTTTTAATCATCCCAAACATGGTTTTTAAGTTATCATTAATATGTTATTTCATATGATGAAATTAAATTATTTCATACATATATTCTTCTCAATTGTAAATAAATGACATTATTTTTATAGTAATTACTACTTATTTTTATTTTTAAAAAACTATTAGAGATAAATTAATTTGTATTTATTTTTTAGATTATTTTAAGATCATGTAAAAATAATTAATACAAATAACCCCTACTACTCTTGATGAACATTGAGAATATAATATTGTATATTGGTTTAAAATACTGGTATGTTATTTTTTTGTAGAGGTACATCATATCTATTTTATAATGATAAATTTTATTAACAATTTATATTATATACATGAAACACAATGTGAATGAAAACTTGATAATCCATTATTTGTTATAAAAAACCCTACAAAAAAATTGGTAAAATGTTATAATTGGTTTTTGGTTAATGGATTTTGTTTTCATACACATATATAGACATTTAAATAAATCAATGAATATTGTTGTTCGTTTGATAGGAATTCATCATAAAGAAAGTGAATTTGACTAGTATGGCCGACTAGATGAAATAATTGAGTAATGTTATCTGGAACTAAATTATGTAACAATATTTAATTTTCATTGGTTTGATACTAATTGAAGGTTATTATTTCATCCATGACATGGAAATAATAATAATAATATTCTATACAACCTAACGGATGAAGAAATGAAGTATTCAGATTCCAATGAAAACATACCTGGATTGATTTTCCCAATTCAAAGATAAATTATTATGGAATAAGATATATGAATGAAGCAACCTAATATCATGTAGAAGTTCCTTGATACAAAATAATAAATGACCCAAGACCTCATAAGAAATATCATAGGACTTTCGTCCAATTATTCTATATTAATCACCTAGATCTCTATATAAAAATAATGAATGGATAATGTATGGTGTAAAGGAAGAGGATAAAAGAGGTGTTCATGACAATCCCAAAGTGAACATAACAATAATAACATTATCCTTGAAATACTATAAATTGTGGCCAATAATTTATAGGTCAAAAAAATCATACAATAACAGAATGGTTTAAAATTAACTCACAAATGTAATAAAACATTCATGAGTGTATTCCCGGAAAGTAAAATGTCTATTTACATCTAAAGGGTGATATAAAATGATTAACAAATATTTATAATAATTTAACTTTCTTCATAAATAATTTTGAAAATTTAGAACATTCTCCCAACTTTTGGGGATAACTAGAACACATAATTTGAATTTAGTTAACCTACCATATAATGATTAGTTAAATATCCCATCGAAAGTGAATTTTTCTTTTAAATCATGAAATTTAATATTCCATGGGAGTATCATGATTGAAATTAGTACCTCGTCGTGTATTTTAATTTCAAAAACATTTTTGGGTCACAATTAAAATAATACTAGAATAAAATGCTTCCCCCAAGAAAAAGTGTTTGACCTCCACTTGGATATTCAAAATTAATCCAATAATTGGATCTTCATTATTTTGGTATTATCCCAAGTCATTGGGCCCCAAATTTCACACAATTAATCTTATGAATTTATTCTCCTTTAACCTTCTATTTCATTTCCATCTTCAACTCCTCGATGCATATTTCTATCGTGATTCTCATTAGTATGCATTTTTTTATAAAAATATTATGAAATATTAGTAATAATCACTTTTGTTTAATTTTAATTAAGTCCCAATTGATACCTGGTTGTGTAACTACTTGTAAATTGATGGAATTTATTCCTTTACAAGGTATCTACCACTTCCAACAATTACATGATGGATCCCTATTAGGTGACCATTATATCCAAATGTGTACCATCATGCTCCTACCCCTTCACATTACCTTATAATCAATATCATGTTTTAATAAACTCAATTAAATATAAATTTTAACTATTTAATCCATGATTAAGAAAATAATTCTAACATACCTGAAAATTATTGGTGTTATAGTGGGTAATTATTGACCATTCCACATGTGTTACATTATTTTTTCGTAAGTATCATATTGATTAATTCTAGGATGTGATAATTGAATAGAAATTAAATAATGTAACATATAAATGGGTTAAGAGTTATATGAATTGGGTAATAGGATATGTTTTTATGATGAATTATTGTTATTCATTAGTTTATGTTTTTCTTTATCTCACATTTTTTTGTCATTATATTCATTGTAGGTTACAATTATTTTGTTTATATATTGATTATATGCTCTTAGTATTCCATATATGATTAATGGGTTTTTGTAACATGTGTAAGTGTATAATATTCTATTATGATTGATAATTGACATTACATAGATTTTTATTGATATTTTATGAGGTTTATATGCATGTGATTTCATGAAATTAGATTTATTTATCATATGAGTTAAACCTGATCATTATTTATGATATATTTCAAATTTGCATACCAAAATAACCCTTATAATTTTAATGATATTTAATGTTAATTTAATAATGCATTATTACAAAAGGTGTGATTATAGGTGATATGTCACGATCGAATAGATAATTTGGTTTATTAAAAGAGATGTAGATGGCCATGAGTCTATATTAGGAAACATAAGATGTGTTGGATAAAGATGATGATACTATTTTATATTATTATTTGAAATTATGGAATTCACCGAGGGTGGACAATTTCTTATATTTTAATTTGATTTTTGATAGGGACATTTCACTACTTATAACCACGAAAGAAATCATGAGATGCATATTTATGACTTGTAATCTTCTTACGAATGTTTTGTAGAGGAAAATAGAAATTTTCATTCAGCAGTGGGGGTATTATAATGAATGAGGATTTATATTAGTAATCCATGTGATGATAAAAAAATGGGATGTTTTTGGATGTTGAATAAGGCATGGTTAGATTTTTAGGTTCTCATTTGGTCACTGTATAATGGCCTTGGTAGCAATGTAGCTGAATTTTAGCTATAGGCAGGGCGCTATGGCACAATACTAGGTGTTATGACAAGTGGTCGATAGCCGAGGAGGGTCACGACATAGATAAAGGGGATTGATCATAATTGTTTATATGTGGAAATTCATATTATAAAACATATATTTTTAACTTTGGATGGTTCTTAGGATGAATGTGCATCTGGCTTCCCTCCCCCGAGGATCTCTTTTGTTGTGAACCCTTACATCACACTACAGTTGAAATATAAGGGTTTATTTTTCAATAAAACCATTTTTTTGTGACTAAAAGAACCCTAGGTGAGGTGAATTTAAACATTGACCATATTTCCATTCCCAACGTGGGAATCTTCCCTATTTATAATGTATATTTTTTAATTTATATGGGTTTATATAACCCCCTTTGATCTCTTATCTCCATGTCGCATGAGAGAGATCAGAGATCATCCCTTATATCCTACTTCGTGATCCCTTGGTTCCCATTCAATCCAAGTAGGTTAGAATGGTTTCATATCCTCAATTGAAGGTAAGGTTTAACTTCTCTCTCCACATTGTTCTTCTTCCATTCTTTTCTTTTTATTTTCATATGATCGAGGTAGGGATTTATCAAAAAAATAACTAGAGCATGGTGAAACATCCCCAATAGACATTAATTTTGTGTTTGGTTCTTAAAGTACATACCAAAAGGTTGTATGTAATCCATATTTAATCATTCTCATTGAGTAATGTTTCCCTTTTAATTTAATTATTGTTTTTAGTGATTTTGTGTTAACTATTTCATCAATTCTGGGAATTAATTTATGGATTTTGTGGGTGTACTAGATCCGAGTATGTGTCATCAGTGGAACTCACCCTATCACTCAAGATTTTGACCCCATGAGGTTAGTTGATGAGTTTTTGTTAATTTATGTCAATTTTGATTTTTCATTTAAATGTTTAATTTCTTAATTTGAGGGTTTTTATTGATGATATTGGTTCCCATGGACATGGAGGTGGTAAGTACATTGTTTGAATGGAATGTGGATCATCTATTAAGGTAGGAGGTGTTGTATTTTTTATAGTATCTTGTTCCATTTGTGATTTTATTTTTTTGGGGACATCATCATTATAATTTTCTGCATGTTTCAGTACTTGTGTGATATCTCCATAGATTGGGACAGAAAAAATCATCATAAGAGTTAACATGGACTACATAGCATGAAAAATTATTTGTTGGTGGTAACTTGACCGAAATAGTTTTTGTGGCACTCTTGATGGTTTTATTTTTAGTGTGATTTGGTTTTTAATTATAAATATGTTTCTCTTTAAAAAAAAGTAAAAATGGTTTGATAGAAATTGAATTTCATGGAAAATAATAGGTTTTGAAATAATATTCCAAATGAATGTGGGGTTTTCTAAATAATCATTTGATGGGTTTTTTTCCGAGGTATAAGTGTGATTAAGAAGGAATTAAATGGCTTTTTAAATGGTTTTTAATGTGGGTTTGACTTGGTTTCTAAATTAAATACTAGGAGTCTTAGTTTAATAGTTTTGGTTTAATGAACCTTTTAATGGTAATGACCAATTTTCTAAATCATGTGTTCTTTGTATGTTCACCTTGCTCTGATTTACTTAAGTTATTATTATTTTACGTTGATGTATGTTTGTGTTTGATGGATGTGTTTTTTATTTTTGTAACTAATTTTTCGTTTTGGTTGGGTGGACATAAAATACTTATTGGAGGGTCCAGATAGATGTTGGGTTGTTTTGGAAATGTAGAGATGTGTTTGGGTGAGTAGTTCCCTGGAAGATAGTTGGTGATTTGTGGGATTTTTTACATACCCTATTTTATATTTAATATAAGTTCATGATGATGTACATGTGATATAAAAAAAATGATATTGTGGGATAGGATACTAAGGCTTGGACCTTACATGACTGAGATGGATTTGGAGGGACCTCTATGGGAGAGATGGGTCTCAGTTATGTGAAAATGTAAGGGATATCCTTGAGAGATAAGGTGTGGTTTGAGATGGGATGTCTGGTATCCCTTGAGTAAAAAGGTTTGGCTTGGGTACTTCATATGTTTCATACATTTAGTGATAAGGGGTGATCTAGATTCTTATAATGTGAGCTACATTGAGTGAGAAGGGATTGATTGATCATTGAGTACACCCTACATTCCACCTTCATATACTAATCGTGATTTTTTATGTTACCTCCTTTGAGTTAGAGGGGATGGGTGGAGACTTGTTGACACCCTCAACTAAATATTTTCCTATGGGTTGAGCAATAATATGTTTCCTAAAAATATATATTCATTTATGGTTTTGGATTTTGGTATGAGGTGACTCCTTGTTCATTCCATCATGGAGATGAAGTATATAGGGATAAGAATTATGGTGGACTATAGTACAACATAAATATATTTCATGCACATCCAATTGATCATAGTAGCACATAGTATCATAAGGGTATTGAGGATTCATACTTGGTCAATGTACTCTCCCCCAACTCACATACATGAATTGGGTTTCGATGTACATGGTTAGTGCTTCATTATTTCTCAAAGTTCAATGATTATGCATGGAGCTATACATTGGTTCGAGTTATTATGTTATAGAGATAGAGGATTCAACATGATAATTATTTGAGTTTGGAAGAAGGCCAATGTATTTTATTTTTAGTTATTGTTCATCATATATTAGCTAGTATTCTTATTATTTATATTAACCAAGCATTATTTTATATATATTTTTTCTTCTTTGTGGTATTTTGATGAATTGTATAGATTTTTTTCATTTTGGATTGAAGGGGAATTGTTGGATCATTGTTTTATTTATTTCTATCATTGGAATGTATGTTATACAGATGGGTCACGGTGAATTTTCAGTATATTCCTGCATAGACCTTCTGAATTAATTTATATGTAATTGTCTCCAAGAAAATTTTTTAGGTCCTCACCACTAGTTTATAACCTTTATCATATGTGGAGGTGAACCTAAGGTAACAAATATCCTAGTGTGGGCACCATTCATGTGATCTGTTCAAGGGAATTACAAAATGGTATTATAGTGTATTTTGATATTGGGTAGTTGAGTTAAAGGTGGATTTATGTTTTTAGGACTTGAATGGTAGAACATGTGAATTCATGACAAAAAATACATTGATTGAAACCCTTGTTTTCATGGAATTTATGGATTTGGGACTACGAACTATAGGATGTGTACCATGAATGATCAAATTGAGACTCCCATTTTAGGATATATAAATCATAGAATGAGTTATAAGGATAATTTGAGACCTAGTTGGTTGTTCATGAATAATGATAGTTTCATGCTCAGGGCATGATACATGCTCCTATAAGTGGTCTTGTTTGACTTATTTCATCAAAAAAATTCATTATTAATTAAAGAAATATATAATAAACTGTATTTTTTCTTGAATAAATTTTAATGTATTGATTATATTTGTTTTGATTCTACAGTTTTGATTTATTTATTGTGATTTAATTTCATTATATGCAATTGATAAATGACTCTCAAGAAGTGTGGTTTTTGATAAAAACCATGTTTCAAGAATAAAACACTGTTATAATAAGATACCCATGATTTAAGAAGAATTTTTTTTATCAAAATAAAACATTAATAGTGGTGTGAGGTATGAATTAAATTGTTTTATAAGTTAATTTTACATGGAATGGCCCATAGAGCTCGTGATTTTGAAATGGGATTTTATTTTTGAGTTTTCAGATAATGTAAAGAAAATGATTTTGATATTGGATTTCAAAATAATGTTTTATATTGGGTATGTTCTTAGGAAAATAGATTGGCTAGGATCTTGATTTTTGGTGGATTTCTTTTTGTTAATGCCCCTTGGATTCGAAAGGGTGTTTTGGAAATATTGGGTGTGTTTGGGTATGTATAAATTATTTAAATGGGTTTTTGAAGGAAAATACCAACACCTATATGAATCGATGTTATTTTATTTTGATCTGTTTGGATAAGATTGATCCACATGCATGAATTTCATTCATCAATTTTATGTCATACTTGATGGAAACAACCATTTGAGGTTGCTAAGTGTGTTTAGATTGGTTGCTGTGATGGGAAAAACTGACATGTACCTTTGTAGGGTGAGGTATCATGATTTTATATTGTTGTCCAAGATACACCTGAGTTTTTTCTCATGTTTTCAGTGGGTATTCAATGGATTATTCATGATATATTCTACTTGTATATATTGTGAGATGGATGTTTTAGGTTTGCCTATATTATCCATATTAATGTTTTAATGGTTACATAGTTGGGGAAATTATTGGGCTTTTTCTATTTATGAATCATATGTGGTGAGAACCAGAAAGTAAAATAAACAATTGGTAGTATAATTTTGTTGTGGGGAGATAGATAATCCTCATAATGAATTTGGTGTTGTAATTTTAGTGTTTGAGATTGGAGGGTGCGGTTGAATATTTCCATGGTGTTTTTTTATCGACATTGGGGGTTGTTTCTATGTTATTAGTTGGGAGGTCGCATCTGTTATACATTCGGAAATAGACAAGATGTAAGCCATGGTGATTGGGTGTTTTGTTTAGTGAGGAGAATATTATGATACTCCTATGGATGGGGCATCAAATAAGATATTAGGGTATGACCCATGTGTCGAAAGGGTCAAGAGTGTAGTGAAACCATTCAGTGGAAGACTTAGATGATAGTGGGATACTAAAAGATGGATGAACTAGATTTTGGAATTTGGGTGTGGTGTTTGAGGGAGTCCACATGCTTGTGACGGACTCGATATGTTGTTGGGATGATCCCGAAGTCTATTGGATTAGTGATGCATCACTTCTCAGGGGTAGAATGTGATGGTAGTATAGTTCTGTTAAGAACCCAACCATGGTGTTACATCGAGTGTTATTTTTGGAATTCATTGTCTGTGTAAGTTTGTTCAATGACTCTTTCTGGTGTTGAGGCATCATGTTCAGGTAGGGTAGTGATGCGTCGGTGGGTGTGGCTGATAATTTTCATGAAAATTCTTCCATTTAAGGAATGAATGGTTCCATGGAATATAATTAGATTCAGTGTGGTGGAAAACCCATCAGGAGTTTCATTCATGATGTGGTTGAGGTGGTTTTAGTATAAAATAATGATTTTTGGAGAAAATTGGGTTTAAACAGGATTAACATTTACTGTTACTCAGGAAAATAATTTTGAGAATTAAACGATGAAACATAGCTACTTTAAGGTGAATTGAAATAAGATATAGCCTAGGATTTGTTGTTGTAGGACAACCAGAGCATCTTGAGGATGACAAGTACTATGGTGGGGAGTTTTCAATGACCTAAAAACAATAGGTCATTAATTTTTAGAGGGAATTTATGTTTTTCATTCCATATATGTGGGAGTTTCATGAATTGGGTTTCATATTAAGAATATGATAATTGCTACACCTAAATGATATTTTTTGGATGTTGAAAGAGGCTCATATATAGGTTTCAGTGATAAAGTAATCATTAGAAAATGGTCAAGAGGTACTTGTAGGTGATTTTAACATACATGAAGGGAACTACAATACATCAATAGGTGTGGTACTATAGCGACATGTGGTTCAGGAGTGCTACAAAAATACCTGAAAAGTTTTACAATTAAGGTGTCTATAGGAAAATACCTATACAATAACATATATATTTTACCATTAAGGGAGCTTAAGAATGAAAATCACAGGGCTTCCCCACACCTGAGGTATGTTGTGTTGTATATCCTTGCTCTACCCCATAGCATGATGTTAGGGGTATACTTTTCTTCACAACCTATGTGGATTGCCCTACCAGGAATCATTGGGTGAGAGGACTAGTGTCATGACCCATATGGCCTAATCATAATAGTTCCTCCTCCCTATTTTCTTCCATTTGTTAATTTCTAGGGGTTCAAATTTGAAACAACCTTTGGATCCCTTGGAATCAAATAATGAATGAAAGAGGGGAAAGAATATCTTGGATCCTCCTTTTCAATAAAATGTTTCTCTGATAATTCAGGTAGTTTAAAATGGTTTTTTCATGTCTATTTAAGGAAAAGATTCTCATATACCTTGCATGTTCTTCTTGATTGATTCCCTTTTTATTTTAGTTCTTTCAGGATTGGGATTCATTGAAAATTTCACTAAAGAATAGTGAAATCAACATTCCTGATGAAGACATTGGTTTTAGCTAGTATTAGACATCCTAGATGGTGAAATTCATGTCATCATTCATTATTTTCCTTGGGGTATATGGACACAAAAATTTAATTTGGGTTCTCAATGATTTATAGTGAAATTAGTAAACTATTTGGGGAATTAGTTTGTGGATTTTATGTGTCCAATTTCCAAGTATGTGTTAGGAGTAAACATGACATTATCACCAATGATATTGATATTGTTAGGTTTGGTGATGTGTTTTAATTCGGTTATAATTTTTTTTATTTAATTTTATGTCTATAATATATTACTTTTGTGGAGATTATTTATGATATTGATGATAGTGAACTTATAGGATATCGATGTGATCATGGGATGAATTTTGGATAATTAATTAAGGTAGGTGTCCTTGAATATATTTGTGTCTTTTTTTCTATTTCTAATTTTATATTCATGTGCCATCATTCTTTTTAATGTACTTGTGTTTCATGATTTTTTATTATCTCATCATAGATTTCTATAGATTCATGCTTTCCTAATATTCAACATGGACTGCATATATTTCTAAATGGTTCAATGGTGTCACCCTAGTAGAATGATTGTTGGTGACCCTATTTTTAGATTTATTGGTAGAATGATTTGCTTTTTAAAGGGAAATAGTTTCGCATTTTATTGTTCATTTTAGAAAGTGTTTGATTTAAATGAGATTTAATGATAAAATTATTGACGTGAGAAGATGTTTTTGAAATGGAATTTTAATTCAAATTGGGGTTTATGAAATAATTTTTTAATGGGTTTTTTCAAGGGATGATAATGAGTAAAAAATTATGAGATACCATTTGGATTTTTTTTAAGGATTTGAATTGGATTCCAAGGAATGTCTGAGAGGTTTAGTTGTATTTTTTTGGCAATTTTGACCATGTGAGGGAGAAACCCTATTTTCCAAACCTTCTGATATTTTTATATTCCCCATTATGTGATCTCCTTATGAAATGATTATTTCATACTAATGTGTTTCTCTTAATGGAGGTTGTAATGTTTCTTTTAGAATCAACGTGGTGATTTGGTTATAGGGGATGGAAAAAACATCTGGGAGGGTCGATGTGGTAATCAAGATATGTTTGAGATGGGGGATATTTCTGAGTGACTAA
Source organism: Viscum album (assembly GCA_963277665.1). NCBI lineage: Eukaryota > Viridiplantae > Streptophyta > Magnoliopsida > Santalales > Viscaceae > Viscum > Viscum album. Next base: position 558,406,804 of record OY728164.1, on the reverse strand, counting down.
CACCCTAATAGCGAGTTTGTGATTTTTGTGATGGGATGTGTTCCCTATTTTCTATTTCTTATGTTTTCCCAATTATTTACTAGTGATATGTGATGGATATCAGTGTGGGAGTGGATCATGATGCCTCACACCACCATGAGTGATATATATCTATAAGGATGGCTATGAGAGCTATGGGGTTATAGTTTTGCGGGAATATATATTCCAAGATTAAGGGATAAATGTGTGGATTAAAATGGTTTATGTGGCCTCCCTTGAGTGAGAAAGGTTATACATGGTACTTTATGTGATAACTCCCTTAGGTGAGAAGGGATGACATAGATGCTTGGCGAGAAACATACCTTGAGTGAGAAGGGAATGAGAGATACTTGAGGACACCCGTACATAGACCATTATGTATTTGTTATGATTATGTATGTCACCTACCTTAATTAAGAAGGTATGGGTTAACCATTAATGGTGCCCTAACCAACATTTTCAGGGATGGGTTGAGCTACAATATAAGGCCTTGACCTGTATCTTCATGTATGGTATTATATTTTGGTATTAAGTGAATACATATTCCTTTTTGGAAGTAGTAGAATTATGTTGGTTCAATCTTGTTCGTGTTCTATTTATCACACAATATACATACTTTAATGATTTTATGTGATTTTTTTATATGTTTTAAGGTGGGTGTGTTTCACGGGAATGGACGCGGACCATATATATTTTGTATTCATATCCACTTGATCACAACATAGATAAGTATCATTGAGTTAGTGTGGATACCTAATAAGTCATTTGACACACCTTGAAGTTGTTTAAAGTACATTAGTTTCAACATATGTTGATAGATCTTCATGGGTTATCACAATGTAGCATATTTTTTATTGTTCAGCATGTGTTTTCAAGTGTGTCATTTATTTCTCTAAGGACATATTTATTTTTTTATTATATATTATTTTTATTTTATGTTTTTATTGATAATAAAAATAGATTTTATAGTTTGGATAATTTGTTATAGGGGCCATGATTGATCTATGTTTTATGTTACTAGATTTTCAGGATGTTCATTAAATGGATGGGCCCTACTAAATTTTTAGTAGCTTTTTCCAACACCCTTGGGTGATATTTTATAGATAATAGTGACCAAAAAATGTTTTAGCACCTCTCCACTAGTTAGTGACCTCTGGAACACAGGGAAGTGAGCATGAGGTGATGTAGATTCACCATGTGGATGTCGTTTGTGTGATTCGGGCATGGGAATTACAGACATGACTATTTTTATCAAGACACTGCATATAAAATTAATCAAATTCTCAAGAGGTGGGGTCTATTAATTAGTTATATTCCTTGAATAATGGTCAATATTTCTAGAAATATTTTCTAATACTGGGTAGATGATAGGTGATTATCAATTGATTTTAAACCTCTATGATGTGATCTATGAGGCATTGTAAGATGGTATTTATTGTTTTGCATAAATGGTGAAGAAATTATTTTACAGTATCAATATTTTCATAAAAATTATATTTATTTTAATTTTCTTCATGTCTTACATGATGAGTAATATTATATTGAAAATTTTACACTATTGATGACATGTTTCGGAGGCATGATGGTTTTTTTGGTAAAAAAATGATTTCATATTTTCTTAGAAATATTCTTGGAATGTTAAATGGGGTTTTTTATTTCATTCATGAGAAATATTACATGAATACAGATGTTTAATAAAATTTATTTTTGGGATTATGGATGAAATTTTACTAATTCATTCATACACACCCCTATATATGAATCATTATCATGTATATGTACAATTTCTATTCCATGATATAGGAAATTAAATGATCCAAATAAAATATAGTTATGATGTGATAACATGAATATATGATGGTTAGAGATTAGGTTCTATAGAGATACTAAAACAACTTTTTTATTTATCATATATCATTTTATTTTTATGTTATTTTATATGAACTTATATAAGGATGTCCCTTCTGATTATGATTCAATTTGAATCAAAACATATATGCATATGGTCATTGATTTTTTTTTTATATTATTTCTATATATATGTTATTTTAATATAACTAAATAAGATCTTTTTGGTGGGTGCAATGTTAGTTCAATAAAAGATATTAACATAACTAGTTCTACAAAGGACTGCTAATTTATATATTAGATATTTGTTATATTTTTAAATTTTGGATGACAATATTCAAATCATATCTCCAATATTATTCTTCATGTCTTACTATTTTTTGGGAATTTTAAATCAAGGGAGTTCACTAGATGTTATGTACGACATTTACCTCGAAGATAATATTATTTTAGATTTAGGTCATTCTATTATCATTTCCAGTAGCGATAGAATTATTTTATTATTATTTATATTATTTTTTAACACAAACATGTATTTTGTTTGTATATATTATTTATATAAAAATTAATTATTAAAATATAAAATAGTTGTTCTTAGATATTTGAGAATGAGATGTATTTTGATTGTTTTCAATCTTATCCTAAGGTATAACTTAATGGGGGATGAATTAAATTTCAATAAATGTTTATAAATTATTTTTTCATTTATTAATAAAAACATTGTGAGAAAATTCATCTACTCTAATAATTTTAACTTTAATTCCATTGATATTATATTGTACATTCAGTGGATCCTTCTTTAAAATAGACATGTAATGAGTCATTTACATCTTGATTTTTAATAAATGAAATTATATTGAAAAAATATTTATAGGTTTTATGCTAAATCATTTCAAACTCTATAAATTTTGAAAGCTCAGATATTTATATTTTATATTAATTAGTTAGTATACATGATCTACATGACCATTTAATATTATCTTCAAGATAACTACATTATCTTATAATTTTTATATATATTATATCTTTATCTCTAATTTGATATATAATTGAGTTTTATTTACATGATCGTTTAACTTATTCTACACATCCACTGTACCAAAATTAAAAATAAAAAAAATCCTTCATAATCAATAGCCTTTTTGTTCATAATCATAGTTGGTGTTAAATGGTAGTTAATAATTGGGTGTTCAACCCTACCCAATGTAATTAATTAATATTTAGGTAAATCTATCATAGGGTTTTTATATAAAAAAAATTATAGCCAATTTCCATTTATATTAGGGTTTGGTTTCATGTTACTCCTATAAGTTACCTTTATTTTTTATATAAACATCTACCTAGATTGGGAAGAAAAACAATATATGGGAAACACACTAATCACTACTATAAATTTTGGATTTATAATAACTAAAAATGTTATGATGTTTTAAGACAATTTAAAATCTAATTCCTTTTATCAACATTAAAAATAATAACGATAAAGAAAGCCTTCATCAATTCTGAAAACACTAAATAAGGTGGTCCATTATCAATGATATTTTTACCACTGATCAAATATTCATTTTTAATGCATCATTTAGCAATGATAACAGCTCCAGTAACATGAGTGTGCAAGTACATTTATTGTGAACTTCATCAAAATTATAATTTAAAACAATTTAGAACATTTAAATATATTTAATGTACACTACACAATTTAAATCCTAATAATTTTACATTATAAAATTTTTAATAAATTATAATTACATTTGAATGAAAAATTTATTACTATTATTACATTTTCCAAAAAAAATAAAAATAACAAAGAGGTCATGTATTCCAGTATCTTCGACACCCCCATTCATAGAGTTAAATCATGCTACCAGTTTCAAAACTCACTAACCTAGCTAAAAAAGAGTGTACCGTTAAGACAATAATTCTAATATTAGTAATATTATGATGAAATTGATGAAAAATAAATATAATATAATAAATAGTTAATAAAATGTAACTTTCAAACTATAAACATGTACTTCTTTCATATTATTGTGTGGATAATTCTTATACATCATAAATTATATATGGATCATTTTCCTAATGTGTCATGAAAATATGAGTGCATTTCTTAGTTTAAAATCTATGATGTATGTTTTAAAATAAAATATCAATTTCAAATAGAAACACACACATTCAGTCATAATGGGAAATACTTATGTCTGATTGACATGAGATTAATTCATAGACATCAAATTTGACTTATGGATCATTTTTATAATGTATTAAGTCAATTAGTCCATTTTTTCTTAATTTCAATTGAGTTAAACAAGCTTTAAACTAAAATGTAACTTTTAACCAGAAAAAACACACTCTATATCATACCATGAACATTGTGTGTCAGATTGATGTGTACTTGATTCGTACTCATTAAAAATGATATATAGAGAATTTTTATAATGTATCAAGAAAATATGAACTTTTTTATTTCGTTCTCATATGTGATGTGTGTTTTTAACTAATGTGACAATTTTAAATCAAAACATGCATGTATGATCATACGAGGAACATAGTGGATGGGATTGATGGTCAAAAAATACCTACATGCTAGAAATGACTTAAAGATAATTTTCCTAAAGTACATATACAATACGAGTGTATTTGATTAGTTTTGAGTCTCTAAGACAAGATATGAACTAAAATGTCACTTTTTAAATGAAAACATGTACATTAATTCATATTGGGAACTTCATGTGTGAGGACTATTTTATGTTGATTCATACATGTTGAAATGATTTATAGATCATTTTCTATAGGTGTACTAAAAATATGCGTGTGATTATTTTTTTTGGTATGTGATTCATGTTTTTAACTATCAGGCCAATTTTAAATTAAAACACAATCATTCAATCACACTAGGGATAAAATATAATGGATTGACATAAGTTTAATTCTGAAACATAATGAATTACTTGTTGATTTATTTCCTATGGTATCAATACAATTTGCGTGAGTTTTCTCATTTTTTAGTGAGTAATTCATGTTTTGAACTAAAATATCACTTTAAACTAAAAACATGAACATTGATTCATACTAGGTAGATACTGTGTTATATTGACTAAAAAATAATTCAAAATTTCCACAAATTACTTATGGATATTTTTTTATGAATTATCACTAAAATTAGAGTGTATTATCTAGGTTTTAATTTATTAATTTGGGTTTTATACGAAAATATCTATTTCAAATAGAAAAAATGACATTTGAGCTATATTAGGTACATTTTATGTCATATTAAAGTGATATTGATTTATATTGATTAAAATTGATTTATAGATTTTATCCCTAAATTATCATGATAATATTAGTGCAATTTCCCAGTTTTTAGTATTTGATGTGTGTTTGGTCAAACCGGCCACTTCAAGAGTCAAATTAAATTTTTAATGATTCCAAAAGTAAAAAAGTGAATTCTTGATTTTTCAAAAATATTTGATTAATGAAATATGAGTGCATTTTATACGTTTTCAGTGAGTGATGCACATTTTGAACTAAAATGTCACTTTTAAACTGAAAATCACAGACTTTGAGCCATACCAGGCACATCGTGAGTTAGATAAATGTGATATTTATTCCTACACATAAAAAAATTATGATTAGTTTTTCAAATATATTAATTATATAATATCAGGTTTATTCATTTTTACGTTCTTGAAATTTGTTTTGAAATACAATGTTTATTTTAAATAATAACATCAACTTTATGACATATTGGGAACACCATGTGTGGGATTGATGTGAAATTAATTACAACCAAACCAATATATATTATGAATATTTTCATATTGTATCTAGATATTATGAGTGTGTTTTATTTATTTTAAGTGAGTGATGCTTGTTTTGAACTATAATTTTACTTTTAATCTAAAAATACACAATTTGAGTCATGTGAAGAAACATTGTGAGTTAGATTGATATGTGGTTTATTATTACACATGAAAAGGGATTTATAGATCATTTTACATAAGTATTAAGAAAATTTGATCATTTTGGTGAGTTTTTTAGTATGTGATGCTAGTTTTGAGTGAAAATGTCGATTTAAAATAAAAAAACATACTTTCAGTCATACCTTGAACCATATAATTTGGATTTATATTTAATTAATATATATAATTTAAAAAATGGATTATGGATCATTTTTCAAAAGTATCAATATAATAAGAAAGAATTTGTTTATTATTTATTATGTTAAGCATGTTTTGATCTAAAATGTCACCTTTAAATAGAAAACATAAACATCGAGTCATACTGAGAAAACCATGTATCAGATTAGTGTAAATATGATTCATATACATTAATAATTATTTATGGATAATTTTATAATGTATCAAGTGAAATAAAAAATTGGTTTTGTGTTTATGAATCAATTTTTGAAAAAAATGACATTTTTAAATCAAAACACAATCCTTCAATCATGCCATGTACAAAATGAGTCAAATTGATGTGATGTGAATTAATACACATAAAAATTACATATGGATATTTTTAATGATGTATAGAGAAAATAAGAGAGTTTTTATTTGTTTTTTGAGTGGGGAATGTTTTGAACTAAAGTGTTACTTTTAAATGAAAACACATATTTTCAGACATATTGGGCACATCGTGTGTCATATTGAGATGAAGTTGATTCATACATATCAAAATTTATTTTTAGATCTTTTTCTTAAATTATATAGATTGTCCAAGTTTATTTCATCAGTATTAGTATGTGATTCATGTTTTGAAGTAAAATTTTGATTCTAAGTCAAATCATGCAATTTCAGTCATCTCAATAAAATCATCTATTTGGATTACATACAGTTAATTACTATGCATAAGAATTTAATCTTACATAATTGTTTTAATGTTTCAAAAAAATACCAACGTTTTTTCAATATTTTCACTGGTTGATGCATGTTTCGAACTAAAATGTAATTTCTAAACTAAAATCATGAACTTTATGTCTTACCGGTTAGACTATATTTAAAATTTATTTTTGGATGATTACTAAACATCATAAATGATTTTTCGATAATATACCTAAATTATGCAGACAATATGAGAACATATTCTTTGTAATGAAAAAATATATATCTCATCATCATGTTATTTAAAGGTCTTCGACCCAAAATAAATTTCATTTCATCACTACTGATCATAATCAAATCAAATAATGAAAACATTTCTCTATATATAGAATAAATAGTACACAAGTGCATCATATTGATCAAATTCATTATCAAAATATGATTTTTCTCAAAGAATTATTTGTCAATAATGAGTAAAAAAGTCTTCCAAAAAAATTAGGGGATCCATCTTTAATACAAAAATCATTTCTCTTTGAGAGTATCACATTATGCCAGGTCAGTTAGTTTGAAATTCACCAATTTTATGCTTCACTACTAAGTAATTTTAAATTAATAAATTTTCCATGAAGTTTAATTATGAAGGTGGTGATTTTGACATTCAATAATGACCCTGATATATTTGTTGAAGCCTTTTTTTCCCTTCATAGTCATAAAATTCTTGGATAAGGGCCATGAAATCATTATGGAGCCTATTCTAAAATTTCATGACTTAGTCAAAGGTCATAATTCTAAATAAGAAGTATATAAACCAAACCAGTATGACCTATATTAAATGAAAATAAATTAAATATGTTATATGAAATTAACTCTTCATGATGTCTATAAATATTTTTATGTCATGTATTCTTACCACTCATTTTTATGAGAATTTACTTCGTCTATTTGAATACAATGACTGATAATAGTCATAGTAATACTAGAAAAATATAAATTGAAAATCATTTGTAAAAACATTAAATGAATGTTTATTTGTCATTAGAAATTCATCTTTTAGGATATTAGTTTAATGATGGAATACAATATATGTCAAAAATTTACAATTGTTATAAACAATATTTTCATCATTTTTTTGTTTTAGACTCTAAAAATACACTGATAAAATTAAAAATTTGTTTGTATATATTTTTTATAGTGAAATATTTTTCTATATAACTTAGTACTTTTCCATATTTAGAAATTGATTGGCTACTCATGCTCAATAACCATCCTTATACAGTAATTTTGTTGATATTGAAACATAGCACTATTATAATAAATATTTTAATAAAATATAATATTAAACATGTAATTTGAAGTTTATTTGTAAAAAATTAAATGTAGTGTAATAAAAATTGATAATGGTCAATATGTTTGGTCGATCTATTTGATATCTAGGAATTAAAATTTAATGGCACAAGTTTTGACATGTAAGACTTCAGAATATTCTTTATAATATATCTATATTTGTGCACCGAGTTGGAGTATGAATCCAAGGCTCATGGTGCCTCAGTGTAGTTATATTATAATTATTAAATAGATCATGTCACAGACACATAGTTTTGATTGAATATGGAAATAAATTCATTATAGAGTTTGAGATTAGATTTCTTTTAACATAGTTGATTCCATAATGTCATGTTTAAGTTAGGCATGACATAATGTGGTCTATGTCAGAAGGTTTTGTCATATTAGATTTGGTGGGTTGGTTTATGGTGGATTAATTAATTAATAATAATTTAATTAATTAATTTTACTAAACCTAATACCCTCCCCGCCCCCATCACATGTTTAGTTGCAGGACACAACTAAGGAGAACCCCTCTTCTCTCCTCCCTTTATAGACGAAAAACTGACAATGAATCGATGGGATGATTTGTCACTCATCCTCATTTTTGACATATATCATAATCATATTCGAAAGCATCATGATTTAGTCATCATTAATCCTCCAAAACATTAGTTTTTACCCACCAAGGTAGGTGTATTTTATTTTTGGTTTCGATATCCTTTAATATGAATTTTTTTATCATTCTATAGACAATATAAAATTGCAATTAATCCCTACTAGGTAGATCTGTTGGTTTTGGGGTAAACCCAGGACAATCAGAGATGTAAGAGGTAATTCCCAACTATAATTAACATTTAAAAAGTTTTTAGTCTAGAGATACATGTTTTATATATCTTCCTATTTGTGTAAGAAGATATTTGGGGACTACATGCCATGTACTGGAGTTACACACTCTATAGTTACCAAAACCGTGTGACCATGGGACATGGCATGGGTTAGTTGTGTAAAAACAAATTTCCATGTACTAAAATAGGATCAAAGAACACATACATGGGATCCAGTACATGATTATAGAAAAACAACATGGGTAGGTGTTCATTTAGCCCAAACACTCTATGTAGTATGGGAGGCATGGTGTGTAAGGGACACGACTTGTTGGGTTGTGTATAATAGAAACATGTTCATGGGTCTAGTGATGTGGGACATGGTGTGTATTGCATTTAAACACCATGTAACCAAACATGGTTTGGAAAACAATGGAGAAAAGATACACAACCGGGTTCTTGGATGAGATCACATGCAGTTTGTACCCCATTGAACACCATGTACACCTAGGAGATCCTCCAGAGATCTTCCACATTCCATATCTTCATCTTGAGGACTCAAGTTCTAGATTTTGATTGGCCTGTCTTCATTGATTTTTATTATAAATCACAATGATGTCCCCTATTAGTTCTTGTGATACATGAGGTGGGGTGAATTAAGAATTAATCTGGTAAAGCTTTAGTGAGATGATGTTTAAGATCATTGTGGTTCATGAAGAGTGACATCGAGACCGGTACTCCCCTATATCTTAAGGGAGTAGTTTTCCCTTACCTCTCTCCTTATGTAGATATGGGACTCCCCATATCGTGGGAGTATGTTCATTACCTTTGGGTAAATTCCATTCCATTTGTTACTCTCCTGATGCACTATGGTGTGGTTTCCCCATGATATTTGTAAAGTTGGACAGTGGTCCCTGACTGTGTTAGGGCACTAGTCATTGATAATCATTGGAAGGTATTGTAGATACTCCCATGTTGGATCAGGGTGTGATTCCTCTATTAATGGAGTAACACTCCCCTATTGGACATGGTGATGATTCCACTATATATGATGTATATATTTATTTGGTAGTCCCCTACCATGCTAAGGCATGGTTTCTTTATCCTATGAGTCGATACTCTTCTATCTTTATAGGGTGAGGGTCATCTATTTGTGTTATTCCCGTATAGTCGATACTTTTTTTTCATTCTATGGAGAGGGTCCTTTAGCTTGGGTTTTGTACTCCCATGTCATACTAGGGTGTGTTTCCCCCATAGTAAATGAGCTATTAGAGTCTTCACTCCACTGTCATACCTAGGTAGGGGTCCTCTAGCGAGGAAGTGGTACTCCCCTACCGACTTAGGGTGTCGACCCGTGATCTGCGAAGTTGTACACCACTGTCATAACAGTGTGTGGGTACTCTATTATTTGAGTGGTACCCCCTATCATTCCAAAGAAGAGGTCCCAACCTAATGAGTAGTACATTTAATACTCGAGTAGCTGTGGGGAATATGTCATAAATTAGAGTTAGAGATTATTTAGTTATTGAATACATTTATAAGGAATAGTCCCCTCCACTTGATTTGAATGATTCTCATTTAGGATTTAGCGCTACCTTCACAGTCCGAGGTTCGGGCCACTCAAAATATGACTGATAGAGGTTTCATGGGTTATTTAGGAGAATTAATCCCTCAACTTTGAGGCATTGATGAGGTGTGAGTCACTCTATTCTCTCTTCTGAGAGGATTCACATGGTGTATAGTCTAGAGTAGTTCTCCCTCAACTATGTGTAGGGGTGAGGGGTGGGCCTTATTACATGGGTTTCTTTATCATGGTTTGGTCACTTGGTATTGATGACATGACCTCTAGTACCGGACCCTAGAGTTGGACCTGATAAATTGTTCGTTATGGAGAACATTCTCTCAAATATACCATTAGGAATGTTATTGTCATATCAATTGAGTGAATATCTGAAACATGTTCCATCTAGTATGAGAGAGCTCGTGGAGTGTGTCTCTGAGTTTTTTTGTTATGGTAGAGCCTATAAAAGAATCGGGATGCTGGTTATGAGGTTGGAAACTCATGATACAAGGAGTCTAAGATGAGTATATCTTGGTTTATTATGGGATCAATTCCAGGTTTTCCACATGTTTGGGATGACTCCCCTTGTACAATTACGTGACTTTTCATGTATAGTTTAGGATGCTCAATATTTAGTTTCTCTCCCAATTGAGCTTCTATATATCTAGGTCAAGTGGATGGTTGCATTTCAGTTTGTCCCTTTTTTATTTGTGGTTTTTGGTGATCCCATTGAGTATTTATCTACTCACAATATCACAAGATTTTCTTGACCGTGTTTTTTTTCTTTTGAAAACCACAAGCCATTGGACATAGTCAATGGAGGAATCAAGGCCGACGAGGCTTAGTTATATTAAATGATCAAGGTGATTTTCATAGCTAAGCTAAGGATATTTTTGATAGTTGAATTTTACAAAGATACCCTCCTTCTGAGTTGGATTGACTACTTTATTATTTTTTATGTTGGTTTTCCTTTTATGCTTTCGATAAATATGTTTTACTCTGGTTTGTGATACATGTATGTATTCATTTTAGTTTCCAACTTTTTTATATATCTAAAATATTTCATTGAGGAGTTTGTGGATGTATGCATGTAGGTACGTGGGAAAATGAATCCCATATATTTCATATGCGTACTCAGTGCTTGTCTCCAGACCCTTCCCTATTAGAGGTGTGATTAGGGAGTAAAGGCCCAGTGTTCATCTGATAGGGTCCAGAAACAGTGTTATCAGAGTAGATTTCACTTTGGGACCACAGTGTTGTGATCATGGTTTGGGTTGTATATAAATAGTGATAATATGCTTTGATTTTGGATATTAGGATAAAGGTTCTAGTGTTAGTGCGAGATACATGGAATCCATTCTCCATGACTCTGATAACTTGATTTTATACTTGGTACATAAAGACCCTGGTCACTAAGTGAAGTGCACTGTGTTGCATTTGTTGTCAATGAGGCATGAAGTTGTCTTGGAATGAATGGAAGTCAAGGAATGTAAAGATGTGAATGACAAAGGTTGTGATGGTGTTGGTAAAGAATGGAGAATGGCCATGGTACTAAGATGCATGTCACTTAGGAGATTCACTATGTGGCATAGGAGAATATGGTTGAAACATTTTCCATGGACATCTGACGATTGTTGAGCTGATCTTTAAGTTCCAGGAACTTGTATCCTGAGGATACAAAGTCACAACAAAGTTAGAAGACCATGAATTGTAGTGACAATGCACGAGGAGTTGAAGAAGCAAGATGATCCATTCACTACTTCTAAGTGGATGAAGTGGTTTAATGAAGTCCATGCACTATCACTTAGTGCATGTGAATCAGAAGATGTTCCAATTGATCTCTGATTAGATCAATGAAGTTTATTGAAGAAATATTTGATTCAGGAGCTCGGTTGAAGATGAAGAAACCTTCGGGAATTCCATTCTTAAATGTTGATTATATGTTGAAGAAAAATGGAGGAATTCTAATGAAGAAGATTAATACTTGAAAGATGAAGGAGAAGAAAGGCTTGAAGTGGTTCTCTTGATATGGCTTGATTTCATGGAGGACTTTGTTTTTTGACAAAGTCTTATTCAAGACATAGCCAAAAAATATGGCCAGCCAAGGCACCTTGAGGGTTCAACTCCAAGGCATGGGCACTAGGGCACCACGCCCGGGGGAACCCATGGGGCGAGCCAGGGCGGCAGGGCGCACACCCAAGACACCTCATGGGCGCCTGGGGCACGCCCGGAGGAGCGCGGCAGGGGCGTAGGAGCGCGCCCCCAAGAGTGTCACAGCGTGCATAGTGGGCGCTAGGAGCGCGCCCGCAGGGAGCAGAGTGGGCGCAGAGCGCGCCCGCAGGGAGAACTCGGTGCGGGGCGGCACCGAGAGGGGAGGAGATTCAACTGGCCGTTCATGGGAGCACTTATTTGATAAGCCTTGAGAAAACCGGCTGCAGCTTCGATGTGGGACGCAAAAATTTCACCGGGAGCGAATCCCAGCCGCTCATCTGATCTCGCGGACGATCGGCGCCGCTCATCTAATCCGTTGCGCCCCCGATCTGATCCAAGCCGTCGAAGCCTTTTTGATCACCGCATCCAACGGCCCAGCGTCCGTCTCCTTCCTCGAGCTCAGCCGAAGGCCACCCGCGACATCGCCTGAACCAGTGGCCATCCGACCACCGGATTTCGAGTTCCCGGCCACCTCTGAAGGAAGTAAAGCGTCCTTGAGGATCGTCTGGCCACACTGAATACATCCATGCAATAAAATGGGCTTGCATGTAATGTATGGAGAATTTCGGTCGAGGCCGAGGCAAATGAAGTTGCCGAGGCATCAGAGTGTTCGTGTTTTGCATGGGATGGCCAAAACAGAGGTCGTGCATGCGTTCTAAATCGCATGCACGAGGAAGAAAATAATAAAATAACCCGCGTTTAAACAGAGGAAAGAAAATAAAGATTTGAAAGATTTTTAAAGATCCGAAACTTTCGGGAACTAGAGTTATTATCACGAGGATGTTTAGAAGCATTCCTCTGCCTATAAAAGGAGAGCTCGAGGCCTTGGAGTGCTTGCTGATCCTTTGAGAAACGAGAGTCCCGTGAGAGCACCCTTGTGCCTCGCGTAGAATTGAGTTGCGCGTCCCCTGCGCGGCAGAGAAGCCCGGAGCCATTTTTGGCTTCGTGAAGTTCCTTTTTGCGCATCCCTTGCGCGAAAGAGGGGAAGGGGAGTCCCCTGTGCGCTAATCCTTGCGCGGCAGGAAGAACCGGGGTTGCACCAAGCCTTGCGCACCCTTGGTTGGAGCCCGCGGCTAAAGCACTTGCGCGCCTGAGGGCAGTAGCACTTGCGTGGTCATTTGAGGCTTGTGCGAATGAGGCCGCTTGCACCCTTGTGACTTGCGCGACCCACGGCTACCCCTTGCACCCTTGATACATGTGCGGCCCGTGCTTGAAGAAGACACCCGTGGGCAATGTGTGTGCATATGTGGAGAAGGACACATTTATGTGAGTGTGCAAGAAGAGGAGAACCTGAGACCACACCTTGTGTGTGTGCCAAGTGAGGAAGACATTACGGGTTGGTTGTGCACTCTTGAAGATTAAAAGAGAAAAACCTTGTGTGTGTGCTAAGTGAACAGGAAGACCACAACTAAACCTAAGTTAGTGTGTGTCAAAGAAAGAAGAGGTCATAGCCAAGATTGTGTGTGCAAAGTGCAAATACACCCTACGGGCATTTATTGTGTGCAAGAAGAGGAAGGTCACTACTAGTGTATGCTAAGTGAAGAATTTGTGTGTGCAAATTAAAGAAGTGGCCGAACCTATGTGTATGCTCTAAGTGGAGTGAACACACATTGAAGAAGGAAGAAGTTGACCCACACTAAAGTATAACACACTTTTAGTGTGTGAACAATTTGAATATAGTGTGTGAAGATTGTGGAGAAGGTGTGTGCTATAATTGATTACACCCTTTGTGGGTCTACTGCACCAAGAAGAGGAAAGGAGAAGTGAATGCATGCATGCATGCACGTGCCCACGTAAACAAGTCAAATCTGCTTGTGTGCATTTGAGTTGTCCAAGACTTGAAGATCTTGAAGAGATTTGAGAAGGCCATGCAGTCAGTGCATGAAGATGCAGAGTTGCCATGCATTCAGTGCATGAAGTTGAAGTGAAGTGAGACTGGATCAGACTGAAGTTAAAGATATCAGTTGTCTGAGTATTCAGTAGTTGAAGAGAGAAGCCAGGTCATCCTTAGAAGAAGGAGATAAATCCTGAGCAAGACGAGAAGACCTGATCATCACAAATGATCAGAGGTACAGAGCAAGGCCAGCAGTCTTTATCCCAGACTGCTGAAGATACTTGAAGAAGCTGAACAAGAAGAAGAGCTACTCGTGTGACTCGAGGAGCCAGGAGAAGACCCTGTGGGACTCAGGGAGAAGAAGTCTTCAGTGGGATTCTGGAGCAGGCCAGTGGGACTCTGGTAACACTATGTGAAGCAGTATAAAGACCCTCCTGTGGGACTCAGGAGAGATACAGTGGGACTCTGTATCGACCATTGTAATTTTAACAGGTTATAATGGAGAATCCATGCTGGGAGAGCATGGCAAGGATGTAGTCCTTTGGTTCCGAACCTTGTAAATCCTTGTGTCCAGTGCCTTTACATTTACTGCATCATTCGTGGAAAGGTGAGAGATACAAGAAGAGTGGATCGAGGCTTTAACCAGTCATAGAGGTTTAATTGATTAAGAATCAATTACTAAAAAGTTTTAAGGGATCACTGATTCACCCCCTCCCCCTCTTAGTGATTCACACTGATCCGGGCACTTCAATTGGTATCAGAGGGAGGTTACCTCTAAAAGATCCAAGGGAGTCTTTATGAAGTGCAGATTTGAGGAAACGAGCGACCAGCCTCAAATGGAGATATCTGCCAAGACTCAGAAAAATAGAAAGAAGAAACAGGCCAAGAAGATGAAGAAAGCCTGTCCTAGCTGTGATGAAGTTGAAACAATGAATGATCTTCAGAGTGCACTCAAATATCTTCAGAAGACAGTTCCCATGGAAGTGGCAAAGTGTATAGCTACAGGCATCCATGATCTTCATGAAGAAAAATCACAGTTAGAAGAAGAATCCAATGCTATGGAAGATCAGCTGGCTAAAAGGGTTGGCATAACCAACACTCTCAGAAAGCTGGTAAATGCCAAAGATGAAACAGTATCTCTTTGCAATGAAAGATATGAAGACACTGCTGAAGAATTGCAAAGAATCCTTTCTGAGAAAGAATTCTTTATGATAATAGTCAAAGATGTTGTCCATGCACTGGAAAAGAGGCACAAAGTGTCAATGGTTGTCAGAGATGCTCAACTAGAAGACAAAGTCAAAAGGGTGAAGGAGCTTGACAACTCATTGCTTGAAATGAAGCAGGTGCATGAAGACCAGATAAAACAGCTGGAAGAGAATTGGGAAGGAAAGATAAGAACTGTTGAGGATGAGAAGAACTCCCTCAACATGAAATACTTAGAACTAGAGGTGATATTGAACAATCAGCAATCACCTAAAGCTGAATCCTCCCAGTAAGCTGGAAGAAGACATGTTGCTACTCAAGTATGCTTTGAGCAGGATGATTCTAAGAGAAAGACATCCTCTAATAAAAGTGCAACATCTTCTAGATAGAAGGTACCATCCATACCATCTTGTACTCATGCTTCTAAAAGTGTTTCTACTAAAAGTGCAGGATGGAAGAATGAATCCAAAAAAGTATGGATGAAGAAAATGAAGAAGCAGAGCTCTCCTGAAACAACACAACTTGTCAAGAAAAGTACCCAGCAATCAGAAGGACTGAAAAGGTCAAGATTTGTGGGTCAGTGTTGGTGTTGTAACAAGTATGGGCATTGTGCAAAGGATTTTTGGTACAATCCACTGAATGCCAAAGCACAGAGGAAGCCCATGCCTAGGGGGAGCAAGCCAGAAGAAAAGAAGCAGCATCCACAGGTCCAGAGACATCTGTTTACTGCAAATAGATTTGGATTACTTGACAACATCTGGGATGATTGCAAAAGTGGTCAAAAAGATACATGTCAATCTCCAACTGTATCCAGAGCTCAAAAGAAGAAAAGATCACAGAACCTGGCTCAGAAAGAATCCTTGGGAAGCAAGAAGAAAGTTGAAGATGCTCCCAAGAAGGTTTTGAAAAAGGAATAGAAGTCCTTGGAGTCTAAATCCAAGAAGGGTGAGTCATCTAGAAGGACCACCAAGAAAATATGCTTCTACTGTGGAAAGAAAGGTCATATCATGGATCTTTGTGAACAAGCCATGGAACTGAATAGAAGCAGACTGGACTCAAACAGACAATCAATCCAGAAGAAGCAGAAGGGATTGATTGAAAACAAGTTGCCTAAGAAAGGTAGCTTGAAAGTATCAAAAAAACCATGTGTAATTTCCAAAACTGAGGCCACTCTTCCAAATGATTTACTAGTCATATGGCCAAATCGGTTCCAACTTGCCAAAGATCTGCAAAAAACTGAAGATAAAGTTCTGGCAATTGCTAAGGCAAAAGGGAAGAAGAAGATTTCACATGAAGATATGTTGAGATCCACACCAGCACAAACATCAATGAAGATCAAATATGCAAGTGTGAAGACTGGTGAAAATGGGACACCTCGGTTGAGAGAATTTTCTCAACCTTGTTGTTCACATTGATGAACCAAGGAGGTTCCATCTCATTCCCTTATACTCTTGGTATTTACATGTGTTGACATTGCAGGGAATTGAAGATGATGATCATTCTCAACTGGAGGATGGTTTGGATTGAATGGAGTGCACCCCTTGAGGGGGAGCAAATCTGAAGAAGATGATGTTCTGAGATTAATATCATCTTAAGAATATAGATGAAAGGGGGAGCTTTATCTTTGCACCTGAACATTCTAATGTGTTTTGTGAAGTATGTGCAGGATTCAGCAATTCATTGAATATTTAAAAAAAAATTCAACCCCTAAGCATGATCTCACATGTGTAGAGAATTGTGGACATCATTGAGTTCCTTGGTTACATCACTCTTGTTTTCTACACCGGGTTAGCCCAAGTAGACTTAGAGTTGATTTACTAAAGGTTCTTTGCTAAAGAGAACATGTGACATCATCCATCTCTCAGTGTTTTTCAAGAAAATACTTTTTAAAGGGAGGAAGTGATATTTTGAAGAGAACCACACCACACCTTTGCATTTGATTGCCAATAAGGGGGAGAAAATATTGGCACACATATTGACCCATTCATATGTGCTGAAGGAGTGTATTGACAACAAATACAAAGGGGGAGATTGAAGTGCATTGTGTTGCATTTGTTGTCAATGAGGCATGAAGTTGTCTTGGAATGAATGGAAGTCAAGGAATGTCAAGATGTGAATGACAAATGTTGTGATGGTGTTGGTAAAGAATGGAGAATGGCCATGGTACTAAGATGCATGTCACTTAGGAGATTCACTAAGTGGCATAGGAGAATATGGTTGAAACATTATCCATGGACATCTGACGATTGTTGAGCTGATCTTTAAGTTCCAAGAACTTGTATCCTGAGGATACAAAGTCACAACAAAGTTAGAAGACCATGCATTGTAGTGACAATGCATGAGGAGTTGAAGAAGCAAGATGATCCATTCACTAATTCTAAGTGGATGAAGTGGTTTAATGAAGTCCATGCACTATCACTTAGTACATGTGAATCAGAAGATGTTCCAATTGATCTCTGATTAGATCAATGAAGTTTATTGAAGAAATATTTGATTCAGGAGCTCGGTTGAAGATGAAGAAACCTTCGGGAATTCCATTCTTAAATGTTGATTATATGTTGAAGAAAAATGGAGTAATTCTAATGAAGAAGATTAATACTTTAAAGATGAAGGAGAAGAAAGGCTTGAAGTGGTTATCTTGATATGGCTTGATTTCATGGAGGACTTTGTTTTTTGACAAAGTCTTATTCAAGACTTAGCCAAAAAATATGGACAGCCAAGGCACCTTGAGGGTTCAACCCCAAGGCATGGGCACTAGGGCACCACGCCCGGGGGAACCCGTGGGGCGAGCCAGGGCGGCAGGGCGCACACCCAAGACACCTCATGGGCGCCTGGGGCACGCCCGGAGGAGCGCGGCATGGGCGTAGGAGAGCGCCCCCAAGAGTGTCACAGCGTGCATAGTGGGCGCTAGGAGCGCGCCCGCAGGGAGCAGAGTGGGCGCAGAGCGCGCCCGCAGGGAGAACACGGTGCGGGGCGGCACCGAGAGGGGAGGAGATTCAACTGGCCGTTCATGGGAGCGCTTATTTGATATGCCGCGAGAAAACCGGCCGCGGCTTCGATGTGGGATGCGCAAATTTCACCGGGAGCGAATCCCAGCCGCTCATCTGATCTCGCGGACGATCGGCGCCGCTCATCTAATCTGCCGCGCCCCCGATCTGATCCAAGCCGTCGAAGCCTTTTTGATCACCGCATCCAACGGCCCAGCGTCCGTCTCCTTCCTCGAGCTCAGCCGAAGGCCACCCGCGACATCGCCTGAACCAGAGGCCATCCGACCACCAGATTTTGAGTTCCTGGCCACCTCTAAAGGAAGTAAAGCGTCCTTGAGGATCGTCTGGCCACACTGAATACATCCATGCAATAAAATGGGCTTGCATGTAATGTATGGAGAATTTCGGTCGAGGCCGTGGCAAACGAAGTTGCCGAGGCATCGGAGTGTTCGTGTTTTGCATGGGATGGCCAAAACAGAGGCCGTGCATGCGTTCTAAATCGAATGCACGAGGAAGAAAATAATAAAAGAACCCGCGTTTAAACAGAGGAATGAAAATAAAGATTTGAAAGATTTTTAAAGATCCAAAACTTTCGGGAACTTGAGTTATTATCACGCGGATGTTTAGAAGCATTCCTCTGCCTATAAAAGGAGAGCTCGAGGCCTTGGAGTGCTTGCTGATCCTTTGAGAAACGAGAGTCCCGTGAGAGCACCCTTGTGCCTCGCGAAGAATTGAGTTGCGCGTCCCCTGCGCGGCAGAGAAGCCCGGAGCCATTTTTGGCTTCGTGAAGTTCCTTTTTGCGCATCCCTTGCGCGAAAGAGGTGAAGGGGAGTCCCCTGCGCGCTAATCCTTGCGCGGCAGGAAGAACCGGGGTTGCACCAAGCCTTGCGCACCCTTGGTTGGAGCCCACGGCTAAAGCACTTGCGCGCCTGAGGGCAGTAGCACTTGCGTGGTCATTTGAGGCTTGTGCGAATGAGGCCGCTTGCACCCTTGTGACTTGCGCGACCCACGGCTACCCCTTGCACCCTTGATACATGCGCAGCCCGTGCTTGAAGAAGACACCCATGGGCAGTGTGTGTGCATAAGTGGAGAAGGACACATTTAAGTGAGTGTGCAAGAAGAGGAGAACCCGAGACCACACCTTGTGTGTGTGCCAAGTGAGGAAGACCCTACGGGTTGGTTGTGCACTCTTGAAGATTAAAAGAGAAAAACCTTGTGTGTGTGCTAAGTGAACAAGAAGACCACAACTAAACCTAAGTTAGTGTGTGTCAAAGAAAGAAGAGGTCATAGCCAAGATTGTGTGTGCAAAGTGCAAATACACCCTACGGGCATTTATTGTGTGCAAGAAGAGGAAGGTCACTACTAGTGTATGCTAAGTGAAGAATTTGTGTGTGCAAATTAAAGAAGTGGCCGAACCTATGTGTATGCTCAAAGTGGAGTGAACACACATTGAAGAAGGAAGAAGTTGACCCACACTAAAGTATAACACACTTTTAGTGTGTGAACAATTTGAATATAGTGTGTGAAGATTGTGGAGAAGGTGTGTTCTATAATTGATTACACCCTTTGTGGGTCTACTGCACCAAGAAGAGGAAAGGAGAAGTGCATGCATGCATGCATGCACGTGCACACGTAAACAAGTCAAATCTGCTTGTGTGCATTTGAGTTGTCCAAGACTTGAAGATCTTGAAGAGATTTGAGAAGGCCATGCAGTCAGTGCATGAAGATGCTGAGTTTCCATGCATTCAGTGCATGAAGTTGAAGTGAAGTGAGACTGGACCAGACTGAAGTTAAAGATATCAGTTGTCTGAGTATTCAGTAGTTGAAGAGAGAAGCCAGGTCATCCTTAGAAGAAGGAGATAAATCCTGAGCAAGACGAGAAGACCTGATCATCACAAGTGATCAGAGGTACAGAGCAAGGCCAGCAGTCTTTATCCCAGACTGCTGAAGATACTTGAAGAAGATGAACAAGAAGAAGATCTACTCGTGTGACTCGAGGAGCCAGGAGAAGACCCTGTGGGACTCAGGGAGAAGAAGTCTTCAGTGGGATTCTGGAGCAGGCCAGTGGGACTCTGGTAACACTGTGTGAAGCAGTATAAAGACCCTCCTGTGGGACTCAGGAGAGATACAATGGGACTCTGTATCGACCATTGTAATTTTAACAGGTTATAATGGAGAATCCATGCTGGGAGAGCATGGCAAGGATGTAGGCCTTTGGTGCCGAACCTTGTAAATCCTTGTGTCCAGTGCCTTTACATTTACTGCATCATTCGTGGAAAGGTGAGAGATACAATAAGAGTGGATCGAGGCTTTAACCAGTCATAGAGGTTTAATTGATTAAGAATCAATTAGTAAAAAATTTTAAGGGATCACTGATTCACCCCCTCCCCCTCTCAGTGATTCACACTGATCTGGGCACTTCACTAAGAAATAATTGTTACATGCATCATATATGGTTGGTTTTGTTTTTTCCATGTCCTTTTTGATCCAGCTCCGTAGATATACTACTTTGTTATGGTGCGTCCTGATTTTCAATTTAGTATTCCCCTATAAAGACATCTAAACAAGATTACATGTTGTGATTTTGATTACTATCCACCTTGTGATGAGGCTTCAGTTCAAGGGACTAATTTTGGCTCATTAACTCTGGGTGGTCTGCTGGTTGTACCACTACCTATTGAGTAGTGGGTTGTACTAGCAGTTTAGACCAAGGATTAATATACGATGAGTACATTACATGATTTCTAGAGGTATTGATATTTATTGTTCATAGCTGATCTATACCCCCAGGCGGTAGATGATTTGCTCAAGGAAGTCACATGTTTTTTCATCCATAAGAGGACACATCTCAATCAGATGGTGGTCCCAGTGGTGAGTCTTATGCTTTGTTCATCTAGGATATTTTGGTGTTTAGTGACATAGTCCCAAGATGAGGTGATTATCACTAGGTTAGATTTAAAAACAATCTCCATGGAAGAGTTCTAGCTAGCCACATTGTGGTCCGTGCATATCCAAGAACTTCTATAATTATCGTATGATAGCATGAACATGGAATAATTTTTTGAGGTTAGAGGATTTTCATGATATTCCTTGGATATAGTGTCTGATATTTTTTCCAGGTAATGGACCTTCTAGTTGGGATTTCATGGGAAATAAGGATATTTCTTATTCCTCTTTTCATTCCCACCTATGAATGAGTGCTGGAGTGAGACCTAGTCATGGAAAGATTTCTGGATGAGGGACATGATGTTGTGACCCGCATTGGTGGTCAAAAGGATGATGTGTCTATAGTATATGAATGATTAAGGATAACAGAATCACAGAGCTAGAAGAATACCAATGCTCAAACCTTGGAAAGTGGGCTTTTAGCGTTCGAGTAGAATTTAAAATCATGTCAACCACATGAGAGGGGGTGCTACACTTGTGAAAACTGGGGACATCTTTCTAGAGATTATCTGACCCTTCGTGATTATTAGAAGGATCCGGTTGATGAGCCACCTTAATAGTGTATGTTCTTGGATCAAGGAGTTACTCTAGTCTGTAGGTGAGGTAAAGGATATGGTAGAGAAGCTGAAGGTTGCAAGAAGTTCGAGGTGTTTCCACCACAACCCCCAGCTTTTCTGTGCATGTGTTAGGGATCTAGAGGATGTGGGTCATGACAGCTATAGAAAATATTGGGTTTTGACTCAAAAAAATTAAGAATAAAAATATTTTGGGTTTTTTTAGTCTATACTATCTATAATAGTAATTGGTAGACATTTTAGTTTGGAAATTTTTTTCATCTTGCTTATTCCTTGAGGTTAAACTGGGGTGACACTAGGCATCAGTAGAACCCTATTTAGGTAGTTGTGACAGAGGCCCTAGTAAGAATGACTATTAATTTTGTAAGAGCTTTATTTTTCATTGCTATTATCATGTGTTTGGAAGGAGGTATGTTTGTGACACACTTGAGGTAGCTGTGTTGATTTTTGACATAACTTTGTAATCACAATGAAGAGAGATGCTTTCTACACCAAGACGCATTTTTATGATGCAACCAAAAACTGTGAGTGTGATTCCACCCAATGTAGATAGTATTGAGTGATGGTGGATGCATTCTGTAGACTTGTGTGTTCAGGGTGATTTTTTGTGATGGGGTTTTGGAGCAGGTCTTGGACTTTACAGTGGAGTTTATCGGATTGACCCCTTTTGTTTGGCGACCTTGGGAGAGGGAGATCCTTGAATAGAATAGTTCCATAGAGGCAAAGTTAGAGGATAAATTTTTTCAATAGTTTTTACTAGTTTCATACCATCCGTACTCATCAAGTATTCCACTAGTGGGTGTGGAATTATCTTTTTTTACTAGCTGTGTTATAGTTGAAGGTTTCTGGAAGAAGGGCCCGTTAAGACCTAGTGTTTAATCCTGGTCAGCCCTATTACGTTCATGAGTACCCATTCATGTTCGTGGTAAACCTTCAAAATCATATGATTTAATAGGTTGTAAAATAGTTAATCCAAAGGTGCATGTGAACAGTGGGTTTTTTTGGTATTTGAGTCAGGTTAGCATGCTGGTGTACTGATAGACCCCCTGACTGCAAATGAACAATTTTTTATGTGATTTCGACCTTTCATAGCTAAAGACACATGTGATTGTTTGTTGCATTATTTTTTCCTTGTTGAAGGTGGATGTACGAGTGGGTTGGCCTTTGTGGTTCCCCTGAGTGAGTGCTTTTATGAAGCACAAGAACCCGTGGTGAGCTCGCTAGAGTAGGAGTCCACTGGGAAGACCGGTTTCTTCCCAATTCCATATGATTTTTCTTTTCAGTGATGAAAATCCCTTAGGTTGGGAGAATTTAATAACTCATATTTTGACACATAATACTTTGGAATATTCCTCAGAGTATTTTTTAAGTCAGGTGCTGAGTTGGCATGGGAATCTGGGGCATGTGGATCCTCGATGCGATGATATTAAAAACATTAAATTTATTTTGTCACATGTGCATTGTTTCAATTAATAATTGGAATAACATCGGTAAACAGTCTTATAAAATATTTGTAAGGAAACAGTTGAGTCCATAACATTTTGTTTGACATAATTGTGATATAAAGTTATCTATATCGGGAGGTTTTGTTGGAGGTGAGTTGGAGGGTTAGTTTATAGTGGAATAAATAATTAAATAATAATTTAATTAATTAATTTTAGCTAACCTAATTCTCTACCCTACCATCACATGTTGTGTGTGTATGACAAAACAGAGTAGAACACCTATCCTCGTCTCCCTTTAGTTTTGATGAACCAATTCCGAATCGACACAATGAAGTGGCGTTGATCCAAAATTTTGATGTAGATCGACATCAGATCTAGAAGCAGTCTGATCTGGTCAACATTATTAATCTAAATATTCATCATTTTACCATCAAGGTAGGTGGGTTTGTTTTGGGGGCTTGATCCCCTTTTTATGAATTTTTAATGTCCTAGGTCCTAAATACAATTACAATACATCCCTTCTACGAATTTATAAAGGTTTCATTGTAAACCATGGTGAATCGGAGTATTGAAAGGCAATTCTGAATTGAATTACCATCTATATTGTGTTTAGTCCTGAGAGACAAACTGTGTATATCTTCAAGTTTGGGGAATATGATCATTGGGGACTACACACCACGTACCAATGTTACACATTCTGTAGTTCCCCAAACCGTGTGACCATGGGACATGTCTTGGGTTAGCTGTGTGAAAACACATGTTTGTGTAGTAACATATGGGAAAGGTACATAGGCATGGGGTCAGATACATGGACATGGGAATACGACATGGTAAGGAGGCCATAAATAACAAACACGCTAGGTAGTATGGGATGCACGACATGTAAGGGACATGATTGGTCGGGATATATAGAAGAGGAACATGATCTGGGGCCGACTAAAGAGGGACACATCATGTATCACCTTACCAATACATATATCCCTACATGGGTCTGAAATCCCTATAAATAGGATACAAGGATGAGTGATCGGATGGGATCACACACCGTGTGTACCCCAGTGCATGATGTGTACTCCAAGGAGATCCTCCCAAGATATTCTGCCTTCTATATCTCCTTCTCGAGAACATATATTCAAGATTTTTAATAGAATATCTTTAGTTTTTTTCTCTTAAAATTTTATGGTGGACACCATTACAACATACGAGATATGTGGTGGTTAAAATCGAGCAAGACGGTTGTAAATACATGCAGAATAGATGTTATAGACCGTTGTGGTTTGTGGATAGAGATGTTGGGATTGGTACTCCCATGTATCTTCTGGGCGTGGGTTCCCCTTACCTCTTTGATTAGTTGAAGATGGGACTCCCCACGTCATTGGTGCAAGTTCATTACATATTGTTAGTTTCCTCAGTGGTTGTTACTCAAATATGTACTAGATTAAAGGTTCCTTGTAATGTTAATAATGTTTTATAATGATCACCGACCTCATAAATGTGTGGGCTCTCCAAAATCATTGAAAGGTATAGATGGTACTCCCCTACTGGACCAGGGTGCGGGTCTGCTATCTATGAATTTAGAATACCCTATTGGACTAGGGTGTTTTTCCTCCATATATGACGTATAGATATAGTGGGAACTCCCCTACCATGCTAGGGTATGGGTACCCTATACTAGGAGTCGGTACTCCCTTTCCATTCCAGTTTTGGTTCCTCTATACGTATTGTTCTGGTTGAGTCATTAGTCAACTATCATTTTCAAGGAGTGAGTCCACTATCAACGGTTTGGTAATCCACTAACATATGAGGGCATGGGTCACCCCAAATAAATGGTCTAGTAAAGTTGGTACCCCTCTTTCGTAAAAGGGTGCGGGTCATATAGTTACAGAGTGGTACTCACCTACTGTGTTTATGTGTGGGTCCTTTATCTATGGATTTGTACTCCCCTATCTTATGAGGGTATGGATCTAATATTTTATGTTTGTTCCTCCTCTATTGCTCTATATCATAGGTCCCCACTTATAGAGTAGTACTCCCCCATATCTAAGTAGCATTGAGGATAAATTCCACCATTGGAGTCAGATCTCCCTCATCTATTGAATAAAATTACAAGGAGTGGGCCCCTCTACTTGATGTGAATGATTCCTAGATAAGAATTAGTTCTCCCCAATGGACTGATGTGTGGGTCACTCCACATAGGAGTGACAGAGGTTCCGTGGTTTAGTTAGGAGTATTACTTCCTTGACTGTATGGAAATGATGAGGTTTGGATCCCATAATTCTCTCCCATGAGATACTATGAACATGGTGCACAGTCAAGAGTAGTTCTCTTTCAACTGTGTTTAGTGGTGAGGGGTTATATTCTTCACTTGGTTTTCTTTAGATTGTCCTTTATGCAAGCTAACAATGACCAAACCTCTTGTGTAGGTCACTAGAGTTGTACCTAATAAGTTGTTCCCCGTGGAGCACATTCTTTTAGACATAACATTAAGAATAAAAGGAATTTTCTTGATGCAGTGTATCACACAGATGGCTTCCATATAGGATGGAGGATCTCATGGAGTGTGTTCATCGAGTTTCTTATAATAGTAGACCATATGAATGAATCCTATTAATGTATTTGAGGTCGGAACCTCATGAGAATTTTATTCTGATATGAGTATATATGGGTTTTTTGGGACTTCTGGAGGTGTTTTCACATGTCTTGGTTGACACCACTTATAGAAAGAGCTAACTTGTCATGTATGGCTGAGGACGGGTCAAGAAGGAGTTTCACTCTTGATTGGGGTTCCCTCAGCCGAGGTTGAGTAGACTATTTCCTTTTTGTTCATCCCTTATTCTTTTGTGTTTTTGGGGTGTCTAGTATGCAGTTTTTTTCTCACCCATGAATGGACTTTTTATACACATTTTTTGTCTTGTTCAGACCATAGGCCTTTCGACGAAGTCCTTGGAGAATTCTAGGAAGATGAAGAATAGTGAAATTGACTGACTGAGGTGTTTACAAGAGTTGGATGGAGGATATTTCTAGATGTTGAACTTGATAACAATGCCCTCCTTATGATATGTTTGAGTGATTTAAAAATTTTTATTTGAAGGGAATTTATTTTACATTTTTTCATTTAATTCTTCTTTTATACACTGGTTTGGGATACCTGTATGCATGCATTTTAGATTCAAGAATTTTTTTTATATCTCAAATCTATTAAAATGATGTGTTTGAAGGTTCATGCACATATGTATTTTTAAAATTCCACGCATATGTGTGATATATCTACTCGATAATAGTCTCCATCCAATGGACTATTGAAGGTGGTCTTGTGGAGTTGTTTTCCACACCCTATTGCAGTGCGTTGTGAAAAAATCCGAATTAAATAGATCATTGGAGTATCCAAATTTATTGTAATGAGCTTATAATGCATCCTAAAAAAATGCTAAGTGCAAAATAAAGGAAAATAAATATTTTATGATTTAATTTTATATTTTTACCCCTTTATTGAGGTAATTAAGGAGGATAAGTTGTTTGTAAGTTTTTTTCCAATGTTCTAGATCGTCACTATACTATTAATAAAATTTATTTTTATTTAATGCATCCATTTATATAGATTTTATGTGACGACTAATGAGCCAAAAATTATGTTCATATTGTTATCCCTTTAAATGGTAAAAATATATACATCTATAAATTTATGAATAGTATTTAATAGTCATTAACATAGTCAATCAATTAGTGGAAATTTAGATTTTGAATATGTACAATCACAAGACAAGTCATGTATGGAATGGAATAACCATAAATTTGTTATTATAATTTAATGTAAGTTGTATTATTTAATTTTAACATTTTATCCACGTGAAATGTTAATGTTAATAAATATGGTAGTTGAATATTTGGGGTAAAATTTCATCCTGAAGGTATTTACTATTTCTTAGTTGATCATTAAGATTATTTTGATTCAAAATCATGTCTCCCTATCTATTTCTCCATCTCTAATAAAATTCAATGGTATATACATATTGTCATTAATTAATAATTATTTTTCGTTAAAAAATAGAATGTGCATTCCTCAATATCCTCATGTATTAATACAAGTTTAAAAACCCATACCACAAAGGTTATAACAACAAGTCTATCAATGTGAGAATCGAGATCATCTTGTCGAAATAGTATCCCATAGCTTGTCTCATGGGATACTTCAATACCCACTCTCACATGATATTTATGAAGTTATTTATTATGTTGAATATCTCTTTTTATATTTTACCTTGTACCTATTAACTTCGAGATTAGCTGAAACACATGATGGGGCATCCCCAACTTCAATTTTTTCATTATTGATGATTAATATGAGATGTAAATTGACAATAAGAACCATTTGAAATGAATCTAAGAGTAATTTACATAAGAACATCATAAATAGAACATACGATCATCACATATTATTTATAGAAAATTTAAACAATTAAATAATTATATTATGATGAATATTTTATTTATTTATAAAAATGAAAAAGTATCTACATAATAACATCATTGTCTTACAATAATGAAGTGTTGATTAACTCATATGGTGATCCACACATGTTCTAATAACCATTCAACAATGATGTTGCAATCTCTATGTGATGGAACTGTAGATCCTAATGCTTACATCGTTCCTCATTGACCACCTTTAGAATTTATTTACATAGGATTCTCCTTGATCCGTATAGCATCGAGAGTGGTAGTGGAGGATGATCACTCACCATTCATGATAGTGTTCTAGGAGAAGGGCACTAACTAGTTCCTTGAGTGAATTATCTATATTTTGTTGTGCATAACCAAAACTAATACCAACCACTAATAGAATATAATATAACTAGGTTTATATATTGATAGGGATAGAAAATAATTACTACATATGAACTCTTATTGTTTTCTGAATCCCAAAAAAATCCCATATCTATAATAATAATATTATTATTAAAAAATTTATTGACATGTGAGATCTCATGATGTAATTAAATATTATTTATTCAAATAATATTCAATTTATTCATTATTTTTCACCGAAAAATTAAACATGATTCACTATTATTCCATTTATTTATCAAATCATGATTAATAAAAATTTAGTTATGAAGTAAATATAATTGAATTATTTTATAATAAATATATAAATACTATATTTTAAATAAATATTTATTAAATATTAATCTTGGAAAATTTTCTCTATAATAACTTTTGAAAGAGTATATGTGATCAATAAAACATTAATAATTATTTAAACTATTGTGTAAATAGTATATATTTATCATGTTAAATATTAAATAATATTATTATTTAACTATTGTAATAGACACACTAAGTGTGTGACCCTCTAGGAATATTTCTTAGTGGCATTAAGTAAAGCATCCCATATTCAATGGTTAGAATCTTACCAAATGAAAAATCACCCATAATGAAATAAGAAAATGTCATCATGAAATAAAAAATCATATGGATGCTTACTATGCAATATAATCCCTTTATTAAAATATATCTAATAAAGAAGGTTTCATGATGGTTACATTAACCTATGTGCTTGATATTTCATTCATTGTTATTAATGAAATTTAACTATCCTACATAAACCCATGGTTATGGATTTCTAAGAGTTGGTGTCCTAGAACAAACTACTTTTACGTTTATTACATGGATATTTAATTTATTATTACATATTGGTCATTTTTCTGCATGACTATGATTTAATAACGTCGTAGACTATTTCTTGCATCGAAAAAGTTATGGAAGATCCCCGTTATGATGAGTACCATGATATGAAATTACAATATTCTTAAATATAGTTCTATGGTTATAAAACGTACTATGATGTGACACATAGCATTCAGACTGTTATATGGTAGTACTCGTAAGCAGATGAGACTTCCTCTCATGAAGTTCGCACTAGGTAGTCTCTAAGATAGGAGATTATAAGAAAAGACCCACTAGTAGGAATTCTGTATGTTTTAGTGTCATTGGATATTTCTGTCTGCAAGAATGTGTAATGAACCTTTGAGTTTAATATTATCATTAATACATGTCATGACTCGTGCACTTTGATTTACTAACGAAAACTGTTACGCAGAATGTTGGTGGGAAGTAGGGTATAATGGGTGCATCCCAAGTTGCATGTTATTAATGGATAATTTTAGGAAGGATTTTTCCCTTCCATTTATGAATGTTGAAATCTCGTCCCTTTCACTGAAATAGAACTGTCGAGTGAAATTCCATGTCCATGGTGAAATTTATATTTTATTTAAGGTTGTTATAGAATAACTTATAAAGCATAAAATTTGATGACACAATCATGAAACTTGTTTTATGAGATATTGTTCCAAAGGGATTATATTACACAACGAGTGTTTTTATGTGGATTTTTTTGTTGCGACATTATATTATTTCTCTTAGGTTCCTTGACCCATTGCTAGACAATACTCGTGGACTTTAGGCAAGCCCACCTACTGCTAACGATAATGAATCCTAGAGGGTCACAAATTATGTGTTTTTTGTGATCCCTATTGAATTCTATTTGATTTTAATTAATTAAATAAATATTATTCTCAAGATCGTGCAATAATTTTATTCAAGTGAAAATTATCTCATAAATTATACAAAATATATATATTTATTTTGTTTAAAATTTAATAAATATTTATTTACTTGTTTGTAAATAAAATATTTATTTATGAGAATAAATTATTTATTTATTCATTTGGGTGTTAAATAAATAGAAGTGGAGTTCAAGCAGAAAAAGTTTGGTCAGGTAGTAAAATAATTATTTTCAAGATGGTAAATAATTATTTTACTAGTTGGTACAAGTTAATATAATAATGGCACTGTTATTATTTTGTGACAGAGAATTATATTTTACAATTTCATTTTTCACAAGTTGGTGCACCATGAATAATGGCAAAATATTATTATTATCAGCACAATATTTCTCTAAGTTCATGAATGTAATTAATTGTTGCTATGGAATTAAATATTGTAACTAAAATTCCATATATATAAATAGATAAGTAGGCCTATTGTGCCATACACCACACCACACCACACTTATGGGGAATTGAGAATTTTTTAGCCAAACAATTTCTCTCTCAAATCCTCTTCTATAACCTCTCAAGAATGACAGATGTACTCGAAGTCCAAAGAACAAGAAATCAAGAAAGGTGGACACAAGATACTCGCTTCGCTGCACTAGCACCGGGAGAACGAGTGGTGTCGATCAGAGGCCATCAGAGAATGTGTGGATCGCTACTAGAGGGATTCTAGTTTGGATCTTTACAGGTGCCACGAGATAATCCTGAAGGGTGATTTCGGAT
The DNA here is from genome assembly GCA_963277665.1 of Viscum album. Classification (NCBI taxonomy): domain Eukaryota; kingdom Viridiplantae; phylum Streptophyta; class Magnoliopsida; order Santalales; family Viscaceae; genus Viscum; species Viscum album. The sequence continues at coordinate 558,375,869 of OY728164.1, read as the reverse complement.
GATTAACATCATCATCCAATAAAAATAGCAAAGATATAGGTATTATTTTTCTTTATGAAATTAATTAAATTAATTATAAACAAGATGTTCATGATCCTATTTAAAAGTTTCAGGCCACTTTCTTCTTTATCTAAATATTTGATTATATTTTAAGGAGATTGGCGTTCAACATCATATTGATCCTGGAATAATCATTACTCATGATAAAAATCAATGTTGGGTGTCATCCCAACCACCGTTCCACTATGCCCAGATCCTTCAAGTGGTATCAGAGTGGTTAAATCATAGATTAAATTTTTTTAAATATTTAATTTATGACTTGCACATTTAATAATATAGTTTTTCAATTCGAGTTAATCGTTCATCAAATCTGTATCTCGAGATATATTCCTCCTCTTTCGTTTATTGTTCATCTTTTATTAACATGATTTTCATTAAATTTTGTTTAAATTAAGATGGGGGATCTAATCCAAAGGTTCCAAAGCTTCCTGGGAATACATCACCAGAACACACGGCGTGCATTCAGTAGTAAATGATTTGTAGTCAAGATTCAAGTAATCAGACTAGTCCGCCAAAACAAGTCGTGTATTGGAGACTTTCTATGTCTTAAATGACTCCATGTGTTGACCAGGAACCGGTGGAACGCAGATTCCAAATTACACTCCATGTGGCCCAAATAGACATGATGTGTAGTCCCTTAGGATTAGGTTAGGACCGCGTACCCCCATACACATATTGCCCGACTGGAGACAATATAACGAGGAACTACACAACATGTGACCCACTGGACACGCCATGTACTCCAAAGATTTCTAATGTACACTGACACGCTATTTACCTAGCCAAGTACTAGAGATAGACGGTGAAAAATAGTTCACGCTATGTAGTTGGAACTACACATCATGCACTCATTTAAATTATGTATATTTATTAAAATTTATTATGATATTATACAAACCCTTGAGATGTGTACCATGGTGCGGTCGTAAATATGAGGCAGCACATGTGATGGGTGTTTTATATGTTTGTGTTCAATTTGACATCTATGTAATGTTCATTTCTACTCATATGGTAGTTATAAATAGGAATTAACCGAGTTTCCTATAAGAAACAAGTTATATACAAAGATAAATTTAAATTAATTTATTTGTTTAAAATTATTATGGATGAGAATGTCACAAAAAATTTAGTAAAAGGATTAAGATAAAAGGATTGACTAATTAAAGATGATAATTAATTGATTCGAGCATAATTTATCTTAAATAATAACAATAAAATAACTGATTTCTATCTTTATTTATGCATAAATATCATTTAATGTTTGGAAGATTATGATATAATCCATGACCTTTTTATGTAAATTGTTTCTTTTAACTTATTTATTTGAATTAAATTTGTTGTCCTACGAGCCTTCTCCCCATTAATATGTAGGATCTGTGTTCCCAAGGATTCTTTTATGTAAAACCCCTTTTTACCCCACACCTACATGTGAGTTAAAAAGGCATATGTAATGGATGTAACTCCCAAGCTAGTGGTGGTCGTTCAAGCTGGATCCAAGACAAAACAAATCCAAGGAGATACATAGGTGGACAGGTGGAAGCTGTAAACGCGAACCCAAAAGGTTCAAGGTGTTTCCCCCCTAGGTCAGGGTTTTTTTATCATCTGCAAGATAAAATTACCATTATAAAAGCTCAGGATAATTCCATTTACTTTGTTTTATTTCTTTCAGTCGCATGTTTTATCATTATGGATGTGTTTTCACAATCACATAATAAATGAATTAAACAAGCATGCAATATGGAACTAAAAGAAACCATACTTATGCAGAAATATTATCAATACATAGTTAATAACTTAAGTAAGTACCACTTAATATTAAAAAGAATGTGATAATGATAATAATCAATTCATACATAAGAAATAATAATCCATCAAATAAAATATTAAGTCAGAACAAGCCTTTTGTTACTTTATTAAGGGAGAAAATAAATAAAACTATGTGTTTTACCAACCCTTGATGGAAGAGTTACATTTATACAAGACACCCCTTTGAATGGTATCGGGTGGAATTAACCATATTACATCAAGAGGAGTGTCCCTTGCTAGTCTTTGTGTAATATTGGAGCCAAGAGTTGCGGAAATCCAATGCCATGATTTCTTGATTGAGGAGTCCAATCAACAGATCAAGGATCTCAAAGCCCGTAGTTGGAAAAGATCAACCTACCTAAATACCTTATAAAAGCTTGAAGATCCCCTGTTTGGGTAATGCGATGGGGAATATTGATCTCTGACACTAGAAATTCGTGGAAACTGGACATTCTGAGTAAAATTATTAGGGCCATTGGGACTTGATAAAATAGTGGGTGACTTAATAAAATTTATTATTTCTCATAAAATGTAATCAAGAAAGTATTAATGATATGATATTTTAAAGGTTGAATAAAAATGATTTGCTCGTCAAGCAAACTATTCCTGCGATCTATTATCGATAAAGACAACACCATCATCAGCAATAACTTCCATGAATGGTTCAGACGCCATTGGGTTATCCTATACCATAAACGGAAGTCTTACGTGTTAGAGTCAGCATTACCTGATCCTCCCACCAAAGAGGCAAGTGATGGGTATTTCCTTGTCTATGAGAAACATATTAATGATGTGGTCAATGTTCAATGTTTGATGTTATCATCGATTTCTAGTGATCTTATGAAGTCTCTTTAAAACATGGATTCTTATAGAATGCTCAAGAACCTCCTAGGTCTTTACCAGGAGAGATAATGAAAGGAATGGTCTGAGATCTCTAAGGCACTCTTTCAGAGTTATCTTGGAGAAGGTCCCCATCTGGGACCCATGTAGTCATGCTTATTGGATACATTGAGCACCTAGATGTTTTGGGGTTTAAAATCCCCAATTAAATACTCACCGATCTCATTATCGCATCACTCCATCAAATCTTATCCAAATTTGTGGTCAATTTCAATAAAAACAACATCGAGAAGTCTCTATCTGATCTTTTTATCCTCATTTTCAATGTGGAAAAAGATATTATGTGTGAAAATTCTTTAATCCTTGTGGTGAATTAGAGGGAAGGGATTGCAAAGAGATTTAAGCCCAAAGAATCTTCACATCCTTCCAAGAAAAGGAAGATCTAATGGGATGTAAGAGAACATGAGGCTGTTTGATTCACATGTGGCATGAAAGACCACTTGAAGAAGAACTACACCCATCCTAAGAAGCAAGGGGAAGCTTCAGGTGTATTTTTTATCGAATGCAATCTATCTGCTTCTAAAAATTTGATATTAGATATAGATTATGGAGCTCAAATATATATCAAAATATAGGAACCGAATAGATTCTAGATGATTGAACAAGGGGAGGTAGATATAAAAGCATCCAAGGGAGCAAGACTTTTTATTGTATCCATCTGGGACTACCTCCTCACAATGCCAACTAGGATGGTCATGGTGTTAAAGGGTGGTTTTATGTTCCTTCTAAGACCAAAAACATAATTTTTGTATCCATACTAGACATAAATGGTTTTGTTTTCTTGTTTGTAAAATAATTTTTCATCTCTTATAATGATAACATTTTTTTGGTAGTGAAAATTTATACAATGGTATTTACGTGTTGGATTAAACAATACGAGTAATGGCAATCTATGAGAAAGATAGTTCACATGACTCATACCACACACAATATGAGCATCACCGTCTAGGTTATAGAAACAAGAAACACTTGATAAAGTTACATCAAGATGGATATTTAGATTCTTTTGAACTAAAACCACTTGGAGTATGTCATGCATATTTAAAAGGAATAATGACCAAAGTCTTATTTGATGGGAAAGGTTTAAGGGCTAAATAGATTCTTGAATTAGTTCATACTGATGTGTGTGGACCATTTCAAGTTGAAGCATTGGGTGGGTACTCATACTTCATAACATTTTCTTATGATTTTAGTAGATATGGATATATCTACTTAATTGGGTATAAGTTGGATTCCATGGAAAATTTCCAGGATTACAAGAATGAATTTGAGAACAATCTTGGTAAGAAGATTAAGAAAATCTACTCGGAATGAGGTGGGAAATATCTTAATCAGAACATCATTTATTACTTATGATACTATGTGATCCTATCCCAACTCACTCCCCCCTACACACCTCAATGGAAAGGTGTAAGCGAAGGGAGGGCCCACAACTTGTTGGAAATTGGGAGATCAATGATGAGTCATGAAAGTCTTCAATTATCTTATTGGGGCTATGTGTTACAAACAATGACTCACATACTAAACCATGTACCAACTAAATTGATAAATGGTATTCTATATGACATCTGGCGTGGATGAAATGCCATGTTATCAAATTTACATGTGTGGGGTAGCGAATCATTTTTAAATCCTCTTCATGTAACAAACTCGCATCCCGAGGAACAAAGTGAAACTTTATAGGATACCCGAAGGAAACTAGGGGTTATTACCTATATGAACCGTCATAAAAATCGTTTATAGTGGAAAGACATTCCATATTCCTTGAGATGGAGAGCATATCGAAATGTGATACTGGTAGCAAGATAGACTTCGATGAAGTCAAGGCTCAAGGTACACAAGAGTTGGTATAGGTACAGATTCCACAATGACCCATGGAAGATGAATATGTTCCAGATTCACAAGTACTACGTAAAAGTACAAGAGAGGTTGGAGAATTGGAATCATACAGTTCACTAATTATCAAGGATCATGACTTATTATTAGTTGATAATAATGATCCGATAAACTACAGAGAAGTAGTAGGTGGATCAAATGTTGCCAAGTGGCTAGAAGCCATGAATTCTGAAATGGATCCCATGTACAAAAACCATGTTTGGATTTTGGTAGATCCTCCAGTTGATGCAAATCCTATTGGTTGAAAATGGGTATTCAAGACGAAAATGGAAATGGAAGGACAAGTTAGTAAATATAAGGCATGACTAGTTGCAAAATGGTTTAAACAACATCAAGGAATTGACATAAATGAAACCTTCTCACCAGTTAAAATGATGAAATCCATCAGAATTCTACAGGACATTGCGGTTTAGCATGATTATAAGATTTGAAAAATTGTTTTCAAACCCGCATTCCTTAATGAGAAATTTTAGGAATATGTCTACATGAAAAAACCTGAAGGGTTTATGTCTCCAATGGATGAAAATATGGTATGAAAGTTGAAGAAATCCATTTATGGAATAAAGAAAGAATCCAGGTTTTGGAACATTAGTTTTTATGAATCCATAATAGAATTTGGTTTTATCATTAATGAATGTGACCCTTATGTATACAAATGGTTTAGTGGGAGTGCATTCGATTTCCAAATAGAATATGTTGATGACATATTACTTATTGGAAACTAGATACTAGTATTACGGTCTATTAGGGAATGGTTATATCAATGCTTCTCCAAGATGGACTTGGGAGAGGTAGAGTATATTCTTGGGATCAAGATCCATCATGATAGATCCAAGAAATAGCTGGCTTATGTCAATGTACATACATTGATAAGATATTAAAGAGATTTAGTATGGATCAATCCAAGATGTTATTTTTTCTAGGATCACATGGAATTCATCTTTCCATGAAAATGTGTCGACATGCACACGAGGATAGAAATATAATGCAAGGACTCCATATGCCTCAGTGATTGGGTCAGTCATGTATTTCATGCTATGTACTAGGCTGGATGTCGCGTAAGGGGTAAGTGCGACTGGCAGATATCATGCTGACCAAGGTGACCGCCATTGCATGGAAGTCAAGACTATTATAAAGTATCAGAGGTTTACTAAGGATATGTTCCTAGTTTATTGAGGCAATGAGAATCTAGTCATCAGTGGATATGCAGATGCCACATTCAAGACTGATCAAGATGACCGACTACAAATTAATTTTTTATTATCAAAACCCCATTTTGGTAGAATGTGAGAAACCATAGAAACAATCTCAACAAACTCCAAAAAACACATGCAGAAATGAAAAACCAAAGAAAACCACCGGACCTACCACACCCTAGAAAATGATCCTACCAACAAGCCTTCACTTACGCTTGGCCCTTCAGCAAGCGGTGTCGTGCAAAAGTGCATGAGCACAGTACCAGTGGCATAACCAAACCCTCTCAAGAAACCCAATATAAAAAGCCTTCATCGATGAAGAATTCATGCGCTGGTCCCCTGCCATTGTAGGTCCATGTATAAAGCTAGAAAAGACAACAAAGATCTAAACAAAGACAATAACCAGAACACCCAAGGGTTGCACAGCTAACAACCCTCTCAAAATACCATGCCAAAACCACTACCTTAACCAGGATCATTAGGGAGGAACTAAATGTTACCAGAATCCCTCTCCCGGAAAAGTTTCTCAGATAAGGATGTAATATGTAAATCATCCACCTCTAAAATCCTATTTTCTATCATATAAGAAAGTTGGTCCCATGTCTAAATGTACTCCTCATCGCTGATTATCCCTCTGTTGAGACCCCCTACAAGAATGGAGTCATGTCGGTCAATCCATGTATATTGTTCCGCATTAAGAGACACCTCCAGTGATCTCCAAATCATCTCAGATGCCTCTTCCTCTTATGCATTGAGCATCAAGGTCTCCTCCATTGCTTAATCTTCATAGAATAAAAGGACATCCATGTCTTGGTCACCCTGTTCCACTGGACTTTGAGAGTACAACGAATCCTTTTCCTTCTTATTGTCGTTCATCTTCTTTGAAAACCGGGTCTCTAAAGGATGAGGTGAGGAGGAGTAGTCCATCTTCCCCATCCTCTTCTCGAATCCCTTATTACTCCTTGTAGGTAAATCCTCGGCTGCTAGTTGTCCATGTTCTCTCCAATTAGAATCCTTCACTCTGGTCTATTCTCCCTCAGCTGGGGTAATGAAATCAGAATTCACATCAGCCTCTGGGAGGCCATCAAACCTATTTCACCAGGAAAATGAGGTATGAGTTGGGTTAATAACCCCTCCAAACATCACCGTTTGAAAATACCTTCCATTCCAATAACCATTATCGCCCAATAGAGTATTCTCCATAATCAAATCAATCTCCCCATCTAGAGATGTCATGCCAAGTGTCTCAGCCTGGCTGGGTTGTATGAAGAAACACCCCATGAAATGAGGCTGCTTACAAAAGTCCTCTAAAACCACACTCGGAGTAGCACAAGAAGTATGAACCCTAGGAAACTCCTCATAGATAATATATTTTGTGTCACCTACATGTCGAGACTGATCATTCATTTCCACTGCATTACCATTAGGCCATGTGATAGGTCTACTCCCACCACTTAGGGCACATATGAATCTTCTAAAAACAACTTTTACATTCATTTTAGAATGACAGACCAACAGTTTCTCCTACCTTGCCTGGTTGGCACTGGAAATATTCGAAGAACCTGTGCCAACTACATTTATGTCATCCCATGTGTCGTCTTTGTCCAGACCTTCAATATTGGCCATTGTAGTAGCACCCGATGGACCGATCCCCTCATCTGGTCTACTACATATTTCCCCGGCTATTCCCTCTGCCAACAAAACCTCCACCACGCAATTCTCAATAATTCCATGATTACCATTGCACACATCCTCCAAAAATCTTTTATTCATATCCACCATCCTACAACTCTCCAGTTAATGACCCAAATGTTTGCAAACATGGAAAAATGGAACCATGAATCATAGAAAACAGGCTGCTTACAAATGAATTCATCCCCAACAACAATCCAGAAGAAGTCTAATGGAACCCTTGATGCATCCACATCAACACACACTCAAGGGTTAATTGAATGCGAGACTGCATTGGTCCGACAATCAGAACACTGGTATATTCCCAGTAGGTTCTCAATCATTTTAACAATCAATGGATTCTGAAATGGAAAAGGAAGATTCAGAAAACATACATATACCTCCACGGATGGTGATTCATGCTTCATATGAAAATCAAACGACCATTGAAATAGGTAGAATCTTGAGCCGTTGAAATGTGGGGAGCCCTTGCCCATTCATTTATCAGATCTTCTACTGAAGCAAAACAGATCAAGATGGTCCTATTGTCCAGCAAACCTACAATTTCCCTTTATTGCAATACCCTGGAACCAAATAGAAATCTGTCAAATAGATCGACTGAGGGTATTCTCTTTTAAAATTGGGAAATTAATGACAAACATTGGAGGCCCAAATATTCGCTAAACTCAGCCATCATAGTTGGATTATTGGGCTGACCATTGTGAAAATCATGCACATTAGGGCACAGAAAACATGAAGGGAATGGAGGAAGGAACTATATGTTCGATATCAGGAGATAGATGAGTTTTTCATGTGTGAATGTCTGTCGAGGTCCCTCACCCAGAGGGGGAGGCACCTGCTCAAAGGCCACCGCCATCACGGGTCGAGAGCAGAAACCAAGCTATGGTATCCAAGAAAATGACTCCCCGGATGACTGATCAAGATTACATGATGCCTCTAACAGGATAAAATTTTACTTTGAATGGAGGTGTAGTGAGCTGTAAGAGCCCAAAGCAGAGTGTGGTCGCAGATTCTACAGTAGATTCTGAGTATATCACAACTTCTTAGGCAGCTAAAGAAGTAGTTTGAATGAAAATATTCTTCCAGGATCTATATGTGATACCAACATTAATGATCCTGTCACATAGTACTGTGATGATACTGCAGTGGTGGATCATGCAAAAGAGCCATTGTAACATCGGTAGACGAAGCACACACAATAGAAATATCATCCCTTGTGGGATTTATCTTAGAGAGGTTAAGTTTTAGTGAGCAGTATTTCCATAGAAGACAATGTGGCATACCCCATGACTAAAGACATGACTCAGCAGAAACATGATCATAATATGAGGTTTAGCGGACTGATATTTGTATGCAGTTGGCTCTAGTCCAAGTGAATGTTTGAAAAATTTGGTATCCTAGAAAAAAATAGTTTTAAGTTTATTACATGGATATTTAATGTATTATTATATAAATTTCATTGGCATGCATGACTATAATGTAATAATTTCCTAGAATATATATTGCATTGATAAGATCATAGAAGTTCTCCGCTATGATGATAACCTTGAAATGATATAACAATATTGTCTAATATAGTTTTTTAGTTAGAATAAATACTATGATGGTTCACATAGCATCTAGTCTATAAGATGAAAGTAATTAAATGTATTTGAGACTTCCTCTCATGAATTTCGCACATGGTAATCTTCAGGATAAGAGATTATGAGAGCAGACCTGCTAGTAAGAATTCGTTATGTTTTAGTGGAATCAGATATTTTTTACTGTGAACATTTGTAATGATCCTTGGACATTAAGATTATTTTTAATACGTGTCATGACTCACGCACATTTATTTACTAATGAAAATCATTACGCAGACAGTTGGTGGGATGTACGGTACGTTGGGTGTGTCACGAGTGGCATGTTATTAAAGGATATGTCGAGGAAGGATTTTTTCCTTCCATTTATGTAAGTTGATATTTTGGAGCATTTATCAAAATAGAACCATTGCATGAAATTCCATGGGCATGGTGTAATAATGATATTATTTCAGGTAGTCAAAGAATGGTGTATCAGGCATAAAAGATGATGATCCTATCCTGAAAAATTCTTGATAAGATATAGTGAAATAAGGATTATATTAAAAAGTGAGAATTTGTATGTGGATGTCATTGTAGTGACATTATGTTCTTTATCATGGGTTCTGTGACACGTTGTTAGATATTACTCTTGAACTTTAGGCAAACCCGCATATTTCCAACGAGAATGAATATTATAGGGTCACAAACTAATTATTTTTTCTGGTCTTTGTTAAATTCTATTTGAATTTTATTAATGAAATAAATATATTTCTCAGGACCGTGGAATAAATTTATTCAAGTTAAAATGATCTCATAAATTAAATAAATAATATTTATTTATTTTATTGAACATTTAATAAATATTTATTTACTAGTTTGTAAATGAAATATATATTTATGAGAATTAATTACTTATTTATTTATTCGGGTGTTCAATTAATTGAAGTGGAGTTCGAGTGGACCAAGGTCGGTCTTGTAGTAAAATAATTACTTGTAAGATGGAAAATGATTATTTAACTTGTTGGCACAAGTTAATATAAAAATGACGCTACTATTATTTTGTGACGTAGAATTTTATTTTATTATTTTGTTTCTTGCATGTTGGCACACCATGAATAATAATGTGATATTATTATTATGAGCAGGGGTTCTTTCTATGTTCATGAATGTATTTAATTGTTTCTATGCAATTAAATAAGGTAACTGAAATTCCATGTAAATATAAATAGACACATTGGATTATTGTGCCTTACACCACACCTCACCACACACATGGTGAATTGAGAATTATTGAGCCAAACAATTTCTCTCTCGAATCCTTTTCTATCTGCTCTCAAGAACTAGAGACATTTTTCAAGGTCGAAGATCTAGCGTTCAAGAATGACCAACACAAGACACTCACTTCACCGTGCTAACACCTGGAGAACGAGTGGTGTCATTCAGAGGCCATCAGAGCATATGTGGATCACCACTAGAGGGATTCTACTTTAGATACATACAAGCACAACGAGATAATCAGGTTAGGTCATTCTGTAAGATCAACATCATCAATGAAGAAAAATACCAAAGATCCATATATTATTTTTCATTATGATATTAATTAAAATAATTATAATTATGATTTGAATGATCCTCTCTAAAGTTTTCAAGAATCTTTCTCTATTATATGAATATTTGATTATAATCATTGGTGACTATCATTTATCGTCCTATTAATCCTAGAATAATCATTGATTAGGGTAAAATCAATGTTGGGTGTTGTCCCAAGCACACTTCCACTGCACCAAGAACCATCAGGATTTATTTAATCTGTGTCATTTTAATCGATGGTGCTTAGAAATCCGCTACTATTAAATGATAAAAAGGGATATATCACTTCTTCCATTATTTATAATGAAAAATGACTCTTGATTCACCATAAATATTATGCTTCAATGTGAACATAAGTCTTTTTAGTTTTTTCTATTATATCATATTACGTGACTTATGAAATCCATTTATAATAATCTTAATGTCTAAGGATCAATATAATAATTTCATATAGGAACATCTAACGACACATATTAATGTAGATGGAATACCGGCTGGTATCATTATCATTATCTCATACACTAGAAATTACCAATGGTGTACACCAAGATAAGGACCTCAAAATACCTAGGTGTCTCTAACCCTAAAAGCATGTATCATTTGATTCCGCAAAATTGTTTCTTTCATCTATAGATCATATATTTAACAATATATTTGTGTTACATATAGGTTCTTAGTGAGACAATTTCTATTAGAATATTACCAAAAATTATTTCATGTAAAAGAACAATCGTAATCTGATAATTAGTTTATAAATGATTAAAACAATGAATACAGGTAATTATAAAGTAAAATAATCTAGTTGTTGGGAACCAACTCTTATAGACTCCAACTTAAAATATATCTTAATGATCCCAGCCTATAGTTTGTAAGCTCTCATATGAAACTCATGCTTCTGCTGAGATAATTCTTTAGTCAAGGGGTACTCAACAATTTTATCCATGGAACATTTACTTTCTGCAACTATGAGAATAATCCCTCAATAGTTGATACTTATGGAGTTCATGATTTTTCTTTTGGTGTAAACATGGTTATATTACATGATCTACCACTGTAGAAATATTAAAATATAATGTGTTGTGGATTTTACTGATCGTTATCACAATAGAATCCTAGAATAGGATTTTTATCCAAACATCTTCTTTTTAAACATTAAAAGTCAATATATATTTCAAATATTCTCTAGAACAAGAGAATACTAGATGCTTTGAAATCTATCATCTCATATATCCTTTTTGTGACTAAAAATATATTCAAGTTGTTAATTTAGATCATTTTGATTTGTTATAAATCAATATCCAATATAAACCCAAATGACTAGCTCCTTGTATTCTGCATATACTAGGAATTTATTTGTAGTTATTCTCAAATATATAAGGATGTCCTTAACAAAAGAATAATATTTTCCACCAAGATCATCTAGATATATAACTAGTATTCTCAATGAATTTGAAACATAATGCCCAATAAATAATATATCATACATGTTTGACCATATCACCAATGTTTGTGGGACATTACGCATTCCCTCTTTCTCATGTGGTGTCTTAGGACACATTTTCATGGAAATATGAATTCAATGTGACACAATATCCCATACCCACTTTTACTGTTCCATACTATTTATATATAGTATCTGGTAAATGTATATACGTTGAAATATTCCATGAAACCTATTAGATGTTTCATAAATGATCTTGAAACCTAGAATTTATGTTTCATCACCTATGTCCTTCATGAATAAGAATTTTTTTACTAGTCCTTAACAATGTATATGAGAGTAATACCATTTTCAATAAGTAATATTTAATCAATATATACTACTATAATAATTAATGAATTCACTCTAAAATTCTTGTATAAACATGGGTCACATTCATTATTAATGAAACCAAATTATTGTATATGTTCAATGAAATTAATGTCCCATGAACTATATCCAGATTTCAATCAATAAATTTATTTATGTAACCTGTATATATTTTTGGAATCACCTAGAGTGACATACGCTTCTAGTTGGGTCGCAGACATATTTATGAAGGATCCCATTAACGAAATATTTTTTTACATACATGTCCCAAATTTCATAGTCAAGTTAAAGTGAAATAGATATAAAAATTATAATAGATATAAATTAAATATTGGAGAAATTGTTTTGTTGTGGTCAATGTGTTGACACTTCTTATACCCTTTAGACAATGGACTTACATTATAGGTAATTACTTTATCTTTTATATTTATTTTCCCCTTGAATACCCATTGTAATCTAATAGTCTTTACATAATTTGTCTGAATGAAAAAAAAACCCAAACATGGTTCTAATACATTCTATCCATTTTAGAATTCATGGCTCTTATCCTTCTCGAAAATTTTGAGCTATCTACTACCAAATTGTAGGATAGATGTCTATTATTTTAATCCAATAATGAGTCACCATTTTTAGTGACTAGAAAACCATATCTCTCTATTTCTATTATCTCCATAGTTTCCATAAGTACTACTTGTGGTTTATGAACAACATATTCTATGGGGACCCATGGAATTTTTTCATGTACGAACTCAAGTGTATCATAAGAATAAAATTCATCGAGGTCAATATTTATCCTACTATACATCATGAGGATGTTATCTCTCTCAATAAAGATAGATTTTCTATAGATAATCACCTCCATTTCTGAGTGGATGTATATATAGTATCTCCATTTTCTCAATAAGATACGTTATAAAGATAAAAATTGTTTCCTGAGGTGCTATATTTATTTATGATATGTCCTTAATAAATGTATCATAACCCCATACATGAGTATGTAGTGAAAAGGTATCATTACACTCCATAATTTGAAGGGAATTCCATTTACCACTGCGATTGGTACTCAAATTAATGTGTAAGAAACAATTTTTAATTTATATCCCAAAAAGGATAATAGAATATGGGCATGACTCATCATTGACCATAACATGTCTAGCAAGGTAGGGTTCATCATTTAACTAACAAGATTACACTATGGTATGTGAGGTGTAATGAGTAGTGAAAAAATACCAAACTCTCATAGCAAGTCAATAAAATATTAATTAAGACATTCACTACCACAATTAGATCATAGATTTTTAATATTATTGTCAAATTTATTCCCTATATTATTCATGAGTTATTTGAATTTATCAAATTACTCAGACTTGTACCCCATTGAGTATTCATAGTTATATATGTTCAATTCATCAGTAAATGTCATTAAGTAGTAATACCCACCTCTAGCTTATATTAGAAATTTTCCACCCATAACATTATGAACCAATCCTATAAGCACTATATCCCTTTAACCATATCCATCAAATGGTGGTTTATTCATTTTCATTGTAAACAACAAGGACATTTTACATGTTTTTTATCAAACATTTATAATTAAAAATATTTATAGAGAGTTGTAAAATGATTCTCATTTACTTGACTTATAGGTTGATTCCACAGTTGGGCATTATATGAGTCACGAAAACATGATTAATTATCAATTTATAATGCTTTGTTTTCATAATTTAACATGTAAATACAATTATTTAAATGCATTGAAACATAACATATGGTATCTTTCTGAAATAAATGTTTTTCATTTTTAAATATGAAAAAATCATTTGTATCTAGGATGGATAAATAAATTGTTATTTTTGGTAAGAGTCAATACATAATAAAAATATATTAAAACAAATATTATTCATTTTTAATATAACAGGTTATTGTATCCAATTCCAATATCATACATCCCCACACCATTAGAAACCTGTAAATCCTCCAATCCTCTAATAATCTTTCAATGTCTATATGGTTCCATAATATGGATATATATGTGAGCACAAAAAGATGTATGTCACCAAAACTTTATAGATATTTAAATATTAAACACAATAAAGAATGCACCATTATATTTTCAACGATTCTTAGTGAATGTCCTTGTCAAGTGTCCTTTAATTCCACATAAAAAACATACTACTTCTTCTTTACATTCCAAACATCTAGATCATCCTCTTCTTGAAAGGATGGTGATTAGGACAAATAGACATATTATGACTCTTATACCCCTTTTCCTTGTTCTTATTTTTCTTATTTTCCATATGGACCACTGTTTGTCATGCCCCTTGTCCTTGTTCAAAAGGTGAATCACAATAATTTGTTTTGAAATACTCTTATTGTCATTTCTCATGTTAAAGTTAATAGTAAAACTTGAGAAGGGACTGGGTAGGGAAGAAATTATGAGATATCTAAGAAAATCGTTTCGGAATTTAATCCCCAATAAATCTATGTGTTCAATTTATACAATTATATTGAATATATGTAATTCATATGGTTTTGAATCTCCATGATTTTATGTAAAAAAAAATTAGATATCTCATATCTCTCTTATCTTTCCTTCTCTTGATAGAAGACCTAATGGTGATACATTTTTTATATGAATCAATATCCCGAAGTTCCATTAAAATATCATTTCTCATCGATGATAGCATGATACATTGAATTTTCTTTTCTTCATTCCAATTTTCATCATAGAGAGACAAATCTTCCCCACTATCAGTTTTTTCAGGTTCTTCATCAATAGATTATTCAATGACATATATTTTCCATTCATGATGTTGGATAATTTTAATGTGCCTTTTACATTCTTGGATGTTAGTATTAATGAGATGGTTAACCTTCCTAATTTTGTATCACTGTAATTATTATTAAGTGATATTTATAATCGGTTGTACAATTAAAAATGACAGATTTTACATAATTTATCTGATAATAGTATAAAATACATATTATATTATATTTATTAATCTCACAGTATTTTATCATAACCCAATATCCATATCCATTGGATTTATAATATCCTTTTTCATGGAAAATATCTTTGAAAGGGCCCATATTCCCTTTCTCATAACCCAAACATGGGTTTAACAAGTTATTTGAATGTTTTTTGGTAGGAATAAAATTAAAACTACTTTTACTAATAGTTCCATGATTTGATGACTGGAATCCACAATCTTGAAATCCATAAAATGGATTTCCATGACCATTGCCTCTTAGTTATAACAATCCATTCCAGGGAAGTCAAACCATGATGTGAACTACATTAAGTCAACAAAAAATCATCTTAGAATCCATAATAATTGGATGTACCCTAACTTGGTTTGTTCAATAAAATTGAACTATTGTTTCATTTTAACTCATGTAATAGAAGGATATACTCACTTATTATATATAATTTAGGGATTTTTTTCTTTATATGTAATTTTAACATTTTATATTTAGTACATTTTATTCATTATAAAGTGGATTTACTTCGATGATTAACCATATCTCATATAAATTTTACACATTATCCAATTTATTTTACTTCCATATTTCATGATTATTAATTCAATAATTCATTTAATCCCAAAAAACATTCATTATGAAATTTACCATCCAATAGAACAAAATAAAATAAAAAAGTGGTATAATCATGATATTTTAGTAATCATCATTTTATTTAAAAGATGATAAAATAACATTCAACCTAGGTGGAAACACCCTGAACCATGACAAAGTTCATATTGAATCTTTCCACCTCTCCACCAATGTACCTCCTAAATTATTTTTTCCTAGACAGTAATCTAGAACCACCTCTATTCACATAATATCATCATCCATTAAATAATATTTTACTCACTCACAATTAAGAGGTACCAATGTATTGGTTATTTTTTTTACATAAAATGAAACATCATGCATGTATACCCTTACATAATGAGACTGGGGATGAAGTGAAAGCCATTAATTTAATTAAATAATAAATTAAAAAGATACCAATCACATAAAAGGGTCTAGTATATGCTCAGAATCAACTAGATAAATTCAATGAATTATTAATTTAATAAAATTATCATTCAATAATAATTGTTCTCATTTAAGATAAATCATGCTTGCATCAATTAATGATGTTATGTAATTAATCATTTATGTTATGTTAATTCTAATCTGAAATTTTTTTACATTTTCGTCAATCATAATTTTTAACAAATAATATAAATTTATTTAAATAAATTATATACAAAATATATACCATGGAGGAAACACGGTGAGTAGCCATCCAAACTACCATAGGAGTATTATATTCATATACTATTTACCCATATAACATGTTTCATATGTGACTTATCACATAATTTCACGGCATAAAAATAGTAAAAAAATGACACATGGAACACATGTTCTTTTTGTAGTGTATTATTTTTCAATGTACATATAGTAATTGTTTTATTGTTAATTATACATGATATGTAGTTTCAAGCATTATGAAGAATGAATTACGTATAAAATATATATAAAACACGTTACATTGAACTTATATAGTCATACAAATTACGCACAAAATACATGTGGATATCTTTTAAGTAATATAATAAATTAATTTTTATTTATGTGTAATATGATAATATAAAATCTATGCACTATCAAGATGTATGAAATTTATATTTTCACTACATTTTTTATGGAACGCTATTAGGGAATCGGAGGGTAATTGTTCCCTAAAAAACAATAGAGTGCATGACATGTAAATGGGCTACAAAATGTATGGTATTCGAGTTTCACAATCATCGATCACATAGTCCATGTACGAAAATACATGGTTTATCATTGGCTAAAGGACTCCATGTCATTTATGAATGTTACTTGTCATGTAGTCAAACTTAATGTTCACCTTCCAAATATAGTCAATACATGAGGTATTTAAATACACACCTCATGTAATAAATTCATGCAACTCAAATTAAATATAAATTAATTCATGGTTTATTAAACATAGGTACACTGTATGTACCTATGGGTTACATGACGTGTACTATTGTGATAATTGGATATAATCCTTGAAGAATCAAGATGATTTATTCTAATTGTTTTCATTCATAAAAGTTATTGATTTTAATCAAATTTATGAGAACGTAGAAGAAGAAGAATAGATCTAATGATTCAGATTAAATAATGTATAAAATGAAATCAAAAACAAATGATAAATGTGGAAATCAATCAATGTTTTTAAAATAATTATGAATTATTCTACGACTAATTTGATTCAACTTTTATGTTCCATTCATGGTGGATTCCCCAAATGTGCTTGCCCAACTCATAATTTTTCCATAATCGACGACTCATTTGAGATGTACATCGATGGTAATTGACGTGACAAATGGAATTGAATTAATGATTAATTCATTTGAGAATTCTATAACCAGAATACAAGGTCATAAGATATTATTTATAATTAATTTAAATAATTAATTAATTACATTGTGATAAATTATTTCTCAGTTTATGAATATAAAATGTTGTTATGTCATACCGTTGTTGCACTACCATAATCATGTAACTTCCATTAGCGATCCACTCATGCTCCACAAACCTCTTAAAGCTGTCAAAAGAATCTATGTGTGGAAGAACATTAGATCTTAATGCTTATATTTTTATCTATTATCACATCAAGAATCACTTCAATAATGATTATACTTGACATCACTAAAATCGGGAGTGGGGGTGATGGAGGATCACTCCCTATTCTTGAGAACATTCTCGGAGAAGGGGTATCTCTAGGGCCTTGATAGAGTTTCTTACTGTTGTTGTGCACAACCAAATAATAAGGAAACCATACTATGAATATAATATAAATAGTTTTATAAGCTTTTATGGTTACAAAATAATGATTACACATGCACCCTTATTATTTTCTTAATCCATGTAGTACCCCTTGGCTTTAAAAAAAATAATAACATTATTATTTTCTGAAATTCACAAAACTCGTGAATTAATTAAATATTATTCATTCAAATAGTTATATATATATATATATTATTTCTCATCATATGTAATATCATTGTTATTTTTCCTGTATGATTTTTGAATATTTCTAGGAACATTTCTAGAGCTATGCACCATGACAAAATTTGAATCTAAGGCCAGGTGAGCCCATAATTGATATTATGAATATATTAAATATAATTATATCATTTGCATGATGTTTTATGGAATAAGTGGATTGAATCTAAAATAGAGACTCAAATCAGGAATCTAAGACCTCCATTGATTATAGAATGTATGATTTACCCTAGGCATGACATAATCTAGTTGGCATTAGGGTTTGGTTAAAAGTCATCATGGGTGCATAAAATAATAGAAATACATTAAATTAATTTATTTTTTATCATTGATGAAATTACCCAATTAATCCTTATAAACATATTTTTAAGAGAATATATCATGTACCAACCACATAACCATTTAGATCTAGAGGAATAGTTGGAGTAGAGCTTAATGGGTGCAATATATCCCAATAGATAACCTATGATCTTCTTCAACAACCATTGTTTTTTATCTCACCAACGACAACACCATGTGATTATTCTCCAATATTAATCAATGAAAATCTAGTTTGGGAGTATTTTATATGAATTATTTCCCCTTTTTATAATCCCATAACAATTTTGAATCATGTCAACCAACCAATTTATTTGCAAGTCAATCATGTTGTGAGTGTCGGTTCTTTTACCTAGGATTTGGGGAATTTTTTTATAATTATTGGATATTCATTATTAATTATAAAAATAATAGATTGAGGATAATACAAACAACGTTTTAGATTTTTTGCTTATATTGTGTCCCCCCCCCATTTAACGTGTGTCCATTATCAACATTTGTTTTAGCTTGTAGATCAATGACTACCCAGAAACTGATCATTGAACAAATGATCTATTGTGAAATAGATCATTTCCTTAGGTATATATTTAAGATCTATGATGTAGTTGATGTGCATGAAAATGGTGGGTGTTAGGGGTTATATTGGAGAGATACTGTTGGAGTTTTCCAAGCAGTTGTGGCGAGGTGTGGTAGATAGAATTTTCAGAGCATATGGTATGAACAGAATATGGCTGTTGACAACGAGAAAAGAGTGGTAAAATTTAGATCAATAATTTGGGGCATGAATCATGTCTGAATCAAAGGCTGGAGGCATAGGTGAATCCTTATGAATAGACTTCAGGTTCTGTGAGAACCCGACTACATGAAATATAGTCCGGAATAATACATGTTTTATAGCTCACCTTGTGCATCACTAGGGTTTCTATACATTGATATGTATCACCAGCCTTGTGACCCATAGATGACCAAATCATAAAGTACATGGATTTCATGTCATGGTGTCCTTGTGGTGTCCCAATACATTGTATAATTAAGAAGTACACGAGAACATGAAGATGACATGTTGAGTTCTATAGAAGTTCCCCCACACTCCACGTGATGTGACGTACACTTACATAGATTAGAATACACAGGGATAGGTAGGAACCCTGATGATTTCCATCTCCTAATATACATGTGTGTACACATAGGTACACTACATGTATTTTGTAAAATTATATGTCGTTTGAGCACAAGATATGATAAGTATTGGGATTATTGAGATACACTTTGTACCCTAAGGGACGTTCCATCTACTCCATCAAATATAGGTCAGAGTTATCACATTCTCAGCCCATATTTACTATGAGAATGGGTGAGCTTCATAAGACCAATATTATTTGAATGTATTCCCTTAGACTATTATTATGAGGTTAGTAAGTGACATAATTTCCTTATCCTCGGATTATGACCCCTCTATGGAATTGTAATCATATAGAATTTTTAGTGTACCATATGGCCATGGGTGTAATCCTCTCTCATCCTTTTCCCTATGTGGTGTTGTAAGAATCAGCATGGCCATTTTACCTATGTTTTGATCTAATATATAGTGGATCAATCCACATTAAATTGTTGGTATAACATATGGCCTTGGTCTTGATCCCTCATTTATGTATCAATATCTATTCTTCTGATGAGTTGTAGTGCGATCGAGTGAGTAAATTAGATGAGACCTCTCAATATATTTTGTGCTTCATAATTTTTTGATCTAAATATAATGGGATCATGGATTGATTCTGTAAATGTTATTAGACTCATGTTGTGAGTTTTCCCCATTATGAATATTACATAGAATCTTGAGGAGTGTCCTATGCTGCCAATGGTTGAGGCCTCTATGACTCGTAGTCTTTTTATTAGTATATTAGGTTTATTCTTGTTAATAATTATATATCATATCTTGATTGACATACCATGATATTTATGAGATGAATACTCTTGATTCCTTATGATTGGTTATTTTGGGGTGTCTTACTGGGTATTTTTATACTCACCCCAACATGGTCTCTTCCCGCACATGTCTTTTCTTATTCATATGAAAATATTTTTATGGAATTATTCGAGTAGGGTAGGAGTTGGAGTGTATATCAGTCCATAATTCCAAAGGTGTATATCGGTATTTCTTTTGAAAAAATCTCCCTAACTTTGAGGTGTTTAGCCACTTTTTTAGTTTCCAGTGGTGGCTTATATTTGTCCCATTTATCACTTTCAATAATTTTTTATTGAAATACAATAGTAGTATTTATATGTATTCGTGAGTTTTGTATTGTTAGTATTTTATCATTCATCATTGTACGGGATTGGGGAAGTGTGTGTGTAGGTACCTTGGGTTAACGCCTCCGATTTGAGTGTTATTCCTACATTATTTTGGCCACCAAACCCTTTCCTAATGGAGGTTGTCTCAACGTAGTCTCACTGGGTTCATCTCTGTCTAGGTGATCCCTAGTGGGTCAGGTTTGGACATTTTGGTATTAAAAGTGGTTTCTATATTAGGTATGGAGTTTGGATATTTTATAGTTGTGGTTTTTGGTCAGGTTACTAGGGAAACAATGTTAAAATATTTCAAGTTGATATTCTAGAAAGGGAATCCAGTGTTAGTGTGGTGGATAACATATCCATTCACCTAGACTCTGATAACCTTCATATTGAAACATCACATATTGGCATTTTTGGTAGGAATAGCATTGGTACATTCATCACATAATAATGGACTGTGGTTTCGTTTCCCTTCTTGATTTATATTCAAAAATTTAATCACTAAGTGTGGTATGTATTTTAATCATTCAATGTGTATTCAAAAAGTTATCCATCAAGGGATTCATGTTACATTCAAGATTCTGACCCAATGTGTGTTGAGGACTCACTTAAAAGGGTTTTCATGATGTGTTTTTTATTCAATATGGTCATTATGTGGCACTTTTTCCATATGATTAGTTCACATACCCACCCATAGTGGTTCAAATTGATTCATAAAGTCATTATGAGTTGTGGATGGATCTATTGGTGTTGGATGAAGGTGAATAGGTATCAAGTTCATATCATGATGTTTCACGGTAGGGTCACCTAGGATCCAGGGTCAATATGACCCACTAACTATAGTTGTGTGATGAATGCCATGAAACTGTAGGTTTCATCATTCATGTGAAACATGGGGATAACTAAATTGTCTGAGGCTGATGTGTTTTGATTCTTATCTTCAAAAATTCCATCTCATATGATATTTCCCTAACCATGGGAATACAGTTAGAGTGATATTCAATGGAATGCATGTGAAGATTCTACAGTTGTATAAGGTATCAATATGAGGTAGTTTGTATTTGAGTTTAATGATTCCATAACCACCTCAAGGTGGACCACCCTAGGCTCGAGAAGTTTTTGTTCAAGAACATGAGAAGCTAGAGGCATTGGATCCATTTTAACATGATTATATATTAGTTTTTCAAGGTATGATATGTTTTCTTTATACATTTATTGTATTTCTGTTAGATACAGAAATAAAACACTAATTTTTACTCTTTTATTAAAGTCATTTACGCAATGACACGGGGCATCGATGGAGCCCTGCATTTGTAATGTTTGACCTAGATTCATATTTTCAATAAATTGGGATGCCTCCACCACTAATAAATGTTATTGTGATGAATTCAAAAACCAAGTAGGTGAGTCAGTTCAACCCAAATTGAATAGTACTGAGGTGCACTAGACAAGTTCATTGGACTTGTATGTTTGGGGATGTTTATTGTACTAATGTGACATAGAAATACCATATTATGGTAAATTGGTGGGAAAGGGAAATGAAGAATTCCTTGAAGTAGGATTTTGTGTCTTGGAGGCTTTGAGTAAGGGTCTTATTATGATGTGTGACCTCATTTACCTATTTGAAATTTTCACACAGGGTCATGAGACCCTTATACCTTAGGTTATCCCTTGTTCATGGCTTATAGATGCAAGATGAACCTTTTTCTCTACAACCTTTTTTAAGGATTTGGAATAGAGGATTATTAATCGCAACCCCCAATCAATACTATGCACTAACTCTAGGTGGGGAGAGTGAGAGAGCCTCATGTATAATATTTTATTATTAGTGAAGATAATCTATGATTTTTTTTCATAATATAAACCGGTATCCCACCATCCATACTCATATGGTTTTCAGAAGTGAGTGTGGTGGATGTTTTTACAAGTGGGATGGATTTTGTATCCTATGAGAATGATTTTTTACCGAAAAATAAATATGACCCCATGTGTAGAGGAACACAACCATCTTCTTATCAGTTAGCTAATATAACCCTTAGATTAGTTTATGGTATGAGGTTTATGATTATTGAAATAGTATGGGGAATGAGGAGAACTTCCTTGATATAGTGACATGCTTAAAACACCATTTAAATTTATTATTATGAAAAGGAATATAACCCAAGTACTACCTTCATATCTATTCCATTGTATTATATGACACTTATTGTGCTTCAGGAGTTTGAGGTGCATTTGGAAGAAATATAATGTAAGGCCTTTCAAAGAAAGGCCTTTGTAAGATGTAGTGTGTTCTCCTTAGTAGACTGGGGTTTTTCTGAGAGGAGAATGAGTTCTTATGGTTGGGTGTTTTTTGACATCACATAAACTAGGTGACAGTGGGAAGGTTATGCACCCCCGAGAATCATTTACTTCTTTGAAAAATGGTTATGGACTATGTGGTTCTAAGAGTATGACCTCAAAAAGATTATCTTCAGTATAATTTTTGGAGTTGGATACAACATAATTGGAATTTGAAAGTCACTATAGCTGTGTTGAGTTCATGGTGACATTCATCAGTGAGTTGAACTCTACATCAGAGTCATTAGACTTATGGAAAAGATCCACAACCCTTTATGGATCAGTTTTCTGTAGTCTTCTCTGATGACATCCATGTGTGATCAGTGTATGAGTTGGATCTTTTTAGACAATTGAGGATTATGTGATTTACCTCCGTATGATGGTTGTTACCCTCCACATTATCGAAGAGTTGTAGGTAAAAATTATGGATATTGATTATAAGAACATTCATGGTGAGATATCCACTAGACTTGTTCTTGTTGGATATTTGTAATGTGGGTCGAGTTTTATACTTGTTTAAGGATGTATTATGACACCAATCACATATCAATAAGAGGATATAATTAGGCTATTTTCCGATAACAATACAATCATTATAGGAGATCATGTACAGAGATCACTTGTAATTATTTGGGAAAACAAGGGATTTATATTGATTTTTTGAGCTAAACTCTATGTGTATCATATATCCGTAGTTGAATTCCATAATAACATTGAGGATAGATTTAGATGTCTGTGTATGAATGATGTAGTGTGACTTAATGGAAATATCTTGGTAATCATTAAAAACTATGATTCTTATGTAACATTATTATTAGAGATATAATGTGGGAATTCTTTGGGAACTCTGATGTAGTTGAACAAAGTGTTTTCCACAAATCAGCTATCTAGGTAAAGATGATCCTCCAGGTTATGGTGGACATGCTTCATATTTTATCATGATGCTTATAATCCCTATATAGAATGATTATATACCATCTTTGGAGTTTTTATATCATAATACTTACCTCTCCACCATTGGTATACAACATTTGAGGTTAGGTGTGTGAGACCCCACAAATCAACAATGTATTGGTTGAAGCTAGTGAGGGACATCACTTTTGGATCTTGATCTAGTGCTAAAAATTATTATATAGGGGTTCAGTTCATCTAGATGTGCATGAGGATTTATCATACGTGTTACAAGTACTTTATAGACTGAAAACGACGACCTTTAATGTTCTAGAGTTTTGGAGTATTATATAATGTTGTAGTCTATATATGGGTGTTCATAATCCCTTTTTCCCACTATTGTTTTGGAATTATTAAGGGGTTGTATCTCATTCCCTCATAAACATTGTTATTATAGATTCTTTGGGTTTTCTTCATGTCTCATACAAGGAGATATATTCATTACTCATTGAATCATAACAACCTGGTTGAGTTGGACATTGATGGTGGAGATACCCTTTCAAGGAGTTAGTGGCATTGAGAACAATAAGTAAAATCCCCTTCATTGGTGATTTTTTCATTAGGTGTATTTTTTTTTGAAGCATAAGAAAGATTTTGGAAAGATCATGGTAGTGGTACACCCAATTGAGAACTTTGTATCATCACCCATGAGTTGGTTTTTCACTATTTAAGATGAAATAACATTTAATATATGTATCATTTAATGTATCATTTTTTTAACTATAATACATTGGAATATTTATTAGAACATTTCACGATCCTTATGCAGATATGGTGTGAGAATCCATGGATTTGTGGGCCCAAAATTGATGTTATAATTATATTAATATCACAAGCACATAATTTTCATAAATAATTGGATTAACTCTTATATGGATACTCAAATACAAATTTTTAGAATGTCATTATGTTTGTAATAGGGGATTTACCCTAGGCTTGACATAAACTTTGTCAACATCAAGTGTTTGTTTAAAAGAAATTGTGGGTGAAAATAATAAATTAAATAAATTAAATTTATTTCGTTGTTTTATATCATTGATTAAGTGACCTAATTAATCATTAAAAATATGTCTCTAATATAAGATCTTAGGGATTAGTTACATAACCTTGTAGATCTAGAGGAACTAATGGAAGAGAGAATGGGAGACAGAAATGATACCAATTTATAAAGGATGATCATCTTCACTAAAACAAGTTGTGGATCTCACCAACGAAAACAACATGTGATCATTATTTTCCTAGGAAATATCCAAATTCATGTAGGGTATTTTTCTGTAAGTTATTTTCCTGTTTTATTATCCTGTGATGAATGAATATAAAATCAACAAACATATTACTTTGAGTCGATCGAGTTGTAGGAGAGGGTTATTTTAAATGGGACTTTGAGAATTATTATTTGCTATTTATTATTGGATATTTTTTGCATTGTTATAATGGTAATAGATCAATTACAATCTAATCAATGGCCATAGTTCATTACTCATCTTTCATTTATTGATTTTCTCCCATAGATCTGCATGTGTCCATTTTTCTCATTTCTTTTGGCTAGTGCATTGATGAATACCTAGAAATTGTTCACTGTGTGTTCAATATTTGGAAGAACATATCATTTCTTAAGGTCTAGATTTGGGATCGATGATGTGGTCGAGGCACTCGTTGATGATGGGCGATCATGGAAAAATTGATGACACGTGGTTCATGTTTGGCATGGGGTAGTGTAGAGGCATAATGACATGCATTTCCTGAGCTGTGAGCATTGTTGGAATTTTTATATCAACGGAGAGAAAGGAGAGGTAAATGTTAGATCCAATATTTGAGGTGTGAATCACATATAAGGAAAAGTCTCAAATCACTGATGATGTCACATGAAGAACCTTTAGGTTCTATGAAAAATCCAACAGCAAGACATTTTTTCAATAAGTACATGTTTCTTGTAGTACATTTGGTGTGATAAAAGGATATATAAGTAGGGATAAGTATCTCATGCCATGTAACAAATGTCATGGGCCATGATACCTATATCTGACCAGCTCGAAGAGTATAGGGTGTACATGTCCATGTGGCCATATGGCCCCACATATAGTTTACTTACGTATAGATAACACGTCATGTGTTAGCCTATATCCCTACACATCATGTGAAGAGAAATACGTGGAAGCTGGTCAAAATATGAAAGTACATGCTTGTGGCCCACTAAGTTCGATCTCATCATCTATATTATGTTTACCCTTGGAGACTTGTCGTGTATTAAGGAAAAGTACTTTCAATGTGATCATGAGCCATGGGTTGTACCAAGCTTAGAGAAACATGTAAAATACAATAAGGGGCATGTATTATAATCCTTCAATGATAGGTTAAGGTTTGTATCTTCTAAAGTCATCTTCATTGTGAACATGGGTGATCTTCATTGGAGTAGTTTTAGTGGAGTGTGTTCCCTTAGTCTATTAAAACGAGGGTACTCAGTGACATCATGTCCTCGGCCTATGATTGTGACCCCTCTATGGAATGTTTCTCAGAAAGAATTCATTGTATACCCCATGGCTTTAGGTGACATTATCAATCTCATTTTTTTACTATTTGGGGTTCCAAGAATCTATTACCCAATTTTACTCGGGTGTCGATCACCTGTATATTGGGTTAATCCAAATCTTGTTGTCGGCATACCCCATGGGATTGGGTTTGATCTCTCATCTTTGTACTGATATCTATTCTTCTTGTGATGTGTAGCCTAATCAAGTGTGTATCATGGATAATTACACTCAATTTATATTGACCTTTTGCATCATTAGATATAACAATCATGAAATATTGGATGGATTCCATTAGTTATATCAAATTCATTAAGTGATTCCACCCCCCCCCCCCCCGAAATAGGGTAACCTGGAATCATGAGTAGGATCCTAGGAGATCAGTGGATGAGATATTTGTGATTC
Organism: Viscum album; assembly: GCA_963277665.1. Classification (NCBI taxonomy): domain Eukaryota; kingdom Viridiplantae; phylum Streptophyta; class Magnoliopsida; order Santalales; family Viscaceae; genus Viscum; species Viscum album. The sequence goes on along the minus strand of OY728164.1, from coordinate 558,348,448 downwards.
ATATTGTTTTTATGATTATATCTGGTTTAGGCTAGTTTATCGTTATGTATTGTATCTTGATTAACATACACATATATTGATGAGATTACTACTCATGATGCTTTATGTTTATTACTAATGGGTGTTATAGAGACCCTGAATTTTCTTACATTACATTTACATCATTTTAATGATAAACAACATGATATAATTACACATAGAGAATCCAATGGTTTTCTGTATTGGGAAAACTAGGACCATACATAATAATTACAACATCAAGCATAAACAGTAATTTAATTTCATCTTCTATTGCTTCTTATTGGCACATGACTCTCCTTAGTACATGTATCGAGTTGAGGACATACATAAAAGAGGGGTGAGCTCAAAATACCGGTAAGAGGATAGATATGAATAATATATCATGGGGTGGGAAAAAACATGACATAGGAAAAACATCATGAATATGAGAGAAGCGTAAATAAAATACATGAAATGTGGAAATGCATAAAAAATGAAACATCATGTCTTAGTGGTTAACTACCATACATACTTGTGAACCAAGATGTCATCTTATTCACACATCATTACACATTTACTCATGAGATTCATCACTTTACCAAAGGCATTGGAGCTCTGTATAATTACAGGTGCACCCGTTATATTCAGAAATTCAAATTGCGCTATACAATTTTGGGCGCACCCATCACCTCATAATATTATCATTATCATGCATGCCACACAGAACATAGGTCAATAATGGACATACCTAACTAATGGCAAGGAATGGTATTCATGTCAAAAGAATCCATTCATTATCTTTGGGTTCCCAAAAGAAAGAGGGAACAATATACTTGATACAAGAACCATCAACCATGAATGAGAGGTAAAAGATGACTTCATAAAAGAAGAGTTCTTTTGGAAAAAAATTGGATTGACATAAACTTCATTATAAAATATGTATATCCCAGAAAAGGTAAGATAATGATGAAAAAATGATTTTTATGAAGTGACCATACCAAATTGGAGTGAATGAGGGCGAACCCAAATAATGAAAATTGGGTTCAAGATTTTACCCTTACCATGTATCTGAATGCATCTTTTTTTTAATGTCTTGTATAATGAAATTATATTCATTAATTAGAAATCTATAACCTTTTTTATATTAATATGGCTCATTTTGGTTTCATAATGATACTTTATGTGCCTTTGGATGAGATATAGAGTTTCAAAACATTATTCACGAATGTTTCTTTTAATGTTTTTCTTGAGTGGTTCACTTGTATCATTAAAATGATGTTTCAGTAGGACATGGGTAATCATCCAAAACTAATATTACATGTTACTAATGACATTATAGGATATTAAATGATCTTATAATGAATCATATTATATCCATGTTGATGAATGACCGCATCGTCATGACACGTCAAATTCATTATGTTATTACAGATGATTTATAGATTAGGGAAGACCATAGGTCATCTATCAATGAGCGTTGGTGTCTTATAGTTTGTATTTTTAATAAATATTACTAAAAGTGGGGGTGTTTGAAAACAGTTTTAAGAAAATAACTTAACTTAAAGAGGTTAATAGTTGATAGAATACGGTGGTGGTTTAATAAATATGAGATAAGGAAATCAATTCATGTTCACTAAACATCATGGATAGTTCATTGTTCTGATGATTTTACATGGTTCTGTTTAATTCTTTGGTTGAGGGTTTCCAGGATCTTGATTCCCCTCTTGCCTCTCTAAACGTTGTACAAAGAACCAACTCGTGACACAAAAATATTGTTGTCAATGTTTGGACTTCAAGAACATATTAAAGGTTACCAAATCATACTAAAATCTTTTGTACGAGTGAGATAAATAGGATCATTGTGTTTCCCAATTGGAACAACTCAAGTTTCCCACTTGAAATTTCAACCAAATCAGTGATGAGATGAAAAGAGATTCACATAAATAAACCCAAAAAAATGAAATCATGGGACAAACATGTTTAGATAAAACATAAGTGAAAAAATCCACATGAAAATTACACAAAACCTGTAGAGTATCATGTCCCGGAATTCCCTCCTAAGTATGTGCAGCTCCCTCGAAATGATTATTCACCGTTTAGCTCACCATCGAGAGGAGGAGGAGGCTCAGGTGGAACTTACTCTTCTTCGTTGATTCCCATAGTAGGATAGGGGCCTCCAGACCTTCAAGTATGTGGAGATAACACCTTGTGGTCTCCAAAATACTAGAGCTTTTCCTCCTGGACGAAATTTCAAATGAGGAGCCCTAGGTGCAATTTTATAAGAAAATTGGAAGGTGGTTTTGAGCACAAATAATTATGAAAACCAATTTTCATAGGTGTTTCGACATTCAGAAATCCGTATCTCGATTTAGTGAAACTAAAAAGGTTGTATCCCCACCACTTTTCTGTATCCACCAATAGTATGGCACATTTTGGACAAATATAGCCTGAGATATGTACAGATCACAACACACCACTTTTGACTCCGTGCAGATTTTGAATGCTAGAGATATCAGGTTGGAAAGGACATTAGATATCCAAATGTGTCTTGGATTTAATCATATGCAATGTAGCCCAATTAATTTTGGACCAGCCCACAAAATGTCATCCAAATTGGATGCACGGGCTAGTAGCAGTGTGCAGATTACTCCACTGTTGTGCTTGGACCCTGCGTAGTTTGGCCCATTTTTCAAGGACATCAATTGGGTCCCTCCAAATCACCTTCAAAGTCAATGAAATTTTAAAGTTAAGTAACATTGGAATTTTTAATAGCGATAAAAAGAAAATAAATGATTCAATCACGGAATTAAAGTTCTTATCATTTTTTGAATTTACAATACAAAATATGTTTAATAGAATGGTGTAAGGGTGAAAATGACAAAGTGAATTGTGGTACAATCACACCCCCACACTTAAACATTTGCAGTCTTGGGAAAAGTCAAAAATCCAAATAAAACGATTCATATAAATATATTCCAAAAATAATTAAAATATAACATTTGAGGAAATTGTAATTCACTGATGTAATATGAACAATGTACAAACCACACCAAGGATTTTTTCTTAGTCCAAATGGAATAAGATGCCTCATAAATCATATCACAATAAAATTCAATGAGATTAATGACACCAACATGAGAAAGAAATTCAAAAGTCAACCATTCCACTAACTTTCCATATGTGTGTGAAAACCAATCCATGATATTTCTCTACACTTTATATCAAATAAATATAAGTTATTTTAACATTATTCAGCTTTAAATAATTTTACACCAAACCCTTACTACATCCTTTGCAATCATATTTCAAGACCCACTCACTTATGAATTCCCAGAAGTCAAACCATAAGCTCATGACCTAGATATCTCCACATGTTACACATTTAATCACTCCCATCATTTATTTTATTTTTTTAGATGTATTTTGAACAAATCTCACACTCATGTATCAACCTTTGTTTGATCTCCTCACGACACTAATTGTAATAGTTATAACATGATCAAAGGTTGAGAAGGAATGGTTTTTAAGCTGCCTGAGACACAATTTTCTTCTGAGGGCATACAACTGTCGGACATTTGGTACACATGCATAGGTCAATCTGGTAATGTAATGAAACAGATCGGATAAGGAATGAACATATGAAAATATTATTTAAAGATGAAAAATATTAACCTAACATATATTCAACATATATTAAGTAAGAAATATTCATATATTGTGGTTTGGTGAAAAAATTTATGGAGATATTAGTGACAGAGTTTTCCCAAAACTACTCACACAAGGGGCATCAATCATCTCAAATGTTTCACGGTGGTACAACCATTTATATCCTTAATAGAAAACCAATTCACTAAAAATCACTCTCTAATGTTAACATTGTTCAAATATTTTTTTTTACCATTATTTATAGAATTTTTACTCCCCCCCCCATATGGGTGAAAATAAAAATACCATAAAAAGGGAAAAAATAGAATAAAGAAGAAAGAGAATGTGAAAACAAAATGAAAATTCCTATCTATCGCAGGAATTTACCCATCCCCCCACACCAAGGATATGTAGTGTCCCCACTGTAATAATTGAGAGGGTGAGAAGGGATGATAAATCCAGATGTGTTTCGCTGGTATTTCCCTTCCTGAACATAGATTTCCTCCATTGGGAACTCCAAAAGGGCTTCATGGAAGTTCTCCAGCCGCAGCCCGTTGACAGTGAAAGTTTCCTTGGTTTCTTCATTTTTAACCTAAAAAAACGAAATTGAGATAAATTAATAATAATGTACGGTCCAAACTGGCCAGAACGAAGCATACTCGGATGCAACTTCATCCTTCCATTATAAATTAGGACCTTCTACAAAAGTTGGAACTGACAATGAAGTATAAGATTGTTGTGGGCAGCCTTGGTTTGCTCCTTATAAATTCTAGAGTTTTCATATGCATCTCTTTTTATTTCCTCCAACTCCTGAATCTGCAACTTCCATTGAGAACATGCACCATAATGATTAGAATTGCATTGTTTGATGGCCCAGTAGGCTCGAATCTCAATCTCAACAGGGAGGTGACAACTCTTTCCAAACACAATACGATAGGGTGACATTCCAATGGGAGATTTGAAAGGAGTATAGTAGGCCCATAATGAATCATCCAGTCTAAGACTCCAATCATTTTTATTGGGATGAGCCATTTTTTCATGAATCTGTTTTACCTCTATATTTGAAACCACTTATTGACCATTGGTTTGAGGATGATATGAAGAATACAATCTATGACTGACCCCATACCGAAGTAAAAGTGATTGCATTGTTCGGTTGGAGAAATTAGAACACTAGTCTTTGATGATGAACCTAGGTAAGCCAATCCTATATAAGATTTGGGTTCTCCTAAATTCTACAAATACCATATAATCATCAGTCCTTGTAGCTCATGCCTCTAGCCCTTTTGATAGCTAATAAACTGCCAAAAGAATGTAGATATTGCTAAAGGAATTGGGAAATGGACCCATAATGTCAATGCCCCAAACATCCAAAATGTCATGAAAGAGAAATTGTTATTTTGGAATTTCATTTTTTTAGATACATTCCATATTTCTTTAACAACGAGTAAAATATTTTCAAAAGTCATGGGCATATCGAAAATGTGTTGACCAAAAAAGGCCAA